>CM038225.1:89783323-91109405 GCA_021442155.1 Cymbidium sinense
CCAGGCTTTATTGTACGCCACAGAGAGATTGAAATGAATCCATCTAAAATAAAAGCAATAATAAAAATGATAAGGCCTAAGACTTTGAAATAATTGCACTCCCTGCAAGGTAGACTGGCTTATATTTGAAGATTTATTTCTATTCTTTCGAGTAGATGCTAGCCTTTTGCTTGATTAATTAAAAAAGATGCATCTTTCATATGGGGTGACACTTGTGAAGAAGCATATGAAAATATAAACTAATATTTATTGCATCTCCCAATCTTGGCAACACCAATTACATAAAAACCATTGATATTATATACCGTTGTTCTAAAAGAATCACTAGGAGCTTTGCTAGCACACAACAATGAAGGAGGAAAGGAAAATGGCCTATCTAAAATAAGTCAACATCTAATAAGAGTTGAAGTAAAGTATTTTCCTTTTGAAAAATAGTATTTAGCATTAATATTTGCTACTTAGAAATTACGCCACTATATATTATCCCATAAGATAACATTAATATCCAAAGTTGACCCAATCAAATTTCTAATGATGAGGCCAACCTTAATAGGTTGCTCGGTCAAATGGACTGTCCTATTACTGTAATTCAATATAACATATATTCCATAAAAAGCTACAAAAGGGAAAGCTTTGGCAGATTTTCTAGCAACCTATCCCTTATTGACAAACTCCCCACTTAATGATGAGTTGCCTTATGAATAGCTTTTTAAGGTTGAAAAAACTCAACAACCATGAGGATGTGAGCTTTATTTTGATGGAGCTTCATCCATAAAATTAGCTAAATCGCCTAGCTTACCTACAGTATAAGTCAAAATCAACTTGATATTCGTAACACCATAAGCAGGTATGCTATGATATTTCTATAGTCTCACTGAGCATCGAATTAATAATGAGGCTGAATATGAAACATTAATTATGGACCTAGAGCTAGCAATTAATATAAAAATTAAGAAGCTTCATATTTATGGAGATTCCAAACGAATAATCTAACAAATAATTGAGACATTTAAGATAAATAAGCTAGAATTAGTGCTTTACCATAAACATATATTAGAACTTCTAAAACAAATCCCTAAAGTAACATTCACAAGGGTGTCACATTGAGATAATGGTAAAGATGATGCATTAGCTAAATTAGCCAAAGAAATGATAGACCCATAGAGAAATCCAATTATAATAATGGTTCAAAATAGGCTAGCACTAGTGCCAACCCTCCTGCAAGCCTTTAAAGGTAAAGAAAGTCAAGAAGTCACAATCATAATAAAAAAAGATGACTAGCAAGAACCATTCATCACCTATCTTAAATGTGGTAGGCTACCTAAAGATAAATCAAAGGCTTGTAAAATTTCATAAAGAATGTTATGATACACTCTTATAAATGACACATTATATCAACATGCATTTTACCAAATCTAGCTATAATGCCTAGGGACTGGATGAAGCCAAGACAATAATGGCTAAGTTCATGAAAGATTGTGTGGAGCACACCAATATAGCCCTAAAATGAAAATCAAAGTTAAAAGATTGGGATATTACTAGCCTAGAGTGGTGTTTTATTTTGGATGCCGAGTAGACACCACGTAGATCTTAAAGGTACTTGTTGAAGTGATCAGGTATGACATTGAAGTATGATGTATTGTCTTGAAAAATAGAAAAATCACCTTACAATGGACTTAGTCACCTAATAAAAACTTCTAAGGCATGATGAGTCTTCATATGTACCAAAGATTTTTCCCCTACCTTACATGAAAAAGTAAAGCAAGTATTATTTTATGTTGGGTTCTTTAGTTTCCTATGGAAGCAAGCTTCCATAATTAATTACATTTTAGGAAATCGGATTTCTTAGGAATACTCTTGATTAAATTAGTCAATAATCTCTCCAAAGATTTCAAGGCTAGACTATTAAAGGATAGGTTATTTTTGGAAATCAAGTGGGAATGTTCAATTTGAAAAGACTTATTTTTGGAATCTAAAGGAAGATATGTAAAGAGTACTCATGATACTAGGAAGCCTAGTGAGCACTCCAAGATACCCTATAATGAAGCTTTAAATATTTGAAAGAGAGAGTTTATTGAGAACTTTTACACGACTTTGAGTAGCCCCAAGGAGGTTCCTACCTCTCCTAGGGAAAGGGTTTTCACGTTTCCACTCTTCCCATGGTTGGGGGTGGCCGTCGGTCACCTCCCCCAAGGGACAAAGCTTCAGAAAGGAGGGCCGAAGGATCCAAGAAGGATAGGGAGCATGCTCTTGTTCACCTTACGGCTTCAAGGAAGGTTGGTGGCTGGTTTGACATGGTTGGCAATGGCTTTGGCAAACCGACCAAGATTTGGACATGGGAATCCAAGTGAAGGGAAGGAAAAGCTCAGGAGAACCCTAGGCTGGCATGGAGAGGATGATATCATCCTTGGTTGACAAGTGCGGTTGGCCTGGGTTTGAAAATTCCATGGCCTCGATTCTTGTTCACTCTGAGAACCTTGTAGAGTGCAGGACATCCCCCAGGTATGGTGAAGCTGTTTTGCAGCGACCCATGTATGGGCGGAGCGGCCATTCTTGAGATGAGAAGGCGGGTCATGTTGCTGATCTTGACGAGGGCTGACAAGTGTAGCGTCGTTGATTCTTGAGGCGAGTGGCCAGCAAACCTTATTCACTGAGCGAAGGCGGAGGAAGCAGAGGGACAACCGACAAAGCGGTAGGGCACTATTCACTCTAGTGGCAGTTACGCACTCTTGGCTACCTGGGAGGCTGGCGATCAAGTGGCCAATGGGGATCTTGATATGGAGGATGATGAAGATCATGCCTCGGCTAATAACACACAAGAAGGCGATGCCCCTATGGTGACCAAAATGCTGAGTTCATGCACACAAGGTGTTTGTGGAAATGCCTCAACAATGGAACTTTTTTCTTGGGGAATTCAGATGCCTTGCCTGGGGAAGCCACTCCACCACCTCAAACCCACTATTTGAGCACCAAGGACGCAGAGGGAGGACTTGGCGGCCATCAAGAGCAATCTTCTACAAAGCCAAGCATTGGCAAAGGTATGCCCTCCCAATCTAATCCTTGGAGGAGAAAGGAATTTATAAAGTTTGACAAGATTGATAGATCCTCTTCCCTCATGGAGGATGGAGTCACCATTAAGATAGATGACAATCTTTGCATGCAAACCAAGCTTGAGAAAGCTCTTGTGGGGAAAATTCTAGGAAGAAGGCCATCTTTCTACTTCCTAAATGCCACCTCCAAAGGAAATGGGGACAATGGGGAACCTTCAAGGTAATTATGGTGGTGTTTTGTGCCTTTTTGACCTGCTAGGGATCTTTGTTCAATGAACGGACCATGGTTTGTGGCTGGAAATGTGATTGGTCTGGACAAATGGACCCCATCCTTCAACCCAAAGTCTCTTCATGGACTTTCCTCCCCTATCTGGGTTCGACTTCCTCACCTGCCACTCCTATCTGGGACAGTAGCAATCTTGCTAGGATTGCATCCTTCTTTGGAGAACCACTATGGATGGACCACCAAACCAACTCATGGGGACGAGTCTATATGCCGAGTTTGCATCGGGTTAGATCTCTGCTAAACTTCCAACAGGGTTTGTATCCATGGAAGACACGGCTTCTTCCAACCAAGTGGTGAGGGATTTCTCGGTTATGCTTCTCTCCATGGCAAAGTTGGCCAAGGTCACCTCCATCCATGCCAGTCCACCTCTGCAGTCCCACCCTTGGGTAAGAATACTCAACCCTCCTCTATGCCATCTAACCCTTCTAGTGCAGCCACAGGGCCTTCTGCCCAACAGAGATTTGAGAAAGGGGAGAGCAGTAGCTCCTTCACCGATGCTCCTGTCACTTGTAGTGAAAGGAACCTGAGGTTCAGCATCCCACCATCCCACAGGAGAGAAGCCTTCCTACTCCCCGATCAGTATGGTCCATGGGTTTTGGTGACCGGGAAGAAGAAGACTAGGCCCCATTGCTGTGAAAAGCAAAGAAGGAGTGAAGCCATGCTCCTAGCCACTAAGCCATACAGTCACCCTCCCAAGGCTCCTCCTCTACTTGAGATCCTTCCAGAGGTGGATATCTCAATCCCTCCTATCTTCCAAGCACCTGCAAGCTTAGAGAAGGCAACTAAACCACCCAAGGATAGAGGTGGGAAGAGTAATAACAGCAAAGGGAAGGCCCCAAAGGTCCACACTAGCGGGGAGAGGCAGGAGGAAGAAAAACCTGAGGCTAGTTCTAAGAAGAGAAAGAAAGCCTCACCCTCACTTCTAATCGGCGGGGACGATTCCCCTATGGAAGATTAATGTCTTCCATTCTTCGAATTGTGGGGCAGAAAGAAGACTGACACTACCCAGCCACCTTATTGGTGGTAACGACCTCGACATTATAGCTTACTGAAACCGTAATTGAGTGCATCTCAAGACATGAAGTGGACAAAATGGCGGGACCAAGCGCAGTTCTTTGCAAACCCTCTAATGGGTTCTCTGGAGGTATTATCATCCTTTGGAGAAAGGATATTGTGGACTTCTCCCCTTTGGTTATTTCTGATCAGCTTGTTTTGGGCACTTGCTCTATGCCCAACGGGATGAGGTGGACCATTGGGTGGGTCTATGCCAACAATAGTTATCTTTGTAGGCGGGACCTCTGGCAAACCATCAAGGAAAATGTGGATCTTCAAGCCCCTGTGGCTATTGGGGTGACTTTAATTGTATCTTGGCCCGAGTGATAAGAAGGGTGGGAAGCCCTTTCATTACACACTTGCGGCAGAGATGGAGGGTATGGCATTGGCGGACTTGCATGAGTTGGAGTTTGTTGGCCCAAAGTTCACCCAACAACAAAGATGGGAACTGTAGGATCCGGTGCGATGGGATCTTGATCAACTCTATGGCCTCTCATCTTGGGGATACCAAGGTTCGTCACCTACCTGATTGCTTGACCATGCTCCTCTCTACTTCCTCTCTGGTCCTACTGAAACCCCCTGATGGCTAAGGTTTGAAGATACTTGGCTCTCTTATCCATGAGTTGGAGGTGGTTTGGAAGAACTGGCGAGGAAGACTTTGGCTCAAAGGCTACAATTCTCCATAGAAAGAGTTGTGCACCCTCGATCTCTCTTCCATTGAGTAAGAGTATGTTGAAGAACCTCCACTCTCTCATTGACTTGGAGAAGGACATTACCTCTCACTCTTGAATGCTCGATGATGGACTCACTCCTACTCAGCTCCAAGGTTATTGAGCTTAACTCTACATTGGCTGGTGCGGTGGAGACAAAGGGCTAAAGCCGATGGCTCAAGGATGGAGATGGGAACACTCATTTTTCCACGGTGGCCTCACCGGCTGGGACCAACGAGATTCAGTCTTGCAATCGTGAGGGAGGTATGATTGAGAACCCTTCCGATATTTGATATTTTCACTTCCTTCTTTAGGCAAAATGGGTTGAGAGGGATGTCTCCCTCGACGGGTGGCCTATTCCTATTGAGAGAGGCGGTTCCCTTAAATCCCTCCTTGAAGCCCCGTGGCCGATCAAGACATTTGGGAGGCAATACATTCCATGGGGAGTAACCGCTCCGGACTTGATGGGATCACGCCTCTTTTACAAGCATTTGCCTTGTGTGAAGAAGGATGTCGTTGCCATTCAGAGTTCTTTGAACTTGATCATATGGAGGACTCATGGAAGGAGACACTTATTGTTCTTATCCCCAAAGTTGTTGGGGCTAGCACTCCTTCCAAATTCCCATTAGCACTTTGAGCACGATCTATAAGGTGGTGGCCAAGATCACGGTCAGCAGGTTGAAGCATTTACTACCTCTTCTTGTTTACGAACAAGGTGCTTTTGTCAGAGGAACATCTCCCATCATGCTCTCCAAGAGATCATCAACAAATTCCGATTCTTCCTCCCGTGGTTGGTTTCATGGCAATTAAAGTTGATATGGAGCAAGCTTATGATAAGATGAGTCGGCTTACTTTGAGCAAGATGCTCACCTTGATGGGGTTCCCGATAGATTGACAAGTGGATTCAGTGTGTCACTCACCCTAGATTCTCCATCTTCTTTGAATGGCGAAGGTCTCCCCGGATCGATCTGAGAATGTGGATTGAGGCACATCCACCTCACCTATTTATTCTATGCTCGAGCTACTTTCTTTAGCCTTTAAGGGGGCCACACAGGTGTGACTTTGAAAATGGGAGGTACTCTCTCTAATCTCCTATATCGATGATATTATTACCTCTCGTGCTTCTATTCTCCATGCCAAGCAAATTAAAGCCATACTTGATGATTATTGTGATTGGGCCAACCAGCGGATCAACGGTCTAAGTGCCATTCTCTTTAGCAAAGCCGCCAAGAGATGGAGGACTAATCGGATTGCCAGGCTTATTGGGTTCAACAAGGTCCAAGAGGATGGAGTATCTTGGCATTAAGGCTGGCTATGAGGAAGCTACAAGCATGATTTCAGTTCCCTGATCCGGGTCAAAGGGAAGATTATGGCCTGGGGAACTCGACACCTCTCTTATGCGGGCCGGGCTACCCTTATCTCCTCAGCTCTTATACCAGGTTCGGTTTATCTAACACATACAACTATTCCCTTGAATGTCGCAGAGATCGCGGCTATGTAGATCCTTCTTGTGGGACAAGAGTCCAACTCGAGAGGGCATACACTATGTCAATTGGGGTACTATTTGCTTGCCTATTAAGCATGGGGGACTTGGTTTTCACTCCACCCCACTCAGGTGGCCCCCTCTGGGCTAGGTTGGCTTGGGATTTTGCGAGCCCACTTCTTTACTTCACCGGAGCTATGGGGAAGATATTTGGAGTGGGAGCTTGAAGAGGGGGACTCCAAAACTGTCATTCTCGGTGGGGCTCAAAGTCTTGAACCCCTCATTCATTTGGAAGATTCGATGGCAAAGTTCAGATTTTGGACAACATATGGTTAGGCGATTGTTCTTGCTTGAAGACCAACTTTCTTAGATGCAGCTAGCCTTGAGGATCAGACAGTGGCAAGCCTCATCCATAGGGACAGGACATGGGATATTACACAACTTGAGCAGCGGTTCGGCAAGGATCTTGTGGAGCACATTACCAAGGTGGAGCTTCATTCAGACTTAGATGAAGACAGACCAGAGCTTATCCACCTCCCTCAGGGAAAAGCGTTGACTCGGCCTTTGATGCCCTCTTCCCCCGCCCCGCTAGCCACTCCTGCTGAGGTTTTGCACCCAGAGAAGTTCTTTTGGTGGCATCTTGAAGAATGCCTTACGGCTCCACTCTCGAGGTCTTGTTGAGGAGACTCATTGCCCCCTGGGGCTGTATGGAGCGACTGGATCATATCCTCACCACCTTTCTTACTTCTTCCATCATGTGTCTTGTCCTCTGGGAGTTAACCTCCCTTATTTTCTAATGCTCATGATCTATTTGCTTTGAACGGACCCGCCAAGTTAGACATGGCTTGGGGAAGAGTTTATTGCGATGATATATCAAGTTTGGAGGACACGGAATGCAAAGACACATGGGCACCAACATGGGACACCAAAGGTCATTGCTGCTAGTATTTTGGAGGCGTTCACTAATGCATCTACCTTTCTGTTTTGGGGGCAATGGGAACTCCACCAGCCGCTTAGGCTGTCTACTCCCCTTTCCTGGACTCCCCCCCCTCCCGGATGGCTAAAGGTGAATGTAGATGGTACTCTCCTCTCCTCTGGATTGGGCATTGGAGTTGTTTTCGTGGATGGTCTTTGGTGACTTCATCAAGGCTGGCCAATCTCTCCATTGGGGTGCTTTCATAGAGATGTGAGCCATGCTTGCCATTGGCAAGCTTATAGACCCTTGGATGTATGAGTACAAGGGCATCATATTGGAGGGGGACAACATTAGTGTTGTCAATTTCCAGAAGACCATGCGCAGACTTTGGTCTTCTCTTCCCTCCGGACTTGGTTTTCTCCTAGCCTTCCACCAAGTCCTTCTCACACATTTCACGGGACTTCAACCGGTGTGGACTCATCACTTGGCCTGGCCGACTTTACTTGGCTTTCTTTAGATGTTACCACTTTACCTTGCTTTTGTTTCATTATTTGAGGATGATAAGAAGCATGTTGCTTCTATCTAGCTCTTTGTTTTAGACTCCCTAGCCTTTGCTAGTTTTTGTACTACTTTTTATTATTAAATGCAATATGCAATTTTCGGAAAGAGAGAGTTTATTTCATTTGAGTTGAAATTTTATTAGAATGCTAGGGCTTATAGTCCACCAATGCAAGATTATGGAAATGCTTAAGAGGTGAGAATTTATACTCGTAGCTCAAAGGAAATAAGCAATCTCAGATCTTAAATGTAGGTAGCTTTAGCATAAGCTAGTAGCATGACGTAAATCTAAGCAGAAAAGGGGACATAAGTGTTTACCTCCACAAGAGAAGATAAACCTGTCTGACTCTTCTATACTTACAAATGCCTGGAGTGGTCGCCAGCTAATATCTCTTATGCTTTAAAACCATGTAGGCCGATCTTATGAATTTGCAAGATAATTAGGCTATTTATTTAATTTGGAAAGAGACTAGAGTCCTAAACTCACTCCCTAAGAGACTAAAGCATGATTGGTATGAACTCATGACTTAGACTAGATGCAAAATTTACAAAATTTTATATTATTTTAACATAATAATTTGGACAAAGGCTTGGGGTATTTTATGCTTAAATGCATTATGAAATTATCTTATTGGCCAAATTAGAGAGAGAGAGAGAGAGAGAGAGAGAGAGATCTCCATCATGAAAGGGAGCTCTCATAGGCCAAGCATTCCTTAAAGTGCAAGAATGGAGGCCCTCTTTATTCTAGAGTGAAACAAGATGATATGCATGATGTTAGACATTCAACATTCAACTTGATGGTTTCTAAATCTTTTTATTGTCTTGATTATATCCCAGGCTTTAGAATGAAGTTGTGAGTTGCTTTAAAATTAAGTTATGAGTTATTAACTGGGTAGAAAAATTAATTTTATCCCAAGAGCCTACCATATCCAGGCCACACATTCAAACATCAATCTTTAAGAAAGTATGAAGAAGATGCAATTTCTATTACATAATCTAAACATAACAATTAAACATGTATATATTCAGTACAAAAATAAAAGGCTGATGCAACTGGGACCACCGTACACCCCGAAAAAGAAAAGTTGGGTAGTCGAGCTCTACCCCTTATACAACCGGATTATGAAAGAATATTACAATTTAAAATTAAATTAGATGCTCTGGGGTTCTTCATTCTTTGCTTCTTTCTCCATTCTTTTTTCTTTTTTTTTTATTTGATTATGCTCCAAGACTTCATAGGGCCTCCCAAGACTATGCCTTCTAACCACTGCTCATTGTAAGCCCCATATCACTAATCTTAATTCCTATTGCAAAATTACATATTTTTATGGAAAGTAAAATGTTACTACACCAGCAAAACATATATTAGCTAAACATACATACATCTCAAGAAATTATATTATGTAATTTGGACTTAACACCCTACACATGGGTAACCAAGCCCACTTATCCTAATTATAGATTGTGCTTAAGGGCATAAGCAACTTGCAAGTAGAAGCATTTATATTTAATTTAGCAGCCCCATTAGCATAATCCCCTATAGAAGATAACATTAGGCTAACAACGACCTAACATCTGGTCTACAAATCACAATCCTAACATTCAATCTAAAACATTACATCACAAAATAAAACACAACATCATTACAAACACCAACCTAACCTAAAGCTAGAAGTGGTGACTTAGCATTCTAATGTGTGTGCTTAAGCTTAGTGTGGTATGTCTTTGCTAAGCTTTAGGATTATGATTGCCGAAAATTTAAAATTGTCTAAGTTAAGCTTGAGGGATTGTTTCCTTTTAAGTTATTTAGGAATTTGGTGGATTTTAATTTGTATTTTTCTTTTGTTTCATTTGATATTTACTTAACAAGTAAGTATTGTAAAGAGAAGAGAGAGAGGCTTAACTTCTTTCACCCCTACCTTAAATTATTTTCTAAAGCACATTGTTATGACTTAGTTTCTTTTAATGAATGATGTATTAAGTATTTTATTAATCCTAAGTTTGGGTTAATCTTAAAGAATCTTATCCAACATGAAAGCATCTTAAGATTAATGGAATTGAATTATTATCACATGGAGGATGTTGTGTTATTCCTTTTCATCATCAATATCATACATATGATTTTAGACTTGTTATACTTATACATGCAACATAATTTTGGCATACTTAAATGATTATGAATGCATATTTTTGGATAGAAAAGAGAAATTTCATTCCTTAGCTAAATACACATACATGTATTAAAGTTTTAAGCAAGTATGTGCCATTGTTTAAACCAGGGAAGTGAGATAATCAATGACCTCCGTGGGGCTACTTAAAACCTCATATTCCTAGGATGTTCAGACTATATACTTTCTATCTTAAATTCATATGAGTGTACACGCAATTATGAGAATGAAAATCATGAAAAAAATAATGTTTTAATTGATCATTTACACATGTAAAGTAAAGTTATATCCAAATTCCAAAACAAGTACACATAGGAATGAAATTAAATAAGTGTGTGCCTTTATTAACCAGGGAAGTGAGGTAATCTAAGACCTCCGTGGGGCTACTTAAAGCCTCATATTCCTGAGATATCTAGACTATATAATTATTATCATTCAAACATATGTGAACCCATACATGAATCATAAAGATAAAAATAATACTCTAACATGCTTAAGCTATAAGCACATGTAAATCCTACACAATATTCATAGTAATGTTAATTTAACTTTTCAATTATAATTTTTTAAAAATAGTTTTGGAATTTATTAGTGATAATAGCCACACATATAATAGGTTTAATCCAACATATGCAAGCTTTACATAAATAAATTCATTTGATTACTTGATTTAAAAACATGAATACATGATGCAAATGGCATACAAATTTATAATGTTTGAAAAGGAATAATTGAACACTCCACATAATTCATTCATCTACATTAATTCCTAGGGACAATCACATTAAATAAAACTATTTAAGGAAAACCTAAGCTTCTTATGAAATTTGATTTTATTGTTGCTTCGTTAAACTCAAAGAGGATAAATAATAAATTTTCTATTTTTACCCCTATCCCATATTGATGATTTGATGTGTTTAATGAGAAATAATTAAATGAGTTTTATGAGTTAATTATGTTTGAATCATTAAGTAATTCATTTAATTATCCTTTATTATGCTTCTTTAATTTAATTAATCATTTAATTATGAGCTTCTAATGATACACAAATGATGAATTAAAATTGCAATGCACTTAGAGACTTAATGAAATGAAGCTCATAATTAAGTATTAATAAAATTAAGGAATCTAATTAAGTACTTATATGATTTTCTCACACCCATGGGTTAATCATAATTTCCTTAAGGATCTTTATGCTATTAAACACATAAAGAAGAACCTACAAATTCAAATTAAATTATTTGAAGTAATTATCATTTTGGATTAATTTAATTTGACTATTAATTTCTTAATTGAATCATAATTTAAATAAACCCTCCCATGGAAAGAGAATTAAGCAAATGATCAAAGAACAAGCCTTGATCATTCACCAATATTATTCCCACTGTTAACCATGATTAATAATCATTAATAATCAAAATTTTACTATTTAATAATTTTAATAATCATTAAATTAATTAGGGAGGGTAATTAAGATTAAAACTTCAAATTCTCCTAATTATCTAGCAAAGAAATCCTAAGAAAATTATGGGAGGTAAGGACATATCATTAAATCAATATTTTAAATTTGAGATTAATTGGCCAAGTAATTAGGGATTAATTAAGTTAATCAAGGAAAAATTCAAACCCTAATTAAGCTCTAATCACTATTCAAACCATAGGGAAATCATTTTAATTAAAATCTCCTTTATTTACCCTTTTCAAAATGAGTTTACGTATATTTTTAGGAATTTTCTAATATTAGTTATAAATTTTTGAAGTTCTGAGTTATTAAATACATTTTAAAGCAAATTAATCCCTAATCTCGTCGGTGCCACATGGGAGTTGATGTGGCGCTACGGGATTGGCTACTTAAACTATCTGATGTGACATGCTGAGTCGATGGCGGCAGATGCACTTTAGTCCACGCTGACCAATCTTGGATTAGATGGTGGGGATTAATCCCACGATTCCTAAGGGATAAAATCAAATTTTCTAATTAGACTAATCATGGCTTTCCATTCCAATCATGTGGAATGGATGGTGGATGATTCTTCATCCCTCAAACCATGGAAGATGGATACTGTCTGCCTTCCTCCACTTGATCCGAGCTCATCGCAGCTCATGAGGCATCTGGATCGACTCCAAAACTTTCAAGGGATAAGTCTAAGGAGATCCTACAATGGAAATCACATGAAATGACAAAATTATTCATAAAAGACCAACTCCTATTGGATTTTCTATGATTTGCCAAAAAAAATACCTCGCTAGAGCTAAAGATCAGTAGTCCAATGACTGAGCTAGCTTCGTCTTGAAGAGAAGAAGCCCTGTTGAGAAGCTCACAACTTGCCTCCCCACCGGTGGCTCTATTGACCAAGCACCACTAAAAAATTCACTGGATTTAGTCTATAGGTGGTCTTCGATGCTCGATTCATTTTGCCTCACTGGAGCTTGAGGAAAGTGTGGGTAAAGTAAATTTAGATTTGGTGGATTAAGTGGAGTTGGATAGAGTGGAGGCTCAGTTTCGCCTGGGTTCGATCTCTCTAGCGATTGGAAGGTCAAGGGAGGTCGGGAAAGCTCCAGGGGAACTCATCTTGACTCACTAAAGCTCTATGGATGCATGTCTCTAGTTAGAATATGGGGAGGAGTATACTCTACTCCCCATGAGAATGAAAGGTAGGGATTGCCTCTACTATTAGCAGTTGTCTGGTCGGCTCAGGCGACTTGGGATGTCGGGGAATGGCTGAGGTGGAGGCCCTTGAGTGGCTTAGGGTCTGGGATGGGCTGAAGTGGAATGTACCTCCTCCCTAAGGTGAGCCAATGGAATGTCTTGGGTTAGCTCACCTCCTTTGACCCATGGCTGACCCAACCAGCTTTGGGACAAGTTAGCTAGTGGGTTAGAGGTCCAAATCAAGCTTTGGGTGGCTGCCAAGGGCATAGAGGTAGGTGAGACCATCCAAATGGAGATTTTGTCTCATTTGGAGGGGTTTACCCATTGGGTTTTAGTCTAATTTAGGTATAAGGTGGGTTGGGTTTGATTTGGGCTGATCCATGGTGACCCAACGATGGGTTATGCCATGTTTGGTTGGGTTTGGCTCAATTTGACCCATGTAAGTCAAATTGGGTTCAATTAGGCTAAATTGACCCATGGGTCAAACCAAAGGTTGGGCCATGTTCAAATGATAATTTGGGATGTTTAGGTTCAACTGGTTTGATTTAATTTAAAATGGATTTGAATTTGGCTCATATGGGTCCATATGGGTCAAATGGGCTAAGTTGACCAATTTGATCAAATTGGCCAAATTGGCTTGAGTTAGTGGTTTGTTTAGATTCAATTGATGATTTGGAGATGATTGTAAGTGTTGGTTTCAATTAATTTGGATTTGAGAATGATTTAGATCAATTTGACCATTTAGATAAATTTGGGCTAAACGGGTCAATTGGGATGACTTGGTCAAATTGTGTTCAATCAAGGGTTTGATCAAGTTCAATAATTAATTCATGATTGTTTGGAAGCATTGGTTTCAATTATTTTGGATTAGATTGAAATTTGGTCCAATTTGATCTTTTAGGTCAAATTGGGTCAACTTGAGTCAAAGGTCTAATTGGACTTAGTTTGACTAAATTGATGGTTGATTTATATTAAAGGATTGATTTATGGTTGATAAGAATCAATGGTTTCAATCAATTAGGTTTAGAATGTAGTTCAGGCCAATTTGATTCATAGAGGCTAATTGGGTCAACTTGGGTCAAGTGCTCAAATTAGCTTGGTTTGATCCAATTGATTGCAATTGGACAATCAAGGGTGATCAATAATCATTATAAAGGAGACTGAATAGGTTGATTTAATCCACTTTGTGTTGGATTTAAATTTGGTTCATATGAGTCCTTTAGGCCACTTTGGGTCAAGTGAACCAAATGGGTCAATTTGAGTTGAATTAAGTTTAATTGAGTTGAATTGAGTTTGATAATTGGCTTAGAATTGATTGGTACCTTTGATTGCAATTGATTAGGATTTAATTAGATTTTGGCTCTAGTGGACCATTTAGGTCAAATGGGCTAGGTTGGATTAATTGAATTGGTTTGATTTGATTGTAGGCTTTGGAAGAGTTTGAAATAATGTATTGAATAGTTGTAATGCTTTTGTAAAAACTAATTGAGTTTGGTTTAATTGAATAAGCTTTAGGTTGGATCCATAGGATTTGATTGTGCAGTTAAGATGGGTTTGGGTTTAAGTCATTTTGGCTTGGACCTTGGATATGAATGAAATCCAATTGGGGTTTGATTGTATTGGTTTGAGGTTGGTTTTACATGAGTGGATAGGCATAGGTTTTGGTTTAGGCCATAGGATATGTAGGCTCCCTTAGTCCTAAGGTACAGCCTAAACCTATGGTACACCTTCCTGAGTCACAAGGCTTGGGTTTAATGTTCCCTTAATAACTAGAAGTGTCATATGGCTAAGGAGATTCTAGTGTCTAGAGGACTTTTAAGTCTAAGGAAGGATGAGTTAATCCTCACTTCCAAAGTGAGGTTAACATCTAGTATGATTTAAGACTGCATCAAATATGCTAAAAGATGTCATTAGTGTTAAATACATTCAGACACATTACATCAACCACTAAATACCTACACCCAACAATACATCATGGCCATTTAAAAGTTGGGGAATTGATATAATAGGTCTAATATATTCTCCATCATCTAGAGGATATTGCTTTATTCAAGCTACTACCAATTATTTCTTAAAATGGGTAGAAGCAATCCCATTAAGAGAAATTAAAGTAGATGATGCAATAAAATGTTTCTGGGATCATTTTGCCTATAGATTTAGAGTACATTGAAGGACTATATTTGATAATAACATTGCTTTTAAGAATATCAAAATCTATTATTTTATTAAAAAAGAATAAGATAGATTAGAGATATTCCTTAATATATAATTCAAGAGCCAATGGTCTAGTAAAGGCATTTGACAAAATGCTAATTAAGCTGCTTAAGAAAATTCTTTCCAAAAATAAAAGAGAGTGGCATGATAATTAATAGAATTGTTATGGGCATGTCTTACCACTTATAAAATTGCTACACAAGCAACACCATACTTTTAGTCTTCATAGCAGAAGCAATACTTCCCTTCGAAGTAGAATTACCTTCACATCGTATAACAGTTCAAAATGAACTTTTAACGAAAGAGAATATTCAAACATGATACGAAGAACTTGAAGCCTTAGATGAAATTTTAGTACAAGCTCAACAAAATCTAGAAATATATAGAGCAAGAATGACTCGAGTTCATGATCGCATGGTTCGCTTAAGAAACTTCAAAGTAAGCGAACTTGTGCTGGTACAAAGAAGGCCTATAATTCCACACCAACGAATTGATGAAAAATTAGACCCAAATTGGGAAGGGCCATATATCATCGAAAAGTGTATGAAGGCAGAGCTTATCAGCTCAATGATGAAAAAAGCATCAGACCTTTGCCACCTATAAATGGATAATATCTCAAAAGATATTATGCATGAATATAAAAAAAGTACTCTCCCTATTGAAGAGAGATGTCACTACTGATAGGGGGCAATTATATATATATGCCTTACATTACAAAGAAGAAATATTTAATAAAAAATAAATTTTATTTAATGAAATTTAAAATAAAACCAAAATTTAGATTTCATCATACCCAAAGGGTTCAGATCTAAATTAAACTAAGATCCATCATGCCCAAAGGAGCTAGATCAGATCCACCATGCCCAAAAGGGTCAGATCCAAAACCTAAATATAGATTCCATCTTACCCAAAGAGGTCAAATCTAAATTAAACTAAGATCCATCATGTCCAAAGAGGCAGATCAGATCCATCATACCCAAAAGGGTTGGATCTAAATTAAACTAAGATTCACCATGCCTAAAGGGGCCGAATCTAAAACCTAAATTTAGATTCCATCATACCCAAAGTTGGATCTAAATTAAACTAAGATCCATCATGCCCAAAGGGGCCAGATCAGATCCACTATGTCCAAAGGAGCCAGATCCACACCAAAATTTAGATTCCAATATAACCAAGAGAAGTGAGTTAATATAAAATTGCATAAAAGACTAAATTGAAAAGCCCACAAGCATAGCTCCTACATAAATTTAGATAATACTACTGATTTATAAAACTCTTAAAAGCTGTGTGCTTCTTTATTCCAAATATATTATAGGATTTCTACAATATTTATCTAAAAAAGACTAGATGATATGCTTTTCACTTATCCTACTAAAGAGCAGATATGGGCCATTATAGCCAGGATATGGAATAGGTTATCATGGCGCCAAGATTGTTAAGAGACAGAGATATTTTCAAAGACTCATTTATTTGATCATCATGTCTCCCACTATCCAATTCATAGTCTATAAGTGGATTTGTCCTAATTGACTGGGTAACCAGTTTAAAATTGAGACATAATTATCATGTCCCTTTGGAGCGAGTTGTAGATCACCTAAAGTTTGGTGATCAGAATGTGCTCTAGCCAACTAAAGACACTACTCTACCTATAGGCATGCTTAATGGGTTACTATATATTACATCATGAAGCAGAAGATTGAGACCCAAAGTCAGTATTTGGCACTCCATTATCAGTTGTCAATGGGTACGTATATAGGGCTTGACACCACTTAGAGATTCATGGTGATGTTGTTAGAAGGGTTGGCATATATTAGATAGTCTACACATCACTCTTTGACTATAGCCACCTTCCTTTCACATGGATCAGAAGTATAGTGGACCACTGGGATAGGGCTACTAATACTTGCTGAATCAATCCACATGAGATGATAATGCCAATGACAGACATGCAAGAAATAACAAGACTTCCAATTATAGAGACTCCTTATGAAGAATGCATCCCACTAGATCATGAGCTTTTCCAACATCAATTATATGGACAACGTGGGAAAGGCAATTATATATATTCTTTAGGGCTTATCATTCCATAGCTCATTATTAAAGACTATCCAAAAAATGGAGGATTGGCCACAAACAAAAGAATATGATCATTATGGATACATGCACAAAAAGCTTTCTCCATTTAGATGTACATCTACCATAGTTCACACGATTAGAAGACCCATTTGACAATGGATTCCATACATCAAGTGGTACCAAATTTGAACCAAAGAGAAGAGTAAATTTTCACTGTACATTGGTATGGGATATTGATGAAGAGTTATCTTTAGTAGCTTTCATTGCCACTTAGCTATCTCACATTGTATTCCTTGGGCATAATAGACTTCTCCATCCTTCTACCTTACTGATGGCTAGCCTACTCGCTCATGGTGAAATGATAGCTTACTTATATCATGGATTGGGCAAAGTAAGCACCATGATTGATTCACGATGCTATGGCATGGATGTGCATTGGCACTATCTTGATGGATGGATTCATGCTCATGTTTCAAAAGCTTTTAGTTATCCTAAGACACCATCCTATTTTAAAGAATAAAATTTCCCCTTGATTATTCAACTGAATAGAGCTACAACCTTTATAGATAGAAATCAGATATGAACCTTCATGTTCGCACATGATAGATCATTTTTAGATCATCCACAGATCATCTTTCTATAGTATATCTATTCAAAGTATGGAGCAAAAATTTATAGATTCTTTCATTGGTAGAGGCACCCTGTTGCTATTATCAAAACCTAGATATAAATACATTACATAATATTTTATTGGGCTAAGACCCACTGACTATGGTATTAACGCCATGAATCTATAATCCTAAAAGGTTATAGCTCTAATAGGGTGGATAAACAATTTAGATTTACTCAGGCTACACCTATATATGGGCTACCATCAATACTGAATATAATAGATACTCATTCTTTAGGAGCACTTCCACTAGCAGTCCATTTAGCGATAGCTTCTAAAGCATGAACCTTTACACTTCACCTATGGACCTGTTCTAGTTTCTATATAGCTCCAAAAGAGTCAGTCATTTATGGTTAATGTGCAACCATATCTTTTCTACCTTCTTGAATCTATGCTTTCACATATACGACCATAAAATGTAAAAGACAAGACCAGTCCAACATATACCACATATGACTAATGCTTCTAAAAAAGCATTGGATGACCAAAAGGGACTTATTGAATTGATCGGGTATGATATTGAGGTATGATGTACTATCTCAAAAGATAGAAACATCACCTTACAATGGACTTAATCATCTAATAAGGAATCCTAAGGCATGATAGGTCTTCGAATATACCAAAGATTTTTTCCCTGTTTTACATGGATGAATGAAGTAGGGTTTATATTAAAGTAGGTTCTTAAGTTTCCTATAGAGGCAAGCCTCCATAGTTAATTACATCCTTGGGAATGAAATTCCTTAAGAATACTCTAGATTAAAGTAGACAATTATCATCTCCAAAGATTTCAAGGTTAGACTATCAAAGGATTAGTTATATTTGAAAAATCAATTAGGAAAGTTCAAAGAGAAGACTTCTTTTTTGAATTCAAAGGGAGGAAGTAGAGAATGCTCATGATACTAGAAAGCCTAGTGAGCATTCCAATATATCATATTATTGGGTTTTATATATTTGAAAGTGAAGAGATTTATTTATTTGAATTGAATTTTATTAGATTACTAGGGCTTATAATCTGCCAACACAAGATTGTGAAAATGCCTAAGATGTGAGGATTTATGCTTGTAGCCTGAATGAAATAGCTACCGCAGATCTTAAATCTAGGGAGCTTTAGTATGATCTAAAGTGTGACATAAATCTAAGTGATAGGTGGACATAATGGTTTACCTCCATAAGAGAGGATAAACTGTCTGACTTCTAGACTTATAACAGCCTGGAGTAGCCACCAACTAACTCCTCCTATGATTTTAAAACCATGTAGTCTGGTCTTATGAATTGCAAGATAGCTAGGATAGTTATTTAATTGGAAAGGGACTTAAATCCTAAACCCACTCCCTAAGAGACTAGAGTATGAGTGGTATGAGCATATGGCTTGATCGATAAATGCAAAATCTTTTCATTTTTTTATTTGACGATCATGTAGACAAAGAATTTGGAATTTTTATATACCAAAATGCATGATGAAATAAGTTATTGGCCAAATCAAAAGAGAGAGGGTGAATCTTCGTCATCAGGGGTTGCGCTCATAGGTCAAGCAGTCCCTACTGTGTAAGGATGGAGACCCTCATTTTTACAAGAGTGAAAGAAGATCATGCATGATGTGAAACATACAACATTCAACTAAGGGGTTTCTAAATCTTTTAATTATCTTATTTATAGCCTAGGATTTATGGTGAGGTTATAAGTTGTTTAAAATTTTAATTATGATTTATTAGTTGGATAAAAAAATTATTTTTTATCCTAAAAGCCTATCGCATCTAGGCCACACATTAAAGAATCAAACATGAAAAACTAAAAAAATATGCCATCCTAATTCATAGTTTAAACATAATATCAAATAATTTTATAAACTAATATAAAAGAATAAGAGGCTGGTGCGATCGGGTTCCCCTGCACAACTTGAAAAGAGGAAATATGGGTAACCGAGCTCTACGCTTATACAACCCAGAGTATAAAAGAATAATTACATTTAGAATGAAAACATACAATGGGGGGTCTTCTTTCTTCATATATCAATTTCCTTGATTTTATTGTGCTTTAAAGGCATCACAGGGCCTCCCAGGATAAGGCCTTCTACTCGCTGCTCATCCTAATCCCCCATAGCACTAATTTTAATTCTTATTGCAAAATTTACATTTGTATAGGAAAAAGTAAATCTAACTACACTTATAAAATAGAGGTTAGCAAAACATACATACAATCTCAAGCAGTTATATGTATAATTTGGACTTAGCACCCTGCACATGGGTAACCAAGTCCACCTCTCTTAACTTGGATTATGCTTAGGGGTTTAAGCAACCTGTAAAGAGAGCATTTATATTCATTTTTAAGCATCCTCTTTAGAACAATCCCCTGCAAAAAATATGATTAGAGTAAGAGCAGCCTAACATCCAGTCTACGAAGCATACACCCTAACATTCAGTCTAAAATAATACATCACCAAACAAAATATACATCACATCATACACCATTCTATCATAGAGCTAGAAGTGGTAACTTAATTCTAATGTATGTGTTTAGGTCTTATGTGGTATGTCTTATCTAAGCATTAAAGTTATATTTTTCTAAGTTTGGAAAATTTTCAAATTATCATGATGGTGGGTTTTATTTAAAGTTGTTTAATTGATTTGTGAATTTTAATTTGTATCTTATTTTGTTTCATATGATTTACACTTATTAACTAAGTGTTATAAAGAGAAGAAAGAGGATTGCCCTCTTCGATCCCTACCTTAAGCCACTTTAGAAAGCATATTAATTTGATTTAGTTTTCTTTAATGAATGGTTTATTAAATGATTTTTAATTAATCCTAAGTTTAGGTTAACTTTAAATGATCCTATTCAATATGAAAGGCTTCTTAAGATTAATCTAATTGAATTACTATCACATGAAATATACTAAGTCATTCATTTCCATCACATGTTACATGCATATGATTTAATACTTATCATATCTTTATATGCAATATGTTTTAGCACACTTTAATGATGATGAATGCCTATGTTTGGAATTTATATTTTCATTTATGTTGAATTATATGAACATATAAATTAAAGATCTGTCAAAATTCTAATACCAAAATACATAAGGATGGAATCACATAAGTATGTGGCATTGTTAACCAAAGAAGTGAGGTAATCAAATGACCTCCTTGGGGCTAACTGAAGCTTCGTATTCCTGGGATGTCCAGACTTTATACTTATTAACATTCCAATCCTATGCAAATTTATACATGAATAGGAAAAAGAGAGCATTAATTTTTATATAACATATGCTAATGATTTAGGTGAATATGAATGCATGCATTTTTAGTAGGAAAGGAAGATCCTAATTCCTTAACTAAATACACACATGTATGTATGAAAGATACAAGAAAATATGTGTCGTTGTTAAACTAGGGAAGTGAGGTAATCAAATGACCTCCATGGGGCTAGCTAAAGCCTCATATTCCCGAGATGTTCAGACTATATACTTGTTTTCTTAGATACATTTAGATGTATAAATAACTAAAGGAAAAAAATAATCATGCAAAGTTGTATTTTTATTTGATTGAATTATTTAAATATATGAATTAAAGCTCTATCTAAATTCTAATACCAAAATACATAAGAGAGAAACTAAATGAGTTTGTGTTGTTAAATCAGGGAAGTGAGGTAATCAAATGACCTCCTTGGGGCTACTTAAATCCTCGTATTCCTGGGATGTCCATACTATATACTCATTGTTGTTCAAACTTATGTAAATCTATATATGAATCATATGAAAGAGAGCTTTGTTTAATGTGCTTAAGTTATAAACATATGCAAATCCTATGTATATTCATAACTATCAACACTCTAAGTACTATAATTGATTTATAAACTTTGTAAAATAGTTTTGAATTTATTAGTGATAATAGCCACACATATCTTAAGTTAGGCCAACACATGCAAGTTTACATAAAGAAAATTCATTTGATTTATTTGAATTTGAATGAATGAAAACATGACTATTAAATGGAATAAGGTCAAAGAAAACCAAAATATTTTATTAAATGATCAGAGGAAAATTACTTGTTGTTTTAATCCCATTCCTTCATTAGTAGTTTGGTTTAAGAAAAGTTATGGGTGGATAATTAATTGAGTAATTACCTTGCTTCTTTAATTTGATTAACCACTAATTATGAGCCACAAATGACATGAACATGTGAGGAAAAAAAATTGCAATGCTCTTACAAGAACCATTAAGAAATTAAATTAAAGATCCAATTAAGCAATTAACACTTATAGGCTAATAATAATTTCCTTATGGGTCTTTATGTTATTAAACACATAAAAAGGAACCCTTAATTTCTTTGTTGATTATTTGATATAATAATGATTTTAATTTGATTAATTAAGCCACTTAATTAACTAATTAAAATTTTAATTAATCTCATTTTAATTAATTTTCCTTTAAAAAGAAATGAACTTAGGAAAAGAGGTTAGGAAGGTATTCATAACTCCATTCCCTTTACCCATTCACTATTCAATAGTGATTAGTACCATTAATTAAATTTAATTAATTTTAACTATTTGAAAGATTAATTAATCAATTAGATTAATTAAGAAAGTAATTAGGGCTTAAATGGTCAATTCCCATAATTAACCAAGTAATAAATCCCAAGAAAATTATGGGAGGCAGAGGTCATCCCACTAAACTAACACACAAAGTTTGGAATTAATTGCTCAAAAAATTAATGGGTAATTAAGCTAATTAATTTTGCAATTAAATTATAATTAAGCCTTACTTACTTTTCAAAATTAATAGAAATTAATTTTAAATGATTCTTCTCTAAAATACCTTCAAAATAAGTATTTATTGGTATTTTTTTATTTTACTATAATTTGTTATGAATTTTTAAAGATTCAACCATTAAAAAAATTTATTAAACCTAATTAAGCCTAATCCCATGGGCGCCATGCAGGCCGCTAACATGGTGTGCTTTCCACGTGGCAACACAAGATTGACTTCTTAAACCCATTTGACTCAGTGCCTATGTGACTGGTGGTAGACACGATTTCATCCTTGCCGCTCGATCCAAGATCGGACATCAGAGATTAAACCTACAGTTCTTAAGGATAAAATGAGATTAAATCTAATGGATTAATCACGGTCGTCCATTTCAATCATGTGGAGCAGATGACACATGATCTATCATCCCCTTAATAATGAGAGACAGATGTCGTCTACCTTTTCTCTCTCGATCTGAGCTCACCCGAGCTCGGATGACCCCAAAAATGATCCCACACCTTTATAAGGAAGATTCGAAGAGATCCAACAGTCAAAATTGCATGACATACAAATTCCCTTCGAAAGGCTTAGAAAATTTTGAGATTTCTTGATTTTAATGGAAATTACCTCAAAGCTCAAGACTGCAGTGCCGCACTTGAGGTAGCTTTGCTTGGATAAGGCAAAGCCTTGTTGAGCAGCACTTGTACTGATTCCTCATCGTTTACTTGGTAGACCATGAACCATCACTTGGCACATTGACGTTGATCAAAATTGTACCTCTGATGGTCATGGAGCTTGGGAGGAGTTTCATTTGTGCTCGATGGAGTGTGGGGAGTGTGTGGGTGAAATTAATTTGGGTTTGGTTGAGTATGGGTGGAGTTAGGTCGAGTTGAGGATTTCCCTATTTTGGGTTGAAGGATTTTGGTGATGGGATGGTTGAGAGACTTGGAGAATCCTCTAGGGATTTCAAATTCACTCACTGAAGCTCTCTAAGGGTGTGTGTGTGTATTAATTGAGTCAAAATGAAGGGGGGTTGGGTGGGTATATCCCCGTTCCCTTAGATCGGATGGCTCAGATCATTTCCTACTTTTTGGCTGGTCAACCATCGTCTGAGCACTGGAATAATCACGATCAAGTCCATGTGGCTCAGTTTGGTTGGTGGGATGCTTGGTTAGTGCCTTAAGGAAGTTGCCTCCTCCCTTGGATCCTTGGGTTGGCTAAGTGTGGGGAGGTTAGTTAACTCACCTCCCCTTGGTCAATGGCTGAACTAGTCCACTTGGGTTGGGCTAGGAATGTAAGCTAGGTACCAATTTGGGTGTGAAGTGGCGCCATGTGGAAAGGAAGAGAGTTGACTTGCTAATTTTGGAAAGAACCCATGTAGAGAGAATAATCCAATGGGTAAGGCCTTGGATTGAGTTCAAATTGAGTTGGGTTGGTTTGGGGCTAACCCAAGGTTAGTTTATGGTGGGTTGGGTTAGGTCTTAATGGGTTTAAGCTTGATTCAAGTAAGTTTGGCTCAATTTGGCCTATGTAGGTCAAATTGGGCTAGGTTGGGTTAGGTTGATGAATTGGTCAAATTGGGTCAAACCACGGGTTGAGTCATGTTCAAATGATTATTTATGATGTTTTGGTTCAATTGGTTTGAGTCAATTTAGCTTAGATTTGGTTTTGGCTCATTTGATTTTATTTGAGTCAAAAGGGTCAAGTTGACCAAGTTGACCAAATTGGCTAAATTAGCTTGGGTTAGGGGTTGATTTAGGTTTCATTGACAAATTGAAGATGATTGCAAGCTTTAATTTCAATTAAATTGGATTTAGTTTGGATTTAGGCCAATTTATCCTATAGGCCAATTTGGGCTAAGTGGGTCAATTAGGTTCAATTGGTCAAATTGGGTTCAATTATGATGTTGGTCAAGTTCAACAATTAATTTGGAATGAACTTGAATCATTAGTTGTAATCAATTTGGGTTAGATCTTGATTTTACCAAATTTGGTCTTTTAGGTCAAATTGAGTCAACTTGGGTCAGAGGGCCAATTGGGTTAGGTTTGGCTCAATTGATGGTCAAGTCATGTTCAATCATTGATCATAGGTTGGTGTGAATCAATTGTTTCAATTAAATTGGCTTGGGTTGAGATTTGGCTAGTTTAGGTTAAGTGGGTTGACTTGGTCAAATGACCAACATGACTTGGTTTGACCCAATTGATGATAGTTGATCAATCAAAGATGATTGATGATCATCGTAGGAGATTTTAGTTGGTTTGGTTCAATCCAATTTAGGTAGGATTGGAATTTGGTTCAAATAGGTCAAATTGGTCACTTTGGGTCAAATGGACCAATTGGGTTTAATTGAATCGATTTTGGGTTGAATTGAGTTTAGTTGAGTTTAGATATGGATTTAGGATTAATTTATAGCTTTGATTGTAATTGATTTGGGTTGAAATGGATTTTGGCTCATTTGGGTATTTTGGGTAAGATGGGTTAAGTTAGGTTTGACTTAAATTGATTTTGGATTTGGTTTAATTGATTGTAGATTTAATTTATTTTTGGGATGATGATTGGGAGAATAATTGATTCATGAGAAGATCAATCAATTTTGGCTTGAACTAAATGGAATTCTAGCTAAGTCCATAGGATTTAGTCATGAGCTTAGGATAGGTTGGTTGGATTTGATTTTGGTTTTGTGACTTGAGTTTGATTCTAAATTTTATTTAGATTTGGTATGATGATTGGAGAATTGATTGATTAATGAGAAAATCAATTTAATTTTATTTGGATTGAAGGAATTTTGGCTAAGTCCATAGGATCAAATCATATGGCCTAGGATAGGTTTGATTTGGTTTTGATTTTGATTTGGTTTGAAATTGATTGTATATTTGGTATGGGTTGATTAAAGAGTTGAATTGACTTGGAGAAAAATCTATTTTGTTAGAATTTGTCTTCGCTAAGTCCATAGGATTGAATTATGGCTTTGGATAGGTTTGAATTTGGTTATAATTTTTAATCATTTGGTTTGGAATTTGAATTTGGATTTGGTACGTGAATTTGTATGAATTAAATTTGAGTTTTGGTTTAGGTCAAAGAGATAGGCATAGATTAGGTTTAGGTTATATGGTAGGGAAGTCTCCCTAAGTCTTAAGGCAAAGCGTAAATCTATGACTAACCCTTCTAAGTCTCTAAGCTTAGGTTAAGTGTTTGCCTAATTGCTAGAGGTGTCTTATGACTAAGGAAGTCTTAATATCTATAAGACTCCTAAATCTAAGAAGAGAAGATTGAATCCTCACTCCAAAAGTGAGGTCAACAAAAGGACTCCCTATAAGTATGGTGTTGCTGAAGGGCACATCTCACGTATTGGCATTGACCGAAGTAATCAACAAAGTCTAGACGATTGCAATCGCTAACGGAAACAAACTATACCTAAACCTATGAGGTAGATAGAATAACGATCAAAGTGCAATGCAACTCATCTTATGCCAAGGGAATAAGAGAGTCAAGAGGATTTAATTAGAATTTCTGTCAAGGACATGAAGGAGGATTCACTGGAGAATAACACATGAATTAGATATGAGATAAACTTATGTGAGAGCATAAGAAAGAAATCTGCTAGAGAATGAGATTTGATTGGATTCATTCTAATCCATTGATTTGATTTATGGAAGAGAGATATGTTGGGGATACATGCTTGAATTCACTGGGGATCAAGATTGGATTTGTTTGATTTAACTTGTTTAAATGTGAGGCATATCCACTGGGGATATGGGCTTGAATCCACTAGGGATCAAGACCGGGCTTAATTAATTTTAATTTGTTATGGCTCCACTAGGGAGGTTGGTTTTGGATCTGATTTTCTAATTTGATTTGTTTGTATGATTTGGGCTCCACTAGGGAGAAGGCGTGATTTGACTCCATTAGGGAGAATCAAGCTGGATTTAATTTGAGGGCATATCCACTGAGGATACGAGCTTGGTTAACTTTGATTGATTTAATTTTGATTTGATTTATGGACCCTATTGGTGTGCGATGGATCCACTAAGAAGGTGTCATGGGGGCCTTGGCCTATCTTAGGTTTACAAATCCAAAAGGGTAGTTTATCCACCGAAGGGGTAGAGCTATCCAACTTAATGGTTGCCTTTTGGTGTGCAACGATTGTACCGAGAAGAAAGAATAGAAGACTTACATCTTCCAAAGTAGAAACAGTTGCTTGGGTGACTGTTGAATGCACAACAAATCGAACCGGACCTAGGGAGATTACTGAGTGAGTGCTGCTGGGGATCATATCTCGACTCAAGAGTAGTCAAAATAATTAATTCAATTTGATTTGGTTGATTGATTTTGATGTAGTTTGATTTAATTCATGGACCCTATCAGTGTGCGATGGACCCACTAAGAAAGGGCTATGTCAGCCTAGAACTGTCTCAAATGTACCAATCTAAAGGGGTAATCTACTAGCCGAAGGGTGAGACCATCCAACTAAAGGTTGTCTTTCGGTGTGCAATGACTGTGCCAGGAAGAAAGCGTAGCATACTTATATCTTCCAAAAAAGAAAAGGTCATCGGGGTGACTTGTTTGATGCATAAAAAATTAGACCTGTCCTAGGATGACTATTGAGTGAGTGTCGCTGGGGACTTATGTTAGCTCAAGAGTAGTTAGGTGATTCTTATAGGGAGTTTTGCTGACACTGCCCTAAAGATAGGATGCCTGCTTGGAAGAAGGTATAGTTGGGGATGTCCTCGTGATCCACAAGAAAATATATATTTTATCTCTTTATATGTTTGCACTAACCCTGTTGGTGTGTGATGGACCGCACTAAGAAGGGGCTATGTTGTTCTGGACCTATCTTAAATTTACCAATCCAAAGGGAGAGTCTGCACATATGTAATACAAATCTTCGACCATAGGGGTGGTTACTAGGAAAGGGGAACTGTCCAATCCAGTAGTAACCCGGGTAGTGTCTAGATGGGGTCGCAAATGATGTGATCCAACTAAAGTGCCCACAAGGGAGGTGCCACTAGGGGCGTTATCCTAATCCATAAAAAGAAAGCCTATAGGTGTACGGTGGTCAACACAAAGAGAAAGCACAAGGACTTACATCTACCAAGAGTGGTGTATCCATCGGGTGGGTTGCTGTCAGCATAGTGAATACCAACCAACCTAAGGTGCCCATCAGTGTGTGACGATCAATCTAAGAAGAAGGCATAGGAGACTTACATCTTCATAGATGAAAATGATCATCTGGATAGTTTGTTGTTGGTGAGACAGATACTATTCGACCTAGGGCGACTACTAAGCGGGGAGTCCTGAGGATGGACTGGACTAAAACTTGAAGTAGTTAGGAGGAAAGGAGCCACTGGGGGGGGGGGACTTATCCTAAACCTCAAATATACTCAACCCCAGTCAGTGCATGGAGGCTAGTCCAAGAAAACAGTTTAGGAGACTTACATCTTCTTAAACAAAGCCAACATGTTGGTAGCTTATTGGCCGTGTAGTAAGACCTACCATACTAATAAGGCTCTCGTAGGTGTCTAGCTGTTAAGCTAGGATGAAAGCGTGGGAGACTTACATCCTCTTAAGAAAGAAAACCACTGGGGTGATACACTAGCTAAGTAGTGAATTGACCCAACCTAGAGTAGCTACTGAGTGAGGGTCGTTGGCGGCATTATCTCAACTCGAAGTAGTTTGAGATAAAAGATAGGTTTTTGTTTTATGTTTTGTATGCAGTTTGTGTCATGCTAATAAGGGATGGGATGTCGCTCGAGTTCCTTACACTTACCCTAACACACACCACGAAGGATTCGTAGATAGAAATGTTTTCAATTTGAAGAAATTTTGATTTGAAATGGAATTTTTATTGATGATAATTATTTTGAACATGATTTTATGGATAATATTTTTTTAGGTAAAGTGCATTGATGGGAAGCATCAGGTGCTCTCCTTTATTGTTGATGAGTTGATAGGATCCTCCTTGGTAGGCTTTCCTCATGGCAAAAGGGCCTTCCCAAGTGGGTTCAAACTTGCCTCCCATCTTACGACGGGCAACAATTTATCTCCTTAGAATTAAAACAAGCTCTCATACTTGAAAAGCTCTAAGATGGACCAACTTGTTGTGAGCTTGAATCATTTTGGCTTTGTACAACTTGAGATTTTGGCATGCCCGTAGGCATCTCTCCTCCAAACCTTCGAGCTCTTCTAACCGCAACTTAGCATTATGCTCTATTGTGATCTTGCTACCCACAACTATCCTTAGTGTTGGGAGCTGGACTTCTAATGGTAGAATGACTTTGGGCCCATACACTAATGAGAAAGGAGTAGATTGAGTTGGAGTTCTGTAGGTAGTATGGTAGGCCTACAAAGCTTTAACTAACTGCTCATGCCAGTGTCGTTTGTTATTGCCGATTTTCTTCATGAGTATTTGGATGAGTGTTTTGTTGAAGACCTATACTAAGTCATTTGCTCTCGGATAATAGATGGTAGAGTATCTCCAATCTATGTTATGCCTCTATGCAAAGTTGTTGATCTTGGTGCTCTTAAATGCAATACCATTATCATATATAATTCAGTGAGGAACCCTGAATCTATATATGATATGATTCTTGAAAAATTGGAGCACATACTGAGCTCTGACCTCTTTGAGCAGAATCACCTCTGCCCATTTGAAAAAGTAGTCGGTGGTAGCTAGGAAAAACGGATGACCCTTGGAAGAAGGAGGATCGATCAGACCCACTATGCCAGTACCCCATCATTCGAATGACCATGAGGTCAATGTTGGGTGGTTGATGTAGGACCACTCTGTGTACTTGACATTAATGGCATCGCCTAGCCACGTCCATGCAATCTGTGATCCTTGACAGCCAGTAGTATCCAAGTCTCTTGATTTTGGCTTCCATCTTGGGATTGAATTGGTGAGCTCCACATAATTCTGAGTGCACCTCAGTCATGATCTTATGAGCTTCATGCTTGCCTAAACATTGTAACCACATATGATCGAAAGACTGCCGGTATAAGACACTATCCACGAGGGCGGAGGAAAGCACCCTTTATTTCATCTGATGTGCCTATGACTTCTCTTAAGGTAGTTTGCCTTTGTTTAGGTAATCCCTGAATGGTTTCCTCCAATCTAGCTTCTTGTCCTTTTTGGTAACGACAACCTCCCCTTTAAGAGTGTATTTTTTGATAAGTCCAATATCAATAAGAGGTAGGCCTTTCCTATTTTGGACCTCTATTGATATGGACTCATCTTTTGGACATGTTAACTCTTTGGCAAGCTTGGCCAAAGCATGTGCTATGACATTTTCTTCTTGAGGAATCATATAGATGGTAATATCTTGGATTTAGGCCAATAACTCCATTGTATACTTATTTAGTGACGAAGCCTAAGCTTTAGAACTTTGTAGGACCCATCAATTTGGTTGACTATTAATTAGGAATCCCTAAAGATGTTGATGTTCTGGATGCTTAGTGAAATGACTAACTCCATACTAGCAATCAGAGCCTCATATTCGACTTCGTTGTAGGTGCCCAAATTAGATAGATGATATGAGAATCTTGTAATATCACAGTCCAGAGTTTGGAGAACTATTCCTATCCTTACTTTTCCTGTAAGAGTTGATTGTGTTTCTTCTCGTCGACATTCACCATCAAAAAGTATCCCCTAAGTTCATGATTTGTTCATTGGGGAGGTCATCAGTAAGCGGAGAATCAGTAAGAAGTGGGTGTTATGTTAAAAAATTTGCAAGTGCTTATCCTTTCATCGCACGGAGGGGTATGAAAGTGAGATCAAATTATGATAGAATCATGGACCAGCATGCCAACCATCAGAATAGCATCGACCATGTCATGAGATATTGCACTGGATTGATTCTAGAGATCAAGTTTACTTTATGAGAAAGCATGTAATACTGTAGCTTTGGGATGCAAAGATTAAAGCTAGCTAATACTTCTCAATAGGTGGATAGTTTGCCTTAGTAGTGATTAGATGATGGCTGAGATAGTAGAGAGCATTTTTCCTCCCTTTGTCATTGGCTTGGGCCAACAAAGTACTAAGGGAGTCATCTAATGCAGTAGTGTAGAGTATTAAGGGCTTGCTCGGGATAGAGGCTGCTAGAACTTGCGACATCATCAGATACTGCTTGACATCTTCGAAGGCACACAATCGCTTGTCATCCCACTTGAACTTGGCATCCTTTTTGATAAGTGTTGAAAATGGATGACATCTTCTTGATAAGTTGGATATAAAGCATTATAGATATGCCAACCGCCCTTGGAATTATTTGAGTTGAGTTAAACTTTTAGGGGGTGGAATTTCTAATATCGCTTTGATCTTCTCTAGATTGATTTCAGTTCCACGGTGCCGGACAACAAGCCTAAGGAATTTCCCTGAAGTTATTTTGAATGCACACTTCAAGGGGTTCATTTTTAGGTTAAATTGCCTTATCCATTCAAAAACTACTCTTAAGTCAAAGAGGTAGTCTTCCTTTTCTTTTCTTTTAACCATGAGATCATCGACATAGCACTCGACTTAATGATGATTGAGTTCATTGAAGATTCAAGTCATGGCTCGCTAGTATGTGGCACTAAGATTTTTAAGGTCAAAAGGCATGACCTTATAACAATATATTCTGATCCAGGTTCTAAAAGTAGTGTTTATTTAATCTTCAGGGGCCATCTTTATTTGATTATATCCAGATAAGTCATCCATGAAAGAGAATATTGCATGGGATGAGATAATGTCTACCATCAGCTCTGGTATCGGTAGTGAAAATTCATCTTTTGGACATGCCTTATTTAGATCTCTAAAATTGACACATATATAAATCTGGCTAGTCTTTCTCTTAATTGTGATCACACTGGCCAACCAGGTGGGGTATTTTTCCTCCCAGATGAAACTAGCATCGATAAGTTTCTTGACTTTAGAAATGACATATTGTTCAATGTGTAATCGCATGCGTCTAGGAGCTTACTTGATAGGGTAAGCATCAAGCTATATTTCTAGTTTATGGAATGCTACATTAGGAGCCAATCCAGGCATCTCTTCATAACTCCATGCAAAGCAGTCCTTAAATTCAATGAGTAGCCTAACTAAGTCATTAGTTTCAGTTTCATTCAACAAAGAACTTATGTATGTTGGACATGGATTATCTTCAGTCCCTAAGTTAATTTCTTTGAGCTCATTGATGGTTGACTTGATCTCTTCTTCGAACTCCAGTGGTGCATCTTTGACTTGTAAATCATCCGGATCATCTAAAGTTTCTAAGCACACCTCCTCATATGAGTTAATGTGATTTGAAAAGACCTATCAGATTCCAAATGATTGATCATGACTAGGCAGTAATCGTTATCATCAACTAGGCCTATCATGCCAAAAGCCTAGTCCTAATATTGATTCAGAGTTCTTTCATTTGTTATTCCATATCCTTTTGAAGTAATCTGACCTATGCTTAGACTAAGTATGTGGGATTAACCCTTTCTTTGCTTAATTATGAGCATAAGATGAGTACTAAACAAAAGGTAATTCTAATAAATCCTATATGAATCATCCTCAAGTTCAACATCAAATTCTTGACTTAAGGATGCTGCTCCAAAAAAGAACCTCTGAGTCTTCACATTTATGGATGATTTAAAGGCTTCCTTAACTACAAAACTCTGAACTTTTTTGTGAGGAAAGTGGGGTTATAGTTAAAATTCTCAACTAATGCCTGAGCGTTTAACGTAGAGAATTGGATACACTTATACTTTGCTTTGGAGCCTGGTCTTCATCATTGTCTGGCTTAAGTGGCACCTCTAATGGGATCTACTACTGAGAAGAGCTAGCTGGTGTGCTAACCATATAGGACTCATCCTCTGAAGTAGATTCTTAGTCTATATTGATTGCAGGTGTACTCTTAGTAGTTGCGACATATCTCTTATTGGGTGACCAATAAGAAGGTCTTCCACCCCTTGGATTGCCTCTGAACTGGCCTTTTCCTCATCCTACTGGAGGTTAGGTCATCCTATGCACTTGTTTGAATGGAGTGATGAACTGTGGGTGGATCTAATCTCAGGCTTTACATCCTCCCCTGAATCTACTTTCACTCCCTTTTATTTTCTTTTTTTTTCCTTTTTCTTTTTCCTTTTATTTTTATTTTTATTTTCTTTTCTTTCTTTTTCTCCCACATGGGGATTTTGACTAAATTCACGAGAATAGACTTTTTGGTTTTGGGGGAGGTAGTAGGCTGCATCCTCATATATCTTGACCTCATGAATTGCAAATGGTTTGAGATCTCCTTTGACACAGTATTCATCCCACCTCTCACGAACTTCATGCATTGATGTAGAGAGGATGGAACCATATTTTTCTTGTGTATCCACGGCCTTCCAAGCAAAGCATTAAAAGATGTATCCGAGTTTATTATGTGAAACTTGGCTTCAGTTTTCCAATCATCTATCTCTAGTGGCAACACTATAGAACCTAAGGCCCTCTCTACTTGTTCATTAAATCCATTTAATATCATCCTCTCCTTTTAGAATTTAGAGATGTCAATCCTCAAGTAGGCAAGGGTTCTTAGACTCATAATGTTGACTGATGTACCCAGGTTAACCAGAACTCTGGAGAGCTTGTATCTGCAAACATCAACTATAATGTAAAGAGAATGGTTGTGCTCGATCATCCCTATAAGTAGATCTTCATCACTAAATGTAATTCTTAAGATGTCCTTCGATTAGTGTGCCTCCTCTCCAATTGCGGTTAGTTGAGCTAAGCATATCTCTGGATCAAGTAGCCCTTGATTAAATATTCTCTCATCTCTTTGGATAAGATAATGGCATTATATATGCTTAACTTCATTCAAAACTTTCTAAGATGCATTAGGACATTGTAATCAACTCTGGGCTAGTCCTCCAAAAGCATATCATAGGTGGAGCACCTTGCGGAGGTGCTATCTGCTCACTGGAACCAATGACTTGTTACTCTTATCCTAAGGTGCTACCCTAGGAGGTAGAACTTTGCCACTATGTAGGTTGACTTCAGTGACTTCTTGGAATGATGAGTTTGTGGAAAGTTCTACCTGCTCATTGGGCATACCTATAACTTCTCCTATGGCATCTTCAGAGTCGAATGACTCCAAGTCAATCTCAAGAGGTGAACCCGATTGATTTAGAGAAGGGAAGTCTGGCTCTAAATCAAAAAGGAATGGATCAGAAGTATTTGAGCTATTATTATTTAGACTTGGAGAGCTTTCTATAATAATAAAATCAAGAGCATCATAAGTAGAAATAATATAGTGGAATCAACTTTTTCATTAATTTCTTTAATTTTGGTGGAGGTACATTATAGAAATCAAGTAAAGTAAGCAGAATAAGGGGTTTGGTGCCCCTATCCATGAAAATAATGCTCCTACCAGTAGAAGAGGAGCTGACAGAGGAAGTAATAGCTGCAATAATGGAAGGAGTGATGTACTCAGAGGTTGTGCTACAAATCTATCCCGAGCAAGTATGGTAGGCTACTGCTACTGTTTGGCAACCACCCTCCCCGAGTTGTCCTTTGTAACTAGCAAACCTTTCTTGGTATTGGATGTTTGAACTGCTTCAAGCACCTAAAAGGAAAGTTTTTTGATCTTAGAAATGATTTTAGAGGTACGGGATAAGAAATTATCTCAACCTTCTTTGGTCTTAAGAGGATCAGAAGTATCCCTAAGGAATACTCTGACAGAAGTAGATGGTTATTCTAATAAGTATTTCTTGGGGATGACTATGGCTCCTAACTCATAGCTACGCTCAAGCCAGTCCTTAAAAGTGATACAATCCTCTAAGACATGGCCTAACATGTGATGGTAGGGGCAATAGCTAAGATTACCGCTCTTGCCCACTTCCTCGGACCTTTTAGGCTCTGGTAGCTAAAAAATAAGTTTCTTCAAGTGATTCATGAATATTTTCCTGACTATTTCCCTCTTGAATGAGTAGGGTTAACTGAATCTTTCAGCAAGAGCAGGTGGAAAATAGCTACATGGAGGTGGATATGATTATCGCTGCTGGGTAGGCTATTGTGATTGCGGTGGTGACCACAGGTATTTGCCAGGTGGAAGAGGAGATGGCAGAAGGAGACTCTCATGGTCTCTCCGCACTATAGGCTTTCCCTCCTGTTTCACTAACACAACTGTCCCAAGCTTCTCTCAAACCCCTTTTGTGGCTTGGGCCTAGATAATTGGTTTGAGAAGGGCAATTGTTTGGCTTCCTCCTATAGGCTATCCACCTTGTTGATTAATTTCTTAAATATTTTGATGGTAAAGCCCATAAGCATGAAAGCAATAGGGCCATAGATATTTTTGGGTAGAATCTCAATGGCATGCTATTCAGATAGCTGTGGTTTGCATTTCATACTCAGGTTGCGTCACCTGAGTATATAATCAACAAAGGACTCATTGGGATTTTATTTTTCTACAATGAGGTCACTTCTAGTCACCCTTTACTAAGCTCCTATGAATCTCTTGATGAATAGATGCTCAAACTCAGTGATGGTCTTCACCAAACTGTTGGGAAGTTTAGTATATCAATTAAATGCAACCCTTGCTAAGTTGCTAATGAAAAGTCTGAATAGGAGTGCATCACTGCCATTAACATTGCAGTACCGGCTCTGAATTATGCAATTTGTTACTGTGGGTTCCCATTACCATCAAAGATTTTGAAGGATGGTGGCACAAAATCCTTGGGGTATTGAACTACATCAAATTCCTCTAGGTAGGGTCTACCTTTTGGAATGAATGAGCTCCCCCTGGCTTGCGATAATGCCTCCTTCAACTGATGTTCCAAATTATGCTTGATGTCCTTCTCTTTCATGGAGGTTCTATCCATGACCTTCCTATGCAAAATACCAGCATCGTCATCCATGGGAGTGCACTTAGGATGATTTAAGGTGTGTACCAACTCTGGCTGGTCGGCCACCATAGGAGAAGGCTGTGAGACTGGAGCTGGGTTCTGTAATGATAAGACCACTTTCATCATCTCCTCTACCCTCTTCTCCATCCTATCTATCTAGTCATCCTTCCATTTGAGTTGGTGGAGGAGGTGCTGAGTTGAGTGAGAGGTGTCACCTTTCTCAACTACATCATCTTCCTGGCTATGATGTTCTCTATATAGGGATCCTCGGGTGTCGACCATGTGGAATTTGGCTATGTCATCCAACATATCATCCTCATCAGGGTCAAAGTTAACTCTACCCTCTTCTTGATCAGAATGGCTAATACTGACTATCACCTTGATCGCTATGATAGTCTTCTATGATGTCATCCAAAGAACGATTATCTACTTTACCCTACTCTACAGTAACATAGGCTAGTGAATGACTGACCGCTGGACTAAACTCTATGAAATGTATGCACTGAATACATTGAGCTGGCAAGGTGCACTCCTTAGCTGGCTCTACTATAATGGGGACTATGTTGGTGTCCCCTCCCCTCTCTTCTTCCATCCATTGTGAAGGTGGAGCGACCATGACACTTTTGGGTCGCCACTCCTTCTTTACTGTAGCTAAAGTAAAAGGTCGAGTAGGGGAGCTCAACCTCACCTCAATAGGTGGAATAAATGGAGTGGGATCCTTAGGCTATAGCTGAATCACCAAAGGAGAGGGTCTCTCTCTAGACTGGGGCCTATGCAGCTTGGCAGGGACTGTGGATGCCCGAACTTGGACTAGTGAAGGTTGGCGGTAGGTGGAATGGTGTGATGGTGGAAACACCGGCTGCCTCTCTGTTAGAGATCTCCACTTGCGACTGGTGGTGCCAGTGAGAACTATACAATTAAAATGATCGGTTCTAGTAGCTCACTAATCAGGAAAGTCCATCAAAGCTGAGGCCACCTACTACTTGGCGTACCTCCTCCTCTCTTGCTTGCCCACTTGGGCAGTGATTCTAGCTTCAATGGCTCTCTCTCTATGAATCTGACCCCTAACACTCCTAAGGATCAGACTCCAAGAGTCCATGAGCTCTATCGACTCTGTGAAGAATGGATCGTAGACCAGCATAGAGCTTCCTCTTGTCCCTAGCTGATGTCTCAAACTCTGCAGGTGGTCAGGGTGATGCGGCGATCCTGTAGTAATCCTCCTCTCCTTATGAAGCTGAGAGGGGGTGAAACCTACTACCACTTAAGAGTAGAGAGGTCTCATGAGGGGAGCCCTTCTCAACAACATGAGAGGCATCATCTATCTACTTTTCCTTGAGCTTATATTGCCGCTTGACCTTGTAGTTATGTCTTAGTGAGTGGGGTGGAACGAGAGCTAGTTCCAACCTCGAAGGTGGAAGAGAAGATCTTAGAAGATAAGATAACCTTCACCTTCAGAGCAGGGGGAACAATAGAGGTGGTAGCTCGCTAGAATCAGGGCAATAAACTATACCACACTATTATCGATGCTAGCACCCGACGATAGGGGTAAGAATCACAACGACCTTTCTTTTTAGAGAGGGAAACTCAAAACTAGACTACACATCAAAATGAAGAATTGGCCTCTTGCTTACCACCTCCTGCTTGTTAATAGTGGTGAGGGTTGGCCCCTCACATGTGACTTTGAGGTTCTCAAAAGCAAGTCCGAACTGGATTACGTGTGTAGTAGGGGTGAGCATGACCTAATCAAAGGCCAGATTCACACTAGAAGGAAATGAAAATATCACCTTGCCGGAAGACATGGCGGAAGACTGATTATTGGAAGGAGAAAAGAACTGGGTTGGTATCTCTACATTTATTGAAATAGAATTGAATCAGACCCTTGTTTTGATAATTGTCTTGAATTATTGATTTCTTGATTTGACTTTGGAATTTGAAACCACACTTAACAAATTTAGGTATGCTAAGTGGGGTTCATTGTATTGGAGAGATTTTAGGAATTTGAGTAGAGACTTTGCCATAATATTTTGATTTAGAACCCTCATTCAACAAATTTAGGTATGTTGACTGGGGTTCAAAATGTTTTGGAGGGAGAGATGTATTTGTTATTTATCTTTTATTTGGATTTTGAATTTGGAAATCCATACTTAGCAATTTTAGGTATGCTAAAGGGGTTCAATTATATGTTTGAAAATTTTGAAAGCTTTCTGTCTTAATGGTTTGATGGTTGTTTGTTGGATCTTTTGATGTGTTGATTTGATTTGAAAAGAAGAACTTGAACTTAACAAATTTAAGTATGTTAAATAAAGTTCAATTGTGTGTTTGATATTTGTTGATGATTTGACTTTTTTGAAAAGGGGAACTCTTATTTGAAAAATTTAGGTATGCCAAATAGAGTTCGAATATATGTTTGATGTTTGTTGTTTTGATTTGAATTCATTTTAGAAATGAGGCCCACACTTAACAAATTTAGGTATGTTAAATGGGGCTCACTTATATGTTTGATTGTTTGTTGATATGTGGTTTTTATTTTATTTTGAGGATTGAGCTCTCATTTAACAAATATGGGCATGTAAAATGTAGTTCAAAATTTGTGTTGGATATTTTGATTTTAATTTGATTTAAAAAGGGAGCTCTCATTTACCAAATATGGGTACGTTAAATGGAGTTCAATTATATGTTGTTTATCTTAGTTTTGTTTTGATTCTCGAAAAGGGAACCTTCACTTAACAAATTTGGGTATGTTAAGTGAAGTCCAATTTGTATGTTGGTTGCTTTGATTTTGGTTTGAAAAATGGAACTCTCATTTAACAAATATGAGTATGTTAAATGGAGTTCAATTATATGTTGTTCATCTTGATTTTAATTTACTTTTGAAAATGAAGCTCTTAAATATGGGTATGTTAAATGGAGTTGGTTTTGTTTGAAATTATCTTGGGTATGTTTGATCTTAATTTTAAAAAGGGGACCCTCATTTAACAAATTTAAGTATGTTAAATGGGGTTAGTTGATTTTGAAATAGAATTTGAATATATTTATGAAAAAGAGGTTTGTTATTTGATTTGATTTTAAAAAGTGGAACACTCACTTACCAATTTTAGAAATGCTAAATGAAGTTTGACTAATTTTATTTGAAAGATTTTAATTTTATTTTACTTGATTTTGATTTTAAAAGAGGATGTCTATTTGGCCAATTATATTATGTTAAGTTCACATGATTTTGCTTTGAAAAGATTTTGAAAATTTTTAGAAAGGATTTTATTTGTTTAACTTTAGATTCTTTCAAAGTTTTGTCAAATATGGGATGAACCTTGCTTTACCAAGTTAGTGGTAAGAGGTTCCAAAATCTATTTGACTTATATTTAGCCATCTCCTTTATTTAATTAATTTATTATTACTTATTGGAGGACCCAATAGGAGTCCCAGGACCTTCACGGAAGTGAGATCCTAAGACCTAAAGTATGCTAGCCACCTCTGCTTAAGAATGAAATAAGCAAAGGTCCAATAGAAAGAAAGATAGTCTCAGACTTATACAAAAATATATGTTCATTATTGATGTTTAGAGATGGTAATTTTCTAGTGATGGAGAGAGGAATTCCTATCCCCAACGGAGTTGCCAAAAAAAATATGTGGTGTTTATTTTTAAATGTGGGGGGACACCATGCAGATCGTAGGGAAGACTTGTTGAAGTGATTGGGTATGAAATTGAGGTATGATGTATTATCTTGATAGATAGAAACATCACTCTATAATGGACCTAATCACCTAATAAAGAATCCTAAGGCATGATGGGTCTTTGAATATACTAGAGATTTTTTTCCTGATTTACATGGATGAATAAAGCAGGGTTAATATTAAACTGGGTTCTTAAGTTCCTGATAGAGGGAAGCCTCCATAGTTAATTACATCATAGACATTAAAATTTCCTAAGAATACTCTTGATTAAAGTAGAAAATTATCATCTCTGAAGATTTCAAGGTTAGACTATCAAAGGATTGGTTATGTTTGAAAAATCAATTGGGAAAGTTCAAGGAAAAGACTTAATTTTGGAATCCAAAGGGAGGAAGTAGGAGATTCTCATGATATTAGGAAGCCTAGTGAGCATTCCAATATATCCTATAATTGGGCTTTATATATTTGAAAGTGAAGAGATTTATTTATTTGAGTTGAATTTTATTAGAATGCTAGAGCTTATAATCTGCCAACACAAGGTTGTGAAAATGCCTAAGAGGTGAGGACTTATGCTTGTAGCCTGAGGAAATAACTACCTTGGATCCTAAATCTAGGGAGCTTTAGTACAAGCTAAAGCATGACCTAAATCTAAGCGATAGGTGGACAAAATGATTTACCTATAGAAGAGAGGATAATCTATCTGACTTTTGGACTTATAACTGCTTGGAGTGGCCCCCAGCTAACTCCTCCTATGATTTTAAAATCATATAGTCTGGTATTATGAATTGCAAGATAGTTAGGGTAGTTATTTAATTGGAAAGAGCCTAAAGTCCTAAACCCACTCTCTAAGAGACTAGAGCATGAGTGGTATGAGCAAATGACTTGATCCATAAATGTAAAATATTTTCAATTTTTTTTATTTGATAGATCATTTAGACAAAGGCTTTGGGATTTTTATATGCTTAAATGCATGATGAAATAAGTTATTGGCCAAATTAGAAGAGAGAGGGTGAAACTCTATCGTCAGGGGTTACTCTCATAGGTCAAGCGCCCCTATTGTGTAATGATAGAGGCCCTCATTTTTACAAGAGTGGTAGAAGATGCATGCTTGATCTAAAACATACAACATTGAGCTAAGGGTTGCTAAATCTTTAAGTTATCTTATTCATAGCCTAGGGTTTAAGGTGATGCTATGAGTTGTTTAAAGTTTAGTTATGAGTTATTAGTTGGATAAAAAAATAATTTTTATCCTAAGAGCCTATCGCATCCAGGCTGCACATTAAAGCATCAAATATGAAGAAACTATATAAAGCATGCCATCCTAATGCATAGTTTAAACATTATCTCAAATAATTTTTTAAACTAATGTAAAAAAATAAGAGGCTAGTGCGGTTGGGTTCCACCATACAACCCGAAAAGAGAAAAAATGGGTAGCCAAGCTCTACCCTTATAAAAGTCAGAGTATAAAAGAATAATTACAATTAGTATGAATACATGCTATGGGGTGTCTTCATGCTTTGTGGTGAGAATATTAATTATTATGCATTCCTGCCTTCATCTACCCTCCTCCTTTCAAAAAAGAGGATGAATGAAAATAGAAATATATAAAAATACACCTTCTTGGGATACCACGTAGATCTGTAGATGTTCTTATTGAGGGTGATCGGGTATGAATTGAGGAGGTACTATCTCAAAAGATAGAAATCACCAGCCTACAATGGACTTAATCACCTCAACAAGGACTCCTAAGGACAATAGGTCTACATATGTACCAAAGATCTTCCCCTACCTTACATGGAAAAGTAAAGTAGGGTTTATTTTAAATCGGGTTCGCTAGGTTCTCTACAGGGGCAAGCCCCATAGTTAATTACATTTTGAAGGACAAGATCCCTTAGGAATACTCTCAATTAAGATAAATGATCATTATCTTCAAAGATTTCAACATGAAAGGACTATCAATCAATTAGTTCATTTTTGAAGATCAAATGGGATTGATCAAAAAGAGAGAGTTATTGTCGAAGCCAAAAGGAAGATAAGTAGGAGATGCCCACGATGCTAGGAAACCTAGCGAACATCTTAAACTATCATATGATTGGGCTTTACATTTTTGAAATTGATTTAATTTATTTGAGTTAAATTTTCATTATAAATTTAGAACTTATGATTCCATAACACAAGATTATGGAAATGCCTAAGAGGTAAGGAATTATGGTTATGGCCTGCAAAATAGAGAAGAAACCTCAGAACCTTAATCTAAGGAGCTTTGGTAAGGGCCGAAAGTACAACCTAAATCTAAGGCAAAAATTGGGTATTTGGTTTACCTCCACAAGAGATGACAAACCACCCCACTATTTGGACTTACAATTGCATGGGGGTGGCTACTAGCTAACTCCTCCTATAATTTTAAATTCATGTAGGCAAGTCTTATGCTTTATGCAAGATAGCTAAGCTATAATTTATTTAGAAAGAGACTAAGTCCTTAAACTCACTCCCTAAAGAGACTAGATCATGTAAGGGCATGCTTCAAATGATCTAAATCTAATGCAATTCAGATTTCATTTTATTTTGATTTTTGGACAATCATTTTAACTCAGGCTAATAGGATTCATATGCTTAATGCATAAGAAATAAAGTTATTGGCCAAAATCAGTAAGAAGAGAGGAGGTGTGTTTCCACCATGGCTCTCAAAGGTCAAGTCAAGTTTCTCTAGCAAAGGTGGAAGCCCTCCAATCAAGAGTGAAACAAGATGCATTTGTGCATGATGTTATAAAAAAAGTACTCATCCAGCTAAAGGGTTGCTAATTCTTTTATCATGATTTTTAGTTTTGAGTTGTTAAGCTTGGTAAAAGATTTATTTTTTTCTAAGTTCCTAATCTACATCCAGGCCATATATAAAGCAATGAAGAAACTAGAAAAAGATGCCACTTAATGCACATGCTAAACATATCATCAATCAGTTTATAAAGCTAATCGCAAAATAATAAGAGGCCAAGTGTGGTTGGGCACCACCATACAAACCCAAAAATAAATTGGGTAGTTGAGCTCTACCCTTATAGAACTCGGATTACAAATGAATTAAATACAATTAAGCAAGGAATTCATTATTATGGGGGTCTTCAAGCTTCATTTCTTCATTCTTCTTTTTTTTCTTCCTTCTTCTTTTTTTCTTTCTTCTTTGGTTCCTTCTTTTAGATGGTTGGAACGTAGATGCTCCAAAGGCTTCATATGGTGCATAAGATAGGATCTTATGACCAATGCTCATCCAAATCCCCATAATAATCATTCCAAAATCCTAATTACAAAGTTTACATGAAAAGAAAAAGTAAATCTAGCTAAAACTTGCAAAATAAAGGTTAGCCAAAACAAACCACCAAATCCAAAGCATGTATATTGGACTTATTACCCCACATATGGGTGACTTAGTCCACCTGGCCTATTGAATTATGCTTAGGGGTATAAGCACCTGAACAGTAAAAATATTTATATTTTTATTTATTATAACGCCTCTTAAGCATAATCCCCTGCAGAAGATAATGGTTAGACTAAGATCGCCCTACCATCATTCTAAGCACATAACTCCTAATATCCAGTCTAAAATATATATCAAAAAAATAAAAGCAAGCATCAAACCATACACTGCCCTAACCTAAAGCTAGAAGTGGTGACTTAGCCTAATGTGTGTGCTTTGGAGGTTTGTGTGGTATGCTTAGCTATGACTTTAAGTTAGAATTTTATAAGTGTGAAGCATGTTAAACATAGAGGAGGGTTTCATTTAAGTGATTTAATTATTTTGTATTAATTTTATTTCATGTTTTGATTAGGTTCAAGTGAATCTTATAATTAATTACTAAGTTATGAAGAGAGGAAAAGAGAAGAGAACTTCTCTTTCCTTCCCTAACCGAAGTAATTTCTAAAGTGGATTCATATTTTTGGTTTTATTTAGTGAATATTTTGATTAAGTGTTTTAATTAATCCTAAGTTTAGATAACTCTAAACAAACCTATTCAAAAAGAAAGGCATTTTAAGATTAAATAAAATGAACCAAATTCATAAAACATACATCACTTCATTTCTTTCCCAACATGTATAACATGCATATGGATGAGTCCTAAGCATATCTATACATACAAATAAAAATGTTTAATACACTTTATGATGCATGCTAAGTAATTCATTTAAGAAAATTTGGAAGTTTATGATGCGTGATTTTCATTAAGTAGAAAATGGATTTCTTATCCAATTTTTCACATACACACATGAAAGTAAGAAAGGTATAAGTGAGTACAACGCCTTTATTAACCAGAGGTGTAAGGTACATGATCTACTTAGGGGTACTTAAAACCTCACAACCTCGAGATTGTCCAAACTAATATACCACTTTCCTTAAATACAAATATGTGTACAAAAGAAATGAATGGAAAATAAAGAATAATTTGAATTTAATAGTGATAATAGTCACTCATATTCTTACTTTAGCCAACACATGCAATTTTGATATAAAGTAAATATTTTCATTTTAAATTTAATTAATGAAATCACATGACATACATAGTTAGCATGTTATAAAAGAATTAAAATAATGAAAGCATGTAACACATTCACTTTAATTAAATCATAAAAATAATCTTATGAAGTAAGAAAGCTTAAAGTAAATCAAATTTTATTTAATATGATTTTTGTTTGATTTATAATTTGATTGAATTTTAAAAATGTGAGTTGAGTTTGCTATTCCTAACCCATTCCCACATGTGTTTGGCATTTTTGTTTAATTTTTAGATGGTTAGATTCATTTTAGATTTTGATTAGGTTAAGGTATGAATTAAGCATGTTAATTAACCCTTATCTACACCACCTTAACATAGTTAACCAAATAATTATAAGCCAATGAGATGACATAAAAGCTCACAAGGAATTTAAATTTGAATGCACCTAGGAAGAAAAGGGCCTAATGCAATTTGGCTCATGATTAATGGTTAATTAAGCTAAGGGGTTTAACTTAAGTAATTTCAAAAAACACCCCTCACACATATGAGTTGAGTATTGATTTCCTTAATTGAACTTAGGCTCTTGAACACCAAAGAATCTACCCAAAGAAGATTAATTAAGTTCTAGAAGGTTTTAGAATGTTTAGAAATTAATTAAGAAGGAAATTAATGAATTATCCCTTAATTAAGAGAGGATTAAAGAAAGAAAAGAGGATTTAGGGAATAGCTTAGGGGAAAAACCCTAAAATTATTTCTAAACCTATTATTCACTAGATAAAACCATAATTAACCTCAATAAGGGATTAAAACACAAATCAAATCCTTAATTATCCTTAATTACACAGTGGAGGTAATTATGAAATGCATTTGTAATTCTCCAAATTCTGCCATCAATAAATCCCACGAAAATTAGGGGAGGTAGAATTCATCCCCCAAAACATACCCAAGGAGTTTGAGATTAATTGGTGGATTAATTAGGGAGTAATTAGGAATTTAATATTTCCATTAAAAGGCAAAATCAAAGAAAGATATAATCAAAATCCATTAAAAACCAAATTTAGAATATTCTATGTTGAATTATCTTTTAGTAGAAATTAACCTCATATTTTTTTGATTTTTATTTATGGAGATATGAATTTTCAAAGCTTAGAGGATTTATTAGAATTATTTAAACCTAATTAAATCCTTTAATCCATGGCTTGACAAGCAGAGGCGGCGGTCAGTGTAGTTTCCAGGCATCGAGCGGGGTGCGGCCACTTAAACCTCCCATCACCGCGCTCATGGTGGTGACGGGATGCGGTTTGATACTGGTCATTCGATCAAGGATCGAACGGTCAGGAATCACCTCATGGCTTTAAAAGGATAAATCAGATATAAAATGTGCATTTTATCTCGGCCATCCATCCAAAATGCGCTGATGGATGCCAGAGATCCACCCCTTCCAAACTCTATGAATCATGGAGGTCGTCCATGTTCTATAGCAAGATCCAAGCTCGATTGAGCTCAGATGAGGCTAAAATCTTGCACACACCATCATCAAGCAATGTAGATCACATCCAATGGCTGTAAATTCATGCCATAATACTTTCTTTTACAAAAGACCAACACCCCTTAAGTCTAGTGATTGAAAAATGCCAAACCTTCGAGGTGATCCGACGCTTCCCATGGAGAGTTTGTCAGTTGAGATGAAGCTGTGGTGAAAGAATTAGCTCCTGAGGTTGAGTAGCTTGCTCTATAGACCAACCCCTCCTTAGCTCCTTTATGGCTTTGATCGAATTGGACTTCTCCCTACCTTTGGAACTTGAGGGAGAGCTTAGGCAAGCTCGATTTAGTCCCATGGGAGAGTATGCAAAGGCAATTGGATTGAATTATAGTGTGGAAGAAGTTTAGAAATCGGTGGAGATCCCCTATTTCATCTTGAAGAAAACTGAGAATGGCTAATTTCAAATCCCTCTAGAAAACTTAGGATCACTCTATGATGGCTCCTCTCACTCTCTAACACTCAATCGATAGTGAGCATATGCAAATTGAAGTGAATTAGGGGGAGTACATCTCCCCCTATGGAAATTGGACGGCTGAAGCTGTCTTTATCATTTTGATCCAATTGCCAATATGGAAAGGTCTGTTTGAGCTGTTAGGAGTTGGCACATGATCGGTTTGGGCTAAGGAGTGGATTGGTAACCTCCTATGTGCTTCAAATAAAGTGGAGGGAGGTATCACACATGGCCAATTTGAGCTATGGGGTTGATTTTGGCCTTGGGTCAATTTAGACTGACCCAAACCCATTGGGTTGGGTGCACCACCCTACATAGGGTCTACTTGACCTATTAGGAAGGTATCAAGTTGATATAAAGAGGGATTGACTGAATTCCCCATGGATTGGCCAAAATTTTTTTTATGGCCTAGGGGCAGAATGATCATTTAGCTATTTTTGAACTTGAATATGTTGGATATGTTGAGAAAATGGATTTGGCCAAGTTTCATTGGATTTGGAGTTCATTTCATATGGTTTGGCTCATGTTGACCCATTTAGGTGAAAATGAGTCAACTTGGGTCAAGTTGACCAATTGGTCAAATTGGGTTAAATCAGGGGTTGAGTCAAGTTCATATGACCATTTGAAATATTTTGGTGCTTTGGTTTGATTCAATTTGATTTAGTTTTGATTTTGGCTCATATGACTTCATTTAGGTCAAATGGGTCAAGTTGACCAATTTGACCCATTTGACCTATTTGAGCTAGGTCATGGGTAGGTTTAGGTTTGGTTAGTCATATGAAGTGGATTGGTATCTTTGTTTCCAATCAATTTTGGTTAAGTTTGAATTTGGCTAAACATGACCCTTTAGGTCAAGTTGGGTTCATGGTCAATTGGGCTTGGTTGGGTCTAGTTGGCCAATTAAGGCTTTAGTCAAGTTCAACAAGTGATTTGGAATGAACTTGACCCATTGGTTTCAATTAATTTGGCCTAGATCAAGTTTTGACATATTTTGATTTTTTAGGTCAAGTTGGGTCAACTAGGGTCAAGTGGCCAATTGAGCTAGGTTAGGCTCCAATGTTGACTTGGTCAAGTTCAAACATTGTTCATTAATGAACTTAGATCAATGGTTTCAATTAATTTGTCCTATGGTGGATTTTGGTTATGTTAGGTTTCATTTTAGCTAAGTGTTGACTTGGTCAACCCTTAGGTTTGACTTAGTTTGACCTAATTTGATTGACTGATCATCCCATGATGATTGTTGATCATGATGAGAGGCATAGGTGAGTTTGATTCAATCCAATTTGGTTAGGATTAGAATTTGGCTCATAAGAGTACTTTAGGTGACTTTGGGTCAAGTGAGCCTAAGTGGGTCAAATGGCTTGGTCAAAGCTTGGTTTGAGTTTGATTGAACTTGTATATGGACTTATGATTGAAATATAAATCCATTTGCAAGTGGTTTGAAGTAAAATGAGTTTTGGATCATTTGACAATTTCATATTAAAAGGAAGAACATGAAAGGATTTGGGGTTTGATTTTGGAATTGGGTTTTGATTAAGTCATTGAAGTTTGTATTTGTATTTGGATTCATGATTGTAGGGTTGATTGAATCATGAAGGAAAATCAAGATTTTGGCTTGATTTGAAGTTGATGAGGCTAACTTCAAGATTTTGATTTGAAAGGCTTAGGTTGGATTTTGAGTGGATTTGAGTTTGATTTTTGGAAGTGGTTTTGATTGTTTGAATTTATATTTCATTTATATATGCGAATATAAATAAGAATATAAATGAGTTATGAGAAAATCTCATGAATTTGATTTGGTTTGATCATGATTTTGGCTAAGTCCTTAAAAAGGAAATTAAGAACTTAAGAAAGATTTTAAATTTGGAAATTAATTTTTGGATTTGATTTGTATTTATATTTCATTTATATAAGTGAATATAAATGAGAATATAAATGAGTTATGAGAAAATCCCATGGATTTGAATTGATTTGATCATGATTTTGGCAAGTCCTGAAGGAAAAAAATTAAAGGACTTAGGAAATTTTGGAGTTTTGGATTTGAGTTTTGAGTTTAGTTTGATTGATTTATATTTATATCTCATTTATATATGTGAATATAAATGAGAATATAAATGAGTTATGAAAAAAATCCCATGAATTTGAATTGATTTGATCATGATTTTGGCTAAGTCCTTAAGAGGGGATTAAGGACTTAAGAATGATTTAGACTTAGGAATTTCATTCATGGGTTTCAATCATAGATTTCAATCATGGATTTCAATCATGTGGCATTAATTTGAGTTTGGAGAAAATCAAATAAGATTGATTTGGAATTTAACTTGAAGGAAGGAAGGTGAGGAATGGTTCAAGCAAAGGGTAGGCAAATTTTCCTAACACCCCTAAGTCATGGCCTATTCCTATGGCTAACTCTTCTAAGTCTCTATGGCTAGGTTGAGTGTTCACCTAATCATTATATGTTTCTTAAGACTAAGGAACTCTTAAAGTCTCAAAGAATTCCCATGTCTAAGATGGAGGGATTGAGAGCTCATTCTAAAAATGAAGTCAACATTCTTCATATCTCCATTTCTTTGGTTTAATTGTGCTTCAAAGGCACCACAGGGCCTCCTAGGGCAAAGCCTTCTAGCTACTGCTCATCCTAACCCCCCATAACACTAATCCTAATTCTTATTGCAAAATTTACATTTGTATAGGGAAAAGTAAATCTAACTATACCTGTAAAATAGAGGTTAGCGAAGTATACATATAATCCCAAGCAGTTATATGTATAATTTGGACTTAGCACCCTACACATGGCTAGCCAAGTCCACATGTCTTAACTTAGATTATTCTTAGGGGTTTAAGCAACCTGCAAAGAGAGCATTTATATTTATTTTTAAGCATCCCCTTAAGCACAATTCTCTGCAAAAAATATGATTAGACTAAGAGTGGCCTAACATCCAATCTATGAAGCATACACCCTAACATCCTAGTCTAAAATAATACATCACCAAACAAAAAGATAGCTTCGCTTGGATGAGGCGATGCCATGTTGAGCGACACTTGTCTTGATTCCCATGCATTTGCTTTCATGAACCATCACATAGCACGCTGGCATTGATCAAAATTGTACCTCCGATGGTCGTGGAGCTTGGGAGGAGTTTCGTTTGTGCTCGACAAAGTGTGGGGAGTGTGTGGGTAAAATTAATTTTAGTTTGGTTTAGTATTGATAGAGTTGGGTCGAGTGGAAGATTGCTCCATTTCGGGTTGAAGGATTCTAGTGATGGGGAGGCTCGAGAGGCTTGGAGAATGCTCTGGGGATTTCAAATTCACTCTCTGAAGCTCTCTAAGGGTGGGTGGTGGGTGTGTGAATTGAGTTGAAATGAAGGGGGGCATAATGTAGAGGCCAGAACAGTCACGATCAAGTCCATGTAGCTCAGTTTAGCTGGTGGGATGCTTGGTTAATGGCTCAAGGAAGCTACCTCCTCCCTTGGATCCTTTGGGTTTGACTAAGTGTGGGGAGGTGACTCACCTCCCCTTGGTCCAGACCAACCTATCCCACTTGGGTTGGGCTAGGCATGTAGGCTAGGTTCTAATTTGGGTGTGAAGTGGCTGCCATGTGGAATGGAGGAGAGTTGACTTGCTAATTTGGGTAAGATCTCATGTAGAGAGCTTAATCCAATGGATAAGGCCTTGGGTTGAGTTTAAATTGTGTTGGGTTGGTTTGGGGCTAACTCAAGGTTAGTTTATTGTGGGTTAGGTTAGGTCTTGATGGGTTTAAACTTGATTCAAGTAGGTTTGGATCAATTTGACCTATGTAGGTCAAATTAGGCTAGGTTGGGTTAGGTTGACCAATTGGTCAAATTGAATCAAACTAAGGGTTGAGTCATGTTCAAATGAGTATTTTTGATGTTTTGGTTCAATTGGTTTGAGTCAATTTGGCTTAGATTTAGTTTTGGCTCATTTAATTTCATATGGGTCAAATGGCAAGTTGATCAATTTGATCAAATTGGCCAAATTGGCTTTGGTTAGGGGTTGATTTAGGTTAGATTGACCAATTGAAGATGATTGTAGGCATCAATTTCAATTAATTTGGATTTGGTTTGGATTTAGGCCAACACCCGTTAGGTCAATTTGGGCTAAATGGGTCAATTAGGTTCAATTGGTCAAATTAGGTTTAGTTATGGTTTTGGTCAAGTTCAAAAATCAATTTGGAATGAACTTCGGCCATTGGTTGCAATCAATTTAGGTTAAATCTTGATTTGACCCAATTTGGTCTTTTAGGTCAAATTGAGTCAACTTGGGTCAAAGGGCCAATTGGGTTAGGTTTGGCTCAATTGATGGTCAAGTCATGTTTAATCATTGATCATAGGTTAGTGTGAATCAATGGTTTCAATTAATTTTGCATGGTTTAAGATTTGACTAGTTTGGTTCATGCAGGTTAAGTGGGTTGACTTGGCCAAATGACTAAGTTGACTTGGTTTGACCCAATTGATGACAATTGATCAATCATGGATGATTGATGATCATTACAGGAGGTTTTGGTAGGTTTGGTTCAATCCAATTTAGGTAGGATTGAAATATAATTGAAATAGGTCAAATTGGTCACTTTGGGTCAAGTGGACCAATTGGGTTTAGTTGAATCAATTTTGGGTTGAATTGAGTTAAGTTGAATTTATATATGGATTTATGATTGATTTATAGCTTTGATTGCAATTGATTTGGGTTGAAATAGATTTTGGCTCATCTGGGTATTTAGGGTAAGATGGGTTAAGTTAGGTTTGACTTAAATTAATTTTGGGTTTGGTTTAATTGATTATAGATTTGATTTATATTTGGGATAATGATTAAGGGAATAATTGATTCATGAGAAGATCAATTGAGTTTGGCTTGAATTGAATGAAATTCTAGCTAAGTCCATAGGATTAAATAATGGGCTTAAGATAGGTTGGTTGGATTTGATTTTGGTTTAATGACTTGAGTTTGATTATAGATTTCATTTAGATTTGGGATGATGATTAGAAAATTGATTGATTCATGAGAAAATCAATTGAATTTGATTTGGATTGAAGGAATTTTGGCTTACTCCATAGGATCAAATCATATGCCTTAGGCTAGGTTTGACTTGGTTTGGATTTGGATTTGGTTTGAAATTGATTGTATATTTGGTATGGGTTGATTGAAGAGTTGAATTGACTTTGAGAAAAATCAATTGAGTTTGGTTTGGCTTGAATTTGTCTTGGCTAAGTCCATGGGATTGAATTATGGGCTTAGGATAGGTTTGAATTTGATTTAATATTTGGTTATAGGTTTCAATCATTTGGTTTGGAATTGGAGTTTGGATTTGGTATGAGAATTTGGATGAATTGAACTTGAGGTTTGGTTTAAAGTGGGTTTGATGGGTCTCCCTAAGTATGTCTAAGTCTTACAAAATCCAAGCTTAGGTTAAGTGTTCACTAATTGCAGGTGTCTTATGACTAAGGAAGTCTTAGTATCTAGAAGACTCCTAAATCTAAGAGGAGATTGAATCCTCACTCCAAAAGTGAGGTCAACACCTACTTGAAGTCCAAAACATATAGTTCAGAAGTAGTTATCGAGCCTAGAAATTTCATGTTTTGTTTCTGGAATACGCCACAGAGCTTCAACTCCATTGAATAGTAGTCCTTCAAAAGCTTATCATCCTAAATAAAAAGCTAGATTGCCAAAATCTATAAAACACCCCAAGTATTAGAAATTCTTTCTATCTCTCTACGAAGTCTCTATTTAAAATACAGTTACAATCTCAAGGAAATCCCCAAAACTTTGTATTCCGATATACATTATTGAGAACTATAGTAGGAGAATATTTTAGAAATCAATGACAAGATATAGCTTAGAAAGATTTTCACGGAAGATTACCAAAATGCTTAAGCAAACTCTTTCTCATTGGAGTGTGATCAAGAGGTTTCCCTTCAATATCTCCATGAAGCACGAGAGAGATATGTTACTATGGCTTATAGAGCTCATACAAATTTTGTTTGCATTAGAAAAATCCAAGCCAACTGTTGTAGCAAAAATTTTCTCATGTAAACTGTCTCTCTATTATTGTGTAACATGTGAAAATTATTGGAGTAATATATAAGAGGCTTCAATTCTTTACTTAATTATATTTATATATGTGCTACAACTAAAAGATAAACATGACACATTCATTGGGAGATAATTTTGTTCACCTAAAAAAAAGTATAAAAAATATATAATAATTTTGTTCTTCTTGCTAGAGCACCACAGAGTTGTGCTCATGGCACCACGACACTTTCCTAGCCTTCTAAAAGGATAACTGCTCAAAGCCAACTGTCAAAATTACGGTACAACACTATTGCACTATAATCTTAGTGGAGAGGTGTTGTACTGACTATTGAGAGGGAATAGTTATAAGAGACACTGCTATAAATAAGAGTGTCTGGTCCACTACTTCTTCTTCTTTTCTCTCTTCAACCACTCCTACTTTCACTGCACACCAACACTACACTCATGCTCCCAACAATCTTCTTTTGTTCTAAGTTCTTTCATTCATTTTAGGTAAAATATTTATGCCATTTTATCTTTAAAAAAGCATGTTAAATTATAATCCCACTTTTAATCTTGGATTCGATGAAGAAAAGAAGATTAGAGATTTGAAGACCTCCTTCATTGAACTTCATTATGGCCCGAGATGAAAACCTCTCCTTTCTGCAATCTTAGATCCATAATAAGGGAGAAGAGTGCTTCGCACTATGATTTTTAAAATATAGCACTGCTTAGGAAAAATGCTGACGAAATTTAAATTTTTTTTTAAATCACACAAGAAACTCAAATTTTGACTTACAGTACCTCGGCACTGAATATCAGCTCCACAATGCCATGCTCTCGAGTATTGTTATTATAAGGGCGGTCCCATGGTGCCCAAGAACTAGTGCTTTGATGCCTTACCAAAATACCCCCTATGTCGTAGTGACATAGCATCAGCACTGCGACACCATGCTTATTTGGTGCTGAAAATATGACTTAGAATATTTTTTGATAAAAATGCATAATATTCCCTAGCGCTGTAGTTCCACAGGACTAGTGCGTAGGTGCTATATCTCTTTAACACAAGTAAAAGGGACTTAGAAAAAATTTATGCTAAAGGGCATATTATCACCCCAACGCCGTGACGCCATAGTGTCAGCACTACAACACCAAGCTCCCAAGTGTTTCATTCTGTTCATAACACCGAGGTATTGTCAATCAAATTTTATATTTATAAATGTGTTCAAATTTTTATTTATTAAAATCCTAGAGTGATAAATTAATAAAATTAATCACATACAAGCATATAATGTAAAATAATACAAAATAAATTTTATATTTATAAATTCAAAGGAAAGTATAAATATCAAAAAGGAAGAAAATATAAAAATGGGAGAAACTAATAATCATACTCGTCACCCTCTTCTTCCTCCTCTTCTTCCACCTTCGTGCCTAATACCTATGGGGTAATTACATAAGCCTAATATCATTGTTGGGAAAGAGACATGGCTTGGATCTGCCAGACTGTAACTCTGGAAGATGTTAACTTGTGTAGTGTTGAACTAGGCTATGTAAGAGAAATGCATCTACTGTTGATCAATATGATGATAAAACTTACGCTCAAAAATCTCCTACCTGTGACTACTCATGTCCATCCTTTTTCTTATGTCTGTGACATAATTGCCAATTTGTTCGACTTGGAAGTTGGGGTCGAGGTTATGGGGCACGCGAACTCTCCCCCACTTTGAACCTCGACCCAAATGCCCCCAATTACCCTTTTTGTTAGAGGAGTCTTTTGAATGACTATTTCTTCATTAAGACCCCCATACCACTCCCTCTGTGGCACATAAATCACAAATCAAAGAAGGGTGACCTTACCTGATAATAATACTTCATTCAACATATTACAAATAGAATTAGAAATAAACCTTCATGATATTGATCATAAATATCCTATAAATAGTAAAATTTAAAATAACTCTATCTTTGATAACCTCATTAATGGTACCAGTGGGCATAAGCTTGGCAGAAATGAAATAATTCCAAGCCTTAGATTCAACAGTGAGACCAATGGCTGAAATGTTGGCAATTCTTTCCTCCTATCGTTTCTATTGTACATTTACATTTTTGCCAGAAAGAAAATGGAGGATGTCATCAAAACCAAGATGATCATTATAATAAAAAAGATATTGATTGTAATTAATATCATGATGATTGTAATATGCATTAATAGCAGTACTATTGAAACTTACTAGTTTCCCCCGAATGTATGTTTTGTTGTCTTGGCTCTTCCGTGTGTTCGCGAAGAACTCATGCACTACCGGGATAATGCACAAGCTATTATCGTAGGACAACTTGGCCCAACATCATCTCATTTTGACACTTTTGTCGGGATCCTGGAAGCTCCTTGTTAGGATCAAGTGTTCATGGATGAGGGCGTGTTGATATTACTCCTCATCATCAGCGCTAACAAATCTATTGGCATCAGTGGATGCCCTCTTCTTGCCTGCTACCCTTTTGAGAGGCATGATGAAAATGTTAATTGGAGAAAAAATAGAGCTAAGAGAGAAAATAAAATCTTTAAGGAGAGAGATAGCTAAATGAAAATATTTAACAGCCCAAGTCTTACTTATAAATCAGACCTAGCAACGCAGTTCTTAAACACAGTGCTAAGGCATTGGCCTCTCGTTGAAAGCACCGATTAAGTGGTGCCCATACAAGGCGTTGATTACCTATCCCATCTGTTACTATGTAGTCAAAAAGATAAATTTAATTATAATAAATTTTTTAACTAACGAATATGAAAAGAGTTGCAACACCATGATGTTTCGACTGAACACAAAAGTTCCAATTCAAATGATGTTGTCATTTTTTTCTTTAATCGATTGTACAACTATCAAGAATTTTGACTAGTGTCGTGGTTCTATTCAAATGGTAAATAGGGCCAATAATTCTGTATTTACCTATCTAGCATGGGTGCTATCCCTCACAACTCACATGTACACTGTATAGGCGCCACCTAAGCGTGTCAAACATGTCCCCTCAAATAAAATATAATTATAATGAAAATACTTCAACCATAATTTTGGCATTCCATAAAAGTATGTAAGTCTAGTCTATTTATTCACAATGTGAACACCCTATAAATCGTTTACCATGCGTATAATGGACAACCATAATTCTGGCATTCCAAAAATGTATGTAATTCTAGTCTTCTATCCATTCTCTATGCGAACACTCCTTAATTCATTTTCCACACAAGCAAATCTATTTTTGTCCACCATGTGGACAACCCTAATTTTAGCATTCCAAAAGGATGTATTCCTAGCCTTTTATTTGATCACTATGTGAACATCTGTCTGTTCTCCATGCCAACACCATATAATGAGTTCACCAAGTGAACACTCTTACACTGTTTACACTAAAATTCTAAGTCTACTCAAGATACTTGAAACGAAGCAACCCATGGCTGTTAATTAGATTCTCTAAATATTACAGTTATGTCCCTTTGATGTTGGTAGGCTGGAATAATATAATCCCGGATGACAGAACTATAGGATCTTGATCAGGATTACACTCTAGTTTTCTTCTAGACGATCATCTGAACCACACTATACCTCTGAGACACCAATGCATATCAAATAGATATTTATGTTTCTAACCTTAATCGAGAGTGCTCTCTTGCTACGGTATGAAGGATAATTAATGATGGAGACTTGCATCCATAGGAAGTAGATCCCAAATCTAAATAAACCTAACATGATGTTAAGGGAAGCTTGGTTGAACATATGTCAATTTACCTCTTGAAAAAAATATACTCCCACCCATCTTTCCAAAGACGGCGGAGCGCATCCTTGAAGGTGTTATTTCTGAGCGATCATTGGAGAATTAATATAATGTTGTTTGACGTATATAAAATTAGCTTAAAATTCATGAAAAAAAATTACAACAATAAATGACGGATATGAAAAATTCAAAAAATTATGCATTTTGATGATCATTAATTAGAATCGAGCGGTCCTCATTATTTCAAGCAAACTTTACATTTGAATGGGAATAAATTATGTCATGAGGAGCTTGATTGTGTCAATCAATCAAAATGTACCATCAACTTAGCTATCAATTTCACCAATCAAGCTCAATGGTAAGCTCACTAGGAGATTGTAGGAGGACAGTGCATCCCAAACTTAGAGTTTGAGACTATGACATGGTATATAGTACCTAAATATGTATATACTCCCTCAACTATTTTTATAGCACATTGGGGCTACATCTACAACACCTTGACACTATGGCATGAAATTCATGATTCTAGAGATAGAAAAGATAGCATCTCGACACTATGGCATGGAAATCTTGATTCTAGAGACAGAGAAGACAGCGCCTTGGTGCCAGGAGGACAACACTATGACTCCATGATCTGTGGGATTGCACCAAAAAGATAGAGAAACCAACATTGCTATGTTGGGATTTGAGCACTTATTTTAAAAGATAGAAATGTCAATGCTTTGCATTGCAGTAATAGTGTCGCATTGCTAAAACCCATGTAGAATAGTCATAAGGATAGTGGTGCTAATGCCTTGGTTCTAGAATCACGTAGCTGCGGTGTTACAAAGAGGGGAATTCATCATGAAGTAGTTTTTCTATAGTTTTTTAATAAATCTTTTCACTGCTCTCTTGTATAAGTGAGTGGATAGTAAGTGTCCTAGAGTGATTAAATTATGGAGAGGCATGAGTGAAGTTTGATTTATAGAAACAATTCTTCTGAGTTTTTGTTTGTAGTGGATTTCTTGGTGTTGTGTGTCTCCCTAGTTTTTTCCCATTCTTGAGTTTTTCCATATTAAATCTCGTATCTTCTCTGATCTTGTGTTTTATTTGATTATATTCATAGTTTTTCATTGAGACTCTTGAATCAATTTTCACAATTGATCTCCTAATAAGCTCTTGATATATTATAGTTTATTGCTAAGAATGAGAATTTTGCATGCTAAAAGTATGGCAATTTAAAAAGAAAATGTGATGATTCACATATAATCATTAAAAATATAGTGCATGATAAACATATGATTTCTTATAAGAAAGTCATAACAGAAAAATATCATTGAGTTTAATGCACCTAATTATAATATATTATTTTAAATGTAATTTTGAATTACAATGAGCTAGCTTTTTTAAAATTAGAGATGACAATATTATTGGATTCATATATTTTTCTGTAGGTGACACTTGACTATACTCACTACTCTAGCTAGGCCAGCATAATGGAGAAAGAGAGAGAGAGAGAGAGAGTAAGAGATTAAGAGTCATAGTGATTAATGGAGAACTCTAAAATACACTATACCTTGGATAATATAAAATGACCTCCAATAGAAAGACCCTCCAACCCCATATTTATAGAATAACGAAGGCAACAAAAAAGTTTATATCAATGACCACCATATAGTAATACAATAAATATAAGATGACTTTGACATATAGAAACATTCTGGACTACCAACTATATTGACACATGGACACCAGAGGATAGCTAGTGTGACAATTGCAGTTGTTGTTGATGGCATATTGAGTGAGTTCAATTGTGGGACCCCATAATTAGGTTTTGGAGGTGATTATGAAGATAACCTGAGTTGTCTAAGTGAAGTCTAAAGGTGAATGCAAATTTTCTTTATGTGTTGGATAAGTGTAGCCAACAAGTTAATAAGGAGCTTCTCCTATGATTAAGCTAGTTCTTCGAGACATGAGGGGTGTAATTAATTGGATACAAGAAACCAACTAGTCTCCATATGGGAACCAAGTTCTCCATGAGTCATCCTGGGGTTGTGGCATGCCTATCATGTTGCATCACGACTTGATTATGAGCTTGGTGGGTATAGTGAGCTGAGTCTTTTCTACCAATTGATCTTGATTGTTACAATTTGGCAAATATGACCTCTCTAGAGTGGTCATAGGCACTTGACCAAATGTGTCATGCATATCCTAGCTAGGTATACAAATATAATATATAAAGCTCTTTTACGATAATGGTAAAAGGAATCCACATTTGCATGATATGGATTTTTATAAAAGTTGTTTGGGACAAGCCATCATGAAGCACGGCAAGGGTGCTAGACATGCCAAAGTAAACATGAGGTTTATTGAACACAATTTTGGAGAGCTAAGGTTTACCAACATTTTGCTATAAAAGAAGTGTGTAGTCTTACTCGCATGTATGTCTTACATAGACATACATATGATAGGAGTATGCCGCTTGTTAGACATGCATGCAGCATGTGCAATTTTAAGAAAATTAAAAATATTAATTTTAACATGCACATCTTGAATAATTATGTTTAAACTTAATAAATATTAAATAAATATATAATTAAATTTTTGATTTTTGATAATTTATATTATAGCAAATAATTATACTTATTTTTAGGCAGTACTCCAAAATACTATTAATGACTAGATTTTTTTTTTAAAAGTTATTATTAGAATTTAATTGCTTATTATTTTTCTTTATATTTATTATTTTCTATAATATTTACTCTTTCTTTGCCTCCAATCAATGTTTATAATTTTATGATAATCTTTAATTATTTTTTGCATTCAAATATTATTATTTTTTTCAACCTTTTAATGTAAGAAATTTTGACTTAGTGTATGTTTATAAAATTTATGCGATCATTCTAAATTATTTTAAAATTTGTGTGATATATAAATTATAATACAATGTCAAATTCTTGCTCGAGTCCTATATTTTTAAAAATAAATACTTTTCATGTCTATGTTACATCTTTTTTGCGTTTCATTAGTGCATCCTAACTAGAGAGTGATTGATGACATGACAACATCAATAAGCAATTGATTGTAGTGCGAAACTAATTTGAGAAAATAGGAATGACGGGCTCTTTGAAATTCTCTTTAGTATGGGGATTTCACCTATATTTTGAGATGTTTATAAAAGTATTCAACAAGGTTTTATAAAGTTAAAAAATGTCTCTAAGAAATGGCATTTTGTGACGATGTTTTTAACCAATTGTTTTAAGACTGCTTCAGCACGTTTATTTTAAGCTAAATATTAGTTTGTTATAATAAACATTAAGTTTATTTATGCTCTGATACAAAATTAAACAATACAAAAGTTTATTATTATGGAAAGCAATTGATTCATAAAAGGTAGAGTGCAAATATATGTAATATGCAATCCTTTGATATATTTTTGGCCTATGGCTTATCACCTTCGTGGATGCCGACTCCGTGCCTGGTTGAGCCTTATCTCTTCTTTTGTTTGCCGCCTGAAATTATTTTAGTTTTATTTTAATTTAAAATAAAATATATTTGATAATGATATATAAAAAATAGATCAAACACATATATTTTTAGAAAATATATAAAAATAAATACAAAAAATTAATCCCAAACAAACCCTACAAATATTCATTTCATTCATCATATCAATATTCTTTAATATCATTAATTTTTAATATATTAACTAATAAATGACATCAGCATCACAAGTTTATAAAATATTATGTTATTTCAATTATTTTCCAAAAGGAATTTGAAAATATGTTGATTTTAACTTGTTGGAATCATTTCTCTTTGTTTTCTACTTTTCAGAAAATAAATCTAATTTATGAGGTGGCTTCTTTGAGGAAAGAATGTGAACCTTAAAGGTTAAACTAAAATTTTTTCAATCATTTTTTGTGTATCAAAGAAAAGAAAAGAATACTCTCTTATAAAACCGCCACTTAAGAGAATACTTACTACCCGTGATTTAAAATTTGCTAAAAAAATGAACACATTGCAACTATCAAAATCACAGCAACAAGTCTTCTTTAACAACAAAATGCTTGAACCTATCTTAAGAGTGAATAATTGATCTCATATGATAATCTGACAATTACTTAACCTAAAAAATTTAGGTTCGAGTTACCTTGATTAACTTCCAATTAAATTTTGATCTAAAATTTTATCTATTTAATTTTTTGTGTCAATTTAAGTTGACCGGCAAACCTAAAATTAACCCATATTTGGCTTGATTTACTCATAATATTTAGGGCATTTTGATTTGTTTAATAAATGGGTGAAATTTTGGTTTAGGTCATGCCTTTAAGGGTCGGATCAACTTTCAGTCATATCTCAACTTTATTCATTGACATGAATTGATACCCATAGCAAACATCCCTCATTTCAAAAATATATACATTGCATACATAGGCATATCAATTATTCTTCATAATGAGCTAGCTTTTAGATGGCCCATTAACAACCATTATTTTATACTTTTCAAGCCAATATCCCTCTTAGCAACATGCTTTTAATCACGTATTATTGCTTTTCTCTTTATATAATTTTTCCTCTTCCATGATACAAGAGATATCATTTTGAGAAAGTACCCCTTTGTCATTCCTCTTTGGACAACATGAAAAGAGCATTTCTTTGCTAGTCTATGCGAAAACTTTGGTGGTGTGGTAATTGAGCCGAATAGCACCACATTTCTCTAATTCCCAATCTTGTTGTTTTCCCTATTACTAGTGTTTTAGCTTTGATGGGTAGTCCCTCATGTGTGACCACAAAGTGCTTGAAGGAGTAGGAGATTCTGTCCAATAGCCTTGGTTTAGACTAGTTAATGTCACCAAGAGTCATTAATAACCCTCTTGACATGCTAGCCTTAGCTTATTGTAGCAAGGCTATAAATTGTGATGACAATTTGTAGTTGTGAGTCCCATAATAATGTAACTCCCATGCACATCTCTTTAATTTTTCACATTTGGTGTTAGTTGTATTCTTTGGTTCACCAGGCTTTAAACTTAAGGGCTCTTCTCTTAGCTTTATCTCCATAGCATGCTATTAAAACGCCATTATATTCAGACCTCATTAATTATCTTTCCTATTGGTGGGAAGTTCTAACCTCAGGCATCAATTCCTTGAACTTACTTGGGTTATTAGAAAATTTTCTCAACAAAAACCTACTCTCTTCCTTTAACCCATAGTTGATCAAGTCATAGACATACCATCTCACTTGATGACATCTATACTTGTTACCTTGCTAGAATCCATTACACTCCATAAGAAATCTATCATCTCTTGAAAATGATACAATCAGGTTCTGTGAAGATTCACCACCTTTCCTATCACCTTATTAATGTGCTAGCCGCATGACTAATGACTTTTTCCTAACAACACTCATTCCTACTATACATAGTTTATGCTTATGTTTATTTACTATACTAAAGTCAACACCATCTTATATGCTATTATAAAATAAAAAGCAACAAATCATTAAGTTTATGTTTATTAACCTTTGTTTCATTATCCACTTATTCAAATTCAAACCAATAACGCTTTGAACTTATTAAAGAGCCATTAACCCCTTAGCTCATAGTAGTTAGGCTGACCACCTAGTATTGTATAGATTATCAATTACTTATTAATGAATTTCTTAATCTAGGCCATCAACAATGCTAGGCTTCCATCAGGTTATCTAGCCACTAGCTATTTGTGTGCATTTTATATGGATTTTTATCATAAGATTTATATTATAATTCATTAGGGCCATATAATCATTTCATAATTTATTCATTATATTATGCACTTTTCTTATGCAATAAAGATAATAATTTGATCTCCATATTTTTTACTTCTTTCATTTACTATATTGTTTGCTTTTTTTATTAATACAATTTTTAGGGAAGACATTGACACACATTTTATATGATGAAGTCTAGATGATATGAATAATCTTTTCAAATAAAAAATTCTCGTCAAGTATTATGCTTAGGACAAGTAAAATTGGGGGCTTGTATCCATGATAAGTCAAAATCCTAAAATCAAAATAAGCTGCATGTAATGCCATTGATTAAGTAAGCAAAATATGATTCTATCAACAAATAACAATATTTTGTGCTCCTGTTGAGACTTCATGCCTACTTTGCGAGGTATTCTGATTACCATCTTCATGGAGCACACATAAAGGTTAGGGGTATGTGTGATATAATCATCACTTCTATTAATTTTATTATCATCATTAGCATAAGTCTCCTTTAAGAGCCATATATTTCTTATGACTGAGTTTGATTTCTTTTTTTCATCTTTAAATAGTAGATCACATCTTATGCTTATGCAAACTTTATAACCTTAGATTCATTATCTCTCATAACTACATCTTAAATTTTTTTCTCGAGCATGATCAAGTTTAATAAAACTTAAATCCTAATCTTAGTTTTTATCCTTGAGAGCATAATTTGGTTCAACAAAGCCTAAACTTATTTATTCTTCTTTCATTAGAATCAAATTTTATGGACATGATAAACATTTTCTTTACTATAAAAATTTGACTTCAATGGTAAGCAAAATGTCATTTTCTAATCTTGATTACTATATTACTCGATAGGTCTCTTTAACCATGGAGTGATATTGGTACCATTTACAAGATCGTAACATATTGATGGGTCATTAATAAGCTTTGAGAGATCCATAGCTTGGGTCTTGACATCCCATCTCATCAAAATGCACCAACTAGGTCTATGTCTAATTTCATGTAATAATCTTCATATTAGTAAAAAATTATAAGCTTAAAAATTTTGTTTTATTTTTTGTTTTCTTGTTTTTTATATTTTTGTTTGGTTTTTTATTTTTATTTTTATTAAATTTTTTTTTGACAAGAACATGCCTTAAAGACTTATAATCATTAGATATATAAGTACATGCATGAGTTTGTTGCATATTCCTTAGAATTCTTAACTTCATTTATCATATCTTATCAATAATATGCACCCAAGGCAAGGAATACTTTATTCTCTAATAATTGCATCTCCAAGAAGGAGAGCTCAACTTCAAATTTTTGGAGGATTAGTTTAAGGTAACAAGAGGGATGGCCTCAATGCTTGAGGAAACATCAATGAAAATAGAGGGAATAATATTACAGTAGAATAGAAGCTCAAATAATACCATGCTTCTTCACAATAATATAATTAGATAATTAGAAAAGTCACTAAAGCCTATTCATTAGAAAAAAATTATAGCATAATAACAACTTGCCAATCACTTGGTTAGCTATTGCAATAACCTTAATCTTCATTTACTTTTTCTATATATTTCTAGCACAATTGTGTCCATATCCCTCTTTTCTATCCAAATAAGCTAGAGGAGGGAATTTTGTACTTTAGATAGAGATGGCATTATGATAAGTGTTAAAATTGTGAAATTGTTTTATAATTTTAATGACTTTCATGTGATTTTATGTTAAAATATATTTATTTTAAGTATATTTTGTGTTGTAGTAAGAAAATTACCAAAAAATGGAAAATAAAGAAATTTAGGCCCAACGTCATGGCGCTATAAAAGGCTTAAAATGGGGCAATTTTATAGCAAGCTCAGTGCGTATGCATTGCATAAATAATGCCACAGTGCTATATCAGAGAAAAAAATATAGGGCAGAAGTAGTAAGCATAGGGTTAGATCAGTAGTGCCACTTCTAGCACCATAACACTACATCAACAACACTACAGTACTATGACTCAATAGAATAGATTGGTGACGATTCATCGATGACTTTGAGCAATTTTTGAGGCGGTTATGACAAGAGTGTCTAGACAACTGACCAAGGCTACATCAAGCTATATATAGGGGACATATCCAAGGAAAAATAATCATTTTTGCAGACTTCTTTTTCTTTTTTTTATTTTTCTTGTCAAGTGGGGTGAGTATGTGAGAGTGCATTGACAACACTTGGAGAGAGAGAGAGAGAGAGAGAGAGAGAGAGAGAGAGAGAGAGAGAGAGAGAGAGTGTGTGTGTGTGTGTGTGTAGAGTGTTTAATTATGAGGGAGATCAAAATTAGAAGATCATGGAGAAGGATATTCAAAAAAGGGAGAGAAGTTATTGGTACATTCTTTCCTTTTACTCCATTTTTTTGTATTTTTTGGTATTTCTTACACATATTTATGTATTGTGTTTTTATTTTACTTTCTAAAATGTTGAACTTAGTATGTTGCCTCTGAATTTATGTAAGTTTTAGATGATTGTGTTGTAGGAAAATTTAGTTTTGGATTAATATAAGAATTGTGCTTTGATGAATGTGTTTTGCTTTTCTCCATGTTTTATTTACTTATGATCTAGCCAACTATAAAGTTAAAATCAAGTGTGATCTAGACATATCGATGGAGTCCTAGAAAAATAATTAGGAAAAAAGATAAACAAATATAGTAAATAATCATTAATGTGCTAGATAGTCTAGAAGTGCTAAATAGCCATTAAACATATGATTATTTTAGGATTTCTGATTAGTTAAAGGAAAATATGAGTAATGCAACCAATGAAAATTTACTTGGCACTAGGCAGAAAATTGAGTAAAAAATAGTTTGGTTATACTTGTCTAAACATAGGGGGTATAACATTTTGCTTCTAATTGACACTCAAGCTTGAAATTAATATACTACATACCTCAATATAATACATAATCCAAAACCTCCATAAATTTAGAGTACTCCTTTTTAAAATTAGGAAAAATACTTTTATTTTCTATAAAAATCTAAAAAAAATATAAAAATCAGTCTTTTAAACTTTTACAAAATAGTAGATTTTCATTTTAAATTAAGCACTTGCATTTAATTGGATAAAAAACTAGATTTTAAAAAGATTAGTAATTAGTTTAATATAAATTAATATCATATTTTACTCTAATCCTCATGGGAATGATACTCTATTAATTCTATATTACTTGATTTATCACGTGCACTTGCGTATAACGGTAAAAAGTACCAATCACATTAGTGGAGGACTACAACTTTTTAAAATGGTGAAGCTTGGTGAACCACCAACATCTTTAAGAAGAAAACAACATTGCCCTAATATAATAGCTTCCATAGAATCATTATGCTAACCCTTTTATCAGCCATGATTACTCAGATGGTTTCAACATTATGAAAACACTCAATATGGAGCTTGATATTATTAACATCTTACAAAAGGTATAATCATTTTTGTGCTCCTCGCTTAATTACCAATCAATTTCTCCAAACCTTACTAACTTAATTGTAGCAATTTAGATTATTGTAAGGTGGTAAGGAGCATCTACACTTTCTCACTAAGAAAAATGAAATACTTATTCTTTAAATCTTTTTTGCACATGATATCCATATTATATACATGTAAAAGTTAGACCATGCCATGAAATAACAAATGCCATCATGGCACCTCACTTAAAAGAAATAAAGGAATCTCTTAACTATTTATGTTACTACATACCTATTGAAAAACTAGATTTTTATGGATTATCATGTGGCTATCTAGCCAAAATCATGTTAAGATGATATTCAAGATAATTACTAGAGATGCTATCTAATACTTGAGATGAATTTTTAACCATATATCAACATAATAAAGGAAGTAGGCTTTTTTACTAGCATAAGAAGATTTTAGGCATCATCTCTTATAAGAGCTTGATCTTAAATCCTTCATTAATGCTTTATCTAAAATGGTCATTTTTGCATCACTAAGGAAAATGATTTTCATGGATTCTACAAATAGCACCATCACACTAGTCAGCAAGGGATGGGACATGCAAAAATATAAAATATAATAATTAAGATAATAATAACTTAAAATAAAAACATATGACTACATTAAATGTGCCACCATATCCTTTATGTCTAATGGAGTAGCATAATTGTTGCAGTGTTTAAAATTTAACACCCTAATCATTACATTCAAATCAAAAATTTTAATTAAAATTGGATGAGCAAATTAACAAAACTTTTCATAATAATGCTATCATTATTTTATTTATTATGAAAGAATGTTCATTGACTCTATGATCATGATCACACTTAAGGTCTTAAAATCTCTCCTATCTTAGACACTTAGAACATTGAAAAATTAGACATATAAGGTTACTTCACTAACTCAATCAATCTATTAATACTTTTTTATATTATTTGAAGGCATAAAGGAACAATAAAAAGACTATGCATTAATAAAAGGTTCCTTCACTCATATGTGGTCAAAGTCATATATGTTCAAGACTATTATAATTTTTTTCCATCTATGATTACAAGATACACAAAAAATGTCAATATTTCTTTTGAATACTTTGCATAATATAAAAACTCCTACCTTTTGATATGCCATTAACCCTTAGATTTGGATGCATGATGCACTTTCGAAGAAGTGTCCCAATCAACATGCCCTTCTTACACCCTTTAAGGTGCTCATCCTTTAGAATCTATGACTTATTAAAAACATGTGTTAAGGTTGATAAATTGATCTCCCAGGAAGTCATTCAAGGTAACGAGGTGTTTTAGATGTGTACGGGTTCAAATGATTTAGAAATTTTATATAATATATTTGAGATGTCAACATTAATATTGGATTAATTAGTGCTTAAAGATTTTAGTGTTCGAGGGGCACTATAAAAAGATATCCATGTTTATATACTTTACACTCATCTTATTGAAATAATTAATCTTAGAATCATGTGGGATTTAACTAATATCACTTATGTTATCATCAAGCTGGTCTAGGGAGGTGCTTATGAAGAAAGCTCACCCCACCTAAGTTGCACTCTCCTATTCAGTTTAGACTCCTTATCCATCTTAGGATCCTTTTGACAATAATTCCACACATCCCTTTTTGTTATCTCTAGAACATTAAGTTTTTATATGGATAATTTAATATCATTTCTCATCAACACTAGATCTCTTAGTAAAAGTTGAACATCATTTTAATAAATTATAACAATTATACTCATGACAAATGATGTCATCATCTCACTAGCAGTTCTCAACATTTTTATAGACCTAGAAATTGGCTACCCCCACTCTAAGAAAATCAACTATTACCCACGAAATTTCCAATAGACTACTCCAATAGAAATAACTAATAGATTTGTGTTCAAAAATATTTTTAATAGAAATTTGTATGAAAAAAATGTAAGTGCAAAACTTAATTATCTCCGACAAAACTTCCAGCAAATTTTTTTTGAAAATCTACTATTTATAGGGCCAATGAACCAAGTCACCCCTTTTTTCCCCTTTCTCTTTAGCTTCCTGTCCAGGTGGTAGTGAATAGTAGGCTAGGGCTCATGAGATCTCCACCAAAACACATCATTTTTATTTAATTTCCTTATAGAATCAAAGGTAAACTATTTCCTCTAGCTTATATAATTATTTATTTGTGATTTCAACCATTAATTTTTATGGAATATGAGTTTAAAGTTTCTAAAATTATTTTTAATTTATAGTTTAAATATTATTGAAATTTATTTGGAGCTCATGTATCTCACACTATCTTTCTTGTTTGGAGCAACATCTAAGATTATTTAGCTTAGGGTTTACATTTTTGTTTATGTCATAATTTGAAATTTTTGGGTGATGTATTTTACAATTATTTGTTGATGTTGACATTCTCATTATGTATTTTGCAATTTCATGTCAAATGCACTAAGGTTAATGTCATGCTATTCATTTTAAATTCACTTATGTATCTGTAAATATTTATAGGTATTTTATTAAGAAAACTATTAAATTCATTTTTGTTAGTATATCTTTACATTTCTTAACATTTAATATAATTGATGTAATAATGATTTGAGTCATGCATTTAATTATGTTTCAAGTCATTTGGCATTCTTCTAATTTTTTAAGACACATAACCTTAATCAAAAGCACATGATCTTATTAAAAAATATAATGTAATTATTTACTTTGCATAACATTCATGTGATATCATATGACTTAATGTTTAGTTGTTTAGTTCATAATTAATTATGAAAATTCTTATCTTATATGAGTGACGTATTTACGACTTAATACTCATGCTCATAAGTAGTTTGCAATTTTATTTTAACTTACAAAGTATGTGATTAGTCTTATGAATTTAGTCATAGGGTTGACATTGCCATGAATAGATGGTTTGAAGCACTTAAATGGGAATGAAGGTATATTAATAATGACATGCATGATAATGATTGCATGACATATTTTTTTTATTATGTGTTTAGCTCTATGATAGGTTTTATATAACTTTTTTGATTTTATGTTCACTTAAGTGCATATTTTCTTTAATAGTTTAATAAAAATAAATCTATATATAAGATAATGATCATGTTTTATAGAAACTATTTATGGGTGGTAACATAATTTTTTTATATTTGTGGATTTTATTTATCTTAGGTTTGCAACTAATGAATACAGAGGATATATAAACACATTATTTTGAATATATTTTTCTTGTTTAAAGATAAAATAATGCAAATTTTGAGAATTAGATTTCAAATATGGTTTTATATATTTCATGTATTCATGACTTTCATTAGATTTTACTATAATCCCAAAATGGGTTGAAGTATACTTGTGAATCAATCCTCTTCTTATCATGAAGCACTCCATTCACACTCCCTTGCTGAGCTCTCCCTTCCCATTTCCCTTGATCTCACCGACCAATCTTCCTTGGACTAATTCAAGCATACTAGGAATCTCAATTAATTTAAGAGCTAATGGTCAATTAAGGCCTTATTGTGGAAGGATCCTTGGACATGAGCTACTTTTAAGCGTAGTACAAATATTGAACCTTTACAAGCTATAAAAATTGGACACTTAAGCACTTAATTATATTATATTATGCCTTGATTATTTAGTCATAATAAAGTCTCTCTTTCTTATCTTCCTTAATTTATATTGCATATGGATATCTGTAATGAAAGATCATGAATGTATAATATGTTACATCAAGACAAAATAAATTAACTAATAAATGTTTGAATGGTGTTGAGCACTTTATGCTCGTGGCATCTCAACTTATTATTTATCTCTTAGAAGTAAAGTTTTAATATCCATGTGCGAGTGTTGACCTCACTTTTGGAGTGAGGATTCAATCTTCTCATCATAGGTCTAGGAGTCTTCTAAACACTAAAAGCTCCTTAGTCATAAGACACTTCTAGTAGCTAAGTGAACACTTACCCTATACTTAGAGACTTAGAAGGATTAGTCATAAGATTAGGCCTTGACTTAGGACCTAGGGAAACCTACCTAGCATATAGCCTAACCAAACCCATGTCTATCTCCTTAGCCAAAATCCAACCTCAAATCAATACAACTAAATCCAATTGAATTTCAATTCAAACTCAAATCCAAACTCCAAAAAAAAAAAAAAAAACCAAAACCAATTCAAATAATCTAAACTTTAACCTATGATTCAACCCTATGGACTTAGCCAAAATTCTCTTCAATCCAAACCAAATCCAATTGATTTTTGCAAAATTAATTCAATCCTTCAATCATCATCCCAATCCATACCAAAATCTACAATCAATTCAATCAGCCTAACCTAACGCATTTGACCTAAAATATTCCATTGAGCCAAAATCCAATTAAACCCATATCAATTGCAATCAAAGCCATAAACCAATCCCAAATCAATATCTAAAGTCAACTCAGCTCGATTCAACCCAAAGTTAAGCCAATTAACTCATTTAGGATTCACTTGACCCAAAGTGACCTAAAAGACCTATTTGAGCCAAATCTCAATCCAACCCAAATTGGTTTGAACCAAATCAATCAAAGCCTCCTATGATGATTGTTGATCATCCCTCATTGATCAATTACCATCAATTGGGTCAAACCAAGTCAACATAGCCATTTAACCAAATCAACCTACTTAACCTACATTAACCAAATAAACCAAATCTCATCATAAGCCAAATTGATTGAAACCATTGATTCATACCAACTTATAATCAATCCTTGAACATGACTTGACCATCAATTGAGTCAAACCAAACCCAATTGGTCCTTTGACCAAAGTTGACCCAACTTGACCTAAAAAGCAAAAATGGGTCAAATCAAAATCTAACCCAAATTGATGGCAACCAATAACTCAAATTCATTTAAAATTGATTATTGAATATGACCAAAGCCTTGATTAAACCTAATTTGATTAATTGAACCCAATTGACCCATTTAGCCTAAATTGGTCAAATCCTAAATCCAATTTGGTTAAAATTGAAGCCTACAACCATCTTCAAATGATCAATTGAACATGAATCAATACCTAACCCAAGCAAATTTGGCTAATTTGGCCAAATTGGTCAACTTGACCTATTTGACCCATATGAACTCAAATGGGTCAAATCCAAATCCAAGCCAAATTGAACTGAACCAATTGAACCAAAATACTCCAAATAATCATTTAAACTTGACTCAACTCTTGGTTTGATCCAATTCGACCAATTCATCAACTTGATCGAACCTAGCCCAATTTGACTTACATGGGTCAAAATGAGCCAAACCCATTCAAACCAAGTCCAAACCCATTGAAATTTGGCATGACCCATCCTAAGCTCACCTTGGGTTAGCAAAAATCAAACCCAACCCACTTTAGACCGAAATTGACCCATTACCCAATGGGTAAAGCCTCCCATATGAGATAAAATCTAAATATGGGGGGGTCAACCACTCTCTTTTGCACTTGATAGCCACCCAAAACTAATAATAGACTCCTGACTTGGTGGCTAACCTGACCCAAAGTGGATAGGTCTGCCCTTGGTAAAGGGGAGATGAGTTAACCCACCTCCTTTCATTCGTTCACCCATAGGAGATAGAGACCACTCAAGCCATCCACCTCAGTCCCTTGGCCACTCAAGCCGAGCCACCTCAGCTCATTCCTGCCACCTCTAGTGGCCGGATGCCTTCAAACAGCAAATAAAATCCTATCCATCCAATTTGAGGGAGGGAGGGGTATACTCCCCTTGATCCCATTCAAACTGAGTTGTTGAATCTCCTCAGAGCTCAAGCATCTTAAGACGACCTCCCCGTGCAATTCTCTAAGCTCCTCAAGCCTTCCCATCATTGGAAATGATGAAGCCGAGCCTACCCGAAGTAGGACATGCTCCAAATCTGTCCAACTCCAACAAATCTCAACCAGTCCAAAATTAATTTCACCCACACTTTCACCAAACTCCGGTGAGGGAAAATGAACCTCCTTCCGAGCGATTCGAGCACCAGAGACCACCCCAAGCATAACTCCGATGCATTTTCCTGTGATGTTTGGTCCACAGAGCCATTGGTGAAGAGTTAATGTGCCATCTTCTTAGTACGACTTCATCTCCTCAAGGAGAAGCTACCTCGGTTGGTTAATCGCCGGTCTAAAGCTCAAGCGAGGTAAATTCTGGTGACTTGAGCATTTTTTAAATTTTGTCTACCCTTTTCAAAAAAAATTGTGATTTCATGTGAATCTCACCATAAGATCATTATAGATTAACCCTATGAAGGTGTGGGATTGATCCTGAGCCTCCATAAGCTCCAACGAGCTTGGATTGAATAGAGGAAAGTGGACAGTGTTCGTCTTCCATCGCTTGGGGGATGACGGATCATCCACCGTCCATTCCACGTCTGTCGCCACCCCGTTGGCATTGAGTTGGAAGGTTTTAAATAGCCAATCTCATGGTGCCACATGAAAAATGTTGCCATGTCAGCGATCTGCATGGCGCAAATGGGATTAGTCATAATTAAAGCTTAATTATCTATTTTAATGGTTGAAAATTTGAAAAATTATAACTAATTATAGAAAAATTTAAAAAAATGCTAATAAATACTCATTTTAAAGATAAGACAGAAGAAATTTGATTAATAATATTCCCTTTTAATTTGGAGTAGTAATTAAGGCTTAATTAAGATTTGAATGCATACTTAATTTGCCTAATTAAGCTTTAATTACTTGGGTAATTAATTCTAAACTTGGGAAATTAATTTAATGGGATGACCTCTATCTCCCATGATTTTCTTAGAATATATTTCCTTAGTAATTAGGGAAATTGATTTTTCAAACTTTAATTGCCCCTTTAATTAATTAAATGCTTAATTAACATTTAAAATAGCAAAAATTGATTAATTAAAGCCTATTAATTATTGATTAATAGTGAATGAATGAGGGAAAGTGATTGGGACTTCTTTCCAAGTCTCTTTCCCAAATTCATTTCATTTTAAGAAAATTAATTAACATGGGATTACTTAAGTGCATAATTAAGCAATTAAGTGACTAAATCAAATTGGAATGTTAATCACTTCAAATAATTAATAATGAAATTAAAGGTTCCTTTCTATGTGTTTAACAACATAAAGACCCTTTAAGGAAATTATGATTGACCCATAAGTGTGAGAAAATTATAAAAGTACTTAATTTGATTCTTTAACTTAATTAATCTTTAATTATGAGCCAATTGCATTAGGTCCTTTAAGAGCATTACAATTTTATTTTCCTCACATGGTCATATCATTTATGGCTCATAATTAAGGGGTTAATTAAACTAAAGAAGCATATGAAAGGGTAATTAATTGATTTGCTTAATGGTTTAACTTAATCAATTCATAAAACATACTTAATTATCTTTCAGTAAACTAATTAAGATTACTAACATGGGAAAGGGATTAAAACAGTAAACAATATATATCCTCTTTCAAGTTCAATCCAAATCTAAAATCAAATTAATAAGAAGCTTTGGGTTTCTTTAAGTGATTTTATTTGATATGACATTTCTTAAGAATTAGTGTGGTTGGATGAATCACATGTTTAAGTTTGGCTATTCCTTCCCAATTGCTTTAAATGTTGTATGTCATGTGGTTTCATGCATTCATCTTCTTCAAAGTTAAATGAATCAAACAAAATTTATTTATGTAAGCTTGCATGTGTTGACTTAACTTATTATATGTGTGGCTATTATCATTATTGAATCTAAATTTATTTTCTAATGCTTATAAATTGATAATAACATTTGGAGTGATGATAGTTATAAACATATAGGATTTGCATGTTCTTATAGTCTAATCATATTAAGTGAAGCTCTCTTTCTTATGATTCATATATAGATTTACATAGGATTGAATGGTAATGGGTATATAGTCTGGACATCCAGGGAATACGAGGCTTTAACTAGCCCCAAGGAGGTCATTTGATTACGTCACTTCCCTGGTTAATAAAGGAACATACTCATTTAATTTAATTCATACATATTTTGGTATTAGAATTTGGATAGAGCTTTAACTCATATGTATAAATAATTCAACCAAACGAAAATACAATCTTTGCATGATATTCATTCTTCTAATTATGTATACATGTGTATGTATTTACGATAGCAAGTATATAGTCTGGACATCCCGGGAATACGAGGCTTTAAGTATCCCCAAGGAGGTCATTTTGGTTAACAATGGCATGCACTTGCTTACATCTTTTATACATGTGTATGTGTGTTTAATTAAGGAATGAAAATCCCTTTTTATATTAAAAATACATGCATCCATAATCATCTAAGTCATTAAAATACATTACATGTAAGTTAGTGCTCTCTTTCTTATGATATTTATATAAATTTACATATGTTTGAATGATAGCAATTATATAGTCTAGACATCCCGGGAATACGAGGCTTTAAGTAGCCCTAGGGAGGTCATTTGATTACCTCACTTCCCTGGTTAACAAAGGAATGTACTTATTTAATTTCATTCCTATGTATTTTGGTATTAGAATTTAGATAGAGCTTTAATTTATGAGTATAAATAATTCAATCATACAAAATATAAATTCTACCTACATGCATTCACCCATCATGTAAGTGTGCCAAAACATATGTTGTATGTATAGGTATGTTAAGAATTAAATAATATGCGTGTAATAAGTGATGGGAAGGAATTGTTTAACATGTGCTATATGGTAATAATCCAACTACATTAATCTTAAGATGCTTTTCATATTGGATAGGATTATTTTGGGTTAACCTAAACTTAAGATTAATAAAAATTTTAATAAACCATTCACTAAAGAGAACTAAATCAAATCAATGTACTTTAGAAAGTGGATTAAGGTAGGGATGAAGGAGGTTAATCCTCTTTTCTCTCTTTACAACACTTAGATGATAAGTGTAAACCACATTAAATGAAACAAAACATGAATTAAAACTCCTAAATCAACTAAATAACTTGAAATGGAACCCACCTTCATGGTTAAATTAAATAATTCTTAATTTATAAAATTATAACTCTAATGCTTAGTTAAGACATACCACACAAAGCCTTAACACACATATTATAATTAAGCCACCACTTTAGTCCTAAGTTAGGATGGTGTATGCAAGTTGTATGTTTTATTTTGTGATGTAATATTTTAGACTGGATGTTCGGGTGCATGTTTCGTAGACTGGATGTTAGGCCGCTCTTAGCCTAACAATGTTTTCTATAGGGGATTATGCTTAAGGGGTTGCTTAAAAATAAATAGAAATATTCTCTTTGTAGGTTTCTTACACTTCTATGCATAATCCAAGTTAGGACAGGTGGGCTTGGTTACCTATGTGTAGGGTGTTAAGTCCAAACTATAACTATAACTGCTTGAGTTTATATGTATGTTTAGCTAATCTCTATCTTGCAAGTGCAGTTAGACTTACTTTTCCAAAAATGTAATTTTGTAATAGGAATTAGGATTAATGCTATGGGGGATTAGGATGAGCAGTGGCTAGAAGGCTTAGTCCTGGGGTGCCCTGTGATGCCTTTGGAATGCAATCATATCAAAGAAAGTAAAGGAGGATATGAAGAAATAAAGAAGTGAAGACCCCCATAGCATGTATTCAAATTCTAATTATAAATTATTCTTTTATATTCTGGGTTGTATAAGGGTAGTGCTCAGCTACCCATGTTTTCTATTTTTTGGGGTGTACGGTGATACCTAGCTGCACTGGCCTTTTATTCTTTTGTGGTTTTCTATAGAAATAATTTGATGTTATATTTAGATTATGCAATAAGATTGCATTCTTTTCATAGTTTGTTCATGTTTGATATTTTAATATGTGGTCTGGATGTGGTAGGCTCTTAGGACAAAATTAATTTTTCTATCAAAGTAATAACTCATAACCAAATTTTAAAGCAATTCATAACCTCACCATAAAGCTTAGGCTCTAAATGAGATAACTAAAAGATTTAACAACCTCTTAGTTATATATTGTATGTCTAACATCATGCATATCATCTTGAATCACTCTTTCTAAATGAGGGACTCCATTCTTACACTATAGGGACTGCTTAACCTGTGAGAGCAACCCCTCATGACAAAGCTTCACCCTCTTTCTCTCTTAATTTGGCCAATAATCCATTTTTTCATGCATATAGGCATAAAAATCCCAAAGCCTTTGTCCAAATGAATGTGTCAAAATGAAATAAAATTATAAAGATTTGTTTTTTTAGGCTAAGTCATATACTCATGTCACTCATGCTCTAGTCTCTTAGAGAGTGGATTTAGGACTTTAGTCACTTTCAAATTAAATAATAAGCCTAACCATCTTACAATTTTATAAGATGAGACTACATGATTTTGAATCGTAGGAGGTGTTAGCTAGAGGCCACTCTAGGTAGTTATAAGTCTAGAAGTTGGGCGGGTTTATCCTCTCTTGTGGAGATGAACTCTTATGTCCACCCATCGCTTAGTTTTAGGTTGTGCTTTAGCTTGTGCTAAAGCTCCCTAGATTTAGGATCCAAGGTTGCTAGTTTCTTTCGGGCTACAAGCATAAATCCTCACCTCTTAGGTATTTCCACAGCCTTATGTTGGTGAATTATAAGCCCTAGAGATCTAATAAAATTTTAATTCAAACAAGTCAATCAAATTATTTCTAAACATGTAAATCCTCACCATAAGATAGGTTGGAGTGCTTACTAGGCTTTCTATTATCATGAGCACTTCTTATTATTCTCCTTTGGATTTTAAAATAAGTCTTTTTGATTGAACATTCCTAATCGATTTTCCAAAATAACCAATCCTTTGATAGCCTTGACCTTGAAATCTTTGGAAAAAATAAGTTCCTACTTTAATCAAGAGTATTCTTAAGAAATCTAATTTTCTAAGATCTAATTAACTATGGAGGCTTGTGTCCATAGAGAACTAAAAAACTCGACTTAAAATAAACCCTGCTTTACTTTTTCATATAAAGTAGGGGAAGAATCTCTAGTATAAACGAAGACCCATCATGCGTAGGGTTCTTATTTGATGATTAGGTCCATTGTAGGGTGATGTCCCTATCTTTTGAGATAGTACATCATATCTCAATGTCATGCCCATTCACTTTAATAAGTAACCCCTACAATCTTAGTGGTGTCCACCCGATGCATTTAAAAAAAAAAAAACACCACAGAAAGGTACAAGAATCATGCCTACTTAATACCATATGAAGTTAGATTAAAATTGTAGCACAAAAAAAATCCAAGAAAATTAGTTGTTCTAGACTTCACATAGTGAGTATGAGTCGCATATCAATGCTGACACTAGTGCTTCAACAAGATATACACCTTTAGCTAAATATGACTCAAGAAGATATGAAGAAATAGTGTTTGATGTAGAAAATTCTTAGTTTGCCAAAGAATTGAAAGAGGAACCACTAAACATAAAACCTCAAAAGTTCTATGACCTATTAAGTGCACCACAATGATCACTATGAGAAGATTGCACGAACCACTTAAACTATCTATGGTTGTAAGAATGTTAAACAACAAAATTGAATATATTATGCCACGTGAATTTTTAATAAGTTTGTAGGGCTGCTTAAAATAATTAACTCAAGGGAAAATTTAGTTCAAAAAGACTTATACATAATAAAGAAATTCAAGTCCAAGCTAGATTTAAGCAAACAAAAAATTGAATACTATGTTAACTATTTTATGTTATATTATAAAGATAATGCAATGAAGGTTGAATATAAATATTGTGTAGCACTCAGATTCAGACCACAAAGTAAGAAAATCAACACAAAAAGAAAAAAAAATTCCACACATGTGTTTGTTCTACTTGCCACTTATTCCAAGTCTTCAAAGATTATACACATCTATGAGTTTTGTTAAACATATGAATTGATATTATAAGAGAGCAAGTATATCAAATTTCTTGAGTCATCTATCGGATAGAAAAGTGTGGAAGCATGTCAACCGTACTTATCTCAACTTTTTAGCTAAGATCAATAATGCCAAACTTAGTTTATGTGTGATGGTTTTATGCCTTATAGCCAGTCTATGTCACGTGATTCATGTTGGTTAATAATAATTACACCTTATAATCTACTTCTAAAGATGTGCATGACCACACCATTTATGTTTCTTAAACTAATCATACATGGACCATATAGTCGTAAAGAAAAAATGATGTCTTTTTGTAGCCTTTGATAGATGAGCTCAAAATCTTATGAGATAGTGGTGTACTCATATATGATATCTATACAAAGTAAAAAATTTTAGATAAATGTAGTACTTATGTGAACTATCAATGACTTCTTACTTATAGGATGTTATTAGAGTGGAGCATTGTTGAAAAGTTGGCTTGTCCATACTACATGAATTTATCAAAGGAATTTACTTTAAATAATGCTAAATAAATTCATAATTTGATTGTCATTAAATGTTCCTACTTGTTGATCATCTCTTTAAAAGAAATAAACATGCATTTATTAAAAATAGAGTTAAAAATTTCAAGCCTCCATGAATATTAAGGATGAGTTATGAAATTATCATTTTAATTTCAACAATAATTGGTTTCCCAATGTCTTTTAGGCTTTGGTGTAATTCATACCTGAACAAAAAAGAAGTATTTTCTAGGAACTACCTTATTAGAAGACTAATTTGATTAGATATAATATTGATGTTATGCATATAAAAATAAATTTTAATGATAATTTATTTAACACTATGATAGATATTAAAAATATTAGTAAATATAAATGTGAATGCTAGATCAGTCTTAAAGGAATACTACAAATGAAGAGAGCTAAAGCTTGAAGGTACTATAGGTGATCAAATTTTGAAGCCTAAAGCCAAGTATTTTTTCACGTTAAATCAATTTATGAAGGTATTTGTACAAGCTTGTGAACAGACACAATTACTAAAATTACTAAATATGTGTGTTATTTATTTTTAGATTGGGAGGGGGAGACACCATGCAGATCGTAGGGGGTACTTATTAGAGTGATTGGGTATGACATTGATGTATTATGTACTATCTCGAAAGATAAAGGCATCACCATACAATGGACCTAATCACCTAATAAAGACTCCTAAGGCATGACGGGTCTTCAAATATACCAGAGGTTTTTCCCCTACTTTATATGGATGAATAAAGCAGAGTTTATATTAAGGCGAGTTCTTAGGTTCCCTATGGAGGAAAGCCTCCATAGTTAACTTAGGACTAGAAGTGGTGGATTAATTCTAATGTGTGTGCTAAGGCTTTGTGTAGTATGCCTTAACTAAGCATTAGAGTTATGCTTTTCTAATAGTGGAATAATTTAATTTGTCATAAAGGTTGATTTCATTTCAAGTTATTTAATTGATTTGTGAATTTTTATTTTATGTTTTATTTTGTTTCATTTGATTTACACTTAGCACCTAAATGTTATAAAGAGAGGAAAGGATATTACCTTCTTCCATTCCTACCTTAAGTCACTTTCTAAGGCATATTTTTATGACTTGACTCTCTTTAGTGAATGGCTTATTGCACATTTTTATTAATCCTAAGTTTAGGTTAACTTTAAATGATCATATTCAATTTGAAAGGCATCTTAAGATTAATATTATTGAATTACTATCACATGGCATACATTAAATCATTCCTTTCCATCACATGTAACATGCATATGATTCAATCTAAGTGTATCTATACATACCATGTATTATTGGAACACTTAAATGGTGATGAATGCATGGGTTTTGGGATTTATATTTCATTTGATTGAATCATTTATTAATTCTAAATTAAAGCTCTATCCAAATTTTTATATAAAAAAAATATAAGAATGAAATCAAATAAGTATGTGTCATTATTAACTAGGGAAGTGAGGTAATGAAATGACCTCCTTGGGGCTACTTAAAGCCTCGTATTCTCGAGATTCCCAAACTATAAACTTCTTAACATTCATGCTTATGTAAATCTATATATGAATCATAAGAAAGAGAACACTATCTTTACATATAATATAATTCAATGACTTAGATGATTTTGGATGCATGTATTCTTTAATAACAAAAGAGGATTTTTATCTTTTAATTAAGCACACATACACTTGTATAAAAGATGTAAGCAAGTACATGCCATTGTAAACTTGGGAAGTGAGGTAATTAATTGACCTCCATGGGACTACTTAAGCCTCGTATTCCTAGGATGACCAGATTGAATACTTGTTATCTTAAATAAATATGAATGTATACACAACTATAAGGATGAAAACTATGCAAAGATTACATTTCCTTTAATTGAATTATTTAAGCATGCAAATTAAAGCTCTATCCAAATTCTAATACCAAAATACATAGAAATGAAACTAAACGAATGTGTGCCGTTGTTAAACCAGGAAAGTGAGGTAATCAAATGACCTCCTTGGGGCTACTTAAAGCCTTGTATTCCCTGAATGTCCAGATTATATACCCATTATTGTTCAAACTTATGTAAATCTATATATGAATCACAAGAAAGAGAGCATTCATCTAACATAAGCTATAAGCACATGTAAATCCTATATGTATTCATAACTACTATCACTCCACATGTTATTATCAATTTATAGACTTTGGAAAATATATTTGGATTTAATAGTGATAATAGCCACACATATATTAAGTTAAGCCAATACATGCAAACTTACATAAAAAAATTCATTTGATTTATTTAGATTTGAAAATATGAATGCATGAAACCATATGACATGCAACATTTAAAATTATTTGAAAAGAATAACTAAATTTAAACACATTGTTCATTCAACTAAACTAATTCCTAAGAACAATCACATTAAATGAACTCATTTAAAAAAAAATCAAAGTTCATTATTAATTTATGATTTAGGATTTTGATTAACTTGAAAGAGGAGAAGATTTCTTTGCTATTTTAATTCCATTCCCATATTGGGGAACTTAATTAGTTTAATAAAAGGTAATTAAGTGGACTTTATGAATTAATTAAGTTGTATCCTTAATTAAACCAATTAATCACCCTTACCTATGCTTTTATTAATTTGGTTAACCACTTAATTCTGAGAAAAAATGACATGAACATGTAAGAAAATAAAATTGCAATGCTTCTAAAAGGACTTAATGCAAATGGCTCATAATTAAAGGTTAATTAAATTAAAGAACCTAATTAAGTACTTTTATGACTTTTCCACACTTATGGGCTAATCATAATTTTCTTAGGAGTCTTTATGTTATTAAACACATAAAGAGGAACCCTTAATTTCATTGCTAGTTTTCTAATGTGATCATGATTTTAATTTGATTAATTAAACCACTTAATTAACTAATTAATCCCTTAATTAATTTTCATATTAATTAATCCTCTTTAAAATGAAATGGACTTGGGAAAGAGATTAGGGAAGACGTCCTAATCTCTTCGCCTTATCCATTCACTATTGAACAGTGATTAACAAGTTTTTAATTAATTAATTTTAATGTTTTGGATGCTAATTAATCATTTAATTAATTAAGGGAGTAATTAGGGTTAAAAAGATCAATTTTCCTAATTACTTAAGCAATAAATTCTATGAAAATTATAGTAGGCAGAGGTCATCCCATTAAATCAAATCTCCAAGTTTGAAATTAATTTCCAAAGTAACTAGGGCTAATTTAAGCTAATTGATTTTATATTTAAACCTTAATTAAGCCTTAATATAGTACAAAATTAATTAAAAGTATTTTTAATTAATTCCCCTATGAATTACCTTTAAAATGAGTTTGTATTTATATATTTTTTTTATTTTTCTACAAATTATTATCATTTTTCAAAGTTTTAGCCATTAAAGTAATTAATTAGGCCTTAATTAAATGTAATCCCATTTGTGCCATGTGGAGTGTTGATGTGGTGCATTTTCCACATGGCACTGTGGGATTAGTTATTTAAACACATTCGAGTTAGCACTAACATAGCTGGCGGCATATGCGGTTTCATCCCCGCCACGATTCTTAAAGGATAAAATCAGATTAATATAATTGAAATCATGATCGTCCATTCGATCATGCAAAACTGATGGTGCGTGATCTATCGTTTCCCGAGTGATGAGAGAAGAACACCGTCCATGTTTCCTCGCTAGATCCGAGCTCACCAGAGCTCGAATGATGATGAAATTTAACCCACACCTTCATGAGGAAGATCCCAAGGAATATAATTATCGGATTTGCATGACATACAACTTTTCTTCAAAAAGGACCAAAGATTTTTCACCGAAGCTCAATTTAATGGAAATTATCTCACCAGAACTCAAGATCGACGGTGCAACACTTGTTGTAGCTTTGCTTTGATGAGGCAAAGCCCTGTTGAGTAGCTCATGTGATAATTTCTCACCGCTTGCTCTATGGACCAAGGTTCATCGATTTGTAGAGAGACATTGATTGAAGTAGCACCTCCGGTGGTCAAGGAGCTCGGGAGAAGTTTCGTTCTCACTCGACGGAGGTAGGGGAAGGTGTGGGTGAAGTTAATTAGTGTTTAGTTGAGGTTTGAAGAAGTTGGGTCGAGTGGTGCCTTGCCCTGTTTCAGGTTGAGGGAGTCCGGTGTCGGGAAGGCTTTGAGAGTGCTCTAGGGATTTTGAAAGAGGTCTTTGAAGCTCTCTGAGGGGGTGTGTGTGTGTAGGTAAATGAAGGGGGGTATATCCCCTCCCTGATTGACAGCTTAGATCAAAGCCTTGATTTCAGTTGGTCAACAACCGTAGGTGGCTGGAGGGGATAGGTGTCGGCTGAGGTGGCTCAGTTCAGTTGGCCAAGAGGTTAGGTTGGTGGCTCAAGGTAGCTTCCTCCTTCCATGTGTCCATTGGGTTTGGTTGATGTGGGGAGGTGAGTTAAATCACCTCCCTTTGGTCCATGGCTGACCTAGACCACTTGGGTTAGGCTAGCCAAGTAGGGTAGGTCCTATTTTGGGTCTGAGGTGGCTGCCAAGTGGAGAGAAAGAGAGTTGACTTTCTAAAATGGGTTTGAACCCATGTAGAGAGGTTTACCCAATGGGTCAAAGGTCAAATCAGGTCCCAATTAGGTTGGGTTGGTTTTGGGTTGACCCAAAGTGTGTCTAGAATGGGTTGGGTCATATTTCAATGGATTTGGACTTGGTTTGAATAGGTTTGGCTCAATTTGACACATATAGGTCAAATTGGGCTAGGTTGGGTCAAGTTGACCAATTGGTTAAATTGGGTCAAACCAAGGCTTGGGTCAAGTTCAAATGATGATTTGAAGTATTTTGGCTCAATTGTTTGAGTCAATTTGGCTTTGATTTGACTTTTGGCTCATTTGAATTCATATGGGTCAAATGGGCCAAGTTGACCAATTTGACCAAATCAGCCAAATTGGCTTGGGTTAGGGGTTGATTTGGGTTTGATTGATCAATTGAAGATGATTGTAGGCTTCAATTTTCATTAATTTGGATTTTATTTTGATTTAGGCAAATTTGACCCTTTAGTTCAATTTGGGCTGAGTGGGTCAATTGAGCTCAATTGAGTCTTTGGTCAAGTTCAACAATCAATTTGAAATGAACTTAAGCCATTGGTTGTAATCAATTTAGGTTAGATCTTGATTTGAACTAATTTGGCCTTTTAGGTCAAATTGGGTCAACTTGGGTCAAAGGGTCAATTGGGTTAGGTTTGGATCAATTGATGGTCAAGTCATGTTCAAAGATTGATCTTAGGGTTCTGTGGATCATATCTTTCAATCAATTTGGCTATATTGGTTCATGTAGGTTAAGTGAGTTGACTTGGTGAAATGACTAGGTTGACTTAGTCAAATGACTAGGTTGACTTGGTCAAATGACCAAGTTGACTTGGTTTGGAGTTTGAATTTGAATTTGATATTTGAATTTAGATGAATTGGATTTGAGGTTTGGTTTAGCTTAAGAAGGCAAGTATGGATTTGGTTAGGCTATAGGCTAGGTAAATTTCCTAACTCTAAGGCATACCCTAATCTTTTGATTAACCCTTCTAAGTCTCTAGGCTTAGGTTTAGTGTTCACTTAATTGCTAGAAGTGTCTTATGGCTAAGGAGAATCTAGTGTCTAGAAGACTCTTAAATCTATGGAGAGGAGATTAAGTCCTCACCCCAAAAGTGAGGTCAACAATAGTTATGCATCTAACTTAAATAGATGCGTTAACTTAAGAACAAAGAAGATATTTGGAATGAAAAACTTTGACTAACATATTTTCTTACAATGCTTATTGTTAGTTACATTTAGTACTTTTCTTGTAATCCTTTGATTGAGCTTAGTCTATTCTTTAAAGAATTGTGCTTAGCTGATTTAAATGGGTTTGCTCTAAAGAAACTTGAAATCAACATTTCACTCATATTATACAAGCTTGAGAGAAAGTTCCCCTTACCCTTTTTGACTTAATGGAGCACCTAGCCTATCAATACATCTAATATATGAAGTTAGAGTTAGAGATCTAGTGCAGTATTTTTAGATGTACTATTTTGAGAGATATATATTTATAATCCTCATTAATATTAATTCACCATCCATTCAATCACACTTAATTTCTTATGCTACAACAAATTTTAAATAAACTCAAGAGGACTGTGAAGAATAAAGCATGCCCTAAAGGCTCAATATGTGAAGCTTATTTAGCCCAAGATACTATTGATTTTTGCTCATACTACTTTGAACCACAAGCATAGAAGATGATGCTGAAGATTTTAGAGCTTGCTTCACAAAATGTGCTTTCTATTTTTCAGCATTCTAGATAAGCAATAGTTAGAAGTACTTCAACATACTTAAATGATAAGTGCAGCAACAATTAATTTTCTTCTAAATAGTGATGAAGTTCAACCTTTTCTTAAATAAGATTGTTCATCTAATAAAATCTAATTTTTAGTTGTGGCTTTGATATGATGCTTATTTGATCAAGTTAATTTAAATATTGAGTTCAGGTTATTTGTGAACTCTTTGTAATTAGATGATGTTTCTACTATTAATAAGAAGATTAAAAACAAATTTTCAACATGATTTAGATTACATGTAACCAATCCTGATTATGATATATATATTTTTTAAATTCATTGACTACACTTTCTTATATAGCTCAACTTAATAGGTTTCTGATCAAAGTTACATAGTGAAAAACTATGACCTTCATGATTTTGCTTGGGGACCTATATGACTTATAAATACATGGCCAATTTTTTATTTGAATGATTATAGATTCCACTTTAGTTCTTGTTCATAAGAAAGAAAAATTTATAATTCTGGTGTGTGCATTAAAGGAAATACATATTCAGATGATGAGATAGATTATTATGGTATTCTGCAAGAGCTTGTGCAATTGCAGTATCCTAGTTCAAATGAGAACAATATTTTGTTATTCAACTATGATTAGTTTGATTATGTTCTTAACAGAAGAACTAGAAAACATAACTCACTTGGAATCATGAAGTGAAATTTAGTAGAAAAAATGCTAAATTTGATCCCTTCATCCATGCACATCAAGTCACTATTGTGTATTACCTTAGATATCCTAAAAGAAAAAAAAAGAAAAATTATATTGGGCAGTAATAATTGAGATCATGCCTAGTGTAAGAGTTGAAGTTCAAAATATTATTGATTTTGCTCATTAAAAAGAAGAGATGATAGGTTTAAGACTTCTAGGATGATATTGAGCCAGTAATACGCTTACAAGATATTAATGACAATTATAAGGAAGTAACTAAATTAGACGGCATAATGATGATGATGGGATCGAGTGATTTTAAATTCAACTACTAGTGATTCATCGGAGAAAGCTAAATGCGATGTATGTTACGTATAGAATGTTTTCTTTTATTTTCTTCTTACAGGTAGTAGAACTATGCACTATCTCTTAATTAGGATGAATGGTCAATATTATTAGTGTAGAAGGGATCATATTTCTCCTCATCAAGACTATCAAAATAGTCTAGAAGTTAATTGGAATTTTCTCTATCTCCTCGCTCTCTTTATAGAAGATTTATAAGGTCTAATATGTGAGGAAAAAAACATTTATCGTTCTTTCCCAGTAGGCACTTCCTTAATATGTCCTTAACATCTTCAACATAAATGCAAACACCACACCTTGTGCTTGGGTAGAAACTATTAAAGTGGTTGAAGTTTCCTCAAAATTATCATGTTCAAGCGCTCTAAGAGGCATAATTTAAAAAATATATGTATTTTTTTATTCTCTCGTCTCCATCTTCTGCATCTTACTTGTGTCTGCTTTCTCCCAAAGCCTTATTAAAGTGCATTTTAATAATTTAAAAGTAAAGATTATATAATTTATGGCCTTATTCATTTTTTGTTCCACGGCTCTACAATTTCCTACTGCATATTGACCTTAAGCAATCTGATTTAAATTTATAATATCAAAAAACGCTGTAATTAATAATCTCTTGTCCTTCATGGTCTTAAAGCTTCACACTAGTTAAGTAATAAGCATGAGTTTCCTTTCTACATATTTAATTACACCTACATATAAGGCTTAATATAGGGTTGGTAACAAGTTGGAATGGTCTATTCTTCTTTTGATCATTGTTTGATATTCCCTGAATTATTGTTTGACCCGAACGTGACGGCCACTACTTGATCAGGATAGAAAGAAGGACAATATGATCTATCTAACCAATTAGCAATATTATTGACTTAGGTAGCTCTCTTTTGGAATCTCTTTTTGTAAAGTAAGAAACTTATTAATAAAGCCTGGAGTAAAGGATCAAGTTTCTTTATTGGTTGAAGTGCATGTTCAGTCAGAATTCTCTACTAAAATGTTAATCTATAGTAACACGGTGTTAATCTATAGATCGCTAGGAAAGTAGAACTTTCTACGAGGGCTATCCTAAACATCACTTGGGATGGAGAGCGTAATAACATCTTTCTCTACCATTTTATCTTCTACTACCAAATTATTTCTCTATAGAAAATACAAATGATTGTGATTAGATGAAGGATATAAGCGAGAGATGGCATTTCAGCTTATTCCAGCATCCTTCTTCCTCCATCGTGAGATAATAATCATGCTAATTTTCATCATGAATCTGAATAGTTCATATAATTTTAGGAGTTGAAAATATTAAAAACCCATTTAGGATAAAGATATCCATGAAGATAGTTTATAATGTCATCAACATGCAATATAATATCTTTTTTTAATTATTGATTTGAATGCAACAATAGCTTAAACCTAAAAGCATTATATTTTTAGCATCAGGCTAATTGAATATGAAACTTCTTCAAAAATTTAAAATAATATAATTTTACGTTTAAATTATTTGAAATAATCAACCACAGACAACGAGAAGAATAAAAAACTAGCGAAGATCTTCCAGAATGATTCAAAATCACAAAAAGATGTGTACTAATTAAAACATAAAAAATTTAGAGGAAATTCCCTTTACTGTCGTCTTTCATATGACCTCATTGATGGCAAATCAACAGATGAGACCATCATTAGATCTTATATATTCAAATAGAAATGATTGACCCCACTTTCAAGGGAAGCTTTGAGCCTCATCATAGGAGTTTTTAATATAAGTTGTTCCAACATTAAATCTAAAGCATGCAATAAAGCTTTTAAGGAAACTATCAAAGCTCCATTGTAAAGATTTTTAAATCTCGGCCATCACCTTCTTAGATCTGATAAATCCAAACCATGATAGTCGACCACAATTTTTTTAAGGAAATATTAAATGTTCATTGTAGGAATTTTAAAACTTTGGATAACACTCTTCGATTGCATTGTTTTCTAATGAGGCCAACCATCCCCTCTCCCACAAGAATACAAGTGCATCACCATTGGGGTTGAGAACCTTAATTGTCACCCATAATTATATCTTATGAAAAATAATCTTTGGCCTATTTCCTAGGAAAAATTAATTAAGGCCTAGTGAAGAAAATGTCATATCTTTTAAGCCCTATTAAAGGGTATCTATAATTGGGGAGAGATATAAAAAGATATGTTCTTTTAACTTTTAAAATTTGTAATCATTTTCTTAGTAAATAACATTTATTAATAATTAAAGCATGAATAATGATGTAATCTATGACATCATAACATTCTAGTATTTTAATTATAAATTTTAAAATATATTTTAGGACCATTTAAATTTTATTTTAAATAAAGTTATAGTTTAAATAAATATTTTGATGAGATAAAGATAATGATATAGATAGTACCTTAATTAGAGTCCATTTGGAACTCAAACAAGCACTCAAAGTATATCATAAGGGACCAAATGATCTCAAAATATTATCTACTCATAGTCAAAATGAGTGTTATGATATATAAGAGGAATTCAATGAGCCTATTATGTGACAGCTTGTTCTACAGTAATTGGACCTCATAAGACTTATATTTGTTTTGCATTAGTAATTTTCTATAAGTTTTGAAGTTAATTTTATGTTTAGTTTATTCATAGATTTTCATAATTTTGATTGGATAAAATTTGACACATCTAATTTTACCTAACTATATTTAATTTATTTTTGGGATGTGTTTTGCATCCAATTCACCGTCTTTATCATATTTTAGGCCACTCTTGACTTTATTTTAAACATATTTTATCTATTTTTATGAGCATCATAAATACAAAAAGAGTTTTTTCATTAGAATTATTCTTTTTAAAAAATTTGTACATCCTTATAAAAACAGACTTTTTATTACCATCTAGTATTCATTTTTCAAACTATTTTTACTAATGTTATAAACTTGGTGTTGGACTTATTGATTATTTTTCTACAATTTTTAGATTATTATATTTCAATGTATAAAAGAATTTATATAAAAATATAATTAAAATAAATATTTTTTAATAATAATTATTATACCTTATTTAATTAATAAAAAATAATTTTCTTATAAATATCCCATCCCATTTCTCCATATTTCATTTTCCCAAGTTTTCCATTTGGCCGTGACTTTTAGAGAAAGAGAGAGGGAGAGAAAGAGAAAGAGAGGAGAGTGAAACTTGCACTTTATGGGTCATATAGCTGATTTCACCTATCGAGCCAGTTGAGAAAATTATCTAGCCCTATGTATGCTACTATTTGCCTACATCAGATTTTAATTTCAACGCTTATGTGCGTATTTTTGGTATATTATTTGATTAGATTTCATACAAAATCAAATCTATAAAGATATACAAACCTTTCACTATGTAACTTTTGATATGTTGTAGAATGAATTGTGCTGGTCATATTGACATAGAAAAATAATATTTTCACTGAATATTTTATGCTATATAGCTTTTTGTGTATTTTAGTGAGTGTATTGAGTCTAATAAAAATTGATATAAAATAAGAAAAGCTTCAAAATATTATTTTGCACATTGTATATAAACGATTTTATAAATTATGATCGTTGTTGTACAAACACAAATTTACTCATAATTTCTTCTAGTAGTTGTACCCACTTATATGTACATATTTCTACAACATGTTTGGTGATGTTTATACACACTGAAAATGATAATATTCAATGCTTAAGTATCAAAATATTTGTGCAAAAAAGAAAAAAAAAAGTGGGGAAGTGTAGGTGGTTGGATGGTTGTTTGTTATGTGCATTCAAGTGGAGTTATAAGAGTCTTTCCATCTATAAATTTATCCATCTATGCATTTTATATGCATGAACAGATGTGAACAAGTTGATGTATAAGTGAAAGTCGAGATATAAGGGGGAAAATGAGAAATTTGCACAAATAGAGGTATAAGGGGCGAAGAAAAAAATTTCAAATAGTTTAAATATAAATTTTAATTATTATTTCATATTGTCTTATTTTATTTGTGACATCATGTTGCTCATATTGTTGTTTAATATGTGCTTATGATAGATCTTATTTTTTTTATACAAATAATGTACTTGATAAACAAACATGTGATTTAGTGAAATGTTATTTTAATTCATTTAAAGTATATTTTATTTTTTATAAAATAATAATTTTGGAAAATCTCAATTCATTTTTAGTTTTTGTATTAAAAAATGTAGTAAATTTCGAGTAGCCTACTGAGCTATGGTTGCTCACCCTCATTGTATTCACATGTATTATCTCAAAAAAAGATAAAGCTAAGATTGAGCGAAGGCTTTTGATATTAAGAGACTAAATTTAGGTATGTTTTTTTCTTAGATATATTCTTTAAATAGCCATGATATTATACATGTTTTATTGGTAAAAGAATTATACCATAATTATTGTTTTCATTCATTTGATTGTATAGTTGTGATATGATTTAGTGTTGATTACTTTTATTTTATGATATTTTAATGGTAGTAGTGGCTCTATTTTTGTGAATTTGAAGAAAAAAATTCTCTTCCAAATAGATTTTAGAAAATTAATTAACTATTTCGATCTTGACATGATGTGACCTATTTTAATATGACGATTTATATTGGGTTGGGTCATAGTTATTTAAAGTGGTATCAGAGCAATGAATTTTGAAGGATTGATTTGTAACTAGGGCTATAGAAATAATTAGAAGATGTGTGGCATATGTTTGAATAGCTTCAGGTTATTTTTTTTCTACTTTTTTATCTGTATTAAGTTAAATCATTACATGTGCAGATCAGGTGCAAGTATTAAGAAATCATGAATCAATATCAGAATGTGATAGATGGACAAAGTTCTAATCAGGTTGGGGTAGTACAAAGCACAATTGAAGTTATAACATCATATTCTAGAATGCAGTTTGGTAGTCCAATTAATGGGTGATGCTCCAAGTAGAATGTCTACTGCAAGACTAGAAGTGGGAGATAGACATTTGCAATTATTCTTGAGATTGAAGCCACCCCTTTTCAAGGGAGTAGTGGAGCCCCAAGTTGCTAAAGATTGATTAATTAGATTAAAAAAAATATTTTGATAGCATGTAGTTCCCAGAGATCCACAAGGTATCTCTAGCAGTATTTTAATTGGATAGTGAAGCTGAGCGGTGATGGCTAGGCCAGTAGAAGGAGAAATTTCAAGGTAAGTTAGATCACTTGGGAGCAGTTTACTAATACTTTTAGAGATTAGTTTGTTCCTCCATGAGCTAGAGAATAGATGCAAGAATTTTTTTTTTAGATTAGTGCAAGAGAACAGGATAGCAATGTAGTATAAGGCAAAGTTTACTGCTCTTACTAGATATGCCCCTAGTTAGCACTTCTTAGAAAAAATATTATCATTTTTTGAGAGGATTGAGAGATAATCTCTTATATGAATTTGAGGCATCCATTGGTTCCATATCATATAAGAGATTTTGATGAGCTGATTGAGAGGATAAGGTTGATAAAGAATGATTTAGTATCGATTCAACAGCATTTGGACATGACTCAAAAGAGACTTGGAGGTGAGTCTTTTAAAAGTGTTGTTAGTGGAAAGAAGAGCTAGTTTGGGCCAATATGACTCTAGGAGAGATTTATGGCTTTTGGGAGCAGGAGTTCATCTACTTCTATGAGTAGTGCTCCACTATCTACTTCATGTGGCAGGAGGCATCTTGTTCGATGCTATTTATTTTCTAGGAAGTATTTCAAGTATGGTCAATATGACCATTGGATAGCTCAGTGTCCCCATAGAGCATTGGAGAGCAGGCTAGATGTTTGAACAAATTAGAGATATGATGGTCAACATAGAACAGTCTTGTTAATAGCTTTTATCAAGAGATCATCTAGTAAATGTGGTAAGAGATTTGCTAAAAGGCTAGTGGGAGAGAGTCAACAAGGGTCAATTGCTTTAGTTGCTACTACTCCGCTTAGCTGAGAGTATATAGTTTGACTAAGCAGGAGGCTAAGGATGCACCCGATGATGTGACTGGTACAACTTTCATTTCCACAAAATCTTGTAGAATTTTATTTGATTATGCTGCCCATAAACCATTTATAACCAAGAGATTTCTTATATGCTTGAATGTACTTCCTATTACCTTATCATCTAGTATATCTATTCTTTTACCCACTAGAGATTATTTTCTAATCAAGCATGTATATGTGATATTGAGAATTTAGATAAAAAGTTGGAGTCTAAGCTGATTATGTTACCTTTGATTGAGTCTGATGTTATCTTAGGTATGAATTGGTTGAGTCGAAATGGAGCATATATTGATTGTACTTGAAAGATAGTAGCCTTACGTGTTGCTGGTGAAATTTTTATTGTCATGGAGCTAGGGGTATTCTTTCATCTTTATTATCAATTCTGGGTTGATAAATTATGGAGGAAGGGAAGTGATGGTTTTCTTCTTTTTGTAAGTGATCAGAGTAAAACTCTAATTGCTATTGAAGATGTTTATGTGGTGAGACAATTTTTGGATGTATTTTCAGAGGAGTTAGTGTGTTTACCTCCTGAGAGAGAGATGAAGTTTTGTATTGCGATAGTGCCTGGTACATCTCCTAATGCGAATGCTCCTTATATAATGGCACCTAAATTATTGTAGGAATTAAAAGTCTAATTACAAGAGTTACTAGATAGAGGATTTATTAGCCCTATTGTATCTCTGTGAGGTGCACCTATATTATTTATAGAAAAAATAAGATGGTGCAATACGTATGTATATTGATTATAGAGAATTGAATAAAGTGACTATCAAGAACAAGTATCCATTACCTAGAATTGGTGATTTCTTTGATTAAGTAGAAAGTGCAAATGGGTTTTCAAATATAGATTTGAGATCTGGATATCATAAATCAAGGGTGAAGAAGAAGGATGTGGCAAAGATAGCTTTCAATACCTATTATGGCCATTATGAGTCATGTTTTTGGTGTAAGTAATGCCCCAGCTGCATTTATGGATCTGATTAACCATGTGTTCAAGCCATATATAGATTATTTTGTTATTATTTTGATGATATATTAGTTCTAAATATGATGATGATTACGCTACTCTTTTGATATTGGTGTTGAAGACATTGGGACAACATCAACTATATGCTAAGTTTTTAAAGTGTCAATTTTTGGTTAATAGCTGTTACTTTTGTACACCATGTGATGAGTGGTAGCAACATTTTTGTTGATCCTCAGAAGGTTCAGGTATTAATTGATTCGCCAAGATCAATTATAGTGTTAGAGGTTTGTAGCTTCTTTTGAATGATGGGTTATCATATGAAATTTGTTAAAGAATTTCACATATTATAATTCTTTTGACAAGATTGACTCAGAAGATAGTTCCATTTGATTGGACATCAAAGTCTGAGGGCAATTTCTAGGAGCTAAAGGATTGCTTAGTATCAACATGTATTATAATATTTTTTCTCGTGTCGAAGGTTTTCAAGTGTACACTGATGTTTCTTTAAGAGGGTTAGGTTGTGTGCTGTAGTAGAATGAAAGAGTTATTGCTTATGCATCTAGACAATTAAATCCACACAAGAAAAAATATTCTACTAATGATTATGAGTTGGAGGCTAATGCATTTACATTAGATATTATTTGTATGGAGTGAGATGTAAAACTTATTCAGAAGAAGTTGAACTTGAGACAGAGGAGGTGGTTAAAGCTAATAAAGGATTATGATTTGAGCATTTTATATCAATTTGGAAAGGTTAATATAGTTGTTAATACTTTAAGTAAGAAGTCCATTAGTATTACAACTTATATAATTGCATCAAATTAAGCACTAATTAGATAGTTTGAGAGATTATAATTGGAAGTTATTTGTTTAGTTGACATGGATAAATGATTTTATCATAAATGATTATTCAGGCTCTTTTATAAGAGAGGATTAAAGAAGCTCAAAAATTTGATGACGCGTATACGAGATTAATTGATCAGATTTAGTCAGAAAAGAGAACTGAGCTACATGTTGATAATCATGGGGTGTTGATTTGTGGACATCGACTTTGGGTTCCTACTAGTGGTGGTTTGAAAAGGGAGATATTATAGAAAGCTCATTATGATGGATACACTATTCACCTAGGGAGTAGTAAGATGTATCATGATCTGAAGCCAATATTTGGGGAAAATAAGAGAATCATAATAAGTGGTTTGTTACAACCATTATTACAATTTGAGTGGAAATGGGAGGAGGTCACTATGGATTTTTCTATGGGTTTTTTAAGGTCCAAACAAGTTCATGATGTAGTATGGGTTGTGGTTGATCGATTAACGAAGTCAACACATTTTTCTTCTATGAGGTAGATAGATTCTGTTATGAAATTGATACATTTATATATTCATGAGATTATTAGATTACATGGGATAGCAAAGGTTATCATTTTTTATCATGATGTTAGATTTACTTCTAGGTTAAGACAAGGTATTCAGGAAAGTTTGGGGACTAAGTTAAACTTCAGTACAGCTTTTCACTCGTAGACAGATGGTCAATCTAAGAGAACTATTCAAGTATTAAAGGATCTTCTAAGATTATGTTCACTTAATTTTGGAGGGAGTTGGGAGAGTCATATATCTTTGTTTTAGTTTTCTTATAATAACATCTTTGAATTGAGTATTGGTCTGGCTCCGTATGAGGCATTATATGGTAAGAGGTGTAGAATGCCTTTATCTTAGATAGAGGTGGGTGAAAGAAGATTAATGGTAACTAAGTTAATAGATGATTCCACTGAGAAGATCATATTGATCAAGGATAAGTTGAAAGCAATACAAGATAGATAGAGAAAGTATTATGATCTCAAGTATCTGGCAATTTTTATTTTAGGTGGATGATTTTGTATTTCTAAAAGTCATCCCTATATAGGGGCTATGTAAATTTGGTAGAGAAGGAAAGTTGAGTCCGAGATTTATTAGACCTTTTGAGGTGATCAGTAAAGTTGGTCAATTTGCTTATATATTATTGCTACCCAATCATATGTCAGATGTGCATGATGTATTTTATGTATATATATTAAGAAAGTGGGTTATTAATGTTGATCATAGAATTCCTGAGGAAAAGATTGAGTTAATGCCTAATTTAACCTATAGAGAGGAACTTGAGCTTATTTTGGCATATGATGTGAGGCAGTTAAGGACCAAGTAGTTAATTATGGTTAAAGTTTAGTGGAAGCATAGCTTAGAAAGAGAAGTCACTTGGAAAAGAAAACATATATGAGACAACTTTATCTAGATTTATTTTGTGAATGTCAAGGATGACATTTTTCTAAGGAGGGGAGATTGTGACAACTGGTTCTATTATAATTGGACCTGGAAATACTTGCATATTTATTTTGTGTCCACTAATTTATTTGAGTTTTGGAGTTAAGTAGATTTTCATAAGTTTTATTAGATAAAATTTGACACATTAAATTTTTCCTGACTATATTTAATTAATTTTAAAAATGTATTTTGTGTTTTATTCACAAACTTTTTTCACCACATTCTATTGCACTCTTAATTACATTTTAAGTATACTTTTATCTATTTTTATGAGCCTCATAAGTACAAAAAGTTTCTTATTAGAATTATCTTCCTTAAGAAATTTGTACCTCCTTGTAAAAGCACATTTTTTTACTACCATCTAGTGTCCATTTTTTAAACTATTTTCACTAGTGTTATAGACATGATGTTGGTTCTATTGATTAGGTTTTTTATAATTTTTAGTTTCTTATATTTCAATGTATATAAGAATTTATGTAAAATTATAATTAAAATAAAATAATTTTAATAATTACCATTATACTCTTTTCATTAATAAAAAATAATATTTTTCTTATAAATAACCCATCCCACTTCTCTAGATTTCATTTTTCCCAAGTTTTTCATTTGGTCATTACTTTTAGAGAGAGAGAGAGAGAGAGAATAGAAAAAATGTGCTTTGGGGCCATAGAGCTGATTTTGTCTGTCGTGCAAGTTGGAAAAAATATTTGGCTTTAGGTAGGCTACTATTTACCTACTTCAGATTTCAATTTTATCACTTGTGTGTGTACAACAACAACAACAATAACAACAAGCCTTTATCCCATTAAGTGGGTTCAGCTACATGAATCATTCATCTCCATGATGTCCAATTATGTGTCAAATTCTCATTTAATTTAGGTATAACATGATCTTTTTTTATACATCTTAACCAAGTATTTTTAGGTCTACCTCTACCTTTCTTAACATAAGGAAAATCTAATGCATCTACTCTCCTAATCGGGTCATCGGACGACCAATGCCTTATGTGGTCAAACCATCTAAGGCGACTCTCTCTAATCTTAACTACCACTAGATACACTCTAACTTTTTTTTTATCATCTCATTTTGCATTTTGTCTCTAAGAGTAAAGCCACTCATCCATCTAAGCATCCTCATCTCTGTAACACTTAACTTAGTCTTATGCTTCTCTTTTATTGGCCAACATTCTGCAGCATAAATCATTGTAGGTCTTACCACCATCTTATAAAATTTTCTCTTAAGTTTAAGCGATACTTTTCTATCACACAACAGGCCAGACACATTCATCCACTTCAACCATCTAACTGGAATTCTACTAATAACATCTCCATCTATTTTGCCATCATTTTAAACAAAAGATCCTAAATATTTGAATCATTCACTCATTTTAATGACTTATTCACTTAATGTCACAACACTACCACTTGAACTTCTACAACTAAAATTACACTCCATATATTCAATTTTAGATCTAATTAAAAGAAAACCTTTAGACTCTAAGGTTGACCTCCATAATTCAAGTTTCTCTTGGACTCCTTCTCTAGTCTTATCAATAAGAAGAATGTCATCAACAAAAGGCATACACCAAGGTACATCTTCCTGTAAATCCCTAGTATGAACATCCATATCTAAAGCAAAAAAGATAAGGGTTTAAAGCTGATTCTTGATGCAATCCATGCGAAATAGGAAAATAATTTGTCAATCCTCCTTGTGTTTGGACACAAGTAATAGCTCTAGCATACATATCCTTAATGACTTGAATATAACCAATATTAACACCTTTATTTTCTATAACTCTCCAAAGAACATCTCTTGAAACTTTATCATAAGATTTCTCTAAATCAATAAATATCATATGTAGATCCTCTATACTTTCTCTATACTTCTGCATCAAACCTCTTAACAAATGTATAGCATCCATAGTAGATCTACCTGGCATGAAACCAAATTGATTGTGAGAAACTTTTGTATCACTTCGTAACCTATGCTCAATTACTCTCTCCCATAATTTTAATGCATGGCACATTAACTTAATTCCTCTATAATTTGCACACTCTTGTGCATCACCTTTATTCTTAAATAAAGGAATCAACAAACTCTTTCTCCACTCATTTGACATCTTTTTAGTCTTTAAAATAACATTAAAAAGAATTGTAAGCCTAGAAATTCCTTAATCTCCTAAACATTTCCACACTTCTATTGGATTATCATCAGATCCTACTATTTTTCCACACTTCTAGGGAACATTGAACTTGTCCCAACATTTCTTGTGTCACTTCCTATTCAGCTCATGGAACCTTCCTCCCGTCTGGCTTCCTCAGCACATATTCAAGCTCTTTGATTGAGTTCTTTCTATTTGATGGTATGTTTCAAATTGGTTGCATGGTTGACTACATTTGCTCACCTTTTTTAATTGGAAAATGATTATAAAATTGAATGTTATTTACCATCAGATCAATGGTTATTTATTATCTCCATCTATTTCACCATCATTTTAAATAATAGAGCCTAAATCTCTAAATTTCTCACACATTTTAATGGCTTGTTCACCAAATGTCACAACACTACCACTAGAACTTCCACAACTAAAATTACATTTCATATATTTAGTTTTAGATCTACTTAAATAAAAATCTTTAGACTCTAAGGTTGACCTCCATAATTCAAGTTTCTCTTGGACTCCCTCTCTAGTCTTATCAACAAGAAGAATGTCATCAACAAAAAGCATACACCAAGGTACATCTTCTTGTAAATGCCTAGTAAGAACATCCATAACTAAAGCAAAAAAAGATAACAGCTTAAAGCTGATCCTTGATGTAATCCAATTGAAATAGGAAAATATTTTGTCAATCCTCCTTGTGTTTGGACACAAGTAACATCCCTAGTATACATATCCTTAATGACTTGAATATAACTAATATTAACTCCTTTCTATTCTAGAACCCTCCAAAGAACAACTCTTGAAACTTTATCAAAAGCTTTCTCTAAATCAATAAATATCTTAATGAAATAGGTTTGGGAAAATAATTAGGAAAGAGATCCCAATCATTTTCCCTCATCATTTCACTATTAGTTAGTGATTAATAATCATTAATTATTTAATTTTTACTGTTTGGTATTTTTAATGATTATTAAATGGCTTAATGAGGGTAATTAAGGCTTGAATTTCAAATTCCCTCCATTACCTAGCCAATAAAACCCAAAAACATTATGGGAGGCAGAGAACATCTTATCAAATCAACATTTCAAGTTTGAATATTAATTAGCTAAGTAACTAGAGCTTAAGTAAGCTAATTTAAAAAAAATTTAAACCCTAATTAAGCTCTAATCATTGTTTAAACCATAAGAAAATCATTTTTATTAAACTATCATCTATTTACCATTTCCAAAATGGGTTTACGCATATTTTAAAGATTTTTTCTATAATTAGTTGTGAATATTTGAAATTATGAGTAAATAATTGCATTTTAACCTTAATTAATCCCTAATCCCGTCGGCATCACGTAGGAGCTGACGTGGCAGCGCTTTCTCGTGGTGTCACGAGATTGGCCACTTGAATGATCTGACGCGGCGTGCTGAGTCAGCGGTGACGGATGCGCTTTCATACCCATCATCTGATCTTTGATCAGACGATGGGGATTAATCTCACGATTCTTAAGGGATAAATTCATATATAAATCTTATTGGATTAGTCACGGCTATCCATTCTAATCACACAGAAGGGACAAAGGATGATCCTTCGTCCCTCAAGTGATAGAAGAAGAACACAGTCCATCCTCCTTCGATCCGAGCTCACCAGAGCTCGTGAAGTGTCAAGATCAACTCCAAAACCTTCAAGGGATAAATCTAAGGAGATCTTATGATGGAAATTGCATGGAAATAAGATTTCTTTCACAAAACACCAACTCCTAAGGGGATTTCTATGGTTTTCTAGAAAAATACCTCACCAAAGCTCAAGACCAGTGGTCCAATGACTGAGGTAGCTTCTTCTTGAAGAGATGAAGCCCTATTGAGAAGCTCATGACTTTCCTTCTTACCGGTGGCTTTGTGGACCAAGCATCATCGAAAATATCATCAGAGTTGATCTAGAAGTGGTCTTCGGTGCTCGAGTTGAACGGAGATCGATTCATTTCATCTCACCTGAGCTTGGGGAAGGTGTGGGTAAAGTTAATTTAGATTTGGTTGAGTTTAAGTGGAGTTAGATGAAGTGGAGGCTTGATTTTTCTTGGGTTTGGTGTCACCAGTGATTAGAAGCTCAAGGGAGGTTAGGAAACACTAGGGAAGCTCATCTCGACTCTCTGAAGCTTTGTGGATGATTGTCCCTGTGTTTGAATGAGATGGGGAGGAGTATTCTCTCCTCCCCATAGAATCTAATGGTGGGGATTAGCACTAGTTTTGGTAAATGTTTGATTGGCACAAGCGGCCAAGGATGTTATGGAATGGTTAAGGTGGAGCTCCTTGAAGTAAGTGGGCTGGTAAGGGCTGAGGTGGAGTGTCCTTCCTCTCCAAGGTGAGCCAATGGAATGGCTTGGGTTAGCTCAGATCCTTTGACCCATTCCTTACCCAATCAGCTTTGGGTCAGGTTAGCTAGTGGGTCAGAGGTCCAAATCAAGCTTTGAGTGGCTACAAAGGGAAAAAGGGTAGGTGAGACCATCCAAATGAGATTTTTGTCCCATTTTGTAGGGGTAAAGCTAATAGGCTTTAGGCTAATTCGAGTTTGAAATGAGTTGGGTTTGATTTAGGCTGACCCATGGTGACCTAAGGATGGGGTCATGCCAAGTTTGGTTGGGTTTAGAGTTGGTTTGGTTAAATTTGACCCATGTATGTCAAATTAGATTCAATTGGGCTAGGTTGACCCATGGGTCTAATTGGGTCAAATCAAGGGTTAGGTCATGTTCAAATGATAATTTAGAATGTTTAGGTTCAACAGTTTGGTTTGATTTGAAGTAGATCTGAATTTGGCTCATATGGGTTCATATGGGTCAAATGAGCTAAGTTGACCAATTTGGTCAAATTGACCAAAGTAAATTGGGTTAGAGGTTGGTTTAGATTCAATTGATGATTTGGAGATTATTATAGGTGTTGATTTCAATTAATTTGGATTTGGGAATGATTTAGATCAACTTGACCCTTTAGGTCAATTTGGGCTAAATAGGTCAATTGGGTTGAGTTGACCAAATTTGGTTCAATCAAGGGCTTGATCATGTTCAATAATCAATTCATGGTTGATTAGAAGCATTGGTTTCAGGAAATTTGGATTGGATTGAGGTTTGACCCAATTTGGCCATTTAGGTCTACTTGGGTCAAAGGGGGCTAATTGAGTTTGGTTGGATCCAATTGGTGGTTGAATCATGTTCAAGGATCTATTTTTGATTGATTGAAGGTATTGGCTTCAATCAATTGGGTTTGGAATAAAGTTTGATTCAAATTGGTTCGTATGTGCTAATTGGGTCAACTTGGGTCAAGTGATCAAATTAGCTTGGTTTGACCCAATTGATTGCAATTCGACAATAAATGGTGATCAGCAATCATTGTAGAAGAGATTGGATATGTTGGTTCAATCCAATTTGGGTTGGAGTAGAGTTTGGATCAAATGAGTTCTTTAGGTCACTTTGGATCAAGTGAGCTAAATGGGTCAATTTGAGTTGGATTAGGTTGAATTTAGCAGAATTGAGCTTGATATTTGATTTGGAATTGATTGATGGCTTTGGTTGAAATTAATTTGGATTTAATTGGATTTTGGTTCACATGGACCATTTAGGTCAAATGGGCTAACTTAGGTTGGTTGAATTGAAATGATTGGTTTGATTTGATTGTAGGTTTTGGGAAGAGTTTGAAATGATGTATTGAATGGTTAGAATGCTTTTGTGAAAATCAATTAGGTTTGGTTTAATTAAAGAAGCTTTGGGTTTAGTCCATAGGATTGGATTATGGGATTAAGATGAGTTTGGGTTGAAATCACTTTAGCTTGGAGCTTGGATATGAAATGAAATACAATTTGTTTTGATTGTACTGAATTTGAGGTTGGTTTGCATGAGTGAATAGGTATAGGCCATAGGATAGGTAAATTCCATATTTATCCTAGGACATTGCCTAAGCCTATGGTATACCTTAGTCTCAAGGCTTAGGTTTAGTATTCACCTAATCACAAGAAGTGTCCTATCACTAAATAGATTCTAGTGTCTAGAAGACTCGTAAGTCTAAGGAATGGTGAGTCAATCCTCACTCCAGAAGTGAGGTCAACATGACTTAATAAAATTTGCTTAAAATTTAGCACATCATTGTATGGAGAATACAATTTTTGGTCTACTGGCTATCACATATAATAAATCATATCAAATCTTTATAATGTTTAAAATCTTTTGCATTCACATTTGAATCTTTATAGAATTTGGAGTACCAATTGATTTTTATCTTTCTAAATAAAAATTTCTAATCATATGATTCTTTGATTTAAAACATATATGAGCATTTTTTTTCTATTGTATAATCAACACATCAATTAGTTTTATACTAATTTAGGCTAAGTAAACTTATTGTTAACTCATGTTTAGATAAATTTTATAAGGTATGTAAACTAGTAAGTCAAAATAATTTATGTCATAATTAAGGGTCATCATCAAAGCTTTTATATACTTAATACTATTAGCAAAATAGCTTCTTATGTAAAAATACATTATGGTATCTATGGGTAGAAATAGGGACATCAATGCTTTCTTTGTTTAAATAAACTATGAGCAACCAAAAATTTAAACATTATACCCTATATCACATAATTGGTTGATGTTGATTGGAATGTGCTTCAATCTATTAACTAGTATAACATACTTGATTATGGAGGAGCCATTGCCAATGGTACCAACCTAAATTAGCTTTCTTTATTATTATCTTCTAATGACACATGCCAATTATTCCATGGTTCTAATGAAGTTAAAATTATATTGCCTTTTATCATGTGTCAAAATACTCATTATCTAAGTATCACATACCTTCACTAAGCTTAGAGTAAAAGTAAACCAACACAAAGATTCAACCTATTATCTTGAAAACCTAAATTATTTTAGGTCTACTAATAGAATGGATAAAGTAAATAATATAAGTAAGAGGTGAGTGCAAAACTTATGCATATGTAAGCTTAAACATGCAAACGTATTTTAATATTTAATGAGTAACCATACTACAAATAGTGCATTTAACCTTTACATGTGTGCGTTCATGTGAGAGCAAGGGGGTGGGGGTTGGTGGGGTGGTGCTTTAAGAGTGAAAAACTCTTTTGATGAGAGGGAACAAATGAGATGCATGAACACTAGATTTTCATTGAGTTAAGTTAGGAAAATATTCAACTTTGACTTTTAAAAATAACTTTCATGATATAATTTATCACACAATGATGTTTTTTTTTGATAAGTTGTTATCATATTTTTGAACACAATGCAAACCACTTTAAACTTCAATGTAGTATGCATCATGATTAAAGTTCTTTCTAAAGACTGTAATATTTCTTTTTTAAAGAGTTAAATACTTTATTTAGTTCGTTAGAGATATCATAAATCAAATTATAAGTGGGTGAATTATCTACCTCCTCAATAGTCTCCCCTTTAGAGTAATCTCAAGCTATTAAATAGATATTTGTCTTCTTATGGTTTGATGAAGCTAAGCCTTTTGTCTCACTATCTAAGTCAATCTATGTACTTTTACTACCTTCTTATTTCTATATAAGAAATGCTTGTCCTCCTTTTCATTTTTGATGTGAGGATGCTCATATTGAAATTTTATAGGCTTTTTGTTATTGCAATATAGATTATCTCATACTTTTCCTGAAAAAATTTTAGATATCTTCTTTTGAAATTTATAATTACCTTGTTTACTTTTGCTTTTATTGAAGCTCTTTCAAAGCATAATTTTTTCAACCAACTAGTGTGAAACTCTATCTCATTATGATATCTTCATGATAATGATGGCACACTATCATTCGACTTATGGTGTTTTAAAGCATGAACCTTTGCCATTCTTTTTGATGTTTTATCATCATCTTACCATGAACTCACCTTTTATTCATTTGTAATTAGTGAGCAATATAAATAATTGATTGAATAAGAGTTCAAATTTATTACTTTTGAAATGATCATCACTTTTGGAAACTATTTCTTGTAAAGAGACCACAAGATCTTGTTACCTATTCTTTATCAATATGCTCCTTCCCCAAAGCATGTAAGCCATTCATACTCTTTATGATTTAACAAAACATCAATCACTTTTTCATCAACCTTTATTCTAAACGCTCATACTCTTGTATCAAGATTTAAATTTTAGTCTTATGTACCTCATTGGTTCTTTTGTATGTGACCCCAAGCTTATCCAATATCTATTTTTTATTATAAAATTATATGCTTTTATATTGCTTTCATATCAAAGTGTATAATAAAAAAACATGCATACCTTAACTATTCAACAAACCATGATCTAATTTCAAGGAGGACCACCCCTCAATTGATTTTGATTTTATTATTCCATTTATAGCATAGTTGATACTTTATACCCTTATTCAAATTGTGTGTTTCAAAAGTTCATAAATATATCATAATATAATTTTTTTAAATGTGAAAAGGTACTCCATCAAATAGTGGTAGTTATGTGATAGAGAGCCCCTTAATGAATTACCATGATTGTAGTTTATTAAGATGTTCAATGTAAGATGCATGACCATTATATGATACCAAATTTAAAGGCAAATGATAACATATGCATTGGATTAATAATAGTCCCTTAATTTCTTACCATTGAAAAATTATATTGAGCATAATAGAAAACTTTGGCAAAATCAATTACACGAATAAACTTAAATTAACTCCATAAACATGGTTAAAGAGTTTTATAAATTTTGAATTATCTTATATAATTATATGAATTAATGTAAAGGGTTAATATTTTTAAATTAAAATTCTAAATATTTTTGGATGACAAATATTTTTCTTATCATGACCACATTAAGAAAATTTTATGGTTAATTTTATAGCATTTATATTTATAGACCTCCCTAAGAAAAATATAAAAAAATGTCAACTTAATTAGATAGGGTTGTTGTTAGCATCAATTCCAAATTTCTTTATTGTAGACCATTAATGAACTCTATATCATCTTAGCTCACACCTTTGTATTTAAGATTAATAAACTAGAGGCAATTTCTCTCTCCTAATACATGGAATTTAGTTATTCTAATTGTTGCAACTTCAAGGCATAAAGGGCTACAAGTGAGTGGTAAATTTAAAGCAAATTATGCTCTAATACTTACCATGAATAGACTATTTAAAGGCTATCTAATATGACATTATTCAAAATTTAAAGTAAATAATCCACAATATTTTAATCCCATAACATAAAGGAAGCTAAGGGATAATAAATCTCTTCAGAGTTAGGTTGGAGCGCTATAAATCTTTCCAAAGACTAACACTACCATTATGTTTCATGCATTCTATTTTTTCTTTAAATAAACTAGAGAACTTAAGCTCTTGCCAAATGTTTTAAAGATATGATAGGCAGTGAGAAAAGGTGAGAGATTAGAAAGAGGTCCCACTAGTTATTAATTTAATTACCTCTGATCCAATCATTAAACCATGATTATTTGCCTTCGTATGTTATTGGATGGCCTATGTATAACAAGTGTCTAACTACGATGAGCTTAGATAATGATTCTTCCCTTAATATATTCTAATTATAATTAATTTATTTAATTAATTATGTTAAGATTATTCTTTTATTAATCTACCTTTGGCCATAAAATAGTGATAATGACTTAACTTAGGTTGTTTGATTTGGTTTGTTTATCTTTTGTTTATTCAATTGATGCATTGATTTCATTCACATTAAGATATGCATTTGGGTTCAAATATTTTAAATTTCATAACTTGGGTCTAGAAGGTCAATTGGGTCAAACCATTCAAATGGACTAATCGATTGAGAATTTTGATCAATTTAAGTATATTGAGGGGACTAAGGGGTTAGCATCAAAATTTAAGTCAAAGTCAAATAGGTCAAATATGTATGTTTTAGTTAAGTTGTCATAGATCATAGGATCAAATGAAGCAAGTTAATGGCTGATTGTGATCAATTACAATGTGGTGAACTAACTTATTTATATTAAATCAATTTAAGCACAGTAAAGGTGTTGGCTTAAATAGATTAAGTAGAGTTTATATGATTTATAGTTAAGTAAAGTAAGGTAAATTAGGTTTAATCAGCTTAACTATAGGTAAATTGCATTTGATTGATATCTTGTTAACTTATATAAAATTAAACTGTAGGTTCAGTTAAATTTAATTATTTTAATAAACTTAACTTAAAGATTAAATTGGGTGGTTAATATTGCCAAATGAATCAAGCTATCCATGAGTTAACAAAGCTTAACTCAAATATAGTTCATCAATCGGGACATGTTAAAATCATTATCTTTGTCCAATTTAATCAAATTCAAATAAATAATCTTAAGGGTTTAAATGAATCAACATTCACTAAATGAGATAATTAAAACAATTTGAAAAGCCATTGGTTTTGATCCAATTAAATGTAGTTAGCCTCTTAGTATTAGATGTTTTCTTTAATTTAAATCAATTTAAAGGTTGTTTAGGTCCACTTGGGTCAAATATGTCAGCTTTTGTTATTAAAAGGTTAAAAGTTTAATTTGGTCAATCTAGGGGTCCTATTTAGCTCAATTAAATTATGTATAGTCCATTGATACATATTAAGATTAAAAAAAATATTAATTTGAACAATTAATTTAAAGGGGCCAATTGGGTTTAAAGTTTTGAAAGATTCGGAGTCCAAGTCGACTATGGGTTTTAAATGATTAAGCTACTCACTATCAAGTGATGTAATGATCAACTAAAATAAACTCAACTACAATTAGCACATGAAAAGGGGAATTGGAGGCTTAGAATACAATTAATCCATTAAACTTAATAAAGGTAAACTAAAATTAGTGTTGACTTAGAGCAAGCTCTAGCAAATCTTAAAAAGAATGGAAAAATAAAATAATATTTAAATAATCTATGATTAGCTCTAATATGTTGATAACTTTAAATGAATCTTATGGCCGATATAAGGTTGGTCCTTGTTAGCTTTTTTTGTAGGTTAGGTTAAGGTTCTTGTTAAGTAAAAATCAAATTTTGACCTCAGAAATGATAAAAAAAATAGGATTAAACTTAATAAAATAGGTGGAAACTAAATTTAGTCTAATTAATCGCATTGAAATTAAAATTAAAGTTTCATCAAACATTTTAAATCTAGGCTAAAGAATGAAGCAAAAGGGTGTTGGTTTTAATCAAGTGTTAATAGCCTAAATAGTAAGTAGCTTAATCATGATATTAAAAAATTGAACTGAACAGGCCTATATGAAGTGATATTTATGAATATTGAAATTTCTATGCTAATCTTAGGTTAAAAAAAACTCTCATACTTATAAATTATTTCAACTATATTTCATTTAAATTTTTTTCATGTGAATAACACCAATACAACTTGAATAAATATCAAAAAAATTGACAAAGATTAGTTAAAATGTCCTAAATCAAATTTGGCAATTGATCAACAAAAACTACTAATAATAATCTTTGCATTAAACATGACAAAGAGTCATTATGCCAAAGAGACTTTGCATAATAATCTTTGCATTTAAATTTGTCCCTTATTAATGTGTATAGTACCTTTGCCTTAACATCCTTCTAATAAGTAAATAATCATTCTTAAGGCTTATAAATAATTTATATCCACTCTTACTTTCATGTTCTATTTTATTTTGTCTTTTAAATCCCTTAATATATTCAAAATATTTCCAAATATCTTTCAATATGCATTGCAATAAAATTATGTTAAATAAGATTAGAGTTCCATTATGAGAACACCCAAAATATACTCCTTTTTATCCACTTGTGTCCTCACCAATTTGAATTATATATATATATATATATGATATATATATATATATATATATATATATATATATATATATATATATATATATATATATATATATATATATATATATATATATATATAATTTTAGGTCAGCTAGATATTTTAAAAAAATAGAAGAGGATGGTCCAAAAATATAACACCTTTTTGACTTTATCTTTCTTCTCTAAATATGGATGATCTATGAGTAAAAGCTATTGATGACAATCAAAGTATTTACATGCCACTATGCTCCATTGTAAATGCTTTGTTCATCTTCATACAACATTAAAATGTTAATATCCAAGAATGTTCTATTTTATATAATATAATATGTATCTGTTGACCTCACTTTTGGAGTGAGGACCGACTCATCCTCCCTTAGACTTAAGAGTCTTCTAAGCACTAGGATTTCTCTAGTCATAGGACACTTATAGTGATTAGGTGAACACTAAACTTAAGCTTAGAGACATAAGAAGGTGTACCATAGGCTGAGGTTATGTCTTAGGACAAATAGGAACCTATCTATCTTATGGCCTAACCCATGACCTATGTCTATCCACTCATGCAAATCTAATCTCAAATCAATAAAATCAAACTCCAATTGGATTTCATTTCATATCTAAGCTCCAATCCAAATATGATTTGAACCCAAACCCATCTTAATCTCATAATCTAATCCTATGGATCCAACCCAAAGCCTATTCAATTAAACCAAACCTAATTGAACTCCACAAAAGTACTTCAACCATTCAAATCTCTATTTCAAACCCTTCTAAAACCTAATCAAATCAAACCAGCCTAATCAATTCAACAAACCTAAGTTAGCCCATTTGACCTAAATAGTCCATATGAGCCAAAATCGAATTAAATCCAAATCAATTGCAACCAAAGCTATAAATCAATCCTAAATCAATTATCAAACTCAATTCAACCTAATTCAACCAAATCCAACTCAAATTGACCCATTGGGTTCACTTGACCTAAAGTGACCTAAAGGACCCCTTTGATCCAAATTCCAATCCAAGTCAAATTGGATTGAATCAACCTGTTCAATACCATCCACAATTTTTGCTGATCACCCTTGATTGTCCAATTGTAATAAATTAGGTCGATCCAAGCTAATTTGATCACTTGACCCAAGTTGACCCAATTAGCCCATATGGACCAAATTGAACCAAACTTTATTCCAAACCCATTTGACTGAAACAAATGATTCCTACCAACCATAAATTAATCCTTGAACATGACTTAACCAACAATCAAGCCAAACCAAGCCAACTTGGGCACTTGATCCAATTTGACCTAAAGGGTCAATTTGGGCCAAATAAAATCCTAAACCAAATTGGTAGAAACCAATGCTTCTATACAATCATGAATTGATTATTGAACATGATCAAACCCTTGATTGAATCCTATTTGACCAAGTCAGCCCAATTGACCCATTTAGCCCAAATTATCCTAATGGATCAAATTGATCTAAATCATTCCCAAATCTAAATTAATTGAAACCAACACCTACAAACATCTTCAAATCATCAATTGAACCTAAACCAACCCCTAACCCAAGCCAATTTAGCCAAATTGACCAAATTGGTCAACATAGCCCATTTGACCCATATGGACCCATATGAGTCAAATTCAAATACACTCCAAATAAAATCAAACCAATTGAACTTAACATCCAAAATCATTATTTAAACTTGACCCAACCCTTAGTTTGACCCAATTTGACACATGGGTCAACCTAGCCCAATTGAACCCAATTTGACCTACATGGGTGAAATTGAGCCGAACCTAACCAAACCAACTAGAAACCTAACAAAACTTGGCATGACCCATCCTTGGGTCACCATGGGTCAGCCCAAATCATACCCAACCCATCTTGACCAAAATTAGCCTAAAAACCATTGGGAAAATCCCTCCAAATGGGACAAAACCTCCATTTGGATTGTATTACCCATCCCTTTGCCCTTGGCAACCATCTAAAGCTTGATTTGGACCTCTGACTCACCGACTAACTTGACCTAAAGCTGGGTTAACCATGGACCAAAGGAGGTGAGCTAACCCAAGCCATTCCATTGGCTCACCTAGGGGAGGAAGTACATTCCACTTCAGCCCATCCCAGACCTTCAGCCACTCAAGGGCCTCCACCTTAGCCATTCCCTGATGTCTCTGGCCGACTGCGCCATCTATATGACTGCCAAAAGTTGAGGCAATCCCCACCGTCTGATCCCATGGGGAGGAGGGTATACTCCTCCCCCATCTCATTTCAATGAGAGACACACATACATATAGCTTCAGTGAGTCGAGATGAGTTCCCCTAGAGCTTTCCCAATCTCCCATGAGCTTCCCATCACCGGTGACACCAAACCCGAGCAAAATAGAGCCTATTCTCCATACAACCTCACCTAACCTTCACAAAATCCAAATTAACTTCACCCTCCCCTTCCCCAAGCTTTGGAAATCCAAAACAAAATTGACTCCCAATCAATTTGAACATTGGTGCCCACTCCTAGACCAACTCCAATGACTACTCCGGTGGTGCTTTGTCCACAAAGCCATAGGCAGAGAGGCAAGTTGCGAGCTTCTCAACAGGGCTTCATCTATTTAAGATAAAGCTACCTTAATCATTGGACCGTCGGTCTTGACTCCAACGAGGTATTTTTTGGCAAATCGTAAAAAATTCAATACGAGTTGGTCTTTTGTGAAGAATTTTTCCATTTCATGTGATTTCCACCATAGGATCTCCTTAGATCTATCCCTTAAAGGTTTTCAAGTCGATCTTGATGCCTAACGAGCTCTAGTGAGCTCAGATCAAGTGGAGAAGGGCAGACGGTGTCCATCTTTTGTCGCTCGGGGGATGAATGATCATTCGCTATCCATTCTGGGTGATTGGAACAAAGGGCCATGATTAATTTGATAGAAAATCTCAATTTAATTCAACGTGATTGCCCTTAGGAATTAGTGTAGTTGAATGAATTATGTGGAAATATTTAATTATTCTTTTTCAATCATCATAAATTTTGTATGTCATTTGATACCATACATTTATCTTTTTCAAACCAAACAAACAAATGAATATACTTGTGTATATAAAGTTGTATGTGTTTACTTAATCCTACTATATGTGTTGCTATTATCACTAATAAATTTCAAAGCTATTTTCAGAATTACAAACGAAGAGTTAAATTAACATTAGCTATGAATATTATATAGGATTTACATATGCTTATAGCCTAAGCATATTAAAGTGTTGTTTTCTTTCATATGTTTATGCATATATTTACATGTGTTTGAATGTTAGTAAGTATATAGTCTGGACATCCTGAGAATACAAGGCTTTAAGTAGCCCCAAGGAGGTCATAAATTACCTCACTTTCCTAGTTTAACAACAGCATGTACTTACTTGATTTCATTCATATGTGTGCATGTGCTAGAATTTGGGTAAAACTTTACTTTACATGTATAAATAACTCACTAAAAATACAATCTTTTGCATGATTTTCATTCTCATGGTTGTGTATACATTCATATGTATTTAGGAAAGCAAGTATATAGTCCAGATATCTTGAGAATATGAGGCTTTAAGTAGCCCCAAGGAGGTCTTAGATTATCTCACTTCCATGATTTAAACAATGGCATGTACTTGCTTAAAACTTTAGTAGATGTGTGTTTGTACTTAACTAAAGAATAAAAATCTCTCTTTTCTACTAAAAATACATGCATTCATAATCATCTAAGTGTGCCAAAAGTACATTATATGTATAAGTATTCTAAGTTTAAAATCATATGCATTTTATTAATAATGAAAATGAATGGTGCAACATTATCTATGTGATGGAAATTAAACCTCATTAATCTTAAGATACCTTTCATGTTGAATAAGGTTCTTTATGATTAACCCAAACTTCAGGATAATAAAATACTTAATAAACCATCCACTAAAAGAAATCAAATCATAATAACCTTTTAGAAAATGACTTAAGGTAGGCATCAAAAAGGTTAAGCCCCTTTCTTCTTATTACAATGCTTAGATATTAAGTAAACATCAAATGAAACAAAATAAAAATACAAACTAAAATCCACTTATCTCCTAAATAACTTAAAATGAAATAATCCCTCATGCTTAACTTAAACACTTTCAAACCTTAGGAAATCATAATCCTAAAGCTTAGCTAAAACATACCACACTAAGCCTAAGCACATATATTAGGATGTTAAGTCACTACTTCTAGCTTTAGGTTAGGATGATGTCTGTTTGATGTTGTGTTTTATTTTGTGCTATCATATTTTAGACTAGATATTAGGATTATTATCTATAGATTGGATGTTAGGCCATTGCTAGACTAATATTATTTTGAACAGATGATTATGCTAAAAGGGCCATTGTATTCATAAATATAAATACTTCTACTTGTAGGCCACTTATGCCCCTAAGCATAATCCATGATTAGGATATGTGAGTTTGATTAGCCATGTTCAGGGTGCTAAGTCCAAACTATAAAATATAACTACTTGAGTTTGTATGTATATTTAGCTAATATTTGTTTTATAAGTGTAGTTAAATTTTACTTTCTATAAAAATATAATTTTTGTAATAGAAATTAGAATTAGTGCTATGAGGTTTAGGATGAGTAGTGACTAGAAGGCAAAATCCACGGATGCCCTATGAAGCTTTAAAGAAAATAAAATCAAAAGTAAAAGAGAGAAGAGTGAAGAATGACATCAATTCAATTTAAATTATAATATTTTTTTTGTAATTCGGATTGTATAACGGTAAAGCTAGGTTACCTGATTTTTCTCTTTTTCGTGGTGTACAGTGGTAGCCGGCCGTACCGGGCTTTTATTCTTTTACAGAATCTATACATGTTTGATTATTATGTTTAGATTGCACAATAGAAATTACATCTTCTTCATAGTTTCTTAAACTTGATGTTTGAATGTGTGGCCTATAAGCGGTAGACTCTTAGGATTAAATTAATTTTTCTACCCCAATTAATAACTCATAACTAAATTTTAAAATAAATTACAACCTCACTTCAAAGCTTAGGCTATAATCAAGATAATTAAAATATTTAGCACCCTCTTAGCTGAATGATTGAATGTCTAACATCATGCATATCATCTTATTTCACTATTGAATATGGAGGGTCTCCATTCTTTACTTTAAAGAATGCTTGACTTGTGAGAGCACCCACTCATGGTGGAGAATACCTCCTGTCTTTTTGATTTGGCAAATAACTCAATTTGATCATGCATTTATGCATAATTGTCCTAAGCCTTTGTCCAAAATATTATGTCAAAATGACATAAAATTTGTAAAATTTTGCATTTAGACTAAGTCATATACTCATGCCAATCATGATTTAGCCTCTTAGGGAGTGAGTTTAGGACTCTAGTCTCTTTTTAATTAAATAACAGCTTAGCTATCTTGCAATTTCATAAGACCGGCATGCATGGTTTTGAATCATAGGAGGTGTTAGATGGCGGCCACTCCAGACGATTGTAAGTTTAGAAGAGTCTAGACAGGTTTATCCTCTCTTGTGAAGGTAAACCCTATGTCCCCCTTCTGCTTAGAATTAGGTCGTGCTTCTAGCTTATGCTAAAGCTCCCTAGATTTAGAATCAGAGGTTATTTTTTTTATTCAAGCTACGAGTATAAATCCTCACCTCTTAGATATTTTCATAATATTGTGTTGATGAATTGTAAGCCCTAACTTTCTAATAAAATTTCAACTCAAATCAAAACAAAATCTCTCTTTCACTTGAAGTCTCACCATAGGATAGATTGGAGCGCTCAATAGGCTTCCTAGTATCATGAGTGCTCCCGTACTTATCTTCCTTTGGAATCCAAAAATAAGTCTTTCCAAATTGAACTTTCTCATTTGATTTTCCAATAATAACCAATCATTTGATAGTCTAGCCTTAAAATCTTTAGAGATATGGTCAATTACTTTAATTGAGAGTACTTTTAAGAAATATAATTTTCTAGGATGTAATTAACTATGGAAGCTTGCTTATATAAGGAACAAAAGAACCCAACATAAAATAAATCCTGTTTTACTTTTCCATATAAAGTAGGGGAAAGAACTTTGGTACATTCAAAGGCCCATCTACTTTAGGAGTTCTTATTAGGTTATTAGGTCCATTGTAGGGTGATATTTTTTATCTTTCGAGAGAATACATCATACCTCATTGTCATACCTGATCACTTCAATAAGTACCCCCTAAGATCTGTGTGGTGTCCACCCGGCATCCGAAATAAATCACCATAGTATCATTAAATCATTTATTGTCCATATGATAGTGGAATTAATTGAAAATTTTATTTCTTATAAACAAATACTCATTTATTTCATAATTGCTTCAACTCACCAATTCTTCTTAAAAAGACATCTAACCATTTTTTTCTTGGAAATTTAAGTTTAAGGATAATAAAAAGTGAAATGATAAATGTTTGCTTCAAGAAAATCAATGATTGTAAGTCAGATACAATAATGAACATTGGTCAACACAAATATGAAGTATTTTATTCCCAAAATGCACACAAAAAATTCATTTATAAATGTCTTGAGTCAGATGTTCAATATTTTTTGAATGAAATGAATGACAAGTACAATAGAACTGCTTATTTTTTTCATCCTTATAAGGATGTTCCAATGATCCTTCAAAAGTTTTGTCACAAGCATCACAAATAATTTGCTTTACAATCTTCATTAGCTTACACAATCTTCAAAATCTTGTTGTTAATATGTAATGCAGCATCTTATATGCCACAACTTTTTGCAAAACATCTAAAACTTATAATTAAAGTGAGGGTGTCCACAACAAATATTTTAATCTCTAAAAGTTATATATATAAATCAACATATAGTTAGTCAACATTCTAATAGCTAAATATTATATTTATATAATAATATACAATTATTCAGATAAAAATAAAACTTTCCAATTGCATGTCCAAACTTTTTCATCATTTTTTGGTACATATTACATGGTAATTTATCATTCATTGGCATCATTGTCTTAATATTAAAAATGTAGTAATCATACCAAGCATTCTATAAATTAAATTTAAATATATACTTTTTTAACTAAATTGTTGTGGATAACTTTGAATGTCAATTGCAGGGTTGCTACAAAGGTTTATCCTATATATATATCATTTATATTTAGAACTTCTTCAATTTAAGCATATGCATGTCACCTAAAGATTATATGTATCTTTTATCATATTAATGAAAGGTTCAGGAATAATGTTTTTTCATGATATTAACAATATGGAAGTATTTCTACAACTTGATGATTCATCTTATGAATACTAAATGGAATAAATTTTGGTAAACCCTATTTGGCTAAGATAAATAGTAATATCATCATGGTGATGATATTTTTTCTATTTATGTGAATACCAAAATTTAGAATCTTTATGCCATCTTTAAGTTCATCTGATTGGTATTTATTACCATCTAACTTATGATATAGTCATTCACTATCACTGGTAAAACTTCAATATTAATTAAAAATTGAGAGTTATAAAAATTACATAAAAATGAATAATATAATAAAAGAAGTGTGAAGAAAGCTCACAAATAAATGTAATTCTATGTTCATTGATGTTAGTAAAATAAGTAATGTTTATATGTAGTATGAATGTACCATTGAACCCCATTCATGAAATTTCCTGATAGTAAGTTAGTTGTCTAAGTTTGAGGTTAGTTTTTATTATATTAAGAGAGTTTACTAGCTCACTTGAAAGCTTATTTTGTTACTTAAAAGAGGTGTCATTTTATGAAAATTGTTATACAATTTTTATACTAGTGAAGGATGGAAGAAAAGTGAGGATTATTCTTCTTTAGTTTAGCTGTTTTTTCACTTATCTCTCTACCCTTTCTTTAGGTTACTACCATCCCACTATTTGGTTTTCCTCTCAATCCATGGCCTAATCAAACATTTTGGCTTGCGATCTTTTAGCCTAGAATAGATTTCATTCACAATTAGTAACAACTTTTAGTAGCTTCCTCAAATGTTAATGATGATTGTTACAACTTTCATTTTGTAATCTTTTAGTAATAGCCAATGGACAGAATTTTCTATTGTACAAGGAAAAATTATAGCGTTAATTATGTAACCTACTTTAAAGTGTGGAAAGATGCGAAACAATTTATTTCTACATAAATCTTCAATTAGAAGAAGAAAAAACCTTGATCAAACAAGAAATACTAAGCCTTGTTTGAAACTGGGGGTTGTTCACGTTTATGGTAAGAGAAGTTTAACCCTTTACCAAAGTACCTACAAACTATTTAATTGATGCAATATAGAGAGAAAACGAACAAAGATGGTTAAAAATCTTTAATTCTGATTAGATGATTGAATGAACAACAACGCACATAGAGAAACCCAACTACACCCAACTACACAAGTCAAACAATATTTGGTATATAGTCTTTTATTTGACTTAATTTGTTGTTGGCTAATAGATCACCTTTTTCACAAACGTTGTGACAATATAACCTGCTTTAAACATAAAATATTCACAGGAGTTACAAACAGAATTAGCATATATATATATATATATAGAGAGAGAGAGAGAGAGAGAGAGAGAAATTTATATACTAAGCACACAATTTTGATGCATCTACATATCTAATATCTGAAGTTTGATATTTACAAAACTAGTATTTTTTTCTATGCATAAAAGGACGCATTTCACTTAAAAAAAATTAATGATAGAGTTATTTTTGATGTGATAACAAAAATTTAGGTACTATTTATGTAAATACGAAAGTTTATGTGCTAGCTATGTAAATATAAAAGAAGTTTATGGTAACTATACACCAACATGCACGCACAGTAGATTACCCTCACGTGTAAGTATTTTTGGTTTATGATTTTGTTCATATTTTCATAAATTTATAAAGAAGTTATACAAGTAAAATGATGAGTTTATAAGCACCTTTTAATATAATTAGAATTATTTTTTAAAAGAAAAAAAAATAATAAAGCATTATAAGTGGAATCATCTAAAACCTTATTGTCTAGATTATCTTAATTTCTCATGAAACTTATTGCAGAAATTTTCTTAGGATTCCCTATAACTGCTTTGGGTGCTTCCAGATGGATAAAATTGGTATTTTGGCCCTTTTTGTTGATTCAGTCTAGTTATTGTTTTAGTTGCCAACTTTTGTCAAGAGCTCAGATGCATTTATGTATCGGAAGCGCAAATCAAATGTTTGGTAATATTTTTTTAGTGTGAAAATAGTTGATATAAAATAAAATATAATATAATTTAATTTAGTGTTTATCTTTTATCTTTTATCTTCACTTTTGGCATGAAATTATTACAGAAGTTCTTGAGGAAAAACTTTTTTTGTAGTGCTCTCCACCCTCAGCTTTACCCAAGCTCAGAAGCTCCCTATTTAACTTTTCCATGATATATATATCTAAAGAGCGAAAGAGCGAGCGAGCGAGCGAGCGAGAGAGAGAGAGAGAGCTGAATGATGATAGGAGACACAAAAGAAACTTTCAAAGAATTAAAGGTATCTTCCTTGCCAAAAGCTCACTTACTTTTTTTACCCTTTTCTTTTTACTTAAAAAAAGGTTAACAAAGATAAAGTTTACGTGGAAACAGACAAGAGAAGAAAAGGAATAGAAAAGAATAAATAAGTCTTAATTTATAAGCTTATATTGAACATGTCAGTATGCATATAGCCATGCGTGTTGATTGGCGGAGACAAGCAAATGCACGTTGAAATAATGTTTGCTCTTTATTATCTATTTTTCGTTTCTGCTAATGCAAGTAATTTCCTTTTACAAAGAAGAGACAAGCATTCTCATGCATGCATGGGGCAATATAATTAAAAGAATGAACCTATAGCACTCGCACTTTAATTATCTTGTTTCTCTATGGAGATTAGGAGGTTCTATGAGAAATATTACGATATTTAAATACAAAGTAAAATTAAAAATTGCTAGAAAAATGTAATTAACTTTTGGAAGTTGGATATAAATTATAGCTTTTCTTGTTGATGCAGAACACTTCGTTGAAGAGCTGAGGCAAATCATTTTTGATGTAATCATTTTTATATTCATGATAGTGATTACCTAATGCCGGATACTTCACATCAGAAAATTCAGTTCTGCTCAAAAGATTTTTAAATTTAATTTATGATTAAATATTAATTTAGTCATACTTTATAAGAACTGTGACTCGGACTTAATATTTTTAAATCAAATTTTCACCATTTATTTTGAATTAGATTGCTAAACTTAATTTAAACATTATATAAGTAATTCAGAATCAAAATTTACTAGGTATTTAAATTTAAAATTATAGAATATATTTATAGCATAATATTTCATAAAATTGTTTTCCGTATTTTGTCACATAATTGCTTCATTATTAGATCAATTAAGTAAAATTTAAATACATTTAAAATTTATTATATCAACTGGTTCAAATTCTGGTTAAATTTTGGTTGAACACTTGAACTTGTAATCTCTCATTTATTTTTAATTCATTATTTGATCTAATTTTTATAATGTTGATAATTTCAAAGTTGAAGGTTGGTTTGGGATAACTACATTTCTATACAAAAATAGTTGTAAAATTATTATAAAAAAAATAAAATTCTTAAAGCTATGTGGATATTGTAAATTATTTATCTTCAAAAAAGTAGTACAATAACTTTCTTATCTCATTACAATAACTTCCTTATCTTATTACAACTACACTTTAGTATATTTGATTATGATTGCCAATTCTCATTACAAAAATCTTGAAAATAGTATGAAAATTATACCCAAATAAAAGTACAAGTTAAATTTGTAAAATATTTATCCCAAGCACTCTCTAGACAAAGATATCATATTGGTGTGAATATCTTCTAAAAGCTAGGACATCTCAGATCCTCTATCATTCTTGCCATCGCTTAAATTTCACCAATCCCTTTTTCCCTCCTCGTTAATATTCTCAATGCTTTATGACTCAAACTTTTGCATGTCCTCCCTATCACTACCATTTTAGATTAGAAGGATCATATCTCTGTCTCTACCTTCTCCTTTCCACCACTTGTTTGGAATTCCTTGATTCCACACTTTGTAGAGTTTTTTTTTTTCATGAATTCCTATATGACACATATTCAATTATGCTTTAGTTGGCAAGTTAGCATTGACGAACTTAACTATCAAATTTTCTATGTGAGGGGGTCTCAACATAATTCCTTGCTCTCTAAAAACATTTTCATATGCATTCTAGGCCCTCTTTACTTCTTATTGCCTACTCACTATGTTTTCTTTTAGTATTCTAAACCATGTGTATGATTTTACTTTTGTTAGTTCTTTACTCGATCATTCACCACACAATATAATCTTATTTTAAATGCATGCTTAATTCATAGAACTAATTGGGATCACTTTGCACATCACTCTTTACGGTACATAAGGAGATGACTTTTATGAGGCATTTGGCAAAGAAATCTAATTATGACTTTGGATCATATTCTTAGAGGTTTTCATGTAAATATTATATATGTTGTGTCCTAATTAATTATGCTTCTTATTTTGATGACAATCATAGATTTTGAGGTTGTCTTAGGTTGAAAATATCTCTTGATGTATTAGATAGTAACCCATTTAGGTTGTTCATAGTGAATTTTTTTATTACAATTATCAAGAAATGTTTATCTATTAAAACTCTTTTGTATGCTATCAAACCTTTTAATAATTAACTTTATATCTCCAAATTTTTGTTACCAATATAAATAAAGCCTTAAAATAATACAAATCCTCAATGGCAAGAAAATAGAAAAAAAAATAGTCTGTGTGTGTGTGTGTGTGTGTGTGTGTGTGTGAGAGAGAGAGAGAGAGAGAGAGAGAGAGAGAGAGTGAGAGAGAGGGAGAGAGGAAAGGAGGGTTGATAATCAAGTGGAAAGGATACATGGAGTGTTTAAGATTACACGAGGGAGATCCTTTGTTCTTCAAGAAGATGAATGCACTACTAGTTTTAATTTCATTTAAAAGAAGGTGTTTCAATCTATATTAGAAAAAGTTTCTCATTTGAACTCATAAAATAAATACTTTGGATCATATTCTTAGAGTTTTTCAGGTAAATATTATATATGTTGTGTCCTAATTACTTATGCTTCTTATTTTGATGACAATCATAGATTTTGAGGTTGTCTTAGGTCGAAAATATCTCTTGATGTATTAGATAGTAACCCATTTAGGTTGTTCATAGCAAATTTTTTATTACAATTATCAAGAAATGTTTCTCTATCAAAACGCTTTTGTATGCTATCAAACCTTCTAATAATTAACTTTATACCTCCAAATTTTTGTTACCAATATAAATAGAGCCTTAAAATAATACAAATCCTCAATGGCAAGAAAATAGAAAAAAAATAGTTAATGCATGTGTGTGTGTGTGTGTGTGTGTGTGTGTGTGTGAGAGAGAGAGAGAGAGAGAGAGAGAGAGAGGAAAGGAGGGTTGATAATCAAGTGAAAAGGATACATGGAGTGTTTAAGATTAGAAGAGGGAGATCCTTTGTTCTTCAAGAAGATGAATGCACTACGAGTTTTGACTTCATTTAAAAGAAGGTGTTTCGATCTATATTAGAAAAAATTTCTCATTTGAACTCATATAATAAAGATAGATGACAAATAATAATAATACTAACGCCATCTTTTTCTTCATGTTATCTTCATGGAAAGTAGTTGTATTTCTTTTCAATCAATGATCAAAACAAAATAGTATCTCTATCTTTCTCTTTGTTTTTGAATGAAGAGAACTCTTTTATGTACCTTTCCTAGGATGCTTAATAAAATATTTAAGTTTTTTTCGATTATAGATAAAAGTGTCAATCTTTAAAATCTTTCATGTGCAAGTAGGTTTGTTCAAGCAAGATGGTACCACTATAAAAAAAAAATCAAAAATAATATATGCTACTTCTAATTTAAAAATTGTAAGTAACTTAATAGCTTGTAGAAATTTATATCCTTATAGTTTATACTACCACTATATAGCATGGAATTAAATTGACGTTTGTTGACCTCACTTTTGGAGTGAGGATTAATCTCTCCCATCTTAAATCTAGGAGCCTTCTAGACACTTGGACTTCCTTAGTGTTAGGATACTTCTAGTGACTAAGGGAACACTAAACTTTAGCCTAGAGGCTTATAGGGCATAACCCTAAGCCTAGAGTTTACCTTAGGAAAAATAGGTTTCACTTAAGGCCTAAGCCAAAACTCACACACATTAAGTCATCCAAACTTAAATTCATTTAGATGGAGCTAAACCAACCTGAAACCTATTCAATTAACCTTAATTGAATTGGGTTTTCTAATCCAAGCTCTAATCCAAATTAACTTGGACCTTAACCCAAGTTGAGGTCTTAGGTTCAAGCCCTTATACATATATAATGTGTGTGAATTTGAGATTATATTTAATCTCTCAAATGTCCAAATAAATCCCCCGAAACTAAATAAGCTCCGTTAGTAATTTTTATCATTTGGCCATGCTTCATCTTCATTCTTGCTGCCAAACAAAAGATATTTTAGAAGTCATGTAACTTATTTTCATGTCAAACTGATTGATAAGCTAACTATCTCAACCAACCTCTACGCATCTGAAACCAAATCGAGAGCAGCAGCAAACTTGTTGGGTTTTGTTAGCATGAAATGACAATCCAACTACCAACTTTTTATGCTTTAAAACATACTTGTTTAATACATTTTTCACATATTGTGTTTTTATTTTTTAAAACTAACTTATTTTTAAAAATACTGAAATAATTTTTAGATATTTTGATAATTTTTAAAAATAATAACTATCATCACCACTGTCTATCATCTTTTGCCACAAGTCACTAGTTTGTGAAAAGCATTCATATCTGTTGATAATGCTCTATAAATGCAATTTTTCTTTTAAGGATCTTCTTCCATTGTACTGAAAGAAAAAGAAAATGTTTGCATGGTTCATCAGTGATAAATTCTGAAGTCTCTTGAAATCAATCGTCACGGGACCTAATCAAATTGCTTTGATTTCTACTTGAAAATTGGTATTATTTTTTCTTGCATTGCAGTTGATTCCTAGTAGTAGTAGTAGCAGTTATTAGGTATTTATTAAGCAGTGATTGTATTTTTATGAGTTTGGGATTATTATGAATAAAAAAAAAGGAATGAATTTGCTCCATTTCACTGTAAGGTTTAAACACTTATAAATCTGTGACAAGAAAAAAAAAAAAAAAAAACAGAATAACAAAAGTTCAAAACATTGTAAATATCTACATTCTGAAGCCTGAAGCATCAAATGGAAGTTCATAATCAATCGAAGAAGATAACAATTAAGGAAATACAAATGAAATAACTGATCAAAAAATTTAACCTTAAGGAAGGTTAGGATGTTAGGAGTTTTGAGTAAAATAAAAAAGAACTTAAAAACAGAGGTTAAAGATTCATAATCAACCCTTAATTATTTAGATTTCATGTCATTTCTTACACTTTTCCTTTGATCCAAACAAATCTCAAGGCATATCATCAGTTTATAATAGAACGGTAGTCGACAATTTGACGATTTAGAGCAGGTTAAGAAATAAGACAAAATGGGGCCAATTCATTAGTAGGACATAAATGGGCCAAAGAAAGCTAACTAAATAGGCTAATGAATCTAAATGGTGTTAAACGAAGCCCATCTATTAAATGAGCATCAGAAAATTAGAAATGCACATGAAGCACTTCTACAAACCCATTTAGGTCGTCTTCGGTCTGAACATTTTTTTATTACATTTTTTTAATACATTTGAGTTTTTGAAAAATCAAATGGTTGTATAGATGAAAAGAAAATGTACTATATTTTTTTAAGGAATTTGAAACTCATCCTTGAGTAAATTTATGATGCTTTAAAAAATTATCCAAATTGATTGATTTCAAAATTTTTATCTCTTATAAACTATAGCCATCACTTGCAACTCTCTCCTCACTAATCTCTCGCAATGATCCTTGTGATGAACGACTCTCACTATTCATTTGTGAACTCTAATCATGACTCTCATGATACTTAATACTCACTCACAAACTCTAGCAACAATGATCGCTATTGCCATTATCACTCACAATGATCACGACTAACAACCCCACGTGTTGCTCTTGTCATCTCCACCACCAACCCCTTCACTTGCATCGATGCCATAGGCCTTAAAGAAATGTCATTACGCTCAACTTGTAACATATCATAATAAAAAAAAATGATTATATCTGCATGCGGCCAAACACAACAAATTAAACCCTTAAGTTTATTTTGCAATCAATCAAACACGAAAAAATATTTCAAATACATTAATTTTACTTTGTATTGTTTTAGCATTTCAAATCTTATAGTATGTCAGTTTAAAAAAACTTTTAAAATGTATTAATATTATTTCTTTTATATTACAAATGAAAGTAATGAAAGTTGTTGTATATTACAAATGAAAGTAAACTATTGCTGTTCAAAACAATTAGATTTTAATTTATTATTTTTAATAATAAAAAAGTATATTATTCAAAAAGTTTGTTACCAAACATCATTTAAAAAGATTGTCATTAGAGAAGATTTGTGGGAACAATCTAAGTAGAGCTAAAACAACAACTAGAGTATTTCATACTCTATTACATGCAATGTAAAATTCATAAGTTATAGACCTAGTTATTGGAAAGCATCTCTATTTTGATAAAGATCATAATATAATATATCCATGCAATTTGGTTGATCACATAATTTAGAGGACACAAATCATGTCATTACTAACATAAGATTTATAAATTTGATTATAAGGGAACATGAACATGGCACTATCATATTTATAAGCCCTAGTAAAGCTATGAATTTCTTGCCATATCAACTAGGGCAAGGGTAGATAAAAACTTTTTTAAATGTGTAATATAAATTATTTCTAAAGATATTTTTATATTTTATTTTATTTATTGAAGATGAGCATTATATATAAAGATTCCTCTTATTGAGATTTATAATTGAGATATATTATGGATGTGTCCATTTATCTTAAAAAATATCCTAAAGAGACTTACACACTCATCCTCAACTTAAGTACGCCAAGCTTAGAGCCCTAAAAATAACTCATCTTTTAATGAGTTGATTTCCAGTTGAAAGTCATTAAAAATAGTTTAACTTGAGCCCACTTACCCTAAGTTAAGTCTTTAGAGTTTGAATGATTTAAAACTTTTGTCCACTTTTACTCCTTACTAACCTAATAAGCTTACAGGTTAAGTGTGCACTTAATTTGACCTAATTTAACCCAAAAGTAACTTATTTAATATTAAGTAAAATTGGATAAATCATTTTGACTTAATAATTGCTTTAATTTGTTAATTAGTGAATATTTCCCTTAAGATGAGCAAACTAATACCTTGACCAACTCAATTATGCAATTATTCACCAAACTAGTCTTATGATTGAGCATAACTAGTTACTTAGTCGACATAACTTATGGTTGAACTCAATCAAACCTAGGCTAACACAAATGGATTAATGTGGTAGTTGTAGGATTTTGATGGTAAATGCAACAACTTGATTGATGTTCCCTTGGGGGAGTCAAGGAAAGATTTGATGGATAGTAAATAAGAGGTATTAAGGGTGTGAACAGATTTGAGCCTAAAACTTTTTAGCTTTAAAGGTTTACTTTTTTATATAAATAAAAGGTGAGAAACATTAGATCAAATATCTAGGATGTTAGGAAACTAATAATGGTGATTTTATGGATTTTTAGTTAGTGGTTGATATATTATATATATTTTTAATATAGTTACTAATAATAAAATACTATCATATTGTATTGATTTTTTTTGCTATAATTAATTTATATTCAATGAAATCAAATGTATAAAAATAAGTTTCTATTAATAATTTTTTAATCCTAGATATATTTGGAAGGCCTTCAAAACTAATAAAAATTGTTCCATAAATTGATATATTATTTTAAAGCAACGAAAATAATAAAAAAATTATAAAGTTTTAGCTTTTTAAAGACAACAAAATCAATTCAACTAAATAAGAGAAGTAGAGTAGCATTAAAATTAAGCAATTTTTAAATGTCTTGGCCACCTTGAATGGTGTGGTTAACCTATCCATATCATGACCTTTAATTAAACTTCTAAATAATTTTTAAAAAATTTAAAGAGATTAAGAGTCATCCATGAGTTTTCTTAGAAAGTTGTGCATGATGAATAACAGACTATATATAATTTTCAAAATTGTTCAACTTAAATGAGATCAAGCATCTTGAAGTAATAGTTAAATACTTTTGATTGTCCAACTAACATTGAATAAAATAGATTGTGTTTAGGTTTAAGGTTTATTATAATAATGGTTGTAACGAAGATAAAATACTTTGGATTCTCATAATTGATAATATTTTTACTTCTCTTCCCATTATTAGAGGCAAACATTTAAAAATATTATGTCACCACCTATCTTTTGATTTTTGTTTGGACATTGGAAGGAATCTCATAAAATCATTGTCATATCATGCAAATCACATTTATTCTCTAAGAAGGGTCATAAAAAATTCTTTATCATTTCTAGGCTTAAATGAATTAGTTTTATATGGTTATGCATATGACCTCTTTCATGAAATTTAAATAAAAAATATATTTTCTTACTCCTATGACTACAAGAAAGATGTATATTTTTTGTTGAAATTTTTGTCAAAAATCAACCAAAATTTGTCGATAATCCTAGCTTCTAATGGATTTTAGATGGACTGCTCCTTATCGATAAACCCTTAGTTGAAAATGATTTTTGAGGGAAGAAAAATCAGCCTAAAGTAATTTCCAATGGATTTTTCATCTGAGAAAATTTTCACAAAGAACCGGCGAAAAGGTCGACTAGAAATCTCATCGGAGAAAAATGCCAAAAAAATTTCAATAGGGAATATTCAGTGGAATTTCTGATGGTAAATTCTGCTAGAAAGTTCTAGCATAAAATCCCAACTAGAAATTCGTCGAAAATTTCTCTGTCAAATTTTTTTTTGTTGGGATCTCTCAATGCTTCGTATTGAACAAATCGATGGAAAATCCACCATAAATCTATACATAATTGAAAAAAAAAAGCTAGAACTTTACATATGCTCTGATTTTTACACCTCCAAAAGAATTACATAATAACTTCACAATTTCTGCATAACTGATTCTAATATACCCACAACAACTATATAACCAGTAAAGACCAATAAATAGATAGATTCAAACACTTCTTTTATTCCAATATTTTTAAAACATTGAAATTAAATAATAATTCAAAAACATTAAAATTAAATAGTTTAAATCATTAACATCTCAACAAATTGTCTACTAATTGAAAAAAAAAATACAATGATAACATCATATAGATAAAGTACTACAACTAGAAATAAAAACATTAAGTACATATAAGATCTAGTCATCATTTGTGTCATTATCATTGTCGTTCTCTTCCTCCACCACTAGCTCCTCCCCCTACTGACTCTCTCTGTGCATATTCTATATTTTAGCCTTCATTACAGTCATACGGGCTTCCATCTGAGTAGTCATCCTCACTTCCATGTCACGGCCATCACAGTGACATGCCTTTGAACTATCTCATCGATCAACTAACTACTCATCCTAGAGAATGAATAGCGTGCATCATTGGCTAACCCCTACGAGCCTAAGCCCTAAATCTATCTCTCTTCTTACCTTCTACAGCCTCTTTCTAGATGTCATACTCTAACTGCTCTGACTATCCATTAGAACTTCTTGCACTTATAGAGCTTTGACTAGAAACTTCCTTTAGTCTCATGTAATATTCCTTAAAGAAATTATAATATAATTTAAAAATAATTTATTGTTAATAGAATTATAATTCAAGAAATTAAGAGTTAACTTATGTATGCTCTTTGTGACTGAATATCAACCCACTGCTAGTCAACCTAATGCTGATGTGTTCTACTATGTAATTCAACAACAGTGGGCTCTTGTCTAAGAACTTAGCCTGTAAACACTCCAATAAATTAATTAGCTATGATTATAAGTTTAGTTAATATAAATAATGAATGATTTATCATTATTCACCTATACTAAGTGTGTGATATTGAGTCTCTAGTATGCAGAAAGGTTTCCATGCCCCCACAATCAAAAGCTCAATTTTGCTTTGCTTTCTCTCACATATGATCTAGTCTAGAGAATTGCATGGTCTATAAAGGTCAGCCACACTTCCTTTGGACTTAAAATTTTTCTAATTTTTTGGATATGCTTTGACAACCAGTTGAAATCATTCTATAACATAAAATAAATTAATGATAATTGGAATTGCTTTATCATAATCTACATTAGAAATATACAAACAGTTATTATAATACCTCAAATTCTGTGAACCACATTTCTCTAATCTCAATTGGGACCTTCTTCCACGAAACATATGGAGCATCATATTTGCTCCTCATTGTGTCCATAATTTTATGTATGATTTTCTTAGATTTATTGAACTTAAAAATTATAATTAACATTAGAACCATAGAATTTTAAAACAAAAACTTGATAGATAAACTTACGGGTCACACTCTAGCTAAATCAAAGTGTGTATTGTCAATAACTCAATAGGAGTAGACTTATCATACTGATCAGGTGACGATATTGAAACTTGGATTCTGTAAGACTTGAGTGTCCCTCATACAAGTAGAATAATGTAGTGTCAGCATGCTATGGAGAATGGTAAACACATCTTTCAGTTAGTCTAGAAGACTGAGGTGGCAAGATCGAAATGGAGGTCATGGTGATAACTATGGTGGTAACCTGAACAATGGGTCGAGACACAATTTTTTTCTTCCATGTGAAGATGCTCATAATTAATCATCATGATACATCATCACCACAATATGATGCCATCTATAAGAACAAAAAATAAAATGATTAGATCTATCATAAATAAGGATACTTAAAGAACTTAATAGGACTATTAGAAAATTGCAATAAATAGAGGTGCAAGTATAGTTTTTGAAAAAGTAGTGGGTGAATAGCAATATGTAAAAGGCCAACATGTAAAAAAATAGACAAATAGTATGTAGGAATAATATATAAAAAATTATTATGCAACTAAAGTATATAAAAATAATAATATGTACAAAAAATAATGTGCAAGTACCTATTAATTAAAAATATATGCTACCTTTAACACATATGATAGGACTTCTACTTTGATGAATCACTAGAAGTTGAATTTATAGTATCATATTCATCATCATCCTAGCTACTCTCATCTGCAGAGTAAATAATTTCATCATAATCAGTATTAGTATCAATCAAGCTTACAATTAGCTCTACATCATCAACTAGAAGTTCAAAACCCATCATCTTATCCTCTTGATGTGCATGTTCAATAGTATTTTCAACTTCTAGTCTTGATCTAGGTTTGATTTTAATTACCACAGCCCATTCCATTTTCTCTCTTATTATTTTTGGATAACTTAGGTAATACACTTATGTGGCCTGATGTGCAAGGATAAATGAATCAAACTTAACATATTTTCTAGTCAATTTCACTTTAGTGATCCTATATGACTTATGCTTCATTATTCCTCTATTATGCATAAGATTAAACTAGTCATAATTGAATATAATGAAATTTTTTCATTTGATCTAAGATATTATAATTGCACAACTTCTTATAAAATTCCATAATAATCTATCTCATCATCTAAATGCGTGTTTCTTCAAATGCAAAAATTAGAGTTATATAATTTATTTTATTTTAACCAAAAACTTGTGTGAAATCTATAGCCATTAAAATAACAAAATTTTCACATATTTATAATTTGCATTCAACCCCAAGCTAGGTCATGAAGGTCCTAATTCACCACTCCATGCTTCCAATCATGAACCTAGTACATTGAGAAGAATAAGAAAGTATTGCTACTAATTTAAGAAATATATTAAGGTTTTAGTGATGATAGATTACATATAATCTAAACTATATTGGGAAATATATTTTTGAATAAATTGAATGTTAATTAATAGTATTACTAATAAAAAATAGCTATCTCCCAAAAAGATACATCCAACAATATTGCACTTGTCATCCCACTCTAGCTTTATAGTTGATGTATCAGTAGGTGCTCCATGGAGTCAAAAGAAGTTGGGGGAATATCTTTTGAGCTTACAAATATTGATTGGAATGTTAACTTTTATTTCTTTTAGAGCTTCCATATTTAATCGAGCTAAGGATGGTTTCTTAAAGAAGAGAGTAAGTTTAATCAAAGGTTTTAGTATTTGTTCTAGTAAAGCACTAAATGCACTAACTTGCCTTCATATCATATTTAGTTTTACCCCTAACATCTATCACAATGTTAAAAATATTGTTAAAATGTTTTTCTCTATGTGCATAACATCAAGATTATGCTTTATCAGATTAGAATTCTAGTATGATAGATCTCAAAAAATATATATTATTCATCCAGTTATGCATTACACCATAACCTAGAAGATGATTGTTAGATAATATAAGAGAATTATTTATAGTTAGAGTTGAGCTAATAATATGTCGTAAATCTTCCCCACTCAATCTTGGAGGTGGCTTAGCCTTCTCAACTCGATTTTTTTATGAATGCATCCTTATTTTTATTTTTTTTGGAAAGGATAATCAACAACGAGGAACATATAATGAAAGTTAAATAAAAAATTTATCAAGTCATTTTTAAGATTGAACACCTTTGATAAATCCATGTAATATGGACAGGCTAACTTCCTAGCAGTGCTCCACCCACATAGAAATCAATACACAAAAAGTCATTGATAATCCACATCAGTGTTGCTTTCATCTGGAAGTTTTTCTTTACAGTAATATCATATGTAAGTACACTATTGTCCTATAAGATTTTCAGCTCATCTACTAATGGTTACAATAAGATATTAATCTTTGCTTTAGGGTTATGTGGCCCAAGTATGATCAGAGTAACAAAAATATAAGGTGTGGTCATATACATTTATGATAGTAGATTTTATGGTGTAAATATCATCGACTAATATGAATAAGGTGATGCATACTAACTAAATGATGTGAAACTATCAGGGCATAGTCCAAGTTAGATATTTCGTGGCTCAGCTATAAAATCAAGACAACTACAAGTGAATTATTTTCATGCTTCTCTGTTCAATGGATTACTCAAAATATTTTATGCACTTATTTTATCGTGGTGGCATCGCATGTGCTTGGATGAATGCATGGAAGTGTATAGTCTATGTAGACATGGAGTTAGCAGTAAGTAAAATAAACTTTTGTGTGGTACATCTTTCTATTTGCATTATTTTCTATTATGTGGTTTGAACCTAGGGGTTACACAAAATTTGCATTCAATATTATATGTGTTTTCCTTGTAATATAACTTACAGTCATTGACACAACTATTAATCTTTTTTGAGCTCAGACCTAACTTTAATACCAACTTCTTTGTTCTATATATGTCTTTAGAAACTAAGTTTTCTTGTGGGATTGTCTCTTTAAGAAGCCATGCAAATTGGTTAAAACATTTGAGTGACATATTAAATATAATTTTAATGCATAGTATTTTATGGCCATAGACATCTTAGTGTGGTTCGTGCAACCTTCCCATAACGGTCATTGTGCTACCTTCCATAGGTCATAGAACTTTTGAGCTTCTTTATTAGGTTACTCCTCCTCCATTACTCCTGTAAATCAAACTCTCATAACATCATAGATTATTTCCTTATAATTTTATCCATAATCATTTTCAATTGAATGGCATGCATTACTTATTGAGGCACTAGTGGCAGCATCAACATGTGGCTCAAACTTATCATGCGAAGTCCATGACTAATAATTTGGCTAAATACTCTTACAATACAAGTATATTATGACTTCATTAGGTGTACAAAAGGCCTGATTCTTGTATCTCGCACATGAACATTGAAACTTTTCTTTAAAAAAGTAACATGGAAGTTAAGATGTCATGTGCATAAAGTGCTCAACTACAGTCAAGAATTTATCAGTTAATCATTTTCTGTATGGATGTAATCTATTGTATATTTTTGATCACTGATGTATGATCATTCGCTATCAATATCCATGAGCTGGGTAAATTAAGATGTGTGAACACTAAATTAATATTTTATCTCAATTACATAACTATTAATAATTATATAATCAAAACCTAATTTAATATGATGCCCTAAGTGTCTAAGTCGTTCACTATAGATATCTATAATTAGTAACTAATAAGTGTTAAATTTATGAAACTTTTATGAGATTATAATGTCTACTATATTTTTATATGTTAAAATATATTTATTTTAAGTATATTTTGTGTTGTAAGAGAAAATTTTTCAAAAAAATAAAATAAAATGGCTTAAATTAAAGTTGTTTTATAGCAAGACCAACATCTTAGCACTAGATTAGACTCATTTTAGGATAATTTTATAACATACTCAGCACCACATTGCTAATTGTGCTGTACAGCAAAAAAATTTGAAGCAAAGGCAACAAGCATAACATCATATCAGTAGCACCACAACGCTACATCAACAACATCACATCACTACCAACTAACAAAATAGATTTGTGATAGTTTTGAGTGATTTTCAAGTCAGTTTTTGTAGGAGCATAGGAGTAACTAATCAAGGCTATTTCAAGGCTATACATAGAAGACATTTTTAAGGGAAAAAAAGACTTTTTCTATTTTTATTAGATTTCTTGACAAGAGGGTGAGTAGGTGTAAGTGTGTGTGAGTTTTTTGTGAAGAACTTAGAGAGTAACACTTCAAGTGTTGTAAGAGTGTTGTGAGGGTGGTGTGGAAGAGTATTTTCTTAAGCAAGTGGTGGTGAAGGAGATTAACAATAAAGAATTTTTAGTGAGGGATGCTAGATATTTTCATGATGAAATAGTAGAGGATCGCGAAGAGTGGACTTATAATACTTACTCAGTGTGCTCTTTCCTTTCTTCCCTAATTATCTTATGTCCTATTTTAAAATGTTAAATGAGATTTCCTTCTTCTTCTCTACTATGAAGCTCTAATATATAAAGTGCTTTGAATTTATGTGAGTTTTTATTTGTTTATGCCAGATTAAACTTTGTTTATTGATTGATCTAAGAAAATTATTTATGCTTTTTATGAAATGATATTTTACTTTTCTCCATGCTTCATTTACATGTGATCTACCTAATTGCAAAGTTAAAATCAGGTGTAATCTAGAGATTTTGATGAAGACCTAAAAGAAAAATTAGAAAAAAAAAAGGTAAACAAATGTACTAAATAATCATTAATGTGCAAGCTAGTCTAGAAGTGCTAAATAGCCATTAAATATATGATTATTTTTAGGATTTGTAAACATTTAAAGAAAAATATGGGTAATACAACCAATCAAAATTTACTTTGGCACTAGGGAGAAAACTAAGTAAAAGGATTGATTTGGCTATACTTGTTTAGGCATAAAGGGTATATCATTTTTGCTCTTGGTTGACACTTCATGCTTTAAATTAATTTCACTACTTAGTTTAATATAATACATAATCTAAAAATTTCATAAATTTATAGTACTATTTTTAAAATTAAAAAAGCACTTATATTTTATATACAAACATAAAAATTAGTATTTTTAATATCTTTTAAAATAGTATATAGTAATTTTAATTAAGCACTTTATATATTATTTTTTGGATAAAATTTAAGTTTTAGAAGATTAGTACTTACTCAATATAAATTAATTTTGAATTTTGATTTAATTCTCATGAGAATGATACTCTATTCATTTTATATTACTTAATTTGACACGTGCACTTGTGTATAAAGTAAAATATACCAATCAAGTTTTTGGCATCATTGCCAGGGATTAGAAAGTAAAATAATAATTTGTATTAAGTTAATATTAGTCTTGCTAAACTATTTTTAATTTAATATTTCTGTTATGTGTATTTGTGTTAGGTATTAAGTGTGAAATATCTTTTATATACAATCCTTGTACTTGTTGAGTGTATTGTTGTTTACATTTTAATCAAAGTTGTGATTTCTAAACTTTGCATGCATAGAAACAAAAATAATAATAAATAGAAATAGTGCCATTCAACTTAGAAATCAAATGACTTTGTAGAAATTTTAAAAAGGAAAGAGAGATCATGTAAGAAAATTTACAATGGATAATTAACCAGTATGAGAACCATCTAGAGCTCTACACCAATAGTAGATGAAATACGTAAAAGTACTGTTCGACCAACTATTCAAGGTAATAATTTTGAACTAAATCATCTATAATTCAAATGGTGCAAAACTCTCATTTTGTGGGTTCACCTATTGAAGATCTTAGTATGCATATTATCAATTTCATAGAAATTTGTGCAACATTTTAATATAATAAGGTAAGTGATGATGTTACAAGATTAAGTTTATTCCCTTTCTTAAACATAAGGCCAAAAATGTGGCTAAATTTACTAACTCAAGGGTCTATAACACCTTGAAATATATTAGCTTTAAAATTTCTAGCAAAATATTCCCCCATCTAAAATTATTGAGCTAATAAATGATCTTACATCATTTATGCAATTAGATAATGAATCTATTTGTATATATAAGCTAATCAAGTATAAAGAATTATTAAGAAAATGTCCTCATCATTCATTACCTGATTAGCTTATCATTCAATCGTTTTATAACAACTTAGTAGGATCTCTAAGAACTATCACAGATGAAGCAGCATGATATAATTTAATGCCAAAATCTTTTAAGAATGCTTATGCTTTAATAAGAAAGTAGCTGATAGATTAAATTTGTGTAACAGAATATGACTATAATATTGACCTCTCAAGTAGCTTTCCTATCTAAAAAGTTAGACAATTTAGGAATTAATCAAAATACTAATAATATTAATCAAGTGAAAGAAAATGGTAAAATTTGTGTAACAGAATATCAAACTAATCAAGGATTGGAAATGCTTAACTATATCTCAAATAAACCAAATGATCCTTATTCAAATACATTCAATTAAGGTTGAATGAATCACCTAAAATTTTCCTAGAATAATAATGCAAACTTTAATCAAAATGGAAATATGGGAAGTTAGAATAATATAAATTATAACTCTCAAAACTCTAACTTTAGACCTATCATTCCACCAGAATACCCTCCATAAAATTAAACTAAAGAAAATAAACCTACTTTAGAACAGTAAACAAATGAGAACTCAATTATATAGTTAATGAAATTTAGAGATTCAATTAGGGCAATTGGCTAATAACTTTACAAATGGACCTTCAGAGAATTTATCTAGTAATACGAAAATAAATCTTAAAGAAGAAGGTAAGGAATAATGTAAATCAATTGAATTAAGAAGTTAAAGAAAATTAAAGGAAATAAGGCTAATAGATAAAAATGAGTAAAATGAAATATTAAATAAAAAATGAAAGAAAATGAAAATAAAGAAATTGAGGAAAGAAAAAGGAAGCAGAATGAGAAGCATTTAGGATAATGAGAGAAAGACCACGAGATCCATTTCCCCAAGGACTTCAAAAAAAATGTGGATAATTAATTTTCTAAATTTTTAGAAGTATTTTAAAAATTATACATAAATATACCATTCACTAAAGCTTTAAAACAAATGTCTTCATATGATAAATTTATGAAAGACATTTTATATAAAAGATAAAAATTAGGAGAAAAAGAAATAGTATCCAATACTGAAGAATGTAGTGCAATAACTCAAAGAAAATTACTTGAAAAACTTATAGATCTAGGGAGTTTTACTATTCCTTAGTGGATAATTTTTTTTGGAAAAGCATTATGTGATTTGGGAGCTAGTATAAATTTAATGTTGTTATCAATTTTCAAGAAATTAGGACTGGGAAATACAACCTATAACTGTGACTATATAATTAGTTGATAGATCTTTGACTTATCGTAAGGGTATTAATAAGGATGTTTTAGTTAAATTAGATAAATTTATATTCCTTATAGATTTTATAATATTAGATATGGAGGAAGATAAGAGAATACCTCTTATTTTAGGGAGACCTTTCTCAGCTACTTGTAGAATGATGATAGATGTTTGAAAAAGGGAATTAATAATGAGTGTAAATAATCAAGAAGTTAAATTTAATGTTATTAACTCTAATAAATTTCTTGATGATAGAAATGAAGAATGTTAAAGGATTATAGGATTGGGTTAAGTGAAAGTAAAATAGGCAAAGAATTAGATCCTTATATCATAAATGATTTTATAGAACAAAAATAAAAAATGATGATGGAAGAATATGAATGCATTCAATTCCTTATGTTACGCCCAATTAGTTTAAAGAAAAATTTAAACTTTTAGAAATGTCAATAGAAAGAAAGTTTCTTAAACCATCTATAATAGAAGACCCAAAATTAGAGTTAAAACTATTACCAAATTATTTGAAATATGCATATGTAGGAGAAGAATCAACATTACCAATAATTATTTCAACATATTTAGAAGAAAATCAAGAAGATAAATTAATTGAAGTTTTTAAAGTACCTATAAAAGCATTTGGATGGACAAAGGCAAATATTAAATGAAATATTCCTTCAATATATATGCATAGAATTCAAATGGAAGAAAATAGTAAACCATTCATAGAAAGCCAAAGAAGAATAATTCTATCATGAAAGAAGTAGTAAAGAAGGAAATATTAAAGTGGTTAGATGCATGAATTATATATCCTATATATGATAGTATATGGGTAAGTCCAACCATTGTGTGCCTAAGAAAGGAGGAATGACTATTATTACTAATATAAATAATAAAATCATTCCAACTAGAATAGTCATAGGATGGAGGATTTATATTGATTATAGGACGTTAATCAAACCCACTATAAAATATTATTTTCCTTTGCCTTTTAGTGATCAACTGTTAGATAAGTTAGCAAACCATTCATGTTATTTCTTTTTAGATAAATATTCTAGATATAACTAAATTGTCATAGCACTTAAGGATCAAGAGAAAATAACATTCAGTTGTGTTTATGTTAACTTCGCTTTTAGAAGAATGCCCTTTGACTTATGTAGGGCACCTACTATTTTGTAATGTTATATGATGGCTATATTGTTTATTTAATTAAAAACTACATTGAATTATTTATGAATGATTTTTCTATTTTTTGTTTGACATTTAAACATTGCTTAGAAAACCTAAAACTATTCTTAGAAGATATGAATAGAAAAATGTAGTGCTTAATTGAAGAAATATCATTTTATAGTTAGAGAAGGAATAAAACTAGGGCATAAAATTTTAAAAAAAATGAATAGAAGTGGATAGGGAAAAAGTACAAATTATAGAAAAACTTCTACCACTAACTAATGTTAAAAGAGTTAGAAGTTTTCTAGGACATGCTTGATTTTATAGGAGATTTATTAAAGACTTTTCAAAATGTCAAAACTACTATTAAAAGGATATGCCTTTTATTTTTAGAAAAGAATGGCAAGAAGCATTTGAACTATTAAAAATTGAATTAAGTTCAGCTCCTATTATTATAACACCTGATTGGAACCTTCCTTTTGAATTGATGTGTGACGCAAGCAATTTTGCAATAGGGGTGGTCTTAGGAAAGAAAAGATAAAAATTTTCATGTGATATACTATGCTAGTAAAACTCTAAATAAAAATCAATTAAACTATTCAACAATTGGAAAAGAATTACTAACTATTGTCTTTACTTTTGATAAATTTAGATCCTATTTAGTTTGAACAAAAGTTATAATATAAACTGATTATGAAATAATTAAATATCTATTAAAAATAAAAAAGCTAAATCTACATTAATTAGATGGGTATTATTGTTGCAAGAGTTTGATCTAGAAATTAAATAAAAAAGGTTCTAAAAATCAAGCAGTTGATCACTTATCTAGATTAACAACTGAGGAAGAATTTAAAGTTAGTGGAGATATTAAAAAACAATTCCCCAATGAACAATTATTTGCATTTAAGCATAAAGTTATTCCATAGTATGCAGATATTGTGAATTATTTAGTAAGTAAAATTATACCTTATGGAATCAATTATAATAAAAAATTTTATATGATGTAAAATTATGCTTTTGGGATGAACCCTATCTTTATAAGAAGTGACTATATCAAATTGTAAGAATATGCATACCTAATAATGAGATTTTAGAATTTATAAGATCATGTCAGGATTCTGAATATGTAGGACATTTTAGAGGTAATAAAATAGCTACTAAAATATTACAAAGTGGATTTTATTGGTTAACATTATCTAGAGATGTACGTGAATATGTTAAATTATGACAAATGCTGAAAAATAGGAAATATCTCTAAGCGTCAAGAAATTCCCTTAAATTATATTTTAGAAATAGAATTCTTTAATGTGTGGGGAATAGATTTTATGGGACCATTTATTTCTTTATATAGGAATAATTATAACTTAGTTAATGTTGATTATGTTTATAAATGGATAGAAGCAATAGCTAAACTGAAAATAATTCTAAGGTAACTATTAAATTTCTAAAGATTTGTTTTTATAAGATTTGGAACACCTAGAATCATTATTAGTGATGAAGGTACTCATTTCTATAATTAATATGTGAATTTAAAAAAAATTAGATTATAGCATATAATAACTACTGCCTATCATCACTAAACTAGTGGCCAAACTAAAATGTTAAATAGGAAGATAAAAAGGATTTTATAAAAAATTATAGGGCATAGTAGAAAAGATTGGTCATTAAAATTAGATAATGTATTATGTGCCTACAGGACTATATACAAAACCCCTATTGGAATGTCTTCATATAGACTACTATTTGGAAATGATGTTCACTTACCATTGGAATTAGAGCACAAAGTATTTTGGGCAATTAAGAAACCAAATTTTTATATGAAAATAAGTGGAAAAAAGTGACTCTTAGATCTAAATGAGTTGGAAGAAATAAGATTGAGTGCATATGAACATTTTTAGGATATATAAAAGACAAATAAAAAATGGCACAATAGGTAGATCATTAAGAGACAATTTAAGCCTCTACAAAATGTATTATTATTTAACTTTAAATTAAAATTATTTCAAAGAAAACTAAGATCACAATGGTGAAGCCATTTTTTAGTTAAAATTTATGCACATGGTGTTGTAGATATTAAAGACCTAAAGATGAAAATTTTTTTAAGGTGAATGGTCAACAACTTAAGTCATACTATGGAGAAAATTGGACTCAATTGAAAGAGTCTATTAATTTAGTTGAAGACCTTAAAAATTAGAAAATCTACATTGGTTAAGGTTGTTAAACTACACCCTTGTTGGGAGGCAACCCAATATATTGTTTAAAATTATTAGTAGTAAGTTTAGTATTTATTGTAAGGGATTGGGAGTTGAAGATCCATCAGAAGGAGATGTTATTATTAGGAGGCTTAAGAATTGAATTAATGGTATAGCTCTTTCCATCTTTTAAGTTTTTCAGATTGGTCTCATACAATCAAACCTACTAATGTTCTTTTCTCCTAAATAAAAAAATATATAAAAATATTATAAGTAGGCCCAGCACTTAGGTGTTGCATAAGCAATGATGTAGTGTTGAAGTACTATAGTAAAAAATTAATAAAAAGTGGGTTGACGGGTAAACCAGGGCCTAAGCACTACCAAAGTAACACCGAAATTTAGTTCAAAATGCTAGCAATTAGATAGACTCATTTATCATAAAAAGATAAAAAAATTGTATCAATGTCATAGCATTATACCCCAACACCTAAGTCCTGTATAAATGCTTGACATAAATCTTATACCCTATCGGTTACATACAAATGACCATAAATATACCTTTTGATTGGAATAAGAACCACCTTGATCAGTTGATTAGCACATAGGCACTACATGTAGAGTGCCACAGTGCTATATACCACAAAATAGGATAGAAAGGCTGGCTCCTAGGCACTTCCAAAGGAGCATCGCGGCATTAGACCTTGTCAATAAATAGGACCCCTAAGCAACTTAAATTTTTATTCCAACTCATATTCTTCAGATCCTCTTGCACCTTTTCTCCTTAGAATTTCTCCACTCAAAAAAGTTAAATTACCAATCAAATTTGTAAACAAGAACAAGAAGAGAGTAACTACAAGTGACTTCGATCGCTTTATTAACATCGAGGCGAAGGAGAGATACTAGCATGCTCTCATCCATGAACACCTCATTCAAGAGAGATTCTATACTAGGTGGGAGCATAGAAAGAATTATCAAAGAAAAAAACTAGGAGAATTTTTCCTATGACAATAAAGCATACGTTGTCCCTGTGGTGCAGAAATTTTTTACTAATGCGAAGGAGCATTGTTGACCTCACTTTTGGAGTGAGCATTAACCTTTCTCATCTTAGACTTAGGAACCTTTTAGACACTTGGATTTTCTTAGTGCTAAGACACTTCTAGTGATTAAGAAAATACTAAACTTAAGCATAACCCTAAGCCTATGATATACCATAGGGCAATTAGGTTCTTCTTATTCTATGCCTTAAACCAAAACTCATACCTATTCACTCATCCAAATTTTAATGTAAATGAAACACAACCATCCTCAAACCTATTCAATTTATCTTACTTGAATTTGGTTTTCTAATCCAAGCTCCAAGCCTTTTTAACTTGGGACTTAACCTAAGTTAACCCCCATAATCATAACTCAATTTAAGCCCATTCAAGTAAACTAAATCCAACATAATTTTCTCAACCACTCTAATTACTCATTAGATCATTGCAAACCATGCCAATACTTGCAATCAAGGCAATTGAACCAAAGAAAAGTGAGCAACCCAAGTTAACCCATTTGACCTAAACAATTCAAATGAGCCAAAACCTAATTGAGCCCAAATCAATTACAACCAAAGCCACCAATTTACTTTAAATTCATCATTGAACACACCCCAACCATCCATAATCCCAATTGGCCCAAGTTGGCTTGACCAAGTCACTTAACCAAGGGTGACCTAAGAGAGATAATCAAGTCAAACTCTAATTAAACTTCCATTGAATCAAATCAAGCCATCTAATCCCTTCATTGATGATTGTAGATCATTATTGAACACTCTACTATAATCAATTGAGGCTAACCAAGCTAATTAGACCTTTTGACCCAAGTTGACCCAATTTGGCATAAAGAGGAAAATTGAACAAAATCAAATCCTAAATCAAATTGATTGAAACCAATGCTTCCAACCAATCTCTAATCCAATATTAAATATAATCCAACCTTCAATTGAACCCAATTTGGTCAACCTAACCCAATTAGCCCACTTAGCCCAATTTGACCTAAAGGGTAAATTGAACCAAATCATTCCATAATCCAAATTAATTCAAATAAACTATTCCAATCAATCATCAATGATCAATTGAACTTAAACCACACTCATGCTCAAGTCCATTTGGGCAATTTGGTCAAATAGGTCAACATGACCTATTTGACCCAAATTGAACCATATGAGCCAAATTCAAATCTCACCCAAATTGAATCAAACTAATAGCACTCACTCACTCCAAATGACCAATTGAACTCACCCAAAACATTAGTTTGACCCAATTTGGTCAAATTGGTCAACTTAACCCAATTGAACCCATTTGACCCACATGGGTCAAATTGAGCCAAACCCAACCAAACTTGGCATGAGTAATCCTTGGTCACCATGGGCCTACCCAAGTGGGCCCAACCCATGGTGAACACGATTTGGGTCAAACCCATTGAACCAAGTCACCTAAATGAGACAACATTTCCATTTGGGTGGGTTCTCCACCCCTTTAGCCCATGGCAGCCACCTTTGACTCTTCTTGGATAAGAGGACCACTGACCCAACCTATCCCAAGGCTATTGGGCTCAGCCTTTAGCCATGAGAGGGCGAATTCACCCATGGAAACTCATAGGTCCACCTAAAGGAAGTTGTACACTCCATGCCAGACTATTACACTCCCTCAACCTCTCACCCTCAGCCACCTCAGTAGTCCCCTGTCACCTCCGGCTGCCTACTTCGGCTGGACGATTACCAAAGGTTGAACCAATCTCAACCCTTGGTTCTGCTGGGGAGGAGAGTATACTTCTTCTTGTAGATTCAAACTAAACACACACCTTCCCTAGACCATTCCACACAATCCCATACCCTCTACCAAGCTCTTCATCCACTCCACCACCGCTAGCAAGACCAACCCACGATCGAACCTGAGAGCTTCGTTCATCCAAGTTTCCAAAATCTCCACCAAACTGATATTAACTCTTCTCACACACCTCTCTTTAGAGAACTGAAATGAAATATTTCCCGAGTGATTCGATCACTAGAAGACATCTCAAGACCAACTTAGGTGAGCTTTGTGACAGTGTTTGTTCCACAGAGCAATCGATGGGGAGACAGCTTGTGATCTTCTCAATAGGGCTTCATCTCTTCAAGATGAAGCTACCTCTATCGACGAACTACTAGTCTATAGCTCCGACGAGATAAAAATTTGACAATAGTAGTTTCCCCCTTAGGTGTTGATCTTTTTTGAACTGAACTATATTTTCATGTGATTTTCACCATAGGATCCCTTTAGATCCATTCCCTAGTCATTTTGGCATTAATTTCACTATTGAATGAGCATTAGCAAGCTTGGATCAAACTACAAAAGGTGAACGGTGTCTGTCTTCTGGTGCTCGTGGGATAAAGAATCACTAGTTGTTCATTCTACGTGATTAGAACGGATGGCCATGATTAATCACACTAGAAATTTTGATTTAATCCCATTAAAATCATGGGATTAATCTTAACCATTCGATATAAGATCGGATGACCGAGGCAAAATTATGTTCGCCACCGCTGAGTCAGCTGTCACGTTGGATGATTTAAATAACCAATACTGTGACACCATGTGGAAAGAGATGTCGCATCAACATCCTCATGGCGCCAACAGTTTAAAAGGTTAATTAGGACTTTAAAATGTAATTAAATGGTCATAACTTCAAAAAATAATAACTAATTATAGACAAATCCAAAAAATACAAATAAACTCATTTCAGAATGGATAGATAGAGGAGAATTTAAGAAAAATAATATCTTTAATTTATGTTCAATGAATAATGCTTAATTAAAGTTCAAAGCTTAGGATAATTACCTTAATTAAAGCTTAATTACTCAATCAATTAATTCCAAATTTTGTGGGATGATTCCATGAGATGTCCTCTACCTCCCATAATTTTCTTGAAATTATTTGCTATGTAATTTAAAGAAATTGGATTTTCAACCCTAATTATCTTCATTAATTAATTTAATAATTATTAAAATTGATAAATAGTAAAAATTAAATAATTAATGATAATTAATCATTGTGAATAGTGGAAATAGTGAGGATAAAAAATTAGGGCCTCTTTCCTAATTACATTTCTAAATGTAATCTCTTAGGAGGGTTAATTAATATATGTAATAATTAGGGATTAATTAGGAAGATTAGTGATAAAGTAGATATCAAATAAAATCAATGATTGATTTAGATAATTCAAATATATTTTATTAATTCCCTTTTATCTATTTAATAACATAAAGTTGTTAAGGAAGTTATGGTTAACCCATTAGTGTGGGAAAATCATAAGAGTACCTAACTTAGATTATTCTCTCCTTTAATATAATTAACTCTTAACCATGAGCCTAATTGCATTAGATTCCTTTAGGTGCATGACAAATTTTATTTTCCCAAGAGCATGTCATTGAAGGCTCATGGTCAAGTAGTTAACTAGATTAAAGAAGTTTAGGGAAGGATAATTAAATTGATATGCTCAATAACTTAAACTTAATTAATCCATAAAATCCATTTAATTTCCCATTTTAAATATGGTAAATCACCAACATGGGGTGGGGTAAGTGCTAAGTATCATCTCTCCTCCTTAGGTCTTAATAATTCAAATATCAAAATCAAACCTCATAAGAACTTTGGTTAGTCTTAAAGAATATTTATTTGGCTTGATTATCTTTAAGACTTCATGCAATTGAATATGTTATGTGGCAATGTTTAATTACTTCTTTTAATCATCATAAATGTGCATGCCATTTGTGTCATATGTTTATGTTTTCAAAACAAAAAATCTAATTTAATATTAGTTATAAGTATTCAATAAAGCTTACGTTGAAGTTATAATTTCAAAATAGTAAGGGTTTTGATTTATCTTTATGTTTCATGTACATATTTACATACATTTGAATCGGTAAGTATATAGTCTAGACGTCCTGGGAATGCGAGGCTTTGAGTAGGCCAAGGAGGTCTTAGATAACCTCACTTCCTTGGTTTAATAATGACATGTGCTTGCTTAATTTCATTTATATGTATTCATGTGCTAGAATTTGAGATAAAACTTTGCTCTCTTCATATCACTAAGTTTAACATGAATAAAAAGATTTTCTATTATGTAATCTTTGCAAGATTTTAATCCCTAAGTTTGTGTATATGTTACATGTATTTAATTTGGCAGGTATATAGTTTGGACATCCCGGGAACACGAGGCTTTAAGTAACCCGAAGGAGGTCTTAGATAACGTCACTTCCCTAGTTTAACAATGACACATACTTTCCTAAATCTTTAATACATGTCTACTTATTCTTAACTAAAGAATGAAATCTTTCTTTTTTACCAAAATATATGCATTAAGGATCATTCAAGTCTACAAAAAATATGAATATGTATTATGTGCATAAGTATGTATATTGAATTAAATATCATGAATAATAAAAATAAAGAAATCTGTATGCCATTGATAATGGAAAGAAGTGGGGAAATATTATTCATATAATAGCGATCCAATTTTATTAATTTTGAGATGCCTTTCATGTTTGAATAAGATTCCTTAAGACTAACACAAACTTAGCTTAATAAAAATATTTAATAAATGATTCACTAAAGTAACCAAAGTCATAATAATATACTCTTAAAAAACAACTTAAGATAGGGAAGAAGAGGGGTCAAACTTACCTCCCCCACACCCATTTCTTCTCTTCATAATAATTAGATATTAAGTAGGTATCAAATGAAACAAAAAGAAAAAATGTAAATTAAAATTAATCAATTCATTCAAAAATTTAAAGCGGACCTCTCCTAATGTTTAACTTAAACAATTCTGAACTTTAGATAATCACACTTCTAAAGCCTAATTAAGACACCAAACTAAATCTTAGCACACATGTTAGAATACTAAGTCACCAATTTTAGCCTTTAGGTTAGGTCAATGTATACTGTGGTGTTATGTTTTGCTTTATGATGTATTATTTAGAATGGATGTTAGGTTGCCAATAGCCTAATGATATTTTTTGCAGGAGATTATGCTAAAGTGGTAGCTGTAATAATAACTGAATAAAATTGGTCTTGCTTGCAGGTGTCGCTTATCCCCCTAAGCATAATCAAATTAGAATAGGTTTGCTTGGTTACCCAAGTGCGGGGTGCTAAGTCCAAATGTGTGAAATATAATTGCTTAGCTTGTATGTTTGTTTAAGTAATGTTTGTCTTGCAGGTGTAGTTAGATTTCATTTTTTTTATAAATATGTAATTTTTACAATAGGATTAAAATTAGTGCTATGGAGTTTAGGATGAGCAGTGGCTAGAAGATAAAGACTTAGGAGGCCCTGTGGAGCATGGAGCAAATCGATCCAAAAGAAGGAAAAAAGATAAGAGATTGAAGTCTCCTATAGCATTCATTATAATTATAATGTTTTATTATAATTCTGATTGTATAAGAGTAGAGCTTGGCTACCCAAATTCTTTTTTTCGGGTGTACGGTGGTACTTGACTACACCAACCTCTTATTCTTTTATGAAGTTCACATGTTTGATTATTGTGTTTAGACTGTGCAATAGAAATGGCATGCTTTTCATAAGTTTCTTAAAGTATGATGATTTGATGTGTGGTCTGCATGTGGTTGGCTCTTTAGGATAAAATTAAATTTTCTATCTCAATAAAAATTCATAATTAAATTTTAATACAACTCATAACCTCATCCTAAAGCATAGGTCTATAATCAAGATAAATAAAAGATTTAAAAACCCCTTTGTTAAAAGTTGTATGTTATCATACCATGCATATCATATTGTGCCACTCTTGAATAGGGAGGGTCTCCACTTTTGCACAATAGGGGATATGCTTGACCTTTGAGGGCAATCCCTTGTAGTGGAGAACACCTCTTCTAATTAATTTAGCCCATGATTTAATTTCATCATGCATATAGGCAGAATTGTCCTAAGCCCTTGATCCAAAATGAATGTGTCAAAAATGGTTTATAAAATAGTACATTTTGGCATTAGTCTAAGTCATGTTTTCATAGCAATCATGATCTAGTCTCTTAGGGAGTGAGTTTAGGATTCTAGCTTCCTTCCTAAGTAAATAATAGTCTAGCTATCTTGCATCTACATAAGACTGGCCTACATGATTTTAAAGCATATGAGGTGTTAGCTAGCGGCCACTCCAGGTGGTTGTAAGCACAGAAGAGTCGGGGTGTGTTCATTCTCCCTTGTGGAGGTGAATTATCATATCCCATCTTTCCTGATTAGACTTAGGTTGTGCTAAAGCATTTTGGATATAGGTTTTGAGGCTACTTATTTCCTTTGGTCTATGAGCATAAGTCCCCACCTCTTAGGCATTTCCACGATCTTGTGTTATTGGATTATAAGCCCTAGCATTCTAATAAGATTCTAACTTAAATAAAAGTGAATTCTCTCTCTCAAATATATGAAGCCTCACTATAGGGTAGACTAAATCATTCACTTGGTTTCCTAGTATTATGAGTGCTTTCTACTTATCCTTCTTTGTAATCCATAAATAAGTCTTTTTATTTGAGCTCTCCCATTTGATTTTTAAAAATACCTAATCCTTTAAAATAGCTTTGAAATATTTGGAGATACTTATTGAAAACTTTAATCAAGAGTATTCTTAGGAGGTTCCTATTTTTAAGATGTAATTAACTATGGAAGCTTGCTTTCATAGGGAACTAGAGAACCCCGCATAAAATAAACTCTGCTTTACTTCTCCATGTAAAGTACAGGAAAGATCTCTGGTATATATTTAGATTTATTTGCCTTAGGTGTCCTTATTAGATGATTAGGTCCATTGTAGGGTGATGTTTTCATCTCTTGAGATGATACATCATACCTTAATGCAGCACTTGATTACTTCAATAAGTGCCCTCTAAGATCTGCATAATGTCCCTATGACACCAAATTAACACACCACAAGCTTCAAGACAATAAGGTTTTTCTAGAGGAAAATGGGTAAGTTTTGATAATATTATCATTAATGAATATTATAAATTACAAAATTATGCATATAAAGAATATCTTTCTTGCTATAATAGTCATCCAAATTTTGGTAAAATTCTTAGATTCCTCAATGTTAAAAATGTTAATGTTCAATGTAAATGGCTGGAAAAAAGATATCAATTTTATATCACTACATGACCATCGAGACTAAAACTTGGCATTATTTAATTTCTACCAAGTTGATGCCAATTAATAATATCAGTTAGGTAACAAGCGATAAGGCCATTTTGAATTATGTAATTCAAAAGAGTTTTTCTATAGATGTAAGAAACATAATTATAATTCAATTTGTACTATGATTAAGGGTAGTACTATAGTAGGTTTTAGTCATTCCTCTCTTATTTACGCTTTCTGTATTTAGGATGGTGCAGTGGGAGAGCTCAATGAGGAGGTTTTTATACAAATGGTTCCCCTCACTAAAAGGATAATTGAAAGATAGGGATCAAAAATGAAGGTTAGAGAAAGCTCATGAGCTCCTCAATCCAATTCCTGATTCTCGAAATGTTTAAATGAGTAACTCCAAGAAATTAGAAGAGAAGTCTCTAACCTAAGTCAGTAGTAGTAACAATTACATTTAAGGTTTTATTTAATCACTGAATTTCTTTTAAACTAATAATAACCAAGTATCTTAAAAAAATTAGTAATTTTTGTTAAGTTTAAAATTTTCTTAAGCACACACATCACACATCGGAGATTCTTAATGAGTTTAATAAATTGATATTAAAATAAATAGAAGTAAATATAATAATAAATAACATAATTTAAACTAATATTAATTAGAACTTATAAAACATTGCTAAGTAAATAAGGTAACATTGAATTGAGTTCATATTGTATCATATTCATCATGGGTTACAAAGCCAATATGGTATAATTCTAATAAAAATATACATAAAATATATATCATAAAAAGAGAGAAAAAATAAGAAAAATTTAGAATGTGTCACTTGAGGCTAAGTATATCATGATTGAACCTTAAAATTTTTGTAATCTAAATCAATTCAATGATATTACAGAATAATAATGATCATAATTTCAATTGAGAACATAAAAATATGTTTATTTTTATTATATGAATAACTATTTATTAAAAGTCACTTTATTCATCATCATAAGAATCAATTATGATAATATGCACAAAGGAAATTTAACTTAAGAAAAATCTTAGCTAATAATAAGAATTTGTGGAATTTTTGTTTAAAATGATGAAATGTAAGAATAAACATTAAAATGTTAATTTCATTTTTAGTTAAAATTTTTATTTAATTATTTTAGATTTCCAAAAATCTATATTATCAACTAAAAACAATAATATTTTGGACAAGTGTATCAAATTACTTAAGTACAAGTAATAGTTTGGGTTTGGGGGTATTTGATAAGTGTTAAACTTGTAAAAAATTCATGTAATATAATGCCTTTACCATATTTTAATATGTTAAAATGTGTTTATTTTATGTTGTAATAGAAAATTCACAATAAGAAATTTAAGCTTAGTTTTGTAGCGCCTACCCACTGAAAATGGCCTAAATTAGGGTAATTTTATTGCAAGGTCATCGCCTAGGTGCTATATCAGTAGCACTTGAACAAAATCATTTCGGGAAAATTTTATAACCAACTCAACATCTAAGTGTGGCATAAACATTACTCTGGTACTATGCCGAAGGAAAAATATAAAGCAAAGACAACAAGCATAATACTACAACACCTTATCAACAGTGCCCTAGTGCCACTTCCAGCACTGTCGTGCTATGGTCTAATAAAATAGATTTGTCATGGTTCAATGATAGTTTGAATTATTTTGAGGCATTTTTGGTAGGAGCATGGGAGTAACTATTTAGGACTATTTTTAGGCTATATATAGAGGACATTTCTAAGGGAAAAAAATGACTTTTTTTTCTTCTTTTTAAGATTTCTTAGCAAGAGGGTGAGTGTGTGTAAGTGCGTTTGAGTTTTTTTTTGAAGCACTTGGAGATTGACACTCCAAGTGCTATAAAAGTACTATGAGGGTAGTATGGAAGAGTATTTTTTTAAGTAGTGAAGAAGGAGATCAACAATCAATTATTATTAGCATGGGATGCTGGATATTTCCATGATGAAGTAGTAGAAGATCACAAAGAGTGGACTTAGAAGACTTGGTGTGCTAATTTCTTTCTTCTCTGGTTATCCTATGTCTTATTTTAAAATATTAAATGATATTTCTTTCTTCTTCTCTACTATGAAGCACTAAATATAAAGTTCTCTAGATTTATGTGAGCTTTTAGATGTTTCTGTTATATTAAACTTTGTTAATGGATTAATATAAGAAAATGTTTATATTTTTTTATGAAAATGGTATTTTACTTTTCTCCATGCTTCATTTATTTCTGATTTGGTCAATTGCAAAATTAAAATTAGGTGTGATCTAGAGATATCGATAGAGTTCTAGAAGAGCAATTAAGAAAAAGATAAATGAATGTACTAAATAATCATTAATGTGATAGATAGTCTAGAAGCACTAAATAACCATTAAACATTTAATTATTTTTAGGATTCATAATAATTTAAAAGAAAATATAGGTAATGCAAAGTTGACCTCATTTTTGGATGAGGTTAATATTATCCATAATCTTAGTAATTAAGAGCTTTAATCTTAGATTAGGGGCTTCTTAATTATACTCTTAAGACACTATGCTTGGTGGCTAAATGAGCAAACCAAAATCAAATAATATGTCAAATCAAAGAAAATACTAAATAAAAATATCAAAACTAAATTTGAAACCAAATCAAACTTAAATAAACCTAACTCAAAACACTTAACTCTAATTCAAGTTGAGTGAGCTCAAACCAACCCATAGCCCACTTTGGCTTGATTTGTCAATCAACCAATAGCCCAAAATCATGTAAAGTGGAGCTAAGGATATGAGGTGGAGTTAAGGTGAGGTGGAACCATGATAAAAAAAATAGAAATAAGAAAATCCAAAACATGTGCACATGAGATCAAAACTTCCACCCTTTATACCTCATTCTTCTTCATATAATCCCTACATAATCTAATCTCCAAAATCAAGGAAGACAACAAGATCTTAGCCAAATCAAGTGGATAACCCTAGTTGGAATGAGAGAAGGTAGAAATGAACATAAAAGTCGAAGGAGATATTATGAAAATCCAATCAACACAGACAATAGCCACTAAAAGAGACTGTGGCACCATTTATCCCCTTATCCTTGACCTGAGAATTGATGGAAGCATGCTCAGGAACAGTTGCAAGCCCATCCAAACCAACCACCACACATTTATCCACATTAATGGTGATTTTCAACCACTATGAAAAAGAGAAGAAAAGAGGTTTCAAAGCTCTAGGTTTTGGCATTAACTATCCTTCAGAAGCTCCACTAAACAAAATCAACCCATTCCCACTTCTTTACCACATAAAATCATAAAATTCAATAAGATTCCAGTGAAGAGGCGGCAACCATTGGTGTTCCTAATGATTGGAGAGGAGGTAAGTGATCATCTTCATCCTAGAGCATCATCTCTCATCCAAAAACATGCTCGAGTTGACTTTACTGTCGAACATTGGCTCCAATGAGATAATTTTATCAAAATAGTAGTCAACCATTAGGATTCTCATTTTTTGATAAAGGGGGGGGTCAATTTTAGGAATTTTTCCATTAGATCCCTTGCAATTTTATTATTTTGACCTCTTGATGTGAATAAGATGATTTTTCGATGAGAATCGCCGGGAAATCGCCCACTTTGGGCAAAATCGGGCGACTTTTGCCCATCCTAGGTGGCATTGCTGGCCCAGATCGTCGGTTGGGTGAGAGAAGACTTGGAAGCCATCTAAGCCTCCTTAAATAGAATAGACGGCTAAGATTAGAAGGAATCTAGCTCTGATTTCATTCTTTATATCGTGTTGTTTGATCTAGACCATCCGATCTCTAATCGAACAGTCTGATCAAAATGATATTTTCCAGCTCAAATGGCTCCTTCAACATCATGTGGCCTAATCAGGCTATGACACATGAAAGTCGAGCCCAGTCAATGCCACGTGGAGCTGACTGGTTTAAGTAAGAAAATAAGGATTTTTGAAATTAAATAAATGATAAAAAAAGGCCTGAAACTTTAAAAAATCATAAAAAATAAAATATGTAACAAAAATTTTCAATTAAGGGCTCGCTCGATTCATCTTTTTGGAAAGAATCTAATAAATCCAAAATCCCCAATTGTTGTTAGGTATTTTGTGAGTAATATAGTTTTTAGTGAAAACCTAATTTCATTAATTAATCTAAAAATATTAATCAGATTGATCTCAAACTTTTAGGGATTGAAATTGAAGTCAAAATGCATATCACATAAAAGTTTCAAATTAAAATGATGAATGAATTAAGATATATTAAATTTGAAAGTTCAAATTGCTAATTTCATGAAATAATTAATTGAAAATTCTAAAAAATAATAAAAATCCTTAAAATAGCTTAGGCCACTTCAATTAACATCTAAGATCCTTAAGAAAATAATATGATCTTCTGAAACTTGATAAACCTAAAAGAAACACTTCATGTTAAGATTTAATAAATTAAAATTAATATTAATTGAATGAATTAAAGCTAAATTCCAAACAATTTAAATGTTAAAACAAAATCAAAAATAAAAATAATACTTAAACAATTGTTAATCAAACCTTAAATCAAGCAAATATCACATAATCTTCAAATGAATTAAATTAAATATAAACTTAAACCTAATTAAATTAATGAAAATCTATTAAATATTAATTAAATTTCAAATTAAACTCATAATTAAGCAAACCAATGAAACTTTAATCTCCAATCATCCTAATCTAAAAATAAATTCAAACTTTAACCTAAATGCCTTAGGTTAATATAAGTTAAACCAAATGAAATATACTTAAGATAGATAGGACAAAAACATTAATACAAGCAAAAATAAAATAGTGATTTAAACTAAATCAAATAAAACAAATCAATAAAATCTAATTAAAATAATAAATTAAATCAAAGTGAAAATCAAATCAAATCAAATCAAATCATAATTACTTCAATTATGCAATCAAATTAAAATTCATTTAAGGAAACTTAATCTTCATAAACTAAGACAATCAAATACTTAATAGAATGAAACTTAAGTTAAAATGAATCAATCTTGGAAGAAGTAATCATTAATCAAGCTTATATTATCTAATCAAATCAATTATGAACACCTAATCAAATTCAACTAGACCATTAATGGAAGGAAACACTCAATTTGGTTAATCAAAATGATAAGGAAATATAACAAAACTTTAATTTGATCAATCATCTAAGCCAAATTTTAAACAAATAAATAAAATAAACAAACAAACTTTAAACTATCTAATCAGCTTAGTTAGCTATATGAAGCGAATAAATCTAATTAAATCCTAATTAAGCATTGAATGTCAATCATATGAAATCATTTAAATTCAATAAACAACAAAATTAAGTTGAGCCCTAATTAATCATCAAACTATAAATCAAATAGATAATAACTCATAATCAAATCAAATCAAATGAAACTAAAGTAAATCTTAATCAATTTAACATAATAATCAAATTAGGTTCAATTTAATCTATTTGAATTAGTTGAATTAATTAATCATTAAACATGCAAGTTTAATAATCAAATTAAACATGAACTATCATCCAATTACATTAACCAAATTCTAATAAATGAGTCAAATTAAATGAAATTCTAAATGCAAACAATCAAATTAAGGGTTCCACTTTATGTGTTTAACAACATAAAGACCCCTATGGAAATTATGATTAACCCATAAGTGTGGGAAAGTCATAAAAGTACTTAATTAGATTCTTTAATTTAATTGATTCCTAATCATGAGCCAATTTCATTCATGCTTATTAAGACATAAAAGTCCTTTAGGAGCATTACAAATTTGATTTTCTCACATGTTCATGTCATTTGTGGCTCATGATTAAATGGTTAATTAAATTAAAGAAACATGGGTAAGGTGATTAGGTCCATTATGGGGTGATGCCTGGTATATTCAAAAACCCATCATACCTTAGGAGTTCTTCTTAGGTGATTAGGTCCATTATGGGGTGATGTCTCTATCTTTTGAGATTGTACGTCATACCTTAATGTTGTACCTGTTCACTTTAATAAGTACCCCCTAAGATCTGCATGGTGTTCACAATGACCCGCCAAATTAAAACAACACAATTTTTTTGGTGACTTCGCTAGAGAATGTTCCTCTCTATCTTTAATAAACAATTATTGTCTCCATACATCGATAGTGGACTTATAATTTATATAAACCCAAGACTATCTTTCTTTCCATTGGAACTTTGCTTATTTCATCCTTAAGCAATGGTGGCTAACATCCTTTAGGTTTTAGGACCTTACTCCAAGTAGGTCTTAAAACCCCTATTGGGTCTCCCAATAGGTAAAAAAATAAATCAATCAAAGAAAGAAAAATAACTAAACATAAGTCAAATAAAATTAAGAACCTCATACTACTGGCTTGGTGAAGTAAGATTCACCCATTATTCAACAAAATTCCAATAAAATCCAAAGCAAAAATAATGAAAAATCTTTTCCAAAATTTTTAAAAATCTTTCCAAACAAAATTAATAAACCCAATTTAACATAATCAAATTTGTTAAATGAGGATTCTCACTCAAAATCAAAATCAATCAAACAACAACAACAAACAAAAATTCAACTCCATTTAACATAGCCAAATTTGTTGAATGAGAGTTTCCCTTTCAAAATCAAATCAAAATCAAATACCAACAACCACAAAACAAAAGTCTCTTCCTCAAAATATCCAAAATTTATCCAAAATAATTGAACCCCATTCAACATAACTAGATTTGTTGAATAAGGGTTCCAATTCAAAATCAAAGAAAATAAATCCAACAATAATCCAAAGATAAATCTCTCCTTCAAAATCTCCAAATCTCTCCAACATGCAATTGAACCCCATTTAGTATAATCAAATTTATTGAATGAGGGTTCCAATTCAAAAATCAAAATAAAAAATTCAAGTCAACAACATAAAAGCAAATGTCTAATCTGGTTCTCTCTTTCCAACAAGCTGCACTCCCATCTCTTTCTTTCTTTTTTTTTTTGTCTTGTCTTTTTCCTCTAGTGTGGATTTAGTCCTAGATCAGGCCATACTCACCCATGCCTCTGTCATCAAGTTTGTTCTTGGCTTTGAGCACTTCAAAGTCACCTAAGAGGGACCAGTTCTCACCACTATCAGTAAAGAGGAGGTGGTAGGCAAGAAGCCACTCCTATAGTTCAACCTGTAGTCTAACTCTGAGCTCCCCTCTTTGAAGAGGAAGGCTATTGAGGTTCCCCTTCTAGATCTGTCAATTCAGTCAGTTGTTGCTGCTATAATTTTAGCACAAGCTAATATCGCCTGTGTGGTTGCCCTTGCTCTGAAGAAGAAAGCTATCTTAGTTTCTGAGATAGTCTCTCCTGCATTCGAGATTAGTTCTAGTTCTCATCCTATTCCACTCATTAAGACCCAACGTCATAATAAGAAGAGAAAAATTAAGAGACATTACGAGCATGTGGCCAACGAGGTAGATGAAGCCTCCCATGTTGCTAAGGATCGTGAGACCTCTCCACTCTTGAGTGGCAGTAGGTTTCACCCATTTTAGGTTTAGAGGGAGAGGCAGACTACCAGAGGATAGCTGCATTACCCCCATCGCCTGAGAGTATGAGACACCGGCTAGGGAAAGGAGGAGGCCCTATGCTAGTCTATGGTCTATGCTCCATAGAGTTGAGAGATCCTACGGGCGCTCAGAGTCTATTACTTTGCATGGCCCGAGGAGACTGATCCCTAGAAGGTTAAGGATCAGATTCACTAAGAGAGGTCCAATAGGCCAAGATTGTAGCCCAAGTTGGCAAGAGATGGAGGAGGAGATTTGTCAGGCAGTCGGTGGCCTCCTCTTTAATTGATTTTCCTGATCGGTAAGCTGTCAAAGCTGATCATTCTAATTGTATTATCCTTACCAATTCTAGAAATCATAGGAGGAGATCTCCAACAGAGAGGCAGTCAGTGTCCCCACCATTACAGTACTCCACTCGCCATCCATCTTCACTAGTCTAAGTTCCACCATCTATAGTGCCCACCAAGTTCCACAAGCCCCCATCTGGAGAGATGGCTTCTCTTTTTTGGTGATCCAGTTATGACCCAAGGATCTCACTCCATCTACTCCATCTATCAAGATGGGGTCAAGCTCCCCTACTCGACCTTCCATCCCAACAGTGGTGAAGAAGGAGTGGCGACCCAAGTGTATCATTTTCGCTCCACCACAGTAGTTGGAGGAGGCAAAATGAGGGGAGGTAGTCCCGATGGCGGAGTCGCTTGAGAGTTCCCATTATATCGTGAAAATGTAAGGTCGAAAGATGACCATTTTTTAGGATGATATCTTAGAGGATAATCATGTCACAGTGAGGCAGAGAGTTGGGGATGATCAGTCTGACCATAAGGAGGGTAGGGTAGTGTTTGATGTGGATGAGGATGACATGTTAAATGATCTAGTAGAAGTCCACATGGTTGATACCTGATGATCCCTATAGTGGGAGCAGCCTAGTCAGGAAGGCGTTGTAATTGAGAAGAGTGAGGCATCAGACTTAACTCAATGCCTCCTCCAGCAAATCAAATAGAAAGATGATCAGATCAATAGGATGGAGCAAAAGGTAGAAGAGTTGATGAAAGTGGTCCTAGCCTTGCAGAACCAAGCCCCAATTTCACAACCTTTCCCATGGAGGTCGATCAGCCTAAGCTAGTTCATACCATAGATCATCCTAAGTGCACTCCCATGGATGATGACAATGGTAGCTTGCATAGGAAGGTCACTAATAGCACCTCCATCTATGAAAAGGACATCAAATAAATAGTGGAGCAATAGGTAAAGGAAGCATTTGCTTAAGCCAGGGAGCTCATATATTCTAAAGGGTTGAACCTACCCGGATGAGTTTGATCAATACCCCAATAGTTTTATGCCACCATCCTTCAAAGTTTTTGATGGTAGTGGGAACCCAAAGCAGCACATAGCGCACTTTAGAGCCAATTGTTACAATGTGTGATGCATTTCTTTTCTGGTTATTTATCAGTTGCCTATCATGGGTAGCATTTGATTGGTATACTGAATTGCTCAATGGTTCAGTGAATACCTTTACAGAGTTAGAGCATCTCTTCATCAATAGATTTGTAAGAGCTCAGTAAAGGGTAAGTGAAGGTGACCTCATTGTAGAGAAGAAAAAACCCAATGAGTCCCATATTGATTGCATTCTTAGATGGCACAACCTAAGTATGAAATGTGAACCAGAGCTATAAATGTAGCATGCCATTGAGAACCTACAAGAATATCCATGGCCCAGTTGCCTTCATGCTTAAGGGCTTCATTATTAAGACATTTGAGAAGTTAATGAGCAAGGTGGCTAACCTATAAGAGGAAGCCAAATAGTTACCCATTTTAGACCAGTCATCCAATCCAAAGCCTTAGAAAGTCTTTGAGAATAAACTTGGGATAGTCGTGGTAGTTGATAAGGGGAAGCAGCCAACGAGAGCTCAATTTGATAGGCCCCGATTTCAGTAGCCTCCTCCACTGCCACCTCTTCCACTACCTCGGCCACCACAATGACCACCACCACCACCACAACCTACTCTGTAGTGGTACAATTATCCATCACCAGGTAGCTCTTTTCCACCTACTCTTGTTGACAAACTCAACAAATCATATTCATTCAAGAGGAGGTAGTCAGGAAGATCTTTAATAATCTCTTGAAGAAGCCAAATTTTTAGGTACCCAAGCCTAAGAAGCTAGAGGAAGTGAGTAGGAGTAATGATCTTAAGTACTGCCCCTACCACCACATGTTAGGCTAGATCTTAGAGGATTACATTACCTTCAAGGATTGGCTTGAGCGCAGCTATAAGTCAAGAGATATAGTTATCCCTAAAGAATACTTAGTAGAACAACCATCTTGTTCCATCAGAGTAATCCTTAGAGATACCTCAGATCCTCTTAAGACAAAAGAAGGTAGGGATATCTCTTTATGTCTTGCCTCTATAAAGATTATTTTTAAAATCAAGAAACTTTCTCTACGAGTGTCTAAATCAGCAGAAACCTCCAAGATGAAGGAAGGTTTACCACTTATGAGGGACAACTCGGGGAGGGTGTAAGCCTAGCGATAGCAACAGCAACCTACCTTACTTTCCCGAGATAGATTAATAGCGCAACCATCATCTGAGTCCATTACTCCTTCCACCATCGTAGCTACTACCACCTCTAGTAAGAGCATTGTATCAGCAGATGAAGGCACCAAACCCCTTATCCCACTTTCTTTACTTAATTTATACTATGTACCTCTTCCAAAATTTAAAAAAAAATTAATGAAGAAATCTGATTCCACTTAAATATTTTTCACTACTGATGATCCTATTAATTTTATTCCAATTGAAAGCTCTTCAAGTCAAAGTAATAATGCAAATAATTCTAATCATTCCCAATTTGATTCAGAAATAGATTTTCCTTTTTTGAATTATTTGGGTTCACCTTAAGATTGATTTGGAGTTGTTCAAGAGAAGCTGTAGGTACATCCAATGAGCAGGTTGAACTTTCCACAATCTCCTCACAAGAAGTCACTGAAGTCAACCTCAGAAGTGGCAAAGTTCTACCTCTTAGGGTAGTACCTCATGATAAGGGAAAACTAGTTATTGATTCCAATGAGAAGATAGCCCCTCCATAAGATACTCCACCTATGGATGTGCTTGTGGAGGATAAGCCCAAAATTGTTACAACATTCTCGCGCATCTTAGAAAGTTGACAGCTAAGTTAAGTATATATGATGCCCTTATCTTATCCAAAGAGATGAGGGAATCATTAATCAAGGCTTTTCTTGATCTAGAAATATTCTTAGCTTAGCTGATCGCTTTTGAAGAGGAAGCATGCTTTTTAAAGGAGATCCTAAGAGTTACATTCACCAATGAAGATCTACTTCTAGGAACGATCAAGCACAACCATACACTCTACATTATAATGGATGTTGGCAGATTCAGGCTATCTAGAGGTTTGGTTGATCTGAGTGCATCAGCCAATATTATAAGTTTAAGAATCCTTGCCTACTTTAGGATTGATATCTTTAAACTCCAAATGGAGAGGATGATGTTGAAAAGATTCAACAAACAAGATAAGAGGGCCTTAGGCTCTATAGTGTTGTCCTTCGAGATAGATGATTGGAAGACTGAAGTGAAGTTTCACATAATATATTCATATAAATCTTTCAATACTTTGCTTGGAAGACCATGGATACATGAGAATAACACGGTTCCATCCTCTTTATATCAATGCATTAAGTTCCTAAGAGGTGGAATCAAATACTGTGTCAAAGGAGATCTCAAACCCTTTATATTTCATGAGGTCAGGATATATGAGGATGCGGCCTACTATCTCCTTAAGAAACAAAATGGCTATTCTCTTGAACATAGTCAAAATCCAAATGTAATAGAAAAAGAAAAAATTGAAAAGGAAAGAAAAAAATAGAAAAAGAAAATAAAATGGAACTAGAAGAAGACCTTAGGGAGGAAGTGAAGCCTGAGATTAGATTTCACCCACAGTTTGTTACTCCATTCAAACAAGTGGGGAGGATAACCTGACCTCCACCAGGATGAGGAAGAGGCAAGTCTAGAGGGAGTCCCCAAGGTGGAAGGCCTCCATACTTACCACCCACTAAGAGATTCATCCCAGCTTCTAGGAGTACACCTACTATCCACATAGACTTAGAATCTAGTTCAAATGATGAGTCTTATGTGGTTAACACTCCTATCAACTCTTCTCGATAGTAGATCCCATTGGAGGTGACACTCGAGCTAGACAGTGATGAAGATTGAGTCCTCATTATATGAAACTATTAGACATCAGTTAGGAACCTTAGCTCTATCTCCACTTTTGTCACAAAAAGTTGAGGGTTTGGTAGTTAAGGAAGCCCCTAAATCATTTACAACTATAAAAACGCAAAGGTTCTATCCGGGAGTCTCATCCTCAAGTCAAAAAGTTGATGTAAAACTTGATGATGATTCATATAAGGAATTAATAGAACTTCCATTTGATTGGTACTCATTGTGTGTTCTAAACTTAGCAAAAAAGGTTTAATCCCACATGCATGGTCAAAGCACAATTTGAAATACTTCAAAAGGCTATGGAACAACAAATGCAAGAATTCTCCATCGAGACCAAGACTAGGCTTCGATATAGTGGGCTTAGTCAATGATGATGATTATTGCTTGGTCATCACTAATCATTTGGAATCTGATAGGTTCTTTTAAAATCACATTCACTCATATGAGGAGGTGTGCTTAGAAACTTTAGATGATCCAGATAATTTCTAAGTCAAAGATGCACCTCTATAATTTGAAGAAGAAATCAAGTCAATAATAAATGAACTCAAAGAAATCAACTTGGGAACTGAAGACAATCCATATCTGAATCACATCATTTCTCTATTGAAAGAAACTAAAATAATGACTTAGTTAGGCTACTCACTAAATTTAAAGACTGCTTTGCATGGAGTTTTGAAGAAATTCCTGGATTGGCTCCTGACGTAGCGATCCATAAGCTAGCGATATAGCCCGATGCTAATCCTATCAAGCAAGATGCTACACACATGTGATTAGACATTGAACAATAAGTCATTTTTAAAGTTAAAAAATTGATCGATGTTGCTTTCATCCAGAAAGAAAAATATCCCACTTAGTTGGCTAGCGTCATCCTTAAAAAGAAGAAGAATGGCCAAATTCGCATATGCATCAATTTTAGAGATCTTAATAAGGCATGTCCAAAAGATGAATTTCAAGTACCAATACCAGAACTGATGGTAGACATTGTCTCATCTCATGCAGCCTTCTATTTCATAGATGGTTCATCTAGATATAACCAAATAAAGATGGCACCTATAGATGAAAGAAAAACTACCATTAGAATCCCGATAAAAATATATTACTATAAAGTCATGCCTTTTGGCCTTAAAAATGTCGGTGTCACATACCAGCAAGCTATGAATCGAATCTTCAATGAACTCATTCATCACCAAGTTGAATGCTACGTCGATGATCTTATGGTCAAAAGTAAAGAAAAGAAAGACCATCTCTTTGACTTGAGAGTAGTTTTCGAGTGGTTAAAATAATATAACCTCAAAATGAATCCTCTAAAGTGTGCATTTGGAGTAGCTTCAGGGAAGTTTCTTAGGTTGTTGCTCAATATCGTGGGATTGAAATCGGCCTAGACAAGATTAAAGCAATATTAGAAATGCCACCCCCTAAAAGTCTAATATAACTTAGATTATTCTAAGAAAGGTTGGAATATCTAAGACACTTTATATCCAACTTATCAGCAGGATGCCAACCATGTTTATCACTAGTCAAGAAGGATGTCAAGTTTAAGTGGGATGACCAGTGCGAGCATGCCTTCGAGAACATCAAGCGATATCTTATGGTGTCGCTAGTCCTAGTTGCCCCTATCCTGAGCAAGCCTCTCATTCTCTACACTATTGCATTAGACGACTTCCTTTGTGTTTTGTTGGCCCAAGCCAATGACGAAAGGGAAAGAGAATGCACTATACAATCTCATTCATCGTCTAATCCCTGCTGAAGCAAACTATCCACCCACTGAGAAGCATTGCTTAGCTTTAATTTTTGCATCCCAAAAGCTATGACATCATGGTTTTTTATAAAATAAACTTAATTTCTAGAATCAATCCACCGCAATATCTTATGACAAGGTTAATGCTATCTGGATGGTTAGCATGATGGTCCATGATTTTTTCATAGTTTGTATTATTTTTGTACCCCTCTGTACGGTGAAAGGACAAGCAATTGCAAATTTTTAGCAGCACACCCACTTGTTGACTCTCCACTTAGTGATGATCTCCCCGATGAATAAATCATGAACTTATGGGATACTAATATTCACCACTGGGAGATGTATTTTGATGGTGCAGCTTCCTCTTAAAGAAGAGAAGACCCACAATCTACTCTTTCATATAAGGCTGGGGTATGAATAATTCTCCTAACTTCGGACCGCAATATGATGAGATTCTCATATCATCCATTCGATCCTTGCACCAATAATGAAGTCAAATTGAGGCTCGAAGTACCTGTTTGGAGTTAGCCATTTTGCTAGGCATCTAGAACATTAACTTCTTTGGGGACTCTTAGTTAGTGGTCAACCTAATTGATGGGTCCTATAAAGTCTTAAAGCCCAAACTCCATCACTACCATAAGTATACCATGGAGTTGCTATCTCAGATTCTAGAGGTGACCATCTATAAGATCTTTTGAGGGGAAAATGCCACAACAGATGCCTTCGCTAAGCATACCATGGAGTTGGCATGTCCGGGAGATGAGTCCATATTAATAGAGGTCCAAAATAAGCAAGTCATGCCTTTTATTAATACTGAACTTATCAAAAAAAATACTATCTTGAAGGAGAGGTTTCTCTTGCCATAAAGGATGAAGAACTAGACTGGAGGCTACCAATCATTGAATACCTAAATAAAGGAAAAGTACCTCAAGAGAAGTCCCAAGATTTTTCCTACACCCTCATGGATGGTGTCTTATACTGGTGGTCCTTCGATCATACGTGGTTACATTGTTTAGACAAACATGAAGCCCATAAGATCATGACTGTGGTACATTTAGGATTATGCGAATCTCACCGATCTGGTCCAAAGATTAAAGCCAAAATCAAAAGACTTGGATATTATTGGTCGATGATGATTATTGATTGCATGAACTTAACAAAGTGGTGCCACCAATTCTAAGTACATAGAGTGATCCTACACTAGCCACCCAATATTCTACATCTAACATTGGCCTCATGGCCATTCAAGTGTTAAGGTACTGACATACTGAGTCCGATTGATCGTCCTTCATCTAAGGGTCACTAGTTCATCCTTACAGCTACCGACTACTTTTCCAATTGGGCGAAGGTGATACTGCTCAGGGAGGTAAAAGCTCATGATGCGCTCTAATTTTTCAAGAATATATCGTGTATAGATTCAGGGTACCTCATCGAATTATATCTGATTGTGGTACTGCATTCAAGAGCACCAAAATCAACAACTTTGCTTGGAGACAAAACATAAATTGGAGATACTTTACCATTCATTACTCATGGGTGAATTGTTTAGTAGAAGCATTCAATAAACTCTCATTTAAATACTCAAGATGATGCTCAATGATAACAAACGATAATGGCATGAGTAGTTAGTTGAAGTTTTGTGGGCTTACCGCACCAACTACAAAACCCCAACTCAACCTACCCATTTCTCCTTAGTATAATGGTCCAAAGATGTCTACCATTCGAAGTCTAACTCCCATCACTAAGGATAGTTGTGGGTAGCAAGATTACAATCAAATAGAATGCCAAGTTACGGCTAGAAGAACTCGAAGGTTTGGAGGAGAAATGCTTACGGACATGCCAGAACCTCGAGTTATACAATGTAAAAATGATTCAAGCTCATAACAAGTTGGGTCATCCTAGAGCTTTATAAGTAGGAGAGCATATTTTAGTTCTAAGAAGACCAATTGTTTCCCATTGTAAGATGGGAGGCAAGTTTGAACCCACTTGGGAAGACTTTTACCATAGAGAAGGCCTACTAAGGTGAATCATACAATGCCCGATGCTTCCAACAATGGGCTCTATCTTAAGAAATATTACCCATAAAATAATGTTTAAAAATAATTTTCATCAATAAAATTTTATTTCAAATCAAAATCTCTTCAAATTGAAAGCATTTCCATTTGTGAATCTTTCGTGCTGTGTTTTAGGGTAGGTGTAAGAGAACTCAAGTGGCATCCTATCTCTCATTAGCACAACACAAACATAAAATTACACACAAATACAAATAAAATAAATAAAAATCCTTTTTTTGGGCTACCTTGAGTTGAGATAAGTCCCCTAGTGGCCCTCACTCAATAGTTGCTCTAAGTCGAGTTAACTCATTACCTAACTAGTGTGTTTCTCCAATGGTCTTTTTGCTTAGGAGGATGTGAGTCCCTGCACTTTCTTCCTAGCTTAACCACTGCACATCGATTAGCACTTTGTTAGTGTGGTATGTCATATTGCATGACCGATAAGCTACTTTCATGTTAGCTTTGTTTAAGAAGATGTGAATCCCCGTGCTTTCTTCTTAAACTAGTTGTCGTGCACTAACTGGACCTGAGTTCATCTTTGAGGATTAAGGTAAGACCCCAGCGGCTCCTTTTCTTCCTCACTACTTTAAGTTTGGGTCCAGTCCTTCTTTATGACTTCCCACTTAGTAGTCACCTAGGTCAGACAATAGTTGTCAAGCCGATAATAAATAGTCTCGATGATCAATTCCTTTTAGGAAAATGTGAGTCCCCAAAGCTTTCTTCCTAGAATGATCATCACAAATTGACGGGCACCTTAGGTTGGTTGGTGTCCACTTTGCTGATAGCGATCCACCTGGTGGATAACACTGCTCAAGCAGATGTCAATTTCTACGCTTTCTCCTTGAGCTGACCGCTGTAGACCTATTGGCTTTATCTTTTTCAGGGATTAGGATAATGCCCCCAAAGGCACCTTCCCTATGGGCATTTATGGTATTTATTTTTGGATCATGTGTATGTGTGTGTATGTGTGTGTATATGGGTGTACACAATGTAGATCTGAGGAAGTACTTATTGAGATGATCAGGTATGACATCAAGGAATAGTACATTATCTCAAAAGATAGAAATCACTACCCTACGATTGACCTAATCACCTAATAAGGACTCCTAAAGTACGATGAGTCTTCGAGTGTACCAGAGATTCTTCCCCTACTTTACATGGATGAATAAAGCAAGGTTTATTTAAATTAGGTTCTAAAGTTTCTTATGGGGGCAAGCCCCCATAGTTAATTACATCCTAAGAAAGTTGAGTTTCTTAGGAATATTCTCGATTAAAGTAGACAATTATTATCTTCAAAGATTTTGATGATAAGACTATCAATAAATTGGCTATGTTAAAAAATCAAATGGGATATATCAAAAGGAGAGACTTATTATCAAAGCCAAAGGAGATGAATAGAGGATGCTTATGATACTAGGAAACCTAGTGAGCATCCCAAACTATACTATAGTTGAGCTTTATATGTTTGAAGTTGAGGAGAATTATATGTTTGAATTGCAATTTTATTAAAAGGCTAGGGCTTATAATCCCACAACACAAGGTTGTGAAAGTACCTAAGAGGTGAGAATTTATGCTTGTATCTCGAAAAAAATATCTACCTCATCTTAAATCTAGGGAGCTTTGTTATGAAAGAAAGCGCAACCTAAATCTAAGCCAAGATGGGTATATGGTTTACCTCCATAAGAGAGGATAAATCACCCAACTGCCGGACTTACAACCGCCTAGAGTGGCAGCCAGCTAACTCCTCTTACACTTTAAATCTATGTAGCCAAGTCATATGAATTATAAGATAGTTAGGTTGTTATTATTTAGAAAGAGACTAAGTCCTTAAACCCACTTCTTAAGAGACTAGACCATGAGTGGCATGAGTAATGACTTAGTCTTATGCAAATCTTTTCAAATTTTATTTGTATTTGACACTTTATTTTGACAAAGGCTTTGGGATTTTATATGCCTAAATGCATGTTGAAATAAGCTATGGGCCAAATCAATAAAGAAGAGGGTAAAGCCCCATCAGTAGGAGTTACTCTCATAGGTCAAGCATTTCCCATATATGCAAGAATGGGGGCCCTCCTTTTACAAGAGTGGTAGAAGATGCATGCATGATATTAGACATACAACATTCAGCTAAGGGGTTGCTAAATCTCTTATTTATCTTGATTTAATACCTAAGCTTTAAATGAAGTTATGAGTTATTTAGAAATTTAATTATGAGTTGTAGTTGGGTAGAAAATTTATTTTTTTCAAAGAGCCTAATTGGATCGAGGCCATACAACAAAGCATTAATATAGGAAGAAACTAAAAGATGCATGCAATGTCTAGTGCGCAATATAAACAAATCATCAAAAAATCTATAAAGCTAATGCAACAGCATAAAATGCCTGTGCGGTTGGGTGACGCTATACAACCTGAAAAGAAAAGGGGTAACTGAGCTCTACCCATATACAACCAAGATTACAAAAGAATAATTACAAGTAAGAATGAATACATGCTATGTGAGTCTTCATCTTCTTCAAATCTTAATGTCTTCTTTCCTCCTCTTTGCTTCTTTAATTTGGCTCACTTCAAGGCATCACATGGCACACAAGAGCCAGTGCTCATCCTAATTTCTCTATAACACTAATACGAATTGCTAATTGTAAAATTACATTAAAATGGAAAGATAAATAAACTACACCTATAAAATAAAAGTTAGTTAAACATACATTCCACCCAAGCAATTATATTTATAATTTGGGCTTAGCACCCCGCACATGGATAACCAAGCCCACCTGTCCTAACTTAGATTATGCTTAGGGGCTTAAGAAACCTATAAAGAGAGCAATTATATTTAGGCAGCCCCTTAAGCACAATGCCCTACAAGAGATATAATTAGGATAATAATGGCCTAACATTTAGTCTACTAAGCATACACTCTAACATCCAGTCTAAAATAATATATCATAAAACCAAACAAACATCAAACCATGCACCGTCCTAAGCTAGAAGTGGTGACTTATCTAATATGTGTGTATTAAAGCTTGTGTGGTATGTCCTAACTAGGCTTTAGAGTTATAGTTTCCTAAGTGTAAAAAAGATTCAATTTAAAGGGTGGTTTCACTTTAAGTTATTTAGTTAATTTACAAGCTTTTACTTAATATTTTATTTTATTTCATTTGACCTACACAAAATAACTAAGTTTTATAAAGAGAGGAAAAGAGAGGATCACTCTCTTTCACCCCTACCATAAATCACATCTAAGGCCAATTAATTAATCAATTCTCTTCAGTGAATGGCTTATCACATATTTTAATTAATCCTAAGTTTAGGTTCACTTTAAATAAACTCATTCAATAATAATGGCATCTTAAGATTAATTAGAATGAATTACTATCACATAACACATATTTGTTTATTTCTTTCCATCATATATAGCATGCATATGGTTAAGTCCTAAACATACTTATACATGCAATTTATATTTTAGCATACTTGAATGATGAATGTAAGCAAATGTATTTGGAATTGATATTTCATTTGGTTGAATTATTTTGTCATATTAATTTAAAGCTCTATCTAAATTCTTATGCAAAGGCATAAGCAAAGAGCAGTTACATAATTAATGAATTCAACCACTTGAACAAAGTATGAATGCATGTTTCTTTTTAATAGAAAATGGGATTTTCATTCATTAGCCAAATGTACACACAAATGTATAAGAGTTTTAAGCAAGTACGTCACCATTATTCTACACTAAGGGAGCGAGGTAGGAACCTCCTTAGGGCTACTTAAAACCGTGCATCCCTGGGATGTCCAGTCTAATATACCCGTTATCCTCAAATACATATGGATGTATAAGCAACTAAAAGAATGAGAATCATGCAAAAGTAAAATTAATTTGATTAAATTATGATTTTCATCCACTAGTTGTATCACATACACACACACACGCACACACACACACACACACACACACACACACACACACACACACACACACACATATATATATATATATATATATATATATATATATATATATATATATATATATATATATATATATAACTAATATCACAACACATATTCTTATTTATTAAGAAGCCTTTGAAAATATGTTTGAGATTTAGTAGTGATAATAGCCACACATATCTTTAATTAAGTCAACACATGCAAATTAACATAAAGGAAATCATTTTTATTTGATCAATTTTAAAAAGATGAATGCATGAATCAAATGACATATAACACTTTAATATGAGTGAAAGGAAATAAGCAAACATAAGCATACAATCTCATTTAAACCAACTAATTCTTAAGGACAATCACATTAAACAAGCTTATTTAAAATAAACCAAAGCTTATTAAAGCCACTTTTGATTTCAAGTTTTATTTGATTTATGAAATGTGGAAGAGGTTTGCTGGTCCTAATCCCATTCCCATGTGTGTGAGTTAATTTTATTTAATAAAAAGTAATTAGGTTGATTTTATGGATTGATTGAGTTAAGCATATTAAAATTAATTAATTAACACATGTCACCTTAAAGTAATCAATTAAAACAAAAATAATATGATATGCAACCATATGAAAAATAAATAGCAATGCTCATGAAATGAAACCTCATTAACATAATTATTTAATTAAATTAAGCTCACTTAACTACTCTTATGGTTTTCTTACACATGTGTGCTAACTATAATTTTATTAGCTCTCTTTGGGTTATAACACCCAAAGAGCTACCCAAGTTGATTAAGAAGTAGATTAAATCAAATTAATTAATTTAATTAATCTAATTAAATCATTATCCTTAATCAATATGAAATAAATAGGAAAGAGGCAAAGAAGGGAGCCTAAGTCTCAATCCCTAAATTTTATCAATTAATTAATTAAAGTTCAAGTATGATTTAGATTTTTTTGATTAATCTTGTTAATTGATTAATTAAAGGGTTTTAATTAATTTATTATTTAAGAGAGAATGGAGAAGACTTAAAGAAAAGATTGGAAGAGGGAGTCCCAATCCATTTTTTTCATCACCATTAATTAAGTTTAAAATTCTGATTAATTTGATTTGTTTGTTTAATTATTAATTAAAAGAGGAGAGTAATTAAGGTTTAATCCATTGGTTTTCCCAATTAATTATCCAATAAATCCCAAGAAAATGGGGAAGGCAGAGGTCATCCCCCCTAAACAACTTTGAAATTTTTGAAATTAATTGGATAATTAATCAGAGAGTAATTAGACTAATTAAATTTTTAATTAAACCTTAATTAAGTAGAAATTACTATTCAAAATTAATTAATAATAATTTTAATGAATTCACTTTTAAAATATCTTTAAAATGAGCCCATATTTGTACTTTTTGGATTTTTTCTATAATTAGTTAAAAATTTTGAAAGTTTTAGTATTAAAAATAGATTAATTAACCTCCCTAATCCTATCGATGCCATGTGGTGGATGACTTTCCACGCGCATAGATAGTTATTTAAGTTGTCACGCATTAGAAGGGCGGACGGACGCGCTTTCTACATGGTCCATTCGATCTATGATCAGATGACCATGATTAAACGTGAAATTCTGGAGGGGGAAAAGAGGGGTTCAATGCATGATCAAATCAGGTCCATCCATTCTAATCATCCAGAATGGATGGTCTGTGATATGTCTCCTCCCGAGCGGTGACTGACGGATACTGTCCTTTGATTGTCGCTCGATCCGAGCTCACCCGAGCTTGGATGGAGATGAAATTGATCCCATGCCTTTGGGGAAGCATAACAAACACATCTAACAATGGAAATTGCACGAGATACAAGTTTCATTCATAAAAGAACCTACCTATTTGAGCTAATGATCAGTTTTAATGGCATACCACATCAGAGCTTGTCACCAATGGTTCCAACGATTGAGGAAGCTTCATTTGGTATAAATGAAGCCCTGTTGAGCCGCACAAGCTTTGATATGGTGTACTTTTCTTGGAGGACCAACCCACAACATGCAAGCAATCGATCTTGATCGAACTCCGCCCTTCCACCATCAGGAAGCTTAGGAAATGATTCATTTCAACTCGTCTAGGTCCAAGGATGGTGTGTGCAAAATTAATTGCACTTTTGTTGTGAAATGAGGAAATGGGAATCACTGGTTTGCTCCCCTATTTCGGTTTTACATAAAATCGAGAATGGGGATTTTGGGGAGCTCAACAAATGTAAGGGGAGGCTCTGGGATCTTGTTCCTTGGTTATTTGGATTTAATCAAGTATGAGTGTGTGAGTTTGAGTGAGAATAAGGGGGGTATACCCCCTCCTTTCTTGGCTTGGATGGTGGTGATGGTTTCGGCTTGGTAGATCAATGGCTAAGATGGGGAGCTCATTTTGGGCAGAGAATCATTCCACTTGGCCTCACATGGGTGGAGGAAGGGTGGGAGTGGCTGCCATGGGAGTAGTGGGTGTCCTTAGTGATTTGAAATGCTCCAATGGGAATGGGGACGTGATTTCACCTCCCCATGAGTCATTGCCAACCAAACCACCTTTGGGTTAGGTCAGCCATGGTCCTTAGTGTCTAAGTGGACCTATGCATGGGTGCCAACTAGCCAAGGGGAGGAAATGACCAAATATGTATGTGTCTTATCTCATGGGATGCTCTAGACCCAAGGGCAAAGTGATCATTTATCCATGGGTTTAGTTTGAGTAGATTTGAAATGGGCCAAAAGTGGGTTATCCCAAATTGCAAGTGGTTTGGAGTTTATTTGATTTGATTTGGCTTGATTTGACCTATTTAGGTCAAATTGGGTTAGGTTCGGTCAAGTTGACCAATTGGTCAAATTGAATCAAACTAAGGGTTGGGTCAAGTTCACATGACTATTTGGAGTATATTGGTGTCATTAGTTTGGTTCAATTTGCTTTGGATTTGATTATGGCTAATTTGGGTTCAAATATGTCAAATTGATCAAGTTGATCAATTGGGCCAAGTTGGGTTGGGTTAGGTGTTGAGTCAAGTTCAACTGGCTAATTAAAAATGATTATAGGCTTTAGTTTGGTTTAATTTAGAATTAATTTAGATTTTGAGCAATTTGACCCTTTAGGTCAATTTGAACTAGGTTAGGTCAGGTTGACAAATTGGTCAAATTGGGCTCAATAATGACTTTGGTCAAGTTCAATAATCAATTTGGAATGAACTTGAACCATTAGTTGCAATCGATTTAGGTTGGATTGTGATTTGACCTATTTTGGCTTTTTAGGTTTCATTTGGACTAAAGGTTAACTTGGTCAATGGTTAGGTTGACTTGGTTTGACCTAATTCAAGATAAATGATTAACCTAGGATGATTGTTGATCATGATATGAGGTTTGGATGGGCTCAGTTCAATCCAATTTGGGTTGGATTAGAACTTGGCTCAAGAAGATCTTTTAGCTCACTTTGGGTCAAGTGGACCTAAATGGGTTAATTGGCTTGATCATGGCTTATTTCAAATTTAGTTGTATTGATAAATGGGTTTGAGATGAAAATATAAATCCAAGTGCAAATGCTTTGAAGCCATATGGATCTTGGTTCATATGGCAATCTCAAGTCAAAAGAGCTAACTTGGATTTTATTTGGGTTATCCTAGATTTGGTTTGATAATTGTAGTTTATGTTTATATTTTGGATAGATGATTCAAGGAGTGATTGAATCATGAAGAAATCCATGGGTTTTGAATTGATTTGGATAGGATTTGACCAAGTTTAAGGAATTGGCTTAAAGGGTATAAATTTGATTTTGGTTTGATTTTGGATTTAGTTTTGGCTATTTGAATTTATATTTCATTTATATTTTGGAATATAAATGAGGATATAAATGATTCATGAGAAAATCACTTGAGTTTGGAGTGATTTGAAAACAAATTTGACCAAGCTCATGGATGTAGGTCAAAAGGACTTAAGTAGGGAATTGATTTAATTTGATTTGAATTGGCTCATTTAGATTTGGATTTCATTTATATTTGTGAATATGAATGAAGGAATGATTGATTTATAGAGAAATAAATCAAGTTTGATTTAGTTTAAAGGGGGTTTTGACTAAGCATGTGAAGGTGGTTCATATGGCCTAAGAAATGATTTTGGAATTTGAATTTGACTATGGGTTTCAATCACTTGGGGTTTGGAATTGATTTATGATTTGGAATTTGTCTTGAGATTGAATTGAGGTTTGGTTTGAGAAGGAAGCATGGGTTGGGTTTAGGCCATAGGGTAGGCAAGTTTTCCTAAGTCCTTAGGGCATAACCTATTCTTATGGCTAAATATTCTAAGTTCTTAGGCTTAGGTTAAGTATTCACCTAATCACTAGAAGTATCTTAAAACTAAGGAGCTCTTCATGTCTACAAGAGTCCTAGATCTATGATGAGGAAGTTGAGAACTCACTCCAAAAGTGAGATCAACAACATTTTATTTAGATCATGTCCTTTGAGACCATATCTAGACATTACCTAGGTTACTACTGGAATGGACAGTTCTCTTTTCCTAGTAGCCACCCCTGTGATTGGAAGTTTTGTACTACAGATGTGTAGACTATCCCTTGGGCTTGTAAATATGATATAGGTCGAAGCCCCAGTGGCTCCTTCTTAGTGTGGTCTCTCACAAACCAACAGGGTCCACAATAAATAAAATAAAACAAAATCGCTTGTGGATTAGGATAACGCCCCTAGAGGCACCTCTTCCTAAGCTGGCATCTTATCTTTTGGGCAGTGTCAGTAAAACTCCCTATCGGAATTGCCTTGACTACTCTTGAGTTGAGATAAGATCCCCAATGGCACTCACTCAACAGTCACCCTAGGTCGGGTTTGATTTGTTGTTCCATCAACAAGTCACGGCAATGATTGGTTCCCACTTTGGAAGATGTAAGTCCCCATGCTTTCTTCTTAGCACAATCATTGCACACCGAAAGGTAACCCCTAGGTCAGATAGCCATACCCTTCAGCCGATAGACTACCCCTTTGGACTGGTAAATTTAAGATAGGCTCAGGCTTATATAGCCCCTTCTTAGTGTGATCCATCATAAACCGATAGGGTCTAAATCAAATTAAATCAAATCAAATCAAATCAACTAAATTAATCTTTCTAGTAGAGCCAAATCAAAACCAAATCAAAATCAAATTAAACCAACAAACCAAATTAAACAAATTGAAACATGTATCCCTAGTGGATTTCCCTTCCATAAATCAAACCAAATTAAACAAATTCAATTAAATCTATATCCCCAATAGAATCCTCCCAAATTAAATCAAATAAATTCAATCAAACCTCAATCCCTAGTGGATTTCCCTTTTTATGTCCTTAGCATAAATCAATCCCTAAATCTAATTCAATTTATGTGTGATTCCCCAATAGATCTCTCTTCATGTCCTTGACATGAAATCAATCTTCAACCAATTCAAACCAAATCCTCCTGGCTCTCTTATCCACTTGGCATGAGATGAGTTACATTGCACTAGGATTGTGATTCTATCTACCTCTTGGTTTAGGCATAGATAGTCTTCATTAATGCTTGTAATCATTTTATGCACTGTTGATCATCTCGGTCAATACCAATACATACAGTGAGCCCTGCCAATTACACCACAGCTGTTAGGGGTCCTTTTGTTGACCTCACTTTTGGAGTGAGGATTCAATCTTCCTATCTTAGACCTATGAGTCTTCTAACACTAGGATCTTCTTAGCCATAGGACACTTCTAGTGACTAAGAGAACACTTAATCTAATTCTAGAGACTTAGGAGGAATTTTCATAGGTTTAGGCTATATCCTAAGATCTAAAGGTAGCCTGCCTATCCTATGGCCTAACCCAAGACTCATGCTTATCCAATCATGCAAAACCAAACCTCAAATTAATCCAACCAAAATGCAACTGAGTCTAAATTCCAAGTTCCAAGCCAAATGATTGAAACCCATAACCTAGACCAATCCTATTCAACCCTATGAACTTAACCAAAATTCCTTCAATCAAACCTAACTTAATTAATTTTCACAAAAGCACTCCAACCATTCAAACTTTCATGACAAACTCTACCAAAAGATACAATCAAACAAATCAAGCAATTTACCAAAATTAATTCAATTGACCTAAGCTAGCCCATTTGAACCTAAAATGTCCAATTGAGCCAAAATCTAATTAAACCTAAATCAATTGCAATAAAAGCCATAAATCAATCTCAAATCAATTATCAAACTCAATTCAACCTAATTCAACACAAACCAAACTCAATTGACCCATTAGGTTCACTTGACTCAAAGTGGCCTAAAGGATCCATTTGAACCAAACTCCAATCCAACCCAAAATGGATTGAATCAAACCATCCAAAATCTCCTTTGTTGATTATTGATCATCTTTGATTGATCAATTGCAATCAATTGGGTCAAACCAAACTAACTTATTCACATAACCCAAGTTGATCCAATTAGCCTACATGAACCCAAATGAACCAAATCCCATTCCAACTCAAATCAATTGAAACCAATGATCCCTACCAACCCAAAATTGATCATTGAACATGACTTGATCACTAATTGAGCCAAACCAAATCCAATTGGCCCTTTGACCTAATTTGACCCAATTTGACCTAAAAGGCTAAATTGAGCCAAATCAAATACTAATCCAAATTAATTAAAATAAATAATTTAAATTCATCACAAATTGATTATTGAATATGATCAAACCCTTAATTGAACCCAATTTGATCAAGCTAACCCAATTGACCCATTTAGCCCAAATTAACCTAAATGGTGGTCTAAATCATTCCTAAATCCAAATTAAATGAAATCAAAATTTACAATCATCTTCAAATGATCAATTGAACCCAAACCAACACTTAATATAAGCCAATTTGGTCAATTTAATCTAATTGGTCAACTTCACTCATTTGACTCGTATGAACCCATATAGTCAAATTAGAATCTACTCAAAGTCAAATCAAACCAAATTGAACCCAAACATCCCAAAACATCATTTGATCTTCTCTCAACCCATGGTTTGACCCAATTTGTCCAATTGGTCAACCAAATCCAGCCTTGCCCAATTTGACCTACATTAGTCAAATTGAGTCAAACCCAACCAAACTAAGCCCAAACGCATTCAAACTTAGCATGACTCATCCTTGGGTCACCATGGGTCAGCCCAAATCAAACCCAACCCAAACCAAACCTGAATTGACCCATTACCCATTGGGTAAAGCATTTGAAATAGGACAAAATTCATTTTTGGGTGGTCAAACCCCCTCCTTTGCACTTCGTAGACACCCTATGGCTAACCTTACCTAAAGCTGGATGGGTTAGCCATAAGTCAAGGGAGGTGAGCTAACCCACCTCCTCTCATTAGCACATCTAAAAAAGCAAGGACACTCCACCTTAGCCCTTGGCAGCCTACCTCAGGCCCTCACCCACTCAAATCGAGCCACCTCAGCATCCCTCTAACATCCCTAATCGCATATGCCGGCCAGACATCTCCCCAAGGCAAGACCAATCTGAGCTGTCAGATTTCAGGGAGAGGAGGGTATACTCTTCCCCATTCTATTTTCAAAAAGATCTAACCATTCTTAGAGCACAAGTGAGTCAAGATGAGCCTCTTGAGTGTTTCCCCAACTTCCCTTAGCCTCTCTGTCATCGGCCAGACCAAACCTGAGAGGAACAGAGCATCAACTCCATCCCACTCCACTTAAATTCAACTACTTTCAAATTAACTTCACACACACCTTCCCCTAGCTCTGGTGATCAAGAATGAATCAATTCTCGATCGATTTGAGCATCGAAGACCATCCCAAGACCAACTCTAACGATGCTTGGTCCATAGAGCCATCAGTGAGGAATCAAGGTGCGAGCTTCTCAACAGGGGTTCGGCTCTTCAAGATGAAGCTACCTCGATTGATAGACTGCTGGTCCTGAGCTCTAGTGAGGTAAACTCTAGCAATCCATAGAAAAAGTCTTAGGAGTTGGTCTTTTGTGAAGCATTTTGTGTTCTCACGTGATTTCCACCATTAGTCCCTCTAGATTTCTTTTTTGAAGCCTTTAGAGTTGATCCTGAGGCCTCATGAGCTCCGACGAGCTCGAATCGAGCAGAGGAGAGTGGATGGTGTCCATCTTCTAACACTCAAGGGATAACGGATCATCCACTGCCTATTCCATGTGATTGGAATGGGCGGCCTTGATTAATCTAATTAGATTTATTTGATTTAATCCTTAGGAACCATGGGATTAATTCCCACCGTCTAATCTTAGATCGGACGGTGGGGATGACAATGCGTCCGCGGTTGCTGACTCAGCTTCCACATCAGGCGATTTAAGTGGTCAATCCTATGACACTGCGTGGAAGCCACATCAGCCTCCCGTGTGACGCCGATGAGATTAGGGATCAATTAGGGTTTAAAATGTGATTAATTACTCTGAAACTTCATAAAACTATAACTAATTATAGAAAAATCCAAAAACTACAAATAAATACATTTTGAAAAGGTTAAACATAGGAGAATTTCATAAGGATAGTTTCATTATATTTTAAATAGTGATTAGAGCTTAATTAGGGCTTGAATGTTTCTTTAATTAGCTTAATTTAGCCCTAATTACTTAGACAATTAATCTCAAACTTGGTATGTTGGTTTAATGAGATGACCCTACCTCCAATAATTTTATTGGGATTTATTGGCTATGTAATTAGGAGAATTTGAAATTCAAACCCTAATTACTTTCTTAATTAATTTAATGATTATTTAAAGCTCTAAATAAAAAAATTTAATTATTTAAACATCATTGATAACTGATTAACAGTGAGATGATGAGGGGAAGTGATTAGGACCTCTTTCCTAATTACTTTTTCAAATTCATTCATTAAAGAGAGTTAATTAATGTGAGATTTAATTAAGAGATTAATTAATCAATTAATATTTAAACTAAATCAAATTAAATTGATGATTAGTTCAGATAATCAATATTTAAATTAAGGTTTCCTCTTTATGTGTTCAATAACATAAAGACCCTTAAGAAAAATATTATTAGCCCATAAGTGTGAAAAAATTATAAAAGTAATTAATTAGATTCTTTAATTTAATTAATATTTAATCATGAGCCAATTGCATTAGGTCCTTTAAGAGCATTGTAATTTTATTTTTCTCATGTGCATATCATTTGTGGCTCATGATTAAATGGTTAATTGAATTAAAGAAGCATAAAAAAAGTAATTAAATGGATAGTTTAATGATTCAACCTAATTAAATTGTAAAAAAATACTTAATTATCTTTCCTTAAACAAATTAAATTGCCAACATGAGAATAGGGTGGAAAATAGCAAATGATCTCTCCTCTTTAAGTTTAATCAAAATCCAAAATCAAATTAATAAGAAGCTTTGGTTTTCCTTAAGTAATTTTATTTGATGTGATTGTCCTTAAGAATTAGTGGAGTTGAATGAATTATGTGAAAATGTTTGGCTACACATTTTCAATAACCTTAAATGTTGTATGTCATATGATATCATTCATTCATATCTTCAAAATCAAATGAAATTTACTTATGTAGAATTGCATGTGTTGGCTTAATCTTATTATATGTGTGGATATTATCACTAATAAATTTTAAAGTTATTTTAAAAAGCTATAAATTAATAATAATATTTGGAGTGATAGTAGTTATGAATATACATAGGACTTATATGTGCTTATAGCTTAAGCATGTCAAGGTAGTGCTTTTTTTTCCTATATTCATGTACGGATTCACATATGTTTGAATGATAATATGCATATAGTCTAGACATCCCAGGAATACGAGGCTTTAAGTAGCCCCAAGGAGGTCATTTGATTATCTCACTTTCCTAGTTAACAAAGGCACATACTTATTTAATTTTATTCTTATGTATATTTGTATTAGAATTTAGATAGAGCTTTACTTTACATGTATAGACGATTCAACGAAAAATATAATATTTTGCGTAATTTCATTCTTATAGTTGTATATACATTTATATGTATTTAAGATAACAAGTATATAGTTTGGACATCTGGGAACACAAGGCCTTAAGTAGCCCCAAGGAGATCATTTGATTATCTCACTTCCTTAATTTAAATAATGACACGTAATTGCTTACATCTTTTATACCTATGTATGTGTATGTGATTAGAAAATGAAAGTCCCCTTTTGGACTAAAAGCATATGCATTCATAATCATTTAAGTGTGTCAAAATATATTGCATATATAAGTATACTAAGTGATAAGTCATATGCACGTTATGGGTGATGAGGAGGAATGGTGATGGATAAGTATACTAAGTGATAAGTCTCTTAAAACTTTTTCAAAACTTAGAAAATCATAATTCAAAGACCTAGCTAAGACATACCACATAAAGCTTAAGCACACACATTAGAAGGCTAAGTCACCACTTCTAGCTTTAGGTTAAGATTATGTATGTAATGGTGATGTGTTTTATTTTATGATGTAATGTTTTAGATTGGATGCTTGGAATATGGATCATAGACTAGATGTTAGGCGATTGATAGCCTAATATTATTTTATGCGAGGGATTATGCTTAAGGGCCTGTTCAAAAAGAAATATAAATATTTTTCTTGCAGGTTGCATATTCCTATAAGCATAATCCATATTAGGACAGGTGGGCTTGGTTGCCCATGTGTGGGGTGCTAATTTCAAATTATGAAATATAACTGCTTGGGATTGTATGTATGTTTAGATAATATATGTTTTGTAGGTGTAGTTAGATTTATTTTTCCCATAAAAATATAATTTTGCAATAGAAATTAGGATTAGTACTATGGAGATTAGAATGAGCAATGGCTAGAAGGCTTAATCTTGGGTTGCCTTGTGATGCCTTGGAGCAAATCAAATCAAAAGAAGAAAAAAGATGAAAGAAGAAATGAAGAATGAAGACCCACATAGCATGTATTCAATTTTAATTATAATTATTCTTTTGTAATCTGAGTTATATAAGGGTAGAGCTTGGGTACCTAATTTTTCTCTTTTCCAAGGTGTACGGTGGTACTCGGTTGCACCTACCTCTAATTCTTTCTTGGGAGTCTATAAAATGATTATTGTTGTGTTTAGTTTGTACACTAGAATAACATGATTTTTCATAGTTTCTTAATGATTGATGTTTGAATGTGTGGCCTAGATGCGGTAGGCTCTTAAGATAAAATTAATTTTTCTACCAAATTAACAACTCATAATTAAATTTTAAAATAACTTTTAACCTCACTTTAAAGCTTAGGCTATAATCAAGATAATTAAAAGATTTAGCAACCCCTTAACTTAATGTTGAATATCTAACATCATGCATATCATCTTATATCACTCTTGAACAAATGAGGGCCTCCATTCCAGCACTTTAGGGACCACTTGACCTATGAGAGCAACCCCTTATGATGGAGCTTCACCCACTTTCTCTTTTGATTTGGTAAATAACTAAATTTCATCATGCATTTAGGCATAAAATATCATAAAGCCTTTGTCCAAATGAATGTGTCAAAATAACATAAAAATTATAAAATTTTATATTTTTAGACTAAGTCATATGCTCATGCTAGTCATGCTCCAGTCTCTTAGGGAGTGAGTTTAGGACTCTAATCTCTTTCCAATTAAATAACAATCCTAGCCATCTTGCAATTTAATAAGACCAGAATACATGATTTTGAATCGTATGAGGTGTTAGCTGGCGGCCACTCCAGGTAGTTGTAAGTTCAAATGAGTCGGATGGGTTTACTCTCTCATGTGGAGGTAGACCCTTATGTCCCCTTCCCGCTTAGATTTAGGTCATGCTCTAGCTTATGCTAAAGCTCCCTAGATTTCTTATTTTCTTCGGGCTATGAGCATAAGTCCTCAACTCTTAGATATTTCCATAATCTTGTGTTAATGGACTATAAGCCCTGGCATTCTAATGAAAATTTAATGCAAATAAATTAAATCCTCTCTCATTCAAATATATAAAGCCTCACCATAGGATAGGTTGGAGTTCTCACTAGGGTTCCTAGTAACATGAGCATTTCCTACTTATCTTCCTTTGGATTTTAAAATAAGTCTTTCCAATTGAACATTTCCACTTGATTTTCCAAAAATAACTAAATCCTTTGATAGTCTTAAGCTTGAAATCTTCGAAAACAATAATTGACTACTTTAATTGATAGTGTTCTTAGAAAATCTCATTTCCAAGGATGTAATTAACTATGGAGGCTTGCCTCCATAGGGAACTAAAGAACCCAGCATAAAACAAACCCTATTTTACTTTTCCATGTAAAGCAGAGAAAAGATCTCTGGTATATTCAAAGACCCATCATGCCTTAAGAGTCCTTATTAAATGATTAGATCCATTATGGGCTAATGTCCTCCATCTTTTGAGTATGCTTTTCTCTTACCTTATTCCTATAATTTCCCATGTTTCACTAAAATGCCATTTACATTCTAAAAGAAACAATTCAATAAAAGAAATCTTAAAATTTAGGACTTTTATATTTTATATGAATGATAATATTGAAATTCTTGTCATGTTGATGGCATGGGATAATGAATCTTATAAATTGTTCATCCTTAGGTACATAATCAAGCAATTGACCAAATTTTTTGTAAATTACTTTAAATATATTTAAATTATTTATTAGAATCTAATTTTCCTTCCATGATTTCATAAAAATTATTTATTTTATTTCAAAATTCTTTAAATTCATATAATATGGAGGTTTAAGAAGGCACGTTGATGTGCATGGTGCAGTATTTTTTTTAATAATGGATGAAAGAAAGTGAGAAGGAAATGGCTTTATGTGTGTGTGTGTGTGTGTGTGTGAAAAAGAGAAGAGATAGAGATAGAGAGAGAGAGAGAGAGAGAGAATCATAGTAACATTTAGTATGACAAAAATTTCAAGAAGAGTTTGGGGTATAAGACCACCTCCATCCCAAGCTCATTTTTAAAAGTTTAAGTTGTTTTACAACATTTTATTTTGATATAAATTTTATAATAATATATCCTAATGCATGTGACAAAGAAAATATTTTTTATTATAAATATTGTGAAATAAGCTATCCTTTAAAATAATAATAAATGCATAAAAATATATAAATTAAATGATCATCAAGAAAATATAAGTTGTAGCTATCTTATCTTAATTTTAAATCAAAATATGCCTTTTTTAGAGTGCCCTTTAAATTTAAAAATCTAAAAAAAAATTTAAGTTTATGATAGGTTCACATAAACTTATTTTAAGTATTTTTAGTAGTGATAATAACTACAACAAAAGTAAATTCATATGGACTTGCCAATTAACATTTATTTTTATAAGTTTTTCCTAGTGAATATACTATAAACTATAAACTAAAAAATAATAATTTTAATAATAAATAATAAATATGTCAAGTCTTTTTAGTCTTAAAACACTTAGATCCTCTATAAAAATATCTACTCCTATCAATAAATATCAACATTTTATAGTGAATTTAGTGTGCCTTCATGCTCTTTGACCATTACTTCTTTGGAGCCTTAATTCTAGTGAAATTATGATATATTAATTTTGATGGTGAAGATGATAACTTGATTGATATCTCCTTGAGGTAGCTGTGGAAATGTTATATTGGTATTGAACAAAGAGTATTCTTGATTTGGATTTATTTAATACTAAAACATTAATGCTCTTTGAAATGGTGAATTTTTATATAGAAAAAAATATATGAGGAATTCTAAATCAAAGATCTAGGATGTTAAATGATTAATGATGATATTTATTAATTTTGGATCAATGTTTAAGGGATTATGATTTTTTTTTAATTTGATTCTGACTAGCATATCTTGGGGTTAATGAAATCTTAAGGCCTTGAGAAGTTTTAGGAGTAATAGGAGAATGTGTAGGAGAATTACAAAGGTGTTGGAGATATCTTGAATGAGGAGGGTAAGCATTTAGGATTCTCCAAGCCTAATGTAAAAGATAAAGGAATTATTAAGAGTGGGGAAATAACTAAAATTCACTAATGCCTTAAGAGCTAGCAAACTTTGCTAAAGAGTGAAATAGTCATTAAGTGTTTAACATAAATTTTGTATAAAAAAGATAGTTTTTTATTCAATTAAATCAAAAGTACCAAATAAGATCATATTTATAAGCCTTGTCTGAGCCCAAATAAGTTTTCGAGACCTTCAAATCTAATAAAATTCTTTTATATGGATTGATAACTTATCCTAATATTAAAAAATAAAACATATAAAATTTAAAGTTTTCAAATTTGTCAAAAATTTTCCAAGCTAAATATAGCATGTAAAGTGGGCTTAAATCGATCAATCTTTAACGATCTTTGTTTCTTTGATTAGTGTGGTCAGCCTACTTATCAAAAGATCTTAAGTTAAGCTCTTTAATTGTTCATCAATGACTTTAGAGGGATTTGGGCTGTCCATTAGCTTTCTTGGGGAGTTGTGTATGAAGAATAGCCTAAATCTCAATGTAGTACCTTAGTTTGTGATTTTATTCTTTCCTTTTGTGTTGGTGCTACATCATGGGGCTTAGGTAATCATATTATAATTTTTATTTAAACACGGCTAGCTCTCATACCATTTAAGTGCTCATTATCATCAAATATGATTTTGATTATTTTTTTTTTCTATAGAATTGTTAGAAATACGCTCTTCATAAGAAGTTCATAAAAATGCACTTAAGTCTATGATTTATGATTTACTAGGACTATCTACTTTAATAATTAAAGCATCATAAATATCTTCTATGGTAACAGTCTTAAATTCATTTATCTAATTTGAATTTATTTTCAATTTTTTATAGTTATATTTTCCTAGCAAAACTATTTTGATTTGATTCTACCTTAATTGTTTCATTTTTATATTTCTTCCTTGTTTTTAATATTCAATAAAAAAAAGACTTCACATCATTCTTATCTCTTGATTTATCGTCACTTAGAATCAAATCATAGTCATTTTAGTTCTCCAACTTCAAAGACCCATCAATAAATATTGTGGTATTCCTAATCACAAATGGCATAAATTGTCAGTTCTTAGAAATATCTCCTAATAATCATACTGATATCCTTGGTGGGCTCTCTTCCTCCCTAATAAGCTGCACTCCGTCGTGCATTTTAAAAAGATAATGGAAGCAGAAAGCCTCACTCTTACAAGAATGGGAGCCTCGATTTTATATTCTGTTTGTTTCGCTTGAATCGCCATGCCATTGTTGCAGCTAGCTAAGCCATATGGCCATCATTTGTAAAGCAAAGAAAGTGACATGAAATTCAAGACAATATAGGTGCATAAGCTACAGCTTCACGAGAAAGATATCTCTACCTAATAATTTACGAACTTTTTATAAAATAAGGCACATGCATTTGACCATTCCTTCATAAGCAGGCCCTGACCGGTCAATCTTACTTCAAGATCGTCATCGTTATCTTTATGGTTATTAAATAGGAGTCTATTTTTTGTTTTTTTAATACGAAGAACTACGATTAAATTTATTTTTAGGCTAGCAATCAGTTTTGAAGTTTATTATTTAATCCTTTATATGTTAATTATCTCTCGAGGCAGTGGTTCTAACCGATATGACTTCACCACAACTAATAAATTTCTCCAAAACAGTGACGTTTGAATCTTGACTTCCATCAATGGGCATCGATTTTAATGGCTTCTTTTATTGACTTCAACCTGTTATTTAATTCATTTTAAATGATTGCGACTAATTTTACAGGTTTTTTTTCAGAACATTATGATTTGGGAACAAAAGAGATGTGGTCATTCATATGAATTTGGATTACTGTGATTTTATATTTTAATTCTTTAATAATCAGATACTTTTACTTGTTCTACCATTATTAGCGTATCAGACAATTAATCTAGAAAACATGTGTAATCTATCTTGTGATTTGCTTTGCCCACCGCTAATCATTGCTGCAACTAACCCAAGTCTATAAGTTTGTACATCAATAAAAAACATGAAGGTATATATATATATATATATATATATATATATATAAATAATGCAGAGGGAATTTCACAGTCTATGTTATTAGCAAATATACCACATGAATGGGCTATGAAGACTCCACAACTTTAACCATCTCTAATCATTCATCAAAGACTTGAGCTAGAAAAAACACATGCATTTTGATGCCTAGTTACCAAAATTTCACTAAATTTTGGTTAAGTGAATGTCTACATAGCCTGGTTTCTTTAAAGACTAAGCTATCCCTTAGTGCACCTGTCTGTAGCTTATTAGGCACATAGGTAGCCCATTGCAAGGAAGGCAAGATGGGGAGATAAAGGAGAAAATCTCAATGCAAAAGTTTTTTCTCTTGCTTTGAGACTAGCATAAACCATGGAAACCAAACAAGTAGACCAATTAGAAAAGCAAAGAATAAAGTTTTATCATTAGATGATTGAAACAGGTACTACATAAAATTGGTCTACAAGACTCAATCCTGAAGTCCATAAGCAAGAATGGATGAATGCTGAAGGAATTCTAATGTTCATGACAATAGCAGAAGGTTCAAGAACTCGACAGGAGTAGGAAGTCATTCGGGGGTTCTCAGAGAAAATGTACCAATATAATTTCCAACTCTTCTTCCTTTTTATAGAAAATAGACAAAAATCAAAGATATTTGGCTCAATCTATCTATTCAATAGTTGCTGATTCCTCACATAAAATTGACATATTACTTGCATTTTAAAGAGAGAATGCAAGAAGGACCAATCACTTCATACCCGATTTTCTCCATAAATTCTCTAATTCAAATGGCAAATAAGTTTTCATATTTCAAACTTTTCTCGTTGGAGGAGAGACCCCCGTTCATGTAACTACCAAAAAGAGTCAACCAAGCAAATGGGTGAAGGGAGAACAAGAAATGAGCAAAGAGGCATTAGGGTGATATAATTTCAATCAAATGTTATATCAGACTCCACTTCATCCACCTAAATTTTTCCAACACAGTCTAATATGTAATGAGTGAAATATATTGGGATTTTCTTTTTCTTCAAAGAAACTGATCTACTTCTAGGAAATGTTGAGAATAGAAAGTTTTCTCTAATACAACTCCACATTCTCTGAAGATTGTGGAACAAGAGGAGATCCATGAAAAGAAATCTTTCTCTAAGAGAAAATTTCAATAATAATATCAAATCACAAACTACACAAAAGTTTCCCCAATAATTTAACACGCCATATTTTTTCAGGCATGTCAAGTTGGTCAAGAAGTTGCAAGGGTGAGGTCAATCTTCACCTCTTTCCCATTTAGATTGGTTCAAAAATTGAATCAATTGGTTACTACCACACAACGGGTGTACAAGGAATTGAACTCAAGACCTTTTGATTGACAATATAAACCCTCACTCACTAGACTAAGATGTCTTGCATAATGTATGGAATGATTCAAAGGCATATATCCAAATTCATGTGCCAAAATGATTGAATAACACTATGTGAATTTTAAGTTCTAGTCACATATCGACTTTATTAATTAAAAAATTGCAATTGAAAGCTATAAGCTTAGTCACACTTAGTTATTATCCTCATATTAAAGCACTTTAACTATTGCTTGTGTGAATAAAAAAAATTCAGAATTTTAAATGGAAGTAAGATTACATATGCATAGCTATCTTTGGTTAACAATAGAGAGTATTAACATTTTAAAACAAAAGTTACTAAAAATAAAATATTAAAAAATATAAAATAATTAATATTAAAATATGCATAACTTGAAATCATATTACATACATTATAATGGTGTTTGATCTTAAAGTTCAATAATTAGATCTCATTTTAATGAAAAAAAAAGGATATTTCACAGTGATTTTGAGTGCTTTAGTAGTAGTTTTAATTAAATGATTGAAGTTAAAATTGTACTAATTGAAATTAAATTGTTGTGGGTTTATTTGTGGTCATAAGTTTTAAAGAATCCCTTATCCTTAGGATCAAGAGGATTATGTTTTGAGAATTTATTTTATGATTTAGGTAGAAGTCATGGTTATTTTTAAATAATCAATAGATTCCTAACTCCAAATTTATAAATATAATTTTGCACATGTTTGATCTAAGATTCAACTTAAATTTTAGGGGGATTTATAGGGATACCGCACAATTATCATGCATTTACACATCTAATATCTAAATTTGAATATTTATATATGTAATACTTAAATCTTTAATATCACATAAAAAAATATGTTATCACTTAAAACGAAATGCGCATTTTCATGTATATATAGAAAAATATTCTATATGTAAATGTGAAATTTCAACTATTAAATATATAGATGCATAAGAATTTTGTGGTCTGTATTTAATTTTTTCTAGATTATATTGTATCTTAAATTTATGTTTACTTCTTATTTTGTATTATTCATATTATTTGCTTCATGATATATATATATATATATATATATATATATATATATATATATATATATATATAATTTATTATCTGATTAAGTTTTATATATTTCCATTTTGAGATAAATATATACATAACACTTGAAATTTAACTATTTATAAAACTGCTACCCTTTACCTCTAATTGTAAAATTCTTATCCGAATATTGAAATTTGCAATAAAACTTGAACCTATATTTTCAATAGTTTGATTATGGCGCAAACACATGAATTTGATAGTGTAGAAATAGTGATACTAATGTTAAATTTATAAATAGATAGATTTGAGTGTTATATATGTAATGCCCTTATTTTAGGGTAATTACCTTAATCCTTTTTGAAGTAATTACTAACACTAATTGTTCCTTAATTTACCATCAGTTGCTAAAATTATTAGCATCAATCATACAATCATAAATTTTTTAAAATTTTCGAATGCATACCATTAAATTTTTTATTATCAAGAACTAGAAAAAATTAGGCAGACAAATGAAATATTAGTGACTTATATGCAAAATAATTTCTAAGAGTACTTATAGGGCATAAAACAATAAAACAAAATTTTCAAAGCAGTGATTATTGGACTCCCTTATTTGGCTAAATATCAATATTGAACTAAAAAATAAATATTTCTTTATTATTATTAGATATACCCAGCTCTAGAATAAATACAGAAGTTCAAGCAAGAGAGTACTTAACCAATTTATGATGAAAGAAATGGTCGAGTAGAGATCAGATAAATGAGAGAGATCTGCAAGCAATGGTGTAGGTAGCATTGGGGCTAAGGTTGCGTTAAGAGTAAGAGGAGGGGACCTCAAACACTAGGCTTAAATAAGGTATTGTAACAGTAGGTCTAACTATAAGTTTTAACCTTTGCAATGTAATTACCAACGGTTTAAGCCTCTGCCAAAGTGTCATAATTACGAGCAGTTTGAAAGCCGCTGGAACAAGGTGTTGCTTAATGTGTCACTTTTTATACATATATTTAAACATATCTAAATTGTTATAATATCATGTTTTAAATTTAGTTAAATATAATATCATAGCATAGCTCATCCATGGGCTGATGCTTTCATTTCAGGCTCTCTTTACTGTAAAATAAAGACAGGAAAAGAAATGTAACACACGTCTTAAGCTAGTTCTATTCAATAATAAACTAAGTCATATTCATCAGTAGATGCCTCCACCATGTAATCAGCCATCCTTCCAATCTCACCCCAATTCCCTTCTCTGAATATCTCATTCACATTAGTCTCTTCCATTCTATTCTCAACACATCTGTCATCACGCTGAAAGTAACAGCCACCCAAGTCCTTCTCTTCTCCACAACCAGACTCAAAACTGAGATTCTTCGAGCTGAAATCCAAACTTCTATTTGTTTCCTTCCAACTTTGTTGTTGTTTGAATTTCTTGGAGGATTGATTCCTCTTAATAATTCTGCAAAGAGTCCATACCTCCTACAAATCACCTCAACTGACGTCAGTACTGGTAATGTTTTCTCTAGTAATATTATCTGAATTAAAAGAGAAATATTTTAGTACTGTTCTTACTGCGTCTTGGATGCCGTTCGGTTTTGAGGGGAGGCGATATTCATGCATCATCCAATCAGTCTTAGTTCCTTTTCCGGCTGTTCCTTGGTAGTAGACCAAGGACTTCTTGAGACCAATCAAGTGATCGGGGTTGCGAGAAGAGTATATTGGCTGGTCGATGCCTGTTGCCTTCCAGAAGCCAGTGCCTGTGACTCTATTTGGTCTTATGCTATTTCTATACTTTCTTCCCCTCAGGCAGAAGAAATACCATTCCTTCTCTCCTTGAATGTTTGCCTCTACATGTATGCATTCATTAAGTTTAGGTGAGTCAAGTGTCATGTAGAAAAAATTTAGAAAAAAAAAAAGTCATCAAATGAGCATAGTCTTAACTTAATTGTATTCTATACATAATGATTGCCCATAATTTTCTCTTGCATTGAACTCATCTTTTGTGTAACATGTTATCTAATAATATATTGAGTTTATAAGTGGGAGATATATTTCCATTTTATGCTCCATGAAATAACTCAAAATTAATTATTTTTCAAAAAAAAAAAATTAAAACTTATGCATTGTATTCATCACCAATATAAGTGTATTGAAGGAGGACTATAAAGTAAATAGAAACAACTCCATACTTACTTGTGAGCTCCCATGGGTCATGCTTGTAGATGTCTATCTCCTTTATAATCTCCATTGGGATTGGCCTCCTCTCAATCTTTCGATGGAGATAGAAGTCGACGAGCTCCTCATCGGTAGGATGAAATCGAAATCCAGGGAGGACCACCTCTTCCTCTACCACTTCAAGTTCACCATCTTCCTCCACTCCATTACAAATCATTTCTTCCACAAATCCACTCATCTTTTTCTTCACTTCTTCGCCCCTTACCTTTTCCTTCCAATAAAAAAGTTTATTTATGTTGCTAAGTTTATTATCTAAGAATGAGACCTCCTTAGTTTCTTATAGGGGAAAGTCAGGCATGAAAGGTGATGGCTTAGTCCAAGTCAAGGGATTTTAACGCTTTGAACCCATAGAGAGGTTATTGTTGATGACGTGGATTTGAAGCGAGAAGGCAGACAAGCAAAATCACACCATAAGGCACCAGTGGGCCATGCAGTTCAGTCAATGAAGACTAAGGGATTTAATTTGACTTCTTGGTTTGAGGGGATCATGGCCGTCGGATTGTCTACTAACGGAAACGATGACTGGAGGTGAGGGAGTTTGCAGTGTTCCGAGAGTGAGGTTACCTTGACGTGGATCTGGAAAATGAGGAGATTGGTCAGCCGAGGCATTTCCAGAAACTTCCACAAGCTAAAAGTTATCTTTCTCTAATTCACATAGAAATTTGACAAAATTTTAAAATAAACATGATTAAAATCTTAATTAGCAAATTAAGCACATTTAAAAAAAATTTTAAAAATAAGCACATATGATCAGACGTTATACCACCCGCTTAATTAGCTTAAATCAATTTTTTTTTTAAAAAATGGCCCGAACCGATCCCGATCTCTCGCCCTCGTTTTCTCCCTAGGCAGCGACGCAATATCTTGCCGATGCTTCTACGCCGCCACCATCACGCCGCCAAGGTCAAACGCCACCTTCCGCCGCCGGCCGCTCGATCCGCCACTGGATCCGAGCCTTTGGAAAAAAAGGTATTTTGGGTTTTTTTTTCAAAATAAACGGGTAATATGCATTTGTGACATGTATTTGTAGACTTAATGATAGGCACACATATTGTAGATCTAACTTATTTTAGTATTTTAGGTATACATATTGTGGATCTAACTAATTTTGTTGCTCGTTAAATTATGAAATGTATTTTTCATTCCAACAAAGTTTGAAAGTTTAACTACATCCAATAAAATAACTAATATGATTTTAATGTCATATTTTTATTTTGACAGTTGTGAGTTTAGAAGATGCTTCAAAAAAAGAAGATCTAATGGAGTTTGAGATTAGGTTTGGATATGAACATCACTTTTTTTTGTTTAAGGGCTGTTTGAGATTAGGTTTAGTATATGAATTTGTTCATTATTAAATAGGACTCTATTTAGAATTTGTTATTGAAACTCATTAAATTTTTTTAGTGAAAGGTTATCAATTTTCATTAGTCCTTTAATATAATATTATAGAAAAAATAATGAAATAACTTTCATATTAATTGTTATTTTGTCTGCATATTATTGGATCTTAATATATCTATAGTTGATATGAGATCTTATTAACCTTACCTTGAGTAGGAGAAAGAAAGAAAGAGAGAGCATACACATAGAATTAAAACTAAGTGATCCATAATTTAAAAGCAAGAAAATGATTCCAATTCAAATGGTTGCATTAATCAAATCATAAGAGAATGAAAGATTAAAAGAAAAAAAAAACTGAAGTAATCATGGCATTATTAAGATAAATCATGGAATAATACATTGTTACTATGAATTCATAACGACCACAGAACTGCATAAGGAGACCGTAGGTATTTAAAATAGAATCATAAATTATTAAAACAAGATCAACAATGCAGTTGAATTTCCTATATTGGAAATTGATTACCTCGTCAACTCATGACAAAAAATTGAGCTTCTTCAGTGAAGGTATGGCTCTCTCCTAGTTACCTATAAAGGGAATATTAATAGTAAACATTAGATCAGTAGAAGAAAAATAACATTTTGGATCAGAATATTCTTATTCGAATCTGCTCGTGATGAATTTTCTGTTCTTCATGTATTTTGAAATGAGAGAAGCAATTAGCTTTTGTATTGCACTCATTTTGAAATAAATTTAATGAGTGAAACAATCAAACTGTAAAGAACTGGTAGATACTCTTCGGTTTAAACCACATGTGTTTTGAAACGAGAGAAACAATATTGTCAACAAGTTTTAGATATACCTCATGATTTTTTATTTATAAAGTTGAGGGCTACTAAAATGACTATCACTTTTTAAAATAACTATATATATATATGATTTTAATGTCGAATAAAAAAATAATATGAAATGATTTAATTTAAATATACCAAGTGTCTTTATTAGTTTCATATATTTTGTCCGACATCTTTATTAGTTTCATGTATCACCGTTTCATATGAGATATTCAATGTTAAATTTTATTTCTAAGAACAAATATTTTCTTGGGTGATTGATGTGATTCATCATGGCTATTCAAAATATATGTTTTTTTATTATTGTTATTTAAAGTTTTATATATCTATTCAACATGCTTCATTTAAAATTATTTTTATTTGTGGTACAATCATTTATCATACAATACTATCTTATATGTTATAAATATTTTGTACCGCTAGATATTAAATTCTTTAATATTTTCTATATATTGTATAAAAATATATATAATGAGAGAAAATATAGATTTAAACATAAAATAATTGCATGCGTTCACATTCACTACACTTAATTTGTTCATCTTATTTAGTGTAATGAGTCTTAGTCTAATCTTTACATATTAAGCCTTCCATGTAGACACTAATACAATCATATCATATTATTATCTTAATAATTTTCTCATCATGTAGGTCACCTTTGATGTATTCATTTCCTTTTGTAACCTATGCCATCAACCATTGATGTATTCATTTCCTTTTGTAACCTATGCCATCAACCTAAAAATATAAATTGGATATGATATGTCATATTAAATATTTAGACCCTATATAAGGTCACCTTTTCTTAATGCTATTTTTTCATTTTATAAAATTGATGTATATAATTATTTTTTTTCAAATCTACTTTAAAATATCAAACTAAGATGGCATATTCTATTCTAATTGAATTCTTAGGATAAGAATGGACTTGGTGGTCTTATAAAGATCATATGAGAATTTCACGGCTACACTAACTCGTACACACACTGACTTGGTTTTCTCTTGTAGGGAATCGAGTCTATAATTTTATAATTTAATTATGATTTTAAAAATATAATTCTATGATTTAATTATGATTTTAAAAATAGAATTTAGTGGATGAGAACTGTTAAAACTTTGGCATTTACACCGAGAAGCATCATAAATTATTTGTCATTTGTGTTTTCTAAGATAATGATTAATTTAGCTAACTTAAACAGGTCTACTCTTCAGCATTTCCACTTCCGGTACACATATTTGATTCGAAAATGAGTCCAGCACAATATGTCTGGAGAGGGTAGACAATGACATTCATAGCCGGATTGTTATGACAAGCTGATTGGGAGACATCCCGAGCCCGATGTCCTATACCACGATCCCATTCAGCCACATTTGATGCCTTCATTTTGTATGGGGAAAGCACACGCCAGGACCTGCATGCCATTACGGCGGTTGCATTGGACATTCTTCAGGGATTCATATTTGGATATGTCAGATGTTGAGTTCGATGCGTCGAGCATATACTGCTCACCATGATGCTTCTCATGCTGATACATCCCGTCGAGGTACATCTCCAGTGCTTACCACTATTAGAGGATCTGACATTATTTAGCAAGTTCAACATTGGATCAGCCATGTTGGCACACTTATATAGAGAGTCAATGAGGCAACAAGACCGGGACTAACATGGCGTGATGTCTGCACACCGCAGTATAGCGTGGGAGCATTTACATGTTGGTCGACCCACATAGCAGGTACCCTTCCTGGAGTTGGGAGGGTTTGAGTGTTGGTTGCAGATGGAACGAGGGTTACCGTAGGGAGATGAAACTTGCTCATGTTAGAGTGTACAGGGATGAGCTTGATGGGTTGCTTCAGAGTCAAGTATGACCAAGTGCACTTTTGGTTATTATTTTATTTTTTGTAATTTCATAGAAGACATAAAATTTACTATATGACTTCTGTAGGTGATATGGGAACCTTATGGCCAGCAGATCCGCACCAGAGTGGCAGATGTCTGTTTGGTTGATCGTGAGATATGGTTGGCTCGGGTTCCATTAATCAGTTGGAAGCTCATTGAGTGGTACCTCCCTGATCGAGTTCCCAGGCAGTTCGGGCTATCACCTAGAGTCGACGTAGATCCTATAGATCCTTCATTTCGAGTCGATGGATGGGGAAAGGGCGATCGGGTTTGAGTATCACCAGCTTACATATTACGTGGGAGGCCGAATAATGTCATTGTTCGTGGGTGCGTTCCACTGCTTGACCCTGAGTCGGTATATGAGGTGGTATCGATCCCTCCCTCCTTATACATGCTTGGGGCTCCGACCGATCACCTATCCTCGTGCTCACGAGAGAGATTGATGGTAAGTTTTAAAAAAATTTTATGCTATTCATAAATTTATATGTTTAACAGACAACATAATTTCTTTGTCTTCGCAGAGGGAACATATCTTGGACACGCAGGATATATTCTCAGCTTATTTTAGAAGAGATATGGACACTGATTTTCAGCATTCGATCAATACTTATAAGGAACTATGCAGGAAACTTAATAAGGACATACACATATTAGATAGCAGGTATAGAGATGCACGAAGAGAGTTCCTATCGTCACAATCTTCTACATCTTCACATTTGATTTTGCTACCCATATAGCACACCATCAGTACTCTCCAACCGGAAGGCATGTTCGGTCCATTTCATCTAGCGGTGCGGGCTCTTCCATGTATCCTCACTCATCCAGTATACACGCCACGATGCATGCACGGTGTACCCCGCTTTCGGTGACCATCGCGGAGATACGATGTTACACCTCTCGATGACGGCGCTGACCAGGTGAGATGATGTGCGGCATCAAGATCACTTACGCGGCCGTCCCGTGCACATTACACTGAAGTGACCACCACGTAGATACCGACGTCATTTGATGTACTCTAGATCAGGTTGTAGATCATATGATAGCTTGATGTACGTTGTTCTAGCACTGTTTTATATTTTCTATGTACTCTAGCCACATTTTTGTTTTAATTTTTTTTTACATTTCTATATTTTTTAAAAAATAGTCTAAATAATAAAATATCACTAAGATAAAGAACAAACACATCAAAATTCTCCAATATTCAAACTACTTCAAAATTCAATAATTCACTCTATATTTCATGAGAGTTTATCTCATATATTTATAAAGTGAACAAATAAAAAAATGCAAAAAAAAAAACATAAAAATAGAAAATAGGCATTCACCACATTTATTTTCTATTTTTAATATAAAAGTCTACTAATCAAATAAGACAATTCATGGTTGACATCAAAAAGAAAGAAATACCCCTTATTTAAAAAATTAATGTAGCCATTATCTTCAAATAAAATATACATAATACAAAACTTTGTGAAACTTGGGCGAGAGAATCATAAATTGTTCTTTAGGTTGAGTTTTCCTTTGTTTTAAAAATAGAGCTTATATATAGGGTTCCTTTTGTGCATGCCACACACACACACACACACACAGATATATATATATATATATATATATATATATATATATATATGAAATTTAAATCATAAATGCAACTAAACTCAGTACATGAAATTTCTTATGCAAGGCATCACAATCTCAATTCAATTCCATGAAAGTAGTGGCCAATTTCGTGCCGATTCCAACGATACTAAGTTAATTGAATTCGATAACACGATCGATCAAAGTCGCGGTCGAATTTATTTTATTTAATATTTTTAGCATCACCAGGCGTTGGTGGCGACATCTGATCGCTAGTCGCTTAACAATGACGTCTATTTTAAATTTTTTAAAATATGCTTAATCCGCTAATTAAGATTTTAACTATGCTTAGTTTAAAAATTTTGCCTAGAAATTTCACGCCTAGGCAGTTAGGCTTATAAGTAAGAAAATTACAAAATTATTATGAATAGTTATATATATATATATATATATATATATATATATATATATATATATATATATATATATATATATATATATATATATATATATATATATATATATATATAGATAAATAGATATATTACTCACTAGTTTAATTAATATTTTGTTTGACATTTTTTTATGGTACTATAATATAAAGGTTGAACGAAATATTAATCTTGCGTGTTGAAATTCATCTAAGACAAGTTGAGTTGATCTCACTATTTAAACGCATCAAATTTGAAATTGGTCATTCAACAAAGAGAGATCAACGTAAACTAATTAAAGCCACATAAATACCTAGCTAGAGGGGGTCACTAAGTTTCACAGCTACTTGCTCAACTCGCCGAAGATACTGATCCTTTTAGCCGACTAGGAAAACGTTAGAGCAACTCATCCAAAGAACTCACAATGACTAAATTCATGTGCAGAGTTTAGCATATAGTCTAGCTATAATTAAGTAGCTACAATCTAGCTAAAGTTCATTTTATAATAAGCATTTAAACCTTACAATATAATTACATTTTTATTGTCTTTTATATGGCTTTGCACCTACTCAATCATTTGAATAAGAAGTTAGTGATGAGACTAGGACAAGCAATTATCTCCTGATCATTTTATTTACTTCAATTGCACTCATTTAGTTACTTCAATGGATTTAAGTTGTTAGATTGTCCTCTCCCTCCTGAAAAAAAAATTCCTGGCCGCCATTGATCATGTGAGCTTGTGAGAAAAAAATAATTGATTTAATAGTTTTCACTAGAGCAACTCAGAAGAGGTCTTATACAAGTGAGAAAAATAGGGTGAAAAAAAGATCTCAAATCATTCTTCTATGTTCACCTTAGATCCTGAAGAATCATTAGAAGAGCCGTGAATGATTATTACATGACTAACTATTGTGCTTTTTTTGTAATAGAACATTTCTTATTGATATTTTAGTACGTTGAATAGTTAATTGAAATATTATTTTCTTTTATATGCTTTTGGCTGCTGACGGTTTTTAATTATGAGAAAGGTGAAGACACGTGGATGACTTTTTAATATCATTATTTAATATTTTCTAAGAACTTTGAGTTCAAATTTAATTATATTAGCTTTTTAAAACTTGTAAAAACTTATAATTTTAATAAGAAATGAGAAAGTTGTGCCTAAATATTAAGAGATAGTCAACAAATATAAATTTTAGCAATTGATGTGATTGCTAAATATATTTTTATATAATTTAACTATATGTAAAGTGGTTAATATTGCCTAAGGAAAAATAACAATAATTAACTAATCTCATGATTAGTGCATGCTTTGAAAGAGGACATGATATGCGACATATAGTGCAACACAGAGTGAATGACATTTAGCTTAATGGAATGCAAGGTGAGAGGTAAACTGGAATATTTTGGGGAGGTGCTTTCACATCCATTTTGCTAGTGAAATGTAAGTAAGAGTTATATAGGAGAAAAATAGGATAATAGAGAAAGAAAAAAAAACAAATGCCCAACTTAGATGGAAGCACAAATCTTTTGAATTCTTAAGTACTTACCTTGGAGTATGAGTTTTATAATCTTATATTATTTCACTTGGTTCATAAAGTATTATTGATCTCCTTTGTAGATTAGTTTAGCTATAGATCAACTATTAAATCTCTAAGATCAAATTCAAATCTATATGCTTACTGGGACTCTTATCTAGCATATTATGACAATTAAAGGCATTACGATACATTATCAATACCATGTTGTTAATCATATCCTTAAGTGCTTACTACTTTAGTTATTTGAGTCAAGACTTAACTTATAGTCAAATTAGAATGACTAATATTTGCTTAAGACAAAGATGGATTCCAAATTTAGGCACATATAACTAACCCATACCATCATAGGCCTTGTTGAACCAATTGGATATTATGGAACCCAAGGTTGGATAAACCAAAAATAGATACCTTTCAAACATAGTGTTACTATGGTTAAAGAAGCCTTAGATGTGACTGTGGAAAAATTTTGTGACACCACATAGAATTTAGGAAGTTCTTATTTGGATGATTAAATGTGTCATTAAGGAATAATCATATTATCTTGGAAGATAAATATGTTATCTTATAATGGATTTGATCATGCAATAAAAGACTCTTAAGGCTAATGGGTTTATATTATACTAAAGACTTTATCCCTGAACTATATGGGAAGTAGAGCAAAGTTTATTTTAAACTGGGTTCATAGCTCCTAATAAGTGTAAGCCCTTATAGTTAATTATATCTTAAAAATGGAGGACCCCTTCCTAAGAAAACTCTCAATTAAAAAAATAGGCTACTGTTTCTATGGATTTCTAGATTGGTTTCCAATGGAAATGCTATTTGTAAAATTCAATTGGGAACACTACAAAGTGAAAAGTGTTATTTTCTTATAAACCAATCGGGACTAAGTATGAAATGCCTTTGATACTAGGATGCCTAGTAGGCATTTCAACTATCCTATTATTAGCTTTTAAATTTTAGAATTTAAATTAAATTTTATGTTAAAATTTTATTAGAAATTTAGGACTTATATTCTAACAGCACAAAACTGGAGAAATGCCTAGGGATGAAGATTTATACTAATATGATGCTTCAGATCCTAACTCTATAATTGCTTCTAACACAAGTTAGTTGCTCGACCTATTTTCACTTTTGAGAAGTTTTGGCTCTTTCTCTTGCTTGAGAAAGAAAACATATCCCTAACTCTTCTAAACTTATGACCCACCTGGAAGGGCTACCAATTAACACCATCTAAGCGAATTTTTAAATCCATGATGTCAAGTCTCATGTATACAAGATGGCTAGGCTATTATATTTTAGAAATAATCTAAGAGCTCAGACTCACTCCCTAATCCCTAAGATCATGTAGGATATGATACGCACTTAACTAATGCATATTTTCTAGCTTTTTGATGTTTTGACTCATGACTCATTTAAGGTCTTAGGATATGCATTTTATGCCTAAATGATATGCAATTAGAAATGGTAATGGGCCAAATCAATAAGAGAAGGCAGACTTCCCCAAGAATAATCATCCTCAAAGGTCAGATACCCCTTGCAATAGGTGAAGCACCCAATTCACGAAGTTAGAGTAAAATACCAGCATGATTTTAAGTCATTCCTAGGGCTTTAAGTTATGTGAAATTTTAAGTTTCTTTATTTTTGTTAAAGTTGATTAGATTTAGGTTGGGTAGAAATTTTTGTTTTTTAGAGCCAAATCATCCAGGCATTCATCACAAAAGGCATAACATAGAAAAAAACTTAGAAAATTAGGTTGATTCTATTACGGACCCAAAATACATCAAGCTAATTTAAATTAAAGAACATGCCAATGTGAATGGGTATCATTGTTCACCACGAAAGAAAGAGAAAATGGGTAGCCGAGCTCTGCCTTTATATAGCACGAACTAAAATTACAAGTTAGATATATAGGGGTCTTCTTTCCATGATTGTCCCCTTCTTTAGGAACCTCTATTGAGCTTCACAATGGACCTCTACACCCATCTACTGGTAGTTCCTCGACCCTGTAAATTCCAACTTAATTCCAAGCATCAAATTACATTTTAAATTTTAAAAATAAATCATAATCCTACAAAATAAATATCAAGAAAATACAAACAACACATCAGTAGTTATATTTGTAAGCATACTGGCTTAGCATTTATTTCATGCCAAGCCCACTTATCTTATTGGCTATGTTAAGAGATTTATTCAGTACTTGCAACCAATTGATAGTTTCATAATTTATTACAATAGACTATTTAGCATAGCCCTCTAAAGAAGATAATATTAGTTCTAAAATGATATAACTACTGATACCAAAGCCCTCTAAAGAAGACAATATTACTTAGTTCTAAAATAATATAACTATTTAGCATAACCCTCTAAAATAATACAACTATTTAGCATAGCCCTCTAAAGAAGACAATATTAGTTCTAAAATAATAATATTACTTAAGTTAGTTTCCAAAGGAAATGCCATTTGGAAAATTCAATTGGGAACACAATGAAGTAAAGAGAGTTATTTTCTTAAAAACCAATCGGAACTAAGTAGGAAATGCCTATTGATATTGGGATGCCTAGTAGGCATTTCAACTAGCATATTATTAGGCTTTAAATTTTAGAATTTAAATTAAATTTTGAGTTAAAATTATATTAAAAATTTAGGACTTATATTCTAGCGGCACAAGACATCAGAAATTCCTAGGGATGAAGACTTATTCTAGTATGATGCTTTAGATCCTAAGTCTATAATTTCTTCTAACACAAGTTAGATGCTTGACCTATTTTTACTTTTGAGAATTATTGGCTCTTTCTCTTGCTTGAGAAAGAAAACATATCCATAACTCTTTTGGACTTATAACCCAAATGGAAGGGCTACCAGCTAACACCATCTAAGTAAATTTTTAAATCCATGATGTTAAGTCTCATGTATGCAAGATGGCTAGGCTATTGTATTTTAGGAAAGAACCTAGCCTTACTCCCTAATCCCTAAGATCATGTAGGATATGATATGCACTTAACTAATGCACATTTTTCAGCTTTTAGATGTTTTGACTCATGACTCATTTAAGGTGTTAAGGTATACATTTTATGCCTAAATGATATGCAATTAGAATTGGTAATGGGTCAAATCAAGAAGAGAAGGTAGACTTCCCCAAGAAGGTGATCATTCTCAAAGATCAAATACCCCTTATGTGCAATGGGTGAAGCGCCCAATTCACGGAGTTAGAATAATATACTAGGATGGTTTGCAAAAGCTAGCTATTTTCAGTTGATTTTAAGTCATTTTTAGGGCTTTAATTTATGTGAAATTTCAAGTTTCTTTATTTTTGTTTAAGTTGATTAGATTTAAATTGGGTAGAAAATTTAGTTTTTTGAAAGAGCCTAATCATCCAAACATTTATCACAAAAGGCATAGCATAGAAAGAAACCTAAAAAAGCTGGTTGAAACCTAAAAAAGTAGGTTGATTCTATTACACACCCAAAATACATCAAGCTAATTTAAATTAAAGAATATGCCAATGCGGACTAGCATTGCTGTTCACCATGGAAGAAAGAGAAAATGGAGAGCCTAGGCTGTCCTTATATAGCCCAACCTAGAACTACAAGTTTAGATATATAGGGTTCTTCTTTCTTTGATTGTCTCCTTCTTTAAGGACCTCCATTGAGCTTCAAAATGGACCTCTACACCCATCTGCTAGTAGGGTCAGCTCCTACTATTCCTAGACTCTATAAATCTCAACTTAATTCTAAGGATCAAATTACATTTTAAATTTTAAAAATAAATCCTAAGTCTTACAAAACAAACGTCAAAAAAATACAAACAACTCATTAATAGTTATATTTGTAAGCATACTAGCTTAGCATTAGTTGTTTTCCAAGTCCACTTGTCCTGTTAGGCTATGCTAAGAGATTTAGTTAGCACCTGCAGCCAAGGATAATTTCATAGTTTATTACAATAAACTATTTAGCACAGCCCCCTTACAAAAGATAACATTAGTTCTAAAAGAATGTCATATAATTTAGTCTAATGGGCAAACAATCTTAGACATCCAATCTAAAATAATACACCATAAAATAAGAAAAATACATCACATCACACAATATCATAGATCGACTTAACCTAAGTTTAGGTCCATGACCTAATAATCTTGTGTGTGAAAGAATTAGGCTTGTGTGGGAAGACTTTACTTGGCTTCTAATCTAGGATTATATGTCATAATTTCTAGTTTAGGGATAATGTTAACCTCATCAAAAAATGAGGTCAATAGTGACTACAAACTTGTAATGACCTTCCTTATATGAGCATAACTTCTAGAGTACTTAGTCTTTAAAAATCTTAATCATTCTTGGACATTACCTTGATTCATTTATGTCAAGAGAAATTCAATCAACTTAAGCTCTAACTTGGTTAGACCAAACTTAATGTGATAATTAGACAAACATAGTCCTTTCTAACACCATAAGCCTGAGATTTGACCCAAGATTTAGCTAGTTAAACACAAGTCAAGCTCTACCAACATTCTTGCCAAACTAATCCATACTAGATAAACTAAATATAGCATATGCTATCATATTAAACTCTATTGATTTTAATTAAACTTTTAATCATAAATCTATATGGCTATACAAACATAACCATAACCTAAACCCAACTTAAATAAACTTAATCTTGCTTAACCTTTGACTAGACCTACCTTGGACTTGGATTATTCATGATTCAATAGACTTTAGATAGCCCTATTGAGGACTTACATTTATGTGTTACTAGACTTAACCTAATTTATACTAGACTTGAGTTAATATAGGTGAGATATGACTAGCCTAATGTGCTTAATTGATTCATGTATGAGCCTAACTGAACATAAACTTAATCCCCTATAGTCATGATTAGTCCCTCCACTTAAACAAATTTATCTTTGTTGGATTATTCATAAAATGACAAGATGGTGATATGCTGAAGAGCATCCCAACGGAGGGAGGAAGAAGGAATGCTTCAGGATATTCTACTCATCAAAGTAGAAAGAATATGAGTTCTACTTACCCAAATAGAACTGTATCGAGAGATCACAAAATCCCTTGGACAATTGGCCACCAAGCTCTAACCTAAGAGTTTTCACTCAAGATTACTTTCGATAAAATAATCTAAAAGTCTCCATTAAGTCAGAATAAATATTTATATAATAAAAATACTCTAAGGGATGTGTCCCTTAGGAAACAAATACTATAAAACTATGAAAACTCATAACCCATCATCTCGCAACACTGAGGTATCAACTTCTCTATCTAGACACCAATTTAGGAATTGATTGTAGCACCGCGGTGTCATAAAACCAGCATTTATGTGCTATATTGCTAGTGCACTTCTAACACTTAAACACTTAATGATCTCAATAACAACTCTCATATAACACTTAAATATGACTAAATATACTATATACTATATGATACAACACATAGGACACCAATATAAAATATTACAACCCATAAAACATGATACAAGTCTCATTAGCTTTGGTTTCTAGATTGAGACCTTGTAATGGGTCCTTCTCTCCCTTAATGTGCCACATCAATTCTTTTGGACTCCAAAGAACTCTTCTCCAAAGAGTTAGAAATTTGGAGGTATTCTAAAAGCTATGGGGTAAATCTTTATAGCTCATATAGAGTCACACAAGTATCTTCACTTGGGGGTTTGTCTTTTCACTTGATAAGGAACCACTGAACAATGCTATCATCTGATGGTGCTTTAGTAGTGATGATGTCCTCCACTTTAAAGAATATTCATTGGATAGGTACCTACAATGATTTATATCTTCTCTTGCAAAAGTTTCATCCTACAAATTTGGAGGTTGGGTAACTTTTTTTAAAAGATATTTGATTTTCCATATTAAAAATAAGACTAATTAACCAATGAGGGGGCAATTCAAGAACATAAGCTTTAGTACTAAGTTTCCTAATAATTTTAAATGATTAACAAACTCTCACTTATAACATTTTATATTTATTCAAAGGAAATCTTTCAAGATGGATTCAAACCTCATATTTCTTGAACATTTTATTTCTATTCTTTGTTCAACATACTTAGAATTTTGTATTTTCAATTGTTTCTTTATGTCTTCATGAAGGATATGAAAATCACATGTAAATATATATGCTAAATTAAAAAAAAAATGCATAAGTAGGTGTGCTAGTTAACTTGATAGGCATCTTAGGGTTACATTCATAAACTAATTCAGAGGTTATTTTGTGGGTTGATATAGAAATAGTACTATTGTAGGTAAATTTACATGTAGGCAAAATAAAATCCCAGTTTCCTATGTTCTTTCAACTAAACATCTTAATAAGTTTCTTAGGGTAGTTTTTAGATAACACTTCACTTAGGTATTATTGAATATACCAAACTAAATTGATAGTGATCAAGCTCACTAGAAGAATTCTTTCAAAAACTTTATTGTTGTTTAGAAGTTAAGATTATATAAAGTCTTATACACTAAGGATTACCTAGAGTTTTATAGATTATGATTATGTCTTATTCATTATAATCCTCATTAAAAGATGATCTTTGGGTTAGTTCATTATACTGCCAAGTAGTAATGTAATAATGTTGTCTCAACATAAGAGGTTACTTAGACTATATATGATGGTTTTATTTGGCACATTATTTAAACTATATTTTGATTCATTGAATATCACAGATCTTTGTGCAATCTTGTGATTACTTAATTTATAAATGCTCACTGAACAAGCATTCTTGTCTCATATCTTCACTATTTATGTACTTTGATTGTAGAACCTTTCGTTTGATAAAAAAGGGAATCACAATGGCCATAATATCTACTGTTTTCATGTTTTTTTGTGGTTTCAAAAAAAATGATAATACTCTTTTGTGGATTAATTACTACCATAAGTTTAAATGGAGTTTCATTAAGTCTTAAAACTAATTATGGTTTAACCGCATGAGTTACTTGGGTGAACCTTATGAATATGCTTCTAACTCCTCTCATTGTTTGATGTAAGGGAAAAAGAAAATAAATCTTTTTAATAAGTACTAAGAGTTACAAAATTCGGCAATCAATTTCCTCATGAATTTGTTAAAAGTGATGCTTTAGGATATAGCATGGAAAATAACATTTAAGCACAAGTTTTTGAGTGTCATAAGGAACACTTGATATCAACTACTAGATGCTGATTGATGTTAGTGAGTCCTTTATAATTTTCTTACAAAGGTCTCTTGAATTTAGAAGAAGTTGGTTCTACCATTATTTCTAAAGTGAATGCTAAGAATTTAGAGGAAACATAGCTCTTTACTTAACCAATCAACTTGTAATCAATTCAATAAAATTTTCTTAGATTCACTTATCTCTTCCTTGTGGTAGATTTATAAGATCAAATAAATTCATATTTACTTTTAGAAGAAATCATGTAAGAATAGTAAGAGTTGCTCCTTCAATTATCTTTATTATGTAACATAATATATTTTATAATTTAATTAATTAGTAATGCTCACCATATACATGGGGAACATGTGTATTATTAAAAGCATGAACAATATGTGGTCAAAAATATACATGCTCATTTTGCAATTAAGGGCCCATTTGGGACCGCGTCACGGGTTCGTTGCGTCACTAAATGTGATTTGATGGCATTTTTCTACTACGACAGTGTCGCTTTTGGTCAAAGAGCCTTGCTCAAAAACCCCATTTTCTATCCCGAGGTCTTCGACTGTGTTTAGTTGTTATTAACTTTTCTATCTAGGGGACTGCCCTCGCCTCAAATTGATGACCCCAAAATTTTTGATCATCTCCTTGCTTCCTTCTCTTACACCATCGAAAGTCCCTCAAGCAGGTCTATTCTACCCATCATCTTTACTACTTTATGGTATCGCCTACAATCTGTGACTTCCTTCTTCCTACATGGTTTCACTCTTACTATGTGTTCTATGTCGTCGTCTCCTCGGTTCCACCCTAAATTTGTGGTTCCTATTGAACAATATGTTTCTTCTCTTCTTTCCCCTCTATTATAGTACTTAGCAAGTGAGCATTGCCTATTTCTTTTATGATTTGGATTATCTGGTATTCGGCTGAGCTATAAGTGCTGGATTTGGGATATCTACATATTTTGATTTCTTCTTTGTGGGTTTGCTCTCATTACAACATGCTTATTGTTACTTTCATTTGGATTTGGCAAAAGTTTTTTAAGGTTTGATTAAAACATTGTGTAAGAATGGAGCCCCCATTTCATTTTTGGTTTTGGATTTTCTTATATCACGATGAGCTATAAATGTAGGATTTGAGAGATCTGCTTATTTCGATAATTGCACTGAATACAACATGCTTCATCTTAGGCCTGTTGGATCTAGCAAAAGTTTTTCTTTGGTTACATTAAAAAATTGTGTATGGATTAGTTCTCATTTTTGGTGGAAGCATGGTTTCTGATTTGCTTCAGAATTATATATGGGTCACTTCCTAATAGCATGCAATCCTCACTACATTTAGCTTCTCCATTTTATGGCAAGCTTGTTCTCTTTTCATAACTTTGGAATATTGCCTATTTGTTGGGAGTATATATTTCTTGTATCTTGAAAATGGTAATAATATTGTTTTGCAAACAAGGTAAATATGAAGCTGTTACATGTAGATTGATGAACTTGTTGCATTTCTATGCTATTGAGAGGAATTGGGCTTTGATTGGTAGTGTGGAAGCTTATGTTAGTATTTGTTGATAAGAAAGCCTATGAAAAAGATTAAGGGCTTGGTATTTGATTACAAGAATTCCAAGCTTGAAGCGGCAAGTGGTCTGAACCATATGGATTTGTTGTTTGGATGCATACTTTTTTTTCTCACTACATTGGGATGCTTGAATTTTTCTTGCCATTGCTTACATAATCCAAATGTTGTTGGTGTTCTTTAGGGTCCTCAAAATTAATTACTTCACTAGTTATGTTTTCCATGGCTTCCTTTAACTGTTCTTTCGATTCTTTGGTTAGTTAGTGTAGAGATTGAAGTGGCTTATGATTTAACGATAGGTTTTAATTTTTTTTCTTCATTTTTTCCTTGGATGAGAACATATTGCCCTTTTATGAGCATACTTTTGAACAATTCAAAGTTAATGAGATGGTTAACACAATTTAAAATGCCACCATTGAAGAAAAAATTAATCTTTGTTTTACATATTCTTGCCCAATATATAAGCTTCAGAACACAATCCTCTTTGAGCTTGAAAATACAATTACTACACTGTGCTTCAATCTGCTTTATTGAGGACTCTGATATTATTTAATGGGATTATGCTACTCCTTTTTCAGAATTTCTCCATTATTTGAAATCACAAGTTAAGATTTATGAGCCTATAGTTCATACTTTACAATTATTCTAGTATGTGAAATTTTATTCCACTTTTTTGATTATTTTGTAAGTGAGTTCTAGCTTTTATCTCTTTGGGATTATTAGTACTCATTTATGCTTATAATAACAATTCATTTAGTCTAGCTTACACATGTTATTGAGCACATGTGTTTGTGCATTTAGGCTTTTAATACGTAGTCGATTATTTGATTTGCCAATTCCCATGTAATTGTTTGTACAAAAAGAACATGTTTACATACACAATCTTATTAGAAGTAAAAAAAGAAGGCTTTACATTTCATATGATAATTTGTCTATCTTCTTTTTTTTGTTTAGAAACTCGAGATGGGAGTCTCTAGAGATGGTGGTTTGAGTGCCACTTGGGAGAGAGATGTCAAAATGATATTTTGTGACATATGCCAAGCGGAGATTGAGTTAGGAAACTGACCAACAACTCACTTTAATAGGGAGGGTTGGGAAAACATAACAAATAAATTTAAAGAGATTACTAGAAGAGTATGATACAACTAACAAAATAAATGGGATCATCTGAAGGACTAGAAATTATGGAAAAAGTTAAAACAATGAGCAACAGGGTTAGGTTGGGATTCCAAAAAGAAGACTATTGATACCTCGGATGAGTGGTGGAGAGAGAAGCTACAGGTAAGCTATTTGTTGTAATTTGGCTCATTTATGTTATGTACTTTGTAGTCATATGTAAGTGTAAAACATTAAAAGTTATATATGTTCAACTATAGGTGGTACCCAATGCTAGAAACTTTTGATATAAATTGATCCAAAGTTGGAAAGAGAACCTAGATCAGATGTTTGGTGGTATTATTGCAACTGGTGCTTATTCATGGACTCCAAATGAAGAGGTCCATGAAGAAATCCCTACCATCTCTAACCATCTAGATACTTTAGATGATCGTGTTGATGAGTCTACATAATGCTTTGATGTCCATGCTAAATCAAGCCAGTCTAAGCATCATCAGCTGTTGCATCCTAAAAGTTTATCTAAAAAGAAAATGGGTGCCAGATTTCTATGAAATCAAATTGCTCAATTAGTAACTTCATGCACCACTATGACATCCACATCTAGCATATCTCGTACACCACCCTCTCTTTCAGATGCTATTATTATGCTAGATCAAATTAAGGAAGTATTTGATGATCTTCCTCTTTACTTACTCTCTACCAAATTACTTGAGGACTCTAACAAGAGAGATTTTCACGGCTATGGTGCCTGAATGAAGGATTCAATATTTTCATTATTACATCGAGAATCGTGTTATGTGACATTGCTAGATGAATGTGTTCTCAATGTTTTACTTTAGATTTATGCTTTAACAAACAGTTATGATGTATTGCCATCTTGATGTTTTTTGAAGTACCTTATTTTGTCTTGCTTAGTAGCCTCTTTACTTGTACTTATGTATCTGTGCATTTAACTATGATGACTTTCTGAATATTCACAGTTATGGATAATAATGAAAGAGAGCAATGTGTGAGATCTATTGTCACATATATATGTTTAATTAATGAGTGTTGTAAAAATTATATTAACAATACTCCTTGCATGACATCCGCTTTAATTGGAGAAAAGTGGACTATTGAACTACTCAACGACCATCCCAATAGATTCCATAACATGTTATGTATGTCACAATCTATTTTTCTAAATCTTTTATTTGAGTTAGAAAGCTTTGATGGGCTTCACGGATCCTCTAGGACAATAATAAAAGAAGTGTTGGCCTTTACACTTTATATTTTATCACACAATGAATCAATCAGAGCTATGAGTGAGAGATTTTAACACTCATCTGAAACAATAAGTAAATATTTTTCAGTTGGCCTTGAAGAACTTGTTAGTTTATTTAATAAAATTATGAAATTCAGTGGATTCAACATTTCAAAGTGCAGTGAGAGAGATATGTCATGACTATCAGTATATGCCATACTTCAAGGTAATTTTATAAGTTACATTTTCTAGTATTATGTTTATGTAAATGAGAATATGAGATTGTAACTTGACATAAGATTGTGTTGGAGCCATAGATGGGACACATATTGATGCTTGTGTCACAAATAATCAAAAAATTACATACATTGGTTATTGTGGGTCCCCCACTCAGAATTTAATGGCACCATGTGATTTTAACATGTGCTTCACTTTTGTTATGGCTGGATGGGAAAGAAGTGCACATGACAGTCGTATATTTAAATTTGTAACACAACATTCGCAACATAAGTTTTTAATGCTTCTTCTAGATTTTATACTTCTTTATTAATAAATGAGAATATGTCACAATCAACATTGTTATGATCTAAAATAGGCAATTACTACCTTGTTGATGCCAGATACCCAATGCAACATGGGTTCCCTAAGCCATATTCTAATACAAAATACCATATACCAAATTTTGAGAGGAGCAGTAATGTGATTCGTGGAAAGAATGAGATGTTTAATAATAGACACTCATCACTATGCAGTGTCATTGAACAAGCATTTGGTGTTTGGAAGAAAAAGTGGGTTATACTACGTGATATGCCTATGTATTCTTTCAAAATAATATGTTAAAATAGTTGTAGCTACGATGGCTCTACATAATTTCATCAGACATCATCATTCGTGAGATCATATTGAATTTAATATTATAGATGAAGATCAGTCTTATATCCCACCAGAAGGGTATGAGTTTCAAATAGGTTAATCAATGTTAGAACTTAATCATGAAAATATAGAATCGTAATGTCATGATGGAGGAGAAACTGAGGGGATAAAACTATTAAGAAAGAAAATTACAAATGACTTGGTTAATATTTAAGGATGGAGTGACAAGCTCCTAGTAACTGACTCACATGTTATGTATATTATTTTTTATTATTAATTTAAGCTATATATGCTGACATTTAGTTTATAATTGAAACGAGTTATCTTCATTGTATTATTTATGTGAAAAGTTTTGTGGTTCTTGTTGTTTCTCTTTTGCTTTTATTATTTTTTGGCGATGATAAAATCCAATCCAAATGTAACTCAATTGGTTATCATTTTCATTTTTCTTTTACATATTGTCTATTGATTTGGGGGCTTTCCTGTACTTCAGTTGTTGTTATGGTTTGTGGTGTTTTATTTTGGATGTCAGGTGGACACCACACAGATCTTAGGGGGTGCTTATTGAAGTGATCGAGTATGACATTGAGGTATGATGTATGATCTCAAAAGATAAAAATATCACCCTACAATAAACCTAATCACCTAATAAGAACTATTAAGGCAGATGGGTCTTTGTATATACCAAAGATCTTTCCCCTACTTTACATGAAAAAGTAAAGTTGGGTTTATTTTATGCCAGGTTCTTTAGTTCTATATGGAAGAAAGCTTCCATAGTTAATTACATCTTATGAAATGGTGATTTCTTAAGAATACTCTCGATTAAAGTAATCAATCATATCTCCATAGATTTCTAGGCTAGACTATCAAATGATTAGGTATCTTTGGAAAAATCAAGTGGGAAAGTTTAGTTTGGAAAGACCTATTCTAGATTTCAAAGGAAGATAAGTAGGGAGTACTCATGACACTAGAAAGCTTGGTGAGCGCTCCAATCTATCCTATGGTGAGGCTTTATGTGTTTGAAAGAGAAGATTTATTTTTGATTTGAATTGGAACTTTTATTAGAATGCTATGGCTTACAATCCATCAACAAAAGATTATGGGAATGCATAAGAGGTGAGGATTTAAACTAGTAGCCTGAAAGAAATAAGCAACCTTGGATCATGAATCTAGGGTTGTTTAGAACAAACTAGAAGCTCAACCTAAATCTAAATGGAAGGGGGATGAAGTAGTTTACCTCCACAAGAGAAGATAAACTCATCCGACTCTTCTGGACTTACAACAGCCTGAATGACCGCCAGCTAACACCTCATACAATTCAAAATCATGTAGGCTGGTCTTATAAAATTGCAAGATAATTAAGCTAATATTTAATTAGAAAGGAGACTAGAGTCCTAAACTTACTTCCTAAGAGACTAGATCATGACTGGTATGAATTCATGAGTTAGACTAAAATTCAAAATTTTATAAATTTTATATCATTTTGACACATTAATTTGGACAAATAATTATGCCAAAATGCATGATGAAATTGGATTATTAGCTAAATCAACAGGAGGAGGTGATCTCTGCTACAAGGGATGCCATCACAGGTCAAGCATTCCCTTATCATGTAAGAGTGGAGACACTCCCTATTCTAGAGCGAGGCAATATAATATGCATGATATTATACATACATCATTCAAATAAGGGGATTGCTAAATCTTTTAATTATCTTGATTATAATCTAAGCTTTAAAGTGAGGTTATGAGTTGATTTAAAATTTAGTTATGAGTTATTAATTTGGGTAGAAATTTTAATTTTTTCCTAAAGAGCCTACCGCATCCAGGTCACACATTCAATCATCAAAATTTAAGAAACCTATGAAGAAAATAGAATTTCTATAGCACAATTTAATCATAATAAACATACATTCATAGATTATAATAAAATAATAAGAGACTGACATGACTGGGTACCATCGTACATCCCAAAAAAGAGAAACAAGTTGGGTAGCCTAGCTCTACCCTTATACAACCCAAATTATAAAACAATAATTACAATTACAATCAAATTAGATGTTATGGGGGCCTTCACTCATCATTCATCTTTCTTCCTTTAGATTTGACTTGAATTACTTTAAGGCTTCATAGGGCCTCCCAGAACTTTGCCTTCTAGCCACTGCTCATCCTAAACCCCATAGCACTAATCCTAATTATTATTGCAAAATTATATTTTTATGGAAAGTAAAATCTAACTAAACCTGCAAGATAGATGTTAGCTAAACATACATACAAATCCTAGCATTTATATTATATAATTTGGACTTAACACCCTGCATATAGGTAACTAGGCCCACCTATCATAACACAAATGTGCTTAGGGGCATAAGCAACCTGCAAGCACGAGCATTTATATTTATTTTAGCAGCCCCATTAGCATATATATATATATATATATATAATCCCTTATAGAAAACACTATTAAGCTAACAACGACATAACATCTAGTCTACGAATAATAATTCTAACATCCAGTCTAAAATATTATTGCATAAAATAAAACACAACATCATAATATACATCGCCCTAACCTAAAGTTAGAAGTGGTGACTTAGCCTTCTAATGTGTGTGCTTAGGCTTAGTGTGGGATGTCTTAGCTGGGCTTTGGAATTATAATTATCTAAGTTTGGGATTATTTAAATTCTCCATGAAGGATGGTTTCACTTTAAATTATTAAGAGGATTTGCAAATTATAATTTGTATTTTTTTTGTTTTATTTGTATTTCACTTAGCATCTAAATTTTGTAAAGAGAAGAAAGAGGGTTAACCTCTTTCATCCCTACCTTAAGTCATTTTCTAAAAAAATATGTTATTATGACTTGGTTTATTTTAGTGAATGATTTATTAAATGTTTTATTGATCCTAAGTTTGGATTAACCTTAAAAGGTCCTATTCAACATGAAAGACGTCGTAAGATTAATGTAATTTAATTATCATCACATAGAATATGTTTCACCATTCCTTTTCATCATCAATAGCACGCATATGATTTAAGACTTAACATACCTATACATGCAATGTATTTTTGAATACTTAAATGATTATGAATGCATATATTTTGGTTGAAAAGAGGAATTTCATTCCTTAGCTAAATGCACATACACATGTATTAAAGTTTTAAGCAAGTATGTGCCATTATTTAAACTAGGGAAGTGAGATAATCTAAGACCTCCTTGGGGCTACTTCAAGCCTCGTATTCCTCGAATGTCCAGACTATATACTTGCAATCTTAAATTTATATGAATGTACACACAACTATGAGAATGAAAATCAAGTAAAAGATTGTATTTTAATGAATTATTTATACATGTAAAGTAAAGTTCTATCCAAATTCTAGTACAAGTATACATAGGAATGAAATTAAATAATTATGTGCCTTTGTTAACCAAAGAAGTAAGGTAATCTAAGACCTCCGTGGGGCTACTTAAAGCCTCATATTCTAGGGATGTACAATCTATATACTTATTACCATTCAAACCTATGTAAACCCATACATGAATCATAAAGATAAAATAATAGTTTAACATGTTTAAGCTATATGCACATGCAAATTCTATGTAATATTCATAGCTAATATCAATTCAACTCTTCATTTATAATTTTGAAAATAGTTTTTAAAATTTATTAGTGATAATAGCTGCTCCATATAATAGGATTAATTTAACACATGAAACTTTACATAAGTATATTCATTTGATTCATGATCGCATGATATAAATGGCATACAAAATTTATAATGATTGAAAAGGAATAATTGAATAGTTCCACATAATTCACTCGACAACATTAATTCCTATGGACAAGCAAGTTGAATAAAATCATTTAAGGAATACCAAAGCTTCTTATTAAGTCTGATTTTAGATTTGGGTGGTTAAACTCAAAGAGAAGAAGTAATGTTTCTTATTTTTGACCTCATCCCATGTTGATGATTTAATATGTTTAAGGAAAAAATAATTAAGTGGGTTTTATTAATTAATTAAGTTGGAATCATTAAGCAATTCATTTAATTACCCTTTATATGCTTCTTTAATTTAATTAATCATTTAATTATGAGCTTCCAATGATATGCAAATAATAAATTAAAATTGCAATGCACTTAGAGACCTAATACAATGAAGCTCATAATTAAGTATTAATTAAATTAAAGAATCTAATAAAGTACTTATATGATTTTCCCACACCCATGGGTTAATCATAATTTTCTTAAGGCCTTTTTGGTATTGAACACATAAAGAGGAACCCAAAAGTTTAAATTAAATTATCTGATCTAATTATCATTTTAATATAATTTAATTTCATCTTTAATTACTTAATTAATTATTTAATTAAGTTATGGTTTAATTACCCTCCTTAATGATGGTTTAATTACCCTCCTTAATGAAATGAATTTGGGAAAATAATTAGGAAATATGTCCTAATCACTCCCCCTCATCATTTCATAATTAATCACTGATTAATGATCATTAATTACTTAAATTTTACTGTTTAGCATTTTAATAATTATTAAATTATTTAATGAGAGTGATTAAGGTTTGAATTTCAAATTTTCCTAATTACCTTGCAAATAAATCTTAAGAGAATTAGGCGAGGTAGAGGAAATCCCAAAGAACCAACACATTTAATTTGAGATTGATTAGCCATGTAATTAGGGCTTAATTAAACTAATTAAGAAAAGTATCAAGTTCTAATTAAGTATTGTTCACTATTCAATTATCAAGAGAATTATTTTTATTAAATTCTCCATTGTTTACCCTTTCCAAAATGGGTTTACTCATATTTTTAAGATTTTTCTATAATTAGTTATGAATTTTTGAAGTTCTGTGTAAGTAAACACTTTTTAAGCCTAATTAATCCCTAATCTCATCGGCACCACACGGGAGCTGACGTTGTAGTGCTTTCTACGTGGTGTCGTGGGATTGGCCACTTAAACCATCTAGGTGGTGTGCTGAGTCAACAGTGGTAGATGCGCTTTCATCCCTGTAATTTGATCTTGGATTGGACAGTGGAGATTAATCCAGCTATTCTTAATGAATTAAATCAGATAAAATGAGCAGATTAATCACGGTCATCCATTCTAGTCATGCGGAATGGATGACGGGTGATTCTTCATCCCCCGAGTGCTAGAAGGACTCCATTTGCCCTCCTCTCATCTGATCTAAGCTCACTAAAGCTCATGTGGCATTAGGATCAACTCCAAAAGATTCATAGAAGAGATCTAAGGAGATCCTGTGATGCAAATTGCATGAAAATGCAAAACACTTCACAAAAGACCAACACCTAAGAACTTTTCTATGGTTTACCGGAAAAAATACCTTATCGAAGCTCAAGACCGCCAGTCCAATGACTAAAGTAACTTCATCTTGAAGAGACAAAGCCCTATTGAGAAGCTCGTGAGTTGCCTCCCCATCAGTGGATTTATAGACTAAATTCCAACACTAAGCTCACCAGAGTTGGTCTAGGAGTGGTCTTCGGTGTTTGAAGCAATCAAGAATCAATTTATTTCACCTTGTTGGAGCTTGGGGAAAGTGTGGGAGAAGTCAATTTGGATTTGGTGGAGTTTAGGTGAGGTGAGACAAAGAGGGGGCTCTGTTTCACTCGGGTTTGGTGTCACTAGTGATGGTAAGCTCAAGGGAGGTTGGAAAACCTTTAGAGATGCTCGCCTTGAGTCACTAAAGCTTTATGTATCATTTAAATTTGATGGGGAGGAGTATACCCTCCTCCCCAATTGATCCAATGGCTATGATCAATCAGCTTTTAGCAGGGGTCTGACTGGTGCAGGTGGTTAGGCACTGTAGGAATCAGCTGAGGTGGATGCTCTTGTGTGGCTAGAGGAAGGGAGTGGGCTAACCATATGTGTACTCTCTTCTCCAAGGGTTCTAATGGGGTAGTTTGGGTTAGCTCACCTCCAATTAAGCTATGGCTGACCTAATCAGCTTTGGGTCAATTACTTAGTGGCCCAAGTGTATAAATTAAGCTTAGGAGTGGCTACTAAAGGTAGGAGAGTGGGTTTGACCATCCAGATGGGCATTTTGTTTTATTTAGAGTGGTTTACCCATTGGGTTTTGGCCTAATTTGGGTGAAGATGGGTTCGGTTTGATTTGGGATAACCCATGGTGACCCAAGGTTGGGTCATGCCAAGTTTGGTTGAGTTTGGGCTTGGTTTGAATGGATTTCGCTGAATTTGACCCATGTAGGTCAAAGTGCATTCATTTGGGTTTGGCTGACCCATGGGTGAAGTTGGGTCAAATTGATAGTTTGTTTTTATTTGGGATGTTTTGGTTCAATTGGTTTGGTTTAATGTGAAGTGGATTTAATTTTGACTCATATGGGTTCATATGGGTCAAATGGGCTAAGTTGACCAAATTGGTCAAATTGGCCAAAGTGGATTGGATGTAAGGTTGGTTTAGGTTTAATTGATGATTTGAAGATGATTGTAGGTGTTGGTTTGATTCAATCTAGATTTGAGAATGATTTAGATCAATTTGATCCTTTAGGTCAATTTGGGCTAAATGGGTCAATTGGGCTAGTTTGACCAAATTGAATTAAATTGAAGGTTGGATCATGTTCAATAATTAATTTGTGATGGATTTGAGTCATTGGTTTCAATCAATTTGATTTAGGATTTGATTTGGCCCAATTTAGCCCTTTAGGTCAAATTAGGTCAACTTGGGTCAAGTGCCCAAGTTGGCTTGGTTTGGCTTGATTGATGGTTGAGTCATATTCAAGGATTAATTTATGATTGATTGAATGCATTGGTTTCAATCAATTAGGTTTATAATGAAGTTTGGTTCAATTTATTTCATATGCTTGGTTCAAGTGATTAAATTAGCTTGGTTTGACCCAATTGATTATAATTGGACAATCAATGGTGATCAACATTCATTGTAGAGGGTATTGAATGGGTTGGTTCAATCCAATTCGGATTGGATTAGAGTTTAGAGCAAATAGTTCCTTTAGGTCACTTTGGGTCAAGTGAACCAAATGGGTCAATTTGTGTTGGATTAGATTAAATTGGGTTGAGTTGAGTTTGAAAATTTATTTAGGATAGAATGATAGCTTTGATTGAAATTGGTTTGGATTTCATTGGATTTTGGCTCATATGGATCCTTTGGGTCAAATGGGCCAACTTGGGATTGAATTGGTTTAAATGGATTGGCTTGACTGTAGGTATTGGGAGGGTTTGAAATGGATGTTTGGTAGTTGGTGCTTTTGTGAAGTTCAATTGGATTTGGTTTCAATTGAATAGGCTTTGGGTTGGATCCATAAGATGATGGTGGAATTGATTTAGGTTAAGCATTAGGTTAATTTAGCTTGGAGCTTGGATATGAAATATGATTCAATTGGGCTTGATTTGATTAATTAGAGGTTGGATTTCCATGGGTGGAGAGGCATGGATCATAGTCTAGGCTATAAGATAGGTAGGTCCTCTTAGTCCTAAGGTATAGCCTAAGCATATGGTACACCTTCCTAAGTCTCTAGGCTTAGGTTTAGTGTTCACCTAATCATTTGAAGTGTCCTATGACTAGAGAAATCCTAGTGCTTAGAAGTCTCCTAAATCTAAGGAAGGATGAGCCGATCCTCACTCCAAAAGTGAGGTAAAAAAAATGACCCCCAATAGGTGTGGTGTAACTAGCAAGGCACACCACATATATTAGTGTTTACTGATATGATCAACAACATCAGGGAAGATCACAAGCACTGAGGATGGACATTCATATCTAAATGGAGGGTAGATGGAGCCATGAATCCTAACATGATGTAATTCGCTATCATGCAGAGGGCATGAGGGAGATGTTTAATTTGTTAAGAATTGGTTTCATGTTAAGGACACAAAGGGAGATCTGCTGGGGATACGCACATGAGTTTGATTGGATAAAGTAGGATTTATACTTGGGGCATATGAAGTGGGAGATCCACTGGGGATATAGATTCAATTGAATTTGTTTGATTTAATTTGATTTGATTTATGCCAGGATATAGAAGAAAATCCACTAGGGATTTAGATTTGATTGAATTTTTTTGATTTCATTGAATTGATTTAGGAAAGAGGGATATGTTTGGGCTACAGGTTTGGTTGAATTAGTTAATTTGTGTCAATTGGAATCCTCTAGGGATATATATTTGAATTTGTTTGATTAAGTTTAATTTATTTATTGTTGATTGGTTTTGGGTTTGATTTGAATTTGGGTTTCACCTTGGTTCAGATTTGACTCCATTGGGGATATAAATTTGAATTTGATTTTGTTTTAATTCGAATGATTTTATTTTCTTTGTTTGTTTATTTATTTAGCATGGACTTTGTCGATTTGCGAGGAGCCATAGTAAGAAGGAGCTACGGGGCTTTGGCCTATATCAGATTTACTAGCCCAAGGGATAGTCCGTACATCCGTAGTACAAAGCTTCCAAACACGGGGGTGGTTACTAGAAAATGGGAACTATCCAATCTAGTAATAATTTGAGTCATGTGTATATGGGGTCATGAAGGCATAGTCCAAATAGAATGCCCACAGGGAAGGTGCCTCTAGGGCACTTATCCTAATCCCTGAAAAATAAAGCTTGTATGCATACGGTGGCTGACTCAGGGAGAAAGTGGGACTCACATCTACCTGAGTGGTGTTATCCACCGGGTGGGTTACCGTCAGCAAGGCAAACACCAGACAACCTAAGGTGTTTGTTGGTTTGCAATGATCAATCTAGAAAGAAAACATCAAGGACTCACATCTTCCTAAGCAAATTGATCATCATAATGTTCTATCATCAACTAGATAGCTACTATCTAACCTAGGGAGACTACCAACTAGGGGTCATTAAGAAGGGCTAAACCCAAGCTTGAAGTATTCAGGAGGAAGAGGAGGCACTAGGGGACATAACCTAATCCTCAAATATAAACTTGAACTCAGTCAATGCATGACGATTAGTTCAAGAAGAAAGCTCAGGGACTCACATCTTCTTAAATAAAGTTGACTTCAGAGTAGCTCATTGGTCATGCAATAAAGCATACAACACTGACAAGGTGCTCATTAGTTTGTAGTCGTCAAGTTAGGAAGAAAGCTCAGGGTCTCACATCCTCCTAAGTAAAAGACTACTAGAGAGACACACTAGCTGTGTGAATCAAGCCTGACCTAAAGCAATAATTGAGTGAGGGTCGCTGGGGGACTTTTCTCAACTCAAGGTAGCTAAAAGCAAATGGATTTATGTTTGATTTTTTTATGTTTATGTGTAATATTATGTTTGTGATGTGCTTATGAAGGATAGGATGCCACTTGTGTTCTCTTATACCTACCCTAAACACACCATGAAAGTTTAGTAAATGGAAAGCTTTCAATTTGAAGAGATGTTCGATTTAAAATAGAATTTTATTGATGAAAAATTATTTTAAACATTGTTCATGCATAATATTTATTTAAATAAAGCCCGTTGATAGGAAGCATCGAGTGTTCTCCTTTATGGTTGATGAGTTGATAAGATCCACCTTAGTAGGTCTTTTCTATGGAGAAAAGGCCTTCCCAAGTCAGTTCAACTTGCCTCTGATCTTAAGATTGGCAACAATTTGTCTCCTTAGAACTAAAATGAGCTATAGGAAGGACAAACTTATTATGAGCTTGAACCATCTTTGCTTTGTACAACTCGAGGTTCTGGCATGCTTGTAAGCGTCTCTCTTCCAAACCTTCGATCTCTTCTAGCCATAACTTGACATTATATTCGGTTATAATTTTGCTATCCACAGCTATCCATAGTGATGATAGTTGAACTTCTAATGGTAGAATGGTTTTAGACTCATACACTAAAGATAATGGGGTAGATTGAGTTAGAGTTCTGTAAGTAGTACAGTAAGCCCACAAAGCTTCAACTAACTGCTCATGCCACTGTCATTTGTTATCGTTGAGTGTCTTTTTGCGTATTTGAATGAGAGTTTTATTGTAGGCTTCTATTAAACCATTCTCCCATGGATAGTAGATGGTAGAGTATCTCTAATCTATATTATGTCTCAAGGCAAAGCTGATGATTTTGGTGCTCTTGAAAGTGGTACCATTATCGGATATGATTCAGTGAGGTACCCCAAATCTATATACGATATGATTCCTGAAGAACTGGAGCACATGCTGAGCTTTGACCTCCCTAAGTAGAATCATCTCTATCCACTTGGAAAAGTAGTCTGTAGTAGTTAGAATGAGTCAATGACCCTTGGATGAAAGAGGATTGATTAGACCCACTATGTCGGTGCCCCAACACTCAAATGACCATGAGGCCAAGGTTGGATGAAGAATGTTGGTGGTTGATGTAGAACCACTCAATGCACATGGCATTGGTGGTATCACCTTACTATGTCCATGCAATCTATGATCATTGTCAGCTAATAGTACCCAAGTTTTTTTATTTTGGCTTTCATCTTGGGACCAGATTGATGAGCTCGGCATAATCCTGAGTGTACATTAGTCACAATCTAACGGGCTTCATGCTTGTCTAAACAAAGTAACCACATATGATCGAAGGACCACTAGTATAAGACACCATCCACGAGAGCATAGGAGAGTGCCCTTTGCTTCTCTTGATGTGCTTGAAACTTCTCTTGAGGTAGTTTTTCTTTGTTTAGGTAATCAATGAAGGGTTGCCTCCAATCTAGTTCTTCGTCCTTTTGGTAATGGCAACCTCTCCTTCAAGAGAGTATTTATAAATGAGTTCAACATCAATAAGAGGTAGGACTTGCCTATTGTGGACCTCTATTGATATGGACTCATCCTTCGGGCATGGCAACTCCTGGCAAGCTTAGCTAAGGCATCAGCTATGGCATTTTCTCTCGAGGAATCTTGTAGATTGTGACCTTCGGGATTTGAGCTAGTAGCTCCATAGTGTATTTATGGTAATGATGGAGCTTTGGCTTCAAGACCTTCTAGGTCCTAGTGATCGGTTGACAACTAATTGAGAATCTCCAAAGATGTTGATGTTCTGGATGCCTAACAAAATGGCTAACTCCATACTTGTGATCAAAGCCTCATATTTGGCTTTGTTGTGGTTTTTTCTTCTTTGAGAGGAAGATGCACCATCAAAATACTTCTCTCAATAGTAAATGTTTGTATCCCCTAAGTTCATCATTTATTCATTAGGGAGATCATCACTAAGTGGAGAATTTATAGGAAGTGGGTGTGTTACTAAGAAATCCATGAATGCTAGTCATTTCACCACATGGAGGGGTATGAATGTGATATCAAACTGCGATAATATCATGGGCCATCGAGCCATCCGTCCGGATAGTATGTGCTACTAAGAAATCCATGAATTATAGTCTTTTCACTGCATAGAGGGGTATGAATGTGATATCAAACTGCGATAATATCATGGACCATCATGCCAACCATTCGGATAGCATCGACCATGTCATGAGATATTGTAGTGGATTGATTCTAGAATTAAGCTTACTTTATGAGAAAGCATATAATGTTATAGCTTTTGGGCTACAAAGATTAAAGCTAGACAATTCTTCTTAATGGATGGATAATTTTCTTCAACAGGTATCAGACGATGGCTAAGATAGTAAAGTAACTTCTCTTTCCCTTCATCATTGGCTTGGGCCAACAAAGCGATATGGGAGTCATCTAATACAGTAGTGTAGAGTATCAAAGATTTCCTCATGATAAGGGGCCGCTAAAACTGGCGACATCATAAGGTATTGTTTGATGCTCTAAAAGGCATGCTAGTACTTATCATCCCACTTGAACTTTGTGTCCTTCTTGACAAGTGCTTAAAATGGTTGGCATATACCTGATAGGTTGAATATGAAGCACCTTAGATATGCCAACCTCCTTTGGAATGATCTGAATTAGGTTAGGCTTTTAGCAGGTTGAATTTCCAATATCACTTTAATCTTCTCCAGGTTGATTTCAATTTCATGATGTTAGAAAATAAACCCAAGAAACTTCTTTGAAGATACTCTGAATGCATACTATTGAGGGTTCATTTTAAGATTGTATTACCTTAACCTCTCAAAAACTACTCTCAAGTCAAAGAGGTGGTAATCTTTTTCTCTAGTTTTGATCACGAGATCATCATCATTGCATTCAACTTAATGATGAAGAGCTCATCAAAGATTTGAGTCATGGCCCACTGGTATGTGGCACCAGCAATTTTAAGGTCAAAAGGAATGACCTTATAGCAATATATTTTGATCGGGGTTCTAAAAGTAGTGTTCCTTTCATCTTTAGGTCCCATCTTTATTTGGTTATATCTAGATGAACCATCCATGAAATAGAAGACAACATGAGATGAGGCAATGTCCACCATCCGTTCTTGTATTGGTAGTGAAAATTTATCTTTTTGACATGCCTTATTGAGATCCCTAAAATTGAAGAATATGTGAATTTGGTCATTCTTCTTCTTAATTGGGATGACGCTAGCCAACCAGATGAGGTATTTTTTTCTCCTGGATAAAACCAGGATCAATTAGTTTCTTGACTTCAGAAATAACCTATTGTTCAATGTTTGATCGCATCAATCTTGGAGCTTGCTTGATAGGGGTTAGTGTCAGGCTGTATCGGTAGCTTATGAACTATTATGTCAAGAGATAATTAGGGCATTTCTTTATAACTCCATGCAAAGCAATCCTTAAACTTAGTGAGTAGCCTAACTAAGTCATTGACTTCATTTCCATTCAATAAAGAATTGATGTATGGCGTGGATTGTCTTTAATCCCCAAGTTGATTTCTTTGAGTTCATCATTGGTTGATTTGATTTCTTCTTAGAATTCTAAAGGTGCATCTTTGAATTGGAAATCATTTAGATTATCTGAAGTTTCTAAGCACACCTCCTCATATGAGTTAATGTGATTTGAAAAGAACTTATCAGAATCTAAATATTGGTGATGACCAAGCAGTAGTTATCATCATCCACCGGACCTACTATGCCAAAGCATAGTACAGGTCCTGACTGAGAGTTCTTGCATTTGTTGTTCCATAGCATTTCGAAGTATTCTGACCTATGCTTAGACCATGTATGTGGAATTAAACCTTTCTTTGTTAAATTATGAACACAAGGTGAGTACCAATCAAAAGATAATTCTATTAATTCTTTATATAAATCATCCTCAAGTTCTACATCAACTTTTGGACTTAAGGATGCTGCAAATGGAAAGACCTCTGAATCTTTGTAGCTGTACATACTTTAGGGGCTTCCTAAACTACCAAACCCTCAATATTTTATGGGGAAAGTGAGGTTAGAGCTAAGGTTCCTATCTAACACCTGATAGCTTCACATAATGAAGACTTGGATACATTTATGTTTTGCTTAGGGACCCGGTCTTCATCATTGTCCAGCTCGAGTGTCACCTACAACGGGATCTACTATCGAGAAGAGCTGGAATGTGTGCTAACTACATAAGACTCATCCTCTAAACTAGATTCTAAGTCTAAGTAGATAGCAGGTGTACTCTTGGATGCTAGAATGAATGCCTTGGTATGTGGTAAGTATGTAGGCCTTCTACCTCTAGGACTCCCTCTGGACTCAGCTCTTCCTCATCTTGGTGGAGGTCAGATCATCCTCCCCACTTATTTGAATGGAGTAATTACGGTGCTTACTTTTAGTTTATGTGTGTGTATAGGGGGACACCATGAAGATCTAAAGGTGTACTTATTGAGGTGATCGGGTATGACATCAAAGAATAGTGCACTATCTTGAAAGATAGAAATCACTACCCTATGATGGACCTAATTACCTAATAAGGACTCCTAAGGCATAATGGGTCTTCGAATGTGCCAGAGATTTTTCCCCTACTTCACATGGATAAAAAAAGTAGGATTTATTTAAATCAGGTTTTAAAGTTCCTATGGGGATAAGCCCCATAGTTAATTACATCCTAAGAAAGGTGAGTTCTTTAGGAATACTCTCGATTAAAATAGGCAATTGTAGTCTCCAAAGATTTCAAAGATAGTATTATCAATAACTTGGCCATGTTTGAAAAATAAAGTGGGATAGATCAAAAGGAGAGACTTATTATTGAAGCCAAAAAGAGATGAGTAGGGGATACTCCTGATACTAGGAAGCCTAGTGAGCTTCTTAAACTATCCTATGGTTGGGCTTTATATATTTGAAATTGAAGAGAATTATATATTTAATTTGACATTTTATTAGAAAGCTAAAACTTATAATCCCACAACACAAGATTGTGGAAAGCCTAGAAGGTGAGGATTCATGCTAGTAGCCAGAGGGGAAACAACAACCTTAGATCCTAAATCTAGGAAGCTTTAGCGAGGACCAAAACACGACCTAAATCTAAGGTGAAAATGGGTATATTTTATGCCTCTACAAGAGAGAGTAAACCACTCGACTGCTGAACTTATAACCCCCTAGAGTGGCAGCCAGCTAACTCCTCTTACATTTTAAAACCATGTAGTGAAGTCATATATTTTGTGAGATTGTTAGGTTATTTTTATTTAGAAAGAAACTAAAGTTCCTAAACCCATTCCCTAAGTGACTAGATCATGAATGGAATGAATTAATGACAGTCTAATCCAAATTTTGTCAAGTTTTATTTGATTTTGGACTCTTTATTTTGACACAAGCTATAAGATTTTATATGCCTAAATGCATGATGAAATAGAGTTATTGGCCAAATCAGAGAGAAAGAGGTGTTTTTCACCACAAGGGAGACCCTCAAAGGTCAAGTCTTCCCCTATCATGCAAAGATGGAAACCCTCTCTTAGTAAGAGCAAAATAATATGATATGCATGATGTTAATCATACAACATTCAGCTAAGGGTTGCTAAATCTTTTAATTATCATGATTTAGTACCTAAGCTTTAAATGAGGTTATGAGATATTTAAAAAATTAAATAATGAGTTATGATTAGGGGTAAAAAGTTTATTTTTTTAAGAGCCTATACCACCACACATTAAATCATCATACATGAAGAAACTAAGAAAATACATGCCATTTCTATTGCACAATAAAAACAAATCATCAAATAGTTTGTAAACTCAATGTGAAAGAATAATAGGCTAGTGTGGTCGGGTACCATTGTATAACCTGAAAAAAATGGGTAGCTGAGCTCTACCCTTATACATCCCGGTATATGAAAGAATAATTACAAATTATATAAATGAATAATGTTATGGGAGGTCTTCAAATCTTTATATCTTCTCATCTCTACTCCATTTCTTCACTTAATTTACTTCATTTTATTTAGTAGGCTTCTATGCATCACATGGCACCTTAGGATTAAACCTTCAGGCCAATGTTCATCCTTAACCCCCATAACACTTAACCAAATTTCTAATGCACAATTATATTAAAAATTAGAAAAGTAAATCTAACTATATCTGCAAAACAAGCATTAACTAGGCACACCATACAACCTAAGCAGTTATATGTATAATTTGGACTTAGCACCCTACACATGGGTGACCAACTCCACCTGTCCCAATGCAGATTATGCTTAGGGGTTAAACAACCTATAAAAGAGAGCATTTATATTTATTTTAAGCACCCTTTAGCATAATCTCTTATAGAAAACATGATTAGGCTAATCACGACCTAACCCTTAGTCTATGAAGCATACACCCTAACATCTAGTCTACAAAAATACATCACAAAACAAACATACATCAAACCATGCACTGCCCTAACATAAAGCTAGAAGTGGTGACTTAATCTAAAGTATGTGTATTAAGGCTTGTGTGGTATGTACTAACTAGGCTTTATTAAAATTCTCTAAGTATGAAGAGGTTTAATTATGAAGGGTTTCTTTCTCTTCAAGTGATTTAGTTGACTTTGAAGATTTTACTTAGTGTGTTCTTTTGTTTCACTTGACCTACACAAAATAGCTAAGAGTTATAAAGAGAAGAAAAGAGAGGGTCACTCTCTCTTATCCCTATCTTAAGTCACATCAAAAGCAAATTAATTAATCAATTCCCTTTTAGTGAATGGCTTATTGCATATTTTAATTAATCTTAAGTTTAGGTTCACTTTAAATAAACTCATTCAATAAGAAAGGCATCTTAAGACTAGTTGGAATGAATACTATCACATAACATATGTTTGTTCATTTCTTTCCATCATATATATGGCATGCATCCTAAACATACCTATACATGCAATTTGTATCTTAGCAAACTAAAATGATGAATGTAAGCAAATATACTTGGAATTGATGTTTCATTTGGTTGAATCATTTTGTCATATTAATTTAAAGCTCTATTTAAATTCTTATACAAAAGTATAAGAAAAGAGCCCTAAATCATATGATTAATTAATTCAACCATTTGAACAGAGTATGAATGCATGTCTTTTTAGTAGAAAAATAGGGTTTTCATTCATTAGCTAAATACACATTCAAATGTATAAAAATTTTAAGCAAGTGCAGTGTCATTATTCTACACTAAGAGAGTGAGGTATGAACCTCCTTGAGGCTACTTAAAGTTGTGAGTCCCCAAAATGTCTAGACTAATATACCCACTATTCTTTAATACATATGAATGTATAAGCAACTATAAGAATAGAATACCATGAAAAAGCTGCATTTAATTGAATTAATTTATTTGTGTAAATGAATTAAAGCTCTATTTAAATCCCAATGTCAAAATGCATAAGAATGAAATCAAGAAGGTACATCACCATTATTCTGCACCGAGGGAGAAAAGTAGGAACCTCCTTGGGGCTACTCAAAGCCATGCGTCCCCGGGATGTCCAGACTAATATACCCATTAACATTCAAACTTATGCAAATCAACATATGAATGTAAGAAAGAGACTTCATTTCATACACTAAGCTTATACTCACATGCACCTCCTATGTATACATAACTAAAGTCATAATATATATTATCATTCATTAATAAGAATTTGAAAATACATTTGAGATTTGATAGTGATAATAGCCATACATATTTCTAATTAAGTCAACACATGCAAATTGACATAAAGAAAATCATTTTCATTTAATTAATTTGACAGACATGAATGCATGAGTATAAGTGGCATACAATATTTTAACATGATTTGAAGGAAATAAAGAAACAAAATAATGTAATTTCATTTAATCCAACTAAATCCTAAGGATAATCATATTAAACAAACTTATTTAAAATAAACCAAAGTTTCTTAAAGCTATTTTTGATCTTTATGTTTGATTTTATTTAAGAAATGTGAAAGAAGTTTGCTAATCCTAATCTCATTCCCCATATGTGTGAGTTAATTTGATTTAATGAAAATCAATTAGGTTGATTTTATGGCTTGGTTAGGTTAAGGATGAATAAAATCAATTAATTAACCCTCACCTACATCACCTTAGGCTAATTAACTAAATAATGATGAGCCAATATGAGATGTAACCACATGAAAAGTAATTTAGCAATGCTCCTAAGAAATAAAAGGGGCTTATGCAGTTGGCTCATATTTAATAGTTAATTAAGCTTAAGGGACTCACTTAATTACTTTTATGGTTTTCTTACACATATGAGCTAACCATAATTTCATTAGCTCTCTCTTTAGGTTATTGAACATTCAAAGAGCTACCCATGAGTTAATTTAACAAAGTTAGGTTGTGAATGGATTTTAAATTAATTTAATTAAGCCTTTAATTGGTTAATTAAATCCTTTGATTATATCTTTTAATTAGGATGATGAAATTAACTTAAGGAAAGAGATCAAGGATGAGGCCTCAATCCAAAATCCCTAAGTCATTTCAAACAACCAATAAGGCTCTAAAATAATTAGATATCTTTTCTATTTTAATTTATTAATCAACTGGTTAATCAATTAATTAAGCTTTAATTAATTTGAAATAAATAAGGAGGCTTAATGAAATGGTTATAAGGAGTGAACCCAAACCACTTCCCTAAGGCTTCCCACTATTAACAGAGGACAATAAGTTTAATCAATTAATTAAACCACTTTTCATTTGATTAATTATCACTAATTAAGGTTGGAGAGTAATTAAGTCTTAATCCATTGATTTCCCTAATTAACTATCCAATAAATTCCAAGAAAATAGGGGAGGTAGAGATCATCCCCCTAAACATCTCTAAAAAATTTGAAATTAATTGGACAATTAACCAGAGAGTAATTAGGCTAATTAAAGTTTTAATTAAACCTTGATTAAGCAAAATTTACTGTTCAAAATTAATTAATAATAAATTTAATGAATTCTACTTTTAAATATCTTTAAAATGAGCCCTCATTTATATATTTTGAATTTTTTAGGATTAGTTATGATTTTAAGAAGTTTTAGCCTTAAAAATTAATTAAAATAACCCTAATTACCCTTGTTCTCATCAACACTACGTGATTGCTGATGCGGCGTGTACTTTCCACTTGGCACGATGGGATAGAGTATTTAAGTTATCAAATTGGGAGGCTGACTTAGATTATGGCGGACGTGCTTTCTCGTGGACCATTCGATCTAAGATCGGACAGCCATGATCAGACTTATAGTTTTAAAGGATTAATCAAGGGATCTATGCATGATTAGATCAGTATTGTTCCTTCTGATCACGTAGAACAGAAGACCCGTGATCTATCTCCTTCATGAATGGTGAAAGACGGATACCATCCATCTTTCTCCATTTGATCCAAGCTCACCAGAGCTCAGATTGCGATCAAATTGATCCCACACCATCAAGAGGAGGGGACGAGCACATTCAATGGTAAAATGCATGGCATATAAATTTCCTTCGAAAAGGACCAACACATTTTTTCTAAATTGATAGTTTTGAAGAATTACCTCACCAGACCTAATGCCCAGCGGTGGGATCGACTGAGGTAGCTTCGTTTGGTAGAAATGAAGTCTTATTGAGCAGCACGAGCCTTGATCTGAGGTGAGTCGCTTGGATGACAAATCCACACACATAGGAGCTTCAGCTTTGATCGAACCTGGACCTCTGGTGGCTTGGAAGCTCAAGGGATGATTTGGTATTACTAGACAAGGATGTGGTGATGGTGTGTGTAAGTTTAATTGAAGTTTAGTTGAGTAGGGGAGGAGTTAGAATAAAAGGAAGGATGCCCTATTTTGGTTGCACACGAGAATGGAGAATTTCGATCTTGGGAGCTAAGAGAGACTTTAGGGAGGCTCTGAGGAGTTTCGAAAATGCTTAGGGAACTCTCACAATGCGATTTGTGTCAATTATCACTTGAATTGAGGGAGAATACCCTGAAGTCGAGTGTAATGAACAGACGGGATCCGTCCTTGAAATTTTTTCAATTCACCATCATCAAAGTGTCGGAGTGGTCGCCGTCAGCTTCATGTGGCTTGCAAGGAGTGGAGGAAACTATGGCAGGGAGCTTAAGGAAAGATATGGGGAGATTGGGTTGGCTTGGTCCTTCCCTTTGCCTATGGGGTTCGATCATGAGTGATGTGGCTTGGTTTGTTTTCCTTGGTCCATGGCAAGTGCTAGGGGGTTAGGAATACCTTATTTGGCAATTGGATGGCTGCCATGAGAGGAGAAAGTGGAATTTGCCTCTTATGGAAAGAATCCAATGTAAATGGGGTGTGTCCAATGGCTAGTCCCCTTAGGTGGAGTCCACTATGGATTTGGGCTTATTTGGAAGTAAACTAGGACTAGTTTGGGTTAGGTTTGGCCAGCTCCTAGGATCCCATGGGTTGGTTTTGGGTGGTTTGGCTTCATATGATCAAATGCGTTCATTTGGGTTCAAGTTAGGTTGGGTTGACCAATTGGTCAAATTGGGTCAAACCAAGGCTTGGGTTAGGTTCAAATGATATTTTCAAGAGTTTTTGTTCAAGTGGTTTTGATTAATTTGGCTTAGGTTTGATTTTGGCTCGTTTGGATTCAAATAGGTCAAATGGGCTAAGTTGACCAATTTGACCAAATTGGGTTGGGTTAAGTATTGGTTCATGTTCAATTGGTTAACTGAAAATGATTATAGGATTTGGTTTGGTTTAATTTAGGTTTAATTTGGATTTTAGCCAATTTGACCTTTTAGGTCAATTTGGGATAGGTTGTGTCAAGTCGACCAATTGATCAAATTGGGCTCAATCAATGCTTTAGCCAAGTTCAATGAGTGATTTGGAAGGAACTTGAGCAATTGGTTGCAATCAATTTGGATCATATTATGATTTGACCTATTTTGGCTTTTTAGGCCAATTTTGGTCAACTTAGGTCAAATGGCCAATTGGACTTGGTTTGGCTCAATTGAGGGTTTGTTCATGTTCAATCATTGATTATAAATTGATTTTAATCAATGGTTTTAGTCAATTTGGTAAATGGTAAGTTTTGGCTAGTTTAGGTTTCATTTGGGGCTAAGGTTGACTTGGTCAAAGGACCAAGTTGACTTGGTTTGACCCAATTCAAGGTAGTCGATCACCCTAGGATGATTGTTGGCCATGATGTGAGGTTTTGATGGGCTTAGTTCAATCTAATTTGGATTGGATTAGAACTTGGCTCAAAATGCGTCTTTAGGTCATTTTGGGTTAAGTGGACCTAAGTGGATCAATTGATTTGGTTTTGGCTTGATTCAAGTTTAGTTGAACTCACATATGAGCTTGGGATTGAAATATAAATCCAATTGCAATTAGTTTGGAGCAAAGTGGACCTTGGTTCATATGATAATTTCAAGTCAAAAGGGGTCAACATGGGCTTAACTTGAGTTGACTTGGATTTGGCTTGATAATTATAGTTTGTATATATAATTATAATAATGATTGAAGGAATGATTGAGTCACGAAGAAATCTATGGGTTTTTGATTTGATTTGGATATCATTTAGCCAAGTTCAAGAAATTGGCTAAAAGGGCTAAAATTAGAAATTTGATTTGATTTGGGTTTGGTTTTGGCCATTTGGATTTATATTTCATTTATATTTGTGAATATAAATGATTCATGAAAATAACTTGAGTTTGGAGTGATTTGGAAGCAAATTTGACCAAGCTTAAGGATGTAGGTCAAAATGGCTTAAGTATGGAATTGATTTAGTTTGACTTATTTTTGGTCATTAGAAGGTGAGTTACATTTATATTTATGAATATAAATGAAGGAATGATTGATATATAAAGAAATCAACAGAGTTTGGGTTAATTTGGGTTGAGATTTGATGAAGCTTATGGAGGTAGGTCCATATGGCTTAAGAAAGGCCTTGATTTGGTTTGATTTAGCTTGATTTGATTTGAATGGTTTGAATTTGGATTTTATTTATATTTTAAATATAAATGAAGGAATGATTGATTTATAAATAAATCCATCAAGTTTGATTTGGTTTAATGGGAGTTTTAGCTAAGCATATGAAGGTGGTTCATGTGGCTTAGGAAGGGATTTTAGAATTTAAATTTAATCATGGGTTTCAAAATTTGATTTGGAATTGATTTGGAATTTGACTTGAGATTAAATTGGTATTTGAGAAAATCAATTAGATTGGGGTCGATTTGAATTTGGTTAAGGCTAAGTCCATAAGATAAAATCTAAGGGCTTAGGAATGGTTTTGGAATTTAAATTTAATCATGGGTTTCAATCACTTGATTTGGAATTGGATTTATGATCTTGGATTTGAATTTGAGTTTTAGATTGGATGTTTGGTTTGAAGGAGGAAGTGAGGATTGGGTTTAAGGATATAGGGTAGACAAGTCTTCCTATATCCCTAAGGCATAACCTATTCCTATGGCTAACTCTTCTATGTCTCTAGGCTTAGGTTAAGTGTTAACCTAATCACTAGAAGCGTCTTAAGACTAAGGAGCTCTTAGTGTCTACAAGAGTCCTAGATCTATGATGAGAAGTTGAGGGCTCACTCCAAAAGTGAGGTCAACAGTAATGAATTGTGGGCGAAATCTATTCTCAGGCTCTACTTCCTCCCCAAGGTCTTTTGTCTCGTTCCCTTTTATTATCTTTTTTCTTTTTTTTTTATTTTTCCTTTTTTTTTCTTTTTTTTCTTTCTTTTTCTTTTTTTCTTTTTCTTTTTATTTTTCATTTTTACTAAGGTCATGAGAGAAGACATTTTGTTTCTTAAGAAGATAGTAAGCAACATCTTCATATATCCCGACCTCATGAACTGTGAACAGTTTGAGATCTCCTTTGACACAATATTTAATTCTACCTCTTAGGAACTTGATGCACTGATGTAAGGAGGATGTAATCATATTATTCTCATGTATCCACGTTCTCCCAAGAAAAACATTAAAATATGTATCTAATTCTATTATGTGAAACTTTGCTTTTGTCTTCCAATCATGTATCTCCAAAGGCAACACTATAGAGCCTAAGGCCCTCTCACTTTGTTCATTGAATCCTTTCAACATCATCCTCTCCACTTGGAGTTTAGAGATGTAGATCCTTAAGTAGCCAAGGGTTCTTAGACTCATAATATTAACTAATGCACCTAGATCAAATATAACTCTGGATAGCCTGAATCTACCAACATCCACTGTAATGTAGAGGGGACGGTTATGCTCAATCATCCCTAGAAGTAGGTCTTCATCCATGAATGTAACTCCTAGGAATTATTCTAAGAAACTTGCCTCCTCTTTAATAGTAGTCAATTGAGCTAAGCATATCTCTAGATCAAGCAAAGCTTTGATTAATGACTCCCTCATCTCTTTAGATAATATAAGGGCATCATATATGCTTAACTTAGCTAACAACTTTCTAAGGTGTGTGAGGACATTGTAGTCAACTTTGGGCTGGTCCTCCATATGCATATCCATGGGTGGAGCATCCTGTGGAGGGGAGATATGCTCACTGAAACCAATGACCTATTTTCCCTTATCTTGAGGGACTACCATAGAAGGTAGAACTTTACCACTCGGAGGTTAATTTCAGTGACTTCTTAAAATCAGGAGCTTATGGAAAGCTCTATCTGCTCATTAATATACCTACAGCTTCTCCTAAAGGATCATCAAAGTTGGATGACTCCAAATCAATCTCAAGAGGTGAACCCTTATGATTCAGAAAAGGGAAATCTATTTCTAAATGGGAGTAGGATTGATCAGAATTATTTGAGTGGTTATTATTTTAACTTGGAGAGCTTTTTATAAGAATAAAATCACTAAGATCATCAAATGTAGAAAGAATTTAAGTGAAATCGATATTCTTCATTTATTTCTTTAATTTTGGTGGTGGTACATGGTAGAAATCAAGTAAAGTAAGCAGTATGAGGGGTTTGGTGCCCTCATCCACTGATACAATGCTTCTACAAAGGTGGAGGTGTTGATAGATGTGGTAGCTGCAACTGTGGAATAAGGAGTGTTGGATTCAGACGGTGGTTGCAATATGGATATATCTCAAGCAAGTTAATGTTGTTGCTACTGCTGGGCTTCCACCCTCCTTGAGTTGTCCCTCACAACTAGCAAACCTTCCTTAATGTTGGAGGTCTGAGCTAAGTTAGGCACTTGCAAAGAAAGTTTATTGATTTTAAAAATTATTTTTTTAGAGGTACAAGATAAAGAGATATCCCAACCTTATTTTGTCTTAAGAGGATCGAATGTATCCCCAAATATTACTTTGATATAACTAGAAGGTTGTTCTACTAAGTATTTCTTAGTGATAACTATAGCTCCTGACTTGTAGCAATACTCAAGCTATCCTTGAAAGTGAAACAATCCTCTAAGACATGGCCACTACAATCACTCTTGAAAATAAGGCTTCTTAAGAAGGTTCTTAAAAATCTTCTTGACTACCTCCCTCTTAAATGAGTATATTTTTTTGAGTTTATTAGCAATAGTAGGTGGAAAGTAGCTACCTGGTGGTGGATACTGGTATTGTTACTTTGTCGGCAGCTATGGTGGTGGCCATTGTGGTGGTTGAGGTAGTGGAAGAGGAGGCAGTAGTGGAGGCTGTTGGACCCTAGGCCTCTCAAACTGTGCTCTCACTGGCTGGTTGCCCTTTCAACTACCACTACAATCCTTGGCTTCTTTCCAAGGCCCTTTTGAGGCTTGGGCTTAGATGACTGGTCTGAGAAGGGTAACTTCTTGGCTTCCTCTTGTAGGTTAGCTGCCTTATTGATTAATTTATCAAATGTCTTAATGGTAAAACCTTTGAGCATGAAGGTGACCATGCCATAGATATTTTTGAAAAGAATCTCAATGGAATGCTATTCTTGCAGCTATTTTTAAATTTTATGCTTAGGTTGTGCCATCTGAGAATGTAATCAACAAAAAACTCATTTGGTTTTTTGTTTTGTGTAAGGTCCCTTATAGTTACCCTTTGCTAAGCTCCTGAAAACCTCTTGATGAAGAGAAGCTCTAACTATGCAAAAGACTTCACCAAACTATTGGGTAGTTCACTGTACCAATTAAATGTGACCCCTGAATGGCTAGTGATAAATTGCAGGAAGAGTAATGTGTCACAGCCACCGGCATTGCAAAAACTAGCTCAAAAATAAGTTGTATGCTACCTTGGGTTCCCACTACCATCAAAAACCTTAAAGGATGGTGGCACAAAACCCTTTAGGTATCAAACTACATAAATTTTCTCCAGGTTGGGTCTACCCTTTGGAATAGATGATGTCATTTGGGCTACTAGCTAACCCTACCTTCATTTGCTGCTCCACCATTTGTTTAATGTCATTTTCATGCATGGAGGTGCTATCTATGACCTTCCTATAGAAACTGTCAGCATCCTTATCCATGGGAGTGTACTTGGAAGATCTAGGGTATATACTAGCTCAGGTCGATCGACCTCCATGGCAGAAGGTTGTGAAACTGGGGCTTGGTTCTGCAAGGTTAGGACCACTACCATCAACACCTCCACTCTTCTCTCCATCCTATCAATTTGAATGTCTTTCTGCTTGATTTGTTGGAGGAAGCATTGAGTTGAGTCTAATGCCTCACCTTCCTCAACTACAATGCCTTCCTGGCTAGGCAACCCTATGCAAGGATCATCGGGTATCTACCATTTTGACTTCTACTAAGTCATCCAACATCTCATCCTCATTGGCGATGAAATCAATCATACCCTCCTCTTAGTTGTACTGATCATCCTCAACTATCTGCCTCACCACAACACGATAGTCCTCCAAAATTTTATCCAAAGATCGGTCATCCACCCGATGCTCTGGAACATAATGCGGTGGTGACCACTGAGGCTCGCATAAGTGATGCACTAAATGTTCTGGATAGACGGAGTATTCTCCCTAGCTGACTCAATAATCATTGGGGCTACCTTGGTATTCCCTCCTTCTTTCTTCTTCATCTATGGTGGTGGAGCGACCACGATACTCTTATGCTGCCACTCTTTCTTTAGCACTGTTGGGATGGAAGGTCGAGCATGGGAGCTCGGCCTCACCTCAACGGGTGGAGTAGATGATGTGGGGTCCTCGGGATGTAGTCGGATCACTAAGGGGGATGATCTCTCTCCAGATGTGGGCTTGTGGAATTTGGTGGGGACCTTAGATGGTGGAACCTAAACTAGTGAAGGTGGATGGTGAGTGGAGCAATGTAATGGGGGTGACACTGGATGCCTCTCTGCCAGAGATCTCCTCCTACGGCTTGAACTGGTAAGAATAATCTTATCAGAATGATCAGCTCTGTCAGCTTGCTGATCAGAATGATAAATCAAAATGGAGGCCACCAACTTCCTGGCGAACCTCCTATTGTCCCTCTTGCCCACTTGGGCAGCAACTTTGGCCTCTGTGGCCCTCTCTCTCTATGAATCTGATCCTTAACACTTCTAGGGATCAACCTCCTCAGATCATGTAAAGTGTCAGACTTCGAGCATCTGTGGGCTTGCCCAACTCTCTAGAACATGAACTGTAGACCATCATAGATCCTCCTGGTCTCCCTAGCTAGTGTCTCATGGGAGTAATGCAGCGATCTTTCTGTAGTCCTCCTCTCTCTCTCTCTCTCTCTAAAGCTAAGAGGGGGTGAAACCTACTACCATCAAGAAGAGGAGAGGTCTCACAAGGGGAACCCTCCTCAGCCACATGGGAGGCTTCCTCTACCTCCTTCGTCACATAATCATAATGTCCCTTAATTTTTTTATTCTTATTATGGCATTGGGTTTTAGTCAGTGGAGCAGGATGAGAACTATAACTGACCTTAAATAGGAGGGAGACTATCTCAGAAGCTAATGAAGTCTTCCCCTTCAAGGCTGAGGCAACTACAGAGGTGATACTATCTCGAGCTGAGACTACGGCAAGCACAACTAGCAAAATTGGTAGGGGAACCTCTACTACTTTCCTCTTTAGTGAGGGAAACTCAAAATCAGAGTGCAAGTCAAACTATAGGAGTGGCTTCTTGTCAGCCACCTCCTCCCTACTAACGGTGGTGAGGGTGGTCCCTCACAGCTGACTTTGAAGTGTTCAAAGCCAAGACTAAACTTGATGGCAAGGGCAGTGGTGAGTATGGCTTGATTCAGCGCCAAATCCTGTACTGTAGGAAAGAGAACAAGAACAAACTTTACTTTGATGTTATTGAGTTTTGATTTCTTTTTATTTTATTTTTTTTATTTTGAATTAGAACCCTCATTTAACAAACTTGATTATGCTAAATGGGGTTCGTTTGTTTGTTGGGGAGATTTTGGAAAGTTTGCAAAAGAGACCTTTGCTTTTGATTATTATTGTTTGTTTGATTTTGATTTTGATTTTGAATGGGAACTTTTATTTAACAAATTTGATTATGCTAAATGGGGTTCATTTCTTTGTTGGAGATGTTTGAAATTTTGAAGAAGATTATTATTTCTTTTGCTTCGGACTTCATTGGTATTTCTTGAGAATGTTAGATGAACCTTGCTTAACCAAGCTCATGGTAAGAGATTCTTGATTTTGGTTTGGTTTATATTTTGGATAATTTATTTAGTTGATTTTATTTTACCTATTGGAGGTCTAATAGAAGTTTTATGACCTACTTTGAGTGAGATCTTAAAACTTAAAGGATGTTGGCCACCCTTTCTTAAGAATGGAATAAGCAAGGTGCCCAACTAAAAGAATGGTAGTCTTGGGCTTATACAAAATATAAGTTCACTAATTGGAGATAATGATTGACTTCTAAAGATGGAGAGAGGAACTATCCCCAAAGTGTCCAAATGAGCCAAAATTTAGGGGCTGTTTGGTTGCCTGCATTTAGAATGCAGTATAAAAGAAAATACAGTGTAAAGTGAATACAGTGAATTACGAATACTAGGTTGTTTGGTTCTATGTAAAGTAAATACATGTAAACTATATTTTATGTTTGGTTGAGCATATGTAAAGTAAAGTAAATACCTGTGTTGTAAATATTTGGTTGGATGAATGTAAAGTAAATATTTGTATTCTGAATATCTTATTATATGTAAATTAATTATAAAATTTATTCACTAATTAAAGTATTCAATTAAAAAATAAATATTATCAAATAAAATATAGTTAAATTATAAATAAAATTTTTTTTCTTGACTAAAAAAATAAATAAAATCAAATACAAATAAAATTTATTTTGAATATTTAATTATTAGTAATTAATTTACAAATTTTCTAAAATATTAAAATAAAATCAAATACAAATAAAATTTATTTCTAATATTTAATTATTAGTAATTAATTTACAAATTTTCTAAGATATTAATTATTAGTGTTATAAATAAATAAAATTTGAATATTATCATTTTATATTAACATAATATTATATATATATATATATATATATATATATATATATATATATATATATATATATATTAAACATTAATTAATTAATAAGAATTTTTATTAAATAAATTAATCGTCAAGATTTAATATTTATTTATTAAATAATTTTTCTTTAATAAATAATTTATGCTTTTATTATTTTTTTTATTAAATAAAGAAAAATTTAATAATTATTTTATTTTTTTTTATTTGTATTGAATTATTTATCATCAATTTGAATAAATATAATTATATTTATTAAATCTTAATTAAATATAATAATATTTATTTTAATTAAAGTTAAAATTAATATTATGAAGCGAATTCAAAAAAAATAAATTAAAAAAGAAAAAAAAAATTTTCCCAGGCTCCGCTTTGCCCTCCCAAAAAAGAAAAAAAAAAAATAATTTCCCGCTCCGCGGAAAAAAAAAAAATTTCCTTTGGGCGGCTCCCACGGAAAAAAAATTTTTCCTCCGCGCTCGCTCCGTTCATCGAAATGCTCGTTTTTGGCGTATTTAGTTACCAAAATAGTAGGAAAGGAAATTGAAATACTCGAAATTTTAGGGTAATTACTTTTATTGAACCAAACCGAAAAAAGAATTATTGCGTATTTGGATTACATTACACGGTAATTACTCGGAACCAAACAGCCCTTAATTAAACCCAAATCAATTACAATCAAAGCCATCAATCAATCCTAAATTAATTATCAAACTCAATTCAACCTGATTCAACTTGAAGCCAACTCTATTGACCCATTAGTTTCACTTGACCCATAGTGACCTAAATGAACTATTTGAACCAAATCTCAATCCAACCCAAATTAGATTGAGCCAACCTATTCAAAACCTCTTATATTGATTCTTGATCATCCTTGATTGACCAATTGCAATCACTTGGGTCAAACCAAGCCATTTGGTCATTTGACCCAAGTAAACCCAACTAGCCTACATGAACCAAATTGAACCAAAACATATTCCATTTCAAACCAATTGAAAAAAATGATTCATACCAACTTCAAATTGATCCTTGAATATGACTTGACCATCAATTGAGCCAAGCCAAATCCAATTGGCCTCTTGACCCAAGTTGACCCAATTTGACCTAAAGAGCCAAATTGGGCCAAATAAAATTCTAATCCAAATTGATTGCAACCATTGACTTAAATCCATCTCAAATTGATTATTGAACATGATCAAACACTTGGTTGAACCTAATTTAACCAAGTCAACCCAATTGACCAATTTTGCCCAAATTGACCTAAATGGTCAAATTGGTCTAAATCATTCCTAAATCCAAATTGATTGAAATCAAAATCTGCAATCATCTTTAAATGATCAATTGAATCTAAACCAACACATAACCCATGCCAATTTGGTCAATTTGACCAAATTGGTCAACATAACCCATTTGGCCCATATGAACCCATATGAGTCAAATTCAAATCTACTCAAAATCAAATCAAACCATTTGAACCTAAACATCTCAAATGATCATTTGAACTTGTATCAACCCATGGTTTAACCCAATTTGACTAATTGGTCAACCTAACCCAACCTAGCTCAATTTGACCTACATGGGTTAAATTGAGCCAAACCCAACCAAACCAAGCCCAAACTGATTCAAACTTGGCATAAATCATCCTTGGGTCACCATGGATTAACCCAAACCCAACCAAACAAAAACTAAACTTGCATTGGCCCATTACCCATTGGGTAAAGCCTTCTAAATGGGACAAAACCCATTCTTGGATGGTCAAACCCACTCTCCTACCCTTGGTAGCCACCCTAAGCTCAAATTAGACATGTGGATCACTGGCTCACCTGACCCAAAGCTAGTTGGGCTAGCCATGAGCCAAGTGAAGGTTAGCTAACCCATCCATTCCCTTTGGAATACTTGGAGAGCAAGGACAAGCCACCTTAACCCTTGGCAGCCCACTTCCCTCACTCACCCACTCAAACTAAGTCACCTCAGCACCTCCCTACTACCCACGGCTGCCTGCAACGATCACACACATGCAAATTTCAGAACCAATTCAAGCCATCAGATTGGAGGGGGAGAGGGTATACCCTCCCCATCTCAATTCAAACGGGTATAGAGAGCATTCCTAAAGATGATGTGAGTGAAAATGAGTCTCTTAGAGCTTACCCCAAGTTCCTAGAGTCTCCCCATCGCCAGAAATGTCAAAACTAAGTAAAACAGAGCACTTATTTCGTCAAACCCCTCTCCAACTTAACCATTCTCAAATTAACTTCTCCGACAAGTTCACCAAACTATGGAGGGAGAAATGAATTGATTCGCGCATCAGAGACCCATCCAAGACCAACTCCAATGAGGATTTCGATGATGTTTGGTCCATAGAGCCACTGATGAGGAGTCAAGGTGAGAGCTTCTCACCATGGCTTCGTTTATTCAAGATGAAGCTACCTCGGTCAATTAGCCACCAATCCTGAGCTCTAGCGAGATATTTTTTTGGAAAATTATAGAAATCCCCTTAGGTGTTGGTTTTTTGTAAAAGAAATCAGGTTCTCTTTTAAATCCCACCATTATATCTCTCTAGATCTCCCTCTTGAATGTTTTGGAGTCAATCCTGAGCCCTCACAAGCTCCGGTGAGCTTCAATCAAGTGAAGAAAGGTGGCAGTGTTCATCTTTTGTTGCTCGGGGGATGATGGATCATCCAACATCCATTCTGCATGATTGGAACGGATGGTCTTGATTAATCTAATAGATCCATTCTGTGTGATTGGAACGGACGGTCTTAATTAATCTAATAGATTATCTTGATTTATTCCCTATAGGAACCATAGGATTAATCACCACTATTTGATCTTAGATCGGACGACAGAGACAAAAGTGCATCCACTGTCGCCATATCAGCACCACGTTAGACTGTTTAAGTGGCCAATCCCATGATGCCACGTGAAAAGTGCTACCACGTCAACTGCCCGCATGGCATTGATGGGATTAGGGATTAATTAGGGTTTAAAAATGTAATTAATTGGTTGAAACTTTCTAAAATTATAACTAATTATAGAAAAATAAAATAAAAAAATAAATACATTTTGGAAAGGTTAAATAAAGGAGAATTTAATAAAAATAATTCTATTTAATTTTGAATACTGATTAAGGCTTAATTAGGTTTGAATATTTTATTAATTAGCTTAATTAAACCTTAATTACTTGGGCAATTAATCCCAAATTTGGTATGATGATTTAGTGGGATGACCTCTACCTCCATGAATTTCTTGAGATTTATTTGATGTAATTAGGGAAACTTGAAATTCAAACTTAATTACTCTCTTAATTAATTTAATGATTATTTAAAACCATAAACAGTAAAAATTAATTAATTAAAGTTCATCAACCACTGATTAATAGTGAGATGATGAGGGAGAGTGATTAGGACCTCCTTTTTAATTATCTTCCCAAATTTAGTTCATTTAAGAGAGTTAATTAATGTGAGGTTTAATTAAGAGATTAATTAAGAAATTAATAATGGAAGCAAATCAAACTAAAATGCTAATCACTTCTAATAATCAACATTTAAATTAAGGGTTCCTCTTTATGTGTTCAGTAACATAAAAAATCTTAAGAAAATTATGATTAACCCATAATTGTGAGAAAATCATAAAAGCACTTAATTGGATTATTTAATTTAATTAATCTCTCATCATGAGCCAATAGCATTTGGTCCTTTAGGAGTATTGCAATTTTATTTTTTCTTATGTGTGTATCATTTGTGGCTCATGATTAAATGGTTAATTAAACTAAAGAAGCGTAGGAAAGGATAATTAAATGGATTGCTTAATGGTTCAACTTAATTAATTCATAAAAACTATTTAATTATTTTTCCTTAAATAAATTAAGATTACCAACATGGGAATGGGATAAAAAAATAGTAAATGATCCCTCCTCTGTAAGTTCAATTAAAATCTAATATCAAATTAATAAGCGGCTTCAGTCTTCTTTAAATGATTTTTTTAATGTGATTATCCTTAGGAAGTAAGTGTAGTTTAATGAATTATGTGGAAATTTTTGGCTATTCCTTTTCAATCACAATAAATGTTATATGTCATATGTTTCCATGCATTTATATTTTCAAAATCAAATAGAATTTACTTATGTAAAATTGCATGTGTTGGCTTAATCTTATTATATGTGTGGCTATTATTACTAATAAATTCAAATTTATTTTTGAAAAGGTTATAAATTAATAATAACATTTGGAATGATAGTAGTTATGAATACATATAGGATTTGCATGTGTCATGTGAAAGTAATGCTTTCTTTCCTAATTCATATATGGATTTACATATGTTTAAATGATAATAAGTATATGGTCTGGACACCCCGGGAATATGAGGCTTTTAGTAGCCCAAAGAAGATCATCTAATTATCTCACTTCCCTCGTTAATAAAGGCACATACTTATTTAATTTCATTCTTGCTTATATTTGTATTAGAATTCGGATAAAACTTTAATTTACATGCATAAATAATTCAATAAAATAAAATACAATCTATTGCATGATTTCTCCCTTCTAGTTAAGTATACATGCATATGTATTTAAGGTAGTAAGTATATAGTCTAGAAATCCTGGGAATACAAGGCTTTATGTAGCCCTAAGGAGGTCATTTGATTATCTCACTTCCCTGGTTTAAACAATGGCACGTACTTGCTTACATCTTTTATACATGTGTATGTGTATTTGATTAAAGAATGAGAATCCTCTTTTCTGCCAAATGTATGCATTCATAATCATTTAAGTATGCCAAAATATGTTGTATGTATAGGTACACTAAGTGTTAAATCATATGCATGTTATGGATGATCGAAAGGAATGGTCCAACATATTCTATGTGATGGAAATTCAACCACAATAATCTTAAGATACCTTTCATGTTGAATAAGATTCTTTAAGATTAACCTAAACTTAAGATTAATAAAATATTTAATAAATCATTCTCTAAAAGAAACTAAATGATAAAAATTTTCTTTTAGGAAATAAGTTAAGGTAGGGATGAAGGAGGTTAAGCCTCCTTCTTCTCTTTATAACACTTAGATGCTAAGTGTAAATCAAATGACATAAAACAAAATACAAATTAAAATCTGCAAACCTCTAAAAAACTTAAAATTAAACCATCAATCATGTTAACATAAATAATTCCAAACCTTAGAAATTTGTAATTCAAAAGCTTATAAGACATACCACATAAAGCCTAAGTGCACACATTAGGATGCTAAGTCACCCCTTCTAGATTTAGATCAAGACAGTGCATATGATGATGTGTTTTATTTTATGATGTAATATTTTAGACTGGATGTTAGGATTGTTGTTCATAAACTGGATGTTAGGTCGTTATTAGCCTAATGTTATTTTTTATAGGGGATTATGCTAATGGGGCTGTTATAAATATAAATGCTTTGCCTACAGGATGATTATGCCCCTAAGCATAATCCACATTAGAACAGGTGGGCTTGGTTACCCATGTGTAGGGTCCTAAATCCAAATTATGAAATAAAATTATTTACTATAATTAGGATTAGTGCTATGCGGATTAGGATGAGCAGTGGCTAGAAGGCATAATCCTGGGGTGCCCTGTGATGCCTCGAAGCAAATCAAACAAAGAAAGATGAAATAAAGAATGAAGACCCCCATCATATGTATTCAATTTTGAATTCTAATATTATTTTGTAATTCTAGGTTGCATAAGGGTAAAGCTTGGCTACCCAATTTTCTTCTCTTTTTTTGGGTGTACGGTAGTACCCGGCCGCACCGGTCTCTTATTCTTTCACGGTAATCTATAAAATTACTGTTGTTATGTTTATTTTGCACACTAGAACAACATAATTTTTATAGTTTCTTAATGATTGATGATTGAATGTGTGGCCTGGATATGGTAGGGTCTTAGGATTAATTAATTTTTCTACCCCAATTAATAACTCATAATTAAATTTTAAAATAACTTTCAATCTCACTTTAAAGACTAGGTTGTAATCATGATAATTAAAAGAATTAACAATCCCTTATCTATATATTGTATGTCTAACAACATCATGCATGCCATATTATATCACTTTACCAAAAATGAGGGCCTCTATTTCAGCACTTTAGGGATCACTTTACCTATGAGAGCAACCCCTTATGATGGAGCTTCAACCTCTTTCTCTTTTAATTTGGCCAATAATCAAATTTTACCATGCATTTAGGCATAAAATATCCTAAAGCCTTTGTCCATACATAAAAAATTATAAAATAGCTCATGTCAATCATGCTCTAGTCGCTTAGGGAGTAAGTTTAGGACTCTAGTTTCTTTCCAATTAAATAACATTTCTAACTATCTTGCAATTACATAAGACTGTCCTACATGCTTTTGAATTGTAGGAGGTGTTAGTACGACTCCAGGCAGTTGTAAGTCGAGAAGAGTTGGATGGGTTTATTTTCTCTTATGGCGATAAACCAGTATGTCCCTTTTCTAGTTAAATTTAGGTCGCACCCTTAGCTTGTGCTAAAGCTTCCTAGATTTAGGTTTTGAGGTAGCTTATTTTCTTCGAGCTACGAGCATAAATCCTCACCTCTTAGGCATTTCTACAATCTTGTGTTGATGGACTATATGCCCTAGCATTTTAATAAAATTTCAACTCAAACAAAATAAATCTTCTCTCATTCAAATATATAAAGCCTCACCATATGATAGATTGGAGTGCTCACTCGGCTTCTTCGTATCATGAGTGCTCCTTACTTGTCTTCCTTTGAAACCCAAAATAAGTCTTCTAATTGAACAATCCCATTTGATTTTTTTCAAAAATATCCAATTTATTGATAGTCTTAGCCTAGAAATCTTTGGAGATAATTGATTGACTGCTTTAATCAAGAGTTTTCTTAGAAAATCCCATTTCCTAGGATGTAATTAACTATGGAGGCTTGCCTTCATAGTGAACTTAAGAACCCAGCTTAAAATAAACCCTAATTTACTTTTTCATGTAAAGTATGAGAAAGATCTCTGGTATATTTGAAGACCCATCATGCCTTAGGAGTCCTTATTTGGTGATTAGGTCCATTATAGGGTGATATTTCTATCTTTCGAGATAGTACATCATACATTAATGTCATACCCAATCACTTCAATAAGTATCCCCTAATATCTGTGTTGTGTCCACCCAGCGCATCCGAAAATAAACACCACAATACTCTTGATTAAAGTTCTCAATCATATCTCCAAAGATTTCAAGGCTAGACTATGAAAGGATTGGGTATCTTTGGAAAAATCAAGTGGGAAAGTTTAGTTTGGAAAGACTTATTTTGGATTCCGAAGGAAGAAAAGTAGGGAAAACTCATGATACTTGTCGATCTTATAAAATTGCAAGATAGTTAAGCTGTTATTTAATTAGAAAGAGACTTGAGTCATAAATTCACTCCTAAGAGACTAGATCATGACTGATATGAATTCATGACTTAGACTAAAATGCAAAAAAAAATTAAATTTTTATATCATTTTGACACAATGATTTAGACAAAAGCTTAAGATAATTATGCCTAGATACATTATGAAATTGGATTATTAGCTAAATCAGCAGAATGAGGTGTTCTCCACTACAAGTGATGCCCTCACAACTCAAGCATTCTCCATCATTCAAGAGTGGAGACCCTCCCTATTCAAGAGTAAGATAATATGATATGCATGATATTAAATATACATCATTCAGCTAAGGGGTTGCTAAATCTTTTAATTCTCTTAATTATAATCTACATTTTAAAGTGAGGTTATGACTTGATTTAAAATTTAGTTATGAGTTATTAATTGGGGTAGAAAATTTAATTGTTCCCTAAAGACCCTACTACATCTAGGCCACATTCAATCATCAATATTTAAGAAACCTATGAAGAAGATGCAATTTCTATCACATTATTTAATCACAACAAAAATACATTCAAAGATTATCATAAAAGAATAAGAGGTCGATGCGGCCAGGTACCGCTATGCACCCCAAAAAAGTGAATAAATTTGGGCAGTCGAGCCCTACCCTTATACAACCTGAATTATAAAAGAATAATTTCAATTACAATCAAATTAGATGTTGTGTAGGTCTTCACTTATCATCCTTCTTTCTTTCTTTGGATTTGATTTGAATTTCTTTAAGCCTTCGTAGGCCTCCTATGACTTTGCCTTCTAGCCACTGCTCATCCTAAACCCCATAGCACTAATCTTAATTCCTATTGCAAAATTAAATTTTCATGGAAAGTAAAATCTAAATAAACTTGCAAAATAGATGTTAGCTAAACATACATATAAACCCAAGAAATTATATTATATAATTTGGACTTAGCACCCTGCACATGAGTAATCAATCCCACCTGTCCTAACATGGATTATGATTAGGGACATAAACAACCTGCAAGCAAGAGCATTTATATTTATTTTAGCATCACCATAAGCATAATCCCCTACAAAAAATAACATTAAGCTAACAACGGCCTAACATCCGGTCTACGAACAACAATCCTAACATCTAGTCTAAAACACTACAACACAAAATAAAACATGACATCATAACATACACCGCCCTAACCGAAAGCTAGAAGTGATGACTTAACATTCTAATGTGTGTGCTTAGGCTTAGTGTGGTATGTCTTAGATAGGCTTTGGAATTATAATTATCTAAGTTTGGGATTATTTAAATTAACCATGGATGATGATTTCACTTTAAATTATTATGAAGATTTATAAATTTAATTTATATTTTATTTTGTTTTATTTGAATTTCACTTAGCATCTAAATATTATAAAGAGAAGAAAGAGGGTTAACCTCTTTCATCTCTATCTTAAGTCATTTTCTATAAAATAAAATATGTTATTATGGCTTGGTTTCTTTTAGTGAATGATTTCTTAACTATTTTATTGATTCTAAGTTTTGTTTAACCTTAAAGGATCCTATTCAACATGAAAGGCATCTTAAGATTAATGTAATTGAATTGCCATTACATAGAATATGTTGCACCATTCCTTTTCATAATCAATAGCATGCAAATTTTTAAGACTTAACATACATATGCATGTAACATATTTTAGAATACTTAAATGATTATGAATGCATATATTTTTGGTAGAAAAGAGGAATTTCATTCCTTAGCTAAATGCACATACACATGTATTAAAGTTTTAAGCAAGTACATGCTATTATTTAAATCAAGGAAGTGAGATAATCTAAGACCTACTTGGGGCTACTTAAAGCCTCATATTCATGAGATGTCCATACTATATACTTGCTATCTTAAATACATATGAATGTACACACAACTATGAGAATAAAAATAAAGTAAAAGATTGTATTTTAATGAATTATTTACACATGTAAAGTAAAGTTTTGTCCAAATTCTACTACAAGTACACATAAGAATGAAATTAAATAAGTACATGCCTTTGTAACCAGGGAAGTGAGGTAATTTAAAACTTCTATGTGACTACTTAAAGCCTCAAATTCTCGGGACATTCAAACTATATATTTAATACCATTCAAACCAATGTAAACCCATACAGGAATCATAAAGATAAAATAATACTTTAACATATTTAAGCTATAAGCACATGCAAATCCTATATAATATTCATAGCTAATATAAATTAACTCTACATTTATAACTTTGAAAATAGTTTTTGAAATTTATTAGTGATAATAATCACTCCATATAATAGGATTAATTCAACACATCAACTTTACATAAGTATATTCATTTGATTACTTGATTTGAGAACATGATCATATGATACAAATGACATACAAAATTTATAATGATTGAAAAGGAATAATTGAACAATTCCGCATAATTCACCCAACTACATTAATTCCTAAGGACAATCAAGTTAAAAAAAAATTATTTAAGAAAAACCAAAGCTTCTTATTAAGTCTGATTTTAGATTTGCATGGTTAAACTCAAATAGGAGAAGTAATGTTTGCTATTTTTACCTCATCCCATGTTGATGATTTAATATGTTTAAGGAAAAAAACTAAATGGGTTTTATGAATAAATTAATTTGGAATCATTAAGCAATTCATTTAATTACTTTTCTTATGCTTCTTTAATTTAATTAATCATTTAATTATGAGCTTCCAATGATATGAAAATGATAAATTAAAATTGCAATTCACTTAGAGACCTGATGCAATGAAGCTCATAATTAAGTATTAATTAAATTAAAGAATATAATTAAATATTTATATGATTTTCTCGCACCCATAGGTTAATCATAATTTCTTTAAGGCCTTTTATGCTATTGAACACATAAAGAGGAACCCATAAGTTCAAATTAAATTATCTAATCTAATTATTATTTTAATTTGATTTAATTTCATTATTAATTGCTTAATTAATTTCTTAATTAAGTTATTGATTAATTACCATCCTTAATGAAATAAATTTGGGAAACTAATTAAGAAATAGGTCCTAATCACTCCCTCTCATTATTTCACTGTTAATCAGTTATTAATAATCATTAATTAATTAAATTTTAGTGTTTGGAATTTTTAATAATTATTAAATTACTTAATGAGGTGGTGGTTTTTGATCTCTAATTACCACTAATTCTCAAGAAAATTAAGGGAGGTAGGAGACATCCCAAAAAATTAACACATTTAATTTGAGAATGATTAGCCAAGTAATTAGGGCTTATATCTAATTAAGAAAAGTTTTAAACCATAATTAAATAGTGTTCACTGTTCAAATTTAGGGGAATTATTTTTATTAAAATCTCCTCTATTTAACCATTCCAAAATGGGTTTACTCATAGTTTTAGAATTTTTCTACAATTAGTTATAAATTTTTTAAGTTTAGAGTAATTAAACACATTTTTAAGCCTAATTAATCCATAATCCCATTGGTGCCACCCGGGAGAAAATGTGGCCATGCTTTCCATGTGGTTGTAGTGTTTTTTTTTCATTTTTCAGTTAGATATTTGAAAATGTGTGTAGTTGGGACACCACGTAGATCTGCAGATGTACTTATTAGGGTAATCGAGTGCGATATTGAGAAATGATGTACTATCTCGAGAGATAGAAGTCACCATCCTGCAATGGACCTAGTCACCTAATAATGACTCCTAAGGACAATGGGTTTTCAAATGTACTAGAGATCTTTTTCCTACTTTACATGGAAAAGTAAAGAAGGGTTTATTTAAACTAGGTTCATTAAGTTTTCTATGGAGGCAAACCCACATAGTTAATTACATCCAAAGGAATGAGATTCCTTGAGAATTTTCTCGATAAGGTAAATGATCATTGTCTCCAAAGATTTCAAAGATAGGACTATCAACAAATTTGTTATTTTTGAAAAATCTAGTGGGATTGATCAAAAGGAGGGAGTAATTATTAAAACCAAAGGGATATGAGCAGGGGATACTCATGATACTAGGAAGCCTAGTGAGCATTCCAAACTATCCTATGGTTGGGCTTTATATTTTTGAAATTTGAAGAGGATAATATGTTTAAGTTGAATTTTTATTAGAAATCTAGGACTAACAATTCCACAACACAAGATTGTAGAAATGTCTAAGAGGCGAGGATTTACACTTGTAGCCCATAAAGGGAAACAATGATGCGGATCTTAAATCTAGGGAGCTTTGGCGAGGGCCAAAGTACGACCTATCTAAGGCAAAAAAAATGGGTATATGGTTTATCTCAATAAGAGATAATAAATCACCCGATTGTTAGACTTACAACTGCCTGGGGTGGCAACCAATTAACTCCTCCTATGATTTTAAATACATGTAGGCAAGTCTTATGCTTTGCAACATGGCTAAGCTGTTGTTTATTTAGAAAGGAGACTAAGTTCGTAAACACACTCCCTAAGAGATTATATCACGAAGTGCATGAATAATGAATTAAATCTAATGCAAATTTTGTTAACTTTTATTTTGATTTTAGATAATTTATTTGACACAAGCTATGGGATTTCATATGCCTAATGCATGAGAAGATTGGTTATGGGCTAAAATTAGTAAGAATGAGGTGTGTTTCCACCATGACTCTTAAAGGTCAAGCCATTTTCTCTGGCAAAGGTGGAAGCCCTCTATTAGCAAGAGTGAAGCAATATGATTTATGCATGATGTGAGACATACAACATCCATCTAAGGGGTTATTAAATCTTTTATTATCTTGATTTATGTCCTAGGCTTTAAATGAGGTTATGAGTTATTTAATTTGATTTTGAGTTGATTAATTAGATAGAAAATTTATTTTTTTTCCTAGGAGTCTAATCGCATCCAGGCCACTCAACAATCACTAAGCAATTAAGAAACTAGGAAAATCATGATATTTCTAATGCACAAGCTAAACAAACATCAAATAATTTTATAAAGCTAGTGTGAAAGAATAAGAGGTCGATGTGGTCAGGTACCATTGCACAACCCGAAATGAAATGTGGGTAGCCAAGCACTTCCCTTATACAATCCGGATTATAAATGAATAGTTATAATTTAGAATGAATTCATGTTATGGGGGTCTTCATTCTTCATATCTTCCTTTCTTTCTTTTGGTTTGACTTGGGATGTAGTTTTCTCCAAGACTTCACATGGTATATATGACATGATCTTATTATCAGTGTTTACCTTAATTCTCCCATAACGTTCATTCCAAATCTTAATTGTAAAATTTATATCAAAATGGGAAAGATAAATCTAACTAAACCTGCAAACTAGAGATTAGCTAAACATACCACACAACCCAAGTAGTTATATCAATAAGTTGGACTTAGTAACGTCCACTGTTGGGTATGCTTAGGGTTATAAGAAACCTACATAGCAAAAGAATTTATATTTTTATTACAGCACCCCTTAAGCACAACCCCCTATAGAAAATATGATTAGGCTAATATCACCCACATCAGGACCTCTAACATCCAGTCTAAAAACATTACATCACAAAATAAAATTAGACATCAAACCATGCACCTCCCTAACATAGAGCTAGAAATGGTGACTTAGCCTAATGTGTGTGCCATTTAAGGCTTATGTGGCATATATTAGCTAGGCTTTATGGTTGGAATTTTCTTAAGTGTGAAAGGTTCGATTTAGAGGGTGGTTCTATTTCAAGTGATTTAGTTGATTTGTTAATTTTAATTGATGATTTTATTTGGTTTGAATGAACCTGCACTTAGTTACTAAATGTTATGAAGAGAAGAAAAGAGAGGAGAGCTCTCTTTCATCCCTAACCTAAAGCATTTCTAAGGTAGATTCATTAATGATTTTCCTTTAATAAATGTTTTATTATGTATTTTAATTAATCCTAAGTTTAGATTTACTCTAAATAGCCCTATTCAATAAGAAAGGCATCTTCGGACTAGTTTGGGTGGATTACTATCACATAACACACACCCATTTATTTTTTTCCACCATGTATACCATGCATATGAATAATCCTATGCATAGTTATACATGCAAATGCAAATTTTAGCATACTTTGATGATGAATTCTAAGAGATGATTTGAAAATTTGGATATTACATTGATGCATGTCTTTATAATGTAGAAAAAAGGGGGATTTTCATCCATTAATAAAATGCACATCCACATGTATAAAAGACATAAGTGAGTACGACACCATTGTTTTCTATACGAGGGGCATAAGGTACAAGACCTACTTAGGGCTACTTAAAGCCTCAAAGCCCCGAGATATCCAAACTAATATACCACTTTTCTTAAATACATGTAGATGCACAAAAAGAAATAAATGTATGAAGAATCATGCAAAAGATTTTTGTTTGATTTGATTGTATAATGTACATGTGTAATATGAAGATCCTTCTTAAGTCATAACATAGAAATGAATAGGAATAAATTTAAGCAAGTGTTATGTTCTTTTCATATGAACTATACACTTTGCAAATTCTATGTAAATCCATGTTAAGAAAAAGGAAAGAAAGCTTCATAAGACACATCTTATGCTATATCACATGCAAGCTAATAGATATTCATAAGTAACATCACTTCATTCATAATCTTTGATTTATAAGTTTTGAAAATATTTTTTGGTTTAATAGTGATAATAGCCACTCATATTCTTAATTTTAGCAAACACATGCAATTTGACATAAAAGGAAATATTTTACTTAATTGATTTTTTGAAAGAGATGAATGCATGATTTCACATAGAAAATAATATTTAGCATGCTTGGAAAGAAATAAAGGGATGTAAGCACATGACTTCATTCACCCTAATTAATTCCTAAGAATAATCATGCAAAATTGGCTTATTTAAAATGAATCAAAATTCTTTAAAGATATTTTTTATTTTTAGATTTGATTTGACTTAGAAAATGTGAAAATATTTTGTTGTTCCTAACCCATTTCCCCATGTGTGAATTGATTTAGTTTAATTTTAGAATAATTAAGTTGATTTTTATGTTCTGTTTAGGTTAAGGTATGAATTAAATCAACTAATTACCCCTACCTATACCACTTTAACATAATTAATCAAGCAATTATGAGCCAACATATGATATGCAACCAAATGAAAATTAAATCAGAAATGCACCTAAGAAATAAAGGGGCCTAATGCAATTGCCTCATAATTATTAGTTAATTAAGCTAAAGGGTTTAATTAATTACTTTTATAACCCTCCTACACATGTAGTTTGATTATAATTTTATTTGGAATCCTCTTAGGTTATTGAACACCTAAGAATCTACCCAAGAATAGAATGATTAAGCTCTAGAATGAATTAGTTTTGAATTTAATTAATTAAAGTAATTAATGAAGTGATTAAGCCATTAATTAACTTTCAAATTAATTAAGTGTTTATCCAAATGAAATAAACCTAGGGAAAAAGATTGGATAAAGAAATCCTAATCTTATTCTCTAAGTCTATTCACTATTTCATGATGATTAACAAGCTTAATTAATGAATTTATCACTATTTAATAGGTTAATTAATCATTTAATTAATTAAGAAAGTGTTAGGGATGAAACAAGCAATTCCACTAATTAATCAAGCAATAAATTTTAAAAAAATCATGGGAGGTAGAGATCATCCCACTGACTAATCCCAAAGAGTTTGAGGTTAATTGCTAGATTAATTAGAGAGTAGTTAACTTAATTATATTTCAAATAAAACCTAAATTGAGTTAAAATCACTATTCAAAATTAATCAATTTAAATTTTTTATTATTCCTTTCTGAATTATCTTTAAAATGAATGTTCATTTGTATTTTTTAGATTTTTTTACAATTAGTTATGAATTTTAAAAGTTTCAGCATTAAAATCATATTAGTTAAGCCTAATTAACCCTAACCACTGGACGGCGTGGTGTGCTCTTGCGGCGGTGCTTTCCACATGGGGTGATGGGATAGGTTATTTAAGTTATCACATCCGTTAGCTTAGTCAATCGGTCGCAGACCCGCTTTCTCTATGGGTCATCTGATCTAAGATCGGACGACTGGGATTAATCCTGTGATTTAGGCTTAAATTAGATGGGATCTAGCATAGTCTAATCACACCCATATTCCAATCACGTGGAACAGATGGCATGTGATCCTTCACCTCTCGAGCGATGAGAGAGAAACACCGCTCGTCTCTCTTCATTCAATTCGAGCTCACCTGAGCTCGTATTGGGATCAAAATGATCCCACACCTTCAGAAGGAGGGGGAATGCACATCCAACGGTCAAGATTCAATGGGCTGACACTTTTCTTCAAAAAGGACAAAGCAAAATTTCTAAACTATGATTTCAAGCAATTACCTTACTGAAGGCTTTCACCGGTGCTTCCAACAAAGGAGGTAGCTTTTTCTAGTAGAGACCAAGCACTATTGAAGAAATTGGATCTTGGTTTGGAGTAGATTGCTCGGTTGACCAAGCTCCCCTTCAATGGTGATCGACCTTGATCAAAGTGATGCTTCCCGTGGCTTGGAGACTTGAGAAATGACTTGGTTGAGCACGACGAATAACACTGATGGTGTGTGCAAGGTTAATTTGGTTTTTATGGAGAATTGTGTGAGTTGGGAATTGGATTGACCTCCCCTATTACAAATTTGAGCAAAATTGAGAAGGAGAAGTGGGGGGGAGCTCGGGAATGGCTTGCAAAGGCTTGGAGAAGCTTGGTTTTGATTCCTAGAGCTCAATCAAATTCAATGCTTGTGGTTTGAGTGGGAATGAGGGGGAGTATATCTCCCCCCTCCTTGGATTGAATGGTAAAGAGTAGAATTATCAATTTTTATTAATGTGTGAGATTGGGTTCACAATTTTGGCTGCCAAACCTCCCATGTGAGCCATTTTAGGTAGATGAGTGGAGGAGAGTGAGTGCCCATGTGCTAGGTGAGTGCATTTGGTGATCTAAGTGCTCAATTTCTATTGGAGGGCTCGGTTTGGCCTTGGGTTGGGTCATGGCTGATCCAAACTCATTGGGTCATGTTCACCACCCTCCTTGGTGTCTATGTGGACCACTAGAAGGGTGCCAAGTGGGCTTAAGAAAGAATATGACCAAATTCTAAGTGAATTTGATCATAGGATACCCTTTGACCTAAGGGAAAATTGGTCATTTGGCAGTGATTTTGATTTAGGAAGATTTGAAATGATTCAAAAATGGGTTGGGCAAAATTTTAAGTGATTTGGAGTTCATTTGGTTTGAATTGGTTCAATTTGACCCATTTAGGTCAAAATGGGTCAATTTGGGTTAGGTTGACCAATTGGTCAAATTTGGTCAAACCATGGGTTAGCTCAAGTTCAAATGATCATTTAGAGCCTATGGGTGTCTTTGGTTTGGTTCAATTTGGTTTAGATTTGGTTTTGGTTCATTTAGGTTCATTTAGGTCAAATGGGTCAAGTTGACCAATTTGACCCATTTGACCCAATTGGGTTAGGTCATGGGTTGGTTTAGGTTTGGTTGATCATTTAAAATATATTGCAAGCTTTGGTTTCAATCAATTTTAATTTGGTTTGATTTTAAGTTGATTTGACCTTTTAAGTCAAGTTGGGTTCATGGTCAATTGGGCTAGGTTGGGTCTAATTGGTCAATTGAAACTTTGGTCAAGTTCAACAATCAATTTGGAATGAATTTGACCCATTGGTTGCAATCAATTTGGGTTAGATCAAGATTTGACCCATTTTGACTTTTTAAGTCAATTTGGGTCAACTTAGGCCAAGTGGCCAATTTGGCTTGGTTTGGCTCAATTGATGGCTTAATCATGTTCAATCATTGATTATGAATTTATTTATATCAATGGTTTCAATCAATTTGGCCTATTGTGAATTTTGGCTAGTTTGGGTTTCATTTAGGCTAAGTGTTGACTTGGTCAAAGGCTAGGTTTGACTTGGTTTGACCCAATTTGAGTGATTAATCATCCTAGGATGATTGTTGCTCACAATGTGAGGCTTAGATGGGCTTAGTTAAATCCAATTTGAGTTGGATTAAAACTTGGCTCAAAAGGTCCTTTAGGTCACTTCAGGTCAAGTGAGCCGTGGATCAATTGGCTTGATCAAGGCTTGATTTAAGTTTGGTTGAACTCACATATGGACTTATGATGGAAATATAAATCCAATTGTAAGTGATTTGGATCAAATGGGTTTTGGTTCATTTGACAATTTCAAGTTCAAAGGATGAACATGAGTTTCACTTGGGTTAGTTTGATTTTGGTTTGATGATTAAAGTTTATGTATATATTTGGGCATGTGATTGAAGTAGTGATTGTTTGAAGAGAAAATCCAAGGGTTTGGATTGATTTGAGAGTGATTTGGCTAAGTTGAAGGATTTGACTTGAAAAGCATAAGCTGGATTTTGATTTGAATTTTGAATTAGTTTTTGCTTATTTGAATTTATATTTCATTTATATTTATGAATATAAATGGGAATATAAATGGGTTATGAGAAAATCTTTTGAGTTTGGAGTGATTTGGATTTGGTTTGAGCTAAGTCCATAAGATGAAATTGAAGGGCTTAGGAAAGATTTTGAGATTTGAATTCAATCATGGGTTTCAATCAATTGATTTGGAATTCATTTATGATTTGGATTTTGGAATTGATTTATGATTTGAGAAAATCAATTAAGTTGGAAATGATTTAAGATTTGGGTTTTGGAATGGATTTATGATTTTAGAAAATCAATTAAGTTGGAATTAATTTAAGGTTTGATTTTTAGAATTGATTTATGATTTGACTAAATTAATTGAGTTGGAACTGATTTAAGATTTGATTTGTATTGGTTTGAAGGAGAGGAGTAAGGATTAGGTTCAAGCTATAGGGTAGCCAAATCTTCCTAAACCCCTAAGGCCTAACTCATTCCTATGGCTAACTCTTCTAAGTCTCTAGGGTTAGGTTAATTGTTCAGCTAATCACTAGAAGTGTCTTAAGGCTAAGGAACTCTTAGTGTCTAGAGGAGTCTTATGTCTAAGATGAAGAAGTTGAAAGCTCGCTCCAAAATTAAGGTCAATAAAGGGCACCCAATAGGTGTGGTGTGACTGACAAGGCATACCGCATGTATTGGTGTTGACCGAGATGATCAATAATGCTCGAACGATCGCAAACACTGATAGAAATGATCTACTCCTAAACGAGGTGTAGAAGGAATTGAGATATTAGTGCAATGTGACTCTACTTATGTCAAGGGCATAAGAGAGCAAAGGGGGAATCCACTAGGGATTGAGTATGTGAGCCTTCCACTAGGGGAAAAGGCTCAAGTTATCCACTAGGGGATATGAGGTTGTGAAATCCACTGGGGGATTAGAATTTGGGATCCAATGGGGATAAAAGATGTGAATGTTCCATTAGGGGAAAAGGTCCGGGTTGGATTGAGTTGACTATACTAGAGAGATTGGAAAGATTTGCATCTTACTGAGGAGAAACTGATTGATTTGATTATTTAATTTGGCTCCACTGGGGAGGTTGGTTCTATTTCAGATTTTAAATTTTTTGAATTTTGAGATGGACCTTGTTGATTAGCGATGGCCTGCACTAAGTATGGGCCATGTTGGCCTTGGTCTACTTCAGATTTACCAATCTAAAGGGGTAGTTTACCAACCATATAGTAAAACTATCCAACCAGAGGGGATGCCTTTCAGTGTGTAGTGGTTGTACTAGAAAGAAAGCATGGGGACTCACATCCTCCAAAGTAAGGATCAGTCACTGGGGTGATCAGTTGGTGACACAATGAATCAAACCCAACCTTAGGCTGGCTACTGAGTGAATGCCTCTGGGGGACTTAAATCAACTCAAAGATAGTCAAAATGAATTTCATTTTAATTATATTTGATGGATCCCATCAGTTTATGATAGACTGCACTGAGTAGGGGCCATGTCAGCCTTGGCCTACATTCAAATTTATCGATCCAATGGGAGTAGTTTCCCGGCCAAGGGGAGAATTATCCAACCAAAGGGGTACCTTTCAGTTTGCAATAATCAATTCAGAGGAGAAAGCATGGGGACTCACATATTCCACTAAAAAATGACCAGTAGGGAGACATATTAGTGAGGTAACATGTCAACCCAACCTAGGGCTACCCATCTGTTTGCGACAATCATGCTAGAAATAATGCATAGTAGACTTTCATCTTCTAAAGCAAAATGATTGTCGGGGCAGCCTGTTTATGGCAAAACATATATTGAACTGGGCCTATCGAGAGTCTTGGGCAGGGACTTATCTCGACTCAAGTGTAGTCATGCAATTCCTATAGGGAGTTTTGCTGACACTGCCCTAAAGATAGGATGCCTGCTTGGGAAAGGGGCCGCTGGGGGCTTGAATTCCTAATCCATAAGTGAATAATTTTTTTATTTTGTTTGTTTATTTATCATGGACCTGGTTGGTTTGGGAGGGATCATACTGAGAAGGAGCTTATATCAGCCTAGACCTATCTCAGATTTACTGATCCAAGGGAGAATTTGTGCATCCGCAGAACAAATTCTCCAACCACAGGAGTGGCTACTAGGAAAGGGGGATTGTCCAATCTATGAGTAACTCAGGTAGTGTCTAAATGGGGTCGTAAAGGACGTAATCCAAGTAGAGTGCCCGCAAGGGAGGGGCCACTAAGGGCTTTATCCAAAACCCTGAAGAAGATAATGTTGTAAGGTTTTCGGTTGTCAACTTAAGGAGAAAGCACGGGGACTCATATTTGCCAAGAGTGGTGTATCCACGGGTGAGTCCTTAGACATATCAACATCCAACCTAGTACCCATCGATTTGTAATAATCGACTAAGAAAGCATTGGGGACTCACATCTATAATGGGCGATGTGGGATAGTCTATCTTTGGCTTGACAGGTACTATTTGACTTAGGGCAACTACTGAGTGAATCCCACTTGGGGACTTATACCAACTTAAAAGTAGTCGAGAGGAAAGGAGCTGCTGTGGGACTTATCCTAAACATCAAATATACTCGACCTAGTCAGTGCATGGTGGTTAGTTTAAGAAGAAAACATGTAGGCTTACATCCTCTTAAATAAAGTCAACATAAGATAGTTTACTAGCAGAGTAGTAAGGCCTACCAAACTAATAAGGTGCTCATCAGTTTGTAATGATCAAGTCAGGAAGAAAGCACGGGGACTCACATCCACCAGACAAGTGATTGGCGACACCGCAAGTAATATGTCAGCGACCTAGGGCGACTAATGAGTGAGTGCCACAGGGGGCTTGTTCCCACATCAAAATAGCCTGAGATAAAAGATATGTATTTATATTTCTATTAAAGGAGGACAACATGCCACTTGGGTTCTCTCTCACCTATCCTAAAACACACTTAAAAAATAAATGAAATGGTGCCACGAATGGTAGTTGTGAACCCACCAAGAAAGGATGTCGCTTGGGTTCTCTTACACCTAACTTAGTCGTGCTAGTCAAAATAGGATACCTCTTGAGTTCTCTTACACATACTCTAGTAGCGCTGGGAAATCATGTTTAATTTGTGTTCGTGTTGTGAAAGAGGGATAGGATGCCTCTTGGGTTCTCTTACACCTACCCTAAATATGTCGTGGTGGATTCGCAAATAAGAAAACAATGCTTTGAATGAAGAGAATATTTTGATGAATTGGAATAGAATTTTGAGGATAATTATTTTCAAACATGATTTTATGGGTAGTATTTCTTCAAATAGAGCCCATTGATTGGAAGCATGGGGTGTTCCCCTTTACAATCAATCAATTGATAAGATCCTCCTTGGTAGGCCTTCTCTATGACAAAAGGGCCTTCCCAAGTGGGTTCAAACTTGCCTCCCATCTTTCGACGAGCAACAATTGGTCTCCTTAGAACTAAAACAAGTTCTCCTACTTGAAAATCTAGGGTGGACCAGCTTGTTGTGAGCTTGAATCATCTTGGCTTTGTACAACTTCGAGATTACGGCATGCCGTAGGCGTCTCTCCTCCAAACCTTGACTAACTTTGGCATTACGCTTTGTAGTGATTTTACTACCCGTTGCTATCCTTGGCGATGAGAGCTAAACTTTTAATTGTAGAATATCTTTGGACCCATACACTAAGAAGAATGGGGTAGATTGAGTTGGAGTTCTGTATGCGGAGTGGTATGCCCACAAAGTTTCAACCAACTGTTCATGTCATTATCTTTTATTATTATCAAGTATCTTCTTTAGTATCTGTATGAGAGTTTTGTTGAATGCTTCCACTAGGCCATTCGCCCTAGGATAGTAGATGGTGGAGTATCACTAATCTATGTTGTGCCTTCAGGCTAAGCTATTGAACTTGGTGCTTTTGAATGCAGTATCATTATCAGATATAATTCATCGAGACACCCTGAACTTATATACGATATGGTTCCTAAAAAATTGGAGCACATGCTGAGCTGTAACCTCTCTGAGTGGGATTGCCTCTGCCCACTTGGAAAAATAGTCGGTAGCAGCTAGAATGAATTAATGACCCTTAGAAGAAGGAGGATCAATAGAACCCACTATGTTGGTACCCCACCACTCAAATGGCCACGAGGCCAATGTAGGGTGTAGAATGTTGGGTGGTTGATGTAGGACCACACCTTGTACCTGACACTGATGACATCTCTTAGTACATTCATGCAGTCTGTAATCATCAAAGGATAATAGTATCCTAGTCTCTTGATGTTTGCTTTCATCTTTGGACTGGATTGATGCGCTCCACATTGACCTGAATGTACCTCGGTCATGATCTTATGGGCTTTGTGTTTATCTAAGCGTAACCACATTTGATCAAAAGATCATCGGTATAGAGTGCCATCCATGAGAGCATAGGAGAGAGATCTCTGCTTCATCTGATGGGCTTGTGATTTCTCTTAAGGTAGTTTTTCTGTGTTAAAGTAATCTATGAATGGTTGCCTCCAATCCATCCCCTCATCCTTTTTGGTAATGGCAACCTCCCCTTCAAGAGAGAATCTCTTGATGAGTTCATCATCAATAAGGGATAGTACTTGTCTATTTTGGACCCTTATTGGAATGGACTCATCTTCCGGACATGTCAACTCCTTGGCGAGTTTGGCCAAAGCATCTGCTACTGCATTCTCCCCTCGAGGAACCTTGTAGATGGTGACCTCAGGGATTTGGTCCAACAGCTTCATGGTGTACTTATGGTAGTGACAAAGCTTAGGTTTAGAACCTTATAGAATCCAATAATTCGATTGATGATTGACTGAGAATCCATAGATGTTGATGCTTTTGACACACATTGTAATAACAAACTTCAGACCGACAATTTGAGCCTCATACTCAGCTTTGTTGTTGGTGCATGGATTGGAGATATAATATGAGAATCTCATCACATCATGATCCAGAGTTAGGAAAACTATTCCTACCCCTACCTTTCCTGGAAGAGTAGATCGTGGTTCTTCTCCTTTTTTAAAGGAAGCCACACCATCAAAATACATCTCCCAACAACGGATGCTAGTTTCCCCTAAGTTCATGATTTGTTCATCGGGGAGGTCATCACTAAGTGGAGAATCGAAAGTGGGTGCTTGCTAAGAAATCTGCTAGTGCTTTCTTTCATACGGAGGGTATGAATGTATCAAACTAGAGAATCATGGACCAATGTGCCAACCATCTGGATAACATCGACCCTGTCATGAGATATTGCAGTGGATTGATTTTGAAATCAAGTTCACCTTATGAAAAGCATATAGTGTCGTAGCTTTTGAGATGCAAAGATTAAAGCTAGTCAATGCTTCTCAATAGGTGGGTAGTTTGCTTCAACATGGATCAGATGATGGCTGAGGTAATAGAGAGTATTCTCCTTCCCTTCGTCATTTGTTTGGTCCAACAAAGCGCCAAGGGAGTCATCCAATGCAGCAGTGTAGAGGATAAGTGGCATGCCCGAGATACGAGCTGCTAAAATTGGTGGCTTCACCAAATACTGCTTGATGTCTTCAAAAGCATGCTAGCACTTATCATTCTACTTGAACTTGGCATCCTTTTTGATAAGTACTAAAAATGGTTTGCATCTCCCCGATAGATTGGAGATAAAGCATCTTAGATGCTCCAACTGCCCTTGGAAAGATCTGAGTTGAGTTAGACTTTTAGGATGTGGTATTTCTAAGATAGCTTTGATCTTTTCTGGGTCTATCTCTATTCCCGATTGGACAACAAACCAAGGAACTTCCACGAAGGCTACTGAATGCACACTTGGGGTTCATTTTGAGGTTGAATTATCTTAACCATTTGAAAACTACTCTCAAGTCAAAGATGGTCTTTCTTTTTTCTTTACTTTTGACTACTAGATCATCTAGCATTCAACTTGATGATGAATGAGTTCATTGAAGATCGAGTCATGGCACCTTGGTATGTAGCACATTTTAAGGCCGAAAGGCATGACCTTATAACAATAGATTTTTATCGGGGTTCATCATCGGGGGTCATCTTGATTTAGTTGTAGCCATATGACCCATCTATAAAGCAGAATACTACATGAGATGAGGCAATTTCTGCCATTAATTCTGGTATAGGAAGTGGAAATTCATCCTTAGGACATGTCTTATTTAAGTCCCTAAAATCGATGCATATGTGAATTTGGCCATTCTTTTTCTTAACTGGCATGATACTGGCTAACTAGATAGGGTATTTTTCTTCCCTGATGAAACCAGCATTGATCAGTTTCTTGACTTCAAAAATAATATGTTCAATTTCTAATGACATGCGTCTAAGAGCTTGCTTGATAGGGTTAGCATTAGGGTCTATTGCTAGTTTGTGGACTGCTACGTCAGGGGATAATACGGGCATCTCTTCATAGCTCCATGCAAAGTAGTCCTTAAACTCAGTCAATAGCTTTACTAAGTTGTTGGTTTCTTCTTCATTCAACAGAGAACTGATGTATGTGGGGCGTGAATCTTCTTCTGTCCCGAGGTTAATTTCTTTGAACTTGTCGATAGTTGAATGAATTTTCGCTTCAAAATTATGGAGGTGCATATTTGATTTGAAGATCATCAGGATCATCTGAAGTTTCTAAACACACCTCCTCATAATAGTTAGTGTGGTTTGAGAAGATTCTATCAGACTCCAGATGATTGGTGACATCTAAGCAGTATTCATTATCATCAATCAGGCCCACTGTACCAAATCCTAGTCTTGATCTTGGTTGTGCATCCCTACCTTTGTTGTTCTACAGCTTCTTAAAATACTCTGACCTATGCTTGGACCACGTGTAAGGAATCAAACCTTTCTTTGCAAGATTAAGAACACAAGGTGGGCACAAATCAAAAGGTAATTCCATTAAATCTTTATATGAATTATCTTTAAGTTCTACATCTATTTTTGGACTTGAAGATGATGATCCCAATAGGAATCTCTTTATCTTGACATCCATGGAAGACCTAGGGGCTTCTTTAACTACTAAACCTTCAACTTTCTAGGTAGAAAGTGAGGTTAGAGCTAAGGTTCCCAACTGCTGCCTAATGGTTTTACATAATTCTAATTCGCATACATTCGTGTTTTGCTTGGAGGCTTGGTCTTCGTCATTGTCTAGCTCGAGTGTCACCTCTAATGAAACCTACTGAGAGGGGTTGGCTGGTGTGATAATCACTTGAGACTCATCCATCGAGCTGGATTCTAAGTTTATGTGAATAGCAGGAGTACTCTTGTGGACTGGAACATAGCCCTTGGTAGCCAACCGGGGTCTTCCTCACCTCGATGCCTTTACCTCTGTTTGGTGGAGGTCCAGTCATCCTACCCATATGTTCATATGGTGGAATGTACTATGGGTGGAATGTAACATGTGGCTCTACTTCTTCCTCAACATCCCTCTCTCACTCACTTATACTTTCCTTTTTTATTTTCTTTTTCTTTTTTTGTTTCTTTTTCTTCTTTTTCTTTTTCTTTTGTATTCAAATTTTTGCCAAGTTCACGAGAATAAATATTTTGATTTTGAGGGAGATAGCAGGTCACGTCCTCATATATCTCGACCTCTCTAACTGAGAATTGCTTTTCATCTCCTTTGACATAATATTTGATTCCATCTTTTCAAAACTTGATGCACTGATGAAGAGAGGATATAACCATCTTGTTCTGGTGTATCCAAGGCCTACCGAGCAAAGCAGTGAATGATGTATTTGAATCAATTATATAGAACTTGGCTTCAGTCTTCCAATTGCTTATTTCCAAAGGTAACATTATGGAGCCTAAATCCCTCTCGCCTTGTTCATTGAATCCTCTCAACATCATCGATCTCCTCAAAGCTTAGAGATGTCATTCTTCAAATAAGCAAGGGTCTTCAGGCTCATAATGTTCACCTATGCTCCGAGATCAACTAACAACCTGGAAAGTCTGAATCTGTTTATATCCACTATGATGTAGAGGGGACGGTTGTGTTCCATATCCCCTAGAAGAGGGTCTTCATCGGTGAATGTGACTCCCTGGGCTTCACTTGAATAATGTGCCTCCTCTCCAATAGTGGACAGCTGAGCTAAGCATATTTCTAGATCAAGAAGAGCTTTGATTAATGATTCCCTCATCTCTTTGGATAAGACAAGGGAATCATATATGCTTAATTTAGTTGGCAACTTTCTTAGGTGAGCGAGGACATATAATTAACTTTAAGCTCATCCTCAATAAGCATATTCATGGGTGGAGCATCCTGTGGAGGGGCTTCTTGCTCATTGGTACCAATGACTTATTTTCCCTTATCTTGACGTGCTTGCCATAGGAGGTAGAACCTTACCAAAGCAAAGGTTAACTATAGTGATTTCTTATGGCGGTTAGTGGAAGATTACACTCACCACATACCTACCTTCTCTAGGACCCTCAAATCGAGATGATTCCAAGTCTATCTCAAGAGGTGAACCCGTATTATTGAGAAGAAGGAAGTCTCTCAGATCGAAAGAAGATCGAGTTGTTATAATTATTAAGACTTGAAGAGTTTTCTAAAGGAGTAGAATCAGATAACCCATCAGAAGTGGCATAAATGTAATTCAAACTAGGTTTATTTCTCGATTTCTTAGATTTAAAAGGAGGTACATAGTAGAAATCTAGTAAAGCATGTGGGGTGAGAGATTGATGCCCTCATCTGCTGATACAAGATGTCTACTAGAAGAAGAACTAGCTGAAGTAGGAATGTTGGCTGAAGTAGTAGCTGCAACAGTGGAATGGAGGCTGGACTCACTCGGTGGTTGCGCTACTTGACTATCCCGGGCATGTATGGGCAGTTGCTGCTGCTGAGCTCCTACTTTTCCCAAGTTGGCTTTGGCAACTTGCGAACCTTTCTTGATGTTGGAGGTTTGAGTTACCTCAGGCACCTATAAGGAAAGTTTCTTGATTTTAGAAATAATCTTTTTAGAGGTTCAAAATAAAGATATATCCCAACCTTATTTTATTTTGAGAGGATCACATGTATCCCTAAGGATTACCATAACAGAACTGGGTGGTTGTTCCACTAAATATTCTTAGGGATAACTATAGCACCTAACTTATAGCAATGCTTAAGCCAGTACTTAAATGTAAAGAAATCCTCCAAAACATGGCCTAACATACGGTGGTAGGGGAAAAAGTTAGGATCATTACTCCTGCCCACTTTCGACATCCTAGGCTCGAGTAGTTGAAAATCAGGTTTCTTTAAGAGGTTCTTAAAGATTTTCCTGATTACCTCCCTCTTAAATGAATAAGTTTTATTTAATTTATCCAAAAAGAATAGGTGAATGATAGTTATCAGGGTATGTGTACCATCTTGAGTATATGGTGAGGAGGCGACAGGGTGATAAAGCCGTGGAAGTGGTAAGAAAGGTGAAAGCGAAGGTTGTGGGACTCAAGGTCTCTCATACTGATCTCTGGCTGGTTGCTTCCCCTTTTCCAATGCTGTTACTACCCTTGGCTTCATTTCATAGGCTTTCTGTAGCTTTAGCTTTGATGATTGATCTTGAAAAGGCAACTGTTTGGCCTCTTCTTGTAGACTAGCCTCCTTGTTGATTAGCTTCTCAAATGTCTTAATGGTGAAACCTTTAAGCATAAAGTCGACCGGGCCATGAATATTATTTAATACAATTTTAATAGTATGTTATTCAGATAGCTGTGGTTCACATTTAATGCTTAAATTATGCCATCTAAGAAATCTAATCAACTAGGGATCATCGGGGTGTTATTGTGCTATCGCCCACAGTTACCCTTTGTTGAGCTCCAACAAATCTCTTAAAAATGAGTTGCTACAATTCAGCTAAAGTCTTCACTGAATCATTGGGGAGTTCAGCGTACCAATCGAAAGCTATGCATTAAACTGAAAGAGATAGAACAATAGTCATCAGCCATTACAGCGGCCACGTGTGCTATATCAGGTGAGGTTCCCACTTCCATCGAAGCTTTTTAAAGAATGAGGCACAAAACCCTTAGGATATTGGATAGCATCAAATTCCTCTGGGTAAGGTCTACCCTTTGGAATTGATGAACCACCTCGGGCTTGTGCCAGTGCTTCCACTTGTTGTTCAACCATGAGTTTGATATCTTTTTCTTGTGTGGAGGTATTGTCCACTACCTTCTTACACAAGCTAGTACTGCCCTGTTCTACTGGAGGTAAACTCTTGGGTTGATCCAAGACATGAAATAACTCAGGCTGACCAGTCTTTGCAATGGTGGGATATGCTGCTGGAGCTTAATTTTGAAGTGCTAGAACTATCGTTAACAAATCTTCTAGTCTCTTTCCCATCCTATCAATCTGCTCATTTTTTTTATTTGAGTTATTGAAGGAGGTGTTGGGTCGAATAGGCTATATCATCTTGTTCGGCCGTAACACCTTCCAAACTCCAGTGATCCCAAAGGAGAGAACCTCTAGTATCAATCATATGCACCTCTGTTGAGTCTCTCAATAAATCATCTTCATTGGGATCAAAACTACCCATCTCCTCTTTGATGTCAGACAAGTCATACCCTAGGATTTCTCTCTTCTTAGTGAGATACTGTGCTACGATATCATCCAAGGAGCGGTCCAACTATGCAGGAAAAAATACTCATGGCTAACTAATGGTGGGATCATGTTCATAAATGGAGATACATATGACCTCCCCTGCTACTAGAGATCTAATCCTATGAGGGCTATGCTCACTAAAAAACACATGCTCATGGCTGTCAACTGCTCTAGGTGGAGTACTAACCCTAGGGGGATCTATTGACATAGGGATAATAGAATTATCTCCTTCTCCCTCTATCGTTGCTATATCCATGATCTACTGAGGTGGTGGTGGTGATGGCACGACTACGATGCTATGAGGTCACCACTCCCTCTTCACCGTAACTGAAGTAGAAGGTTGAGTAGGAGAGCTCGGCCTCACCTCAGTCAATGATGTAGATGAAATGGGATCCCTTGGCTATAGCCAGATCACCAGTGGGGCTTTCTTCTCTCATGATGTTGCTTTCATGGATTTAAGTGGAACCTGCACTGGTGATGGTGGACGTGGAGTGGAGCGATGTGATGGAGACAACACTGACTCCCTCTATACAAGAGCTCTTCTCCCATGGTGGGTAGTACTAGTCAATAGAATACTATCAGTGTGACTGGCGCAGGTAGCACACTGATCAAGAAAATCCATGAGGGTGAAGGTTGTTGACTACTTGGAATACCTTCGCTTCTCTCTACTAGTAACATCTCAGCCCTCTCTTGATGGATATGCTACACAGAATAGCGTCATCAGCAAACGGGGCTCGACCATCAGTAAGCCCACCAACTTGGCATAAAGTGTAAAACACACCTCCTCCCATCTAGGTGCTCATAATGAACGAGGTGGGGACTTGATCCTCTCATATCTTCCTCCCGAATCGAAGAGGATGGAACATGTTCTCGGTAAAAACTTACCTGACTCCATTTGCGCATGACACTTGATCTTGATCATGGGAGTAAAACGCTATCTCCCAAGCCTTCTGGAAAAGCTAGTGAAGCCATAGCCTTCCTTAGAAACAAGCCGCTTGCGATACAACAGAGCGCTGGCTGAACCTCCGCCTTCCTCTTTAGTGAGGGAAATTGATCTGAAGGCATCTCAATAGATGGCCGCCTGATCACACATTCTCTAATAATTGAGGGTTAGCCCTCATAAGTGATCTTGGCCCCCTGAATCCTCGGCCAAAGTGTATCAGATGAGCAAAATCAGTTTGAGAGGCGATCAAGGCCAAATCCATCCCAAAGGGATAGTGAACACATATGAGAATCCATTTGCATTATCTTGAACTTGAGAAAAGTTGGCGAGGCTGACTGACTATATTGGAAATAAACTCAAATTAGATTTTTTTTTGTTTTGGTATTTTATTGAATTTTTGAATTTGATTTAGAGTTTGAACCCACACTCAACAATTTGAATATGTTAAGTGGGGCTCATTGGATTTAGGAAAGAGATTTTGAATGAATTGGAGAAGAGATTTTGAGTTTAAAATCCACTTTCAACAAATTTGTGTATGTTGAAAATGGGTTCAAATATTTTGAAGAGATTTTTTTTTTAAATTGATTTTTTTATGTATGGAGGCCCTTTCTTTAACAAATTTGAGTATGTTAAATATAAGGTCAATTCATTTTGTTTGTGATTACTCTTTTAGTAAATTTGGGTATGTTAGATGAGATGTTTGAAAAAAAATTCTTCTTTTGTTTGTTTGCCCATGATGTGAATCATGTGTGAATTTAAAAATGGAGTCTTTACTTAGCAAATTTGTGTATGCTAAATAAAATCCAAATGTGTTTGATTTTTGTGTTTTGATTGTTAAAATGAGATCTTTACTTAGCAAACTTGGGTATGTTAAATGAAGTACAAATGTGTTAGACTTTGATTTTTGATTTTTAAAATGGGAGCTTTACTCAGCAAATTTGGGTATGCTAAAGTCCAAATGTGTTTTGATTTTGAAAATGGGATCTTTACTTAGCAAATTTGGGTATGCTAAATAAATTCCAAATGTGTTTGATTTTGATTTTTGATTTTGAAAATGGGAGCTTTACTTAGCAAATTTGGGTATGATAAATAAAGTCAAAATGTGTTTGATTTTTGTGTTTTGATTTTGAAAATGGAGATTTTACTTAGCAAATTTGGGTATGCTAAATAAATTTCAAATGTGTTTTATTTTTTGTGTTTTGGGTTTTAAAAATGGAGACTTTACTTAGCAAATTTGTGTATACTAAATAAAGTTCAAATGTGTTTGATTTTTGTGTTTTGATTTTGATTTTTGATTTTGAAAATGGGAGCATTACTTAGAAAATTTGGGTATGCTAAATAAATTCCAAATGTGTTTGATTTTGATTTTTGATTTTGAAAATGGTAGCTATATTTAACAAATTTGAGTATGCTAAATAAAGTTTAAATGTATTTGATTTTGATTTTTTATTTTGAAAATGAGATCTTTACTTAGCAAATTTGGGTATGTTAAATAAAGTTCAATTGTGTTTGAATTTTTTATTTTGAAACTGAGAGCTTTACTTAGCAAATTTGTGTATGCTAAATAAAGGTCAAATGTGTTTAATTTGTATTTTTAAAATGGGATCTTTACTTAGCAAATTTGGGTATGCTAAATAAAAATCCAAATGTATTTTGAAAAAGAGGGGGTTTCTATTCAATAAAAAATTGTGTGTTAAATAGAATTCAATTTTTAATTTTTTTTTGAAAGATGAAACTCTCATTTGACAAATTTGTGTATGTCAAATGGAATTCCAATGTATTTTGATTTTCATGATTTTTGCAAAGGAGATTTCCATTTAACAAATTTGGTATGTAAAAATGGAAGTCAATCATGTTTTATTTTCCAAAGATGAAATTTTGGTGTGTGATTATTGCTTTTTGAAAGAAGGAAATTCCAACTTAACACATGTGGGATGTGTTGAGTGGAGTTTCAAATGGTGTGATTTTATTTGGAATGAAATCTACATTCAATAAATTTGAGCATATTGAATGAGGATGTTCATATGTGCTTTTTGAAAGATGATTTTGATTTTGTTTGGAAATGAAATCTTCATTCAATAAATTTGGGTATATTGAATGAGGATGTTTATATGTGCATTTTGAAAGATGATTTTGATTTTATTTGGAAATGAAATCTCCATTCAATATATTTGGGTATATTGAATGAGGATGTTCAAATGTACTTTTTGAAAGATGATTTTGATTTTATTTTGAAATGAAATCTTCATTCAATAAATTTTGGTACATTGAATGAGGATATTCATTTGTGCTTTTTGAAAGATGATTTTGATTTTATTTGGAAATGAAATCTTCATTCAATAAATTTGGGTATATTGAATGAAGATGTTCATATGTGCTTTTTGAAAGATGATTTTGATTTTATTTGGAAATAAAATCTTCATTCAATAAATTTGGGTATATTGAATGAAGATGTTCATATGTGCTTTTTGAAAGATGATTTTGATTTTATTTGGAAATGAAATCTTTATTCAATAAATTTGGGTATATTGAATGAGGATATTCATTTGTACTTTTTGAAAGAAGATTCTTAACTTTGATTTTTGAAAAGATCCTACATGTAACAATCTTGAAGATTGTTAGATGAGGTCGAGTTATGAAAAATTTTTGTGCAAGTATTTTATTATGTGAACTTTGGAAAAGTGCTTTTGAAAAATGATATTTTTATTAAGGATTTATTTTTTTTATTTGTAGAATGATTCTTTCCTTACCATAGAAATGGTAAGGAAGTTCAACAAGGTTTTTAGTTATTTCTTTTGGTTAAATTTTTATTTCACCTATTGGGAGACCCGACAGGGATTTTAAGACCTACATGAAATGAGGTCCTAAAACCTAAAGGATGTTGGCAAGTTTAGCTAAAGAATGAAATAAACTAAGTGCCAACAAAAAAGAAGGAAAGTCTCAAATTCATATGAAATACAAATCCACTATCGATACATGGAGACAATGATCATTTACCAAAGATGGAGAGAGGAACCATCCCCAGCGGAGTTGCTAGAAAAATTTGTGGTATTTTTTTGTTTCATTTTCAAATTGGATATTTGAAAATATGTGTAGTTGGGACACCACGTAGATTGAATACTTTAGTGTGATGGGTGTGAATGATGTACTATCTCGAGAGAAGTCACCATCCTACAATAAACTAATCACTAATAAGGGCTAATGTCTTGAGATCTTTCCCCTACTTTACATGAAAAAGTAAAGCGGGGTTTATTTAAATTGGATTCATTAAGTTCCCTATAGAAGCAAGCCCCCATAGTTAATTACCCTAAGGAATGAGATTCTTTAAGAATACTCTCGATTAAGGTAAATGATCATTGTCTCCAAAGATTTCAAATATAGGACTATCAACAAATTGGTCTTTTTGGAAAATCAAGTGGGATTGATCAAAAGAATGGAGTTATTATCGAAACCAAAGAGAGATGAGTAGGGGATGCTCATGATACTAGGAAGCCTAGTGAGCATCTCAAAATATCCTATGGTTGGGCTTTATATTTTTAAAATTTGAAGAGGATTATATGTTTGAGTTGAATTTTTATTATAAATCTAGGAATTATAATTCCACAACACAAGATTATAAAAATGCGTAAGAGGCGAGTATTTATGCTTGTAACCTGCAAAGGAAAACTGTGACCTCGGATCCTAAAGCTAGCAAGCTTTGGCGAGGGCCAAAGCATGACCTAAATCTAAGGCGAATAATGGGTATATGGTTTATCACCATAAGAGAGAATAAACCACCCAACTGTTGGACTTACAACAGCTTAGGGGTGGCCGCCAACTAACTCCTCCTATGGTTTTAAATACATGTAGCCAAGTCTTATGCTTTGCAAGATGGCTAAGCTGTTGTTTATTTAAAAAGGAGACTAAGTCCTTAAACACACTCCCTAAGTGACTAGATCATGAAGGGCGTGAATAATGACTTAAATCTAATGCAAATTTTGTTAACTTTTATTTTGATTTTTGGACAATTTATTTGACACAGGCTATGGGATTTCATATGCCTAATGCATGAGAAGATTGGTTATGGGCTAAAATCAGCAGAAGGAGGTATATTTCCACCATATCTCTAAAAGGTCAAGCCATTTTCTTTAGTAAATGTGGAAGCCCTCCATTAGCAAGAGTGAAGCAATATGATTTATGCATGATGTGAGACATACAACATCTAGCTGAGTGGTTGCTAAGTCTTTTATTATCTTGATTTATGTCTTAGGCTTTAAGAGAGGATATGAGTTGTTTAATTTGATTTTTGAGTTGATTAATTGGATAGAAATTTTATTTTTTTACCTAAGAGTCTAATCGCATCCAAGCCATTCAACAATCACCAAGCAATTAAGAAACTAAGAAAATTATGTCATTTCTAATGCACAAGCTAAATAAATATCAAATAATTTTATAAAGCTAGCATATAATAATAAGAGGCTGATGTGGGTACCACCACACAACCTGAAAAGAATGCGGTAGCGAGCTCTACCCTTATATAATCAGGATTATAAATGAATAGTTATAATTTAGAAGAATTCATCTTATGGGTGAATTCATTCTTCATTCTTCATTCTTCATATCTTCCTTTCTTTATTTCTTTTGGTTTGACTTGGGATGTAGCTTGCTCCAAGGCTTCACATGGTATATAAGACATGATCTTATAACCAATGTTCACCTTAATTCCCCATAACAATCATTCCAAATCTTAATTACAAAATTTACATCAAAATGGGAAAGATAAATCTAACTAAACCTGCAAAATAGAGATTAGCTAAACATAACCAACCAAGTTATATCAATAAGTTAGACTTAGCACCCCACACATGGGTAACTAAGTCCACCTATTCTAATTTGGGTTATGCTTAGGGGTATAAGCAACCTGCCCCTTAAGCACAACCCCCTGGAAAAATATGATTAGGATAATATCAGCCTAACATCCAGACTACACACATGTACCCTAACATCCAGTCTACAAATATTACATCACAAAATAAAATCAGGCATTAAATCATGCACCACCTAATATAGAGCTAGAAATGGTGACTTAGCCTAATGTGTGTGTCATTTAAGGCTTGTGTGGTATGTCTTAGCTATGCTTTAAGGTTGGAATTTTCCTAAGTGTGAAGGTTCAATTTATAAGGTGGTTTTATTTCAAGTGATTTAGTTGATTTTTCAATTTGAGTTGATGATTTGATTTGGTTTGAATGAACCTGCGCTTAGTTAATAAATGTTATGAAGAGAAGAAAAGAGAGGAGAGCTCTCATTCATGCCTAACTTAAAGCATTTCTAAGGTAGATTCATTAATTATTTTCCTTTAGTGAATATTCTATTTTGTATTTTAATTAATCCTAAGTTTTGATTTACCCTAAATAGCCCTATTCAATAAGGAAGGCATCTTAGGATTAGTTAGGGTGGATTACTATGACATAACACACACCCATTTCTTTCTTCCCACCATGTATACCATGCATATGAATAATCCTAAGCATAGCTATACATGCAAATGCAAATTTTAGCACACTTTCATGATGAATGCCAAGAGATGCTTTGAAAATTTGGATATTCCATTGATGCATGTCTTTATTATGTAGAAAAAGTGTGATTTTCATCCATTAACAAAATGCACATCCACATGTATAAAAGACATAAGTGAGTATGGCGCCATTGTTTTTTACACCAAGGACGTAAGGTACAAGACCTACTTAGGGCTACTTAAAGCCTCGCAGCCCCGGGATGTCCAGACTAATATACCACTTTTTTAAATACATGTAGATGTACAAAAAAAACAAATGGATGAACAATCATGCAAAAGATTTTGTTTGATTTGATTGTATAATTTACATGTGTAATATGAAGATCCTTCTTAAGTCATAACATAGATAAGCATAGGAATAAATTTAAGCAAGTGTTATGTTCTTTTCAAATGAACTATATACTTTGCAAATCCTATGTAAATCCATGTTAATAAAAAGGAAAGAAGGGTTCATAAGATACATCTTATGCTATAATCAGTTTGGTTTTGATTCCTAGAGCTCAATCAAATTCAACTCTTGTGGTTTAAATGGGAATGAGGGGGAGTATATCTCCCCCTCCTTGGATCGGATGGTGATGAGTAGAATTACCAATTTTGATCAATGGGTGAGATTGGGTTCAAAATTCTGGCTTCCAAACCTCCCATGTGAGTCTATTTTAGGAAGAGGAGTGGAGGAGAGTGAGTCCCCATGTGCTAGGTGAGTGCATTTGGTGATCCAAGTGCTCAATTTCCATTAGAGGGGTTGGTTTGGCCTTTGGTTGGGTCATGGATGACCCAAACTCATTGGGTCATGTTCACCACCCCTTTGGTGTCCACGTGGACCACTAGAAGGGAACCAAGTAGCCTTGGGAAAGAATATGACCAAATTCCAAGTGAATTTGATCATAGGATGCCCTTTGACCTAGGGGTAAAGTGGTCATTTGGCCATGATTTTGATTTAAACAAATTTAAAATGATTCAAAAATGGGTTGGGCCAAATTTCAAGCGATTTGGAGTTCATTTGGTTTGAATTGGTTTAATTTGACCCATTTAGGTCAAAATGGGTCAATTTGGGTTAGGTTGACCAATTGGTCAAATTGGGTCAAACCATTGGTTAGGTCAAGTTCAAATGATCATTTATAGCATATGCGTGTCTTTGGTTTGGTTCAATTTGGTTTACATTTGGTTTTGGTTCATTTAGATTCATTTAGGTCAAATAGGTCAAGTTGACCAATTTGACCCATTTGACCCAATTGGGTTAGGTCATGGGTTGGTTTTGGTTTGGTTGATTATTTGAAATGTATTGCAAGCTTTGGTGTCAATCAATTTTAATTTGGTTTGATTTCAAGTTGATTTGACCTTTTAGGTCAAGTTGGGTTCATGGTCAATTGGGCAAGGTTAGGTTTAATTGGTCAATCGAAGCTTTGGTCAAGTTCTACAATCAATTTGGAATGAATTTGACCCATTGGTTGCAATCAATTTGGCTTAGATCAAGATTTGACCCATTTTGACTTTTCAAGTCAATTTGGGTCAACTTAGGTCAAGTAGCCAATTAGGCTTGATTTGGCTCAATTGATGGCTTGATCATGTTCAATCATTGATTATAAATTTCAATGGTTTCAATCAATTTAATTTATGGTGAATTTTTATTAAGTTTGAGTTCATTTGGGCTAAGTGTTGACTTAATCAAAGGCTAGGTTTGACTTGGTTTGACCTAATTTGAGTGAGTGATCATCCTAGGATGATTATTGCTCACAATGTGAAGCTTAGATGGGTTTAGTTCAATCCAATTTGGGTTGGATTAAAACTTGGCTCAAAAAGGTCCTTTAGGTCACTTTGGGTCAAGTGAGCCTAAGTGGTCAATTGGCTTGATCAAGGCTTGATTTAAGTTTGGTTGAACTCACATATGGAGTTATGATCAAAATATAAATCCAATTGTAAGTGATTTGGAGTCAAATGGGTTTTGGTTCATTTGATAATTTCAAGTTCAAAGGATAAACATGGGTTTAACTTGGGTTAGTTTGATTTTGGTTTGATGATTGAAGTTTATGTTTATATTTGGGCATGTGATTGAAGGAGTGATTGTTTGAAGAGAAAATCCAAAGGTTTGGATTGATTTGAGAGTGATTTGGCTAAGTTCAAGGATTTGACTTGAAAGATCATAAGTTGGATTTTGATCTGAATTTTGAATTGATTCTTGGTTATTTGAATTTATATTTTATTTATATTTGTGAATATAAATGAATTTAAATTATTTATGAGAAAATCTTTTGAGTTTGGAGTGATTTGGATTTGGTTTGAGCTAAGTCCATAGATGAAATCAAAGACTTATGAAAGATTTTGAGATTTGAATTCAATGGGTTTCAATCATTTGATTTGGAATTGATTTATGATTTGGATTTTGGAATTGATTTATGATTTAAGAAAATCAATTGAGTTGGAATTAATTTAAGATTTAGGTTTTAAAATTGATTTATGATTTGAGAAAATCAATTAAGTTGGAATTAATTTAAGGTTTGATTTTTGGAATTGATTTATGATTTGAGAAAATCATGTGAGTTAGAATTAATTTAAGATTTGATTTGGATTGGTTTGAAGGAGAGGAGTAAGGATTAGGTTCAAGCTATTAGGCAGACAAATCTTTCTAAACCCCTAAGGCATAACTCATTCCTATGGCTAAGTTTTCTAAGTCTCTATGGTTAGGCTAAGTGTTCACCTAATCACTAGAAGTGTCTTAAGGATAAGGAACTCTTAGTTTCTAGGGGAGTCCTATGTCTAAGATTAAGAAATTGAAAGCTCACTCCAAAAGTGAGGTCAACAGTGGCATCGCAGGATTGTCCACTTAGATCATCCAACACGGCGTGCTGTGTAGGCGACGGTGGATGCGCTTTCATCCCGGCCATCCAATGGGGATTAATCTCGTGGTTCTTAATGGATTAAATCGGATAGAATGAGCGGATTAATCATGGTCTTCCATTCTAATCATGCAGAACGGACGACAGATGATCCTTCATCCCCCCGAGTGCTTGAAGACAGACTCCTTTGCTTAATCCGAGCTCACCAAAGCTCTTGAGGCCTCAAGATTGACTCCAAAAGATTCATGGAAGAGATCTAAAGAGATCCTACAATGGAAATTGTAAAAAATGCAAAATACTTTCATAAAAGACCAACACTTAATGACTTTTCTACGATTAGCGAGAAAAATACCATGCTAGATCTCATGACTTGTGGTCCAACGACTGAGGTAGCTCCATCTTGAAGAGACGAAGCCTTGTTGAAGCTTCATGTTGCATCGCTTTGTTGGACTAAACGCTATCGCTAAGCTTGCTAGAGTTGGACTAGATGTGGTCTCTAGTTCTCGACTGTTCTCAAATCAATCATGAATCGATTCCTTTCACCTTGCCAAAGCTTGGGAAAGGTGTGGGAGAAGTTAATTTGGATTTGGTGTAGTTTTGGTGAGGTTGGATAGAGAGGGGGTTGTGTTTCACTCAGGTTTGGTGTCATCGGTGATAGGGAGCTCAAGGGAGGTTGGAAAAGCTCTGGGGATGCTCATCTCAACTCACTGAAGCTCTATGTATCATTTGAATTCAATGGGGAAGAGTATACCCTCCTCCCCAATTGATCTAATAGCTACGATCAATCATCTTTTTTGAGTCGGCAGTGTGGCGGGATGAGGTAGGCGGTGGATGCTCTTGAGTTGCTAGAGGAAGGGAGTGGGCTAGCCATGTGTGTACCCTCTTCTCTAAGGGTTCCAATGGGGTGGCCTGGGTTAGGTAACCTCCACTTGAGCTATGGTTGACCCAATCAACTTTGGGTCAGGTTAGCCAGTGGACCAAGTGTACAAATTGAGCTTAGGGGTGGCAGTCAATGGTTGGAGAGTGGGTTTGACCATCCAAATGGGGATTTTGTCCTATTTTGAGGTGTTTACCCATTGGGCTTTGGCCTAATTCAGGTCAAGATGGGTTGGGTTTGATTTGGGCTAACCCATGGTGACCCAAGGATGGGTCATGGCAAGTATGGTTGGGTTTGGGCTTGGTTTCAATCAGTTTCACTCAATTTGACCCATGTAGGTCAAATTGGGTTCATTTGGGTTAGGTTGACCCATGGGTGAAATTGGGTCAAATTGATGGTTTGGTTTAATTCAAGTGATCATTTGGGATGTTTTGGTTCAGTTGGTTTGGTTTAATTTGAAGTGGATTTGATTTTGACTCAGATGAGTTCATATGGGTCAAATGAGCTAAGTTGACCAATTTGATCAAATTGGCCAAATTGGCTTGGATGGATGGTTGGTTAAGGTTCAATTGATGATTTAAAGATGATTGTAGGTGTTGGTTTGATTCAATCAAGATTTGGGAATGATTTAGATCAATTTGACCCTTTAGGTAAATTTGGGCTAAATGAGTCAATTGGGTTAGTTTGGTCAAATTGAATTCAATTGAAGGTTGGATCATGTTCAACAATCAATTTATGATGGATTTGAGTCATTGATTTCAATCAATTTGATCTAGGATTTGATTTGGCCCAATTTAGCCCTTTAGGTCAAATTGGGTCAACTTAGGTTAAGTGCCCAAGTTGGCTTAGTTTGGCTTGATTGATGGTTGAGTCATGTTTTAGGATTAATTTATGGTTGATTGAAGGCATTGGTTTCAATCAATTATGTTTTGAATGAAGTTTCGTTCAATTTGGTTCATATGGGCTAATTGGGTCAACTTGGGTCAAGTGATTAAATTAGCTTGGTTTGACCCAATTGATTGTAATTGGGCAATCAAGGGTGATCAAAAATCATTGTAGAGGGTATTGAATGGTTCAATCCAATTTTGGTTAGATTGGAGTTTGGATCAAATCGATCCTTTTGGTGACTTTGGGTCAAGTGAACCAAATGGGTCAATTTGAGTTGGATTAGGTTGAATTGGGTTGAGTTGAGTTTGATAATTGATTTAGGATAGGTTGATAGCTTTGATTGCAATTGGTTTTAATTTAATTGGATTTTGGCTCATATGGACCCTTTGGGTCAAATGGGCCAACTTGGGTTGGTTGAATTAGTTTGATTGGATTGGCTTGACTGTAGGTATTAGGAGGGTTTGAAATGGATGTTTTGTAGTTGGAGTGCTTTTGTGAAGTTCAATTGGATTTAGTTTTAATTTAATAGGCTTTGGGTTGGATCCATAGGATGACGGTGGAATTGATTTAGGTTAAGGGTTAGGTTAATTTGTCTTGGAGCTTGGATATGAAATGGGATTCAATTGGGGTTGATTTAATTAATTAGAGGTTAGATTTGCATGGGTGAATGGGCATGGATCTTAGTATACGATTGTAGGATAGGTAGGTCCCTTTAGTCCTAAGATATAGCCTAAGCCTATGGTACACCTTTCTAAGTCTCTAAGCTATGGTTTGGTGTTCAACTAATCACTAGAAGTATCCTATGACTAGAGAAATCCTAGTGCTTATAACACTTCTAAGTCTAAGGAAGGATGAGTTGATCCTCACTCCAAAAGTGAGGTCAACATGGTTAAACTTGATAGTGCTTTGGGGCAATAAAATGGACTACTACTTTTTGGTTTTTCAACTATTGGTTGTTCTTTTTACTTGGGGTCTTCGTTGCTACTTTGGTGTTTGAGATGGTTGGAATAGTTATGTTGAACTTAATAGTGTGGATAGTGTGCATTACAACAAGTGAAATTAATACATATTTTTTATACATTGAAATATCAAATATATTGCATCTGAATATTAAAGTTTTGACAGCCTTGGATGGAGTCCCACATTTTTAATATGAAGAATGGATTTCTTGAGCTATTTTTCTACCTTTTTAAGGTCTATGTTTCAGTGCTTAGAAGATTAATATTTTTGAAATTTTGCTTCTATCTTTTATTATTGTCATGTTCTTTTGTGATATTACTAATCACATTTTAACATATTTATTATTAGTATAAATGTACCTCAGGAGATATGAGTTCAAGGATCTTAACTGCCTCCAAAACCGTCTATTGCAACTATTGTTTACAATGTCATATATTCACTTCACAAAGAGAAGGGAATTATGGAAGAAGATTTTACAGGTGTCCTAGAAGTCGATCTAGGGATGATTGCAAATTCTTCAGTTGAGTGGATAACTTCGAGGATGATACTTCAGACAGTGGTCATGCTTGGAGGGTAGCACTAGAAAAAAATTTTAATCGATTTGATTAACAGGATTACAAGATGAATATTTTGATCACACTAGTTGTTGTACTTATAATTTAAAATTTACTATTATTTATAATATAATATGTAATCTCTTAATATGATTTAGTGGACTTATGCTTATATAGAACTGTCTAAATTGATTCTCCTGGGACCAGGGGCATTGTATTAACTTAGACAGGATATTAATAAAGAGAGTGTCATTTAATTAATTGATTTTTCATTGCCAGGGAGGTGCGAATATTCTACAATTCTAGTCTGACGTTCACGGAGCTAAATAAAGGGAGATCAGCCATGCTCTCTTAGACATACACAAGGAGGGAAGCTTCTAGAGAATTATAGAAAGATGGGGAAAAACCTTGAAGACTCCAGAAGGTTCCACCATATTCCAGAAGGTGCTGGAGGAGGAAGGCTTCAAGAGAACTCTAGGATAGTGTGGAATACTCTAGAACCCTTATATATGGTAGGAGTGGTGTGGAATGATCTAGAACCATGTATATATTATTGTATTCTAGATTGTTCTTAGGGATAGGGGGAGGACTATAAATAGGGGACCTCACACCTCATTTGGAACCAAGCAAGGAAGCAAGCAATAACCAAGCAAAGGGATCCAAGGTTCCCAAGCAATCTTGTATTGTAAAGCTCTCTTGCATAGTGAAGTGTTTTCTTACTTCCAACCTCTCTTGTCTAAAAGAGTTCTGAGCATTCTAGTCTAGCATTGCAAGGGTTAGGTTGACTTAGCATTAAGGAAGGAGTGCTAAGGCCGTACAGGAGACTAGGGAAAAAGTTTCTCCATGACACAGCGTTGAAATCTTGCAACAACATCCTTTAACCCAACCTTTTGCCCATCTGAGCACACCACAAACCAAACACTTCACCCTGATTCAAACACTCACCACCTGATGGCTTGAAGACAAACATGACCAACGAGGTCGCATTGCACTCTGTGAGCATAAAAAAAGAATCTTTCCCTCACTCAAGCTGATCTCATCATGTGGTTAAAGGACGCATGGTGTGTTCGGCCGACCAAGGGCGATTTCCACGACGCTAAATGCTCGGGACATCCTTGCTCGAAGGAAGACAGCGATCGCCAAGCAACAATGGGCCGTCAAGTTTTCTCTGATGGAGATGACACTGTACCAGTGGTTCCTTACCTACCAGGATAAGGTCGACATGTCGTGACCTCATCAAAGAAGGACATCTTTTCCTCGATCGGTATGCAAATGCCTTTGAATTCTCAAACGACTGGCTGTAAGCATTCAAGAATCACCATGGCATCAAGTCCTACCACCATTTTAGAGAGTCTGGATCTATCAACATGGATGTGATTGACAGGAACCTGCCCAGATCTATTTGACATTGGACCAGTTTGAACTTTGCAACATCTACAACATGGATGAAACTGGATTGTTTTACCGTATGCAGGTAAGTGAGGAATGAGGCATTCACTTTCCTAAAAAATTCCTATATCTGGTAACACTTGCAATTTCCACACATAGACAATTCACTCACCACAAAGCAGCTGGAAGGCCGCAAGCAGAACAAGAGCAACTCACCTTGGTTGTGTGTTGCAATGCAGACGGTTCAGACAAGCTTCCGCTTCTTATCATCGGTAAGTACTCTAATCCTCATTGTTTCAAAAATGTCAACCAAGATAGCTTTGGATGCAAGTACCGAAACAATGCCAAGGCGTGGATGACGCATATCATCTTCACCGAGTGGCTCAAATGGTTTGATGCACGAATGGCGGGGCGTCACGTACTTTTGATCATCGATAATTGCAGTGTGCACATCCTTGCAATGCAACTTCCTTCTGTTATTACACTCTGCAACACGACTATTTTTTACCTTTCGCCAAACACCACATCCAAGATCTAGCCATGTGATGTTGGAATTATCTAGAACTTCAAGGCCTACTACCGTCGCAGGTTCAACCGGCTTCTGATTCAGCGCCTTCAGGACAAGGTTGTAGACCCTGAAAAGATCGATGTTCTGCAAGACATCTGCTTGGCTGTTGTTGCCTGGACCATCGATGTCAAGCCAGAGATAATCCAAAACTACTTCCGCCATTGTCGGATTCACACAGCATATGCAGACGTTGCTCCAATCGCCGAGGATGCACTCAATGATCCTAACGTCATCAGGGATCTGGAGGCACAGGTTCATGAGCTTCGCTACAAACCCAATGGACATCCACAACCTCATTGACTAACCAACAGAGTTGGAGATGGCCTACATTCCAACTGAGGCTGAGATCATCTAGGACCTCTCCGAATCACGGTGACGGCAAGCAGTTGACGACAGTCAGGAACCTACAGTTGTGAAGGCTTCCGAGGCTTTGCAGTGTGCGAGCCTGCTGGAACAGTTCTGGATGCAGCAAGATGTCATTGACATGGAGACACTTACTGTCATCCAGAAGATCAAGGACAAGATCAGCATGATCAGAACCAGCAAGCTTGTGCAGAAGCCAATTTTCCAGTATTTCTCGAAAGTTTAAATAGGTCAGATGTCAAATTTTGTAACAAATATGTAGCTATTTTTAGTAGTTATCAATATAAAAAAATTTTGGGGACTGGCGGCAGAGTATTAATTATTGACTTTGGGAGGTTTATTAATAAATGTATGAGGCCCGAGCTGGGACTGGGCCATTAGTATGAACTATTAGAGGTTATTGACTTAAGTAGTATCAACTTAGATAGGTTTTACTGTATATGAAAATCAGTTATCTTATTTTTCTTGATTTTATTTCATAACATTCAGCACATAAAGATATTTTATTCTTTTCTACATAAATAGCTGCAGCACAGCTGATTCTAAATTCAGTTTTCCAAACAAAATCACAGCTTCAACAACAACAACTTTCTGCCACCAGCTTCTTCTACACTAGCTTCACAACTACTTCTTAAATAGTTGCAGTTATCCCAAATGGGCCCTAAATGTCTCAAGAGTTGTCAATGTGATTATTATGTTTAGCACTTTTAGTTGAGTAAGTGTAATCTCAAGAATTGCATCAAAAAGAATATTATATATTAACCATCTGAAGTTTACCAAAATAAATTAGATAACTGAAAGAAAAAATTTATTCTAAATAAAGGGAAGAAGCTAAGAAAAGATCAAAACTAGGATTGAGTTGCCTACTTCATACCCTATGAGTTCCATCTTGGTAGCTTTGTTGCTACCCTCATTTCTTCTCTTCAATGGATAATTTTCGACAAGTTATTAACTCTTGTGTATTCCTTGTGACATATGGCTATTAGTCATAAGGATTGCATGCCTTATTTCAATTTTTACATTGCTTTAACAATCTTTTTTATACCATTTTTACATAAAGCATCATGGAAAATAGATATGTTTGATTTATCCCTTACTATAGCCTTGGGTTTGTATAACTCTATTGGCTTCTTTCTCCTCTTGCCTCCTCATCTCTCTTCTTGGGGTTGGCTTGCATTTCCACTCCCTTTCCTTAAATGCCTAGCTGCCTTATATTTTGATGCTTCTTCTTAGCAAGGAGTAGCAATTATAGGGAGTTACTTGTCCTCAACATGAAAGTAGCAAAGGCTTATATTTTTCTTTAATGTCAAATAAAAGTAACCAAGTTAAGTTTGATGTTGATTATCTCACTATTGCAAGACTATGCCAGTACTACATTTAGTGACATATGCTATAAAAAAATAATTTGGTACCTCTCTTTTAGTTGCAATTAAAAGACATTAACAATCATATGCGAGATATAGTTTTTTATTATCTCAGACAACTTCTTTCTTTTACTTTTTTTTTAAAGAAGATTTCAATATGTAATGGGTTGGTGGTTCTTATAAATTTAATGGACATCATTTTATTTTTAAAAAGGATTTAAAATTCTTACCTTGAAAGATTTCTTTACAAGTTTCTCATTAATTAAAAATCCCAACTTTTCTTTTGTCATTGGAATAAAATTGGTCTATCCAACATTGTGATTAAGGTGGGAACAACATTGGCTTCCAACAACCTCACCATTTCAAAGATGTAATTGTTCGTTACAATGGTTTATGTTCAATTCTCTCTTAACAATGTTTTCTTATATTTATTCTTAGCAACCTTAATGGTATTAAGTTTAGGTAAGAAGTCCATTATTTTTTTTTAAACATGTAGGGTATGTAACTCCTTTTCTTCTGCTAATTCTAGCTACCCCTTAATATTATCTATGCCAGTCCATCTTTGTTCCATTGTAAAATAAATGCCATGCAACTAATCAAAAATTTAAATTTGAAAGCAAGAATGTGGATTAGTTTTGCTCTAACCATGGCCAATTTCTTATTTCCAAGCCATTAAAAATCTATCCAAATTCTACTCCAATCACTTGCTTCAAACACAATTCTACTAAACCCTCCAAATTTTGCCTCCCAACCATCTCTTTATCCTTTTTTTTTCTAATGACTAGAGACAATCTTTGTCAATGACTATCCATTTGTAATGTCTATTTCAATGAACTCTTAGCAAGCTCATTTGAACACCTTCCCAATTGAAATAATCTCTAGCCTAAATACTATGCTTTATGTGGATAAAGTAGATCACTCTATCAATCTTATAATTAATTCTTTGATTCATTTGATATTTTATTATTAATACTTATTGACCTCACTTTTAGAGTGAGGATTGACCCCTCCCATCTAAGATCTAGAAGCCTTCTAGACATTTTGACTTTCTTAGTGCTAGGACTCTTCTAATGATTAAGAGAACACTAAACTTAGGCCTAGAGACTTATGGGGCATAACCCTAAGCCTAGAAGTTACCTTAGGACAAATAGGTTTCACCTACCCTAATGGCCTAAACCAAGACTCATGCCCATCCACTCATCCAAACTTAAGCTCATGTGATTAGAGCTAAAACAACTCAAACCTATTAAATTAATCTTATTTGAATTTGGTTTTCCAATCCAAGCTCCAAGTCAAATCAACATGGACCTTAACCCGAGTTAACCCACCACAATCTTATAACTCCATTCAAACCCATCCAAGTGAACTAATCCAAATTTTATTTTCTCAATCACTCCAATTATTCAATAGATCATTTCAAACTACTCTAACATTTACAATCAAGCTCATTGAACAATATGAATTTGATCAACCCAATTTAGCGCATTTGACCTAAAAGGTTTAAATGAGCCAAAAACCCAATCAAGCCCAAATCAATTGCAATTAATTCCATCAATGAACCTCAAATTCATCATTGAATTTGTCCCAACCATCCATAACTCCAATTGGTCCAAGTTGACTTGACCAAGACCCAAAGTGACCTAAAAGGGCTAATTAATCCAAACTCCAATCCAACTCCCATTGAATCGAATAAAGCCATCCAATCCCTTCATTGATGATTGTAAGTCACTATTGAACATTGCACTACAATCAATTGAACCAAATCAAGCCAATTTGGCCCTTTGACCCAAGTTGACCCAATTTGACCCAAAGGGTCAAATTGAACAAAATCAAATTTTAGACCAAATTGATTGAAACCAATGCTTCCAATTAGTCTCCAATTGAATATTGAACATGATCTAACCTTCAATTGGACCCAATTGGGTCAACCAAACCCACTTAATGTACTTAGCCCAATTTTACCTAAAAGGTCATATTGAACCAAATAATTCCCTGATCCAAATCAATTCAAATCAATTCTTTCAATCAATCACCAATGATCAATTGAATATAAACATAACTCATGCTCAAGCCAAGTTGGTCAATTTAATCAAATTTATCAACATGACCCATTTAACCCAAATTGAACCATATGAACCAAATCCAAATCCAATCCAAATTGAATCAAACAAATTGCACTAACTCATTCCAAATGATCAATTAAACTTTCCCAAACCCTCACTTTGAACCAATCTGGTCAAAATGGTCAACTTAGCCCAAAATGACCCATTTGACCTACATGGGTCAAACTAAGGAAAACCTAATCAAACTTGGCATGATTCATCCTTGGATCACCATGGGCCTGCCCAAGTGGGCCCACCTCATGGTGAACCTAGTTTGGGTCAAACCCATTGAACCATGCTCTCTAAATGAGATAAAATTTCCATTTGGAAGGGCTCTCCAACTCCCCACCACTTGGCAGCCCCACTTTCACCTTTCTTGGACAAAGCACCACTGACCCAACCTAACCGAAGCTATTGGGTTCAGCCTTTGGCCAAGAGAGGGTGAGTTCACCCATGAGCAATCATTGGTCTACCTAAGGAGGAGTGTACACCTCATGGCAGACCACTACACTCCCTCAACCTCTCATACTCAACCACCTTAGCAGTCCCCTTCCATCTACTCCGGCCATACGGCTACCAAAGACTGAACTAATCCCAACCATAAGTTTAGCTAGTCTCTTCTCTATAAATTTAAACTCAATATAGAACTTCCCTAAAGCATTTTGCACAGTCTCATACCCTCTCTTGAGCTTCTCATGCACCTTACCGCCAGCAAGACCAGCTCCCGATCAGACTCAAGAGCTTCATCTGTCCAAACTTGTCAAACCAACACCAAACTCAAATGAATTCTTCTCACGCCTTCACCTCACTCCGACGATTCAAAATGAATCATTTCCTAAGAAATTCAACAACAAGAAGACATCCCTAGACCAACTCTGGTGAGATTTATGATGGTGTTTGGTCCACAGATCGATTGACGAGGAGGCAGCTCAAGATCTTCTCAATAAAGCTTCGTCTCTTCAAGATGAAGTTACCTCTATTGGAAGATAATTGATCTATAGCTCTCGTGAGGTAAAAATCTAGAAATAATACTTTTGGCCTCTAAGTGTTGATCTTTTTTGAAGTGAATCATGTTTTCATGTGATCATCATAGTAAGATCTTCTTAGATTTATTCCCTGATCATTTTATGGTTGATTTCACCATCGAATGAGCTCCAACAAGCTCAGATTGAGTGGTAGAAGGTAGATGGTGTCCATCTTTCGGAGCTCACAGGACAATGGATCATCGATCGTCTGTTCCATGTGATTAATCCTTTAGAAATCATAGTATTAATCTCAGCCATCTTATCTAAGATCAGATGGTTGAGACAAAACCACATTCGCCGCTGACGAGTTAGCCACCATGTTGGACGATTTGAGTAACCAATAATAGGGTGCCACATTGAAAGTGATGTCACATCAGCATCCACATAGTGCCGACAGTTCAAGAAGATTAATTAAGGTTTAAAAATATAATTAAATAGTCAAAACTTCAAAAAATCATCACTATTTATAAAAAAAATCTAAAAAATACAAATTAACTCATTTTGGAGATAGATAGAGGAGAATTTAAAAGAACTAATAAATACCTAATGAATAGTGTTTAATTAAAGTTTGAAACTCAAGCTAATTACCTTAATTAAGGCCAAATTACTTTACTAATTGATTCTAAATGTGGTAGAATAATTCTATGGGATGTCTTGTGCCTCCCATTATTTTCTTGGAATTATTTGCCATGTGGTTTAAAGATTTTAGAATTTTAACCTTAATTACCCTCTTTAATTAATCAAATAATTATTAAAATTAATTAATAGTAAAAGTATATAATTATTGTTAAGTAATCAATGTAAATAGTGAGTATGATGAGGGAAATAATTAGGCCCCATTCCTAATTATTTTCCCAAGTGTACTTCCCTAAGAGGGTTTAATTAAAGTGTTTAATAATTAAGGAATAATTAAGAGAAATCAGTGGTAAAATAAAAATTGAAATTGATTTAGATAACTTAAGTATAACCAATTAATCCCTTTATGTGTTTAATAGCATAAAGTCATTAAAGAAATTATGATTATACCATTGGTGTGGGGAAATCATATGAGTATTTAACTTAAATATTTTCGTCTGTTAACTTAATTAGCTCTTAAGCATGAGTCTAATTGCATTAGACTCCTTAAGGTGCATTGCTGATTTTAATTTCCCAAAGTGTAACGTTGAAGGTTCATGATCAAGTGGTTAATTAAATTAAAGAAGCTTGGGGAAGGGTAATTAAAATGATGTGATTAATGGCTTGAACCTAATCAACTTATAAAACATATTTAACTTCTTTCTTTAAACATGTCAAATAACCAACATGGGATGGGTTGAATCTTAAGTATCATTTCTCCTCTTTAGGTTCTAACAACATAAACATCAAAATTAAATCTTATAAAAGTTATGGTTTATGTTAAGGAATGTTTATTTAGCTTAATTATCCTTATGATTCAATTAAATTGAGTATGATATGTGGTAGCATTTAATTACTTCCTTTCAATTACTATAAATGTGCATGTCATTTGTTTCATGTGTTCATGTTTTAAAATAGAAAAAATTAAAAGAATTTGATTGCATTTAAGTTGAATGAGTTGGATAAATATTAATATACGTGGCTAATATCACTAATAAATCTCAAATTATTTTTGAAACTATAAGTTAATAATGAATCAAATAGTGTGAAGTTTAAATTAATGATTGTTGTAAAAATTTAATGAAGCTTCCATTTAGTTGTAATTTAAAGATGGTAATGGATTGTTTTATTTTTATATTTTATGTATATGTTTACATGTATTTTAATCAGCAAGTATATAGTCTGGACATCCTGGGAACATGAGGCTTTAAGTAGCCTCAAGGAGGTCTTAGATAATCTCACTTTCTTAGTTTAATAATGGTACATATTTGTTTAATTTTATATATATATATATATATATATATATATATATATATACATATATATATATATATATATATATATATATATATATATATATATATATATATATATATGCTAGAATATAGGATAAAACTTCTTTTTCCATGTCATTAAACTTTGCATGAATAAAAGACTTTATATATAACCTTTGCATGGTTTTGTTTATATTCTTGTGTATATGTTTAGATTTATTTGAATTAGCAAGTATATAGTCTGGACATCCTGGGAACATGAGGCATTAAGTTTTCCCAAGGAGGTCTTAGATAATCTCACTTCCGGTTTAACAATGGCGTGTACTTGCTTAAATTTCTAATACATGTTTGCATATGCTTCGCTATGATATGAAATCTCTTTTTTCTATCAAATTTATGCATTGACATTCATCAATGTGCAAAATATGGGTATATTGCATGTATATATGTTAAATCAAATATTAAGAAGGCTAAAATGATAGAATATGAATATTATTGGTATTGAAAGGAAGTAGTAAAATATTACTCAAGTGATGGTGACTTAATTTCATTAATCTCAAGATGCCTATCATGTTTGAATAAGATTCCTTAAAACTAATCTAAACATAGGCTCAATAAAAGAAAATTCATAACTGGTTCACTAAGAGGACCAAAGCTATAAGAACTTATCTTTAGAAATAACTTAGGATATGGATGAAGGGGCTAAGCCTTTTTCTTCTATTTATAATAGTTAAATGCTAAGTAGGTATTAAGTAAAATGAGAACATGCAAATTAAAATCAATCAATCTACTAAAGGACTTGAAGTGAAACCATCCCTAACTATTAATTTAAACAATTCCAAAACTTTAGACAATCATACTTCCAAATCTTAACTAAGACATACCACACTAAATTTTTAGCACACATGTTAGAATGCTAAGTCACCAATTCTAGTATTAAGTTAGGCTGGTGTATGTTATGGTAATATGTTTTATTTTATGATGTAATATTTTAGACTATATATTAGGATTGTGTGTACATAGACTAGATGTTAGGTTGTTAGTAGCCTAATGATGTCTTATGCAAGGGATTGTGCTAAAGGGGCGACTATTAATAATAAATAAATAAAAATTTTGTTTTGCAGGTGCTACTTATGCCCCTAAGCATAATCCAATTAAGGCAAGTGGGCTTGGCTACCCCCTATGAAGCTTGGAGCGAACTAATCCAAAGAAAGAAAGAAGAGCGAGAATTAAAGACCCCCATAGCATTCATTTCATTTGTAGCATTCAATTGTAATCCGAGTTGTATAAGGGTAAAGCTTAACTACCTAATGTTTTCTCTTTTCTGGGGTGTACGGTGATACCCAACTACATTGACCTTTTATTCTTTTATGAATTCAAATGTTTGATTATTGTGTTTAGTTTGTGCAATAGAAATGGCATGTTTTTCTTAGATTTCTTAAAGTTTGATGATTTTATGTGTGGCCTGGATGCAGTAGGCTCTTTAAGATAAATTTAAATTTTCTATCCTTATTAAATAACTCATAACTAAATTTTAATGTAACTCATAACCTCATTTTAAAACCTAGGCTTTTAATCAAGATAATAAAAGATTTAGCAACCCCTTAGCTAAATGATTGTATGTTATCACACCATGCATATCATATTGTTTCACTCTTAAAAATAGAGGATCTCCACTCTTGCATGATAAGAGATAGACTTGACCTATGAGAGCAGTCCCTTGTAGTGCAGAACTCCTCTTCTTCCTGATTTAGCTTACAACTCAATTTCATCATACATTTAGGCATAATTATCCCAAGCCTTGGTCCAAAAAATAAATGTGTCAATTGATTTTAAAACTTATAAATTTTAAGCCTTAGTTTAAGTCCTGTTTGCATACCAAATATTATCTAGTCTCTTAGGGAGTGAGTTTTTGACTTTAGCCTCCTTCCTAATTAAATAATAGCCTAGATATCTTACATCTATATAAGACCGGTCTACATGGTTTTAAAGCATAGGAGGTATTAGTTGGCAACCACTCCAAACGGTTGTAAGTCCAGAAGAGTTAAGATGTGTCTATTCTTTCTTATGGACATAAACCATTATATCCCATTTTCTCAATTAGATTTAGGTCATGCTTCAAGCTGGGGTTAAAGCATTTTAGATTTAGGTTCTAAGGCTATTTATTTTCATCGGGCTATGAGTATAAGTCCTCGCATCTTAGGAATTCATATAATCTTGTCTTGTTTGGTTATAAGCTCTAGTATTCTATTAAGATTTTGACTTAAATAAAATATTTTTCTCTCTTTCAAAAATATATAGCCTCATAATAAGGTAGATTTCATTATTCACTAGGCTTATTAGTGTCTTGGATACTCCCTACTTATCCTCTTAAGGAATTTGTAAATAAGTCTTCTCATTCAAGCAATGCCATTTAATTTCTAATAACAACCAATTCTTTGATAGTCTAGTCTAAAAGATTTGGATATGTTTATTGACTACTTTAATCGAGAGTATTCTTAGAAAATTATCATTTCCTAAGATATAATTAACTATAGAAGCTTGCTTCCATAGGGAATCAAAGAACCCAACATAAAATAAACCCTACTTTACTTATCCATGTTAAGTAGGGGAAAGATCTCTGGTATATACGTAGACCAATCTGCCTTAAGAGTCCTTATTAGGTGTTGAGGTCCATTATAGGATGTTGTTTCTATCTTTCAAGATAGTACAATATATCTCAATGTCGTACCTGATCACTTCAATAAGTATACCCTAAGATTTATGTGGTGTCCTTATGACTCTAAATTAAAACACCATAGTATCATATCTCATTAAAAAAAAAACATTTACTGAGTAACAATTACTAAGAAAAAAAACTCATGGAGGACTCATGAAAGTCACCTCACATACTCACTGAGAAATAAACTATTGACCATTATTTCATCAAGTCTTCTATAATTTTTCATACTTGGGGAACTCACATCTCCTTTCCAAGTATTCATGAGAAAATCTTCTAAACACTACTATTGAAAGCATTAATCAAAATTTTAAGCTAGCAATAATAAGTACAAAAAGCATGATTTGAGGCAAATCAACTTAATTAGCTTAATTAATGATACAAATGAGTTCCAATAACTTAACTGGAGACCAAGAGTCAAACATCAAAGTGTTTAAAGGTGATGAGACTACTTATTACAAGAGAGTTAATGCCCTTATGAAAAATACCTATAGATGAGTTAAAAATCTTTAAAAAGATGGTAATCTATGTTTAATATAATTGATTCACATCATATAGTTAAACTATTCTAAAGTGCTAAGTATATTCAAATTAGTGACCCTAAAATCTGATGCTCGTTCTTATTCACTCACACATGTTCACTCATTAGGAAAAAAGATTATAACTATCCTAGCCCTAGTGAGATGGCTCCCTTACATTGAAATAAGATCTATAATGAGTAACATGTGAGTCTTTCTTAATCATTGAGTTTGGGTTAGCACCTCTACAAAAATTATGCGCCAAATAAAAGGAAAAGTGCATTTAAAGTATGTTATAACCATAGTGACCTAGCTCCCTCATTTTTTAAGTTCCACATGAGTCCCTTTTATTGATGAATTTATGTGGGTGCTCTTATGAAGACCAAGAGTCAAGTGTAAGGTAAGGTACGCCTAAGATGATTACTAAATGACTTATAATAATAAAGCTATAAGTACTTTTAAGTACATAGCATAACTCTCAAATAATAAATGTTCCTTAGCGTGCAAATTATGAAATCAAGTATAGTTGAGCACATAAGCATAATCATTTTGAACTACATAAAAATAATCACCACCAAGTACATGTTAATTTTAAGCACCTCTAAGTGCAAAAAAAGTGCAAAATTAACACAAGTATATAATGAGATGAGTTCAACAATAATTTATATTTTATTTTTTTATTTTGTTATAAAAAAATGTGATATAACACATCATGAAGAAAATAAAATAAAATTCCTAATTATAAGAGCTAAGACTAAATCCTAAGAACAAGAAGAAAAAACCAACCAAATTATTAGAGCCTAAGAAAGAAGCCCAATAAAAGGCACATATTCTAGAACATTTTAAATGTATTTTTAATATTAGTGGTTTTATATTTTAATTTATTATCTAGAATTTTGTATGCCTATCATTGATATGAAGGAGCATTAAACATAAGTGGTCGAAACACTTTCTTCAGAAATGGCCACTAAACCTTCTTTTCTCGTTATTTTTCCATCATTTTTCTCCCTTGTAATATTTTAGCCCTAAAGTTATATAATTCTTATAAATATAAGTTGAAATTCTATGTAACATCTATTTTTGAATGAATTATTTTGAGTGAAGTATTTATCTTTTCATTACCTTGATGTTTGGTGGCTCAAGTTTTTCTTTTCTTTAGTGAATTAGGTGATTATCCTTTGTTCAATTTCATATTAAACTTTAATCATTTAATATCTTACTTATAACTTACTTAAATAGTTTTTACATTCTTATATTTCTTCAAGAACAACCATTACCCATCCCGAACCTTACATCCACTCCAACGCCCCACCTAACCTCTTGATCAAACAAAGCAAGACTAATGCCTAATCTTATTCCCTACCATCGACACCCTTATAAACTCTACCAAACCTAACCATCTACTCTAGATCAATTGTTCAATTCTTAAGATAGTCATACAATATTATTTTTATCCATTTACTCTACATGAAACTCACTTTCTAAAGAGATCTTTCAAATAAGTCTAAATCAGCTCAACCTGAGCTAGTCTTGAAAGTTCCACTGGAAGAATATACTTAACTCCTCCAATTTTCACTAAAAAACTCTAGATATCATCTTTAAACATTAACTTAAAGATCCATAGCATTTTCTATCCTTTCATCTCACTAAAAGGTTACCCACCACCATTATATTTAGTATTAGAGCAAAATCAAGGAAGAAGAGACTTTTGTCAAGACTTTTTAGATAAGAGGATTTTTTTTTACAGTAAACTTGCCTCCAAGAAAATTGTGAGATATTCTAAAACATTTGAGATTAAGTAATCCCTTCTTATGATAATTTTAATTTATATTAATTTCTTAGATATTTAGTATATTTCATGCAAATTTATAGTGTTAGCATACAATCTAATTAAATGAGTCTCACCATATAGCGTAGCCAATATGCCTTATGTGAACTAATCTAAAAATATTTTCCTGAGTGAAAATATTGATAAGGGAGTGATCTACTTTGAGAAAACTTGAACTCTACCTTGGTGAAATTAAAACTAAAATAATTGGAAATATTAAGGACTTGAGGCTTATTAGTTCTAGGAATTGTTTTTTCCTTAGTTAAAATTACATGCATATAAATATATGTGCATAAAATTTGATATTTTTGAGACTAAAAAGAACTTTGACAAAAAGGCCTAAATTGTATATGGAGAGCTTAGAATGTAAGTGGTCTTTTTATCCTCTTCTCACTTGGAAGTTCTTTTAGTTTAGATGCCACTTTATTTTTTGCAACTATATTTTTTTAATTTCTCATCTATTAACTTTTCCTTGCATATTTCTCTTCACATTTTGGAATCACCTAATGGCAACCAAATCAATCATCCAAGACGACATTGAAAATTGACTCATTTAGTGGATGCACTATATCATAAAATCCATGATAATGAAGCAAGAACTAGAGAACTGTTTGAAAAGAGTAATGCTCAAATGGTTGAATTTAAGAGAATAAATGCAGGCCATAATGAATCAACTACATAATATTAGAAATTATACCCCACCTTTTTAACCCATCCAAAATCCTAAAGAAGAAGAATCGCACTTAGATATATGGGTCGAATAATCTATTAAAAGACCACCAACACATATAAATATAGGAAGGAGATATAACTTTTGTAAAAAAGCTAACAATTTTATTAATCCATATCAAAGAATTAACATTAAAGCACTCACTTATGATGACATTAATGACGTATATAAAATCTAAGATTGCTTGTTTCAAATGGATGAATTTTTTATTAACATAAAATAGATGATATTAAAGAGTAACTTTTGTTAACTTGAAGTTGGTTGAACATGCTAAAATTCATTAGATGAATACACTAGCTAAAGAGCAATGCCTAAGTAAGATGAACCTAACATGAGTAGAGATGGAGGAGTTGCTAAGAGCTATATATTGTCCTAGGCACTTATAAGAAACTTCATAGTTAGCTACTTACTTTAAGACAAGATAGTCTTCATATAACTAAATATTTAAATTCATTTGATGTCCTAGAATTTAAAACTAATTGTGCTTATAATGATTGGAAATTTGCTAACAAATTTGTTATTAGACTTAGGAGGACCATAATTAGAATTGAGGTTAAACTATTTCCCCAAACATTAGAGGAAGCCTTTTATTATCCTTTATTAGTTGAACAATAAAAGAAATCTACATTAGTCTCTAGACTGAAGAATTAAATTCAATCTAATCCAACTCATAGGTCTACTATTAAACTAGCCCCAACTATAAACATAATTCCTTCACCCAAAGTTCCCATTGATGGGTGCTTAAAGAATAAAGATATAATCTATTTCAAATGTCATAAGCAAGATCATATGTAGAATCAATGCAAAGCTTAAATTCCATTTTAAAAGAAACTAAAGAACAAGTAAATGATAACTTTGGAGAAGTTTTTTATGACACTCTTTTGTCTAATAAAGAAATAATATAGAAACCTCACATCAATGTGATGCTATGCCTTATAGTTGCTAAAAATGAGGCTGAAGATTGGAGAAAAAAATGTGTGTATGTTGTATGTAATGAGAAAAGATATAGATTAGTCCTATATGGGGCATGTGCAATGAACATTATTTATACTCACACAATTACTAGAGCCAACTTAAAAATTAAACCTCACCTAGAGTCCTTTTACATTAATTGGGTCAACCATACCTCCCTCTCCATTACTCATCGATGTCAAGTTCTCATCAAGATTAGTAGTTAAGAAGATCAAATTTAGTGTGATGTTTTTTCTATGGACATTGCTGATATTTTATTAAGACTATCATGATTCTATGATTTGAATGTAATTCATTATTTATGGGATACACCTTTTTTAATCAAAATAAGAAGACAATCAAACTTCTATTTATCAAGCCGCTAAAGAAAATACTATCAATAACAACCCATAAATCTAGCTATGGCATTCCACTAAAACTCATTATTAAGAAAGGAGCCAAACTTTAATTGATTATGATAGGAAATCTTATTTTTAGGAATATTTCTATCATTTCTAATTATAATTCTAACCAATCTACTTTGTCTTCTTCTTTAACCTTTGAGATAAAGATTATAGGACTTGGGATTTAAAACAAAAAACAAAAAGAGTTTTTAAATCTAATAATTTTTCATATTTTCCCTATAAAAGAAGTCACCCTAAATTTTAGTAATAATCACATAATAAGATCACCTCTTCTTTCTAAATTTAGTGATGTAGTGCCTAGTGAACTTCCTGATGAATTACTTTATCTTAGAACCATTCAACATATAATTGATTTAATTCTTGGCTCGCAGCTTCCTAACATTTCATATTATAGGATGAATCCTATTGAACATACTAAAATTAAGAGGCAAGTTAAAGATTACATAAGAAGGTTTTTATACAAGAAAGTCTTAGTCCCTATGTAGTCCCTACTTTAATAACCTCTAAAAAAATGAAACATAATGAATGTGGGTGGATAGTCAAGATACAGATAAGTTTGTAACCAAGTATACATTTCTTATGCCTCCAATTAAATAATATAATAGATGTGGTTTCTAGGGGTAATATTTTTTCTAAAATTAATTTAAAAGTGGTTAATACCAAATCAAAATTTCATCAAGATATAAATAAAAAAACTATTTTTAAGATTCTTGATGGATTCTATGAGTGGTTAGTAATGCCTTTTAGACTCTCAAATGCCCCCAGCACATTCACGGGTCCATTGAACATAGTCCTTAAGCCATTTATAAGAAAATTTTTAGTTATATAATTTGATAATATTTTAGTACCAAACAAAGTAGATAACCTACATTATCTTAGGCAAGTTTTTGAAACTCTTAAAAAAGAGAAGTTACATCTTAATTTAAAAAAGTATTTATTTTTACTAACCAAGGTTTTTTCATACGATTCAATACTTCACAACTAGAATAAAACATGACCCTACTAAAGTTAAGGCAATCTTATGTTGACCAATACCTAAGAGTTTCACTAATATTAGAGGTTCTCATGGTCTAGCCATGTTTTATAGATGAATCATTAGAACTTTTTACTCCATTATAGCTCCGACAACTAACTTTTCTAAGGTTATATAAATTTTGTAGGACTCCAATTACTCAGAAATCCTTGTTCTTAAACTCCTTGATTTTCTAAAACTTTCAAATGACTTATGATGCAACTAGAGTTAGAATTAGTGTGTTAAGTAAGTAAAATCACTATTTAGCTTTTTTTCAATGAAAAATTGAATGAGGAAAAATAACGATAATCAACATATGATAGAGGGCTTGATGTTATCATTCAATCTTTGAAGCACTAACGCAACTACCTTCTACAAAGGGAGTTCATTCTTAATTTAAATCATCATGCCCTCAAATTCATAAACACATAATAAAAGCTAAGATATAGACATGCCAAGGGTTGAGTTTTTTAAAATAATTATTTGTCCTTAAGCATAAACCTAGAATTAAAAACAAACATTCTAATGAACTATCGAGAGTAATATTGGTTATCTCCTTTAGAGCTTAAAATTTCAAGTTTTGAACAAATTTGAGATGAGTATCCAATTTGTCTTGATTTTCATTTAATATATGCTAAGCACTTAGAAAAACCTATAACTTAATTTGAAGTAGATATTTTATGTCATTAATGAGTATCTTTATCGAGAAAAATAACTTTCATCCTTAAATTCTCCCTTAGAGAATTTTTAATTGTTGGATTATATTCGAAAGAAATTGCTAGTCATTTTGAAAAAATATAAGATAATTAGTTTAATGGAAACTTAGTTTTTTAACCATCCCTTAAGATAAATGTTCAAAAACTTATGGCCCAAAGTCTAACATGCAAACAAGCTAAAACTATTAAATAAAAATCTAGCTAATATACTACTTTACCTGTTTTTCATAGATCTTGTGATTATTTATCAATGCATTTTATCTTAAGATTGAAATGCACAACCTAAAAAAATGATAGCACTTTTGTTGTAGTTGATAAGTTCTGTAAGATAGCCAATTTCTTACCTTGCTCCAAAACTAATGATGCTTCTCATATTACTAAACTATTCATCCACATGGCCTTCCATCAATTATAGTATTCAGTCGTTATGATATATATATATATATATATATATTAATTTTGGAAGATCTTATGATAGTTTCTTGGCACTAAATTGAAATTCTCATATGCTTTTCACTGTCAATATGTTGGGCAAATTTATGTAATAAATTGAACCTTATGAAACATACTTAGATATCTTGTAGGAAAAAATTTAAAAAACTTATGATTTGCATTTGACAATAACCAAATTTGTATATAATAACACCATCTCTAGAAAAACCAAAACTTTATCTTTTGAAATAGTTTAGGGTTATAACTCTAAAATACTTGTAGATAAAATAAACATCCTTTCTCATACATTTTTTATTCAGAATTCTCATTTACCAAAGAGTTTCAAAGTACCTATGATGTTGTAAGATAGCAAATTACTTTAAATAATGATAAATATGCTTTAGAATAAAGCATAATTAATTTTTAAAATAATTTAAAAAAGGTGATTATATTTTTACTCGCTTCCAACCCGAGTGATACCACACCACTAAATTCAAGAAATTACATGCAAGGGCTCATGGACCATTCAAAGTACTTAAAAGATTGGATTTAATCCCTATCACTTTGATTGCATATTGATATATTAATTCATTAAATTAATAATATTGAAAATATTTTATTATATTAGAAAGTTAGCAAACTTCCATATGCTTAGTCAAACACTTCAATAAAAAATATAGTTTACACCTATACAATCCATCAATTTTGGAAATTGATTATGTCATCACTAAAGAGGTTCCCATTAATTTAAATATTGCGCCTTGTTTTTTAGTTTGTTAAAAAAATAAACTACTTATTAATGATGGTTGGTTGACCCGTGCTGACTTAGAGACCTTGGCTCTATAACTAGTGGAAGACTTCTTAGATTTCAATTCCATAGAGAGCATAGTTTAATTGAACCCAAGGGACTTAATATAGCACATCATAAATAAAATCAAATTAAAAGCCCAATTATAAGAGATAAGACTAAACATCAAGAAAAGAAGAAAGAATTGTCCCAACTATTTGAGCCTAAGCTAAAGCCCAATAAAGGGCCCATATTCTAGAACATCTTAAATGTATTTTTTATTTTGATAATATTTATATTTTATTTTTTTATCTAGAAGCTTGTATAGCTCATCTTTATATTAAAAAAGCATTAAAAATAAGTGGTTGAAATACTTACATCATAAATGGCCACCAACCCCTCCTTTCCCTCATCTTTTTTCTTTCATTTTTTCCATCCTAAAGTTTTATCCCTAAAGTCCTGTAATGCATACGAATAAGAGCTAAAATACTTTTAACTTTAATTATTAAATGAATTATTTTGAGTGAAGTATTGCTCTCTTCCTTAGCATGATGGTGGCTCAAGTTTGCTTTTACTTTGGAGGAAGTTATTCTTTGTTTACTTATAAACATAGTTTTACACTCATAATCACTTAATTTTAATTTATTTTAGTTTTTTTTCAAATTCTTAGCTTCCTCTAAAACCAACTATCACCCATCTTAAACTTCACATCCACTTCAAAGCCTCACTTAAAGCTCTTGGCAAAACTAGGTAAGACTAAGGCCTAGCTTCTTTTCTTACTCATCAACACCCTTATAAAGTCTACCAAACCTAATCATCTACTCCAAATCATTAGTTCACATATTAAACTATTCTTCCATCATTATTTATAGCCATTTACATCACTTAAAACACATTTTCTAAATAGATCTTTCAAATCATTCCAAACTAGCTCAATCCAAGCTAGTCTTGAAAATTCCACTAGAAGACTATACTAAATCTCTTAGAATTTTACCAAAAACTATTGATGCCATCATTATACATTAATCTAAAGATTCACTATATTATTTATCCTTTAATCTCACTAAAATACTACCCATCACTATCAAGAGGAGAACAAAATTTCCTTTCATTACATATATAAAATTATTATAATCAAACCTTCTACATAAGTACAAAAAAGAAAAAAACAATATTTAAGTACCAAGTAAATTTCTATTATTCCCCACATTTCTTTCCTCAAAATTCAACAATTCATAGAGATTTTTGAAATCTAATAATTGTTTGTTAAGGTGGCCACTTGCAACTAATCTCTAGATGTCAAACATGATCCCCTTCGTAAATTTGTGTATGAAGAGTGTCTCATATTTAGGTGATTCAAGAAATCCACTCAAATAGCTTCCTTGTGTTGGATCTCAACAACTTGATAATGAAATATGACTTTTTGAAGAGTCAGTTTAGTAGCTACATTATTCTCCTATTCCTTTACTCTTGTTGAGCTCTCTTGGCTCCTCTAGGGAGGTCAAACTTTTTTTATAATGAAGCTTTCATTATTTAACACTCTACCTCTAACTCTCCAAGCTAGTTATGAGTTATCATAAACTTATGGTGGGATTGAAAATAGCTTCTAGCTCACAGCCTACATGTTTGATATGATGATGGGTAGCTTCAATAGGGGGATTCAATCCAGTCGATGCTAAATTACTAATGAGTATAGACAATCTCCAAGTTTAACATGTTACTTAGAAAAGTGAATATTTTGGCTAATAAAATTATTAAAAGATAAATGAGATTCAGATTGTTGGCTCCCTACCGGCGTAGAGCTATTTTACTCAAATTAGATGAGAATGATCTCACATTGAACTTTAAATGAAAATAAGAGCAAATAAATAACTGATTTTAAAAAATACAAATATGAAGCTCAAAACTCATAAGCTATTGTTAAGTATCTCTAGCATCTTCTCACCAACCTTGGTGAAAAATATATATTTATCTAATTTTTTTCAAAACATGACACTATTAAAATATTATTCCACTACTATCCGACTTTTCTAAAACCTCTAGATTACCACCTTGCAATGGTAGTTTTCATTGTCATGCATGCTCTGATCTTCATTAAAAAGGGAAAAATTTTAGGTTTAGATGATGTTTAATAATACTTGAATGCCATGGATAATAGACTAGAAAGTGGAAGAAAAAGAAATGGTTTATAAACTTCAAAGAAAATTAAATATGATGTTAGATTTTTTATAGGGATTTTTATTCTCTATAAAGAAATAAATAATAATAATAATAATAATAATAATAATAATAATAATAATAATAATAATAATAATAATAATAATAATAATAATAATAATAATAATAATAATAATAATGCAGAGTTATTTGTTTTAAATTTTGAGTCACCATACAATAGAAAAAAGTAAAAATACAAAGATATAGACAATAGATGAATTTTTCTCACATGAAAATTGAAAAGGAAAAAAATTATCGTTACAATACATTACTCTTTGATTTACAAGCTTGCATTGGAGCTGTCAATGAATCAAAATAAATTGATAGAAATCAAGAACGTCTAGTTCATCATTTTTTAAGACTAGTTGAATACTTTCGATTATGTATTGATCAATTATACTCAGGTTGGATTATTATACTACAGGGTTTCTTAGGAATCATGAAAAACCTTGAGATAGTAAAAATCTATTCATACCAAAATATTGTAGTTTATGACCATAATTATTACAAATTATAACTGGTCAAACAATTATTGTTGAAAAACTCAACTTGTGAAACTAGAATGAAGGACACTTCTTGCCTCTACTCATGTTTTGCTTATGTTATGACACCTATCACCAAGGCCACTATGTCTAAAAATCCATTTGCAAGGTACTTTTTGTCTCTACTCATCATGTTTTCCTTTGTTATGATACCTATTGTTAAGGCCACTATCATGACTACCTAGTGTAGTATTTTGTATCTCAAGAGACCATTCTTTGACAACTATAGTCTGCCTTTTATATTCTAGCACTTTAGTATCTCTTATCATATTGTAAAACATTTTCAAAAGAGATAAATAATTATTTAGTGAAGGCTTGTATGAGAGACATAGGTCATAGGAAAAAAAATTATTTTAATTACATTCAAATTTCTTTTCAGCATCTACTTAATTTCTTATTTTATTGAATGATAATCTTATATTTAAGATTTTTTCTCCACTTTTGAACCCTAAATAATTCTATCCACTCTTGTATTACTTGAGTGTGGACAAAGTTTACAAAATCAATAACCATCTCTTAGCCTAGAATTATATTAGGCAAACAAAAAATGATCAATTAATATTTATCTTTGACAATCCTATATTGACTTATTATTTTACTCGATTTGAGTCTATCAAAATAAATAAGTTTTTTTATCCTATCATTGTAACAAACAAACCTAATATTATTATGTCAACGATAGATCTTTCATTTTTTCTATCTTCACTATCTTTTGATTAAACTTGGTTTTATTTATCAAAACCAATATACCTATAGATCTTACTCTTAAGTCATCTTAAAACCCTTAGTACTTATAGTAACCCATTAATATAGTAATAAATCCTCTAATTGTGGTTAATTCACCAAAATGATACAAGATCGGGTGCATCAAAAATATATTTAACCTTGAAATCACATATTCTCTATCTTTAGGGAAATGCTCCCTTCTCCTTTATTTGGCCACTCTAATTAAGTCTAATAATCAAGATTTGAACCTCTATTGAGTTTGGCTATTATGGTATTATCATTCCTTATCTTAAATCGCTAACCATTTCATGTTGGTTCATAATGAAATCTTTAATGAATGCTTTGACATTTTGAGGGAATCCATTTACTCAAATGCTCTACATCTTTCTTTAGCATAATTATAGTGGTCATGCATTTTATCATCAAGTTAGTTGATATTTCTACTTGGGTTTTGATGCTACTTTTGAACTCATTTTTTAATGAGGTTAACATCATCTCTAAACTAATAATTAGGACATCTAATCCTAGATTGGAAGCCTCTTAATTAAGCACTTAGGGCACTACATCTAGTAATCTAGAGCATCCTTCTAGGATTTGACCTAACTCAACAAGATTAGGTGGACTCAAACTAAACTCAAATATAAATAAATGATTGAATCAAATACATTCAAATTGAAACCTTAATCCAATTGAGCTTAGACTAAGGTAATATGGGTGATTAACCCAATTATCCTATTTAAGCTCAAAATTAATCAAATCCAAAAAAATTCAAATGAAATCAAAACAACTTAAATTAAATCAAATAAAAGGCATAAAATCATTACATGGATATGAATAGAGTCAAATACAAATGAAAGTAAACCATTGGACATATAATTGACTTATGTGGGTCTTAGTAAGTCGAAGGTTAACCCACCAAAATTAAACCACATTAAATCATTCCAATGGCTCAAAATAATTAAATAAATATATTTAAACATGTATCATTTAAATCTAAAACTAATAGGTCCTTAAATTGGCTAATTATATCATTTGATCTAAATAGGCCTAAATGGACCTTATTGGGTTCAAATTCAAAATAAATTGGAATTAATTCAAATTAATTATCCAAAATCATTTGAAAATCATCTTTAAACACAATTTAACCAATTATAAAGTTTAATTTGATAAATTGACCCAATTAAACCCATGGTGACCTATTAATACCAATTTGGCTAAAATAGGTTTAAATTCAAATTTAATTTCAAATGACATAAAATTGATTAACCCAAATAATCTCAAATGCTTGAATAAACATAATTAAAACCTAAGCCTAGATCCAATCCATCAAATGAAACAACCTAGCTAAACCAAAGAGAATAAATGCTTAAATGAATTAACATAAGGTATATATCCCTAAACCCAATTGAAATGAGTTTGTTTGACTCATGAATCATCTTAAATATGATTTGAACAATTAATTGATAAATCAAATCAATGAATGATAAACATTGATAATACTTAGCATAATCCAAATCAAGTTAAACTTAATTGGATTAAATGTGAGAGTGTGATCTTAAACTTATACTAATCACATTTCAATGCATCTAAACTCATCCTAAAATGAGTTTAGAGTAATTGGCAACAAAGTTAAGCAAATTAAGAAGGTCCAAGTCCATCCAAAAAGGGGAATTTTCCATGGAGAAAGAGACTAAAGCATGAAGATAAACCCACTCTCCAATCCATTTCCCTTCCTCCATTTCTCATCTTAATGGCCTTGGACTGACCCCAATCAACTGACCCTAGCTCAAAGGGTGGAAATCACCTTGGCCTACCATGGTGGACGTCCTCCCTATATAGCTCTCAGCCTCTCATGGTAGAAGGCTGGAGAGCTTTATCAAGCAGTTCTAAGTATTCCATCACCTTCCTCAACCAAAAATGAGAAGATCACACCCTTCCCCAGATCCTCATGCTTTCGGCAAGCTGAAGTTCGACCAGACCCTCAGGATAATGAGTGGAGCTTGGCCTATAAAGCAATCCATGAAGAGGCAATTTGATACCTTGGACTTAGAGACTCTTCACATCCCTACGCAGTTGTTCAAATTATTTCCACCGCTAATGAGGTATGGATTCAAACCAACCACTTTAGCTTTAAGTGTTGTTCCTTTTTGAAATAAACTTGATCTTAAGTGAGATCAAAGCATATGGATGCATTCTAAATTAAGTCTTGATAGATTTACAAATGAAATTGAGTGATTTTATTGGCTAGATCATCGAGAATCACTTCAATTCAACAGACAGAGCTCGGTTCTCATTATCGATAAGAGCCATGTAATCTCCGTTGTCTATTCCTTCTCTTAATAACATATGGTTGAGATCTAGTTGTATCCTTGATTTAAATTCTCTAAGAAATCTTAGGATGAATCTAAGTCATCTGATCTTTTTTCAGATGGCTCATATCAAACCAGGTCCTGCCGCAAAAATAACATGGAATCTATGTGGATCCCACGTGGCCGAATCACGTGCCACCATGTGTAAAGTGGGTCCATGTCAGTGTCGTGTGGCACCGACACAGATAAGTAGGAAAATCCTGGTTTACTTGATTTAAAAATTGCAAAAAAAATTGAGAACTTCACAAAATCATAGAAAATAAAATACTTAGCAAAAAAATATAAATAAGGGCTCTATGGATTCATCTAAGTGAGAAGAATCCATTAATCAAAATTTTCCAATTTTTATTATATAATTTTGGGTTAATTTGAGTTTAAGTATAAATAATCAAACATAAATTAAACTCAAACGATTAGTCTAATTAATTTGAAACTTTGGAGAATTAAAATTAAAGTTAAAACCTACCTTAGATAAATTTTTCATGATTTATTGGAAAGAAAATCAATAGATATATAAATTTCAACTCAAAACTATTAATTTAATGTAATAAATTAATGTAAAATTAGGAAAATCATGAAAAATTGTAGAATCAATTTGAATCATCATAATAAACCTTAATGAATCTAAACACATCATTAAAACTTATTGAAATCCCATAATCCCAAAAATAATCTAATCTATTAATTAACTTAATTAATTAATCTGAACTTCAAAAAATCATAATAAATCAACCATATTTTTGAAAATTCTAAATGATCCCTCCATGGATGTATCTTCTAGAGAGGAATTCATGAAAAAAAAACTCCTAATCAATTTTATCTAATTTAAGCTTAGTTTAAGTTTTATTAAAATATTTAAAATTTTAATTAGTCCTAAGTTATACATCTGATTAAGATGAAACTTTTGGGAACTTAAATTAGCAAGGAACCCCACTTTCCATTAAAATTTCAATGTCAAATGACCTCTGGAATAGAAGTTGTTGAATTTACAATCCTTAGGTCAATTTAAGTGAAATAATAAATTGAAAAATTATAGAATTTATAAAAATTCATAAAATAAATTTAAAATATTTTCATTAACATCATAATACTTAAGAAATATCTCCTAATCCTCTAAAGTTAACGAATGTGAATAATATTGCTCTTATGGTTTAATGAAATAATGAACCCTTAAAAGGAAAATTCCATAATTTAAAGAATGAATTAAGAATGTATAAATTGATGAATTTTCTTAAGTTCCATAATAAAAATATAATAATTCATTTAAATGATGAAATTAAATCCTTTGAAACTAACCTTGAACTACAATATCAACTTAAATAAATTAAGTGGATTCATTCAAGTTAATGAACATAAACACTAATAAACATAAATATTAATGAAATAAATAAATGAAATCAATTGAAATTCAAATAAATCAAGTAATTAAAATTTTAAAATAATCAAGGTTATCCAATCAAGTTAACCCATCCAAATACATAAACATTAATGAAATGAATAAGTAAGATCAAATCAAACTCAAATTAAAATCAATCACTTAATGGATTCAGAAGAAGCTAAATAAGATACTCATGATACTAGCTTAACTTTCTAGAATGGATGAGAGGTCATTCTATTATGATTTAGGATGTTGAATAGAATGGGCTCTACCCAAAGAGAAATTTATTTTACTCTACATTTTTGAAATCCTAAATTCCACCTTAATATAAAAGAAAACTTAAAAATGAAAATAAATCACTTAAATTGAAACTACCTATTGGAAAATTAAAAAACTTTGAAAACCAAATCAAAACTTGAACCTAAATGCCTAGTATAGTCACACCATACAAACCTACATTCATAAATACTAGATTATTAGGTCACCGACCCTAGACATATGTTTCGTCAATATTTTGTGATATTCTGTGATGTGATGTGAAATATTTGTTTTATTTTATGGTGTACTATTTTAGACTGGATGGCTAGAATTACTTGTTATTAGTTTGGAATGGTAATATGTTCTTTTTAGACTAACATTATTTTTTATAGGGGCGTGTGCTAAAAAGAACTACTATAATATAATACATCATAACTAAACATCTAGTCTAAAGTAGTACACCACAAATAAGAAAATATAATACATCATAACTAAACATCGACTTAGCTAGAGTTTAGGATTGGTGATCTATAAACGAAATGTGTGTGTAGAGGCCAATGTGAGATGGCAAAGTTAGGCTTTAATGTTTAAGTTCTGGCTTAAATGAAAAGTTCAAATAGTTAACCAAAGGATGATTTTAATTCAAAAGATTAGTAATTTAAGAATTATATTTTAATTTATGAATTCAATTTTTATTAAAATTAGACTTAGTGTTTTAAAAGTACAAACAATTCATCTATATCACTTAGAGTGAAACTTATTCCTTTTCAATACCCTACCTTAAGGTTAGATCTAGAGATGTATTTTATGACTTTCAAGTTTTCTTAATGAAGTGTTAAGATTTTTTTTTATAAATTCATAAATTTATATTAAACTTAAATGAAATTATAATCAAATGAAAGGCACTTTAAGGTTAATAAGAATAAGCAATGACTTACTTAATGATATCCTTTAACTCTTCATTACATTAATGCTTCATTTTAAGAATATTTATTTTAGCACTTTTAACATTTTATTTTAGGATAATTATGTACTTTTATCACCTTAATATTGTCTTTTAAAATAATTATATATTTATCATTTTTAATGCTCTATTTCAAAATAAGTATGTATTTATTTCATTAACTTAATATTCATTTTTTATAATTATATTTCATTTTTAATAATTATGTGTTTTTTTATAACTTTAATATTTTATCTTAAAAATAATATGTATTTATTTTATCAGTTTAATATTTCATTTTAAAATAATCATGTATTTATTTTAGCATTTTAATATCTCATTTTAAAATAATTTTGTGTGTATTCTATCACTTTAATGTTTCCTTATATATTTATTTTATCACTTTGATAATTTGATTTCAAAATAATCATGTATTTTCATGCATTAATATAAACATGGATATATGTGAAATGAATTCTTTAAATTTTTATGGTATGATATTTAAATATGATTTATACTTCACATGTTTTTTCTACACCACCTTTTAGGTACGTGCCATTATGAAATTAGGGAGACAAGGTATCTAAGACCTTCTTCAAACCAATAGTCCTGGGCCTCTTAGTGTTTAGACTATATACCTTCAAAGTATACATATTGATTCTTATTAACTTTTATTAGCTTAGGTTCTTGAATATGTTTATGTATTTTGATTTATATGAGAAAAATATTTCATACTTTTAATTCATTAGTGATAATAGCCATATTATTTACATATCATGTATTTAAGGATTTTACAATTTCAAACAAGAAACTAAATGAGATATGGACTAATCACACAATTATAAATGAATGAAGAATGTAAAATAAATAGCATAAAGCATTCTACTTAAGCTATTAAATCTTAAGGCCATTAATGTGAAAATAATGCCACTTAAGCTTAATCATCATTCTTTAATTAATACATTCTAATTATAATTGATTAGACCTATTGAGAAGAGATCAAATAATATAATTATCCCATGGAGGGTTATTAATGAAGTTTAAGAGTGGAATTATGATTTTAATGAATTACTTAGATTTAAAAATTATTTAAGCCAATTAATAGCCAAAAGACCTTAAGTAATTACAATGTACAGGCCCAAAAATTATGAAAAAAAATTATGAACATGGAAAATAACATGTGGAATGGAGAGTAAAAAATTCATAATATCTAGGCTAATATTTTTTATTAATTAATTAATTAGAGAAAACCTTCAAAAGGAAATTACCTTTAAAAAATCCAAAAACCATTTGGAGATTTTAATTTCATTGATTAACTCTTTGTTAGTTGAGCACAAAGAGGATCCATTTGAAATTTTTAGAGATTTATATAATTAGTTATAATTTTTTTTAAAGCTTAGGTTAATTAATACATTAGTTAATTAAAAATCCCACTTAATGGTGATTTTGAGAAATAATTAAAACCAAAGGTCCTAATAAATTTTTTCATACCATTAAGCTCATAATAGACATTTAATAATCCACAATAATTTTCATACTTTTTTTCTATTTAAATAAATTTATTAAATAGTCTAAATAACTATTTAAGGTTTGAAAATATAAGTCTTCTAATGTACCCATCTAATTAATTTGAAATAATTATGGGGCAGAGGTAATCTCATAAAATATTCACCAAAAATGGCAAGTTTTTTGGCTAAGTAATTAGAGCTTAATTATCACATTAATGAAAATATTTAAATATTAATTAATTTATGTTTACTTAATAAAAATTGATGCTTATTTTTCTTACATTCTCCTCTATCTAAGCTTTCGAAAGAGTATTTATTTATATATTTTAGATTTTTTTATAATAAGATATGAGTTTTTGAAGTTTTGACCATTTAAACCTATTTAACCCTAATTAATTCATTTACATAGTCAGCATTTATGAGGTCACACTTTACACACAGTGCTGCGAGAATGCTTATTAAACCAATCCCACGTGGCAATTGCCTAGGATGGCACTAAACATGATTTCATCCAAAGCCATTCAATCGAACGGCTCTGATTAATCCTATGGTTTTTAAAAGATTAAATCAAAATTTTCTAATGCAGATTAATCAGGACTATCCATTATAATCACATAAGATGGATGTCCAGTGATTCAACTTCCTCCTCTAGTGAAAGATGAATGATGTTCATCTTTCGCCGCTTGATTCGAGCCAACCACAACTCATTTCATGAAGAAAATAATTCCAAAATGATCAATGGGTGAAATTCTAGGGATCCCTATGGCTTGATTGAATCAAATCACACAAACATTTCATGAAAGACTAACACTTAGGGGCTAATCTATAGCTTTATGGTGATTACCTTGATGAATCTAAAGACCAGTAGTTCGACATGTGAGGAAGCTTCGACTTGAAGAGGCAAAGCCCTACTGTGGAAGTCCCCCTTTGTCTCCTCACCATTTACTCCTGAAACCAAATGCCACCATGAATTCCTCGGAGCTTAATTGGATTCCTATCTCTAGTGTTAGAATCAAGTCATTCTCAATTCATTCTTACTCGTTGGAGTGTGTGGAAGTTATGGGAGAGAATAATTAAGCTAAGGTATAGTTTTGGTGAAGTTGGGTTTATAGGACGCCCACATTTAATAAAGGTCTCTCTTGCCAGAGTTGGGAGGAACGAAGAGCTCTAGGGAGACTTGGGGACAAACTCTGGGAGTCTTGTGAGGGTGTGTATAGAGTTTGGAGGACTAGGAAAGTGTATACCCTCCTCCCCATGTCAGCCACCTATTTAGGTTGGTTCAGGTCATGGAAACCAACCAGGTAGTGGGCAAAGATAAATTTAGCACTAAACTTGTAAGATAGACCACCCTCAATGCCTAAAATAGTTTGGTGATTAGTGCTAAAGTGGACAGCCCATTGTTGATGAACCAAGGGCTGTCTAAGGTGAAGGTGACCCCTTCTCGGCTAATGGCTAGACTAAATAGCTTTGGGTTAACTTGGATCAACTAGGGAGAGCTCAAGGCATGCTAAGGGTGATACCTTGGCTAAAGGGAGAGGTTAGACCTTCTTACTTTGGTATTTTATTGGGCTAAACTAAGTTCACCATGGTTTGGACCCCATTAGGTAAGTCAGGGGACATGTGAAGATGAGCCCTGTCAAGTTTGGTTGGATTTGAACATAGTTTGGTTGGGTTGGCTCATTTGAACTCATATATATATCAATTTGAGTTCAAGTAACTTAAGTTAACCAATTGACCAATTTGAGCCCAAGGGGCTATTGGATTAAGTTTAATTGATGATTTGGAACACATTTGTGCAATTGGTTTCATTTAAATTAGAGTTGATTTGAATTTGGCTCATATGGGTTCATAACGGGTCAGTTGATCAATTTGGTCAAATTGGCCAAATTAGGTGAAAATGAGGGTTGAGTTATGTTTAATTATTTATTTGGGATTGATTATAAGTTTTGGTTCAATTTAATTTGGATAAGATTCAATTTTGGTTTAATTTGACCATTTAGGTCAATTTGGGCTAAGTTGGTCACCTAGATTACGTTAATCAAATTAGCTTCAATTGATCATCATAAGTGTTCAATAATTAATTTGGGATTAATTATAAGTGTTGATTCAATCCTATTTAAATGGGATGAAAATGTGGTTCAATTTTTCCCTTTATGTCAAATTAGTTGGAACAATATGTTGAATTGGCTCAATTGGGCTCAATTAGCTGTTGAGTGACGATCAATAGTCACCTTGGGATTGATTATAATATTAAGTTTGATCTAGTTTGAGTTGCATAAAGATTTGATTTGATTTAATCCTTTAGGTCATATTAGATCAAATGGGGTTAAGTGGGCAAATTAGCCAAGTTGAATAACCTGTCTTTAATTGGATGTTGGAATGTGATCACTAATCACTTTAAAAAAGATTGTAGAGATTGGTTTGATTTAAGTTGATTTGGATTTTGGTTCAATTTGACCCTTAAGGTCAAATTGGGATAGATTTGGTCAAATTGGCTAATTGTCTAAATTAGATTATAATTTATCATGAGGAATGTTCAAGTAAATGATTAGAGTGATTGTGAAGCTTTCAATTGGCTAATTTGGCTTGAATTAAATTGGAATTAATTTTAGCCTTATAGGGTTTAATTAGGTCAATTTGAGCTAGGTGAGCTAATTGGCAAAAGTGGGTCCTAATAAGGCTTCAATCAACCATATATGATATTTTAAGGAGTTTGGTTAGGCTCAATTTAAAATGGTTTGAATTAAATTTTGGTTTAGCCTCTTTTAAACCAAAATGGGCCACATGAGGTCAACTAGGTCACTTAGCCGAATTGAATACCAATTGGGTATGGTTTAGATAGGTTTGGGACTTTGGGTGACATATAATCAATTTAGCTTAATATATGTTGTTTTGTTTTAATTAGGGTCATTAGGTCCCACCAAGTCCAAATTAGGCTCTAGCCTTAGGTTTGAGCCTTATAAGTCTTCTAGGCTTTAGGTCAGTGTCCCTATAACTACTAGAAGTGTCTTAACTCTAGGCGAGGAAATTTTAGTACCTAGATCGAGGCCCAGGTCTAAGGAGTGATGCATGTCAACCTTGCTAAAAGTGAAGTCAACTCAAGTGAGGATGACCACCCATCTTAGGAATTTATGCCTTCTAAACTTTTATTTGGCCTTAAATAATTAATGTATACATACATGAAGACATATCTACATCCTAAGCCTTAAATAAATTTAATGTCTAAAATATACATGAAAGTTAAAAATTATTGCATTAGTTAGAAGTACTTCATACCAACTATGATCCTAGATTTAAGAAGTGAGTTTAGACTTTGAAAATTTTTATTAATTAATGATAAATTAGTTATCTTGCATTTCATTAGACTAGCACATGATTTTGAAGTAAAAAAAGGTGTTAGCTAGTAACTCATACAAGTATGTGATAACTCTAAAGGAGCTAGGATGGGTTCATATCCCTTAGTGGAAGAGACCTTATAAATCCCAATTTTCTCTCATTACACTAGGTCAATCTTTTAACTTGTGCTGAAAGCACCTTTAGTTTTAATGTTAGAGACATCTTATTTGTCTTTTCCTATGAGATTAAGTTTTGACCTCTTAAGCTTTCATGACGTCTTGTGCTATCAAAATTTAATTATTACTATTCTAATAAGATGTCAACTCAAAATAAAAATAAATCAAAATTTCAAAAATATAAAGCCTAACCATATATTAGGTTGAAGTGCTAACTAGTCTTCACAATATCAAAGCTATTCTTACTTCTTCTCATTTAGAATTTAGAAGGAATTATTCCAATTTTATGCATCCCATTTGATTTCCATATTTAACAACCTTGGCATAAACTTTGAAATCTATAGAGACAATAACTTATTACTTTAATTGAGAGTTTTCGTAAGAGATTCTCTCTCTTAAAATATAATTAACTATAAGGGCTTTCCCCTCTAGAAAACCTACAACCCAGATTAAAATAAATTATGTCTTGCATTCACTCATAAGAGGTATAAGAAAAATATTTAATACATATAGACCCATCATCTTTAGGTATCTTTAATAAATAATTAAATCTATGATAAAGTGATAATTCTATCTTTTGTGGTGGTATATTATTCCTCGATGTTGTGTTCGATCACTTAAATAAGAACCCCCAAAATATGAGTGGTATAATAATCATAAGTGGTAACCTTTTTCTTACATTTGTTGTTTTATTATGTTGGCATTCTTATAAAATTTTAGTAATATATTAGATTTTTATTTAGCATTTTTATTATTATTATTATTTGATATATGTTATAAGGTGATTCACACATTTAAGAATGTGCATAATAATATTACAAAATTTATTTATTATATTACACCACTTTATTTGATACATAATATGGTGTATGTAAGGCATGCATACTAATAAAAGCTTTTTATTTTGGACTTATTATAATATAGTGTATGAACTATCATGAATGTTTCCTACACTACATGAATTTTGAGGAATACATACAAGTAAATTAAACAAATTATTAGTGGTTTATTGGTTGGTTTGATAAGCGCTATATAAGAGGGTAAACAAATGTATTTTTTTTTTGTAAGACATTGAGGTAAAAGTGTTAGCTTTATAATATGGTTATAAGTGTAATTAATAGGTAACATTGGATGACCTTGCCAAAAATTTTAGGAAGCCACTAAAAAAATAGATATGGTGAGATGATGTAACCAACAAATTGAATAGTCAATACTTCTCACATTAGTATTAATTGAAAGATTACACATATTGTTTATCTAATGACCTTACCAATAAGGCATGTTATATATATATATATATATTGATTCTATTACTCATATTTGTACATGGCATAAGATGATATGACACAATTTCATGATATATTATTATTATAGCCTGCATTTCATGATACATGTATGTAAACTATTTTAATTGTATCATCTTATTCATATATTATCATGATATACTTAATTAAACAGACACATTGTATGAATATTTTAATAAAACTATAAACTTATTTATTATATCACCTTCCATGCATTAAATTTAGAGTTAGATTTTGTGTTTGGCTGAGTTCTCTCCTTGTTATATCCACACGTGTATTTTGTCTTGCTAGGTGAAAAACCTATGGATTAGAGGATAAGCTTTTTAGGTTACATGTAGAAACTATTATTTTTAAATGGCTATAGATAATTACTTTTATAATAATATTACTTATATTCTCTGGTGATGAAACTATTAAATCATTATGATTAATTTACGGACTCTTTACAATATAAAATATGATAATTTAACAAAATCTTATGTATCATTTTTTCTTTAGTTAATATTTCATTATTATTATTATCAATGTCTCTATGTGTATGTGGATTATGAGAGCACTTATTTATTAAAGATGTGTCTCTTCATTTGATGTGCTTAGATCAACGTAGTTCACTATAATGTATATGTGAGTGGGGAGTGCCATCATACCATAGGGTATATATTTAAAGCCTAAATTTTGTTAATTCATACAAATAATGTTCCTCATTCTAATATACATAATGAGTTATCATTGATACATATGAACATTAAAGCTAATTCGTTACTTACACGTAATATGAAATTGAATGGGTGGTCATGATATTTACATAGATGTTATTTCCTTACATGCTTTCAAGTGAAATCAAGTGACAGAACATATTTTTACATGGTTACTTTCATGGTTCCAAATTATATGGCATGAAATACATATTGATACAAATTATCTTACATGATACATTACATACATAAAATTCACATGGTTCAATGATTTAAAATGCAAAAATGCATAACATTTTTTATGTATTAAGTTCTACTATATGACCTATTGTGCTTTATACTAATGATATTTGCACCTATAAATGTTAGTGATTTGTTTCAACAAAGGATAAAGCTTTAATTGAGTAAATAAATTTGGAGATGGATGCCATTTCTGGTGATATTGTTTAATAAATGTCTTCTTTAATAATCATTTTTTATTATATAAATGTTGATGATTGACAATAGAATGGCCATGATTATGTAAGTATGAAGACCCTTATAGGGTTAGAAACATAATGAAGAACTATGAAATCAAGTGGGAATTTTTTCCTGGTGTATGAAAATGCAAACCTCATGTCATCAACTAACACATGAACTTTTAGCTTCTAGCCTGAGCATACACAGCTAGATGATCTTTTGTCACCTACTCTCCAACAAACCTTCTCTCAAAATATGGATTTAAGCCAAATTATGATAGACATAGAGAATGATTGGCTGATACAAAAATTCAAAAGAAACAAACACAAAGAAATAAGATAGGATATAAACCCGCATGCAACCTTCTCTTTGGGAAGAAGTTCAATAGCTGGGATTTTAGCCAACTGGGATGACAGGACTGCTACTATAGCCTCTAGAGACTTTAAGTGCTCCAAACATAACTAATTTCTTGATTTTGAATATTCGAGGCATTGCCAACACAAATGCCTCTAATAGGCTCAAAAGCCTCATTAGGTCTCACAAACTTCATGCATTTGCAATCTTAGAACCCCTCATTAACATTTGCAACAAAATTATTTTTTTCTCGAAGAATTCTTTTTAGCTAAACCTTGGTGACCACCAATTCATACACATTCATATCAACTACTACAATTTTAGCTTTCAAGCTTCCATTGTTTATTACTCTTGCTCTAGAGACTCAATAAGGGAACTATGGTCCAAAATCCATTCCACCAGCCTCACTTGTCAAGACAGTTGGCTTGTTGGTGGAAATTTTAACATGATCCTAAATTCAACTAAGAAAAAGTGTGGAAGAAAGCCTAATGGAAAAGTCATTAAAGAATTTGCTGAATATATTTAAGAGGCTCACTTTATTGATGCTAGCATTAGTGGTTCCTTACACTTGGAATAGAGGAAGGGCCTATGAATGGCTTGATAGAATTATAGCTAATGCAAATAGGTTTAATAATTTTTATCACACTATAGTCAATCACTTGAATCAAACATGCTCTTACCATGCCCCACTCCTATTGTCTATTGGTTTCTTCCCAAAACCATCATAAAAAAAATCATATTCTAGAATATGTGGACAAAGCATTCCCTCTTCATCAATTGCTCCAAGAAGCATGGATCACAAACTTCATTGATCCATGGCTAATACTTTGGAACATGCATAAAAAACTAGCCACAAGCCTAAAAAGCTAGAATTGGACATTTTTAGTGATGTCCATCGATAAGTTGAGGCTACTAAACATAAGATTTGTTTGCTTGAAAACATATGCATCAATGCACTCTCATTGGAAGTTAAATCTGAACTTCAACAAGCCCAAGATGCACTTAATAGATTGATTATCATGGAAGAGGGCTTCTTTTCTTATAAAGCTACCATCACCAACCTTAAAGAAAGTGATAGGAACATGAAATTTTATCATGCTTGTATAAAAAAGGAGGGAATTCAAAGCATTTACAAAGATTAAATCTTCGCACAATTTGATTATATAACTAAGAAGACATTATTGAGAATGGCATTGACCACTTTAAATCCATTTTCCAAGAATATATGGTAAACTTGGAATCTTTTCAAAGGAGCTGCTCAATGATTGCAAAGCTAAGCTAAATCAACTTGACCTTGCTTACAACCCACTAGTAGAGGAAATTAAAAAATGCATTCACTCAATTAATGATTCCAAAGTTGTAGGTCCTAATGGGTATATAGCTTATTTATGCCAACACTCTTGGCAATGGATAAAGGAGGATGTAACCTTAGAAATACAAGCCTTTTTATAGGGCATGACATGCATAATATCTTAGCTTCTCTACCATCACACTAATCCCCAAATCAAACTACAAATATGCTTGGGAAATTTTTAGGCTATTTAGTCTTACCTCTGTCATAAGCAAAACTATAAGCAAAATCATTACCAATCAGCTCTAACCACATCTACTTGAGCTCATCAGCAAAAAACAAGTTGCATTTGTTCAAAGAAGAAACATTGTTGAAGACATACTATTAGCTCAACAACTCACCAAAGACCTAGATAAAAAATGTAAGGGAGGAAACATAATCATTAAACTTGACATAAGGAAATAATTTGATACTATAAATTAAAATATCATCCAAGATACATTGAAGGCTAGAGGTTTCCAAGAAATTTTCTACAATTTGGTGAAGAGGTAACTATTCAACAACCACTATTTTTCCCTTATCAACGTAGAAGCACTTGGTCTCTTTAAAGCATATAGAGGCAACAAGCAAGGTGATCCTCTCTCCCTATCTCTATTTATACTTGCATTTGATTATCTTTCTAAACTACTTGAAACAAATAACAACTCCCATATATCTTTTAATTATAAGACCAGAGGGTAGATTAATATTTCACACTTGGCCTTTGCTGATGATATCCTACATGTTTATAATGGAACCATGTTGACATCACTTTTGGAAAAGGATTCAATCTTCTCATCTTAGACCTAGGAGTCTTCTAGACACTAGGATCTTTTTAGTCATAGGACACTTCTAGTGACTAAGTGAAAACTTAACCCAAACCAAGAGACTTAGGACAACTTGCCATAGGTTTAGGCTATGTCTTAAAATCAAAGGAAGCCTACCTATCCTATGGCCTAACCCATGATTTATGTCTATCCAATCATGCAAAACCAAATCTCAAATCAATACAACCAATCTCAATTGAATCTTAATTCATATCCAAATTCTAAGCCAAATGATTGAAACCCATAACCTAGACCAACCCTACAATCATTCAATCCTATCGACTTAACCAAATTTCCTTCAATCAAACTTGATTCAATTGATTTTTCACAAAAGCACTCCAACCATTCAAACCTTCATTCCAAACTCTACCAAAAGCATCAATCAAGCCAATTGACCAAAATCAATTCAATTAACCTAAGCTAGCCCATTTGAACCCAAAATGTCCAAATGAGCCAAAATCCAAGTAAACCCAAATCAATTGCATTCAAAGCCTTCAATCAATCCCAAATCAATTATCAAACTTGATTCTACCTAATTCAACACAAAACCAACTCAACTGACTCATTAGGTTTACTTGATCCAAAGTGTCCTAAAGGACCCATTTGAACCAAACTCCAATCCAACCCAAATTAGATTGAACCAAACAGACCAAAACCTCCTATATTGATTATTGATCATCCTTGATTGATCAATTACAACTGATTGGGTCAAACTAAGCTAATTTGATCATTTAACCCAAGTGGACCCAAATAGCCTACATGAACCAAAATGAACCAAATCCCATTCTAATTGAAACCAATGATCCCTACCAATCCAAAATTGATCATTGAACATGACTTGACCATCAATTGAGCTAAACCAAATCCAATTGCCATTTGACCCAAGTTGACCTAATTTGACTTAAAGGCCAAATTGGGCCAAATCAAATCTAATCCAAATTGATTAAAATTAATGACTCAAATCAATCACAAATTGATTATTAAACATGATCAAACCCTTGGTTGAACCCAATTTGACCAAGTCAGCCCAATTGACCCATTAAGCCCTAAATTGGCGTAAAGGGTCAAATTGGTCTAAATCATTCCTAAATCCAAATTAATTGAAATCAAAACCTACAATCATCTTAAAAAGATCAATTGAACCTAAACCAACACCTAACCAAACAAAATTTTCCAATTTGGCCAAATTGGTCAACTTAGCCCATTTGACCCATATGAACCCATATGAGTCAAAATCAAATCTACTCAAAATCAAAATCAAATCAATTGAGCCCAAACATCCCAAATCATCATTTGAACTTGTCTCAATCAATTGTTTGACCCAATTTGACCAATTAATCAACTTAACTCAACCTAGCCTAATTTGACCTATATGGGTCAAATTAAGCCAAACCCAATCAAACCAAGCCCAAACATATTCCAACTTGGCATGACTTATCCTTGGGTCACCATGGGTTAGCCCAAATCAAACTTGAATTGACCCATTACCCATTGGGTAAACCAGTCTACATAAGAGAAAATCCATTTTTGGGTGGTCAAACCCCTCTCCCTTGCACTTGGTAGCCACCCTTAGCTTAGTTTAGACCCTTGACCCAATGGCTAACCTGACCCAAAGCTGGTTGGGTCATCCATAGGTCAAGGGAGGTGAGCTAGCCCACCTCCTCCAATTAGCACACTTAGAGAAGTAAGGATGCTCCACCTCAGCCATGGCAGCCCACTTTCCCTCACTCACCCACTCAAATAGAGCCACATCAACATCCCTCTAACATCCCCAAACAGACTCCTGCCGATGGCAGGACCAATCTAAGCCATCAAATTTGAGGGGGAGGAGAGTATACTCCTTCCCATCTCATTCCATCTAAAAATCTTTGCATTCTCAGAACACGAGAGAGTCAAGACGAGCCTCCCGAGCATTTTCCCAACTTCCCTTGGCCTCCGTATCACCAGTGAAACCAAACCCAAGAGGAACATAGCATCCACTCCATCCCACTCCACTTGAAATCAACCATTCTTAAATTCATTTTACCCACACCTTCTCTAGCTCCACTAATCAAGAATGAATCGATTCTTGATTGATTCAAGCACAGGAAATTATCCCAAGACCAACTCCGATGAGAATTCCAGCGACGCTTGGTCCATAGAGCCACCGATAATGAATCATTGTGCGAGCTCAGGACTTCATCTCTTCGATATGAAGCTACCTCGATCGATAAACTATCGATCCTGAGCTCCGACAAAATAAACTCCAGCAAACTGTATAAAAGCCTTAGGAGTTTGTCTTTTATGAACATTTTGTGTTCTCGCATGATTTCTATCATTAGATCCTTCTATATTTCTTCCTTAAAGATTTTGGAGTCAATCCCAAAATTTCACGAGCTCCTATGAGCTTGAGTTGAGTGGAGGAGGGTGGACGGTGACCATTTTTCATCACCCGAGGGATAATGAATCATCCACCATCCATTCCGCATGATTGGAATGGACAGTCGTCATTAATCTACTAGATTATTCAATTTAATTCCTATAGGATCAAGGATTAATCCCCACCATCCAATCTTAGATTAGATGGCGAGAATGAAAGTGCGTCCGCCGCCATTGACTCAGCTGCCGCGTCAAATGATTTAAGTGGCCAATCCCGCGGTGCCATGTGGAAAGCACTGCCACATCAGTCTCTCGCGTGGCGCCGAGGGGATTAAGTATTAATTAGATTTAAAATGTGATTAATTTTTTTGAAATTTCATAAAATCATAACTAATTGTAGAAAATTCCAAAAAGTATAAATAAATACATTTTGGAAAGGTTAAACATAGGAGAATTTAATAAAAATGATTATATTTAATTTTGAATTATGATTAAGACTTAATTAGAGTTTGAATGTTTTCCTAATTATCTTAATTCCTAATTATCTTAATTAAGCCCTAATTACTTGGGCAAAAAATAATCTCAAACTTGGCATATTGATTCCTTGAGATGTCCTCTACCTCCAATATTTTTCTTAGGATTTATTGGCTAGGTAATTATGGGAATTTCAAATCTTAAACTTAATCAACCTCTTTAATCAAATAAACTATAATTAAAATTATTAAATATTGATATTTCAGTGATTAATGATAATTAGTGGTTGTTAACAATAAGATTGATTGGGGTAAATGATTAAGGCATCTTCTTTAGCCATTTGCCTAATTATCTCTCCATGGAGGATTTAATTTACTTATGATTTAATTAAGAGATTAATTAATCAATTAATAATGAAATAAAATCAAATTAAAATGTCAATCACCATTAGATAATCTAATTTAAAATTATGGGTTCCTCTTTATGTGTTCAATAACATAAAACCCTTAAGCAAATTATGATTGGCCCATAAGTGTGGAAAAATCATAAAAGCACTTAATTAGACTCCTTAACCTAATTAATCTCAAATCATGAGCCAATTGCCTTAGGTCCTTTAGGAGCATTACAATTTTATTTTTCTCATGGGCATATCATTTGTGGGTCATGATTAAATGGTTAATTAAATTAAAGAAGCATAAAAAATGGTAATTAAATGGATTTTTTAATGATTCAACCTAATTAAATTATAAAAACCACTAAGATATCTTTCTTTAAATAGATTAAAATTACCAACATGGGAATGGGATGGAAAATAGCAAATCATCTCTCCTCTTTAAGTCCAATTAAAAATTTGAAATCAAAATTAATAAGAAGCATTAGCTTTCATTAAGTAATTTTATTTAATGCGGTTGTCCTTAGGAATTAGTATAGTTGAATGAATTATGTGGAGATATTTGGCTATTTCATTTCAACCACCATAAATGTTGTATGTTATGTGATATCATGCATTCATATTTTTAAAATGAAATAAAATTTACTTATGCAAAATTTTATGTGATGATTTAATCTTATTATATGTGTGGCTATTATTACTAATAAATTTAAAAATTTATATTTATTTTAAAAGTTATAAATTGATAATAACATTTGGAGTGATAGTAGTTATGAATACATATAGGATTTACATGTGTTTATAGCATAAGCATGTGGGCGTAATGTTTTCTTTTCTATATTCATGGATATATTTACATATGTTTGAATGATGATAACTATATAGTCTAGACATCCCAGGAATACGAGGCTTCAAGTAGCCCCAAGGAGGTCATTTGATTATCTCACTTTCTTGGCTAACAAAGACACGTACTTATTTAATTTCATTCTTATATATATTTGTATTAGAATTTGGATAGAGCTTCAACTTACATGTATAAATAATTCAACAAAAAATATAATCTTTTGCATGATTTTCATTCTTATAGTTGTATATACATTCATATATTTTTAAGATAGCAAGTATATAGTATGTACACTCCGGGAATATGAGGCTTTAAGTAGCCCCAAGGAGATCATTTGATTATCTCACTTCCTTGGTTTAAACAATAGCATGTACTTGCTTACATCTTTTATACATGTGTGTGTGCACTTGATTAAAGAATGAGAATCCTCTTTTCTACCAAATTTATGCATTCACAATCATTTAAGTATGCCAAAATATGTTCAATGTATAGGTATACTAAGTGTTAAATCATATGCATGTTATGGGTGATGAAAAGGAATGGTTCCGCATATTCTATGTGATGGTAATTCAATCATATTAATCTTAAGATGCCTTTCATGTTGACTAGGATTCTTTAAGGTTAACCTAATTCCACCTTAATTCCTTAAGCCAATCCTATGGACTTAACCTAAATTCCTTCAATCAAACCCAACTTAATTAATTTTCATAAAAGCACTCCAATCATTCAAACCTTCATTCCAAACTCTACCAAAAGCTACAATCAAACCAATTGACCAAAATCAATTTAATTTACCAATGCTAGCCCATTTGAACTCAAAATGTCTAAATGAGCCAAAATCCAATTAAACCCAAATCAATTGCAATCAAAACCATCAATCAATCCCAAATCAAATATCAAATTCAATTCAACTCAATACAATCCAAAACCAATTCAATTGACCCATTAGGTTCACTTGACCCAAAGTAACCTAAAGGCCCCATTTGAACCAAACTCCAATCCAACCCTAATTGGATTGAGCTAAACCATTGAAAACCTCCTATAATGGTTGTTGATCATCCTTGATTGATCAATTGCAATTGGGCAAACCAAGTCAATAAGGTCACTTGATCCAAATTGACCCAATTAGCCTACATAAACTAAAATGAACCAAATCTCATTCTAATTCAAATCAATTCAAATCAATGATTCCTACCAACAAAAAAATTGATCATTGAATATGACTTGACCATCAATTGAGCCAAACCAAATCCAATTGGCCCTTTCACCTAAGTTGACCTAATTTTACCAAAATTCCAATTTGGCCAAATCAAATTCTAATCCAAATTGATTATAACCAATGACTCAAATCCATCACAAATGGATTATTGAACATGATGAAACCTTTGGTTGAACCCAATTTGACCAAGTCCAATTGACCCATTTAGCCCAAATTGACCTAAAGGGTCAAATTAGTCTAAATCATTCCTAAATACAAATGATTGAAATAAAAATCTACAATCATCTTCAAATGATCAACTGAACCTAAGCCAACACCTAACCCAAGCTAATTTGGCCAATTTGACCAAATTGGTCAATTTAGCCCATTTGACCCATATGAACCCATATGAGTCAAATCCAAATTTACTCAAAATAAAATTAAACTAATTGAACCCAAACATCCCAAATCATCATTTGGACTTATCTCAACCCATAGTTTGACCAATTTTGACCAATTTGTCAACCTAACCCAATCTAGCCTAATTTGACCTACATGGGTCAAATTGAGCCTAACTTAACCAAACCAAGCCCAAACCCATTCAAACTTAGCATGACCCATCCTTGGGTCACCATGAGTTATCCCAAATCAAATCCAACCTAATCCAAACCATTATTGACCCATTACCCATTGGGTAAAACACTCTACATAGGACAAAATCTATTTTTGGGTGGTCAAACCACCTCCTTTGCACTTGGTAGCCACCCTTAGCTTAGTTTGGGCCATTGACCCTATGGCTAACTTGACCTAAAGCTAGTTGGGTCAGCCATAGATCAAGGGAAGTGAGCTGTCCCACCTCCTCCTATTAGCACACCTAGGAAAGCAAGAAAACTCCACCTCAACACTTGGCAGGCCACCTTAGATCCTCACCCACTCAAACTGAACCACCTTAGCATCTCTCTAACGTCCTCGGCCACCTGCGCCAACCAAATGTCTGCCCAAGGCATGACTAATATGAACCATCAGATTTGAGGGAGAGGAAAGTATACTTCTCCCCATGTCATTCCAACTCATAGACAAGCATCCTCACGGCACAAGTGAGTTAAGACGAGCCTCCCAAGTGAGTTCCCGAATCCCCTGAGCCTCCCCGTCGCCGACCAGACCAAACCCAAGAGGAATAGAGCATCCACTCTATCCCACAACACTAAAACACAACCATTCTTAAATTAACTTCACCCACACCTTCCTCTAGCTTCGACAACCAAGAACAAATTGATTCTCGATTGATTCGAGCACTGAAAAATATCCCAAGACCAAGTCCGGTGAGGATTCTGGTGATGGTTGGTCCATAGAGCCACTGAGGAGAAATCGCTACGAGCTTCTCAATAGGGCTTTGTCTCTTCAATACGATGCTACCTCAATCGATAGATAGCTGGTCCTAAGCTCCGCCGAGATAAACTTTGGTAAACCATAGAAAAATTCTTATGGTGGATAGTGTCCATCTTCCATCGCTCAAGGGACTACAAATCATTTGCCAACGGTTCTTCCTAATTGGAATGGACAATTATAATTAATCCAATTAGATTTATTTGATTTAATCATTAAGAACCATGGGATTAATCCCCACCATCTGATCTTAGATCGGACGGCGAGGATGAAAGGGCATCCACCGTCACTACCTCAGCTACCACATCGCATGATTTAAATGACCAATCCTGCAGCACCACGTGAAATGCACTGCCACGTCAACCTCCCGCATGGTACCAACGGGATTAGGGATTAATCAAGGTTTAAAATGTGATTAATTACTCTAAAATTTTATAAAATCATAACTGATTGTAGAAAAATCTAAAAATACAAATAAATACATTTTGGAAAGGCTAAATAGATGAGAATTTTAAAAAAAATTATTATGTTTTGAACACAGATTAAAGCTTAATTAAGGTTTGAATATTTTCTTAATTAGTTTAATTAGGACCTAATTACTTGGGAAATTAATCCCAAACTTGGTATGTTGATTTAATGGGATGACCTCTGCCTCCCATGATTTTATTGGGATTTATTTGTTATACAATTATGAGAATTTGAAATTCAAACCCTAATTTCCCTCATAATTAATTTAATGATTATCTAAAGCTCTAAATAGTAAAAATTAATTAATTAAACTTCATTAATCACTAATTAACTATGAAATGATGACGGGAAGTGATTAAAACATCTTTCTTAATTACTTTTCCAAGTTAATTTCATCAAAGAGATTTAATTAATGTGAGGTTTAATTAAAGATTAACTAATCAATTAATAATGAAACTAAATCAAATTAAATTGATAATGAGATCAGATAATCAATATTTAAATTATATGTTCCTCTTTATGTGTTCAATAACATAAAGACCTTTAAGAAAATTATGATTAGCCCATAAGTGTGGAAAAGTCATAAAAGTAATTTATTAGATTCTTTAATTTAATTAATCTCTAATCATGAGCCAATTGCATTAAGTCCTTTAGGAGCATTGTAATTTTATTTTTCTTATGTGCATATCATTTGTGGCTCATGATTAAATGGTTAATTAAATTAAAGAAGCAAAGCAAAGAGTAATTAAATGGATTGTTTAAACATTCAACCTAATTTAATTGTAAAAATCACTTAATTGTCTTTTCTTAAATAAATTAAAATTACCAACATGGGAATGGGATGAAAAACAACAAATTATCTCTCCTCTTAAAGTTTAATCAAAATCCAAAATTAAATTAATAAGAAACTCTAATTTTTTTTTAATTAATTTTATTTGAAGTCATTATCCTTAGGAATTAGTGTAGTTGAATGAATTATGTGAAAATGTTTTGCTACTCCTTTTCAATCACCTTAAATGTTATATGTCATGTGATATCATGCATTCATATTTTCAAAATCAAATGAAATTTACTTATGTAGAATTACATGTGTTGGCTTAATCTCATTATATGTGTTCCCATTATCACAAATAAATTTCAAAATTATTTTTAGTAATAAATTAATAATAACATTAGAAGGACTTGCATGTGTTTATAGCTTATGCATGTCAAGGTAGTGCTTTCTTTTCTATATTCATGTATAGATATACATATATTTGAATGATAATAAGTATATAGTCTGGATATCCCAAGAATATGAGGCTTCAAGTAGCCCCAAGGAGGTCATTCGATTATCTCACTTCCCTGGTTAATAAAGGCACATAGTTATTTAATTTTATTCCTATGTATATTTATATTAGAATTTGGATAGAACTTTACTTTACATGTATAAACTATTCAACCAAAAATATAATCTTTTACATGATTTCATTCTTATAGATGTATATACATTCATATTCATTTAAGATAGCAAGTATATAGTCCAGACATCCCAGGAACACAAGGCTTCAAGCAGCCCCAAAGAGGTCATTTGATTATCTCACTTTCTTGGTTTAAACAATGGCATGTACTTTCTTCATCTTTTAAACTTATGTTTGTGTATGTGATTAGAAAATGAAAGTCCCCTTTTCTACTAAAAATATATGCATTCATAATCATTTAAGTGTGCCAAAATATATTTCATGTATAGATATACTAAGTGTTAAGTCATATGCATGTTATGGGTGATGAAAAGCAATAATTTAACATATTCTATGTGATGGTAATTCAACCACATTAATCTTAAGATGCCATTCAAGTTGAATAGGATTCTTTAAGATTAACCTGAACTTAAGACTAATAAAATATTTAATAAATCATTAAATAAAAGAGACTAAAAGATAAAAATGTGCTTTAAAGAAACAACATAAGGTAGGGATGAAGGAGGTTAAGCCTCTTTCTTCCTTTTATAACACTTAGATGCTAAGTGTAAATCAAATGAAATAAAATAAAATACAAATTAAAATGTTCAAACCTCTAAACAACTTAAAATCAAACCATCAATCATGTTAACTAAAACCATTTCAAAACTTAGAAAATCATAATTCAAAGACCTAGCTAAGACATACCACATAAAGTCTATGCACACTCATTAGAATGCTAAGTCAACACTAGATGTTAGCAATGTGGATCGAAGACTGGATGTTAGGTCTTGATAGCCTATTATTATTTTCTGCATGTGATTGTTCTTAAGGGGCAGCTCAAAAATAAATATAAATGCTTTGAATGTAGGTTACTTATGCCCATAAGCATAATCTACATAAGGCTAGGTGGGCTTAGTTACCCATGTGTAGGGTGCTAAGTACAAATTATGAAGTATAACTCGTTGTGATTGTATGTATGTTTAGCTAATCTCTATTTTGCAAGTATAGTTAGATTTAATTTTTCCATAAAAAATGTAATTTTTTAATAAGTATTAGGATTAATTTTATGGAGATTAGGATGAGCAGTGGCTAGAGGCCAAATCAAAAAAAGAAAGAGGGTGAAGCTCTATCATAAGGAGTTTCTCTCATAGGTCAAGCGATCCCTAAAGTGTTGAAATGGAGGCCCTCATTTTTGCAAGGATGGTATAATATGATATGCATAATGTTAGACATATAAAATATAGCTATGGGGTTGCTAAATCTTTTAATTATATTGATTATAACCTAGGCTTTACAAATGAGGTTAAAAGTTATTTTAAACTTTAGTTATAAGTTGTTAATTGGGTAGAAAAATTATTTTTTTTTCTAAGAGCCTATCATATCCAGGCCACACATTCAAACATCAATCATTAAGAAACCATGAAAATCACAGTGTTCTAGTTTTCAAACTAAACACAGTAATAATCATTTTATAGAGTAACGTGAAAGAATAAGAGGTCGGTGCGGTCGGTATCGTCGTACACCCCAAAAAAGAGAAAAGTTGGGTAGCCAAGCTCTACCCTTATACAACCCAAATTACAAAAGAATAATTACAATTGAATTTTAATACATGCTATGGGAGTCTTCATTCTTCATTTCATCTTTCTTCCTTCTTTTGATTTGGTTATGCTAAGGGGCATAAGCAACCTACAAGAAAAGCATTCATATTTATTTTTAAGCGACCCTTTAAGCACAATCCTCTACAACAAACAATATTAGGCTATCAACGGCCTAACATCCGGTCTAAAATATTACATCATAAAATAAAATACATCATCAACATATACACCACTCTATCCTAAAGCTAGAAGTTATGACTTAGCATTCTAATGTGTGTACTTAGGCTTTATGTGGTATGTCTTAGTGAGGTCTTTGAATTATGATTTTCTAAGTTTTGAAATGGTTTAAGTTAACATGATTAATGGTTTCATTTTAAGTTGTTTAGAGGTTTGCAAATTTTAATTTGTATTTTATTTTATTTCATTTGATTTACACTTAGCATCTAAGTGTCATAAAGGGAAGTAAGAGTCTTAACCTCCTTCATCCCTACCTTAAGTTGTTTCCTAAATGCACATTTTTATGATTTAGTTTATTTTAGTGGAAGATTTATTAAATATTTTATTAATCCTAAGTTTAGGTTAACCTTAAAGAATCCTACTCAACATGAAAGGCATCATAAGATTAATGTGATTGAATTACCATCACATATAATATGTTGAACCATTCCTTTTCATCACCCATAAGTATACCTATACATGCATTATATTTTGGCACACTTAAATGTGTATGAATGCATATCTTTTTAGTAGAAAAGGGGCTTTCATTTTATAATCACATACACATACATAGGTATAAAAGATGTAATCAAGTACATGTCATTGTTTAAACTAGAGAAGCGAAATAATTAAATGACCTCCTTTGGGCTACTTAAAGCCTTATGTTCTCGGGATGTGCAGACTATATACTTATTATCTTAAATACATATGAATGTATATACAACTATAAGAATGAAATCATGGAAAAGATTATATTTTTGGTTGAATTGTTTATACATGTAAAGTAAAGCTCTATCCAAATTCTAATACAAATATACATAAAAAATAAAATTAAATAAGTACTCAACTTTGTTAACCAGGGAAGTGAGATAATCAAATGACCTCCTTGGGGCTACTTAAAGCCTCGTATTCCTGGGATGTCCATACTATATACTTATTATCAATCAAACATATTAAATCCGTACATGAATATAGGAAAGAAAGAACTACCTTGACATGCTTAAGCTATAAACACATGCAAGTCCATTGTATATTCATAACTACTATCACTCCCAATGTTATTATTAATTGATAGCTTTTGAAAATAATTTTCAAATTTATTAGAGATAATAGCCACACATATAATAAGATTGAGCCAACACATGCAATTCTACATAAGTAAATTTCATTTGATTTTGAAAATATGAATGCATATTATCACATGACATACAACATTTAATGTGATTGAAACAGAGTAGCCAAATATTTCCACATAATTCATTCAATTACACTAATTCCTAAGGGCAATCACTTCAAATAAAATTACCTAAGAAAAACCAAAGCTTCTTATTAATTTGATTTTGGATTTTGATTAAACTTAAAGAAGGGAGATCATTTGTTGTTTTCCATCCCATTCCCATGTTGGTATTATTTAAGGAATGATAATTAAGTGATTTTTTCAATTTAATTAGGTTAAATCATTAAACAATCCATTTAATTATCATTTCCTATGCTTCCTTAATTTAATTAAGTATTTAATCATGAGCCACAAATGATATGGACATGAGGAAAATAAAATTGCAATGCTCCTAAAGGACCTAATGCAATTGGCTCATGATTAGAGATTGATTAAATTAAAGAATCTAATTAAGTACTTCTATGATTTTTTTCACACTTATGGGCTAATCATAATTTCCATAAGGGTCTTTACATTAGTGAACATATAAAGAGGAAACTTTAATTTAAATATTAATTAGCTAATCTGATTATCAATTTAATTAAATTAAATTTCATTATTAATTGATTAATTAATCTTTTAATTAAGCCTCACATTAATTAACTCTCTTTAATAAAATAAATTTGAAAAAGTAATTTGGAAAGAGGTCCTAATCACTTCCCCCTCATCATCTCATTGTTAATCAGTGATGAATAAAATTAAATTAATTAATTTTTATTATTTAGAGATTTAAATAAATATTAAATTAATTAAGAGGTTAATTAGGGTTTGAATTTCAAATTTCCCTAATTACATAGCCAATAAATCCCAATAAAAACATGGGAAGCAGAGGTCATCCCATTAAATCAACATACCAAGTTTGGGATTAATTGCCCAAATAATTATGGCTTAATTAAACTAATTAAGGAAACATTTAAACCCAAATTAAGCTCTAACCACTATTCAAAATATCATGAAATTATTTTAATTAAATTATTCTATATTTAACCTTTCTAAAATATATTTATTTATATTTTTTGGATTTTTTTCTACAATTAGTTATGATTTTATGAAGTTTTTGAGCAATTAACCACATTTTAAACCCTGATTAATTCCTAATCCTGTCAACGCCACATGGGAGGCTGGCATGGTAGCGCTTTCCATGTGCCACCGCGGGATTGGCCTCTTAAATCATCTAACGGGGCAACTGAGTCAACGGCGGTAGACGTGCTTTTATCCTCGCTGCCCGATCTAAGATCAGATAATGGGGATTAATCTCACAGTTCCTAAAGATTTATATAGAATAAATCTAATCAAATTAATCACAGCCGTCTATTCCAATCAAATGAAATGGATGATAAATGATTTGTCATCCCCTGAGTGATAAAAGACGGACAATCTCTGCCCTCCTTCACTCTATTCAAGCTTGTTAAAGCTTGTGAGGCCTCGTGATTAACTCCAAAAGCTTCGAGGAAGAAATCTAGAGGGATTTAATGGTGGAAACAGCACGAAAACACAAAATTCTTCACAAAAGACCAACTCTTAAGGCTTTTTCTATATTTTATCAGAGTTTACCTCATCAAAGCTCAGGACCATGGTCTATCGACCAAGGTAGCTTTGTATTAAAGAGAAGAAGCCCTGCTGAAAAGCTCACACCTTGATTCCTTGTCGGTGGCTCTGTGGACCAAACATCACCGAAATCTTCATAGGAGTTGGTCTTGGTACGGTCTCTGGTGCTCGAATAATTTAGGAATCGATTCATTCTTAGTCACCAGAGCTAGGAGAAGGTATGGGTGAAGTTAATTTGAGAATGGTGGCATTTTAGTGGAGTGGGATGGAGTGGATGCTTTGTTCCTCTCAGCTTTGTCTCGTCGGTGATGGGGAGGCTCTAGGGATTCAGAAAATTGCTCAGGAGGCTCATCTCAACTCACTTATGCTCTAAGGATGCTTGTCTGTGAGTTGGAATAAGATGGGGAGAAGTATACTCTCCTCTCCCTCAAATCTGATGGCTCAGATTGGTCTTGCCTAGGGTAGAAGTCCAGCCGAAACAGGTGGTCGAGGACATTAGAGTGATGCTAAGGTGGCTCGATTTAAGTGGGTGATGGTTTGAGGTGGGTTGCTAAGGGCTGAAGGTGTGCCAATGGGAGAAGGTGGGTTAGCTCATGTCCCTTGACCTTTGGCTGACCCAACTAGCTTTCAGTCAAGTTATCCATTGGGTCAAGGGTTCAAACTAAGCTAAGGGTGACTGTCAGGTGCAAAGGAGAGGGTTTGACCACCCAAAAATAAATTTTGTCCTATGTGGAGTGCTTTATCCAATGGATAATTGGTCAATTTGGGTTTGGGTTGGGTGTGATTTAGGCTTCCCATGGTGACCCAAGGATGGGTCATGCCATATTTGAATGGGTTTGGGCTTGGTTTGGTTGGGTTTGGCTCAATTTGACTCATGTAGGTCAAATTGGGCTAGGTTGGATTAGGTTGACCAATTAGTCAAATTGAGTCAAACCATGGGTTGATACAAGTACAAATGATGATTTGGGATGTTTGGGTTCAGATGGTTAGAATTTATTTTGAGTAGATTTGAATTTGACTCATATGGGTTCATATAGGTCAAATGGGCCAAGTTGACCACTTTGATCAAATTAGCCATATTGGCTTGGGTTAGGTGTTCTTCTAGGTTCAATTGATCATTTAAAGATGATTATAGGTTTTAATTTCAATTAATTTAGATTTATAAATGATTTAGACCAATTTGACCCTTTAGATCAATTTGGGCTAAATGGGTCTATTTGGTCAACTTAGTCAAATCGGGTTCAACCAAGGGTTTGATCATGTTCAATAATTAATTTTTTATGGATTTGAGTTATTGATTTCAATCAATTTAGATTAGAATTTTATTTGACCCAATTTGGCCTATCAGGTCAAATTGGGTCAACTTGGGTCAAAGGACCAATTGGATTTAGTTTGGCTCAATTGATGGTCAAGTCATGTTCAATGATTGATTTTGGGTTGGTAGAAATCATTAGTTTCAATTGATTTGAATTGGATGGGATTTGGTTCATTTTAGTTCATGTAGGTTAATTGGGCCAACTTGGGTTAAGTGACCAAGTTAGCTTGGTTTGACCCAATTGATTATAATTGATCAATCAAGGATGATCAATAATTAATAAAAAAGTTTTGTATGGTTTGGTTCAATCCAATTTTTATTAGATTGGAGTTCGGTTCAAATGGGTCCTTTAGGTCACTTTGGATCAAGTGAACCTAATGGGTCAATTGGGTTGGTTTTATGTTAAATTAGGTTGAATTGAGTTTGATAATTGATTTGAGATTGATTGATGATTTTGATTGTAATTGATTTGGGTTTAATTGTATTTTGGCTAATGGGTCAATTGAATTTATTTTGGTCAATTGGTTTGATTGCATCTTTCGGTAGAGTTTGAAATGAAGGTTTAAATGGTTGGAGTACTTTTATGAAAATTAATTGAGTTAGGTTTGATTGAAGGAATTTAGGTTAAGTCCATAGGATTGGCTTAAGGGATTAAGATGGATTTAGGTTATGAGTTTCAATCATTTGGCTTGGAATTTAGATATGAATTGGAATTCAATTGGGTTTTGGTTGGATTAATTTGAGGTTTGGTTTTGCATAATTAGATAGGCATAAGTCATGGGTTAGGCCATAGGATAGGTTGGCTTCCTTAGATCTTAAGACATTGCCTAAACCTATGGCAAGTCCTCCTAAGTCCTCCTAAGTCTCTAGGCTTGGATTGACTGTTCACTTAGTCACTAGAAGTGTCTTATGACTAAGAAGATCTTAATGTCTAGAAGATTCCAAGGTCTAAGATGAGAAGATTGAATCCTCATTCCAAAAGTGAGGTCAACAGTGGGTGAGGCTCCGGGTAACAATAACATTCATATAGCTACCATTATCAATGATTAATTTACACATTTTTTCACTACTCTTAAAATAAGTGTGGAAAACTGATGTGCGCCTCCAATCAATATTGGCTCGTAGAGTTGCTAACACAACGCATAACAGCTATATGAGACTCATCAAATGCTTCTTCTACATAAATAGCCTCTCCACAAGGATATACTACAATTTGATCATCATTATTTTTATTTTATTGATCCTCATTCTCATGATCTAAGTGTAAGTTTCAACAGGGACAAGTACTTGCATAATGACTAATTTTATCACATGTAAAATAAGTAATGCTATATATCTTAGAACTAGATGTTTTGACTAAAGCTTTTTCTTTTATTTCACTAAGTCCATTAGGAACTACTAAGGTAGGAGAAGTAACACGTGATTGGGAACAATTTTTAAATAAAGTTGTGAATCATTTATAAAGTTGGTATTTAAGATATTGTTCAATTTGAGTTGTCACTCCAAATGCATTCTAAAGAGAATAAATTTTTAGGGTTAACATTTCATTAGAAATATTAATTCATTACTTAGATCTAAATCTAGATATTATAGTGCGATGATCCTCTCTAACATCACAACGGGTCATCAATTCATCAAAGCATGGCATATAATCATGAAAATTTAAAACAAATTATTGCTTTAAAATTTCTTTCATCTAAGAAGCATGGGTGAAATCATTGAATTTTTCATGAGAGTTTAATCAAATAAGTCTTAGCATGGCTAGTTAGTTTCATACAAGAAAAATGAACTTATCTTTCTTTTGACAATGGAAACCAATCAAAATATTGGTTCATATCTACTAACCAATCTAAAAAAATATTATGATCAAGTCGACCATCAAAAGTAGCTGGATCAATTTTAACCCTATGAATAACATCATCAACCGGATCTCTAAGTGTATGTAGAGGGACAAAAAATTAGATAACATCTCCTCATAATATTAATAATAATGTTCATAAGGAGTTTGATGAGCATAGCATCCAATAAGATTCCAACTAAATTTATATTAACCACACTAGAGATTTGAATCTTATAAGTATAAAAAATAATTGAAAAAGCTATGAATGATCTAACATATATTGAATTTAAAATAATTAACAGCGATGTGAGGATAAGTTGAAGTCAACCTCTACAAATAGGCTGCCATTATGAAGATCGTGTTCCTTCATTAGAAGTCCTTCTTTAAGGTTTGTGTGCTCACACACTCAAGTAATTCATCACTCGAGAGGAAATCACACAAAAGAAGAGTAAAAGAAACTTAAGAAGATAATTTGTATTCCAAAGCCAAGTGCCAAGCATTACAAGAGCCTCCCTATTTATAGAATTGAGAGGGAGAGTTAAAAATACTCAAACCTACTATCATCACAACCACACCTACCACCACCTACCACTCCTTTCATACTTACCCTAAATATCATGCCTACTACCATGAAATCACTACATGGTCCATGACATAAGAATAACTCAATACATATAAGCCCAAAACATGATATAAAATATAAAAGTCCAATAATATGTGGCCTAAATTTTAACATAAAGCCCCAATACATAGATTTAATCTTTATGATGATGACGTCGATGATGGTGATGATGATGTCTTGCATCAGTGTTGATATAATGAAGTATACATAAGTGATTGAGGATGGGTTTTTAAATGGAACTTGAAAGAACTTTGAGGCATTGAAGTTATATTAAATGGATTTATTTTTAGTTTGCTTGGTCATTCTCCATTAAGATAGAATATAAGAGACCAAGAAATTAAGTATGCATATTGATTTTAATATTAGAATTTTATGTTGGAATTGATGGCATATTGATGTTGTAAACAAGGGTTAATCACTTATAGTGACCCAGTTTTATTTTTATACTCTCTTAAGATGCCTAAGAAAGTGGTGGAGAGGATGGTGAGGCTAATCAAGTAAAGGAACCCACTTGGTGGAGCAAAAAGGGCTGGCTAACACCCCAAATAGCAAGTAGGTTGGTTGAGTTCTAGAATAGCCATTTGTTTATGTTACTGTGGCTTCTGCATACATCTAAATGAGATAAAACAAAGTACAATTAAAAGAACATCGAGCCTCAATTTATTTTAAGAATTGTACAAATTTTTAGATAATTTTTCCAAAATTTAAATTAGGATTGGTTTGTAAAAAACCCTCTTTGGTCGAAAATGAAATTGTAAACTTTTGAATTTTATTTATGAGGGCTTAAAAAGTAAAACTCAAAGAAAACACTTGTAATTAATAAACACACTTGTTAAGAAATAAAATAAAAAGTTTTCCTATTTTTTGTGGAGTTTTTAAGCATCAATAACTTCAAAGTAAACAAGGTCAACAAAAGACAAACTTTGGATGACAGGAATGAAGTAGAATTAGGATTTATTTTTGTGAAAATAATTTGTTGCAAAATTATGAGAATCACATAAGATGTAGAAGAAGAATTATACAACACAAATCTATAGCAATTCTTAAAAAATATAAAAAATTATAAAATCTACTCACCATAGTAGATCTCTAAACAAGATCACCCAACTTCTTTTATTTGGTTGGCCACCTAAGCAACTAATGGCATTTGACTTCTCTCAAAATTTATTTTACAAAGTGAACATCTTCTTTATTCCAACAAAATAAAGTGTATTTTTTACATTTTACTCACACCTTTTTTATTTAAAACACACACCTTTTATAAATGAAGGGAATGAGGGTGTGGGGGTGGGGTGATGACCTCACTCCCATAACTAATCCCCCATGGAGTTGTTGGCCCCTCCTTTCGAAATTGAATGGGATCTTTATAATTAATCCCTAACACTTCTTTTAAATCACAAAATTAACCTTCAAACATCACAAAATTACATATAAACCACATTATAAATGTAAACACATTAACATGTGGAAAGTAAGGAAATACACAACATAAACATAACATATGACTTCTTAAGTCTTCTTGAGCTAGCCACTTGTCCTTCGACCTTTAATTTCTTCTTTAACCTTCTTAGATTTGGATCTAGTGATTGGTCCATTTCCTTATCTCCCTAATGTGGAACATCACAAACATCAGCCTTAATGGTGACAGTGTGCATCAAAATTTTTAAGGATGCTTAGCAATGAAGTCATGGGTTTAACATTAATATCGATGACATGCATCAGTCTGATAAGCAATGACATCACTCAATATTATTGTTGGTGGTTGGCATCAAAATCAGTAGGAGTTAGCAACATGTATTAATCTTATAAGTGATTACATGCATTGATGATATACATTTGTCTTTATAAAAGATTATGCATTAATGTGAATTTATGGTGTGCATTAGACTTATAATAGATTATGCAAGTCAACAACAAGAATTAGCCTTATAGGCGATGGTAGGCAATAAAGTCCACAAGCCTTGACAGAATCAAGCAAAAGTTAATTAGCAGACTATAATCAAATTGTGATGGCCATAAAACTATAATAGAGTAATTTTTCTTATAAATCATAATCAAGCAATAATGGTCAGAATATTTTAATCATGATATGGTGGAAGGATGAATATAGTTAGGTCATTATGGTCAGGTGGTAATAGTTATATGATAATAGTTAAGTGTTTGTAGTTAGGCGATAATGATCAAGAGATCATAGTTGAGCAATGAAGGTTGAGAGGCTATAGTTGGTTGATCATAAATTATGGTCAAGAGGTCATAATCATGCATGGTGGTAAAAAGATTATAGAAGCAAAAGTGATTGATAAATTGTAGTGAGGCAATGACAGACAAAAGATAATAATTGGGAGAAAATTGTTAGGCTATTATAGTTAGGCAATAATGGTCAGGCAATTATAATTGAGTGATGATGGTCAGGCAATCATTGTTGGGTGACAATAGCTATATAATTATAGTTATGTGATAGTGGTTTGGATGGTGATAATCAGGTGATGATGTTTAAGAGACTATAATCAGGTGATGATGGTTATGTGATCATCATTCGGCAATAGTGGGAGAGTAATCATATTTTGATAATGATAGTTGGGTGATTGTATTCAAGTGACAAAGGTCAAGATGACAATGTTAGGTGATCATAAAATAATGATTAAGATATCATGATTAGATGATGGTAGTTAGATGATTATAACCAGTGATTATGGTTGGGTGAACATAATCAAGCAATAGTACTTAAGCAATGGTGGTTGGTAATCATAGTATGTTCATGAAGTTTGAGAAAAGGAGGTCAAGCAACTACAGTTATGTCTTAGTTATCAGGTGACTATAGGCAAGCCATAGTAGCTAACCAACACGGTTAAGAAATCATATTTTTCCAAAGATGGGAAGACGATTATAATCAAGTGATAATGATTAAGGCATCATAGTCATGTAACTATTATCGAGTGATGGTATTTAAGTAATCATAGTTAGGCAATGATGATCAACTATCATAGTTAGGTAATAGTGATTAGCTTATAGTTGTTAGTTCACTAATGTTGGTTGGTGGGAAACTAAAATCAGGTTAATATAGTTAAGGAGTGATGGATGGGAATTAGTCTGATGATGGTAGTTGGGAGTCTATAGTTAAGCAACTATAGTCTAGAGATTGTGATTGAAAGATCATAGTCTAGCAATAGTGGTCGAGTGACAATAACTAGGCAATGATGATAGGATAATTATGGTTAAACAATGATGATTAGTCAACTATGGATAATTATCGAATTACTATTTTTGAGCAATGGTGGCTAGACTATTATAGTCAAGTGAGAGAGGTAAATTAACTATAGTCAAGAAATATTGGTTAAGAGAACTATTCGAATGACAATGGTTAGAAGAATATAATTAAGCAATTATAGTTGGGGGATAATAGTTGAACATTTATAGCTCTGTGATATTTACTAAACAAATGTTGCTAAGCAATCATAGTCAAGTTACTATAGTTAGGAAGCAGTGGTTCAGTGATCATGGTTAAGAATGAAAGTTGAGCGATGGAAGTTAGGTGATCATAATTAGGCTATTTTCATCAAGTGACTATAATTGATGGTCGATAGGCCATGGTTGGGTGATAGTCCAATGGAGGCAATTTAATGTCAATCAAGCGATAGTGGTTTAATAGTATATATTATACTATGGTTATTATATAACAGTATAAGGATGGTGGTGGCCAAATGATGGTAGTTCAATGGTGATAAAATTATGGTAATAGCTTGATGGTGGTAGCTGGATGACAACGGTTTGTTAATGGAAGTCGGGTGATGGTGGTCTAATGTTAGCAACTAGATGGTGGTGGTCCAGTGGTAGTGGTTGAATGAAGATAACAATGATGGTTGAATAGTATAATTTGATAGTAATGTTTGAATGGTGGTGGTTTGTTGGCGAACGTCGAATCGTGGTGGCCTAATAGTGATAGTCTGACATTGCTGATCTTGATGGTAGAGACGAAGTGGTGGGGTGGTGGTGGAAATCTGATGCCTGTTGTTGGGTGCTGGAAATCCAATGGTGGTGATATGATATGTGGTGGATCAATGACAATGGTCGGGCAGCTAATTTAATGATGGTGATTGGGCATTGAGGGTACGACGACAATGGCCATGCAATGATGATTTAATAATGATGGTACAATGGTGGAGGTCAGTTGGTGGTTTGATGGCAATGATTGGGCGACAGCTCTCCAATAACAAGGATCGGGCGGCATCACTCTAATGATAGTAATCAACAACAGCGATCTAACGACAATAATTGGGTAAAGGCTTTATGATGGAAAGGGCTAAGTTTTAACAAGCATGAACAAATAGCTATTAATCAAATGATTATTAATTAAATATAAAAATTAATTAGACTCTTACATAATCATAAATTTTTTTAAATAAGCATATTATCAAGCTTTAATAAAACTTCTTAGTGAATATATTCATAAACTTTAAATGATATTAATTATGATCACAAACAAACATATCATCAAATTGTTCAAATATAATCATTTATCAAAATAAGTTTTAATAAAGATGCTCAATTCTATTTAGTTAGTTAAATAAGTATTAATGAAAGAGCTCAATTTATATTGAATTTACAACCCTAATATCCACATGATTCAAACCCAAATTTAAAATCAACCCGACTTTATATTATAACAATTTTGATATAGAAATCAATTTAATTATGATAAATTATTATGTGCAGAGTCTGGATATAGTTCTACGTCCGGACTTCAATAGTATAGTATCATGTGATACTCAATTAATACACAACTAATATATATTAATTATGAATTAGTATGTATTGATATAATATTAACTATACGATAATACACAGTATCTATATACATATCAGCACACATAATATTATATTATTAAAATTTAAATATAAAAATTACATTTAAATTTCATATATAATAATTTATAATTTCATTATACCATCTACTTAATGGCAAGCGTGGTAATCTGCCCCGAATAAGAAGAGTACTAATCGTATTATAATGTCAGTGAATAACTGCGCCAAGATTGCTTCAACGGTCGTTGAAACACCCGACATTTCCAACAGTGAAAGAAGACTTTTCAACAGTAGCGTTATCTTTGACTTTCAACTGCCTGCAATAATGCAAAGCACGATGTAGTTACGGGGAGTTTATTTATGGAAAAGCTTACATATGCCAGTAAAAATATTCAATTAAAAATTAGTTTTGTTAGTCGGATCAATTTACACTTTGTTCAAAATAAAATATTATATAATAATCTTAGCAGAATTGCATTAAGATGTGATTTTTGTATTATTATATTAATGATGATGACTGATTAACCACTTGATGAATGATTATTCTACGTCATCCTTTGTTGAATAATGATAATTTATTATTAATTTAATTGATGATGTTGAGAGATTATTTGAAATCACTTTTACTTTTTTATTTGTAAAAGCCTACTTATTTTGTAAGTTTTTTATTATCTTTATTTTTTTTATAAACTAATTTATTTTTAACAACAATGAAAAGAATTTTTTGAATATTTTTTTAAAAAATTATTATAATCGACTACAATCACTATCATTATTATTGCTAGTACTGGGGCATGTTTGGGATCAATTTTGTTGTGTTTTGTATTTTTATTTTTATGTTATTTTTAAAAATATATTTATTTAATATATTTTTTAAGTTTTTTTATCTTTTATTTTCAAAAATAAATAACATTATTTTTAAAATAACTCAAATTTTTAGATATTTTGAATATTTTTAAAAAATAATAATAATCATAAAATATATTTTACTCTGAAATAAAAGATAAACAAAATAAAATTTAAATTTAAATAAAAAATAAAAAATAAAAGTGATCCCAAACTGCCCTTAGGGGATTAAAAGTGAAGATAACATAATATTTATTAAATATTAGATATAAAAATAAATACAAAAATTGGTTGGAATATTATCAAATATAATTTAAAAAAATTATATATATGTATATACGAATGGAAAAATGTGTTCATATTCTAGCTTTTAGGACTTATTTATGTATTATATAACTAAAGTACTATAATTTATACCATGGAAAATAGATATTCATGTTAGCATAGGATGATTTAAGGGATAGTTCAGAGGTTCTATCTTTTAAAAAAGAGAAACAAGCAAAAATGCTATAATTGAATCAAATTTGATGATTACTTGGTAAGATTATCAATGACAATTTTAAAAGATATTAAAAATAGATTACATAGAAGGAAACCATATTGTGAAGATAGGAGATACTATATGTTATAAAGAAACAAAATCTACTTTAAAAATGATAAATATAAATTTTAATGATTTGGCTCATAATAATTATAAACAATTTAAATCTCATGGTATATATATATATATATATATATATATAACCTAAAATTTAGCTCTAATTGAAGGCACTTTTTCTTGATCTCATTATTAATAGTCTCAATTTATTAAATCATTATTATCACTAGCATAAGCTTTATCATATCTATTTGAGATTAGTGTTATTATGAATTTATATTTTTTAATTATTCATATTGAATGTTATCTATAATGTTAAATATATACATAGTCAGCTTATGTCATAATTCATTTATAATGTCAAATAAATGACCCAATTAACATATAAAATGTATATGAATGATTGGAAAATTTGTTGCAACTATACATGTTAATTTAAGTTTACATGTGAAGTTCTAGTCTAACTTAAAAGTAATTAAACCTAAATATAGACTTGCCCCATTTACTAAATGGTTTGAAAATTTAAATTTGAATTTGACTTGTTTAAACTTGGTATCAACCATATACAATAAAAAAAAAATGAAAATTAAGTCATACCTAGTTAGTGTAAACTCGACCTAAAATAAAATTATTATTAATTTGGATACAACAAGCCAAAAAAATTAATTTTAAATATACATTTTAATGAAAAAAATATATAAATCAAATAGGTTGTCATTTATTTTTGAGTTAACTTTAGTCTTCATGACTTGATTTTACTTAAATTTCCTCAATTCAAATATTATATGGGTTGATCCAGACTCAATTTTGTGTTCAATGTTGACATGTCTAACTAAAATGATATCTGCTGTTTCAATTTTCCGATTCCCACCATAAATTTTAACGTAGGATTCATACAATTACATGAAGAGCGAGAGAGAGAGCGCTTTGACTAAAAATAATCAAGCGCATATATATATATATATATATACTTTCAATATATATATATATATATATATATATTATAAATTATGCGTGATTTATAATAAATATATATTTTCTCTAGGAAAGAAAAGTCTTAGATCCATGCATTGACTCGCTGATCCCACTGCTCTAGAAGCTTGCTTCTAGATCTGAGTTTTAAATGCGCAGCATCAGAAGAGTCATGACTCACGCTCCCCCGACTTTCAAGTGCTCTAAAAAAAATATTAAATAGGTGTAATTTATTCGCTACAAAACCATAGGTATTGTAGCTCTCTATTATCAAATTGATTCAAGTCTAAATTTTTAAATTATGTTTAATTAAAATATTAATTAGCTAATTAGGCACAAAAAATTTAAATATAAAATGAGTAAACAATGACTAGCCCACTATCGTCTATCGGCGTCGTCACGTTGAGCAGGCGACTTCATAATTTTCTTTAAAAAAAAAATTTGAAGTTGCACTATTTTTGTCGTATCGATGATCATCGATGTCGATCGAAAAACTTGGTATCATTGGAATCGTAACAAAATTTCTCACAACTTTCATGTTGACCAAAAACTGTGATTGTGGCCTGGTACTCAGCAGTTTTGCAAATGCTCTCAAAAACTGTGATGCCGACTTGAAAATTTGTACCAGCCACAGTATTTTTCTCGTATCGGACTCATCTGGTGTCTGAATTGAATAAGTTTGATATCGTTGGAATCATAACAAAATTATCCACGACTTTCATGTTGAATAAAAAATTGTGATTATGGCCCGATATGCAGCAGTTTTTGCAAATGCTAGCAAAAAGTTGTTGTGCTGACTTGAAAATTTGGACAAATCACGATTTACGCTTTATGGACTCATCCGGTTTGAGTGAAGCGAGCTTAGTATCGTTCGAATCACAACAAAATTCTCCATGATTTTCATGTTGACAAAAACTTTGATTGTGGCCCCGTATGCAGCAATTTTTGTAAATGCTAGCAAAAATTGTGGCGCCAACTTGAAATATTGGACCAGCCACAGTATTTTGCACATATCGGACTCATCCGGTGTCAAAATCGAGCGAGTTTGATATTGTTGGAACAAAATTCTTCCATGACTTTTATGTTGACAAAAAACTGTGATTATGGCGATACGTAGCAATTTTTGCAAATGCTCGCAAAAACTGCAATGTCGAGTTGAAATATTGGACCAACCATAGTATTTTCCCTTATCAGACTCATCTGGTGTTGAATCGAGTAAGCTTGGTATCACTAGAATTGTAACAAAATTTCTCACGACTTTCATGTTATAAAATACTATGATTTGACCCGATATGCAACAGTTTTTGCAAATGCCTGTGCCTACAGGAGGTTAGCATTTCTTTTACTCTTAACCATCTCTTATCAACAAACCCAGTATGAGACAAATTTTATCAAGGAATAAAGATTAAACATTCCTCCAACATGCCATCATTTTCTTAAATTTACATCCACCCAAATAGTGAAATCAAGCAAATTTATCACTCTCAAAATCAACCAAATGAACAATTGGAAGAATTTGTAATGACTCCCTCCAATAAAATGCTCTTAATGAAGTGCAATAAACAAACTCTCAAAGACATGGCATATTAGCAGGCACTTATCTCCCATTAATCTTATTATTTAGAGGATAATTCAAATTAATTTCATTCACATAAGAAAAATCATTGTGCCGGTAGTAGGAATGCAACCAATTTCTTGTTAAAATATTTCAAACATGCATAACAAGCCAATTCAAACCAAGCTCATAACACCAACAAACTCTCTCTCTAATCTTATAAAAAAAAAAGCAAATATCATTAATAAAAAATATACATCAAGGTACAACCTCTTGTAAATGTGTACTAAAAACATCCAGAACTAAAACAAAAAGATATTAACTTAAAAGCTGATTTCTGATGTAATCTAACCAAAACAAGAAAATACTTGATCAAAATGAGTAACCATAATAAATGAGATACAAAAATAACTAAATGGTATCCACTATCTATAAAAGATAATAGTACATAAGACTATCTTCGACGATGTCTGCATGGTAGAATCGCATCACTACCGGGAGTATAATGGGCTGGTGGTCGTCATGGATGATCTCGTAGAAGATGCTCTTGATGCTGCTCCTCCTCTACAACTTGCTCGGCATGTTGTTGTGAGTAACACAGGTGTGTAACATTAGGTACATCGGCTGAAGCCTGCGTAAGGAGCGAGAAATCATGGTATACTATATACGGGAGTGTCATATGGAATGACGGAGGCCCATATGTAGGAGGGACTAGTGGCTGGCACGGGTGCATCTGTGTTCACATAGCTTCCTGGTATGAATACTGTGGCAGTTATGAATGTATATGTAGAAAGCTCGACCACTATTGTAGAGGATGGACCAACATCCATCGTCGAGCCATCTGGATGCACTGATGAAATACCTAGAATGTCAGTGTCCATATATCTACTATCAGATATATGCATATTGCGCCGCTCCTGGCACAACTCCTTGCATTGGTTGATAGATTGTTAAAATTCTATGTCATCATCCTTCCCAAAATAACTTTGGAATTTATCCTCGATAATCAGGATGTGCTCACACTGCATTAAAAGAAATTTAGTTAGGATCGGATCACTATAGAAAACTATACTTTTTATACCAAATATGGGCTTACTATTATTGGTCTCCAGGTGCTCGGGGATAATAAGTATCTGAGAGAATAGTTGATGCCTTCAACATGTAGAGTGAAACCCAAGATCGATACCATATCATATATCAGTTAATTTTTGGCTCCGCGTCCTGCTAGGATGAATCTACCACCACAACTAAATTATGTCTGCTCTCCCACTGTGTAATGTACGTTTGGTGGTAATCGATCAATCCACATCTACTTTCTTCAACCATACACTCACACAAAGAAAGAATCTACCGGTGCTATATCAATAATATGTGAAAGGTCAAACTGTCTAAGCACACGATTGAGCAGGTATCACTCAACTTATTTCCAGCTAATCAATGGTACTCTAGCCAGCTATATCTCATCACCTCATAAGCATATATCCATGACACGTACATTAATATGATGTCCATATGGCTCCCAAAATGGTTTGAAAGACTATTAGGTCTATTATGTACATCCAATAATGGATTCAAAAAGTAAATTTATAATGCAACATACTTAACTCTACAACATCCCATCTAATTCATCTCTATAGACTTTGATGTGGGTTGGTGTCATATCTCGAACATACCCTTCATTCCACCAACATCCCACACTCAAATCTATGTCTGTAGGGTATGATATATGCAATGTAGGTCCGTCTACATGAATGTGCTCTCATGCCCATACCTGCAGTAAATGTAGGCATCTAGTCATATTAGTAAACGGCTTCTCGCCTGTAGCTCCCCTGATGATAAAATGAGCGAACAAGAACTCCCTAAATGTATCAACATCCTCTAACAATGGAAGATACTGTAAGTAAACCTGAGACCTGATGTGTCTAGCATAAGAAAATAGCTAATAGCAAAGAGTATGTATGCTCTGACATGCATAGTAAACTAAAGCTCGGGAAGATCTGAATAGGAATCCCTGCAATATGTCTAATGTAGCTATCGTATGGGCAAACAAGTGTACATGCGCTTTATCATCTAGATTACGATGTGATGTTATTTGAATCAGATCATGATTGATAATATGTGACTCCATATGTGCTCCTATCAACTCATCACAGCAATCTGGCCAAGATGCCCACCGCTTTCCTCCACCAATAACAATCCTGCCAACAATTGGCGAGATATTTATCTGAACATCCAATTATAGCAACATCATGCAATATAATCGTCATCTCTCAAATGGATAATTGGAATATATTTGCACAGCGAAGACCAATTCCACTGGTAGTGAAGTGGTCATCAGGTGAATGCGCATCGTGAGGCCTTGATCTAGTCGGTACTCTCAAAGCACTCATAAATCTAGGACAATTAACTGGTCATCTGATTTCACTACTGCAAAGGCTAGTGAAAATAAACTATTATTGGCATCAATTCTAACTGCGCAAAGTAGAGTCTCATATACTTACCTAGGAGAAAAGTCCTATTAAGATATAAAACTGGGCAACAGTATTACCAACCTGTAATTAAAGGCTCAAATGACTAGAATAGTCATTGGAATCTATTTAATCCTGTCAAGTGCATTCGGTATACTAATCCCGGTATAGCTGAACATACAACACACATGAATCTCTCTAAGGATCAATAAGATTCCTCCCAACTACCAAAAATTATCTTCACTACCTTACGATGCGCATCTCAGGCCTTCATATAATATACTCTTATATTAAATTTGGACTCAATACAACCTATAATTTTTCTAGGCTTTAAATCCAGTTGACATCTAACTGCAGGTTGAATGAAATAACTGATAATCGTGATTTATATTGTCTATGTCCAATATTGAGCACTAAATGACTACATGCATGAGGTGAGCTAATACTATCAATTCTCAAGCAACACCCAATCTCTTACTTGAGCTTGCATGTAAGCCACATATAATGTGTAGTTGGGTGAGCATGTTGGTTGCATAATACAATGAACTTTATTTTATTTGAAGCATATATCATATATTCAACATTATTTATGATAGACCAACCTTGAACAGTGAACTACAGCTACTTCTTATCATGAAAACACATACCTTCTAGCAGTTCATCTCGAATGCAATTTTTTTGTTCAAAAGTTGATTCATCTGACGACCCATCAAATGTAAGCTCTTCATTCCCATTCTCTAGCCATTGAGCACTATGCATGTACTCATTGTTAGATAACAAGTGTTCTTCAATATGACTTGTTCTAACTGAGTAGTCCCTAATTAAGTCTATAACCCTGAAAGATGGTTCTATGACCCTTAAAGCAAGTTGCTCTACATCATTATCATCCTCATCAACATCATTATTTGTTGCAATAGACATAATTTCATATTCATCATCTTCAGAAGATAGTAAATTTATGTGATCACCTTCATGGTCACCTATAAAACCAAAATTTATCCTAGCAAAATAAACATGTTCTGTTGGTGCAGACCTATATGCTTCCACTTGAGTAGTTAGTTGAGAAGCTGGTGTGATATACTCGCACTAATTCACACTCCTCAATATTATCTACCTCTCTTTTTTCATGCGACAGTTTTTTAACTTTAATAACATAAATTACAGCAGGCTGCACACATGCTGCATTGATTACAGACTCACAGACTTCATCATCAATAATGTGAGTTGCAATAAATTTAACACCAATAAGAAAATGACCTATAAGACTAACACAGAACTTTGCTGGATCTAACTTCAATGATCTCATAATTTGCTTCTGTAACTCCATTAAGTTAATCCGCTGTGGGATCTGGATTTGATGATTTTTTTCACTCATATAAGTCGGAATGATACTGAGTTCATCGCCATAATATAGAACTATGCAGACAGTATCTAAACTCATTTTAACTAACAACAACCCTAAACACAAAGATTCATTTATCTCACCAGGTTAAAGAAAAAATTAAAGAAAAAGAATGTGCACTTTCGCATTTGATTTAGAATTATTTTGCAAACTCAATAAATTTATTTTGCAAACCCCTTATCAATATTTCTTCACAACTAAATTTACATATTCAATAAGAATAATTATAACCTCTAAATAATAATAATAAACCCTAACATAAACCCTAATGAAATAAATGTACTATGATCTAAATCTATCCTAAAAATAAAACTAAATAAGCTCATCATACAAAATAAAACCATATATGATGGAGAACAAAAATTTGCATTTTGGGTTAAAAATACCTAAATCGGAGGATAAAAAATGATGAAATGGGGTCTCCAATACACGCCGCAACCTTCTCCTTGAGGAGGCTCCGGTGCAGTCCTGGTGGTGGAAGGGGGAGCTGAAGGAAAAAAATAGAAAATCACGAGAGGTGCTTTGTTCGAATATGTGGAGCCCGCCTGCTCAACCGATTAGCTATTCTTAATTTTTTTTTCAGTGCCTAATTAGTTAATTAAGCTTAATTTAAAATTTTAGCCTTGATTCAATTTTAACAAAGAAAAAGGGAAACTTAATCCAATTTTGACTCAAAAAAAAAAAACTCAAATTTATTGCCCCCACCAGCATTAATTCGTATGTAGAAACGAATCGGTTTGATCCAATAATGATTAGAGCCGTTCAAATTTTCCAAGATTCATATTTTGAAACATGATCTCTCTCTCTCTCTCTCTCTCTCTCTCTCTCTCTCTCTCTCTCTCAATATTTTATAATCTTTTAACTTTATACAGCACTTTTATATATGTTGATCTAAATGAAAATCATAATGTTTAGTATTATCAATTCAAATTTTTTTTCATTTATTTTGTTATTTACATATTTATATAAATGCATGCATCTAATGTGATGTGATGTTGATATGGACGAACAATGTATCATAAGAAGCATCGTTCAAATTTGTTATATAAAAAAATCATACTAGAATTCTTATACGTTGCTGAAAAAGTCAATCAATCAAATATGAATTGTAATAGAATATTTAACCTGAAATATTTAGAATTAAATTCAAAATAAAATGAATCTTATTTATTTTGCCTATGAACAAAATGACATAGAAGTAATCCAATCCTCTAAATGAGCTTGAATTCGACATTTCTAAGTATTGTTAGAAAGTTTGCCATATTAATTGAAATATCAATGATTTTTTAATCTCATATTCTTACAATAAATCGAGTGTATTGATGAGAGGAATATAATAAACTCAAATCACTCATTTTTATGATCATTAATATACTTAAATGTTTAAATATCTATCTATGATTAAATGAATCAATATAAGTTAATCAATAAAATTTTTTTAATAATTTTATTTAAAATTATTAAAATGTCACTGAAAAATGTTATAAATAATCATTCATATAAGAAGATGGGGACCTTGACTTTGAACTTTTAAAGCATTTTTTACGTACTTGACATCAATAATTATCGCTACCAATTTTTATCTCTTCAGCACAATCATCTAGCCACCATCAATAGTTATCATCATCCAGCTAATATCTCCTAATTTTCAATACTCAATCACAATTATCTGATTGTCATCACCTGATTGCCTTTATCTCACCATCATCTAGTTGATAATACCTAATTATTATCTTAACCTAATACTTATTGTCCAATCATCATCTCTACTATCATTATCTAACTGTCACAGACCCCATGAGTCATATGACTCAATTCATTATTTTAATATTTAAAATTAGATATTTATTTATCTAATATTTTTTTACACTTAAAATAGTACATTTCATTTTCTTTTATTTTTTAAGTGAGTAATTATGATATTTTTAATATGATATTAAAGATTAGAATTATATATGTAAAAATTAAATTTAAGAGTTAGATATGTAAATATATAAGAATTGGTGGTATGTATGTAAATCTCTAAAAATAAATGATGTCAAATAACCCCCTTAGTTAAGGAGTTGAAAGAAACGATAATGCTTAAATTCGCTGAATTCAGCTCCTGTACGCTCCTATGTAGAAGGTAGAATAAAAGTATTATCCTAGCATAGGAATTGCACACGAAATATTAAGGTGCTGCACAGGTGATTAGAGCTGTTTAAAAATGGCGTAATGTCGATTTAAGTTAGTAGATGATAATGCCAATGAAAACTAAGAGATGCGCACAACATGGTTGACACTGGATACATTAAAAAAAAAAAAAATTGTATTCACGTAAGCAGCTCCTCTCAATAGTCTGAAGCAGGTTAATAATTTATGTTGCATTTCTCTTATATTTTAAAAATTGATATTTAATTAGGAGGTTTAATGAACTTTTATTTGTGTTTCATCCGTATTCAAATAACTCAAAATTATATTATTCCTATTCAACTCAAATATTTAAATAACTTAAAAATAATAATTCAAAAAATATGATATAATAATTTAAACGTGAGCCAATCTTTTATATTACAAAAAATTACAAACTATATATATATATATATATATATATATATATATATATATATATATATATTATTTTAAATAAATATGATCAATCAAAAAAATTATTCATATTTAACTTATTTATAAATTAAATTTAAAATATTTATTCATATTTAACTCGCTTAACAAACAAGCTGAATAAGAATTATTCACAAACAAATTTTTTTAGCAGTCATATTCTTGATTGAATATTTTGCCAAAATAAATATTAAATTTATTAAATTTATTTTGAGATGAGCACAATAAAACTTTTGATTAATTCTCACTCATCTCAAAATAAGTTCATTAACTTTGAAGCTCATTCGTATCAAAATTTGATCCGATATACTAACCCAAATATTTTTCTATATTCTACAGAATTTCTATGATTAACTTAGCCTCCAAATTTTATTACAATAAAAGCAATATGATCCCTTTTCATCGGATTTGGCGGGGGAACAATGATGAGAGAGAGAGAGAGAGAGAGAGAGAGAGAGAGAGAGAGATGCTACATGGCTTTAATTAAAGAGAGCATAGAGACCTGGTGGAGTGAAAGAACAAGTTGAATAAGGAGATGAAGTACATAATATCAACTTCAGCTTCAAAAGATCCTTAACTATAAATCTTCAACATAAAAGAAGAAATAAATCATTAACCATCAACATGCATACAATTCACATGAACAGACCCATGCCAAAGGCAAGTTGTAAATCATATTGACATATACTGTAATCATTTGCAAACTCCATTATACACAATCGAGATAAAACTAGAACACTAGCTCTGACTATAAATTGCTTTTTTAGTAACAAGCTGCTTCTATTTTTGTTCTCCTGCCCACCTTGTTCAAGCAGTTTCTTTACTTTCTTAGTAAGGTGAGAGGAGGATCTATGAACCAGAAAGCATTTCACTGTCTCTTGGCTAATATTTTCTTGAGCCCCTTTAATATCTTTAAGAACCACATCATGTTCATGATAAATAGTGCTGGTGGCACCACAAGCGCTAAGAAACATCCAAATGCGTGCAATTGCAGAACCTGAGGTTTTTAATCGAGTGTATTATGATAATTATAAATAAAGTTTAGAGAAAAAATTATTGTTGGAGAAGGCAGAGAAATTCTACCTCATCAAAATGTAGGTAGATGTGATAGAACAAGTAGATGAACAACAATATCCGTGCTACCTGCAAATTATAATGGTGTTTAGTTGCATGAAAATATAAACCTATGCTAGATCAGTTGCCCTGACAAAATATAGCTTTGCATTAATAGATATGTTGATTACTGACAGAAAAAGCTACTAGTAGTCAGGCAAATTAATGAACGGATCATGCATTCAGAGGCAAACAAACTTTTTAATTTTTGAATATTAGTTAACTCCTTCAGGACAGTATGATCCTGATGAAATCACGCACTTTCGCAACCTATATTTGAAAGTATATTCACATGCTTCCAAGTTTAATTCAAGGAATACAAAACCGTTAAGAAAGCGTGGTCAAAGCATATATAGACCTACGGAGCATACTAGTCATAAAACTATATTCAAAAACCAGATAAAGGGAAACCATCTCTATTTACTGTGAAGACTGTCAAATCTAGAAAACCTGGAGCACTTTTCTTGCCATCTGCTAAGAATAATCTCTCTCTCTCTCTCTCTCTCTCTCTCTCTCTATATATATAGATACAAATAACAAGTTACGAACCATCCTTTTCACATTATTAAACCTGGAGTTATTTTTCAGATGATTCAATGATTATAAAATACAACAAAAAGTTCTCAATGGTCAATTTCACAAGTTAGATACATAAATGAATTAATCGGAAAACAAATAATCTGCCGCTATGATTTTCATAGCATAAAATCTTCAATTAACTTGGAATTTTATAGTACATCAGTGACAATGGGTTATATAAAAACTGAACGTCATTATTAACTCCTAAAAACATAAAAAACACTCTTAACAATTTTTGGTAAGGCCACCATAATCATGAAAAATTGGAGTACACTCTGTAGCAACAGGTTTCGTAAGTCTCCCATGGATACAAACAAAAAAAAAAATCATTTCACAACAAAATTTACTTTTTGATTTATTTTTGCAGAATGATTTTGGAGACTGCAAAAAAGAATGTTAAAGAAAATGTTTTTTTGAAAAACCATAACCTTTACTAACTCACCAACCATGCAAGGAACATCAAAACACCATTAATAAAATATGCGCCTGATCGTTTCATACCTGTGGTATCCAGAAACCTTCAAAACAAATGCAACCGTCAGGTACTTTTAGCAGGTAGAGAAAAAATGAAAATATGCATGAAAATTTTACTCCTACAAGAATACCATCGCATATTAATCCCTGGCGTAGTTGTCTCAGAGATCAGAACCATATATGTATACAGCTGCCCCTCACCACTTAACATTGCATAAGCAATTGCACATAAAGAAAGTGAATGATGTAAGAACTGCAGGAAGACATTGTTACTGAGAGGATAACACTATTGGAAGTAAAGATTTAAGACAAAAAATATAAATAATAACAGCATTTATCACAGAAATTAAATGGTTTAACCAAGGGTTCTGCGTCTTGATCAATAAGGCTATGGAACAAATTATTTCACCACTGATTGATCATCAATCTTACAAAAACGAAATGATGAATCCTGTTATGATTCATATATGATTGCTACTTACATATTCCAGTCCACCAAGACAAGGGTATGACCAAAACATCATCGCAAGATCTGTGAGAAAATACCCAGCTGAAACCTGTCATATGAACAGAACATGACTTGATGCCAGTGCCCAAACAAATTCAAGCTTCTAAATAGCATGTTACTCGAGCAGTATAGAGAATTACACCAAGTGAGAAAGTAGAGATATTTGAACTTCGCAATGTAACAGGTCCCTCGAGCTGATCAGAGAAGAGATCTGAGAAGAAGACCAGGTATAATGACATCATTGCAATAAAAATAGCATGGGCGCTGGACATACTCCTGCAAGAAGAAATTTAAAACAAAATATAAGTATTCAAACCAATGGTTTTAAGAAGAGTTACATATACTTGATCCTTCAAACCTGTTGTTCCATTCAATCCTTTGGATCTTCGTAAGAGATGCATATATCTTTATATTAACTGAGCTAACTAACTGAGAAAGATCATAAGCCTGAAAAAGAAAAGAGTTTTATGTAAAACAAGTTGTGGGACAAAAAACTTAGACGAAAGTATCCCCTTGGGCATCTTTTTGTACCTATCATCCATACAAGGTAAAAAAATGGGATGGAGAATTTTGTGAACATATGCTATCTTTTATGCTGAATTTCAAATTTTCTAATATATAACAAAATGGTGTGATGATATTCCACTGATGTTAGCTTCAGACTTTGGGTGCTACGCTTCAATTAGAGTTTCGTGTTTAATATATAATTTAAGTAAAATAAAAAATAGGTTTGGAAATAAATTAAGCTATAACACTCCAAATGCATTACATGAGGATTTATGCAGATTTTTAGATATTAAAGAATATTAGAATCAATCTTGTCGCAGTACTACACCTAAAATTAATGCACTCCAAATATCTATATATATATATCAACTCCTTTAAAGCTTACAACATATACAATTGAGATGACCTTAAACTGATCATGCTTATTACAGTTGATAAATCAAGAGAAGAATATGATGATTTAACTCTTGATGAATATTCTCACATAATTATCTCTATAAATCAATTTGAGATGACCTTATATTTGGTTCATGATTTATTAATATACAAAATAGAAGATATCAAGGATAAAACGAAATTGTGCCAACAATTAAAAATAATTATAAAAAATGATTGTCATAAATAAAAGATGAGATTCACACTTTCATTTATCTGATCAAATTTAAAAAGTGAATAATTCCTCAAGACTAATATTTAAGTTTGGATTAGTTTTCTTTTTTAAAAGAGATTATTGACCGTGTACATGATTTGTTCGATATATAAGAGTTCACACTTATTGTAACTTCAAATCTTATGCAGTTCAACAAGAAAATTAACAATATGATAATTTGAGGACTATTTTACTTTATTTATTTTATTTTTAAATTTTCAATCTCAATTTATTTGAAATTGTTATTTTGTAGAGCTTAATTATGTTGATCAATTAAAGATGTATTGACTCGACCGAGGATTTCAAAGGGGAAACGAAGCCCTCGAAAAATCTTTCTGTATATAGTGACATCTATAGTGCCTCAACGCTTTGAAACGAATGTCTTGCCTTTAGAGATAGAGAAGACAACGCTTCAGCGATAGAATTCGTGGGATTTCATCAAGAAGATAAAGAGACCAGCGCCTTGGTGCTAAAACTTGAGCACAAGAATAAAATGATAGAGCCACCAACACCTAAGCGGTACTTTCACGGCATCGCGTGCTACAAAGGGGCAGAGTCCGTCTTAAAAAAATTTTATGCAATTTTAAGTATCCTTCCATAATTCTCTAGTATGTACAGGTGCAAAGTTAGTATCCTAGAGTAAGTGAAGGATGAAATTGCCAGAGAGGATTCAATGAAGTATGATTTATACAATTATTCTCAATTTTTCTTGAAAGTGAATTTCTTGGAGTGGTGTAACTCTATAAGTTTTCTCGTTCTCTAGCTTTCCACGTAAAGTTTGGTGTTTCACGTGTAGTCTTGTTTTATTTGCTTAATTTTAAGTTTCGCAACAAATATTTAGAATTATTTTGGTGTTTTTTTTCTCCGACAACTTGTATTAGATACAAGTTCTTTGCTTCGAATAGCAGCAATAGCCGATAAGTAAGGTATAAGAGTGAGAAGTTCAATGATTAGAACTTCATTTTCTGGAAGATGCAAAATAAAGATCTCTTGTGTTAGAAAAGGTTGGAATTGGAATTGATGACTATGGAAGAATGAGGAATTCTCGACCGAACAACTCTAAATTTGATTCAACTTTTGCTTTCCTCATACGTTGCATTCAACATTGTTAATGAGAAGACTACTATTAATCTCATGGCTATACTAATAAGAATGTATGAAAAACCTTCAACTTCAAACAAAATTTTTTTTAATGAACAGGTTATTCAATATGAAGATAGAAGTTGGTAATTCAGTGGTTGAACATTTGAATAATTTCAACACTATAACAAATCAATTATGCTTTATTGTTAGGGCATTATTGTTTTTATCTTCATTATCAAATAGCTAGAATGAGCTAGTTACTATGATGAGTAACTCTTCAGGAAATGCTAAGTTAAACTTTGCCGGTAGAGGAGAATTTTGTGGGGAAGTACTTCTATCAATAATCATGATAAATGGCAATTAAAGAAGATCATATGCATATAAAGCTTATAGCTTTAAAACCATGTCAACTCTACAACGAATGGGTGCGCTCAACATTGGAGTATCCACCAAAGTATAGTTCTGTGATCAAATTTATACTATATTAATCAATTTTTAGAAGATATCATATGCTATCTTTAATGCATAAATTCAAATTTTCTAATATAAAGTGATATTCCAGTGAAGTTAGCTTCAGGCTTTGGGTCCAAATCTTCAATTAGAATGTTTTGCTTTTAATATATTATTTAACTAATATAAAAAATATGATGTCTTACATCATTTAAGAGCATGTTGAATGACATAAAATCATAAGGCCTATTGTCAGAACTAATACAAATGGATAACTTCATTTATTATACTTTATCTTTCACAAAACAACTAAAAGATGCAATGTAAACAAAATCAATAAAGCTATGGCTCTAAAAAGCCATAATACAACTATCATGAGATTTAAAATTATATTTCTACATTTCATGAGAGATAAAAGTTTAAAATATTTTAAATTAAATCAATAAACTAATTCTTTTAATGATAAAATTTGCCTGATTCCCAAATAGAACATTAAATCAAAACTAATGGGACTTAATTATTTTGGAAAAATATCTTTTGGGGGACATTTGAGCAACTTTAATTAGAAACTCATACACACAATATGTGTAAGGGTTTGAACCCAATACTTCTTGGTTGAAAGGCTTTCAACCACTAGGCTAAGGTGCCTTACATATTTTGGAAAATATTACCACTAAATCAAAATGAGTAATATGAAACATAGATTAATATATGTCATCCAATGAATATATGAGCCAGGTAAACAATTAACTTAAAAATTGTAAACAAAATAATTATCTTGTATAAGAAAATCATGCAAGATTTATGAGTCCTTTAGCTAAATATTATCACTGGACTATTATATTACCATTATTTATAATTTCATTAAAAGATCTTAAGAGAGAGATTGAAGATAAATTAAGCTATAACACTCCAAAGGCATTGCATAAAGATTTATACAGGTCTTTAAATATTAAAGAATATTAGAATCAATCTCTTCAAAGTACTACACATATAATTAATGCCCTTCAGGAGAAAAAACTATCAACTCCTCTAAAGCTTACCACATATACACAAACACAAAAATCTTGTATGGTTAAATTTGATCTAATCAAAAAAGTTATACTTATGCATATTCATTTGATGATGAATTAGATTTTGTAGAAGATTGAATGTGCACATCTAATCCTAAACCTAAACTTGAGTAAATGTTCATAACATCAAAATTGAACTCGAGAGTAGTATTAAATAAGTAAAGGTCCCCACATTATGAACGGATGCGGACAAAGAAGCTAGTCCATGAAATTATAATTAGGATAAGAATTTAGAATATAAGTAATCTTATAGGTAAATTAATGAAATTAGTAAATATTATAATTCATAGAAAAAAAATATTTTATATATTTAAGAAATAAATGAGTTTGGGAGAAGACAGAAAATTAACAGTTCAGATTTTAAACTTTAATATTAAGATAGGATTCATACTAAAAATGGTGTAAATATAATTATAGATAATAGTCTGAGAGATAATATTGTGAAAATTAATATGGTTAGAGATAAAATTATAATTTTAAAGACTATTGTTGATGCTAAGATTATTAATGTTATAAGTGTTTATGCCCCTCAAGTAGATTTGAATGTATAAAAAAAAATGACCTAAAAGGATTAATATAAAGAATACTCCTTGAAGAAAAAGTATTTATTGAAGGATATTTAAATTGACAAATAATTAGAGTAGTATAAGATTTTAAAAGCATTCATGATAGCTATGGATTTGAAGTGACTAATGAAGAAGGTAAAATAATATTGAATTTTTTTTAACTTATGATTTTGAAATTGCAAATTATTTATTTAAGAAAAGAAATGAGCATATTATCACTTATAAAAATAGACCTAATAAGATGGAGATTGATTTTTTTATAAGAAAAATAAATCATTTAGATTATAAAGATTATATAATCATTTTAGTTAAAAGTTTAAATATCTAGCATCAACTGCTGGTTTTAGATTTTGAAACGAAGGATTAGAAGATAAAATATAAATCGAAATATTATCCTAAGATTAGATGAGGTATTTAAAGAATGCTAATTAAAATAATTTTAAGAGTAAGCTAAAAAATCTTAGAATTTGTTATATTCAAAACGGTAACAAATGAGATTAAACAAGTTAGAAAAATATGTTTAGAAAATCAAAAGAAAAAATTTTTATTAATAAAAATAGTTAATGGTAAGTCAAAATATGCAAGAAAAAAATCAAAAATAAGAAGCTTTGTTATAATTTTTTTTTATGAAAAGCACAAAGAATTGAGAAAGATATAGAGTGGCTCACAAAGAATCTACAAAAAAAAATATATGATGCAAACAATTCAGCATTATGTGATTTATATAATAAAGTAAATACTAAAGTGGATGAAATATGTATGTATAAGTTAGCTAAGTAAAGAAATTGATAAAGTAAAGATTTAATCTAAATGAAGTTCATTAAAGATGAAAATAAAAAAGTATTTTTTTAGAAGATATTCAATATAAGTAGATGAAGTATTTTGATAAATATTTTAATGAATATTATGAGAATGTGAATTAATTTTAATAACCTTAGTATCTTAAATGTAAATAGAGATTTTTTAATCATCATATGAATAAAACTTATTGGAGGCTTTCAAAAAAATAAAGTGTGCAAGAGCAATAAGACCTTATGATATTTCAATAGCAGTGTGGAAATACTTAAGAGATTAAAGAATTTTTTGACTTACTAAACTTTTTAATATTATTTTAAACACTAAAAAAATACTAGATGAGTGAAGAAAAAATTTGTTGATTCCTATTTTTAAAAATAAACGATGCACAAGAGTGTGCAAATTATAGAAGAATTAAGTTAATATGTCATATATTAAAATTATGAGAGAGAGAGAGAGAGAGTAATTGAGCCTAGGTTACGACATGATACAAAATTATCTCAAAACTAGTTTGGTTTCATGTCCAGTAGATCTACTATGAATGTTATATATTTGTTGAGAGAATTTGATGAAGATGTATAAAGAAAGTAAGGAGGATCTACATATGATATGTGTTGATTTAGAAAAGCATATGATAAAGTTCCAAGAGATGTGCTTTGTAGAGTTCTAGAAAAGAAAGGTGTTAATATTGCTCATATTCAAGTTATTAAGGATATGTATGATGGAGTTGTAACTTGTGCTCAAATAGAAGGAAGATTGACCAAGTAATTTCCTATTTCAATGGAATTACATTAAGGATCGGTTTTAAGCCCATATCTTTTTGCTTTAGTTATACATTTACATAAGGATGTATCTTGGTGTATGTTTTGCTGATGATATTCTTCTTGTTAATAAAACTAGAGAGGGAGTTCAAGAGATACTTAAATTATGGATGTCAATATTAGAGTCTAAAGGCTTTCATTTGAATAGATATAAAACTGAATACATGGTGTGTAAGTTTCATTATAGAAGATCTATTTGTGGGGTTGTGATAATGGGAGATCAAGTCATTAAAAAGAGTGAATGTTTTAGATATCTTGAGTCTATTGTTCAAAGAGATGGTAAATTAGTTAGAGATGTTACTAAAATTCAAATTGGATGGTTGAAGTGGAAGAATGCATCAAGCCTATTTTGTGATAAAAAAGTACCACGTAGACTTAATATAAAATTTTATAAAGCGTAGAATGTTGGCTAATAAAAGAGGAGCAAAAAATTAGGTGTTGTAGGGATGAGGATGCTCAGGTGGATGAGTAGCTTTACACTTAAAGAAAAAATGCAAAACGAATATATACGTGAAAAGGTTGGAGTAGCTCCAATAGCAAATAAGATTAGAGAGAATTGATTTTGATGATTTTATCACATAAAATGTTTGTCGTGTAATGACCTAATTAAGAGAGTAGATGTACTAGACTCAACTTATGTTAAGAAAATTAAAAAAATGAAATAAGAAGAAAAATAATGGAGAAAGCAAAAAATCAATTTGAGATCATATTTTTTGAATGTGAACTATGAACTTGAATATATTGCTACATGTATCCTATTGTCAATCATTATTCTTAAGGGACGACTCGGCAAGTACTACATTTTTCTTACAATCAAATAAAAAACTATCAACTGTGTTTATCCAATTCACCAACTAACTTGACTTTGAGTATTCACATGCTTACAAATATCAAAACCTTAGACATTTATTAGAGGTCTTTTAGCTTCATATATAATCATATTTACTCTCAATATTGTGTGCCTAGCTGCAATGACAATTACTTGAAGTATGGTGCAAGTGCAAATGCCAATTTCAAGTGATCACTCTCCATATTCACATTTTTCAACATAATTCAATATTGATTTTTCATGCGGAATTAATTTTAGCAAATTGGCTACAACTATTTTTTCAATTGTAGTGTGAATTTCAATCAACTTTGGGGTTTTTTGTAATTTTAAATTTTTCAATGATTTTATTTTATCTAAGAGTGTTAATTGAATAAGAAAAATATCAAAATGATCTCTAGATTATTTGTATGGGTTCATTATTTAGACCCAGCTATTAAATATGTTCAATTTAATCCATTAACTCCTCCAACACTTGTTGGGCTCCGAATGAATTCCATGAAACAATCCAAGCCTGTATGGCAAAATCGACTAATGTCTGTGCAATTCCTTGCAAAACCCCTCGATCACGACGAAAATTGATCGAAATATGTCCGATTCACAAAAACGGACCACATTAGTATGTCCAGAATGCTGAAATTGCTTTGAATGGACCACTCACATCATCAAATTTTGACCTGTAAAAAAGACAAATCACAAGCACAAATTCGCATATATCAGAGTTTGAAAGCCTCAACATTGCCCAAACAACCTACAATCACAAAATTGACTACATAGGCGCTATTAAAACATCAAAATTGACTAGAAGACGTCGTTCATGATAGATTCAATCAAGTGCAGTGCAAATAGTTAGCAACAAATGTGACATTGCGTAATTTGGGCGGAGATCATCGTAATCGATGTCGAAGTCACCCAAACAACCTTCGATCGCAAAATAAACTATGACTTACTTTCAAAACGTCGAATTTACCTAGAATGGACACTCAAATTATCTAAGCAGCAACACGACTGCAAAAAATAAAAATTGAAAAGCATTTTGAGAAAACACACTAATTTAACTCCCCTATTAGATCACAGCCACCCTATCCTTGTCAAATGACCACCTAATCCAAACAAAAAACAATTGTCAGTGTTGCCTGATTATACCTCTTCAAGAATTATCAAAATAAAAAATGTGTTATTATTTTCTACTCGATCTTGTCTCATACAACCCACCTAATTTCCCTCTCTCATTTCTCATATACTCGTGCGCACTCCCACCTCTCTCTCTCTCTCCCTCTGTGTGTGTGTGTGTGCACGCGCACGCGTGTGTTTGTGTGTGTGTGGTCGTCCCTCCTATTCCTGCCAAATCAAGCAAGCCACCACCCTACCCACTCAGCTCTTTGGACACTCCCATCCAGACTGAGCTCCAACCACCTCTCTCCCAAGCCCTAACAACAGCTGACCCTAAGGGATTTCACACAAGAGCCAAACACTCTCTCCCTCATCTTTCTAGCTATTTTCCTGTGGTCGAACACTCAAAGGAAAACTAAGCTTCTCTCTCTCTCTCTCTCTACCTCTCTCTATCTCTCTCCCCATAGTCGGTCTCTAGCCCATGCCAAACCCCACTTCAGTGGCCGACAAGCTCAACTCAAGCCCAACCCTCCAATTTTCCCCTGCACAAGCTGCTAGCCTACTCTCCACCACCTTTAAGCCTAGCCATATCCCTTCCTCCCCCATCTCATGTGAATCATATGCTCACCTCCTACTCAAAATCTTGCTGCCTCTCACTCTCTTTCTCACAAAACAATGAGCTTTCTCTCTCTTTCTCTCTACCATCATCTCTACACTATTTCTCTCACTATAACCACCAATAAAAATAGTTTGCATTGTAAGCTCACTAAATTTATACAAGCTCAACATCGTTGTTAGTTTGCACACAAAAGAATAAAATGCTTTGCCTAAAATCTAGATTATGGCATGTTTGGATCGACGAGTGGTGTGGTGAAGAAAACTTATCAGCGACACTAGCGGTGTAACGAGCAAGCCCTACATGCATTTTTCTTAGAACGATGGAAAAAATTATATATTGCAAAATTTTAAGCAAGTACCTCATGCACACCTTTCTTAGCATTGTGGGTTTTCGACGATTATGATGTCTTCACCAACTATGCATATCTTTCTTGCTGAGCAAATCCATGCAGCCCTTACAGAGATGCTGATCACAAAACACCACCAAAGTTCAAACTAACATGGGACTTAAACAAGACTGATTAAGCTTAAGATAAATCCAAATTGGATCAAACATTAAATGAAAGCTAAAACACAATTCTAATCTTCAATGAAAGAAAAAATACATAATTTGAAATTAGATGATACCTGCAGAAGGCTTAGAAACTCAAGGACCTTCTCCTAAGTGCCTCCTCACACTCATAACTCTCATAACACTAGAAGGAATTGAACAAAGTTAAATGAAATGAGCTAGAATAGTCCTCTTATTTATAACTGAGAAAAAATGTTTCATAGGACCCACCAAACACTATTCAAACCATATAAGAGCATATCACCACTCTTGGAAGATAAAAAAAAAATGAGATGAGGTTTGGATTGATAAATCTATCACAAAAATCATAACTCATCTATATGCACCGACAAGGCAAAACCATTTTGAAATTTCAAAATGTGAGTATCATGTGCTACTAAAATTTTTAAATCTTTGACTAATTATGAGGATCACACGAGTCTAAGAACTAAACCTAATGTACAAAAGGACAAAAGGCATAAATAAGGCTTCGAATTAAACCCTTGCACATATTATGAAGCGATAATGCATTTAACTCAAACACCGCATAATTTGTGTAAGCTTTTAAATGAGAGAAAATTTTAAATATGATGAAGTTCGCTCGTCATGGGACAATACTTAGAAGATATTGTATACGATGCTTTGTAAAGTCCCAAGGGGACCAATTAATCCCTTTTTATGAACTCCCTTAATGTTGGAAAGCTAAAATAATCCACATACTTCTCAATCAAAGTTGCATTTAGATTTCTTCAATGAGCATCTCTCATTGAAAAATCAAAACAAAACCTCAATAAGTGATGTCATTTAAATAGTGCTTTGAAACACAATAATTAAGACATTGATCTTATGTTCAAGCATGTGAAATTTTTTTCAAAACCAATTTTATAAAGAACAATAGTCATGTGTTGTTAATCCCCCTAAGTTGAAGGTTGAAAAGTGAAGATTTTTTCCCTAAAAATGATTAATGAAATTTCAACAATAAGAAACTAACACCACCATCTGATATTAACGATCTTATAATGGACTTACATTTGATTCAGAGACTAGCTTCCAAATGAAATATAATCCAAATCAGAATCAAAAGTGAAGTTAAATTGACGCAAATTGCTCAATATTGAAACGTAAGCATGTATTGCGTAGCTACACTAAAATTCATGCAATCATATAATTTCAGTGCCCCAAAACTTGCAATCAAGTCCAAGTCACCTGCATGTTCCCTAACATATATTAAATATCTAATTGTAGTGTTTGAGGATGCTACATGGGTTGATTCCCAGTTAGATTTTCAGACTAGTTCTGAGTTAACAAAACATATTGATGCTATCATAACATTTTTTTTTTTTGAGAGAATCTTTGAAAAGCTAATTCTATCATGTAATTATGGGATAAGCTCATTGATATTGTCATAGCATTCTATCTTTGAGAGGATCTTTAAGAAACTAATTTCATCTTATAACCATAGGATGGTTGTCCTTGATTAACCCCGATGATAACTATGTTGATTATAGATTTCAAACAAATGAGTTATCACTCTCAAAACTCTCAAATTATTAATGTCAAATCATTTCAAATTCGAGCTCTTCAAAAGCAAATTATAGATCTGATCCTCTGCAAACGAATATATACAGTTGACAAGATCTAAATTCTCAATGATAATTATTTTGACCATAGATTTCAACCGAAAGGTTATCACTCTCAAAACTCTCAAATTATTAATATCTAATTATTTCAAATTTGAGCTATTGAAATGCAAATCATAGACCTGATTCTCTGCAAATAAATAAGCAAAGTTGATAAGATCTAAATCCTCAATGATGACCATGTTGAGTGAGAATATCAATTAGAGAGATTATCATTCTTAAGATGCTCAAATGATTAATGTCAAATCATTTTTAATTCAACCTCTTGAAATAAAAGACGTACACTGAATCCTCTACAATCAAGCAATAATAGATAAAGCTCATACTGTGATTAATTTTCAAGTAAATTTAAACCACATATCATAGATCCGATCCATTGCAAGTAAATGAACAAAGTTGACAATATCTATACATCGATAATAACCCTGTTGAATGAACATCTCAATCAAAGATATTACCATCAAATATGCATAAAATTTCAAATCAAATTAACTTAAATAAAATATCAATAAAAATACAAAATTTGATAAATTATTAAGTTCATAATGCTAAAATATCATTAAAAGACAAAATAAACATCCATTAACCCATCTGTAACTCTTAACTGGGGGTGATAATTTAAGAAAACATTAACTCACAAAAGAGTAGATATCAAATCAAGTGTATTATTATATTCACTCTCAAATAATATCATGCTAATAAAGATATGGCTTCTTTCCTTTGATAATATGATTTTGCCGTCAAACGACACTACATAAATTATGGTTACAATTAGAGCCCTCTGATTAGATCATTTTGCACCAAATGACACCATTAAATTACAATCATGACTAAGGCCCATATGTTCCTCAATAACAGAACAATAACTCTGCACTTTGAGTTGTGTAATATAGTATACATTTACAAGGGCACAAAACTCTTTGTTAGCTAAGATTGGCTTATATTATCTCTTAAGACAAACATCAACCTAAATCTATAAAATCTCCTTGAACGAAGCAACTCATGGATGTTGACAAGGATTCTTCGATCAAATTGGGTTGAGTACCTACACTAAGTAGTCCAATGATCATGACAACCTAAGATGACAGAACCATGAGATCTTGATCATCATCATTTCCCCAATCATAAACTTAAAGTTAATAATAATAAAGTTTATAAATATTTAAACTCTATTTGTTTCTACTATGCTAAGCAATTGACGACCTAACGACTAGCATTAATCAAAAGTTATCTCTCACCATTGAGAGAGAGAATTAATTATAAGTACTTGCACTTATTGAAAAATTAGAACTAGATCTAAAATCCTCACAAAATGAGAGTGAAATCTCTGGGTGATGTCTTATCTACAAAACAATTCATTTTCCTTCGAACCGTTTGACCACGAACCGCTTGACCAGCACTCAACCTAAACTCTCATCATTAAGAGGCTAGGCATGAATTTCAAAGATTGCAACGAGATCTAGGTAACTTTTTTTTTCCAATTTAACCCTAGGTAACTTTTTTTCAAACCAAAACCCATAATCAAAATCCCCTCCGCTGTCTCTTTTGGCGATTTTTGTTTCCCTTATGGCGGCGCGTTCCCGACTAGGTTTTTTGTGGCGCTTTTGTCGATTTCTCTCAATTTTGTGGGCTCGCCCAGCCTCCGGCCACTCGTGCCATGCTCCTTTTCTAGTTATGGATGGGGTTTCTGCTAATATGTGGGGAAAACCCCTCTTATGGATGATCCCACTAAGGCTTTTGGCATTATTGAGATCTCTGGTCAAAATTCTTCAATGGCTTCAAAATCCTTCAAGGATGTTCTTGCTAGTAAGACTACTTGCTCTGGTGAGTCTCTCGATCTTATTTTCACTTCCTTCTGAGGTGTGCCCGCGGTCATGTGCTCTGATCTAGTTGTGGAAAAACTTGCCAAGCCGTTTGAATTTACTTTGATTGGTAAGTTCACCTTACGACAACCTACTATGGATAAAATCCAAACTTTCTTTCATAGTCTGAAGCTTTCTGGGGTTTTTTCGGTTGGATTTATTGACTCTCGTCGTTTTGATTCAATTATCGAATGATTTGGAATACTCGTGTTTTCTCGTCATTTTTATTTTGTTTTCAACTGTCATATGAGATTGCTTAAATGGACGCCGCTTTTTGATATTAAGGAAGAATCCCCTATTGTTCCTGTTTGGATCTCTCTCCCTAATATGCGTGTCAATTTCGTTAATCATCAATTCCTTTTTGTTGTGGGTGCTCTGTTCGGTCGGCCTCTTCAAGTTGATCAAGTGACGACTTCGAATACCCATCCCTTGTTGCTCGGATTCTAGTTGAGCTGGATATAACTAAGAAATATCCTAAAGAAATTTGGCTAGGTTCAAAAAAATATGGCTACTTGCAAAAAGTTAAGTTCGAGAATTTTCCTGTCTTTTGTTCACACTGTAAGATTTGTGGACATAGTTTGTCGGATTGTTTTGTGGAGCACCTGCATTTTAAGAAGAAAAATCCGATTAAAGATAATTTGGATCTTAATCCTAAGTTGTCTACGGTTAAAGCTCAAATTTGCCCTAAAGAGGAGATTTCTAATGCTGAAAATGAGGATTTTTCTCTGGATCCATCTGCTGATTTTGTTGAGGTTGCTCCGGCTCCTACGACTAATCAAGACTTGGATGTCAATCAAGTTGAGAAGGATAATTTACCTTTTAATGCTTCTTTACATTTGAATGCTCCTAATTTTGATAATAATATGGATAACATGTTTTCTAAGCTTATGGATAATGACTCTATTTCCAATGATATATTCATGCTTCTATGCTAGCTTTAATTGATAAAAATGAGATTTTAAATGAGGTTTTGAATGTTGGTGAAAATATTGAAAAGGTTTCTAATACTGATTTGAGTACTTGTGATTTAAATTGTCCTAATCCTTCTCATTCCTTTAATTCTAATATTAAGCCTTACTCTAACCCGACAACTCAAATTAATAATGTTTTGGAAGAGGGTGAAGTTGTTAGCAAAGATGCCTTAAATGCTCAAATCTCTCCCGATAATATTCCTAGTCAATCTCTCTCGAATGGTGATTTATTGGATAAGAATAAAAAGTTCCAAGCAATTTCTAAAAAGAAAAATAAAACCCATAAAACACAACCTCCTAACTTTACCAGACTGACAAGGTCTAGATCTTCTTTACAAAATTAAATAGTTTCTTTCTTAATTTGGAATGCGAGAGGGATTGGTACTCTCTCCATTAGAAATAGGATTAGAAATCTAATTCGTAATCATAATATCTCTTTCCTGGCTATCTTGGAACCTTTTATTCTTCCATCTAATATTACTCATGTTGCTAGAATGATAGATTTTAATAACTCTTTTGCTAATTCTAGTAATAAAATTTGGATCTTTTGGAACAATTCTTATGTTGTGGAGATTTTAGATGATTTATCCCAAGTCGTAAATGTTAAGATTTCTTATGATAATTTTAGTTATTTTGGTTCCTTTATTTATGCTTCTTGTGATAGGAATGGTAGATGTATTCTTTGGGAAAAACTTATTAGTATTTTCTTCCTCCTTTGATGCTCCTTAGTTTGTTGGTGGAGATTTTAATACTATCCCCTCCTCCTCTAAGAGACTTGGTGGTAGTGCTCCTAACTTATTTTCTATGAAAGATTTTAATGATATGATTTTAGAATGCCATCTTCCTCACATTGATTTTATTGGTTCTAAGTTTACCTAGAATAATTATAGGCTTTGACAAAGGCTTAATAGGGTGATTTTCAATCATCCTTAGATTAATTTTTTCCCTATTACTTATGTGGAGCATTTAAGTAGAACTTTATCTGACCACTCTCCTTTGCTTATCAATATTAATTTTAATATTAATAAATCTCTTTCTCCTATTCCTTTTCGTTTTCAGAATATGTGACTCTTGGTTGATAGATAAAATATTATTTCTAGTAACTAGGAGAAACCTCTTTATCCGGATGATTCTATTTTTGGGATGAAAAGATTTTGGTTTAAATTAAAAATACTAAAACAATGCCTTACTTGGTAGAATAAGAATTGTTTCAAGAATTTTTTTGTCAATCTTAAGAATATGGAGAATTAGGTGATTGTTTTGAAATAAGATGTTGTCAATGATCCTTCTAAAGCTCCGTTGTTGGCTAATGCTAAGGATAGGTTGATATATCTTCAAGACATAGAAGAGACCTATTGGAGACAAAAAGCTTATTTGGAATATATCTCTGATGGTGATAGAAATACTAAATATTTTTATGCCATTATAAATAAGAAAAAAGCTATAAATCATATTCATAAAATTAAAATTAATGATGGATCGTGGTGTTCGGATAAAAAAGATCTTATTGATTCTGTTGTCACTTATTATAAAGAGCTTCTTAATAAAAATGTGTCTTATGATGATATTTCTTGGCTCTGTATTTTTCATTCTCTTATTTATGTTGAGGACAACAACTTTCTTATTTCCTTGCCTAGTGAGAATGAAATTGTTGATTTGCTCCAGAGTATGAATAAAGATTCTGTGGCAGAGCCTAATGGGTATACTACATTTTTCTTTCAAAAATGTTGGAAGATCATTAAACAGAATTTGATTAAGGCAGTTATTGATTTTTTAGGATAATATTTTTCTTAAATTTTTTGCTAGCACTTTCATTGTGTTGATTCCTAAAAAAGGATAATCCTGAAGTTTGAAGTGATTTTCTGCCCATTAGCTTATATGCTCTTTCTTTAATAAACTTATCTCAAAGATTTTAGCTAAAATACTTAGTCTTTTACTCCCTAAAATTATCTCCCCTAATCAAACTGGTTTTGTTAAAGGGAGATTCATCTCCGATAATGTGCTCTTAGCCCAAGAGATGATTCATGAATTGAATGCCAAGGTTAGGAAAGGTAACCTACTTTTTCAGTTAGACATTGTCAAAGCCTATGATAATATTGGTTGGAATTTCCTTTATAAAATTCTAGAATTATTTGGGTTTTCTAATCAATTTATTGCTTTAATTATGAATGGTATTGAGAATTCTTGATTTTTCAGTCTGTTTAATGATGAAGTGCATGAATTTATTTCTTCCTCTCATGGGTTAAGACAGGATGACCCTCTTTCTCCTACTCTTTTCATTATTACTGTTGAATATCTTTCTAGATGTCTTGAGCATTTGTTTAGTAGAATGTCTCACATATATTATAGAACCATTGGTGGGATTCCCATTTCTCATCTTAGCTTTGCTAATGACTTTATTATTTTCCGTAATGCCTCGATTCATTACATTAAAAATTAAGTTCTTAAACAAACTTGGTAAAGAGAGTGGCTTGAATATTAATTCTGATAAAAATTATTTTATTACTAGTTCTAATATCTCTTTCTCTAAGATTAATAATATCAGAAATATTACAGGCTTCTCTCATCAAAATCTCCCTATCAAAGACCTGGGGACTCCCTTATCCAAATAAGAAGAAGAATTCAAACTAAGCTAGAAGCAAAATTTAGGTTTAGGTTTAGGAAAAGAACAAGACCCAAACCAACAAGTATAATAACCTGACCAAAAAGCTCCAAGAAAACCATCCACACAAGGGAGACCAAAGACAAAAAAGAGAGAGAAGCAGCTAAAAGCTTTTAAGGTAAGGTAAACTAGTTTTATCTAGATTAACAAGACCCCTCAATAAGAAGGGAAGATCCTCCTTAGAAAACAATGAAAGTTAGGAGAGTTAGCCCCCAGATTAGCTAGAAAATCAATACGAGTTGCCTTCCCTATAAATGTAAGAAATATGAAAATCTAATTTAGCAAGTAAAGTCTATGTATGGTTAAGCAAATAAATAATTCAGTATTGCCATGGGAATCAATTAAGAAAGGTCAAAAGAAGGATAGCATCAACTTCAATCCAAATTTTAAATAAACCTTTTTGTAAATAAATAGAGATAGCATAGTGAATAGCTTTAAGTTCAACATATAAAATCGAGCAAGGCTCCAAAGGAGCAGCAAAAGCACAAATCACCTTGCCACCATGATCTCTTAAAATCCCTCCACAACCACAACAATCATTAGAGACAGAGCCATCAGTGTTAACCTTAATGAAATCATTGTTAGGTTTAAGCCAAAAAACAATCCTCTATTAAAAGGCACAATATAAGTAGGAAGTTTAATCCCAAGTTTAGAAGCCACAAACTTATACCCTTTAAAATTGGAGGTTTTAAGAAGGTTGGCTTTAAAAAGAGACAATTTTATATTTAGATCTAGCAATAATATGATTATGATTCATAGAGATATTTCAATGCTTCACATCATTTCTATCCATCCAAATATACTAAATAATAGTGATGGCTAAGACAATTTTAACATGCCCCTTTGAAGTATGAAGGAAACAGGCTTCAAGGAGTTGCATAAGAGATGATGAGCCATTAAAATGATGGGTATTAAAAGTATCATCATACCAGTTCCACACTTTAGCAATAATAGAGCCATTGACAAAAATGTAATCCACATTTTCAATATGATAGCAACAATAACATTTAGAGGGGAGGTGAAAACCTTTTTTTCAAAAGATTAGTATCCACAATAATATAATTCTTAAGAATTCTCCAAGTTAAAACAGAAAATGAAATGGGAATAATATTGTTCCAAATTTTAGTAAAAATCAAAGAATTCTAGTTTTTAATCCTAATAAAATGCCACACATCCTTAAGACAAAATCTCCATAAGAAGAAATGTTGAGAAGGATTTGGTTAGGTTCATTAAGATGAAGGCAAATATTAAGAATTCTATCTAGGAATTCATTAAGGACAAGGTTATTCAATTTAGCCACATCCCAAGTATTATTATTAAATAATTGATGAACCTTAAGCACAATAGTAGAGTGAGTATTAAGAAGGGAGTTAATAGAGCCCTAACTAAGCCAATTATCTTACCAAAAAAAATAAAGATCCAGAGTTGATAATCCAAAAAATTAAATTTTCAGCATTTCATTTAATACTACAAAGCCTTCTCCAAACAGGAGAGTCACCATATTTGAAGAAACAAATAAGAAGATGTTTTCCTTGACAATATTTAGTATGCATAAACTTAACCCAATAGCTCTCTTTTTTTCAGAAATTCTGCCACATTTTATAGGAAAAATAAGTAATAGAATTGTCCAAGGTTTTACAACCCAGGCCACCCTCATTATTAGAACCACAACATTTATTCTAGTTAGTCCAATGCATCCTATTGGATGAAGAATTAAAGCCCCAAAAAAAACTGTTAATAAGCATATTCATCCTATTAATGACAGATAAAGTCGGGACAATAGTAGATAAAAGGCAAATAGGCAAAAAAGAGTAAAGGGTGCTTTTAATCAAGGTAAGTCTAGCACCAAAGGAGAATAAATGAAATTCCCAAGAAGATATTTTTTATTTAATTTTTGAATAACCTCAGTAAATAAAAAAGGATCTTTTTCTACCTCTATATAAGGGAGTCCCTAGGTATTTGATAGGGAGATTTTGATGAGAGAAGCTTATAATATTTCTGATACTACTAATCTTAGATAAAGAGATGTTAGAACTAGAAATAAAATAACTTTTATCAGAATAAATATTCAAACCACTCTCTTTACCAAATTTGTTTAAGAACTTACTTAATTTTTTAATATAATAAATCAGAAGAAGTTACCAAGAAGACAAGATGAGAGAGCAAGAGAAAGCTTTAACCCATGAGAGAAAAAAATTCATGCACTTCACCATTAAACATAATGGAAAACCAAGAATTCTCAATACCATTCTTAATTAAAACAATAAATTGATTAGAAAACCCAAATAATTCCAGAATTTTATAAAGGAAATTCCAACCAATATTATCATAGGCTTTGGTAATGTCTAACTTAAAAAGTAGGTTACCTCCCCTAATCTTTTCATTCAAATCATGAATCATCTCTTAGGCTAAACGCACATTATCAGAGATGGATCTCCCTTTAACAAAACTAGTTTAGTTGAGGGAGATAATTTTAGGGAGTAAAAGACTAAGTCTTTTAGCCAAAATCTTTAAGATAAGTTTATCAAAGAAAGAGCATAACCTAATGGGCCGAAAATCACTCCAAACTTTAGGATTATCCTTTTTAGAAATCAACACAATGAAAGTGCTAGCAAAAAATTTAGAAAAAATATTATCCTTAAAAAATCAATAACTGCCTTAATCAAATCCTCTTTAATGATCTTCCAACATTTTTGAAAGAAAAGGATAGTATACCCATCAAGCTTTGCCACAGAGTCTTTATTCATACTCTAGAGCAAATCAACAATTTCATTCTCACTAGGTAAGGAAATAAGCAAGTTGTTGTCCTCAACATAAATAAGAGTAGGAATAACACAGAGCCAAACATCATCATAAGATATATTTTTATTGAGAAGCTCTCTATAATAAGTGACAACAAAATCAATAAGATCCTTTTTATCTGAACACCACGACCCATCATTAAGTTTAATTTTATGAATATAATTTATAGCTTTTTTCTTATTTATCATGCCATGAAAATATTTAATATTTCTATCACCATCAGAGATATATTTCAAAGAAGCTTTTTGTGTCCAATAAGTCTCTTCCATATCTTGAAGACATGTCAACCTATCCTTAGCATTAGCGAACAATGAAGCTCTAGAAGGATCATTGACAACATCTTCTTCCAAAGCAATCACCTCATTCTTCATATCCTTAAGATTGGAAAAGATATTCTTGAAATAATTCTTATTCCACCAAGTAAGGTATTGTTTAAATCTTTTTAATTTAAATCAAAATCTTTTCATCCCAAAAATAGAATCATCCGGATGAAAAGGTTCCTCCTAGTTACTAGAAACAACATTAAAGAATCTATCATCCAAGAGCCACATATTCTGAAAATGAAAAAGAATAGGAGAAAAAGACTTATTAACATTAAAATTAACATTGATAAAGGAGAGTGATCAGATAAAGTTCTACTTAAATGCTCCACAGAGGTGATAAGAAAAAATTAATCCAAGGATGATTAAAAAGCACCCTATCAAGCCTTTACCAAAGCCTATAAATATTCCAGATAAACTTAGAACCAGTAAAACCAATGTCAGTAAAATGACATTCTAAAATCATGTTCTTAAAATCCTCCATAGAAAATAAGTTAGGAGCACTACCACCAAGTCTCTCAGAGGAGGAGATAGTATTAAAATCTCAACCAACAAACCAAGGAGCATCAAAGGAGGAAGAAAAACTAGTAAGTTTCTCTCAAAGAACACATCTATCATTAAGCATAAACAAAGGAACCAAAACAACTAAAATTATTATAATAAATCTTAACATTTATGACTTGGGATAAATCACCCAAAATCTCCACAACCTAAGGGTTGTTCCAAAAGATCCAAATTTTATTACTAGAATTAGCAAAAGAGTTATTAAACCTATCATTCTAGCAGCATGAGTAATATTAGATGGAAGAATAAAAGATTCCAAGATAATTAGGAAAGAGAATTATAATTACGAACTAGATTTTTAATACTATTATAAGGAGAGAGTACCAATCCCTCTCACATTGTAAATTAAAAAAGAAACCATTTAATTTTGTAAAGAAGATCCAGACCTAATCAATCTAGTAAAGTTCAGAAGTTGTGTTTTAGAAATTTTATTTTCCTTTTTAGAAACAACTTGGAACTTTTTATTCTTATCCAATAAATCACCATCCGAGAAAGATTGACTAGGAATATTATCGGGAGAGATTTGAGCATTTAAAACATCTTTGCAAACAACTTCACCCTCTTCCAAAATAGTATTAATTTAAGCTGTCAGGTTAGAGTAAGGCTCAACATTATAATTAAAAGAATGAGAAGGATTAGGACAATTTAAATCACAAATACTCAAATCAACATTAGAAACCTTTTCAATATTTTCACCAACATTCAAAGCCTCATTTAAAATCTCATTTTTATCAATTAAAGCTAGCATAGAAGCATGAATAGAATCATTGGAAATAGAGTCATCATCCATAAGCTTAGAAAACATGTTATTATCCAAAGGGTAAATCATCCTTCTCAACCTGATTGACATCCAAATCTTGATTAGTCGTAGGAGTCGAGCAACCTCAACAAAATCAGCAAGTGGGTCCAGAGAAAAATCCTCATTTTCAGTATCAGAAATCTCCTTTAGGGCAAATTTCTAAGCTTTAACCGTAAGCAACTTAGGATTCAGATTCAAATTATCTTTAACCGGATTTTTCTTCTTAAGATGCGGGTGCACCACAAAACAATCTGAAAAATCATGTCCATGAATCTTACAATGGGAACAAAAGACAGGAAAATTCTCAAACTCAACTTTTTGCAAGTAGCCAAATTTTTCTGAACCTAGCAAAAATTTCTTTAGGGTATTTCTTAGTTATATCCAGCTCAACGAGAATCCGAGCAATAAAGGGACAGGTATTCGAAGCCGTCGTCTAATCAACTTGACGAGGCCGACCGAACATAGCACTCACAACAAAAAGGAACTGATGATTAACGAAATGGACACGCACATTAAGGAGAGAGATCCAAACAGGAACAATAGGGGATTCTTCCTTAATATCAAAAAGCTATGTCCATTTAAGCAATCTCATCTAACAGTTGAAAACAAAATAAGAACGGCAAGAAAAAACACGAGAGTAATCCAAATCATTCGATAACTGAATCAAAACGTGACGAGTCGATCAATCCAACCGAAAAGACCCCAGAAAGCTTCAGACTATGAAAGAAAGATCAGATTTTATCCAGAGTAGGTCGTCAGAAGGAGAACTTACCAACCAAAGTAAATTTAAGTGGCTTAGCAAGCTTTTCCACAACCAGATCAGAGCACATGACCGCGGGCACACCCCGGAAGGAAGTCAAAATAAGATCGAGAGACTCACCAGAGCAAGTAGCCTTACCAGTAAGAACATCCTAGAAGGATTTCAAAGCCATCGAAGGATTTTGACCAGAGATCCTCATAATGCAAGAAGCCCTAGCTGGATCATCCATAAGAGGGGATTTCCCAGTAGAAACCCCACCATAAGGAAGGAGCATGGCAGCGAGGTCGAGAAAGCCCACAAAATCGAGAGAAATCGACGAAAGCACAGCAAAAAACCCTAAACGAAAACTCGCCGCCACAAGGGAAACGAAAATCGCCAGAGCACAGAGATAGCGAGGGGAATTTGATTATGGGTTTAGGTTTGAAAAAAAATTACCATCATTAGGGTGAAATCTCTGGGTAACTTTTTATTTCCAATTTAACCCTTCTCATCACAAATTGCACTCCCACACTTGCTCGCTTACAGCATCATCTTTTTGCCTCACACATGATTTACAACCTTGCACTAGACCTCCTGCCTACAACCTCGCATGACAAGCATGCTCCCATCTTGCATGAGTGCATCAAACCTCTGCCTGCAACCTACCACGCAGTCCATGCTTCCATCCTGCACTACTTGTCCTTAGCGTATGGCTAAAGTGCTCTACACTTATAATGTTTTGTAATTAAAGTCCTCATCCTAATCTATAATTCATTAGAATGTGAATGCAATTAGACAATATTTAAACATGTATAAAATGAAATTATGTATTAATTGATATAAAAAAAATTATAATTTAGTAATTTTAATTATTTTCAATTGTAGCTTCATAACAAAAGAAGATGTAGAATGGATCATGCTCATCTCAAAGATTTAATTTATGCGAAATATAATTGGCATTAGTTCGTTGATACAATCATCGTAATGTTATTGATCCTCTCTTTAAATGATATATAAGATGTAAATAAGTGGTTCAGAAAAAATGGATAATGAGTCAATTAAAAATAATGAATTAGTTATTATCAAGGTTGATTTGATTTAGAGTATTGTTGCAAAAGCTATTGGTGTTTATAATAGAATTTATAATATTTGAGATCGATCCAAAGGCAAAGAGAAGGAATCTTCATATAGGTTGTTTAACATTATTGCAACTAAACATAAAGATGATGAGAGGAATAAAAAAGATTATGATTTAAAATATGATAACACTAATAGATGAAATAAGGCTTTTATAACTTATGATGATAATGATTCTTAAGAAGACTTGTTTAGTTTCTTGTTAAAACATTAGGCTTGAAAAAAATAATTGTCATATTTTCAAATATAAGTAGTTAAGGTAATGAGCATTTAAACATCACTTTTATTATTTTTATTAATATGATGGTTTATCTTTCATTTTAATATTTTTTTCATATTTATTTGCATTTTGATTCATCATTCTTTTTTTTTTTTGCCATTTTAAAAAAAATGCGTTGTGCTGTGTACACTATGCACCAAAACTGAGGACCTTTGCACTCTGTGCACTATTCACTATTTACAAATATAATCCAGCTTTTTAACTTGTTTTGATCTTTTGACAATATTTTACATGGTTTCCAGTACTATTTCTCATCCTTCCTTATCATATAATTTTCTAATATTTTTTCAATAAGAATTACCTCCATTATAATAAAGATTGTCCTCATCTTATTAAAGCAAGCCTGCTGCTCTCTTCTCCTTCAATGAGAAATAAATCTTTGTTTAATAGAATGCTCACCCTCTCAATCCTTGGTGAAATCTAGGTGAGAAATTAGCAAGATCGTGACTCGCCGAAGTCGATCCGAACCGATGAGATCGGCTCAAGCAACCGCGATTTCGAGCCGAATTCGAATTTCGAAATTTCGAGCGCGGTGGCGCTGCGGCAAGGAAGGATCGAACACCGGCGACAGACAACCGTCCATTAATTGACTAAATCTAAACTAAAATCCCTATTCTAATTTACGCCGACCCGAGGCCCGTCTTTCATCTTCGCCTTTTCTCGCTCTTCTCCTTCTCCTCCGTTTCACTCCGTCTGTCGTGTCTAGCTTATCAAGGCCGCGCTTCGTGATATCGACCGCCGATCGCTTGGTTTGTTTGCTTGATCTGGTCTCAGACACCGTAGGTTGTGCTTCCTTTGCTCCGTAAATATTTTCGATTTTCTTTCATTTCGATTCTGTAAGTATTTCATGGAATCATTATGTTGGTTATTTCAATTGTTTCATTATTCCATTATTTGAGGTATTGATTTGGGATGTTTCAGCTTGTTTTAAGCATTCATGCCAATCATGCGATCTATGTTTTTTTATGGGGACTGGGTACTTGGTAATTTGGGTTTGTAACGATTTTATGTAAGCATCATAGATGTTCGCCACCACGTTGTTTTTGGTTCCGCCGCCCGTCTGGGTTTGTAAGCTTGTAACGATTGTTGCCTCACTTGCTCATGGTCGCTTGAATGTTGCTTGCATTGCATGATTTCTTTCATTTCCTAATTGTATTTGTTTCACTACCGTGGAGTTGATCTTTGCCTCTTGAATGCCTCCGACACCTAGTAGGAACTGCTAGTTGGCTTCATTGTCGCTGCCTCATGCCTATTGGAGGTTATTTGTTGCTTTGTTTACTTGTTTGTCTGCATCCATGGGACATGTTATGATGTTCACATGCCTTTCCCGCTTTAGTGACTTGGTTGTTCGCTTGATGTTGGTAAATGTTGTCATGTTGATAGATTTCTTGGTTGTAAATATATGGGGATCTTTTATGTATAATCCAATCTTTAAGAGATTGATTGTTTTAAGTGATTCTGTATTGCTTTTGTTTCATTTCTTATACAATGGCAAGTCCTCCTAAAAGTAAATCTATTAGTTTTTCAAGTTTTACCTATTGATGATAATGCAACAACTCAAAATGAGAGTGGGTGAAATAGCTTCGAAGCGCTAAGATCAAGGGTAAGAGACAACGATCCAAGTTTGCAACACTTCAAGAAATTAAAAAGGAAAAATGGTGCGTAAGTTTAAATGTAATTATTGTGTTAAATCATATGAAACAAAAAACCTGGAACCACATCTCGCTAAGTAGACACTTCAAATCAAATCACTATAAAGAAAGTTGATAACAAGGAAAGAAGCAAAACTATTTGATCCAAGAAGGAGGATTTAGAGGAAACCGGTTCAATATCTAGTTTATGTGTTCCATGATCATTCTAGAATAAAGAATATTGTGGCTAAGATGATTATTGTTCATGAATATCCATTTATGATAGTTGAACATCTATGGTTCAATATTCACGAAATCGATGAATCTAAATTATCATAAAATTTCAAGATTTGGCATCAAAAAGTTTGAAGTTTATGAAAAGATAAGTTGAAAAAAAGTTTGAAAGTTGTTGAGAGTTTCATTACTAGTGATCACGGACTTCAAATCAAACAATTGGTTATATGTGCTTCTGTGCATTACATTAGTTCGATTGGAAATTACAATCTAGGATAATTAGTTTCATTGATTTGGATCCTCCTCATAGTGATTGATTTCTAGAAGTTTGTTGCAATGAACAACAAACAAGCATATAAATGCATCATCTAATGATGTAGCAAATAAATCGAAAGCTTTATTCATTAAGATTCTATGATTTCTTCCATGTTCGATGTGCCATATTTTAAACTTAATGGTGCGTGATGGATCAAAGAAATCGCTCAATAACCGAAAGGGTAAGAGAGTCTATTTTATTTATAAAAGATCTCGTCGCTACATAAATTTGGAGAGATAAGAAGATTGCTTATCCACATCAAAGGCACTTTGCATTGACATTACTTTGAACTACATACAAGATGAAATTGCTTTTATTATAAGAATGTGTTTCCCGAATATGCATGGATCTCAATTATATATGGTTGCCCTCGCAAGAAGGGGTTAATTTTGAGAAAGTAAGAGAGTCGCATTTTTCATCGACATCAAATTTTTTCGTGTTCATCCTAAATAATAGATTGCTTCCCAATCTAGTTCTAATCAAGAGAATATATGAGAATGCTCATCTAGTACTATTTTTATTTCAAACATGGCAAGTAGCATGAAGGCTAAATTTGATAAGAGTGAGTGTTCATTGTTATTTTCGATTGCATTTTAGATCCAGAATGAAACTTTTGCTATCAATTACTACTACCCCAAATTTATGATGTTCACATTGTGAATGAGAAGAAGTAAAACAAAAACTTTTGAGCTATCTATTATTACTCATTGATATTACCTGCAGAGAACCATCAAGCATCCACCTCTCAATCTGAAAGAAACATTTGGTGGTAATGCTTCACATTTGATGATTGTTGACTTCATAGATTCTACCTTCTTAGTACCACGTAAGTCGATCCGAGATATACCTTGATGAAGCATGTGAAATGCCCAGATGAATTTGACATTTTGGAGTGGTGGAAAATGTCGCTATGAAATATAAAACTCTCTCAAAGATGGCCAAAGATATTTTTACCATCCCAAGAACCACCGCTGCTTCAATCGCCTTTAGTGGTCGGTACTGCATTATAGAAGTTCAATTTCACCAAGAACATTAGATGCTGTGTGAAACCGATTCGATATATAAATCATCAAAAGATCCATTGGTAATATTATCTTACTTTTTATTTTATAGACAATTTCTCTCCTTCTTCTATATATGAGTTTTTTTAATCTATTGCAATTTCGCTCGATGCTGGAAGAGAACTTTATAAATGTAAAAGCTTATCCACTAATCGATATATGAAAATCGATATCATTTCGCTTATGCTTCTTTATTTTTGGAGACTTTTCTACCAACATACTATTTGATCATTTTTTTTATCTATGTATATATTTTGAGACTATTTTCTTTCAAAGAAAGCTATGTAACATCACATTATATTGCTTCGTGTTTTTAATATTATTTTTAGAGATATGATGCCCAATGATAAAATTGAACCGAGATTGATTAATGGAGGCTGTGATTAATTTTATACTAATAGTGAAATGATTTGGATGATCTAACTTTGAGGCCATTTCATCGCTAGTGATATACATAATAGTATATTACTTGATATTGTATGTAAGTTTCACCTAGATTTGAAATTTTTGCTTGACATTATAAACATATTGTTTCATCTTACATTCTTACTATATTTTATCTACTGATGCATGCAATAATATAAAAATTTTGGGTTGCAATTTTATTTTGACTTTACAAACCTATTTGCTTCATCTTGTCATCTTCCATAGTTACAAACTTACAATCTTACTATATTTTATGTACTAATGCATTCTACATCCTTACATGATTTGCATTCTACATTTTGCTAGTTAGTCACCCTAAAATAAAGAACTCAACTCGCTTTTTTGAGGGCACAAGTCATGAGGTTACCATTTATAAGATTTCTTGAGGAGAGACTATTGTAGCAAATGATTTAGCCAAGTTTCATTCAAGATTATGTTGAGCTTCCCATGCGTATACTATCTTGTGATCATATATTATATCATTCTTATGTCTATTGGTCTTATAAGTGATAGTCTTGGCTTGGAGATTTCTACATTCTTACATGGTTGTGTGTTGTCTTTGCATTTTCCTTTTGTAGTGTATGTCTGGCCGATCCGCCGATCGATCTTTCACTCTTTGGGAATTTGAGAGAGTTTTTGTTTGCCTCTCTTTAACCTTGACAACCTTGTTCGCTTGTTCGGTTGTTCCTTTTGGGCCTTTGGCTTGCCTACGCTGTTTATTCCGGGTGTGGAGCATGTAAGTGTGTAACCCGTGTTGGATTTTTTTGGACTGTGGTTATTTGGTTGGTTGATTGGTTCACTTGGTTGGCTATTTCGAATTTGGATCACTTGGATGGGGTGTGTTGGTGGGTGGGACATTCTGGTAACTGCGGTTAGCTCTGCTTGATGGCTTTTCTCATCGGCTTGCTCTACTCATCCTATTCGGTTTTGCATTGTTGGTGCGCTTTTTTATTTTTTTTTGTTACTTGCCTCAGCTCTAACCTTGTCGTGTTGGATTTATGGTTTGGACTTGGACTTATATTTTACTGGTTGGTTGATTTCACTTGGCTATTTTGGAATTAGGATCACTTGAGTTGGATGGGTGGATGTGTAACGGTCATGTTGGGTGGTCGTTATTGTTTAACCTGTAATCAGGGCTTTGGGCCCTTGGTCAATTTTGGGGTTCTTGAACCGATGTGCTCTTTGGTGTCGTCGTTTGTTTTGGTCCTGGGTGCTTTTTGGTTATTTTGTCTGTTGGTCAGTTTTCGCTGCGTTTTGTTATTTTGTTGCTTGTTGCCTGGTGGTGTGGAGCCGTGTGGAGGATATGAGATCTAGTTTATCATGAAGAATTTTTGCTTTTTTAATTTTCACGATGATGAGAAGAGAATATATTTGTAATTTGGGTAAATTCATTTGTTTTGCTTCATTATTCATACCAAGCATTGGATGGCAAGCAAGAGCCTTTATTCCCGCTTTTCCACTATTTAATGCATGATATTTTTGATTTGTGTCACTTTTGCAAGGGATTTATTTTTCTATCTTAAGGCTAATGGATGGCTTTGGCAACCTGAGGTTGGAGCATTCAATTATTGAAGTAAAATATAAAATTACAAATTTTCGCTAATGCTAATGCTTGAAGATGGATTATTTTCTCGACTCGAGTCCCACAAACAAATTTATATCGGTTTGAAACAGATTTTCCTTTAAAATGCAATATTATTTTGTCATTTGTCAATTGTCAATCCTTCTTTGCTATGACGAATCAATGAATGCTCGCTCCACGCTCGAACGTAGGGATGAAACTTAATTACGAAGTTATGTGAAACAATCAGAGTTTTAATTTTTTTCAAAAAGAGCAATCATGTATTCATGTAAATGCCTTTATGCTTCAGATTCAGACACACTCTAAGAATTATAGAATCAAGTTCAATGCCTGAGTAATTTTCTTTTGTTGTATGTTGTTATGTCTTAATAAATTATAAAATGGCTAAGTAATTTTCGCTTCATACACATTGTTTTGTGGTAATAAATTATAGAATCAAGTTTGATAACCCATTGATTTGATCAATTGTTTATAGTTAATGCTTTTACAAAGAATATAGTGAATATATAGAATGAAATGCTTAGTTGTTGATTTTATAATTAACTTGCTATTATTATTTGTGATTTGTCAAGAAAAAGATTTGTAAAATTTAAAATTAACTTGCTATTAATAAGAAAAGTTTTATTTATTCTTTTGTTTGTTGGCTATTTTAATAATAATGTATATTGTCTGGTGATTGGTGAAATTATCAAAGTAATTAAGTTTATTATTATATTGTTATTTTATTTTCTTTTTAGCAAATTATTTATTAAAATGTTAATGGTTTCAATAATATTTGTTTATTCTTGTCTTCTTGATCAAACTAATTTGAATATAGGTATATTTTTTTTTCCTTTATAAAAAAAGAATGAAAAATGTAAGTCATCTTAAGTAAAAAAAATGGTGCGCTTTAAATGGATTTTATTTTGAGCCAAACCAGCTTTTGTATTTCGAGCTCGATTGGATTAACGACGCGGCGGCCCGATTGAGCCGAAATCACATTCAGCCGGATCGAGCGAGCTCGATTCGATCCCGAACTCGAAATTCGACTGAGCTCGAGCGAATTCAATTTTGAGCGATTTCGAGCGACTATGGCTCGCGAAATCGGCTCGAACACACCCCTAGTGAAATCTCTATGAATCAACAAAATTTGGAGGTAATTCATAGTTGCATGTCTGATTTACAAATGAAGCGCAACTATTCTATTGGTCTCATCGACATCGATATTATCATTATTAGGTTTTCATCAAAATTAGACTACATAAGGCTTTTATCAAGACATTCATACAATATCAGTGACTATTTGCCCCCATCTTGATTGCTCCATAAAACTACCGGTCATTCCAATATAAATCTCATTTCCAAAACTTCATTTGCATTATTTTAATGAGTCTATACTTTACCCGTTGGCTTTTTTAGAAAAACTTTAAAAGTGGATGTTGTGACAACACATCTTAGAAAACCTTCCATTGCTAGAGCTTTAGTAGAGTTTGATGTTTCATCTCACTTTGGAAAGGAGATGTGGATCGAATCTCTGTCTTTAGATTATTAGCAAATGGTAGAATTTAAAAATATCCCATTATATTGTACTTTTTGCCATGTTTTTAGGAAAAAACTCTCAAACTATATCAAAGCTCATCCTAAGTTAAAAACTCCAAATGTCACACATAAGATGTTCATTACAACCTCTAATTCAACCCCCTATCCAGTTTTGTGGATTATCCATGTTCATTTGTTCAAATTCAATCTCAAAACTTGGATCTAAGTTCAAACTCCCCGTTGGAGTTAGTGGTTGTTGCTAGTAGTCCTACCAATCAATCAGTTCAAATTTTGTTCACCATTCATTGAAATTGTCAGTAGAAATAATCATCTTAACATTGAAATAACTCAACCCCACCATATTTGTATATACAATATTAAAAATATATCTCAACAACTATCTGATTTGGATAGGAGCAATAAGAGTATAGATTCTCAAGTGGATAAGAAATTTCATATTCTATATATTAGAAAGGGCAAAAAATAGAACTTATCTAGATTAACAAAATTTTAAGCTAAACAACTCAAATGAATGTTTGTAATTTTTATGATTATAAGATGATTTGTCGTCTCATTTTGTGCTTATGTATTTTTTCTTTTTCATTATAATTCACAATAATTGCTTTTATTGTACTTATATCTTTACCTAATTAATATTTTTTAATTTTTAAAAAAATGTGTAGATTATTATAGTATATTTATTAGTATTAATTAGAATGTATATTACATGATTTTCATGTTGAACTTACACACAGAAAGTTAATTGTTAATTAAAATAATTATAAGTCTGCTATTATCAAACATGGGAGGTAGGATACTTCTAAATTCTAATAAGATTCCTATAAACTTAGAAGAAATTAAATGTGAAGAAGGTGGAGCCACATAAAAATTAAAAAATCAATGAAATTTTGGTATTAAAATTTAATGGATAAGAAGCACAATAGTTATGCTAAAAGATTCTTGACAAATATCAAATGTTCAGATCATCAGAGTCAAATTTTTTCAAGACAAGCAAAATAAAATTATTTTTTCGAGAAAGGGAAAATAATGGAAATCATTTGCATTGAGACGAGTAATTTTATAACCTAAACAATATTGAAACTTTGGTTTACATTAGTTGGTCTCTTATAGTTTTTTTAACTTTATATTAGGTTATTTTGGCATAAACATGCCAACATTGATGATTCCTACAGAGATCAGGTTGCGTTCTCTAATTTTACATTAATTTAGTTGCCATAGAATTGCTGGTTCACAATTCTGTTCACTCTCAAGATTTGCTAGCATAGTTTTTATTTCCTCCACCTGCTTGCTCACTGTTACTTCAGTTTCTAGATTCATTGTTCCTTCAGAACGTTAATTCGTTATTGCCAGGAACCATTGATTCACCGTTGCTTGATGGAGCAATGGCATGCAGTAGAACTTTTGTAGCTGAAAATCACTGATTGGCGGGAATCATGACTTGCGCATGAAACCACAATAGACAAAAGCCCAGGCTGTGACTTGTAACTATTGAACTGAAGTAGCAGTCCATTCTCCCAGGATCTCTGCTTTGCTAATTTATGGGACGAAATCAGGCTTGTGATTCTATCACTACAGTAGATTGCTATGATGTTGCCAATTTCGGGTTCTTTTGTGGTTATAAATGTAAGGTCTTTGGGCATATAAAAAGCAATCAACTGGTTGATGAAAATGAAATTTCAGTTTCCTCAAATTTATGATGTGAACTTTTCAAGTGCGAAATGGTGAAATGAAGCCTTCTCCTTAACACTTGCGTAATGACTTTTTTTCATTGTTCGTCACTTTCCTACAACTTTTGTTTAGGTTTGCATGTTAAATTGGCTTTAGTTAAGTCTCCTACAAACTGATTTTTTATTTTCCATGTGAATCTTAATGACAAGTGATTTTTACACATCTCAAATTTCCTGCATAAATTTCTATTTGATTGATCATTGCATTATTATTTTAACTATAAGAATGAATACTTGTTTAAATTAACAGTCGGGTAACTGTAAATCTTGATTTAGAGTGCTTGATCTTGTGTATCTCATCCTAAATTTGCATTAGAAAACTCTAAATTCTTAGATTTTCTGTGAAATAGATATAGAAATGAGTTTCGGACTTCAGTTAAATTTCTAACAATCAGTTAGCTCAAACAAGAATGGAAGGTCAAGTCTATGCACCAATGGTTCTTAACAAAAACAAAAATCAAAAAACAGGGTAGATGCACACTAGTATTTTGTAACTTGATCAAAGATACTTGAGATGATGAGACTAAAAGGAAAACTTCATCTTTAGTCCATTCACCATCACAAAGATAATTGTAGCTAAAATTTCCTACAATTAATAAACATTTTCTAGATAGGTGAGCATAAGCTCACATGAATTAAGTTAGTGAATTTAATTATTACCATACTTTCATGAACAAAAACCTATCAAATTAAGACAATAGTAACAGAAACGACCAAACTCATGCATGCCACTGTCATTCACTGCAGTTTTTGATATTCACATGTCATCCACTTCCATCTTACCTTATTATTATTATTATTATTTTAGACAGTTCAAAGCAAATTTGATGAACCAGATTTAATCATGCATCGTGAATGGAATATTGTACTTGCAAAAACAACAGTTTCTGCATACCATTTTACACATGAAAATTCCACATAGCACAGATGTAAATGGAATAATAACATCAGCTAGCAGATAATCCTTACAAGTACTTCTGTCTGATATCTGTATGAATTCATTGCAATAATTGACCTGTATAAAACCAAGATCAGAAAAAGTATCTAATGCGAAGCATGACTCTAAAAATCAAAATAATGTGAATAACTTCAAAAATATATATGCCTGTCTATAATAACAGAACCATAGTAGAAGAACTAAGCACTATAACACTTAAAATAATATCAAAAAAAAATTATAAGACAGTTATCTTTATTTTATCAAGTAATGGGGTCGTCCTTTCTTTAGAATTTTCTAAATGGCACGTAGCAAGATGTTCAATACTCAAGGGATTATTTATATCCAGAGAAGATTGCATAAACTACTGAAAACAGATCTGTTCATGAATACTGCAATCAAAGAAAGCACGGTTACTTCTCATTTCAAGATTTCAACCATGAAAACAAAACACACATTCAAGTGAAATCTTCCCTACCATCATTAATTTCGTAAGTCTCATATTCTATTAGGTTTCCCTCAAGGAATGTTAACTGACTTGGAGCAGGGAAATTTTGAAAGAATAATCATGCATGACCAAAAGTGAAGAGTTGCAATAGGGTCAACAAATAGAACTTGTCTAAATAATCATGACATAACCTTAAATCATTATAAAAGAGGCATCCCTGAAGTTAGATCGCCGATGCTTGAAGGAATAATATGCAAGGTACGCAATGCCTCGTGGGTAAGCAATAGGTTCCCAGCATTATGGACTGGATGTGGCAAAAAATTAGTCCATAAACCAAAATTTAGGTTAGAAACTTGGAATATATTAATAAATTAATGAAATTAATAGATATTATAGTTCATAGAAAGATAAGTATTTTATGTGTTCAAGAAACTAAATGGGTTGTGGACAGGAGGAGATTGATAGTTTAAGTTTTAAACTTTGGTATTAAGAAGTCGAACTAAATGTAAGTATGACGATTATAAGAAGTTTGAAGGATAATGTTATAAATATTAATGTGGAGATAATTATATCTTTAAAGATTATTGTTGATACCAAGATTACTAATATTATAAGTGTTTATCCCTCAAGTAGGTTTGGATGTAAAAGAAAAAAATTTTGAATGAATTAGGATTAATACAAAAATACCTTTGAAAAAAAAAATATTTATTGGAGGAGATTTAAATGACATATTAGTAGAGTAGAATATTTTAAAAGTATTCATGGTGAAATTTGACTAATGAAGGTAGGACTATATTAGATTTTGTCTTAAATTTACGATTAGAATAATACTTTATTTAAGAAAAGAGATGAACATTATTACTTATAAAATGATCTAGTAAAACGGTGATTATTTTTCGACAAAAATAGATCGTTTAGATCAGAAAGATTGTAAAATTCAGTGAAAGTTTAAGACCAACATCGATTGTTAGTTTTAGATTTTAAGATGAAAGATTATAAGAAAAAATAAATCAAAATATCATCTCAGATTAGATGGGGCATTTAAAGAACACAAATTAAAATATTTTAAAGCATTCTACAAGAGCTTAGAATTTGAATGTTCATGTGTTTAATGTTATGGGAAAAGAGTGTGAAATTAAACAGTTAAAAAATGCTTGGAGAATCAAAAAAATTTTTTTAATAAAAATAATTAGTGGTGAGTCGAGTGAAAAGATAAGAAGATTATTATAAAGCGGTTTAGATGTAAAACTAGAAAAGAAAGATATAAAGTACTGAGATTCTAAAAAAATAATATATTATACAAAAAATTTAGATTTTATGATTTATACAATATATTAGAAGGTGAAAGATATATGTATAAGTTAACCAAAGGATGAAGTAAGAAAGATCTGTGAGAAGTTAGAAAATAATAAAATTCTTTTCTTAGAAAAGATATTGAAAATAGGTGGATGAGATTTTGATAAACTTTTCAATGAAGGATATGAAAGTACGATTGATTTTAACAACCTTAATACCCTAAACAAAAATAGAAAATTTTATTTTTATCGTCGTATTAGTAAATATGAAGTTAGAGAAGCCTTAAAGAAAATGAAATATGAAAAAACAGTAGGACCTGATGATATTCCAATAGAAGTGTGGAAATGTTTAGAAGATCAAAGAATTTTTTAGCTTACAAATATTTTTAATGTTATTTTAAAGACTAAAAGATATCAGATGAGTGGAGAAAGAGTTTGTTGGTTCATATATTTAAAAATAAAGGTGATGCACAAGAGTATGCAAATTATAGAGGAATTAAGTTAATGTGTCATACATTAAAATTATGAGAGAGTAATTGAGCATAGGTTATGATGGATATAAAAATTCCTCACAATCTTTGGTTTCATGCTAAAAATCTACTATGGATCTTATACATTTGTTAAGAGGTTTGATGGAAAAGTATAGAAAGTAAGGAGGATCTACATATGATATTTATTGATTTGGAGAAAGCTTATGATAAAGTTTTAAGAGATGTTCTTTGGAGAGTTCTAGAACAGAAAGGCATTAATATTAGTTATATTCAAGTCATCAAGGATATGTATACTAGAGCTGTTACTTGTGTCCAAACACAAGGAGGATTGACAAAATATTTTCCTATTTCAATTGGATTACATTAAGGATCAGCTTTAAGCCCTTATCTTTTTTGCTTTAGTTATGGATGTTCTTATTAGGCATTTACAAGAAGATGTACCTTGGTGTATGCTTTTATGATGACATTCTTCTTGTTGATAAAACTAGAGAGGAATCCAAGAGAAACTTGAATTATGGAGGTCAACCTGAGTCTAAAGATTTTGTTTAAGTGGATCTAAAATGAATATATTGAGTGTAATTTTTAGTTGTAAGTTAGTGCACATTAGATGAACAAGTCAAAAAAGAGTGATTCGTGATATTTAGGCTCTATTGTTCAAAATAATAGTGAAATAGATGGAGATGTTATTAGTAAATTCAAGTTGGATGATTGAAATGGAGGAATGCATCGGCTTTGTTGTGTGATAGAAAAGTTAAACTTAAAGGAAAATTTTATAAGATGGTGGTAAGACCTACAATGACTTATGGTGTAGAATGTTAAAAATAAAAGAGAAGCATAAGACTAAGTTAAGTGCTGAGGATGAGGATGCTCGGGATGAGTGGCTTTACTCTTAGAGATAAAATGTGAAATGAGTAGGAAAAAAAGTTGGAGTAAATGGCGATAAGATTAGAGAGTCGTCTTAGATGGTTTGCACATAAAGCGTCGCCATCGACAATTAGGAAAGTAAATGCATTAGATTTATCTTATGTTAAGAAAAGTAGAGGTAGACCTAACAAGATTTAATTAAGATGTATAAAAAATGACCTTAGTATACTTGAATTAAATGAGAATTTGACACATGATAAGACATAATGGAGACGTAGGATTCATGTAGCCGACCTCACTTAGTGGGATAAAGGCTTGTTGTTGTTGTTGTTGTAATCATGTATGACCAAAAATGAGTAAATATTTTTATATACAAAAATATTTGTTTCTTTTTCGAAACTTCAAAAGGTAAATCTGCTAAATTAGTACAAAAAAAAACCTTCAAGCAGTACTCTCATGTCCATTATTAATTAACCACCCTTCTAAGAATTGCTACGGAAACAACTCTATGAGATACAATTATAGTTACTATATGAGCTCCACAAGGAGCACGTCTTGAACCCTAGCTGTTTGACGAGGCATTCTACAACTAAGTTTTGACGGGGTTCAACATTCCCAAAATAATAAACAGAAAAATCAAGCTTCTCCGCAAATCCATCCTACTCAAAGAAACTCTAGTAGTTTCCACAGAGCACATTTAAGTTTTCAGGATAAAATAAAATTTGTAAATACCTAAAAACAAGCCTTTTTATTTTATTTTATTTTTTTTTATTAAAGTCAGTATTTAGTCAAAGTGAAAAAAACTAGGAGCTAATAAATAACCATTGATTTGATGGTAAATAACATTCAATTTTAGAATCATTTTCCAATTAAAAAAGGCGAGCAAATGCAGTCTACCATGCAACCAATTCGAAACATACCATCAAATAGAAAGAACTCAATCAAAGAGCTTGAATACGTGCTGAGGAAGCCACACGGGAGGAAGGTTCCATGAGCTGAATAGGAAGTGATACAAGAAATGCCGGGGCAGGTTCAATGTTCCCTAGCTTGGCTTAAAGAATTTAGTGAGGGAAGCATTAATGGTGGGTTGTGGTTTGTGTGAGGGAGAATAAATGAGTTTGGTATCCTTATAGTTTGTTAGAGTTCAGCCACCAGTTATTTGTTTGTCGGCAATATATAGAGTGAGGAAGAGTGTGAAGGGCTATGCAAAAATTGAAATCATCATTTCCCTACTCATTTTCTTCCTCTTATCATCCTTATTGGAGTTGTCAGCATCCTCTAATTGCCTTTGTTTTCTTACTTTCTAACTCTTGTGTTCTATCAGTTGGTGCTCTCATTAGCATACTAGGTGCTCCAGCAACCCTATATTGCTTGATGTCTTAAGATAGGAATGCAGTGAACAAGATGACAAAATGACACGACCACAGAGAAGTACACTATTCAAAATATGACTGGAATGCCAATGTAGGGGTGGCTAGTGAAGAAAACTACAGTAACATAACGAGACCCAAGAATGAAATAACTCACAGTCTACTCAAAGTTGTGCAACTACAAATTCTACGATATGCCAAAGGCAACTTGAAAACATGGATATACAAAATCAAATAATTTTATTAATTTCCCCACCTAATGAATGAAGATAAACTGACTGTAACCTCCTTTCTTATGGATAGCTTGAAAAGGTAGAACCACTAATTGGCTAAAACACAATGAATGACAACATGGGAGGGGTTTCTTAGCATTTTTGCAACCTTTTTGACCCATCAAAGTACTTAACTGGGGAAGGGAGCTGATAAAAAACAACCTCAGTCACTAAGTAATAATAACAATTTGAACAAATCTCAAATCAGATAATTGGAGTGGATTAATTAGATTTAAAAAGTTGCTTAGAATCTAGATTACAAATAGATATTCACTAACCCAAGACATTGGATCAAGCTACTGAGTTAGCTAAGTTAATGAGAATAAAATAAACGTCACCAAGAGACCCAACATTAGATCAATACAGAATGGTTCTTCTACTCAAGACCTATTCCTGCCACTTTAATGCCAAGCCCTCCAAACCCCTGTCCAGTGTCAAGCATGCCAAAATGCCAGAACTGGACTACTAAAAACCCTTGGCCAATAAAGAAATTAATGGCAGTGAAGATGATGGAAACAGAAAAAGGTTTATGCTACCACTATGATGAGGCTTTTCATCACGATGATGTTTACAAAGGAAAAATATTTGCATTAATGATAAAATCGAAGACAATCCAAACGAAACCTAGAATGTTTGGAAACGATCACTAATATCGATGATGGATCCTAGTCAATGGAACAAAAACCTCTAGCCATATATTTTCATGATTTAAAAAGGCAAGAATCAACAAACACATTGTGAATAGAGGAAGAAATAAGGAAAGCTTGTGTACAGGTATTGATCAATGATGGCTCCATATACAACTTCATTAAACAACATTGCATGTTCTTCCAATTTAAGGAGTCAAAGTTGCCTAGGTAGTGCAATGGTAATAATTGTTACAAATCTCATCACCAACAATGATTCTTTGTCCATGAGATTTACAAAGTAAAGAAAGACGCATGATGTATACCAAAGGAACAATTGGATCACTCAGGCCTACAGAGCTCGGCTCAGACCTAGTTGCAAACCACCTAGCAACCGAGCCAAGCCAAATCAAGTGCAGTTTCTGACAAAGAACTGACTGCCACACCAAAAGAGCTCATGACAATCACTTTCAAATAAAAATTAAAAAAGAGCTCACCACATCTTGTTAAGTATACTTGCCTAACTTACCCGCTAGAGATACTCGACCAAGGAACTTACACATTACCCACCTAAAATAAAAATTAGTAAGGACTCATCTTGTCCACTCGCTCCTACTCAGGACCCAACAAGTAGCCTCATATGGAAGGCCACATTAGCAGAGAGTCATCATCACCACTATACCAAATTATTATATATGTGTCAGTATTAGAGTAGTCCACTATGTCTATACCTATCTTCTTTACTAATTATTATTTATAGTGTAGTCATTCATGTTGCTCTCCAACCCAAAAAAAATAAGAAGTCATTAGATATATTTGAGACCATTTTTCACTTTTAACCTTTTTATCTCTATTGGAGACTTTTAACTTTTTATAGGATTTTACTTGGATATGGGTTCATATTATGTGCTCTCTTTCTCAAATTGCCTATCTAGTCTACTCACCTAAGCACTCTCTCTCTCTCTCTCTCTCTCTCTGATCCAACACCTAAGTTGAAGGGAAAAACTATAACAAACATCAAAGGAAGTTAATCCAATTACTCAAAGGATCAATAGTCTCATTCTTCCAACTCACTAGCACAGCTATCTAACCTGACATTCAAGGAAAGAAGAAATGTGAACTAATTTAACAAATATTATAAGATTTAATCAAATATCCAAGCTTCCACTCAACCACCCTCAATTATGCCAAGAAGATATCTATATACATCTCAAAGCCAAAACACTTCTTGTGAACCATAGTTATATCAATACCCTCAATTCCTCATTTCCAAAAAGGAGCAATAGAAAATGGTCGATGAAATGCTTGAGTCGATAATATTTTTCAACTCAAAATTAGTCATTTCTTTTCATCGAGCTTCTAGTTAAAAGGTGAATCTCGTTAACAAACACTTAATAAAGTTATCATTCCTCAACTTTATCCTATTCACATAATAAATGAGATACTCAATGAGCAAATTGGGATCACAATCTATTTAAAGTTGAACAATGGGTGGGATATCATCAAGAGAGGATGGTCGAAGAGAATGCACCAAAAATAAGATTTTAGATACATAAAAAGCATTACAATACTATCATTTGACTTAGCAAATGCTCCTCCAACTTTTATGATATCATTAGCATTATCCTAAAACCATACAACTACCACATCAACAACAACAAGCCTTTACCCACTACCCGGGGTCAACTATATGAATCATTTTTCTCCACTATGTCCTATTATGTGTTAAATTTCATTTAGTTCTAATAAAAGAGGACATTTTTTATATTTCCTAACCTAGTCTTTTTAGGTCCACCTCTGCCTTTCTTTAGATAAATCGAATCTAATACTTCTACTTTCTTAACTAGGTCATCGAACAGCTGACGTTTTATGCGACCAACCATCTAAAGCAACTCTCTCTAATCTTATCTGCCACAAAAGCTACTCCAACCTTTTCACATGTATATTCGTTTCACATTTTATCTAAAAGTGTAAAGCCACTCATCTACCTAAGCATCCTTATCTTTGCAACACATAACTTAATTTTATGCTTCTCTTTTATTGGCCAACATTCTACACCATAAAGCAAGATAGGTTTCACAACCATTTTAAAAAATTTTCTCTTTAAGTCTAAGAAGTACTTTTCTATCACACAATAGACCCAATGCATTTCTCTACTTCAACCATCCAACTTAAATTCTTCTAAGTACTCAACTAGTACTCAACTATCCTAAAACCATATTTAAGAAAATTTATAATAGTCTTCTTCAATGATATATGGTGAACAATATAACTCTCACTAAAACACAACCAACATCTAAAATTATTTTAACTTGCATCTAACATAACAAGTTTCATCTTCAAAAGTCAGGATATAAGTTCAAAAAAAAAAAAAAAGATAGAGCATTTAGAGCACATCAAGCAAGAAGGGGTTAGACCAAATCATGATAAAATTGAGGCCATTCAAGATTGGTTGATCCCAAATAATATCAAGGACAATAGCATTTTCTTGACTTGGCACAATATTGCTAGAAGTTCATCAAAAACTTAGACCATATTGCAGCACCTCATACTTCTCTCTTGCAAAAAAATGACTTCCAATGGAACAAAAAACAAATGTTCACCGCCTTCAAGCATGCATTGGTCAATCATTTGATACTATCTCCACCAAACTTTGGGAAGCCCTTTAATATAGAATTGATGCATCCGAAACTAGAAGTGAAGTTCTACAATGTTAATAAGACAACAAGATAGCATATTACAAACATAAACTCAATGAAAGTATACAACAAACATCAATATACAAACGAGGAATGTTTATTACCACTAAAGCAAAAGTTAAATGGAGACAGTATCTACCAGGCATAGAATCTACCATATAAACATACTAAAGATGCACGCAAAAAATTGATGGGACAAACCACTAATAATGATAGTTATTCATGAACCTACTTGGCTATAACTTCTCTATTAAGTATAATTCAGGTACTATGACTGAAACCATAAATGCTTTATCACAAATTATGAAGAAGGCATAGAAATACAATGAAATAATGGATTGTTGTTGACCATTACTACTCATATTCCCTACTTGATGGAACATATAAAAAAATGAAACCTCAAGGACGCTAAAAATAATATAATTGTTAATAAACATAAAAACAAATCCCAAAGAACATGCACAATATGTTGTATAAAATGATCTTGTTAAAAAAATATGAGGGTAATACTAATGATTGATTTTTCCTTGAAGAGAAAGTGTTACGAGAATATAATGTAACTGTAATTGGAATATGGGGGTGAGTGGTCTAATTAATAAAGGCCTTGAAAGTTGTTGTCAAGTCCATGGACTTAAATCCTACTCACAGACTAATAAAGTTCAACTTTATAGAATTGGATGGGAAAAAAAGAAATGATTGGAACATGAGGGAGTCCAAAAAAAAAAACACTATGCTACAAAACACTTTTACTTGTTATAATTTATATACATACAAGAATTTATTAAGAACTATCTAGTTCTCCATGAGACCAAGTGTCCAACCCCTTGCACTAGTTTGACAACTTCGACCACTCCCAATACCAATGACAACATGGAAGACCTAACTATGGATTTTATTGTGAGATTATAAGGGTTCAATGACAAGACTAATGCTTAGGTCATTGTCAATCAACTCACTAAATATGTACTCTTTTATACTTTATATACCATATTTAAAACAATGAAGGTTGTGAACTGTGCAAATATCTTGGGGTCCTAAAAAGATAGTCTTAGACCAAAATAAGGTAATTTATGAGCATCCTTTGGAGAAAATTATTCAAGGTCTTAACCATAAAGCTTTGGTACGTTATCACTCATCATTTATAAATAGAGGGGCAAACATAAGTAACCAATAATCTTAAATTGCTTCATGATAAAATCTCTTTTATTGTGTCTGCTTTTTTAACAGTCAACACAATCTCATTTCAGGCACCATACAAGTGGCCATCCCCCAACTATTCATCCTTATGCCAGGTAGAAATCAAACAAGCATCGACAAAGCAACAACTGCATGCTTGAATTTGCTCTGTTCGGTTTTACCCTTAATTTTCGAAGTTCATTGTTCTAGCACAAAGCAACAAAACCACCAAAGAAGCCCTCAATCTAATAAGCATCGATACCTCCAAACAGCCGTCCAAGCAGAACCACTGCGATGAACTCATAAGCACAGTGTTGAACTTTTCATACGCTCGCATGAAACGATATAAGACAAACCAAAGCTCCAGAATCCCAAAAATCAATGGTTTCTTTATTTCCAGATGTTCAATCGGAACAATAAAAGACAAACCAAAACTCGCCAAATAGTCGAACCAAGTAAAAAAGAACATTAATAACCGAGTAATTGCAAAGCGAAAACCTACAACTATATGCAATCGAGGAATCAAAGAACGTACAAAAGCTCATATACCTAATCACGTGTTCAATTCAAAATCTGCGAACTTTTCATTGAATACATAGAAAGAGATCGAAAAAGATAGATGATGAGAATTAAAGATAAGGCGGACGGGATGTATTACCTCTGCTACGGAATTGGGATGGAGATGGGGAGTTCGTGTGGGGTTCGTATTGAATTGCAACGGGAGCGATTACTTTTAATGCTATCCATATCGCAAATAGCACCGGTGAAAATCGAAGTACCAAGTCATTAAATAGACATCGCAGTACATGTTTATTGCAATGGGACTGATCATCCAACTGCTTGTAGAGAGGGAAAACAAAATTTTTTTAATATTTTTTGTTGGGAGTTTTAAGCCTTCGCCCATTCGAATTAGAGCTATCTGATTTATATAAATTTTAACCATTTTTATATTTATTCCTTATTATTTCAAAAAGATTAATATTATAAACTCATTAAATTAAATTTAAAATTTTTTGTATCACATCATTCTTATTCATTTACATAACTCCACAAATTTTAATATTTGCATAAATAATATTTAAATCACTCGTATCACTTCAAAAATATCACTACTATTGCATGAAATATTCTGAGTAAAGAGAATTCAACGTCTTAATATCAGATAAAGTTTCAAGACACAACAAAAGAGACCTCAAGATTTTTAAAAACTTAAAGCAGGAAAACAATTTCAACTTAGAAATAATTCTACTATATCAACTTTTATTACAATTATTATCCTTTCACTAAAGTTGGAGAATGATAGCTTATAAGAGTAAGTTTTGTGACAAGCTTCATTGGATTAGCGATGAAATTCTTGCTTGAGGTAGTAGTCTGATGATCCGATGATAACGATCGAGCGATAGTCGGCGGTTAGTAGGTGATGATGACGATGGTGACCAAGTGGTGGTCGATGATAATCCGGCCCAGCCGGCGGTGGCAATAGTGTAGTGGCCCGATAAGCGGCGGCGGTACAATAAATACAGTGATGTGCGACCGGCGCAGCCGGCGTTAATGCGATGATGATGTCGATGATTGTCATGGACCAGCGGTGCGAGGTTTTAGCGTGCGGCGGCGTTACCAGCAGTGGTGACCGGTGGTGGCGATAATGACCGATGATGGTGGCCTATGGCGACGTCCAATGGTGGTCGACGATAATGATGACTGGTGACGGTCGGTTGGTGGCCCGATTATGCTTTGAGATTCTTCAAGTTTGAGAACTCTCTTTTCTCTAAGAATGAATAATGATATGTTATTTATTATAAATATTTATAAAATCCAAATTCAAAAACTTCGGATACTCAAAATAATTCCTTCGATCATCTGATATATTTTAAGTATTCGAATGCTTAAATGAAGTTAGAATTAAGAGATTTTAGGCTTGTTAGATTTGGCTCTTCGACGCCGATTTATATAAACACTATTAAGGAGTTATTTAAGGATATATGATATCCCAAAATTTTTTAATAATATTTTAAGTCTTGATCCTGTCCTAGAATCTTAACGATTCAGATTCATGTTTTATTAGTAGACTTTTTAGTGACATATCAAATATTATTATTTTTTTAAGTGAAATACACTTTTATTCAAATATATATATATATATATATATATATATATATATATAATTTTAAATATTAGATATGTAAGTACATATAAATTGTATAGTACCTAGGTTGTACGAATATGGATAAGGAGATATACCATATGAATATGTGACATCTATTTAAAAAAAATACAAGACCCTATTTAAAAAACATACAATACCCGTACACCCATTTGACACGATTTTGTAAATTTAAAATCTATAAAATTTATAAATTTTAAGAAATATATAATTATCACATAAATTATATAAATATTAAATAGTCAACAAAAATTTGCATTATAAAAAAATATTTGATATTTAGATGTAAAAAATAACTAAAATTGTAATATATTATTTATAATCTATAATAATGAATAAAAAAGAATAATAATTTATGAATAATAATTATTTTATAAAAATTAATAAGTCATCAAACTCTAACAGTAACTTAAAAATAGATATAGTTTATTAATAATATTTGGAGTATTATTAATAGTTTTAGAATATTGCATGTCAAAAATAGGTATAAGTTATCTCATAAAATATGAACTGTCAAAATTTAATATTTAACTAATACTTATAAGTTTAAATTTAATTATTTAAGACTGAGTATTGAACATACGTATCTAATATATATATATATATATATGAGATTTTTTATCTGCACTAGTTATTAGTAAAATAAAGCATTTATATACATAGTTTACAATTTTTATATATTTATATATCTAACATTTAATTTTTTCTATTTACATAAATTATACTCAAATTTTTAATAATATATTTTTATCATCATTAATTTTTAAGAATAAATTATAATTTTTAATGAATAAAAAAGATACTATATTTATAAATATTAAATTAAATAAAAAAGAATTATGTCTTATATATGTAAATTTTTCTATTTTAAATGAACTTTTTCACAGTTTGAGGAGCACTAATAAGTTTTATTTTAATTTTTGAATTAAGACAAATAAAAATTATGGTAAAAAACATGGGCAATGACATCCTCGCTTTCATTTCACATAAAATATATAATTATTGATTTAATATTTGTATTTTATAAATTTAAAAGTTGATAAGACATTATAAAATTCATCTTTATCAATTTTACATAAAGTTATTCTGATTTTTATTTGTTATTATTATTATAATTTTTTTTTTTTTTTTTTTTGAGACTTATGAATCGGTGAGGGCAATAAATACAAGCACATACTGTGATTCTATTTATATTCATTAGAAGCCGTACTTAATATTGTAGATTTATTTCCTATATGAGAATTGTATTATATGACGAGATAATTTTTTCAGTTGTCATATTTTTATTTAAATATAATTTATTATATATTTTTAAAAATCTATATGATTAAATCATAAAAATGTGGTAAAAATAAAAAAAATTTATCTTGTTTTAAAAAATATATATTATATTTGCAATAATATTAAAAATTTATTTTATTCTAATAATAATTTTACAATTACTTTTGCATCCATTAATTTCTCAAAAGTTTACATTATCCGCAATTTTGCAATATTTTCGATGTGAAAACACTGATTTGCTTATAAATTTTTTGACTGAATAAAATTTCCTTACAAATTTAAATTATAAGAGCATATAAATTTATAGTTATTACATATAAAGATATATTCAGGTTTAATTGTAAAATAGATTAAGTATAAGTTAAATTCATATCAAAAGAGAAAATATTTTGCGAAATAGATCAAGTGATATGCGCGACTTTCCTGCCACGTGGCCAAAATCACTAATGAATTTAATGTTTATTAATTAAATTATATGTAGTTTTATTTTAGTTATGGGTTTTATTTCATCAATATGGTAGTTGGGGGTTTTATCTTCGCGAATATTTTATTTTTAAATATAGTTGAAATTTGTAAAAAAATTTAATATTTTGGTGAATAGTAGGGTGTAAACGAGCCGAGCTTGAGCGAGCTGAATCATTGTTCGTGTTCGGCTGATTTGAAAATTACTTTATTTGTGTTCAGCTAGTATTCGAAATGTAAGAGGGAGGATTCAAACCTTGGTCAATCTTTTGCATAACAAAAATTTTAACCACTATGATATATATATATAATTTTTTTACTTCGAGCTAAATCGAGTCGAATACAGTCGAACGAAGGATTATTCATGTTTGATTCATTTATAAATTGGACTTGAAATATTTGTTCGCGTTCGACTTGCTTGGTTAACTAACAAGCCGAACACGAACTATTTAATGAGCCAAATAGGAGCTATTCATGAATAATGAACTTTTTTGATAGCCCTAGTGAATAGGTTAGAAATTATGTAGTTTAGTTTTATGCCATTTAATTTTTAAATTACTCATAATGCTTGAGTCACAATATCTAAATTATAAATTTTAACTTGTAAAATTTTTTGAAGTCCGCTACTTTTACACTTTCTAGTCTTTTTTTTTTTTTTTTTTAATGTTATATTGGATAACAGTTCAGAAATTATAAGTGCCGTGTCAATACTTTACAATTCCAGAAGTTTTTTTTTTATATTTACTTATTTTAATAATTTTGTTATTATTTATGATTCCTAAGTTTTATGATAAAACAACTATAATGACATTACACCAAGAATGAAATACAATTAATGTCAATATTTAGAGAAAATAGTTTGATGAAGTGATATAGGTCAATCTTTAAAAATGAAAAAAAAACACTTTTTCTAAATACTAAAGATTAGAGAGAATTATAATGTCATTACACAAAATTAATTATAATCTCAAATACATAAATTGAATAAATTAGAGGGCATTCAAGTTTGGAGGTAATATAAGAAATTTATTAATACTCATAATGTGAGGTACAAGTATAATATTTATATATGAGAGATTTGAAGTGTTTATAATGTATTTGTAACCTTCAAGTGTATTTCTATATTGGGAAATTTAACATAGCAAATAATTCTTATGCATTTACATATCTAACATTTAAAATTTGATATTTACAAATATAATACATTTCCTATACTTCAAAAGGTGAGTTTTACTTCAAAAAATAAAGAAAAATGCTATTTTTTGTTGTAATAATAAACATTTAGGTGCTACATTTGGTGGAACTAAAAAAGGCATCCAATATTGGCCAATGTAAGATAATTCAAAATCTTGTGCCCATCCAAAATGTGGATAATAAAAGCAATATGATGGTATGAATAATGTCTAATTTTGGTCAAGGAACACTCCCTTTGAACTACTCCAATGAAGGTCAAATGATGACCATAATGATATGTAAAGTGTATTATTGATGATAAACACATCCTACAATATTACTATGTTTAGTAAAGTAGACACTAGATCATCATAAATTGATGAGCTAATGCCTCTAGCAGTAAATGAACTTAGTATTTGTAAGTGATATTATTATGATAGGGTCTTCCATTGTAGAGACTTCTTTGTAATTATCATTTATGACGTCCATCCTCTTTCACACATCACGACATAACACCACCATTTTAGTTATCTCTTATTGATGTGATCTATCATCAATCTCTCTCAGAAAGCAGGTGGAATAACTCCTGAAGATTTTAAAAATGTTGTCATAATAAGAGGTAATATTATTAATTGTATGTTACTCAGCAATTTAATGAGGAAGGGTTAGTTGCATATTAATAACCTCTTCATAGGTACTCTAGGATAGTAATTCAATGACTAGCTAAAATGGTGTACACAAGTACACATGATAAACAAGTAATATAGATGTGAGTCAAGTATTATTGTCATGAGAATCTAATTTGAAATTCTTAATAAGTTAAGTACTATTTTTAAATTAATCTAAGTTTTTATCCAACTGATTAAATTTGGATTGAATTATAACTAATTTTTTTGTGGAATATACTTTAAAGTACTAATTTAACTAGTTATAAAAAAAATACTCTGAATTTATGATTCACCTGCACTAATTCGATGGATTCTTGTACTAGAGTTTTCAATTAAAATTATTATCAATGAAGAATAATTTCTCTTCTAGTCTTTATTAATAATTAGAAGACCTAATCACTCATACTATATAGTTATATGTCTATAATAATAGTTTGCATGATTGTATTAAAAATATTTTCTTAAAATTGCACAACGTACTCATTGATTTATTTGTTCTTATGGCTCTTTTAATATTTATAGTTCACACTATATTTTAAGTTTACACTTGACAAATGTAACTAAAAGAATTGCAAAATGAAATAAAATAGCTCAGTAATTTTATTGCAACTTCATATTGTTGATCTCATTTTTGAATTTGACCAACACCCACTTTAATCATGGACTAAGAACTTCCTCACTTAGACACACAGGACACTTATTTATTGGTCAAGTGGCCACCAAGTTTAAAACTAAAATAAATAAAACTCATAACCAAATGAATGAATTCAAAATTCAAATCTAAAACTAAACTAAAGTCAAAACCTCAGGGTTAGACCTTGACTAAGCCCTACTAAGACTTAACTTAGCTCAAATAGGTTGACTGAATTTAAGCTAATAAATCAAATAAAATTTAAAAAAACTAAAACATATTTGAACTAAAATCTAAATTCAATCGACTCCTAATCAGGTTAATTGAATGGCTTAACCTAAATTGGCTCATTTAGATCTTACTATATCATAATTTAAATAAAATCAAATTGTACCAAAATCATATCAAATTGAATTAAAATAAAAACTTTAAAATATTATTAAACTTAATTAAATGCAAATATAAATTAAATTATATTTTAATTTAATTAATTAGGTCATTTGACCTAAATTGACCCATGTGAACCCCACTAAGCTTGAATCAAATCAAAATCAAGTCTAATTAGAACTTCTCTAAAGGCTTAAAATCATCATACTAACTCAAATAAGCCCAAATCTTAATCTAATTGAGATTTAATTTGATTAATTGGATCACTTACTCTAAATAGAGCTAAATGGATCCAATTGAACCCAAATTGACCTCATTAGGTCATCTTGGGCTTAATCCAAAATTAAACCAAAATAATTGAAACTAATCAACCTCAAATACTCTAAAAAATCACTAAGCATAACTAAAGCTTAATTAGTGTCCAAAATGATCAATTAGGTTATTTAACCCAATTTGACTTTTTTAGGTCAAATTGAGTTAACCTAATCTTAAGTCAAATTAAACCAAGTTAACTAATCATAATTATTAAAATAATTAATTAAACCTAATTTAAATTTAAATCAATTGGATAAATAAGACTCACATGACTCAACCCAACCTAATTTAAGTTAAAGTCAACTCAAACTTTAACCTGAAATAATTCTCTCACCTCCTTATACTCCAAATCCAGTCAAGAATTTAGTTTTAATAAAAAAGCATGCAAAATTTGTGACACTAAATGAGAGAGATGTGCATGGAGAGAGAAAGAAATTTTTTTCTTTCTTCAAATGGGAAAGCCTAGAAAAGTATTCCTACACACAATCCCCACGCCTTGCCTTAAAAAAAATTGTCCAATCAATTAACTAACTAATTTAGGTGGCAAAATGTGGTTGGCCAACCACCAAATTCAAGCTTTAATTTCAACTTTTTGACAACCTCCACCATCTCCATTAATAGAGATTTTATGTAATTTACAAAAGGCTTAAAAAGAGAGACAACCCCGACACCTTTTATTTTCTTTTCTTTCTTAGCTCACTAAAATCACTACACACGCCTTCTTGTGCTACCAAACCTCCACCTTCCCTTTTTATGCCATTTAATCCCAAGATCAGCCAAATTCCAACAACAAGCAGTGGTGCACGGTGACTAAAGTGATCCATAGGGAGGCAAAGGATGAGAATCACGTTGGGAGTTTGTTTCACACCAAGGGATGATTTCAAACAAAGACAAGTGGGCTCTAGTGAGGTGATGTCTTAGACCACTTAGCTAAGCATTAGGACTTGATGATTATTAAAGTAAAGGTGCATTTCATTATAAGCAAGCCATAATTTTTTTTTAATTTTAATTCTTCCCAACATGAAGATTTGTGAGAATGAACCTTGGCTCGATTGGATTTATCTCTTAAAGGTGACCTATGTGCACCTCTCACCAGTGATGGGGCAAAATCCATTCTACTTATAGGATAGACGACCATGATTAAAGGCCTCTTAGATTTGACCTGAAACATCATAGACTCATAAAAAATAAACTGCTCAATCAAAAATTACAAATGACCCTTTTATGAATTCAACATCTAGAGATAAATCCAACGAACCTAAAAATGTCAAAATTTATTGGGTATTTTGAGAGTTATTTAAGTTTGATTAAAAATTTAATTTTTATAATTACTTTAAAATGCAAATCAAATCAAGCTAAAATATTTAGAAAATAAATTTAGTGTTACTCTCTACCTTCCATAAAAATTTCAAAGAAAATTGTTCACTGGATTAAAAGTTATTAATTTTTGGAGTATCTTAAGTAATTTTGAGTAAATAATTAATTAAAATTATAAAAAAAATACAAAAAATATATCTAAATAATTCAAAACACTTTCATAATTAATAAAAAATTTAGAAAAATCAACTAAACCTCTAGATCAAATAAAATCACAAAATCACCAACTTATGGTTTACTTAAACCCTAATTAATTATCTTATTTAAGTCAAACTTAAAAAACTCATAGAAAATAAATCATTAAGCAAAAAAAAAATAAATAAATAAATAAATAACTCCTCTATACAATTAGATTTTAGAGAGAAATCTAAAAGGCCTTAAATTTTACTAGCTATTTTATGCTTAATTTGGATTTGAAGTTGTGATTTTTGAAACATATTAGAAAACATTAGATAAAATGATTAACTTAAGATTACAAAAATAGTTCAAAACATCTTTGTTAACATTAGAGACACTAAGAAGGTTATTAGGCTCACTGGATAAAATCATCAACTTAAGATTAATTAAATATCAAATAATTAACTTAAATATGCTAGAATTTCAAAAATTCATAAAAATTAACCATTCACCTAAAATTTACACATATCATGTTTTCTAAAGAAATAATATAAGATTATTACAAATTCAGAGTACAAATAATTAGTTCATCTTCAAGAAAGAAAAAAACATATTAATACAATCCATAAACAATGAAGGACACTAAAAATAATCAAAGTTAACAAAAGAAAGAACTATAAAATTATTTCTTTAAATCAGACTCTCATTACTTTTGTCATTTTGAATGGATCTTCTTTTCATTGATCTAGTCTTTTGCTTCTCTAACACATTTCATATACTAAGTGACACTCCAAAAATAACAAAACGTTAAGAAAGAACCTATGTAATGATCTTACACACACACTCACTCATTTTATTCATCCACATATGAGGCCCACATGAATAACTCCCCTAAAATATACTAGTAACTCTCCCAATAAGCTCCAAAATTACTTCAAAATTGAATATGTTAGTTCATCACACTATGGAGCTGTGAAAGGGAGTGCCAAGGTGTTGACTGCTTTATCTTTCTAGTTTTTCTTCTTGTGTTCTATAATCGTGACACTAACCATCAGACACTAATTAGGGTCTGAGCTCTTTGATTTTTTTATCTCATTATTATTTTTTTGGCACCAAAATGCTTTGATGATGCACTACCAATGTGCCAAACTTTTTGTCTTAAAGTCCTGATCTTAATTCATATTGGTGTTGTAGTGCCAAAGCATTGTCTTCTTTGTTTCTGAATTTAAATTTCTTATGACTAACATCATGATGCTGCATAGCATAATGTTAAGATGCTAGTTTGACATTCTTTTAAAAATCTTCATTTCTTTTACAATCATGAATTTTCTTGACATAAACACCACAAATTAGTAAAAATAATCATCAAATTACTTTGTTTTACTTTAAACATATATTTAGTTTTTAATAATTTCACTTAATATACTCACTAATCAATCAATAATGGTTTGATAAGGGCATCCAATAAATATAAGAAAGCCTAAGACCTATATCAACATGTGCTCAATCCCTATCTACATCTCCTTACCCATGGTGGATATAAAAAGTGTGCTTGTTCTCTCATAATTATATGTATGTCTGGAAGTAATTCACCTAGTCTATATATGCTTTCCCTAGCCTCAAACTCATATAAATTTAACTTTATTGGTACATGTTTATTCACTACACATAACCTAACTATCCCATCAGTTGATCAAGAAGATGCCAATCAACTTATTGCCAACTGATGAGTAGCACACAAGCTTGTTAAGTCTCATCTTCAGTAATGCATGGATTAGCCACTTATATCCTTATATGATAACCATATGACTCTTAGATACCCACTTTAAAAATGCATGTTAATAATTGCCCTATTTTCCTAGAAAATGTAATAAGGTAATATAACCTAAGAGGTGATGCTTACTTGAGTTTCTAACAATCCATTGATCTCATACATATACACTCTAATGTTGGTTATTAATATTTCTCTCTCTCATTGCTTGTCTCATCTATAATGCTAAAGTGTATCTTTCATAATCATGTTCCCTTAGGTATAAACATGGAGAATTGTTTACCCCATATGCAAATGTTGCCAACTCCAAAGTAGTAATAAGTCCAACCACCTATGTTGGCATGCTTAAGCATTATTACATCTTTTTTACTCCTTGTACATATGGCCAAACATTGTATTATCTAATGAGTACTTAAAAAATTAAATAAAATCCTTGATTATTGTTAAGTTTTGTAAATGCACTTTACATAAGATGTGTCTGGCATTAGAAAATAACCTAGTATAAATTAGATGTACACATAAATGTCTTTGAAACTTGATTTCATCAAGTTTCATATATGAATCCTAAAAGAACCATCATAATGAAATGTATGTTTGGGCTTGAACTTGGCCCATTTAAAATGTGGAAGTTAAATCTAGTTTATTTGGGTGACGATGTTACCCAACACCATGTTTAAGATGATGATCATGTAAGCCATAACAACAATCAGGCCATCCTACCCACTATCATGGGAACCTACTACATTTTAACATATTATTTAAGAATCATTAACACAAATGCCTAGAATCACATAAACATTCTTTACTATTATGGTCATCTTAATAACTAGTAAATAAAAAGTGTTTGTATCATTAGACTAGTGCTTTTCTATTGCAGTCAAAAAATGGCGATCCAATCAAATGTAATGGTTGTGTCTAATGAAGTATAGTTTTTTTTTAATATATGTCCTATATAAAATAAGATCATGTATTAGGTTACTTCTTATCCTTAAAGAAAATGCAAAATTTTGTTTAGATGAAACTCATTTCATCTGGATGCATAGCCCAATAACATCGATGAAGGCCAACTATGATATGATGCACCTCTATAAGAGGAGACCCACCACTACTCTCACTTAGAGTTGCTTCACACATCTTTTCTCATTGCCAACTAAGAAATTTTCTTATCATGGCATGGCATTTGTTAAAAATAGATGGATTTGTTCACTTATGAAATGCAAGAAAATAATACTGATATGAAACAACATAAAAATTTTTTAGAACACCTATTATTTTCTTAAAGTTGACTTATTATGCCTTGTTCTTATTAACAAACTATAAATTATACTGTTATCCAATTTAATTTCATTCATGATTGTAGTGCAACATTTATTCAATGATTATATTAACTTTCTTCTACTATCTCATACCCCTCAATAATAGGAGAAATTTTGACATTAAAATAAAGTCATTATAAAATCATTATGTTAACTACCAACCGTATTTGAATCAAAATTAAGCCCCATCCTAGAGGTCATTGAACAAAAAATGATTAAACTTAAAATTAAATCTACAAGCACAATAATTATCTAGTTCATTTATTAGTGCTTTGTATGTCATTTATGCTGATGGTTGTCTAATCATAACACCTTTATTAATTTCTTACTAGCAGTCCCTCACATGCTCCTTGCTCTTTACTATCATAGTTAAATCATGATGGTTGCAAAATGATATAATTAGCATGACATTCACAAATTTGAAATATAGTAGTGTTCATATATGTAACTAAAGCCTTACTATAAAACACAATTAATATAACTTTTGTTACATTATCATCACTAATAGGTACTATAAGATTTCAATTGTTAATAGGATAACAATAAATCAAGTTTAAGTGCACCTCAATAAGTCATATTTCAAAGATTTAAACATTCTATTTCACTTTTGCAAGATGTTGATCTTTGTAAGTGTGAATTTGGCAACTCATACGCCCATCATAGTTGGCCAAATATTTCTATCATACAATTAACTCTCCATCAAACAACAACATCAACCAGGTAACTTCTTCGCTCATCCAACTTTAAATCACTTGATAATTCTTGCTTATTCAAATAAAACTTCTTATTCTAAGCCTTGTTAATAATATATAAGTATATCGATCTAAGCTATAAAATCATTAATCCTTTCTTTTAATACTTATATATATATATATATATATATATATATATATATATATATATATATATATATATATATATATATATATATATATATATATATATATATATATATATAAACAAAATTTTTTTAAAGCACTATTAAGTCAGCTAAAATTTTTTTGGCTTCTTGTTTCAAAAATTTAGAACACAATAACAGACGTGCTAAATATTAAAGCTTCATCAATGAGTTTGCAATGGGGTTAATATAGTAGGTAAAGGCTATCAAATTTCAATTGTTTAATGCTTTATATATATATATATATATATATATATATATATACATATATTAAAATAGAAATAACAAATAACTAGTGAAAAATATTTACATAAATTAAGAAAAAAAATCATATTTTGATTTAAAAAAGCAACAATTTGATTAAAATCAACCTATTTACGAACAATATTTAACTAATACTTAATCAGAATATATAAAAATATAAATATGATGACATATAATTATCTTCAGCCACTTAAATGTGGTTTGCTTCCCCTAATTGCTCATGTGAACAACCATGACCTAAGCATATTAAATTGAAGAAGTGGAATTTGGAGTGGAATTTAGACAAAATAGGGTGTATAGTAAAGAAAGCTTGAGAGAGAGAGAGAGAGAGAGAGAGAGAGTAAAAAAATTATAAAGATATTGTAATAGGATTTATCAATTTCAAATTATTAATGACTAGCCATGGCTAGTTGAAATAGCTATTCTAATACTTACATAAAAAAATTCATTCTATGGATGTTATATTTCATGAAGTCACCACATGGTTTGATGGCTTAGTCTATTTGACATATTTTATTTTTGATTCATAGAAAGGATGCTAGTATGAAAACTTACTTCTATCTAGGGGTGGTAGTTAGAGAAGATGACACTATGGATACTTACACCTAACCAAATTATACTGATTTCAACTAGAGAACGATGCCACTAGAGGACTTAGTCCTAATCTAGCCATATTAGAGATATATAATGCCACTAGGGAACTTAGTCCTTAGTCTCAAACTTATCATACTATAGATTTTGTTTTTTTTTTAATTTCTAGAAATGATGCCATTATGTATACTTACTCCTTTCTAAAGGTAGTAGTTGGAAAGGATGCCACTATGGATACTTACTCCTAATCAAACTACACTTATTTCAATAAAAGAAGGATGCCACTAGAGGACTTAGTCCTAATCTAGCAAGATTTAGCTAATATGAAAGGGACTTCAATGGCTTAGTTCTAGCATGAGTATCTTGAATGAAGAAAAGGTGCCTTCAATGGCTTAGTTCCTTAATCGTCAAGATTTTTACTAATATGTAGGGGTCAACTAGACTTATTTCCTAACCTAAATAGTCTATTGGAATGGGGCCTTGGAGTGGTTTAGTTCCATCCCTAATTTTTCTAAAAAGGAATATCACAAGGGAATTTACTCTTAACTAGTTGGTTTAGATATTAGAAGTGGCCTTGAAGTGGCTTAGTTCCTATTCTAAATAAATAGACTGAGGAAAGGTCCGTGGCTTAGTTTCCAATCCTCAAATTTTGACTAATAGGTAGGGGTCACACGGACTTAGTTCCTAACCTAAATAGTTTATCGAAATAAGGCCTTAGAGTGGCTTTGTTCCATCCCTAAATTCCTTCACTTTTGAACTAGGAAGGGGTCACAAAGACTTAAATTTTAACTTAACAAGATTTTGCTAACACGAGGGCCTTCAATAGCTTAGTTCCAAGCGTAATAGCTTGAAAGAGGAAAGGGGTCATGATGACTTATCTTCTCATACAAGGCAATAATGGTGTCACGAGGGGATTTCTCCAAATCTATAGAAGACATATATGAAGGGTGCCACAAAAGGCTTGCTCTCAACTTATGGAAAGATGGAATGGTGCCATGAAGGGCTTCCTCTAAGCATGTGAGAATGGTGCATGAAGGTTTACTCCATACTCAAGAGAGACACATGAAGAGTGTCACAAAGGGCTTTCTCCCAACATATGAAAAGCAAGAATGGTGCCATGAAGGAATTACTCCAAATCTGTGAGAGTGGTGCATGAAAGGTTACTCCAAATCCATAGAAAATATATGAAGGGTGCCATAAAGGGCAGGCTCCCAACCTATGGAAAGAAAAAAAATAGTGCCACGAATGACTTACTACAAAGCTATAAGATGGTGTATGAAGGCTTACTCTAATCTCAAGAGAGACATAAGGTGTCATAGAGGGCTTGCTCCCAACTTATGAGAAACAGGAATGGTGACATGAAGGGCTTGCTCCAAACCAATGAAAGGAACATAGGGAGGGTGCCACGAAAGGTTTGTTCCCAACCTATTATCCCTTGAAGGACTTGAAGACATTTGCAAAAATTTCATGTGTGTTCAAAAGATTTATCATAAGAAGAATTCAGACCCAATGTATAATATGCCAATATAATAAAAATAAAATTTTATTTTATTTAATCATTTCAAAGTCATATACAACCATGTCTTGTGTCTAGTAAACTTTAGACAAGACATCATATGGTATCAATTTGAGAGATTTATTTTTAAGCTAGCATGTGACATTTTATTTTTTTGGGTAGCAAAAACCAAAATCAAATAATGCTTCTTAATTCATGAATATTTTTGTTGTTGTTGTTATGAACATGTAACTTATAGGATAATATCTTAATTTTTTTATTGACTTGTGTTAATGAAATATCAAGAGATTTCTCTAAAGGTATAATTGATATATGTTCCATTTTCTTATATGAATCTACAGCTTATAAGGCATTCTCTTTGTTTTCTTTATTGACTTGGATTAACAAACCTTAAGAGATTCTTAAAGTTACAATGTATAAACTTTATAGTTTTCTACGAATGTAATTAGCTGGGAAAAGTACACTATTAATTTTTTTTCAAATGCATCTTATCATTTCTCATCCCTGATAAAATTTGAATTATTTGATTTAAGACAACAGAAAGTTAACATTTTCCTAATAATTTTGAAATATGTTTTTTTTATGATAAAGTAGCTTCCCTTGAGAAGATTTCTTTTGAATGAAATTCTCATGAGGTGATATTTCAAGGATAGCTTTAATTAATTTTGATCAATTGTAATTCCTTTGAATCCCATTACAAGTCTTAAGAAGTTCCCTAAAGTCACCTTGAATGTCCATTTTAGGTAATTCACTTATAAATTATAGTGGTACAATAATTTTCAAGTCATAATAATAATTTTTTTTTTTAATTTACAAGATTGTTAATGTAGCACTTCACTTGATTGATAGTGAGGCCATTAAGAATCTTTGTCATGACCCTTTGGTAAATTTGCCCTTACATTCTTAAGACTAAATAACATGACTGTGTGATAGAATATCCCTAAAGGGATTCTCTATTTTATTTCTTTTTATTGATTTGGTGTAAGAATAAAGGAAACATGGAGTCTATTTTACCATTCTTGCTAGCATATATTTACCTTCCCTTTCCTGACTCTCTCCTCAACTCCTAATAACACAGGGTTTCTAGAGAATCTAAAAGGGAGCATTTCTGAGTCACTTCTTGAAACTAGCTAATCAATCCAAATGTCCTAGTTCCAAAGTTTTCTAGTGGATGTGTAGAGATGATTTGAAAAAAAAAATTAGATGAATAAGATTAAAGGTAAATTACATTCATCAACACGAGAAGCACCTTCAGTGGGGATAGAAGGCTCACCTTTGATTTCCTTAATATACCCCTGCCTAGAGTTAACAAAGCATCCCTTCAAAATCACAACTATTCCTCTCTTACATTCTTTCTTATGTTGACCTTTGAATATCAAAATAAGCTTTAATCGTGTGTCACATCATATGGTGGTAAGGGCAATAACTAGGGCTATACCCACTTCCATTAAATTTTAATGGTTTTAAAATTTAAAGACTACTTATTTAAAAAATTCCTTATTTAAACATATATTCTAAGGTGCTTACCACCTTGGAATGTATTAAAATAAAGCAGTATCAATTTGAAGATCCTGACCTAGTTCTCTTTAGCTTTAGTCCAAAGCCAAAAAAAAATCGAGGACATGGATAAATTTGCAAATTCCTTTTTGAAATTCAAATTTTCTCTAAATAATGATTTTAAAAACTTTTAAAGATGATTTTATTTTTCATTTAAAAAAGATGTCAAATCCATTATGACCAAAGTAGGGTCTAACAAAAATAACTTTACTTTGAATTTTAAATTATTTAATTTTTATTGAAAAATTTAAGGGGGATGCTCGAGGAACCACTCGTTTAACTATGTTAAACAAAGAGTTTTAAAATCTAAATTAAAGAATGTTAGGTGGGCTCTACCAAGGATGGAATAGAGAGGCACCCAACGGAAAGAGACATAGTCCTATCCCATGAGTGTCACAAGTACACTACGAGTGTATAGATAAAGTCACTTTTTAAAGCTGAGAAAGGAACTACCCCCCAATAGAGTCACAAAACAAAATCTATAAGATTTTTTTTAGAACACCATGTATATCTAGGGGTTCTTATTTAGGTAATCAAATGTTTCATTAAGGGATAAACATATTATATTAAAAGATAAATATATTATCTCATAATGGATTCAATCACTTAAGAATGACTCTTAAGGGTTATGGGTCTTCAATATACTAGAGATTTTTCCCCTGAACTATATAGAGGAGCAAAATATTATTTATTTTATTGTTAGGTTCATAGTTTCCTATAATAATAAGCCCTTATAGTTAATTACATCCTAGAAGAAAAAGAATTCTTCTTAAGAATACTCTCGATTAAAGAAACTGACTTTCATTTTTATGGATTTTAAAGCTTGTCTTAAAAGGATAGTTAATTTAGAAATTCAAAAGGAAATACTCTAAAGAGGAAGAGTTCTTTTTGAAAGCCAAATTGGAATAAGTAAGAAATGCTTTAGATATTGGGAAGGCCCAATAAGCATTTCAACCTATTATATTATTAATTTTATAGCTCTAAAAATGAAGTTATTAGATTTGAGTTTGACATTTTATTAGAAAGCTAGGACTTCAATGCTAACAACACATAACTACAAAAATTCCTAAGAGGTGAAGGCTTATTCTCATATCAAATGAGATGCTCGTACTTCTAAAAAGTGCTTTTGACATAAGTCAAAAGCTCGATTTATTCTAATTATATGCATTTGAGAATTATCAATTCTTTTTCACTTGAGAATATGAACATATCATGATTCTTCTAGACTTACTTTCTGCTTTGAAGAGGTTTCCAACTAACACCACCTAAATGATTTTAAATTCATGAGATAGGTCTTATGAATGCAAGATGGATAAGTTGTTATAATTAGAAAATTAAGCTAAGAACCTAGTCTTTTATCTTAAGATTATGATTAGTATGTTATGCATCTAACTAACCCAACAATTTCCAAATTTTATTTATTTTTAAACAATTAACTTTATTTTGGGCTTTGAGTTTACAAATATGCCTAAAGTGATATGCATTTAGAAAAGGTTATGGGATAAATCAATAAGTAAAGGCACACTTTTCCAAGAAGGGTGGTCATCCACACATGTTAGGTACTCCCTTATATGCAATAAGTGAAGCGCTCAATTCAAGAATAATGAGGGAATATGAAAGTATGATTTGTAATTCTAATTGTTTATAGTTGATTTTAGTTATTTATGTCTAAGGCTTTAACTAATGTGAGGTCTTGAGTTGTTTATTTTATGTTTAAGTTATTTAATTAAGTTGGGCAGAAAAAATAATTTTAACTTAAGATCCTAACATAAATCCAGGCTTTACACATAAGCACACCAGTCATAGAAAGAAATCTATGAAAATCATGTAGTTCTATTACGCACCCCAGAATAAATCTCATAAAAAATTAATTAAATAAATAGGCTAGTGTGGCTGGGCACCGCTATACTCGAAAAAAAGAAAACTGGGAAGCTAAGCTTTGCTCTTATATAGCTCAACCTAGAACTAAAGTCTTGATCTATGGCGGTCTTCACTTAAGTTCATCTCCTTTTTCAAGGACCTCGTCATGCTCTCTAGAGGACAACCAATAAGTACAGTTAGCTCATGCAAATCTTAGAGCCCATAGATCCTTACTTGAATCTTGGACCAAATCATATTTAAAATTCAAAAATAAATTCTTAATCCCCACAAAATAGATGTTAGAAAAAATAAACAACACACAAGCAATTATAACACAAACATATGGGCAATGTTTACCAAGCCAACTATCCTATCGAGCTATGCTTAGGGATTTGAACAACATATATAAGCAAACATTATTTATTATATTTTTTTAGCAGTCCCTTTAAGAACAACCCCCTACAAAAATAATGTTAATCTAAAAGAGCGCCATAACATCTAGACTAGCAAGCAAATAATTTCTAGCCATCTAGTCTAAAATATTACACCATAAAATAAAAAAATATCACATCATATCACAAATCAAGATAGATCATTGGCTTAACTTGTGTGTTTAGAGTGAGTGACCTAGCAATCTAGTGTATGAAAAGAGGAGCATATTTTGTATGATTGTACTAAACTTCTTTAAGTTTAAGTTTTCATTTGAGTTCAAGATTTGTTTAATTTATCATTAGATGGTTTCAGTTTAAGTGGTTTAAATAATTTGAAGTTTAATTTTCATTTTCAATCCATTTTTATATTAGGAATGGTTTTAGGTTTTAAAGAGTGAAGAGAAAATTAACCCTTACTTTTGGCAAGACATAACCAACTCAACACCCTAATCCTACTAAAGTGAAAGCTTCACCAAAAGGTGAACATTCACTCTGGAAATCTAACCTAGAGATCTATACATTTTAACTATTTGACATAGGCTTTAATGTTTTGTTTGATTTATTTATAATTTCAATTTGGTTGCTCATGTTTAATTTCAAGATTGATTAAATTAGTTTTATTTTCTATTTGAATTTAATTACCTCAATATTCTTATTAAGGTTGATTGATAAAATTTTAATTTGAGTTTGATTATTAATTTTTTTAATTAAGTTTATTTCAATTAATATTTAATTCATTTACTTAGGTTTTATTTTAAGATCTATTAAATTCTTTATGTTTTACTAATTAATGTTGATTCATGATGATTGATTTCTTTTTTGTTTAATTGTTGTTTAGACTCTACGTCTTGAATTAGTTTAATTAGTTTGATTCAAATCACCTAGTTTAAGTAATTATATATATATATATATATATATATATATATATATATATATATATATATATATATATATATATATATATATATAATTTACTTATGTTCATTATTAAGTTTATTATGATGTTTATGATTTATTTATTTAAATTTAATTAATTATTTATTATTAATCAAATTATTTTGATCAAATTTGATTATGTTTGATTGGATTAGTTTTTATTTAATTAAATTAGGTTGATTTAAATTAATTTATTAGAATTCATTTAGTTTATCATATTAACTTTTAATATTTGATCATTTTTTTTAATTTAAGTTTAATATGATTAGTTGTTTAGTTGGATGATTAATTTGATTAAAGGTTCTATTAATACTTAATAATATAATTGTGTTTGAAGAATTTAGTAATTATCCATAGTTGATTTGAATAAATGTTTGGATTTTAAGTTCATTTTGTCTAAACAATCATTTTATTATATCTAATGTCTTACTTAAATGATTTGTTTAGTTAAACTTAATTAAATAGTTATTTAATTTAATTAATGTTCAAAGGTTTCTTAATCATTTTTGGTATTAAATTAATTAAATCATTATTTAATTACATGTTTAATTAAGTACCTAACTTAATTGTTAAATCACTTATGATTAAGTGGGTGTCAAATTAGTTATCTTGACCAAATGATTAGCACTTGTTTAGACAATCTAATTCAATTATCTTAATAGAAGATTGGTCAAGTGATTGAATGTGATCGTTGCTTAATTAAGTTGTCCATGATTACTTTGATTAAAGTTTAATTATGGATTAAAATCAACTATTGATAGTTAATTAATGCTTGATCAGTTACTTAATTAAAAATTTATTTTAGGTTTAATTAAGTAATTAAAATAGTTCATATTTTATTAAAATAATAATTTTAACTTGTTTCACTAAATTTAATTAATTTGATTATATTAACTCAAATTTGATTAGTATTTTAATTTAAATTCATTATTTCTTAACTTGATCACTAATCTTTAAGTAAAGTTAATTGAACTTTAACTAAAATCTTATTACATTTTGGGTTGATTTATTTTAAAGTTTGATTAAAGTTCAATTTAATTTTTTAATTAAGTTTTAGTTAATCATTCATCAAGATTATTGGGTTTTATCAATTCATATTGGTTAAGTTAGATCAATTAAAGTTTAAGTTCTTATGATTATGTCTTGATTGAGTTCAATAGCTTGATTCAATTATTTTTTTAATGTTAAAGAAAAATGCTTCAAATTCCTTAATGTTACTTTATAGGTTTTGTGAGTTTTTTTTTGAAGTTATCATTTAATTAAATTATCTTATGATGATTAAGGCTTATTCACTTTAGTTTAATAATCTAGTTGGCTTAAGTGCTTTAAAGAGATTAAATCTTTGAAGTTTTTGAGACCAACATTTGAATCTTAAGGCATCCAAGTATATGCTTTAAAATGGTTAATGAATCCTTTATTTATAAAAAAAAGTAATTATTTTTTTATACCTGATGGACTTTAATGATTCCAATTTTAATAGATACATATTTGAATGATAAATTCATAAAAAGGGTATTTTAGAAAATTTCAACTTATTATTCATTTTATCATGATTTTTGCAACTTAGCCCTAAGGTCTTAATCAATTTCATTTCCTTAACAATTTATTAAACCTTAAGTATATGATTTTTGGAGTTTTAACAACTTTAGAGGGCTTAGAATTTTTTTTAATTCCATTGATGTTATTGAAAGTGTTGTAAATTAAATTTGTGAATTTCTGTAATTTTCATGATTTTTTATTTATTAGTTAATTTTTAATTATCCTAACAATTTTAAAATTTTATAAATTTTGATCTAGAAGTCATTTTGACTTATAAGTTTTTATGACAAGTGAGTTTCTTTGCCAATTTATTTTCCTAAAGTTTCATCACAATTAGAGATGTATTTTAAGTGTAATTAAGATTTTAATATTTTCAATAAAACTCTAATTAAGCTTAAAATATTGAGAATTAATTGAGGCTTTTAATTTTCTAAAATTTTTATGTGAAAGAAAAGTCCCAAAGGAGTTTATTTAAAATTTTAAGTTTTGATTTGATTTATTATAATTTTTCTAAGTTTAGCTTAATTAAATGTATCAATTAATTCATTTAATTCCCTAATTAGATGATTTTGGGGTTTAATGAGTTTTAAAGGATTTTAATATTTTTTTAAAGGTAAATTGGAGTTAATTATAATGGTTTGAGTTATTTTTATGGTTTTTCATAGATTTCTTGATTTTTTAATTAATTATTTCATAAATTAGTTATTCAAATTTTGAAATTCGATAACTTTTCATCTAGTCATCATTTGTGTTTGAAATTTTTATGGTAGGTGTATCTTAGTGTCAATTCAAATTCCTAAAAATTTCAAGTCAATCTGATTAATAGTTTAGATGTATTTTGGGAAATTATAATTTTTATTCAAACTCAAATTATTCCCAAAATACACAACAAAAATTGAGGATTTTTTGTCCATACGATTTCTCTTGAAAAGAAGAATATAATAAGAGCTTATGTGTAATTTTTTTTGCTAAGTATTTTATTTTTTATGATTTTTTTATAACTCTAAATGTATTTTAGTAATTTTTAAATTAAAAAAATCTCTGAATTTTTTATTTATCCTATTCATCGTTGAATAGGCATGCCTTTATGCATGCTAATGGTGGATTAGTCCATATGTGTGTAATATGGCATTTTGTGTGGAAATGAGATTCGTTGGTATCAGACTATCCAGATCAAGGCCTGCGATCTAAGGGCTTAAATTAAATCTACTTATAGATCTAATCTAAACTGTCCATGCTATTTAAATAGGATTAGACATATAGGGATTCATCTTCCCCAAGAATGATGAACGGGAGGAGAGGACTGCATACTCGTTTCCCTTGTGGCTTGTTTCTGGTGAATCTCATAAAAATTTACATTTATTGCCTCAAAAAGGTTGCAAATCGAAAGAGCAATGAGATTCTAAGAATAAAATCTAGTTTCGTGCAATCCAACTTCACAAAAAATTCAAAGCATAAAAATTGGTTTTGGAAGTTTGTGGTTACCTCCTTAGAGTTGATTTCTAGTGATGTTGACGCTTTGAGAAGTTTCCTTGGATCAAATCGAACCTCCAATGAAGAAAGGTTGCATTGCTTCCTCATCGACCACCTTAAATGCCACATGGCTATCCCCTCTCGCCATCCTTGGTCTATCTTTGGCTCACCAGCATTGGGACACTATGGTAAACCGTTGATTTCACTCCTCTCCACTTTTATAATGTGTTAGAATTCTCATTTGATCTGGAGGAGTTCAATTTTGCTTATTTTCAAGCTTGGTTGAGAGCCTACATTAATAGAGGTGGTGGTGGCCAATCAACCAAGTCCTACCACCTGAATTCCAGTGCTTAAACAACTCAAGCCATTATCCATAAGTCAAAGGGGAGTGATTGGTGATCTCCTCCTCCATGTGATGTCCATGTGTAAAGAGATGATGATTATGTTTTATCTTGAGATTGTACTTGAATTTTATGGCTATTCCAATCATCTCTTCCCTCCAATTGAGGTGGCTCCACCTTCCATTAAAATTTGCATGGTTTGTTTGACATTGGTGCATTAGATTGTGATGAGGTTAGGTAATGAAATTGATGCATACCATAACCATGATGGGTTGTCTTCAAAGTGGCCCAAATGGGTTGGGTTGAGTCAACCAATCTTCATGGGTTTTGAAAATGAGTTAAAATGATGTCTAATTGATCTTTAAAGTTTTCTAAAGCCAAATGATTTGGATTATATTGAGTTTGATTTGACTTATAGTTGGGCTAACTCATAAGACCTAAATTAACCAAATCAACTTAAGTAACCTAATTGGTCAATTTGAATTTATTTTAGGCTTCATTTATGTTTGGTGGATCACTTATGATGTTTGAATTTAATTAATTTTATTTTGTTTAGGTTTAGATTAGATTTTGAGTTTGACTCAAATGGACCCATTTTGACTGAAATGGGTTAAGTTGGATTCAATTGATCCAAATGATTAATTCGACTCAATCAAGATTTATTTAAGCTCCAATCATGTTTGATTAAGTGTTTGATATGATTTCAAGTAATTAATTTTGATTAGTTTGAAATTAATTTTGATTTAGACTCATTTTGACCTAATTTGGACTTAATTGGTCAAGATGGGTTCACTTGGGTCAAGTGAACTAAATTGATCAAATTAAACCATGAGAAGTTGATTTATGTTAGATTATGTGTTAAAATGATTTGTAGTGCCTAATTTGATTTAATTTCAATTTAATCTGAATTTGGCTCGATTGGATCCATTTGGGCCTACCTTGGTTAGGCAGGTCCTCAAGCTTAATTAAGTATATATTTGTTTTTTTATGTTTGAATAAATTCATAGGTTGATTTTGAGCCCTTAGAATGGACCAATTTAACCAAATTTTGATGGGTTGGCTTTTTCATTTAATGGGGCCCATATGAGTCAACTCAAGTCAAATGACATGATCAACCACTTTTTTCCCCATATGAATTTAGTTTCAGGTATATATTGATTCTATACTTTTTATTTGATTTGATTTTAATTAATTTTAATTTTATTTAATTTTTTGGACAAATGATTTTTAAGCTTAAATGGGTTGGTTGGGTTATCCATCTAAATTACCTTAATCTAGTCTCAATTGAATTTAGATTTTAATTTAGATATATCTAGTTTTGTATTGTATTGAATTTTATTAAGTTTATATTTGATTTGGTTCACCTAGTCTAATTAGGTTAGGTCAAGTTTTAGTGTGGCCACTAAGCTGATCTAGGTTGTCACCCTAGGGTGTTTAGCTTTAAGTTTTATTTTGATTTAATTTATTAATTGGTTTTTATTTGGCCATTCACATAATCACTAAGTGCAATTTCCTAAGTGTCTAATTAGGAAACTCTTAATCTAAAAATAAATATCTAAATTATTAAGATTGGAATGATGTCAACCTCTTCCAAAAAATGAGATCAACAATTACCATGCCAAGAGATGAGCAATTCTTCACTCAAAATATTTTATTTAATTTTAAAGTTAAAAGTATTTTATTCTATACTTATGGACATTATGGACTACTAGGCTAAGAATTCAAAGAAAATTTGGAGGAAAAAAAAAGGAAAAGGGGGTTGGCCCCATTTATGATGAACTTTCAATTACTTATTTCAAATACTTCATGCATGGATGACATATATGTGCATAAATAAAAAGTCAAAGATAAATATAAATTATATTTTCAAATTTTAAATTGTGTTCTCTTTATTTAGCACTTGAATAAAATTTTATAATTAGACCAATTATTCATTCTCACTCTTGAGCTTTAGCTTTATCTTTAACCTAATTTTCTTATAATTTACATGATGTGCTATATCAACTTCCTTAGTTAATTTAACTATACTTTATATAGTAGAAATCCAAAAATTTTTTTTGAACAATTATGGGCTTAGGGTCCCTAAGTTAATATGGGTAAGCTAGGTGTTATCGACTAGTAGCTTATTGTTTTAATGAAAGATCATCAGGTAGTTCAATGAACACTTTCTAAGTGATGATATAGTTAATTTCTAAAAACATGTGATTTTGTAAGTGGAGAATTGTGTATCTTGTCAAAGTGTAAGACTGAACAAGCAAAGATTGTCTAACTCTCTCATATGACATAATAGAAAAAATTAAAATGAAAGGTGTTATATCCAATTTTCTATGAACTTTGAATGAGCCATAAACCATTTTATGTAATTTTTAAGACATATGAAAATAAAAATAGTCTTCTTTGTTAAATTCTTTTATTGACATATTATGGTTTATCTTAGAAGCATATTTATCATTAATCAAAATAATTTATTTTTTATAGTGTTATTAATGCCTTGAAAATCATTAACAAGTAAGAATATTGAATCAAGAAAGTATGAAATAGGAAGTTGGCTACATCAATCATTCATCCAAATTATGGCTATATATTATTTCAAAAGCTGAAATTTTAGTTATTTTAGAGATAAGACTATTATATGCAAATCCAGATGCTAAAACATACGAGTCTTAATTTTCTTGGCTTTTTCTTACAAGACAACTAAGTAGGTTTCTTAAAGATCAATTTAGTATAATTTGTTCATCAATTTGAAGATTAAAACTAGATGAAAATTAAACAATAATCAACTTTCATCTAACGCCACATCCAATCTCAAAGTAGTAGATGATGCTCGAACCATGTGATCTAATTCAAATAAGATGCAACGGTCTAGAATGAGTCGGGCCAAGAACTTTCATCTAAAGTTTAATTTTGAGGCTATATTTTTCCTTAGATGATTTATGCTATGAAATGATTTACAATTTTTGGGTAGTAACTAAATAAATCCTAGTTTTTAAAAAAAGTAAGAAACATAAATATACTTAACTAATTATAATTTAAAAAATAATTTGTTCTCTGTTATAATTAGTTATGCCACTTAAATGCATCTAAAAATTATGAAAATTAAGGATATAGTGTAGAAAGATAATATAATAGTACAATACAAATTTAAAACTAATTTGAATAAATATAAAAAAAGACATAAATTTTAAATTCCTTCTTGTAGTGTTCAAAATCATTAAAAAATGAAATACTTACAAAAAATTCTGAAAATTTAATGAAACATTAAAAACATCAATCCGAGCTTCCTTAATTATTTTAATAATATTTTAAATTAAAATGAATATGTTATGTAATTTTCTAAAGGTTTAAGCACTATTTAAAATTCAAAAATAATAAATAGATGACAAATTTATAATAAAAATTAAATAAGAATGATAATAATAATTTTAACTCATTATAAATTTTTAATAATTATTTAAATAAAACAAATAGTTATAAAATTTCAAAATTAATTAATCATTATCCAAAAATAAAAAAATAAAAATTTATTTCAAAAGATTATAAAATTTGTTAGAATAATTAGAACTATAATTTAAAATTAATATAAAATTTTTATGATTTTAAAATTAAAATGAACATACTATAAAATTTTAAAGGTAATTAAGCATTTATAAAAATAAAAGAATTTAAAAAAAATGCAAAAATTATGAAATTTCTTTAAATGTTTAAATTCTCAATTTAAGCTTCTTAAGAAAATTTCATAATTTTTTAATGTAATTTGAAAAGTGGAAATTAATTTTTATATTAAAATTGGCAATTCAGTAAATTGAAATAGATAAGTAAAAATTATCCAAAAAATATAAAAGTAAAAAAAGTACTTAAACAATAGCCTATGTTGATTATAAAATTATCTCAAAAATTTTGAAATAATATAATAATTGATTTCATATAATGAACCCTTAGTTTGATAATGTAATAATTGATTTAATAATTAAGATAATAAACTAATAATTATTAAAAAGTATTTGAAAATTAATAAATTAATTTAAATAATTTTAAAAAATTATAATGAAATTTGAATTGTATTTAATGAATAAAATGGTTAATAATCACAAATATTTAAAATTAATAAAATCTAATAAAATTAAATAGATTTTAGAAATTCAAAATAATTTAAAACCTAAAAATTAAACAATAATCAACTTAAGAGAAATTTGTAAGAAAATTACTTATTTTAATAAGTGGGACCCACAAGTTAAATATTACTTTTGTACATAAGTTGACTTTGAATATCATATTCAAATTCTAATCTTCATCAATAAAATCATAAACACCTTAGATAATTCATGGCAGAAATAGTAGAACACTTGTTTACTACAACACTCATGCATGCATTTGCATTAGGTTAGGCATTTATCTTGTGTACACACTTATAACATAGATCTTTGAATTTGATTAATTTGATTTTGATTTTAATCCTTTATGAGATTTATTACATCAATTATTCCTATTCACACCACTTTATGTACACATAGAATGGCCACCTCCTTAAGAAATGTCAACTTGTTGGCAAAACATATAACATTGGATCACCCTACATAGCATCATAGGATTTGATTGACTTCTAAAACAACTTGATAGACAATTTCATCATGATATGAATTATCTTCTTCAATTGACTTAGCCATGTGCATTTTTTAAGTTTTCTCACACTTAACCAACCCATTAAATTAAGTGTTGTACTCCCACATATAAGACATATGTTGAATTAGCATCCTTGATATGCTATTAATCTTGCTTGTATGATTGAAGCATTGTCATGAGTAGAATATGCACATTGAGGGTCCGATTCATTCATGGTATGGTTTGCCATCCTATAAGTCTACTAGATTTATTTTATGAAATCTAACTAAGTCATACACATATGATTAAGTCATTTTATGGTTCAATTAGTCACAATGATTGAACAACATTAAGGATTTGAGTATACACCTTCACTCAATCCTATTCTCCTTTTCATTGAATGAATGATCTCCATTCACTCCCCTTTTGCACTCTTAACATCACGACCTAGTACTAAACTATCATTCTATAATTGATCATGTCAACTACTAAATATCAGATTGATACACATACATGATAGTCAACATTTTAGGTTAGATTACGTCTCATTATAGCATAAAATTTACTTCATCTTGATAAACTAGTTGAATTATAAGATGGAGATTCATATATTAATGAAGTTGTTTAATAATGATAAGATCCTCGTTTGACCAATTATAACATTTGAATAATCATGCCTGTCACTTGCTTTTGATATGATATATATAATGAAATAAGCTTTAGTATTGTAAAATTCTTTATTTGACTTATTTTGTTAAGTCATGGTCATATACAATATCCCTAGGACATATTGGCTCGTATACACTTATGTGATGTGATAGTTAACGATCATGTAGTCTTTAGCATAGGGAGGTTGTAGCTATGTCATTTTATTTATGCTATCTTTTGGCTATACATAATGAGGTTGTGAGAACATAGCCAGAATACTATGTGATTATTTGTGTAGATTATAAAGTTATGTGCCACATTACTGCTATAATGTTATAGATATCTTCTATAGGTGCCATACAAATTGCTAGTGCTTTCACTTTTATTTTATAGGAGGTCATGCATCAAAATATAAACAATTCTATGATGGTTATTTTGTCATGTGATATCTATTGCGAATTTTGTTGTGTTGTGATAGCTACATTTAGACAAGAATTTTTTTATTATAAAATTTTTTGGACTTTTTTATGCAACCAAAGCTAGAAGAAAGATCAAGTGTATAGAGAAACATAATTTTTATTTTATTTTAAAATTTTTTTGAGTTTGTTTTTATGGGTAAAGCTTGACTACTCTTTTATCTTTTTTATTTAGGCATGTACAAACGGGTTGCCTAGTTGTACTAGCCTGTTAACCTATGCTCTTTTACAACTATTACAACACAATGAGTGTTTCATTACATTGCCTATTCATTGTGTTTCTTTTATCTCTTTTATTATAATGTGTTTATCTGGGATCATCTAAGTCCATTAGGCTCTTAGAACAAAAAGAATTATATTTTCTACCAACTTTAATAGCATTTTAAATGTTAAAACTAAGGCTTTCTTTGGCTAATTTTTTCTAAAATTAAACTTCTTAACTTCTTTAAATCTTTTGAAAGAGGTATAAAATTGACTTTCTCAACATTAACTATTGTCACCCATCATATCACGACCTAACTTATGCATACATTAGAAATTTTACTTAAGAAAAAATAATTTGCATAACCTCTTTAGGATAGAAGTTTAAATAAATTTTTTTTTCATGATGAATTAGTGGTCTTAGTATGTTAGGTAGTGACATCTTGGACAAAATATGTATGTAAGTTTGGTCTCGATAATCATAGTCGTAAGACTAGATTATCACTCTCCTTTTCTTTTTATATGTAAGTATCCACTTATATGGAGATTGTAAGCCTTGCATCTTTCCAAATGTATTTCTTAGAAGCCTTTACTTAGGATTTCTTTATTTTCCTTGTTCAATCCAAGTCATGAGACCAACTTTAGATGATGAAACTTGTGGCTACTAATAGCTACAGGTTTGACAACTTAGGATGATGGATCCATGAGGTCCAAACTAAGATTATTTCTACCTTCTCTTTAATCTTCTCCCTTTGCTCATAACACCTTTGATCCCATCACACTCCTTACAGAGTCCTTGATAGTTTTATAGTAATTATCATAAAAACATTTTATATACTAGACCATCATCTCACTTAGGCACGATGATTCAACCATTGCTTTCCAAACTAACATTCTTCAATATGTGGATTAACCTATTATGGCATTTCTAAATTGTAATCACCCTTTCCTTTGAAAATCCTAAAAAATAAATAAACTAAAATCAATATTGTGCCTTTATTTATTGAAAATTTCTTAAAGAGGTGTTTATAAGTGTAATTTATAAAGATAGATATGTTTCTCAAGGTAAATGTGTAACCTTCAATCTTTTCTCTCCCATTAACTTGATTATGTACTTATAACTGATTATTTGTCACAAGTATAGATAATAACTAAAATCTTATGTAGATTATTATTTTTATCTCTCCATATAAAATATTTTATTTATAACCTATACACTTACACCCCCAACAACATAATGGTTGAAAAATATGTCATATATGCAAATAACTTTTTAAAGAATAGTTAAAAAAAATGGGAAGCAATATTAGTTTTGGAGTAGGGAAATAAATAAGCCATTTAAAAAAAACTTATCAACTATTATAAAAATATATCATGTTTTTTAGTTGTGTGGAATAATCCTTAACAAATCTTTCAGATGTATAGGGAATAGATAAGGCAACATATTGGCTAGATTTTTATTTCATAGCTTTAGCTTATTTATAAGTTAGATTGGGTTACTAATTTATGAAGATCTCTCATAAGAAAAAACTATAAAAGTTATTTTTTAATAGATTATTTTATCTTTCATTTTCTATATAATGTAATTCTTAAATTAAAAATATTTTAAGGGATGATTTAGGGATAAAAAATTAATTTTTCTTTTTATAAATAGATTCATTAATGATAGAGAATGGCACCTTAAAAGTTAAAAGGTTAAAGTACTTGATATAAATTAGATGCAATTCATGACATATTAGATTCTTATCTCAAATTTAATATGAAATCTATAACTTTAAATTCTGAAGAAGAGATAATAAATATTACAATCAATAAAATATAAAAAAACTATTATTTACCGATAAGTTTATGTTTAAGGATAAAAGAGAAATATTATAGAAATTCAACTCATTTTATGTATTTATGATTTAGTTTTTTAATGTTAATTATTTTCATGGAATGATCATCTAAGTTAAGAATAAAATTTTTATGTAAAGGTAATTTTGTTAGTGCCATAAAAATTGAATGATAACATATAATTATCTATCATTTTTTGAGTATCAATATTTTATAGGTTAATTGTTAGTTCTGCAATGGTACCAAATTATTTGATAATTTTTTTTACAAAGAGTGGTTAACTTATGAAATTTTCTTACATTAGTATGGTATTAACTAGCCTAAGATTCTTTAAATTTTGGTTGGGTTAGGTTTTCTAATAAGTAATATCAATACAAATTGGCCATGTTTCATCCTAATTAGGAGTTTTTGGACTACAGAGACTAAGATTTTCTAATATAAAATCTTGCTTAAGTAACTCTTTAACTAATTTTCTATTTTTAGTGTGTTAGGAGGATTCAAACTATATGTGGAAGGTTGGAAAGTTAAAAACCTAGAACTAAATTCATGTTGAAAGGTTATAAGAGGAGGTAATTCATCAAAAGCTACATCACTAAATTTATAAAAAAAAGTTGTAAGATCATCGTATGTGAATCTCATCAAAACTTAGAGTGTCTTCTTTTACATATAAAAATTGAAAGTTGGTAAGATTAAAAAATTATTTTCTTAAAATTTTAAAACCTAAATTTTTTATTTTAACAATTAAGAAAAAGATAGAATAAGGCTAGAATTACAATAAAAAATGATAGAACTATCTTTATCAATTAGGTTTCCTATCATAATCAATTGAAGTTATCAATAGTAAATTTTTGGTTAAAGATTATAGGCTAACATATGAAATATTATAGATATTTTTTTTTTCTCTGGAGGCATGATAAGTAAAATTTTTGATAGTTTTGTTATCGTGTCTATAATAAACATTTTTTACCATAATGGATTGAACTCAAATCATATAATTAAAGTTATCCTAACAGAATATGAGAAATGTCAATGGGAGGACATCACACCAAATTTGATATTCATAACTACCAAACTACATAGAAACTAAATATTTACTAATTATGAAAAGAGATGTTTGATAGATCCAAATTGCATGAAAGGGTTTTGGGTGAAATTGAATTTTAAATTGGCTCTAATAATCATGTGAATTGAAATAGCATTCATTTAACTTCCCCTTTTTTCCACACAACATACATGCTGAACATGTTTATTTCTTCTTAAATTTTTTATTACATTCCTAAATATAGTAATACATCTTATCATATTTTTTTGAGGACCATATTAAATAGTGGCTTATCATCATAAATTTCTTCTAGGCTTAATCTACTAGTTTTTTAATTTTCTCTAAGAATAGGGTTTGGGCATTATATTGATTTTGGATATAATCATTATTATGACATTTGAAATAGTTATATCTTGTTCTTAGAGCTCATTCCATTGAGAAAATGTGTAATGCTAATGGGGTGGGTGGGTCTATTAGTATACTTATGGTCTGTAATAGAGAGGGCTTCATTGCTTAATTTAGAGATAAAAGAAAAATTTTCCTATTTTTCAACCAATAAAGCAAAATAAAAGACTTCTTCTAAGTCTTGAGAGTCAAATAGTTCAAAACTTATTTAAGGTATCTAAATATTTAATTATAGAAAGGATACATTTTCTTAAAGTTAGAAGTTGATTATGCAATTTCTTACCATAGAGTGCTTAGGACATTTCTTGGCTTTAAGCATTTGAGGTTGATTTTGTCCAATCTTTGATCTATGACATGGATATATATCTAATAAACTTAGAATGCCTAACCAATTTTATTTTGGCAAAAATTACTATTTAATAATTTTCTTTTATGTAAACCAAAGAATTCATTCATCTAAGCTAAAAAATTTAATAATTTATTTGGTTCACAAATGGCATGATAAGTTGGTGTTTTAGTTTTAATTCTTTGAGAATGATTATTAAAATAATCAATATGTTATATGATAGCTATCTCTTCTTCTTGAATTCATATGGGTGGGTGGTCTTCTAATAGGTTGTCCTTCACTTAGATTTAAATAAGATTTTATTTCATTTAGATTATGAATGGGTGCTAGAGATGGGGTTAATTATTTATTATTTTGTAATTGATTAATTAGGGATTGCATTTGTATTTTAACTTCATGCATCTAGGCATTACCTTCTAAATATTTCTTAATTTTTTACATCATTATCATGGATAATAATATCTAAAACATATATTAGTGAAGATAAGTTTTTATTTGTCCCTATTAGATAGATTTTAATGTTATGAGCCTCACAAAGTAGTTTATGCTTTTTTTTATAAAGTTATTTTTTAGCTCTAAATATATCAAATTTTATACAAATCTATTTTAATGCATGCAATTTTAATTTTAAATGACTAGAACTATCAAGCCTCAATTCTTTAAGGTTACAAACTATTTTAAAATTTGATAAATATATAATTAGGTTTTTTGGTTATAAGTTGTTAATATAGTGAATAAAATAGATTACATAAAATTTTATTTTATTTTTTTAAAGTGACGTGCTCCCTTACCAAATCTTTCACTTAATAAAAATGCTTAATAATATATTCACATAAGGGTATTGGCCAACTTTTAAGGTGGCACTTAGTAATTAAATTCATGCATATATCATAGACTTCAAATAAAGATACTAAATATTGAAGCTATAAATATAAAAATAATGCATCATAAAAAAATTTATAAACTCAAAGTTGCTGAAGTTTCTCATAATCTCTTATAGTTAAGGTCATTACAAAAAAATCTTCTTAATTGTAAAAAAATTCGGATTAAATTTGCTCTTTCCTATATTTACTCTAATGCTAAATCTAATAGTAGTAAGTGACCTTTTATTGAAATATGTTTGCTAGAAAAGGTTATGTATGAATATTTATTTTAATATTTAAGAATTGGTTATAGAGTTTTCCGTAGAATGATTAGGGCTTTAGTATTGTGTAAAAGTAGGAATGCCAAGACTAGTCTTTATTAGGCTAGATTGGGCTATTTTAGAAGTTCACTTCAATAAATGAGTTTAGGTGGGATAAATGGCTAGAAATACTTATAGATAGCTAGCTTGGAATGTTTTATTTATTTATTTTTAGATCTGATGATTAGATTTGATGGATTTTATGTTGATGTCAAAAAATAACTAACATGACTAGATTCTAATCTTGATTAGATTGGCTGAAGACATTAAGTAGAATTTTACAGTAGATGTGAGATTTTAAAATGGGTGGTGGATGGTATTGAACAATCCCAAAATGTAGATGGAGGTGTGAGAAAAATTTAGAGCTAGAGTTTAAGAGAGTAGCAAGCAAAAGTAAAAGACAATGATAAATATCTTATTTCACTAATAAAAATGGCACATAGTTGAAACCACCAAAGATTAAGCTAATAAATGTGCAAATATTCAATCCAAATAATTCATTTAACATAAAGTTTTAAAGTATTCTTGTACATATTTATAGACCTTACATAACCTTTGGACTAAGACTTTTGAAGAAAAAATTAAAAGAAAAAGGAAATAAAATGGGGGTTGGTGGCTATTTATGAAGGAGAACTTTCAACCAATTATTTTTAATATTGTTTTTATATCATGGATAGTTAGGCATCTACCTAAATGAAAAATAAAATAAAATATAAATTATATTTAAAAATTTTAAAGAATGGGCCTTTGAACTGGCTCTCTAGTTGTGCTTATTTTTCAATCTATTTTTAGTCTCTAACTTTACCTCTTGTAATTAGACTTTTGACTTAAGGTTTCTTGATCTATCTAACATGCTACATCACTTGGGGCAAAAAACAAAAACAATCTTTTGACTAAATCAAAATTTTGATGATGTAATCACTTATTTTAAAGTTACTTATTTCTTCTATGATTTTAGTTGCCACTTATAATGTCATAGTGTGGACATGGGAGTTGAATAAAAAATATATGATATCTACATTTTGTGAAAGATAAATGATAACTAATAATTATATTTCATGCATGATAAAAAAAATTCCATTAGCTAATTTATATTTTATGTGTAATATATATTCAAATGGGTTTAGCTAGTTTTGCTCACTTGAACTAATTTTGGTTCAATTGGGTCTAGTAGTTATAATTTATTCTAATTAGTCAACCAATTTGATGTAGCATGCTACAATCCACCTATGGAGGTGTAGTGACTAATCCATGTGGACAATTGGGAAATATGGGCTAAGGATGACCTATGAATAATCTATATGTAGTCTATATTTAAATGAGGTTAATCAAATTTGACTCACTTGAACTAATATGGGGTCAATTAGTTTAAGTTTGGCCAATTAATTCTAGTTTTCCAATCCATAAAACCGTATTTATTTATAAGGATACAATCCATCTTTGTACATTCTATGGAAGGTCTTAGGTTTATTATTATTATTGTTCTTTTTTTTGTTAATTTGAGTTTAGGGTTTTAAATGGGCTAGGATTTGATTAAAGTTGGTCAAAAGATTGGATACGCTAGATTTTAAGGGTTCAATGACACAAAATATGTATGAATCACTTATGGACAGTGTTGACCTCACTTTTGGTGTGAGGATTGACCTTCCTCATCTTAGACTTAGGAACCTTTTAGGCACTTGGATCTTCCCTGGTGATAAGACACTTCTAGTGACTAAGGGAACACTAAACCCAAGCATAGGGACTTAAGAGGCAACCCTAAGCCTAGGATACACCTTAGGACAAATAAGTTCTATCTATCCTATGGCCTAAAGAAAAACCCATGCCTATTCACTCATCCAAACCCAAAATTATATGAATTAGACATAAACAACCTTAAACCTACTCAATTAACCTCATTTGAATTTGTTTTCTAATCTAAGATCCAAGACAAATTGACTTGGACCCTAATCTAAGTTAACCCATCATAATCTTATGATCCAACCCAAAACCCATTCAAGCAAACTAAATCCAAATTGATTTTTTGAATCACTCCAACCATTCAATAAATCATTTCAAACTCTTCCAATACTTATAATCAAACTAATCAAATCAAATGAATTTGACCAACTCAAATTATCCCATTTGACCCTAAAAGTTCAAATTATAAAAACCCAATCAAGCCTAAATCAATTGCAATCATGGCCATTAATTAACTTTAGATCCATCATTGATCTCCTCTCAACATCTAATTAACACCAACTCAACCGAATTCAACCCAATTAATCCAATTGATTCACTTGACCCAATATGACCAAATTGACCAATTTCATTCAAAATTCAAACCAATCCAAATTGGAATGGATCAACTCATCCAATGTCTTCCATAATGATTGTTGATCATCCTTGATTACCCAATTGCAATCAATTGGGCCAAATCAAATCAATTTGACCATGTAACCCAAGTTGACTCAATTGACCTAAAGTGCCACATTAGATCAAATCATGTTTTAAGCCAAATTAATTGCAATCAATGACTCCCATCAATCACAAATTGAGTATTGAACATGGCTCAACCATAAATTGAACTTAACTAAGCTATTTTGATCTCTTGTCTCAAGTTGACCCAATTTGACCTAAAAGGCCAAATTAAGTCGAATCAAATCCTAAGCCAAATTGGTCAAAATTAATGCTTCTAAGCAATCATAAATTGATTATTTAACTTGATTCAACCTTTAATTGGACCTAATTTGGTCAACCTAACCTGATTGACCAACTTAGCCCTAAGTTGACATAAAGGGCCAAATTGAACTAAATCATTCCTTAATTCAAATCAATTCAAACCAACACTTGCAATCAGTCCCAAATAATCAATTAAATCTACACCTATCCATGCCCAAGCCAATTTGTCCAATTTGATTAAATTGGTCAACTTAGCCCATTTGGCCTAAATAGACCCAAACAAACCATATCCAAATCCACTTTAAATTGAATCAAACCAATTACACCAATGCATTCCAAATGATCAATTGAACTCACCCAAACTCTTGGTTTGACCCAGTTTAACTGATTTGGTCAACTTAATCCAATTAAACCAAAATTGACCTATATGGGTCAAATTGAGCCAAACCTAACTAAACCATGTCCAAATCTAATCAAACTTGGCATGACTCATCCTTGGGTCACCATGGGCCTACCCAAGTGGACCCACCCATGGTGAACCAAGTTTGGGTCAAATCCCTTGAACCAAGCCACCCAAATTGGACAAAATCCCCATTTAGATGTGTTCTCCCACTCCTCATGCCTTGGCTGCCACCTTTGGCCCTTTTGGGATAATAGGACCACTGACCCAACCTAACCCAAGGCTGTTGGGTTCAGCTTTTGGCCATGAGAGGGTGAGTTCACTCATGGCACACCATTGGTGCACCTAAGGAAGGTGGTTCACCCCATGCCAGCCCATGCAACTAACTTGGCCACTTAAGCACCTCCATCATAGTAGTCCTTGACACCTCCAGCCACCTACCCTGGTCGGGCGGTTGTCAAAGGCTGAACCAATCTCAGCCCTTGGCTCAAGTGGGGAAGAGAATATACCCCTCCCCATAGATTCAAACTTCACAGAGACCTTCCTCAGAGCATTCCGCATAGTCTGAGACTTTCGCTTGAGTTCCTCGTGCACTCCACTGCCTGCGAGACTTGGGTGAAACTGAGAGCCTCATCCATCCAACATCAACAAAACTCCACCAAACCTAAATTAACTCTTTCCACATCTTCCCCTCACTCCGTGAGTCAAAGAAAATCATTTTTCAAGAGATTTGATAACTGAAAGGAATCCCTAGACCAACTCAGTGAGTTTCACGATGGAATTTGGTCAACAGAGCGAACTACGAAGAGGAAACTCTTGATCTTCTCAACAGGGTTTCATCTCTTCAAGACTAAGCTATCACAGTTGATGGATCACCGATCTTTAGCTCCTATAAGGTAAAAATGCAGAAACCGAAGATTTCCCCCCTAGGTGTTGGCCTTTTTTTTAAAGTGAAATGTGATTTCATGCGATTTCCATCATAGGATCCCTCTAGATTTTCTCCCTGATTATTTTGGAGTCAATTTCTCCATTGAATGAGCTCCAATGAGCTTTGATCGAGCGACATAAGGCAGACGATGTCCATCTTTCGGTGCTCGAGGGACGACGGATCATTGACCGTCCATTCTATGTGATTAGAATGGATAATCATGATTAATTATGCTATAATTTTTTATTTAATTTTTTTGAAACCACGAGATTAATATCATTTGAAGGAAATCACATCCTCCATTGCTGAGTCAGCTACCACGTTGGACCATTTAAATAACCAATACCACAGTGCCACATGGAAAGCACTATCCCATCAGCGTTCACGTGGCACCGATGGTTTAAGTGGTTAATTAAGTCTTTAAAATGTAATTAAATGGATAGAACTTCAAAAAATTGTAGAAAAATTTAAAAAATATAAATAAACCCATTTTTGAAAGGTTAAATAGAGGAGAATTAAATAAAAATAAAATCCCTAATGTTTGAATAGTGAATAATGCTTAATTAGAGTTTTAAATCTAGGTTATTTACCTTAATTAATGCTTACTTAGTTGGCTAATTAATTCCAAATTTGGTGGAATAGTTCTATGGGATGTCCTCTACCTTCCATAATTTTCTTAGAATTATTGGCCAAGTAATTTAAAGAATGTAGAATTTTCAATCCTAATTACCCTATTTAATCAATTCAATATTCATTAAAATTGTTAAGCAATAAAAAATAAATGATTAATGGTAATTAATCACTGTAAATAGTGGGAATGGTGAGGGGAAATAATTGAAACCTCTTTCCTAATTACTTTCCTAATGCATTTCCGTAGGAGGGTTAATTAACATGTGTAATAATTAGGGGTTAATTAGAAAATTAATGATCAAATAAAAATCAAATTGAGTTACTAGTTGTTTTAGAAAATTTAAATTTAATTTATTAAATTTTTCTTCATGTGTTTAATAACATAAAGTCATTAAGGAATTTATGGTTAATCCATTGGTGCGGAAAAACCATAAGAGAACTTGTTGACCTCATTTTTAGAATCAGCTCTCAACCCCTCCATCGTAGACATATGACATCTCTTAGACTTTAAGAGTTCCTTAGTCTTAAGACACATCTAGTGATTAGGTGGACACTCAACCTAACTCTAGAGACTTAGAAGAGTTTGCCATAGGAATAGGTCATGCCTTAGGGGTGCTAGAAAAATTTTCTACGCTTTAGCTTAAACCATTCCTCACTTTCCATCATTCAAGTCAAACTCCAAATCAATTCTATTTGTTTTTCTCCAAAATCAAATCAACTCCATATGATTTAAATCGATGATTGAAATCTATGATTGAAACTCATGATCAAAATCCATCAAAAATTCCTAAGTCCAAATTTTGCCTAAGTCCCTAATCTTCCCTTAAGGACTTAACCAAAATCATGATCTAAACTAATTCAAATCTTTGAGATTTTCTCATAACTAATTTATATTCTCATTTATATTCACATATATAAATAAAATATAAATTCAAATCAATCAAACTAAACTCAAAACTTCAAATCAATTCATGAAATTTTCTTAAGTCCCTATTGATTTTCCATTAATGGACTTCACCTAAATCATGATCAAATCAATTCAAACTCATGGGATTTTCTCAAAACTTATTTATATTATCATTTATATTCATATATATAAATGAAATATAAATATAAATCAATCAAATCAAATTATCAAATTAAATTCCCAATTTAAAATCTTCTTAAGTCCTTAATTCCCATTAATTGACTTAGCTTGAATCATGATCAACTTAATTCAAATTCATGGGATTTTCACAAAACTCATTTATATTCTCATTTATATTCACATATATAAATGAAATATAAATATAAATCAATCAAATCAAACCTCAAATTAAATTCTCAATTTAAAATTTTCCTAAGTCCTTAATTTTCCATTAATGGACTTAGCTTTAATCTTGATCAAACCATCTCAAAGTCATGAGATTTTCTCATAACTCATTTATACTGTCATTTTTATTCACATATATAAATGAAATATAAATATAAATCAATTAAACCAAATTCAAAAATTCAAACTTCATGAAATTTTCCTAAGTCCTTTAAATCCTTCTTAATGGACTTAGCCTAAATCATGATTAAACCCCTTCAAATCCTTGAAATTTTCTCATGATCTATTTATATTCCCATTTATATTCACATATATAAATGAAATACAAATTCAAACAAACAATCAAACTCAAATCAAGCTTTGATCAAGCTATTTGACCTACTTAGGCTCACTTGACCCAAAGTGACCTAAAGTACTCTTATGAGCCAAATTCTAATCCTAACCAAATTGGATTGAACCAAACTCATCTATGCCTCTCATCATGATCAACATTCATCATGGGATGATCAATCAACCAAATTGGATCAAACCAAGTCAAACCTAAGGGTTCACCAAGTCAACACTTAGCCCAAAATGAAACCTAACATAGACAAATTCCACTATAGGACAAATTGATTGAAACCATTGACCTAAGTTCACTCATGACCTATGTTTGAACTTGACCAAGCCAACATTTGTGCCTAACCTAGCCCAATTAGCCACTTGACTCAAGTTGACCCATTTTGACCTAAAGGGTCAAAATGTGTCAAAACTTGATATAAGCCAAATTGATCCAACCCAATAAGCAAGTTCATTCTAAATCACTTGTTAAACTTGACCAAAGCCTCAATTGGCTAATTAGCCCAACCTAACTAAATTGACCTTAGACCCAACATGACTTAAAGGGGTCATGTTTAGCCAAATTTAAACTTAACCAAAATTGATTGAAAATAAAGATATCAATCTACTCGATATGACTAACCTAACCTAAACCTACCTCAAATAGGATAAATGGGTCATGTTTAGATTTCTTTATATTTTGACCTAAATGGGTCAACATGAGCCAAACCCTATCAAATGAATTCAAAATCTCATGAAATTTGCCAAACCTATTTTCTCCACATACCCAACATATCCAAAGTGAAAAGTTAATAAAATGACCATCCTACCCCTAGTCATAGAATAAATTTTGGACTAATCTATGGGTAATTTGGTCATATCATCTTCATATCTACTTGAGGCTTTCCTAAAAGCTCAAGGGGACCTAGTGAAGAGTGGTGCACCCAACCCAATGGGTTTGGGTTAGCCCAATTGGCCCCTAGACCAAACCCAACCCCATGGGTCAAAACTTTAAATTCAAACTCCCTCTCCCACTTAAATTCAAGCACATGGGAGGCTGGAAATCCACTCCTTGGCTCAAACTGACCATATGCACACTCCTAACAGCTCAAACAGCCTTCCCATTATGATCAGTTGGATCAAAATAGCACAATGGCTTACGACTATTCGATCCTTCAAGGGGAAGATATACTCTCCCTAAATGAATTCAAATCCATCAATTCCACATTCGATTGAGTACTAGAGAGAGTAAGGAGCCATCAGAGAGTGATCCTTAGCTTTGAGCTCTAGCCATTTTCCTATCCTCAATTTTTGAATGGTGAAAATAGGGGAGGAAAATTGAAGAGCTACCTTTCTCCATACTCAATTTCACTTCAATTACTTTTGCATACTTCATCAGGGAGCTAAGTCGAGTGCACCTAAGATTCCATTGGAGTTCCCACAGCCAGGAGGAGTTGAATTGGATTAAAGCTGCAAAGGGGATCAAGGGGAGTTAGTCTATAGAGCAATTCACATAACCTCAAGAGTTCATTCTTTCAACACAGCTTCGTCTCAACCAGGCGAAGCTTCTCCAAGGGAATTGAGCATCGGTGATCACCTCCGGCAAGGTATGAACTTTTTTGACCACCTAACATAGGAGGTGTTAGGCCTTTGTGAAGATAAATTTCAATTCAAGTGAATCCCACCATTGGATGTGCCGCTCTTTAGCTTTAGATGGTGTGGGTTAAATTTGGTTTGAATCCGACCTCAATTGAGCTCAGATCTTCCCCTAGATCATGGACGATCTCTATTGATGAAGGGGGGAAGAACTTGGAGATCTCAGCCATCTATCTATGCATTGTGGATGGACGATCGAGATAATTCCCATGTTTAGATTTCTTTATATTCATTTTAAAATCTCTAGCCATTCGATCTTTGATCGGACAGTAGAGATCAAACCGCATCCGCCGCCAGCCACCTTTGTGGATTTGATGTTTAAGTCAATCCCTCACTGTGTAATGCATGTAAAGCGCACTAACCACCATCGCCACTCGTCGCGCTGTGAGCAGTAGGGTTAGTTAAAATGCCTTAATTAATTTTAATTAATCTAAGGATCTTCTAAAATTTATAGTTCTCTCTACAAAACTCAAAAAAATATGAAATAAAATCCCATGGAAAGATAATTCATCTTAGAATATTTTAAAATTAATTTGAATGGGTTTTAAATTATAATTGTCTCTGATTTTAGGTTTTAGTGGAAATTTCATTTTGCTAATTACCTTTTAATTAAGCCTCTGATTAATCCCAAATTTCTTGGGTATATTCTAAAGGATGACTTCTGCCTCCCCTAATTTTTTTGGTATTTATTGAAGGCTTAATAAAGAGAATTTCATATAGATTTCTTAATTACCCTCCTTATGTAATTAAGCATAATTAGGGTATGATCAGTGGTTTTAATCCATAATTAGGGTTGATTAAGGTCAGATCTGATAGATAGAGGTTTAAGGAATAATTTTGGGGCATTTTCCTTAAGCAATTCCCTAAACCCCCTTTTCTCTCCTTAATCTCCTCTTAATTAAGGGTTAATTCATTAATTATCCCCTTAATTAATTTCGAAAAATTCTAAAAAGTTTTAAAACTTAATTAATCTACTTTGGGAAGATGCTTAGGTTTTTAATAGCCTAAGTTCAATTAAGAAAATCAAAACCCAATTCATATGTGTGAAAGGCTGTTTTGAAATTACTTAAGCTAAACCCCTTTGCTTAATTAACCTTTAATTAAGAGCCAAATTGTATTAGGTATTTTTCTTATTAGGTGCATTACAAATTTAAATTTCTTATGAGTTTTTATGTCATCTCATTAGCTCATAATTATTTGGTTAATTATTCTAAGGTGGTGTAGGTAAGGGTTAATTAAGTTACTTAATTCATACCTTAACCTAATTAATACATAAAAATGGATCTAATTATCTAAAAATTAAACAAAAATATCAAACACATATGGCAATGGGTTAAGAGTAGTAAACTCATCTCACCTTTTCAAAATTACATCAAGCTCCAAACTAAATAAAAATCACATTGAATTCACTTTGATTTATTTTAAACTTTCTTATTATATAAAAATGTCTTTAGGATTTAAGTGAACTGAACCTGTTTACATGCTTTCATTGCTTTGAGTCTTTCCCCAACATGTTAAATTTGTATTTCATGTGGTTTCATGCATTCATATTTTTTAAATTAAAATTTGAAAATGAATTTGTTTACTTTATGTCAAATTTGCATGTGTTGGCTAAAGTAGAAATATGAGTGGCTATTATCACTACTAAATTCAAATTATTTTGAAAACATATAAATCAAATACCAAATTTAAAGTATGCTACTTGTATTTTAATTATGAGTTTGCATGTGAAAGAATATAAAGGTATGCTTAGCATAGGTTTCCTTTCTCCTTTTGATTAGCATAGTTTTGAATAGGAATTTGGTGAGATATATGTTCATTTGAAAAGGACCTAACAATCACTTAATTCCATATCCTATTCACCTCTATGCTATCACTTAAGAAGGGCTACCTATACTTCCATACATAAATTGCATAAATAAAATGAATCCATTAATACAACTTTTGCATTCTCCTTTTCTATTTCATTTCTTTTATACATATATGTTTGTATTTAAGAAAGTGGTATATTAGTCTGGACAACCCCGAGGTTGCAAGACTTTAAGTAGCCCTAAGTAGGTCTTATGCCTTACACCTCTGGTAAATAATGGCGCTGTACTTATGCCTTTCTTACTTTCATGCGTGTATGTGAAAATTTGGATAAGGAAATCCCTTTCTACTTAAGAAAAAATCATGCATATTCAACTTCTAAATTTTCTTAAATGGATTACTTAGCATGCATCATGAAGTGTGTTAAATACTCTCATTTGTATGTATAGACATGCTTAGGGTCTATCCATATGCATGTTATATATGTCTGGAAAGAAATGAAGTAATGTGTGTTATGTGAATTTTGATTCATTTTATTTAATATTAAAATACCTTTCTTTTTGAATAGGTTTGTTTAGAGTTTATCTAAACTTATGACTAATTAAAAGATTTAATCAAAATATTCACCAAAACAAAACTAAAATGTGAATCTACTTTAGAAATTACTTAGGTTAGGGAAGGAAAGAGAAGTCTCCTTCTCTTTCCCTCTCTTCACAACTTAGTAATTAATTGTAGGATTCACTTGAACCAAATCAAAATATGAAATAAAATCAACCCAAAATGATTAAACAACTTAATTGAAACCCTCTTCTAAGTTGAACATGTTTTTCACACTTAGAAAATTTGAACCTAAAGCCATAGCTAAGCATACCACACAAACCTTCAAAGCACACACATTAGCCTAAGTCACCACTTCTAGCTTGAGATTAGGTCGGTGCATGGCTTGATATTTTTTTTTGTGATATATATTTTAGACTGGATGTTAGGGTGTATGCTCGTAGAATGAATTGTTGGACGCTCTTAGTCTAACTATTCTTTTCTAGGGATTGATTAGCTTAGTATAATAAATAAAAATATAAATGCTTTTGCTTGCAGGTGCTTTATACCCCTAAGCATAATCTAAAAGGCCAGGTGGACTTAGTCACCCATGTGTGGGGTGATAAGTTCAATATACATGCTTGGGATTTGTGTGATTTATTTTAACTAACCTTTATTTTGCAGGTGTTAGTTAGATTTTCACTTTTCCTTTTCATGTAAATGTGTACAATTAGGATTTTGGAATGATTATTATGGGGATTAGGATGTGCATTGGTCATAAGATCCTATCTTATGCACCATGTGAAGCCTTGGAGCATCTACCTTCCAACCATCCAAAAGAAGAAACTAAAGAAAAAAGAAGAAAGAAAATGAAGAATGAAGCTTGAAGACCCCCATAATAATGAATTCCTTGCTTAATAATAAATTAATTCATTTGTGATCCGAGTTGTATAAGGGTGGAGCTCAGCTACCCATATTTAATATTTTCGAGTTTGTGTGGTGGTGCCAGACCACAATGACCTTTTATTCTTTTTACAATTAGTTTTATAAATTGATTGATGATTTGTTTAGATTTTTCATTAAGTGGCATGCTTTTCCTAGTTTCTTCCTTACTTTATGTATGGTTTGGATGTGGATTAGGATCTTTAGGAGAAAATAAATCTTTTACCCAACTTAACAACTCAAAATAAAAATTAAACAACTCATAACCTCACCTAAAGCTTAGGTTTAAAATCAAGATAAAAGAATTAGAAACCTCTTAGTTGTATGAGTATTTCTTTTATAATATCATGCACAACAACATCTTATTTCACTTTTGATTGGAGGGCTTCCACCTTTTAGAGAAACTTGGCTTGACCTTTGAGAGCCATGGTGAAAACTCACCTCCTCCCTTCTCGCTGATTTTGTTCTAATAACTCTATTTCTCATGCATTAGTCATATAAATCCTATTAGCCTGAGTCAAAATAATTATCCAAAAATAAAAATAAAATGAAATTTGAATTGCATTAGATTTAGGTCATTTGAAGCATGTCCCTTTACATGATCTAGTCTCCTTAAGGAGTGAGTTTAAAATTAGTCTTTTTCTAAATAAATAACATCCTAGCTATCTTGCATAAGTATAAAGACTTGCCTACATGTATTTAAAATTGTAGGAGGAGTTAGTTGGCAGCCACCCCCAATCGGTTGTAAGTCCAAGCTGTCAGGTGGTTTGTCCTTTCTTTTGAAGGCAAACCAATTACCCATTTTCTCTTTAGATTTAGGTTGTGCTTTCGGCCCTCACCGAAGCTCCCAAGATTTAGATTTTGAGGTTGCTTCTCCCTTTGTGGGCCATAAGCATAATTCCTCACTACTTAGGCATTTTTTTAATCTTGTGTTAAGGAATCATAAGTCCTGAATTTCTAATGAAAAATATAACTCAAACAAACTAAATTAATTTCAAAAATATAAAGCCCAACTATGGAATAGTTTGGGATGCTTGCTAGGTTTCCTAGTATCATGCACATCTTCTACTTTTCTTCCACTTTGGCTTCGATAATAACTCCCTCTTTTGATCAATCCCATTTGATCTTTCAAAAAAAATGAACTAATCAATTGATAGTCCCTTCCTATTGAAATCTTCAAAGATAATGATCATTTACCTTAATCGAGAGTTTTCCTAAGGGATCCTGTCCCTTAGGATGTAATTAACTATAGGGGCTTGCCCTTATAGGGAACTTAATGAACCCAGTTTAAAATCAACCCTACTTTACTTCTCCATGTAAACTAGGGGAAGAATCTCTAGGACATATGTAGACCCATCATCCTTAAGAGTCCTTATTGAGATGATTAGGTCCATTAAAGGGTAGTGACTTCTATCTTTTGAGATAGTACACTATTTCCTTGATGATGTACCTGATCACCTGAATAAGCACATCTACGGATCTACGTGGCATCCTAAAAGATGTATTTCTATATGCTTGTTCTCATTCATTTCTCCCCAGATTTGAAAGGCGACTCTCGTTATAGGAAATTTTCACCACGGTACTTAACTTAAATTATTTTCTTCTTTAATCTAATTAACTCTTAAGCATGAGCCTAAGTGCATTAGGCCCCTTAAGTGCATTGCAAATTTTAATTTCTCATAAGCATATTATTGGAGGCTCATGATTAGGTAGTTAATTAAATTAAATTAGCTTAGGGAAGGGTAATTAAATTGATTGCTTAATGACTTGAACTTAATCAATCCATAAAATTTGATCACTTTCCTTAGACACATTAAGTCACTAATGTGGGATGGGGCAAACACTAAATATCATTTCTCCTCTTTAGGTTTTGATAATTCAAATATCAAAAATTAAATTTCATGAAAGCTTTGGTTAATTTTAAAGAAGTTTATTTGACTTGATTACCTTTGAGAATTAATGTGATTGAATGTATTATGTAGTAATGTTTACTCATTCTTTTTCAATCATTATAAATTTGCATGCTATTTGTTATCATACATTCATGTTTTTAAAACAAAATCAAAAGAATATGGATATATTTAAATTGCATGTGTTGGACAAAATATTATATGGTGTGGCTATTATCACTAATAAATATCAAATTATTTTCAAAGTTATAAATTAATGATTAAAATCCAAGTTAATGTTGGCTATGAATACTCAATACAATTTACATTTAAACATGACAAAACATTATTTTATTTTTATAATTCATGTTTATGTTTACATATGTTTGAAGATTATCAAGTATATAGTCTAGACATCCCGAGAATATGGGGCTTTAAGTAGCCCCAAGGAGGTCTTAGGTAATCTCACTACTCTGGTTTAACAATGACATGTACTTGCTTAATTTCTTTCATGTGTATGCATGAACTAGAATTTGGATAAAACTTTGCTCTAAAAAAATAAAGAATTTACAATTATGTAATCTTTGCAGGGTTTTCAGTCCTATATTTATGTATATGTTTACATGTATTTAAGCTAACAAGTATATAGTCTGGACATCTTGAGAATATGAGACTTTAAGTAACCTCAAGGAGGTCTTAGATAATCTCACTTCCCTAGTTTAACAATGGCACATACTTGCTTAAATCTTTAATACATGTGTATATAAGCCTAACTAAAGGATGAAATCTCTCTTTTCTACCAAAATACATACATTAAGAATCATCAAGTGTGTGAATATAAAAAAACATTTATTGCATGTATAGATATGTATGTAAAATTAAATATCATGAATAATAAAAACAAAGAGATGTGTATGCTATTGGTGATGAAAAAGAATGATGAAATATTATCCATATGATAGTGATTCAATTTTATTAACTTGAGATGCCTTTCATGTTTGAATGAGATTCTTTAAGATTAACCCAAACCTAGGCTTAATAAAAATATTTGATAAGCTATTCACTAAAGAAACCGAATTCATAATAATATACCATTAGAAAATAATATAGGATATGGGTGAAGGAGGCCAAACCTCTTTCCTCTCTTTATAATAATTAGATGTTAAATATGGATCAAGTGGAACCAGGAGAAACATAAATTAAAATTAACTAATCCTTTCAATAATTTGAAGTAAAACATCCCCTAATATTTAACTTAAAAAATCCAAACTTTGGACAATCATCATCTAAAGTCTAGCTAAAGACATACCACACCAAACTTTAGCACACACATTAGAATACTAAGTCACCACTTCTAGCTCTAGGTTAGGAGGTGTATGTTGTGGTGTTATATTTGTTTTATGATGTAATATTTTAGATTGGATGTTAGGATCATTTACGCATAGACTGGATGTTAGGTCATTATTAGCCTAATGATATTTATGTAGGGGATTGTGCTAAAGGGACCGCTAAAATAAGAAATAAATAGAAATTCTCTTGCTTGCAAGTTGCTTATTCCCCTAAGTATAATCCAATTAGAACAGGTGGGCTTGGTTACCCATGTGCAGGGTGCTAAGTCCAAACATGTAAAATATAATTGCTTGCCTTGTGTGTTTATTTAGCTAACATCTATTTAAAGGTGTAGTTATATTTTATTTTTCATAAATATGAAATTTTTGCAAATAGGATTAGGATTAGTCCTATGGGGTTTTGAATGAACATTGGCTAGAGGGCAAAGACCTGGGAAGCCCTGTGAAGCCTGGAGTAAAACTAATCCAAAAGAAGAGAAGGAAGGAAGGAAAGATAAAGAACGAAGACCCCCATAGCATCTATTTCATTATAATTATAATATTATATTGTAATTCAAGTTGTGTAGGGGTAGAGCTCGGCTTCCAAATTTCTTTTCTCTTCTGGGGTGTAGATGATACTTACAGGCCTTTTATTCTTTTACAAAAATTTAAATGTTTGATTGTTATGTTTAGTTTGTGCAATAGAAATGACATGCTTTTCATAGTTTTCTTAAAGTATGATAATTTAATGTGTGGCCTAGATGTGGTAGGCTCTTTAGGATAAAATTAAATTTTCTATCCTCACTAATAGCTCATTATAAAATTTTAATATAACTCATAACCTCATCTTAAAGCCTAGGTTTATAATCAAAATAAATAAAAGATTTAGCAGCCCCTTAGCTAAATATTGTATGTTCTCACATCATGCATACCATGTTGTTTCACTTTTGAATAAGGAGGTCTCCATTCTTGCATGATAGGGGATATGCTTAACCTTTGAGGGTGATCCCTTAGTGAAGAACACCTCCTCCTGTTGCTTTAGCCCATAATCTTATTTCATCATGCATATAGGCATAATTTCCCAAAGCCTTAGTCCAAAGTGAATGTGTCAAAATAGTTTAAAAGATTGTAAATATTTACAATAGTTTAAGTTATGTTCTCATGCCAGTCATGATCTAGACTATTAGAAGTGAGTTTAGAATTATAGCTTTCTTCTAAATTAAATAACAGCTTAGCTATCTTGCATATAAATAAGATCGACAAATATGATTTTGAAGCATAAGAGGTGTTGGCTGGCAGCCACTCCAGGTGGTTGTAAGTCCAAATGAGTCAAGATGGGTCCACCCTCTCTTGTAGAGGTAAACCATCATGTCCCTTTTTTTATTAGACTTAAGTCGTGCTGTTAGCTTGTGCTAAAGCATCCTAGATTTAGGATCCAAGGCTACTTATTTTCTTCAGGCTATGAGTATAAGTCCTCACCTCTTAGGTATTTTCATAATCTTGTGTTGATGGATTATAAGCCCTAACATTCTAATAAAGATTCTAACTTAAACAAAAAATAAATCCTCTCTTTCAAACATGTAAAAAGCCTCACTATAGAGTAGACTGGAGCACTCACTAGGCTTCATAGTATCATGAATGCTCCCTACTTATCTTGCTTTGGAATTCATAAATAAGTCTTTCTACTTGAACTCTCCCACTTGGCTTTCATAAATACCCAATCCTTTGATAGTCTAGCTTTGAAATCTTTGGGGATATTTATTGACTACTTTAATCGAGAGAATTCTTAAGAAATTCCCATTTCCTAAGATGTAATTAACTATGGAAGTTTGCTTCCATAGGGAACTAAAGAACCCATCATAAAATAACTCTTTTACTTATCCATGTAAAGTAGGGGAAAGATCTCTAGTATACACATAGACCCATCTGCCTTAGGAGTCCTTATTAAGTGATGAGCTCTATTGTAGGGTGATGTTTCCATCTTCTAAGATTGTACATAATACCTTAATGTCATACCCGATCTTTTCAAAAAGTACCCCTTGAGATCTGCATGGTGTCCCTACAACTCCAAATTAAAACACCGCAGATGGCATGGAGATAGTTCAATATGAATCAATTATACCAATTATAATAATTTTGTTCAATGTGTTTGAAAAGGCTAAGCGTATGGGTTACTTTGGGTGACATGGTCTAGTTAGGCTAGTAAGGGTTAGATAATTGTTAAATAGATTCATAAGTGATGAGGTCTATTGTAGGGTGATGTCTCCATCTTTCGAGATTATACATCATACCTTAATATCGTACCCGATCATTTCAATAAGTACCCTTTGAGATCTGTGTGGTGTCCCTACGATTCCAAATTAAAACACCGTAGATGGCTTAGAGATGGTTCAACATGAATCAATTATACCAATTATATTAATTTTGTTCAATGTATTTGAAAGGGCTAAGCATATGGGTCACTTTGGGTGACATGGTCTAATTAGGATAGTAAGGGTCAGATAATAGTTAAATAGATTCAATTATTTTATGATGAACTTGCCCAAGTTGTCAGGTCTAATTAATTTGATTAATTGAAGTTAAATTAATCAAAATGGCTAACTGAACTTTATAAGATAACTTAGGCTAAGCTGAGTCATTTAGATTAATTAATCTAACAAAAGATCAATTGAGTCTACTTTATTAATGTGGATTTCAATCAAGCTAATTGAAAAGATTAGTTGAAATTAATTTGATCATGTTGGCCAATTTTTTTTAAAAGGGTCATTTTGATCAATTTGGGTCAAATGAACCAATTAGCCAAAATTAGGATTGGCCAAAACTCAATCAAGATCAGTCACCTATGGATATTTAATTTAGAAAGTTTACATAGGCTATATTGGCTCAATTTGATTAATAAGAACAATTTTGGTAAAGTTAGTCTTAAGGGAAAGATTCAGTCAACTAAGATCGAATGAACTGATCAACCTAATTAAGGAGTAATTAGAATAAGTCATCTATAGTTTGCAAATAAGAATGATTGGCAGATAACATAATTTTCTAATTTCTTAATAATAATCAATTTAATTAATTTGATATATTTGGTCAAATAAAATCAAAAGGGTTCACTTAGGCTAGATTGGGTCAAAGGGTTTAACTAAGCTACACCAAATATTTATTTAACTTTATTATATTTTCACAATTAATTAGAATTTATTAAAATGGGTTTTAAGATAAATTCATCAAATTCTATGGTTGGAAAGCAACTGACCTTATTATGCTATTAAGACAAACTACAACTTAAAGGAACATAACCTATTCCAATTATCAACTATCATTAACTCAACTATAACTTGATATTAATTTAAAACCTACAAAAAGGTTTAGCTAAGTTATTAAACTATTTAGTTCAATATTATCAAATAGGTTGAGGGACTAAGAGGTTTTGGGGACATTGCTTAAACTTGAGCCACAGTTAAGCTCAAAAACTCATGCCCAATTAAATTGCATAAATATGTTATTGAATGAATAAAAAAAAGAAGAATGTTTATAGTAATTTGAGTCAAACCTAAAATAAGTCTATCTTAGGTCAAGCTAAGTTCAAACTTATAATAAATTATGATATACTTTGAAATTGAATAATTAATGGGTTCACATATGAACTTTTATAAGTCTAATAGAATTATATATTTATCTTAAGATTAAGTCCTAATTTTATTTACTGTGACTAGTTAATAATATGGCCTACACTATGATTGAAACTTAGAGTAACCAATTATGATTCTAAACTCTTCCTAGAAGTAAAGGTGATGAAGGGTTTGGAGGGGTTGGATTTGATATGGAATTGGATATTAGGGAACAAAAATAGTGAGCCTACACTACAACCCCATCCAATCGATAGTTTAAAGTTCTACTTCAAAATTTTATGGGATAACCCCACACTGTGAATCAAGTTGGAAATGTTAGTGTTAAGGGTATATTATCAAACTGAAAAGTTTCATAAATTTTAGAAATTCATATATATATTTTCTAATTTCTCAAAGGGACTTTGTCAAGAGAAAACTTATCTGCCTAAATAGGCTGGATTAGATTTAAAATTTTAGTTGACAATATTAATGAAAGAAAACATAAGAAAAATTCTTAATATTGTAAAGGAATGTTTATAAAATAATTTGAAATTTTTTGAAGATTTTTGAAAGGTTTTAAGACTAGTAATTAAGGTTTAGAATCAAAATAGGTCTAATTTCCTCACTAAGTTGGATGGCCACCCTTATGATTTTTAATGTAGATTTATGGCTACTTCATTATGGGTTTAATTTATAATGAAGAGAAAGATAGAAAAATAGATTCACAATAAGTGATCATAAAAAATAGTAACATAACAAAATTAAATCACTCATTAAAATGACTTGGGTTTAGAGATCATCAAATCCATTCTGTTGTTTTAATTTGGAGCGTAGGGGCGCTTATTGAAGTGATGGTCTGCATCAAGGGGTATGATGTATCATCTTAGGAGATGGAAACATTATTCTACAATGGACCTCATCACCTAATAACAACTCCTAAGGCATATGGGTCTACACATATTCGAGAAATCTTTCCCCAATTTTACTTAGAAAAGTAAAGCAGGATTTATTTTATGCTGGGTTCTTTAGCTTCTTATGAAAGCAAGCTTCCATAGTTAATTACATCTTAGAAAATGAGGATCTTTTAAGAATACTCTCGATTAAAGTAGTCAATAAGTTTCTCCAAAGATTTCAAATCTAGAGTATCAAAGGATTAGGTATTTATGGAAATCAAATGAAAGAGTTCAAATAGAAAGACTTATTTACAAATTTCAAAGGAGAATAAGTAGGAAGCACCCATGATGCTGGGAAGCCTAGTAAGTGCTTCAATCTACCCTATAATGAGGCTTTACATTTTTGAAAGAGAAAATTTACTTTTGTTCAAATTAGAATTTTATTAGAATGCTAGAGATTATAGTCCAACAACACAAGATTGTGTAAATGCCTAAGAGGTGAGAACTTATGCTCATAGCCCAAAGAAAATAAGTAGCCTCAAAGCCTAAATCTAAAATGCCTTAGTACAAGAAGCATACCCAAGTCTAATTAAGAAAATAAGACATAATGGTTTACCTCTACAAGAGAAGATAGACACATCCCGACTCTTCTGGGTTTACAACCACCTGGAGTGGCCGCCAGCTAACACATAAAAGGGAATTAATGAATTATATTTCCATACCAATGGGTCAACCATAATTCTCTTACCAACTTTATATTATTAAACACATAAAAGGGAATTGATGAATTATATTTGAATTATTTAAATCAATCATTGATTTTGTTTGATTTCTATTTTATCACTAATCTTTCTAATTAATCCCTAATTATTACATGTATTAATTAAACCTCCTAAGGAAATACCTTTAGAAAGATAATTAAGAAAAAGGCCATAATTATTTCTCCTCACTGTTCCCACTATTCATAATGATTAATTATCATTAATTATTTAATTTTCACTATTTATCAATTTTAATAATTATTAAATTAGCTAGTGAAGGTAATTAGGATTGAAATTCTGATTTCTTTATATTACATAGCAAATAATTCCAAAAAAAATTATGGGAGATAGAGGACATCCCATAGAATCATCCACCTAATTTTGAATTAATTGGCCAAGTAATTAAACCATATTAAGATAATTATCATAAGCTTCAAACCTTAATTAAGCACTATTAACTGAACATAAATTATAGATTTTATTTTTCTTAAATTCTCCTCTATCTATCCTTTCCAAAATGAGTTTATTTGTAATTTTTGGATTTTCTACCATTAGTTATGATGTTTTAAAGTTCTGACTATTTAATTATATTTTTAAGGCCTAACTAATCCTTTAAACCATTGGCACTGTGAGGACGCTGACGCGATAACACTTTCCACATGGAATCATGGTATTGGTTATTTTAATCATCCAATGCAACAGCTGACTCAGCAGTGGCGAATATGATTTTATTTTGGCCTTCTGATCTTATTTTAGCCGTCTGATCTCGGATCAGATGGTCGAGATTAATCTTGTGATTTCAAAGGCATTAAATCAAAATTTCTAGCACAATTAATCATGGTTGTCCATTCTAATCACATGGAATGAATGACCAGTGATTTATCGTCCCACAAGCACTGGAAGATGGACACTGTCTACCTTTTGCCACTCGATCTGAGCTCGTCGGAGCTCGTTCGATGGTGAAATTGACTCCAAAATGATCACGAAATGAATCTAAAAGGATTCTATGGTGTAAATCACACAAAAATATAATTTACTTGAAAAAAAGAGCAACACCAAAAAGAGGAAACTACGGTTGCTAGATTTTTACCTTGCCGAAGCTATAGACCTGCAGTCCATCGATAAAAGTAGCTTCATCTTGAAGAGACAAAGACTTATTGAGAAGATCATGAGTAGCCTCCTCATCGATTTCTCTATGGACCAAGTGTTGTTGCAAAGTTCATCGGAGTTGGTCTTGAGACAACTTCTAGTGATCGAATTGCTTGGGAAATGATTTATTTCAATTTGCCGGAGTAAGGGGTGTGGGAAGAGTTAATTTGGGTTTGGTGGAGATTTTGAAAACTTGGATGGATGGAGCTCTCGGGTTCGATCGGGGTTGGTCTTGCTGGAGGTGGAGCATGAAGAGCTCAGGAGAGGGTATGGGATTGTGCGGAATGCTCTGAGAAAGGTGTATGTCGAGTTTGAATCCACGAGGAGGAGTGTACTCTTCTCCCCAACTGAACTAAGGGCTGAGATTGGTTCAACCTTTAGTAGCCGTCTGACGGAGGTAGATGGCTGGAGGTGGCAATAGACTACTAAGGTGGCTGAGGGTGAGAGGCTGAGGGAGTGTAGTGGTATAGCATGGGGTGTATAGCCTCCTTTAGGTGGACCAATGGGTTGCCATGGGTGAACTCACCCTCTCATGGCCAAAGGCTGAACCCAACAATCTTGGGTTAGGTTAAGTTAGTGGTCCTATTATCTAAGAAGAGCCAAAGTGTGGCTATCATGGGGTAAAAGGTGGAGAATCCACCAAAATAGGGATTTTGTCCCATTTTGGTGGCTTAGTACAATGGTTTGACCCAAACTAGGTTCACCATGGGTTGGGCCCACTTGGACCGGCCCATAGTGACCCAAGGATGAGTCATGCCATATTTGGTTGGGTTTGGCTCAATTTGACCCATATAGATCAAATGGGTTCAATTGGGTAAAGTTGACTAATTTGACCAAATTGGGTCAAACCAATAATTTAGGTGAGTTCAATTGGTCATTTGGATGCATTGGTGCAATTGATTTGACTCAATTTGGAGTGAATTTGGGTTTGGTTCATATGGGTTCATTTAGGACAAATGGGTCAAGTTGATTGATTTGGTCAAATTAGTTAAATTGGGTTGAATGAAGGGTTGGTCTATGTTTGATTGATCATTTGGGAATGATTGTAGGTGTTGGTTTCAATTGATTTGAATTAGAATGAGTTTTGATTTAATTTTATCTTTTAGGTCAATTGATTTGGCTTAGTCAAATTGGCTTCAATTGATGACTATAGGGTGTTCAATAATCAATTTGTGATTGATTAGAGGCATTGGTTGCAATCATTTTGGATTGAAATGAGATTTGGCCTAATTTGGCCCTTATGTCAATTGGGTTAACTTGGGTTAACTGGTCAAATTGGCTTGATTTGACCAATTGATTGCAATTGGATATCAAAGATGATCAACAATCATTATTGAAGGAATTAGATGAGTTGATTTAATCCAATTTGGGTTAGATTGAAGTTTGAATCAAATTGATCATTTAGGTCTCATTGGGTCAAGTAAAGAAATTAGGTTGATTGGGTTGAATTGGGTTGAGTTGGTGTCAATTAAGTGTTGAGAGGGGTTCAATGATGGATTTAGAGTTGATTAGTGGCTTTAATCGCGATTGATTTGGGCTCACTTAGGTTTTGGCTTATTTGAACCCTTTAGTCAAATGGTTCAACTTGGGTTGGTCGCTTTTGTTTGTTTCAATTGGCTTGATTGTAAGTATTAGCATGGCTTGAAATGATCTAATGAATAATTGGATAGGTTAGAAAACTAAGTTAGATTTAGTTTAATTGAGCGGGCTTAATTGAGTTATGGGATTGTGATGGAGGTTAACTTTGGTCAAGACCCAAGTTAACTTGGCTTGGATCTTAGATAATAAAACTAAATTCAAGCAATATCAACTAAATAAATTTAAGGTTGGTTGTGTTTCATTTACATGAGCTTAAATTTGAATGAGTGAATAGGTATGAGTATTGGGTTTAAGCCATAGGATAGGCTTAAACCTATTTGTTCAGAGGTACATCCTAGGCTTAGGGTTATATTCTCTAAGTATCTAAGCTTAGGTTTATTGTTTCCTTAATCAATAGAAGTGTCTTAGTGCTAAGAAAATCCAAGTGTCTAGAAGGTTCCTAAATCTAAGGTTAGAAAGTTTAATTCTCACACCAAAGTGAGGTCAACACCAATCATTGCATTGTTTGGTCTCGAAGCTTCACCAGACTTTGAAATTTCATTCTAAATTTCATTTGAATATAACCTTGTATTTCATTCTATGGCCAAAAATATATATAAGGCCTTTACAAAGAATAAAGTTTAAAATAAGAGAGAGAGAGAGAGAGAGAGAGAGAGAGAGAGAGAGAGAGAGATGGTCACTAAGTGTATGTACAAGGAAGGGGTGGTTACACATGTGTAATCACCCAAAATCACCTCCAAATAAGTGGTGATCAGCCCCTTTTGAGTGAAAAATAAATATTTATATTTTTAATTTTTAATTATTTGTTTTTATGAATTATAAATAAATTTTTCTTCATATATTTACAAAATTAAATTCCAAATTAAAAAAAAAATTTAATTTCCAAAATTCAAACATTCAAATTTTAAAATTTAGATTTTTAAAATTATAAAAATTTAAAAATTATATTTTGAATGAATATTTTTTCATATAATATTTATAAAATAAAAATTTCTAAGTATTAGTCTTCATTTTGCTCCTAGTTATTGATTCTTTGCAAGTTGTAGCATGCATCTTATCATGAGCTCTAGGGAAAGGCTTCTTTCTTTCTTCATATGCATCATATGCCACATCAATTTCTTTATATGTCAAAGAATTCTTTTTTGAAGAGCTAAAGTGGCATGCAATAGGTGGTGAATTGTCTTTAGGTGTAGGGAGATCAACATGTAATGCCACTTGCAAAAGAAATGGTATACTTTCTACAAATAGATTAGTTTAAAAAAATTTGTTAACATTTAGTATTATTGAAGTTTTCATAAAATCAAGTTGCATATTCGAAATTTTTAAAAAGCAATTAAATGTAAGTGGAATGTCATTGGAATTAAATGAATGAGATACATTAGTGAAGATGGCAAAAGTATCAACTTTAATAGCGGTTTTAGAGTATTTCTTTTGGCATATAATTAATATTCTTTTTAAGTTATTCACAAAATTTATAATTCTCTCTTTCCTTATTTAAAGTATCTATAAAATTTTAATTTTCTTATAAAATTTGAAGTTCATTTATTTTAAATTAGCAGGCACTTACTTTATATTATTCAATTTAATCATTATATCACCTTGAAGAGGTGTTTTTATCAAAAACATCATTTTTCTTTGAACAACTTATAATTATGTTATGGAAAATATATAGTTGCCAAATGCAAATACATAAATTTAATGACATATTGCAATCTTGAGTTTCTAAATTAAAAAGTTCTCAATATTTAGAATTTTCTCATTATAAATCTTATTATGCACTAGAATTAGGTAACTTGGAGTAACAAATTATAATTAAAAATTTTTCTTAAGTGCCTTAAGAAGGTGATGAAGGTTTTAGTGAGGTTAGATTTGATGGAAATTGGAGATTAGTGCACAAAAGGGGTCAACCTATGCTAAAACTTATTCAACCTAAGAGCATAAAGTTCAACTTCAAAATTTTATTATGAACAGATTGTAAAACTCTAAGCTTGAATCTATTTTAAAATGGTAGATTTAAAGGTATAGTATCAATTTAAAATGTCTTACAAATTTTAAAATTTATAGTATAGGTATATATATATATATATATATATATATATATATATATATATATATATATATATATATATTATTTTCAAAGGGGATAGGTTAAGAAAAAACCTAGCTGACTGACTAAGCTATATTGGGTTTAGGGTTTTAGTAGATTGAGTTAATGTAAATATAATATAAAAAATTATTGGATATCTTAAAGGAATTCTTATAAAATATTTCTAGAGTTTTTGAAGATTTTTGTAAGGTTTAAGAGTAGAAATTAGTGTTTAGAACCGAAATAGGTAGAGTTCCTTCAATATGTTGGTTGGGCACCCATATTAATTTTTAAAATAAATTTATGGGTATTATAATGGATTTAATTTTATAATGAAAAGAGATTACAACAAGTGATCATAAAGAAAGAAGCAACATAAAAATTAATTTACTCAACTAAGTTATTTGTGTTGGAGATATCACAAAGCCCTTCCTTGCATTGGTTGGCCACCATGTATCACCACACTTTGAGATTTAACTCTCTCTTTTTTTTTCAAATAGCAACCTCATATTCTATTCCAAGGCTAACAATATATAGAGCATATTCTCAAAAAAGAATTTCAAATCAAAAAGAGAAGGAGAAGGAATGAGTTGGAAGTACATGGAAGAGAAGGGAGTGGTTACCTATATGTAACCACCCAAAACGACCTCCAAATCAGTGGTAGTTGACCACTTTTGAGTGAAAAATAATTATTTGATAATTTTAATTATCAATTAATACTTTTCTTTAAATTTTACATAAAGTTACCACATATATTTGAAAAATTAAAATTTAAAAATCTAAATTTTAACTTTTTAAAATTCAAACATTCAAATTTTAAAATTTATATTTTTTAAATATTTGATAACTAACATTTAAAATGCATATTTAATATAATAATTTTTTTTGAATAAGTGTTCTGATTCACTTCTATCGATGTTCTTAACTAGCTATAACATGCATCTTATCATGAGCTCTAGTGATATGTCTCTTCGTTTCTTCATTTGCACCTTCTTATATCCTACATCAAGTAACCTATGCTAGGATTGAAAATATGGATTATTTATAAAAAAATTTGATTTTGATTTGAAAAGTAAAAAATAATAAAACATCTTTAGGAAATACTTAGGAATCAAGCAATAGGGTATTAGCTTAGTTAAATTCAAATAATTGAGATTGAGGATGGCAAACTCAATCTCAACTAAAAGGGGAAGCTTTAACTAGTCAAACTCAAGTATGAAAGCATATACAATGTTGACACTTTGATGTCAACATTTATTTAGAGTCAAATTCGATCACTTTTTATGTTATTGGATTTGTTTTATCAAAATATTTATTTTGACTATAATTTTAATAAAATTAAAGTTTGGATATTCATTAATTTAATTCTAGAAGTTTTTACTTTTAATTATTTAATTGAGATTTATTCTTAAGCAAATAGATTTATTAATGTTATGTCAACTCCAATTTGGGAGATATGACTCATTATCAAAAAGAGATACAACTATAACTCTATGGATAAAAATGATGATGGATATGAGAGGTGGTTGAGCCATGGTTTTAAGGGGTCTTCATAAGGGGAGCATTTTGTATGATTCATTCAAAGAGTATTTAGATCATAATCAAATAATTTTACATATGTTGAAGTTGTTTGTAGGTGATATTATCCTTATTATTGTGGTTACTCTGCAAAGACTTTCATTTGGATGTTTCATGGCATGTTAGACCTAATGTCATTTATTTAATCATTAAAATTGTAATGCATATGGACTAGTCCAAGAGACTAGAGAAAAAAAAGGAGAGATATATTTGGGTTCAAAGAATGTCTTTGATGTTTAGGTTTATAATGACTAGATTTGTTAGAGAAAGGCTAAGCCAAAATTGAGTATAAAAAGGTCTATAAGAGATTATATGTATTTGAGAATCTAGAGTGACTAGTGGAAAAGAATTCTAGCCAAAAGTACAATATTAAGTCATATCAATGCTTAAGAAGTAACTCTTATTTATAAATAAGGATCAATGTAAATGGTACATATTAGGTTATAGGATAAAATTTCAATAATATTAAATAAATAATATGGCTAGCAGATGTCCTTTAGGCAATAATATTGGATGAGTTTTGAATTAAGATCGAGTATCATTGGTTAATTCTCCTATTGAGAACCCTTAGCTAGCATGCAAGTACTTTAAACATGTAGTTATGTGGGCTAGTAATTAGATAAATAGATAACTTCATGAGTCCCTTGGGAGTTCAATAATTGAGTATAAAGGATTAAGTAAGGTCCATTTCTTAAGTGATTTTACAAATTCTAGCTCAAAGAGACTTATGGCTTTGGTGAATATGAAATTATGAAAGAACCAAGTTAATCCATATGTAGCCTTGCTATATCTACTTTAAGCTATGATGTTAATTCAATTTTTTTTTTCTATTGATTAAGAAGATAAAATAATAAAGTATATAAAATAAATGAAAATTTAGAGGATGCTTAAATTTTGAGAACATAAAATATATTTTACATATTTATTTAAATATCTTTTTATTTTAAGAATTTATGATAATAACAAATATATCAACTATAATAACATATATATATATATATTTTTGCATGATAAATAATAAATTTCAAAGCACAAGGGATAATATTCTTTATTTATTATTTTTCAACAAACATTTCACGATTTACACACACTACTCTTTACATATATAATACATAAAATAAAAAAAATTAGATAGCAACCATACGTCATATCAATATACTTTTTTTTAAGAATGATATTTACAATCAATTACCTAAAATATATATATTTACAATAATAAGATTCATGTATTTGTGTATGCCATAATCAAATTATTAAGAATATTATAAAAATGAAAAATATAGGTTGAGCTTTTATTATGAATTTCAATATTTGAATGTCAATTTTAAATTTTGATATTGAAGATGATTAATTTGTAAATATATAAGAATAGAATGATAATATATGTAAAAGATTTTCTTTTAATTATGCCCACTTGAGTAATATTTATTGTTTGATTAATTATTTTAATGTTAATTTCATTCAATTATGAAGCCACTGTCGGCATAGAAGATAATATCTACTAAGATATTGGCAATTTGTTTAATATCCTGATAAATCTGACCCCATCAATTCCTCTTTTAATGCCAATTGTTATATATATAACTCACCCAGAAAATATTTATTTAATTTAATTAGACAAAGATTTTTATGAGTTGCACATTTGCCCATCCTGAATATTTATTTTATTTAATTAGATAGAGAATTTTATAATTTTGCTCATCCTCATGATAATTTATTACCCCATTAATAAATATTAGAATATCCTCAAGATAATTTATTGCCCATTAATAAAAAATAATTTTAATCGTAAGATTTATTTTGAGATGAATATAGACAAATAATATTATATACACTTCTTAAAATAAAATTTAAAATAATTTTATTTTTTAATATATTTTAATTTCATGTCATCAATATTTTAAACTCAACAAGTTAGAAAACCACACAAAACGGTAAGAACTTATTCATTGTTTTTTTTATAAAAAAAGTAATTTAACTTTCAAAGCAATGTGGGACTAAATGAAAGGAGTTTGTTGCTTTTACTAAATATATAGCGTAGAAATGAGATTTGTGGGCCACTATTGAATTTTAAAGAAGCAATTTTTTTTACAATTATATGCATTACATTTCAACATATTCTATTATAAACTATATTTTATATTTTTATATTAATTTTAGGTCATAAATTTTTAATTTTTAAACTTTTTTCTATTATTAGTTGTATTGTTCTTATAATCTATATTTATATTATAATTTTTAAATTTTTTTAGAAAATATTTAATATGCATATATCGATATTTGTAGCTCACATATACATATAAATTAGTAATATTATTGTTAATTCAATTTATAAATTACTTAGATTGATCTATTTTACTTTAACTTTTCAAAAAAAATTTATTAACTTTTGTAGTTATCAAATAATTTAATATATAATTTATTGGAAAAACTAATTGATATTTAACCCTATCGAGGTAAACAAAATGTAAATTATAGGCTATAATTTTCACATTCTTATCTTACTAGTTTTTTTTTTCTCTAAAAATATAAATATTGTGCATTTTAATTTATTTAATTATAATTATTATGATTATAATATATATATATATATATATATATATATATATATATATATATATATATATATATATATATATATATATATATATATATATATATATATATATATATATATATATATATATATATATATATATATATATATATATATATATATATATATATGTATTGTTAAATCTTGAATTATTCATGGTCTCGTACCACCTAATAAGGAACTACTTTTCATGCTTATGTTTTGTTTGACTCTATATTGGATATTCTAAGTGAATTATGATCTCTATTTTGAACTCGGTTGAAGATACTGATTCTACTCCTAAAACAAATTTAAGGGGGATTTGGTTCTACATATTTAGTTCTGCAATTTTTTTATTTCTTTCATAATGATAATAGTGTGAAAAGAATAAAAAAAAAGTATAATAAATTCAGAATCTGATTACATAGATTTTTTTTATTTTATTTTATTTTATTTTATTTTATTTATTTATTTATTTTTATTTTTATTTATTTTTTTTGAATCTGATTACAAGATCTCATCTTTGATGATGCATGTATGTCCTTCGAATGCTTCGAGTTCCTCACTACTTTCTATAAATGAGGGATGCTGAAAGCTATGGATCACCATTGCCGACAATGCCTTATTCCATTTTTTTTCTTTTCATTGTTCCCTCATAACCTCATATGACAAATGGAGAAGATTGCACTGGAATAAACTGATTTTCTGAATGAAAATCTCCACGCCTTTCTCTTCCCCAAGCATAAAAGAGAAAGGAGCTTAATAAAGAAGAAGAAGACTAGGGTTGAGAAACAAAAAAGAGAAGCCCCCCATAGAGAATTTCTTCTTCTCTCCCTGTCGTCGGGCCACCGAAAGCCGTTCAAGTCCATGAAGCCATAGTTGAACCTCTCATGGCGGTAGAAGCTTTAGAGAGCCTGAAGTTAATAACATCAACTTTGGCCCCCTCAATGGGAGAAGTGTTTAGGGGTCTAAGTGTCTTTTATCTATTCCTGAGAAAATTGAATAAGGGTCTAAAATATGATAAGCATTTAAATTCTTTCTATATAAATTAAAGTAGAATGAGAAAAGTTTTAAGAAGGTTTTATCTAATTTTGTGTAGTGTGCTTCAACATTAGCAATCTTGAGGAGCAGTCCGTCGATCATGGTCCTTCTCCTCCAATTGTTATTTAAACTATACCACCAGTATAGGAACAGGCAGTGATGACTTCAGAAAAGTCATTCAACTTTCTACTGAGCTCACTATGGCGTTAGTGAACTCACCAGCTGAAGGTACAAACTCGCCTCTTCGTAAAAGGATATTGTAGATTCTTATAGATTATGATCTGTTTCTACTTGTAGATGCGCCTCTTCAAGATGTTCCCATTACTTCAAAGAAAAGTGCGGCTACTCCCCAACAATCCAAACTGTTCAAGGTACTCCCTTGTCACCACTTTAAGAAGTGACAACAACTTCAAGAACTCCTTAGCTAGATGCAGAATTGAGATGAAAAAGATGAATAATGAACCAATTGAGGGGATGAAGAAAATGAGATCTGTAGCTAGATTTGACAAAGCTGAAATAAGAGAACAGCTAATAAAATTGAACTACTTGGTCAAGATGAATAGCCTCCATAAAGAGATGAGGAAATGAGTTATGAGGTAATTTCTTGCATATTTATCTTCCAAAGACACTTAGAAACAACCCCTTCAAGTCAGTTCATTGAGCGCAACAAGTATGTTCTTCGACTGCTTTTGGACAAGGGAAAAATAACTATTGAGGACTCAAATGATCTGTGTTTAAAGTTTTCTAATTTTATAACTTTATTTGAAATCATGTCGTTATAATATTATTTATGTATTATTTCTAAACTATTTATTCAGCCACTTGTAACTACTAGCTTATTTAAATAACAATATATTTGTTCATTTTGCCACAAAGATTGTGTACTTTTCTCTCTCTCTTATGATAATGCAGCTACAGAAAGATCTCCATGATATTGGAAGTCTATTCCTTTTTCTTCAAAACTTTCTTTTACACAGAAATGGCCTCATATGTATTAGTAGAATCAACATTGCATTTGTTAAGATTTCTTTCTTTTGTTCATCTAAGTTGTCCAAAACAGAGCTGGAAAAACTATAAAGTAAATACATCTTCTATAGTGGCATCAAAATTCATTTGCCAAAGCTAAAAGAAAGGCAAACACCTTCAAGAAGGAAATTTGCTATTATAGGAACCAGTTCATGCTAGGGTTGAGCTTTCTACTCTGCATCAAGCTCATAGACATCCTCAACTAATTCGATGTTGTCCCCACACTTTTATAGTATGATGACAATCATTTTATATATGAGGAATAAGAAAATTCCTTAGTCGCTGAATCTCTTCTACCACCCCTTCACTATTAAAGCCTTCAATAATGAACTAGTGCTATTTTCCACCATCAATATCGATGTTATCAATTTGGAGAACAAAGTTTGTGAGTGGAAGACCCAATTATGCTTTGCTACTTACTCTATCCAGTGGCCTATGCTAATGAAACTACAATCATTCCTAGAGGAGATGGCAGAGATTCACCCACTTACTTCAGAGGAGAAGGAACCTTCTCGATCTTGTGCAAGAAGAGGTTGAAGTTTGATGGGATGTTGGATGATGATTTTATCAAATTTACTTAGGTGTTTATTTTGGGATGTGAGGTGGACACCACACAGATCGTAGGAGGTACTTACTGAAGTGATCGGGTATGACATTAAGGTATGATGCATTATCTCGAAAGATTGAATCATCACCCTATGATGGACCTAATCACCTAATAAGAACTCCTATGACATGATGGGTCTTCGAATATACTAGAGATCTTTATCCTATTTTATATGGAAAAATAAAGTAGGGTTTATTTTATGCCAGGTTCTATAGTTCTCTATGGAGGTAAGCCTCCATAGTTAATTACATCTTAGAAAATAAGATTTTTTAAGAATACTCTAGATTAAAGTAGTCAATTATTATCTCCAAAGATTTCAAAGTTAAGACTATCAATGAATTGGTTATTTTAGAAAATCAGTTGATATTGTTCAATGGGAAGTCTTATTTTAAAATCCAAAGGAAAATAAGTAGAAAATGCTCATGATACTAGGAAGCCTAGTGAGCATTCCAACCCATCCAATGGTGAGGCTTTATATGTTTGAAAGTGAAGAGAATTTATTTGTTTGAGTTAAATTTGTTTTTGATTACTAGCACTTATAATCCATCAACACAAGATTAGGGAAATTCCTAAGAGGTGAGGATTTAAGCTTGTAGCCCGAAGGAAACTAGCAACCTCAGATTCTAAATCTAGTGAGCTTTAGCACAAACTAAAACACGACCTAAATCTAAGCGAGAGTGGGACATAATGGTTTACTTACATAATTGAGAATAAACCGTCTGACTCTTCTGGGATTACAACCACTTGGAGTGGCTGTCAGCTAACACATCCTTCGCTTTAAAATCATGTAGTCCAGTTTTATGAAAATGTAAGATAGTTAGGCTTGTTATTTAATTTGGAAAGAGACTAAAGTCCTAAACTCACTCCTTAAGAGACTACATCATGTTTGGCATGAGCATATGACTTAGCATAAAATGAAAAATCTTTTCAAATTTTATATATTTTGATGCATTCATTTGGATAAAGGCTTTAGGATTTCTTATGCCTAAATGCATGATGAAATTTGGTTATTGGCTAAATCAAGAGAGAAAGAGGGTGAAGCTACATTATAAGGGGTTGCTCTTATAGGTCAAGTGGTCCCTAAAGTGCGAGAATAGAGGCCCTCATTTTACAAGAGTGATAGAAGATGTCATGCATGATGTGAGACATACAACATATAGCTAAGGGGTTGTTAGATATTTTAATATCTTGATTATGACCTAAGCTTTAAGATAAGGTTATGAATTATTTATTATTTAATTATGAGTTGTTAGTTGAGATAGAAAAATTAATTTTATCCTAAGAACTTAATGCTTCCATGCCACACATACAATCATAAAACATGAAGAAACTATGAAAAGATGCAATCCTATTGCACAATCTAAACATAACATCAAATATTTTTTATAGACTACCATAAAAGAATAAGAGACCGGTGTGACTGGGTATCACCGTACACCCTAGAAAAGAGAAAAGGTGGGTAGCCGAGCTCTACCCTTATACAACCTAGAGTATAAAAGAATAATTACAATTAGAAATGAATACATGCTATGGGGTCTTCATTCTTCATTTCTTCCTTTTGATTTGATTTGCTTTAAGATATCACAGGGCACCTTAGGACTAAGCCTTCTAGCAACTGCTCATCCTAAGCCCCATAACTCTAATCATAATTCCTATTACAAAATTATAATTTATGGGAAAAGTAAATCTAACTACACCTACAAAATAAATGTTAGCTAAATATACATATAATCACAAGAAGTTATATTTTATAATTTAGACTTAGCACCCTCCACATGGATAACTAAGGCCACCAATCCTAATATAGATTATGCTTAGGGGCATAAACAACCTACAAAGAGAATATTTATATTTATTTTTGAGTAGCCCCTTAATCACAATCCCCTACAAAAAATAATATTAGGTTATCAACGGCCTAACATCTAGTCTAGGATCCACAATCCTAACATCCTGTCTAAAATATTATATCACAAAATAAAATATAACATCACACATGCACCATCCTATCTTAGGACTAGAAGTGGTGGCTTAATTCTAGTGTGTATGCTAAGGCTTTATGTGGTATGTCTCAACTAAGTATTATAGTTATGATTTTCAAATTTTGGAAAATGTTTAAGTTAACATGATGGTTGGTTTCATTTTAAGTTATTTAGATGATTTGTAAGTTTTAGTTTGTGTTTTGTTTTGTTTTATTTGATTTACACTGACTATCTAAGTGTTATAAAGAGAGGAAATAGGCTTAACCTCTTTCATCCCTAGCTTAAGTCATTTTCTAAAGCACATTATTATGATTTAGTTTCTTTTAGTGAATGATTTATTAAATATTTAATTAATTCTAAGTTTAGGTTAACCTTAAAGAATCCTATTCAATCTGAAAGACATTTTAAGATTAATATGTTTGAATTACCATCACATAGAATATGTTGAACAATTCCTCTTCGTCACCCATAACATGCATATGATTTAACTCTTAGTATAACTACACATGCAATATATTTTTAGCATACATAAATGATTATTGATGCACATGTTTTTAATAGAAAAGAGGACTTTCATTCTTTAATCAAATACACATACACATGTATAGAAGATGTAAGAAAGTATGTGTCATTGCTTAAACCAGGGAAGTTAGATAATCAAATGACCTCCTTGGGGCTACTTAAAGTCTCATATTCCCGGGATGTCCAGACTATATACTTGCTATCTTAAATACACACACACACACACACACACACACACACACACACATATATATATATATATATATACTATAAGAATGAAAATCATGCAAATGTGGTATTTTGTTTAGTTGAATTGTTTATGCATGTAAATTAAAGCTCTATCCAAATTCTAATACAAATATACATATGAATGAAATTAAATAAGTACATGCCTTTGTTAATCAGAGAAATGAGGTAATCAAATGACCTCCTTTGGGCTACTTAAAGCCTCATATTCCCAGGATGTTCAGACTATATACTTATTATCATTCAAACCTATGTAAATCTATATATAAACATAAGAAAGACGGCTTCACATTCACATGCTTAAGTTATAAATACATGCAAATCCTATATGTATTCATAACTATTATCATTCCAAACATTGTTATCAATTTATAAACTTTGGAAAATAGATTTGGATCTATTAGTGATAATAGCCACACATATAATTAAATTAAACTAACACATGTAAGCTTATATCAATAAATTTCACTTGATTCATTTAGACTTGAAAAGATGAATGCATGGAATCATATGACATACAATATTTAAAGTGATTGGAAAGGAATAACCAAACATAAATATATGATTCATTCAACTACACTAATTCTTATGGATAATCACATCAAATAAAATTATTTAAAGAAAGCCAAAGCTTCTTATTAATTTGATTCTTGAATTTGGATTAGACTAAAATAGAAGAGAATTCATTTGTTGTTTTAATCCCATTCCTATGTCGGTGATCTTAATTTGTTTAAGAAAAGGTAATTAGATAAATTTTATGAATTAATTAAGTTGGATCATTAAAAAAATTATTTAATTACCCCTTTCCTATGCTTCTTTAATTTGATTAATTATTTAATCATGAGCCACAAATGATATGAACATGAATAAGAATAAAATGCAATGCTCCTAAAAATCTTAATGCAATTGGCTCATGATTAAAGATTAATTAAGTTAAAGAATTTAATTAAGTACTTTTATAATTTTCCCACACATATGGTTAATCATAATTTCCTTAAGGATGTTTTTAAATATATAAAGAGGAACCCTTAGTTTGATTATTAATTATTTGAAGTGATTAATATTTGAATTTAATTTAATTTGATCATTTAATTATTTAATCAAGCACTTAATTAGACCTCACATTAATTAACTCTCTTTAATGAAATGAATTTGGAAAAGTAATTAGGAAAGAGGTTCTAATCACTCTCCCTCATCACCTCACTATTAATCAATGATTAATAAAGCCAAACTGATTAATTTTTTGATGTTTAGAATTTTAATTAATCATTAAATTGATTAAAGGTGTAATTAAAGTTTTAATTATCAATTCCCCTAATTACCTAGCAATAAATTCCAAGAAAATTATGGGAGGCAGAGGTCATCCCTTTAAATCAAAACACCAAGTTTGGGATTAATTGCCCAAGTAATTTGAGCTTAGTTAAGCTAACTAGAAAAACATTCAAACCTTAATAAAGCCTTAATCACTGTTCAAAATCAAATGAAAATATTTTGATAAATTCTCTTCTATTTTATCTTTCCAAAGAGTATTTATTTGGATTTTTTTTGAATTTTATACAATTAGTTATCAATTTAGGAAGTTTCGGTGATTAAAATAAAATTTTAAGCCTAATTAACCCTTAATCCATCGACATCACGCGGACTGCTGATGTGACAATGCTTTCCATGTGGCCCAATGGGATTGGCCACTTAAACTTATCCGATGCATCCGATGTGACAACGGTGAACAAGCTTTTATCCCCACTGTTCGATCTAAGATCATACAATGGAGATTAATCCTGCGGTTCCAATAGGATTAAATCAGATTAATCTTGTGAAAGATCATGACCGTCTATTCCAATAATGTGGAGCGGACGGTGGATGATCCGTCGTTCCCGAGCAACTGAAGACGGACACCGTCCACCTTCCTTCGCTCGAAGTGCGGAGCTCATGGAGGCTTAGGATCGATCCAAAACGTTCACCTAAAGGATCTTGGAGGATCTAATAGTGGGATTTACATGAAATCAAAATTTTATTTGAAAAACACCAACACCTAAGGCCAAATCTATGATTTGTCAGAAAGATACCTCGGCAGAAATCAGGACCGGTAGTTATCCGACTAAGGTTGCTTCATCATGAAGAGACAAAGCCCTATTGAGAAGATAGCACCTTGCCTCCTCGCTAGTTGCTTTATAGACCAAATGCCATCAAAATGCTCATCAGAGTTGGTCTAGAAGGGGCTTCCGATGCTCAAATTGATCGGGGGAAGATTCATTTTGCCTCACCGGAGCTTGGTGAACGTGTGGGTGAAGTTAATTTGGAATTGGTTGAGGTTTGGTGGAGTTGGACAAAGTTAGGCCTTGGGATCACTCGGTTTCATCATTGCCAGCAAAGGGAAGGCTCTAAGAACTTAGGGGAATGCTTTAGCAGCTCGGCTTAAGTTACTAAGGATCACTGAATTCTTAATGTCTTGATTCAAATTAAAATGAGGGGGGTATACCCCCTCCTTCCTCTAATTTGACGGTGGAGATGTTCTCTGCATTTTTTAAGCGTCCGGACACCTCAGGCGGCCGTGGGTGGCAGGAGGAAGCTAAGGTGGCTCAATTTGAGAGGCCAAGGGAGGGGAGGTGGTTGTCAAAGGCTGAGCTGGATGTCCTTGGAGTTCTAAGTGTTCCAATGGGAGAAATGGGATTAGCTCACCTCCACTTGGCTCATGGCTAATCCAAACAACTTTAGGTCAGGTGAGCCAAAGGTCCTTGTGTCCATTTGGAGCATAGGGTGACTATCAAGGATAGGAGAGTGGGTTTGATCAGCCAAACATGGGGTTTGTCCCATGCGGAGGGTTTTACCCATTGGGTAATATGTCAATTTGGGTTCAAATTAGGTTGGGTTGGATTTGGGATGACCCATGGTGACCCAAGGATGGGTCATGCCAAGTTTCAATAGGTTTGGGCTTGGTTTGAATGGGTTTGGCTCAATTTGACCCATGTAGTTCAAATTGGGCTAGTTTTGGTCAAGTTGACCAATTGGTCAAATTAGGTCAAACCAAGATTGGGTCAAGTTCAAATGAGTGTTTGATATGTCTTGGTTTAATTTGGCTTGGATTTGATTTTGTCACATTTGGATTCATACGGGTCAAATGGGCTAAGTTGACTAATTTGGTTAAATTGGCTTGGGGTAGGTGTTGGTTTAGGTTCAATTGATCATTTAAAGATGATTATTGGCTAAATTAACCATTTAGGTCAATTTTGGCTAAATTGGTCAATTTGGGTTCAACCAAGGGTTTGGTCAAGTTCAATAATCGATTTGAGATGAATTTGTATCATTGGTTTGAATTAATTTGGATTAGATTTTGATTTAACCCATTTCAGTCTTTTATATTAAATTGGCTCAACTTGGGTCAAGAGGGTCAATTGGGTTTGGTTTGACTCAATTGATGGTCAAGTCATGTTCAAGGATTGATTTTAGGTTGGTATGAATCATTGGTCTCAATTGAGGTTAAAAGGGTTAGTTTGATCAAATGACCAAATTGACTTAGTTTGACCCAATTGATTGAAATTGATTAATTAAGGATGATCAACAACCATTATAGGAGATTTTGGATGACTTGGTTCAATCCAATTTGGGTTGGATTGAGATTTGGTTCAAAGGGGTCCTTTAGGACACTTTGGGTCAAGTGAACCTAAATGGGTCAATTGGTTTCAATTTTGGGTTGAATTGAGTTGAGTAGTGTTTAATATTTGATTTGGTATTGATTGATAGCTTTGATTGCAAATGGTTTTATTTTAATTGGATTTTAGCTCATTTGAATATTTTAAGTCAAATGGGTCAGGTTAGGTTGCTTGAATTAATATTGGTTTGATTGTAGTTTTTGGTATGGTTCAGAATGATGATTGAAGGATTGAAGTGGTTTTGAGAAAACTAATTGAGTTAGGTTTAGATCAGAAGAATTTGGTTAAGTCCATAGGATTGAATCATGGGCTCAGGTTTAGATCATTTGGATTTGATTTTGGCTTGGAGTTTGGATTTAAGTTGGGATTTACTAATGAAGGCTATCTATACCTAAACCAAAAGGTAGATAGAATCATGATCTTAGTGCAACACAACTCATCTCATGCTAGGGGCATAAGAGAGCCAAGAAGATTTGGTTTGAATTGGTTGAAGATTGATTTCATGTCAAGGATATGAAGAAAGATCCACTGGGGAATCACGCATGAATTGGATTTGATTGAAGTTGATTTAGGGGAGAGGGATCTGCTGAGCATACAGATTTGGTTGTGTTTGTTTAGTTTGTTTGATTTGTTTTATTGAAGGGAGATCTGCTGGGAATAATGGTTTGAATTTGTTTATTTAGTTTAGTTTGTGGATTTGATTTGGAGGCATATTCATTGGGAATTGAGATTAGAATATGATTTACATTTGTTTGTTGGATTCAAACTTGACTTCACTAGGGAAGTAAGCTTGAATTTGGATTTGATGATTTAGTTTGATGATTTGGCTCCACTAGGGGAGATGAGTTTGGATTGGTTTTAATTTTGGCTCCATTATGGAGGTTGATTTGATTTGTTATGGATTTCATATGTTTGATTTGATATATTATGGACCATGTTGGTGTGCATTGGACCCACTAAGAATGAGCTATGGAAGCCTAGACTTATCTTAGAATTACTAGCCCAAAGGGCTAGTCTTCCAACTAAAGGGTAGGACTATCCAACTTAAGGGTTTACCTTTCAGTGTGGAACAACTGTGCTAGGAAGAAAGCATAGGGACTTACATCTTCCAAAGCGGATACAGCCGTTAGGGTGACTTGATGATGGCACAAAATATCAAACTTGACCTAGGGCAACTACTGAGTGAGTGTCACTGGGGATCTTACCTCAACTCAAAGGTAGTCAAGATTGATTAAATTGATTTTATGTGATTTGATTTAATTTGAAGTGATGTGTTATGGACCCTGTCGGTGTGTGATAGACCCACTAAGAAGGGGCTATGAAAGCCTAGACCTATCTTAGATTTACCAGTCCAAAGGGGTAGTCTACTAGCCGAAGGGTAGGACTATCCGACCTAGGGATTGCCTTTCAGTGTGCAATGGTTGCGCTAGGAAGAAAACATAGGGACTTACATCTTCTAAAGCAGATACAACTGCTAGGGTGACTTGATGATGGCACAACAAATTAGATCTGACCTAGGGTGACTATTGAGTGAGTGTTGCTGGGGATCTTACCTCAACTCAAGGGTAGTCAAGACGATTCCTATAGAGAGTTTTGCTGACACTGTCCTAAAGATAGGATGTCTACTTAGGAAAAGGTGCCACTTGGGGTGTTCTCCTAATCCACAAGAGAATACATATTTTATTTTGTTTGTTTATATGTTTACGTGGACCTTGTTGGTGTGCGAGGGACCACACTAAGAAGGAGCCATAGGGGCTTCAATCTATCTTAGATTTACTGGCCAAAGGGAGAGTCTATACATCTGTAGAATAGAACTCTAAACCATAGGGGTGGTTACTAACAAAAGGGGACAGTCCAATCCAGTAGTAACTAGGATAGCATCTAAATGGGGTTGAAAAGGACGTGATCCAAATAAAATGTCCACAGTGGAGGTGCCACTGGGGGTGTTATCCTGATCCTTGAAAAAGAAAGAATATAGGTATATGGTGGCCGGATCAAGGAGAAAGTGCAGGGACTTACATTTTCTTGAGCAATGTTATCCACCGGGTGGGTCACTGCCAGTATAGAGAACACCAACCAACCTAAGGTGCCCTTTAGTGTGCGATGGTTAACCTAAGAATAAAGCTTTGGAGACTTACATCTTTCTAAATGAAACTGATCATCGAGACAGTTTATCGTCGGCTAGACTGCTACTATTCGACCTAGGAAAACTACTAAGTGGGGAGTCACAAAGAAGGACTAAAGTATTCAAGAGGAAAGGAGCCTTTAGGGAACTTACCCTAATCCTCAGATATAAACTATACGTAGTCAATGCACGATGGCTAGTTCAAGAAGAAAGTGCAGAAAGTCACATCATCTTAAGAAAAGCTAACTTGAAGGTAGCTTATCGGTGATGCAACAAGATATACCATACTAACAGGGTGCTCATCGGTGTGTAGTAGATAAGTAAGGAAGAAAGCGCAGGGACTTACATCCTCCTAAGCAGAATTCCACTAGGGAGACATGCCAGCTAGGTGGTGAATCAAGCTAACCTAGAGCAACAACTGAGTGAGTGCCACTGCAGGGGTTATCTTGACTCAAATTAGCCTGAGATAAAGGATTTGTGTTTATTTTATGTGTGTTTGTGTTATGCTAATGAGGGGTAGGATGCCCTTGGGTTACCTTACACCTATCCTAAACACATCACGAAGGATTCACATATAAAAATGTTTTCAATTTGAAGAAATTTTGATTTGAAATGGAGTTTTTATTCATGATAATTATTTTGAACATGATTTTATGAATAATATTTCTTTAAGTAGAGCCCATTGATAAGAAGCATTGAGTGCTCTCCTGTATGGTTGATGAGCTGATATGATCCTTCTTGGTAGGCTTTTTCTATGATGAATGGGCCTTCCCAAGTGGGCTTAAAATTGCCTCCCATCTTATGACAGGCAACAATTGCTCTCCTTAGAACTAAAATAAGCTCTCATACTTGAAAAGCTCTAGGGCGAACCAACTTATTATGAGCTTGAATCATTTTTACTTTATACAACTCGAGGTTTTGGTATGCTCGCAAGTATCTCTCTTCCAAACCTTCAAGCTCTTTTAACCGTAACTTATCATTCTGCTCCATTATGATTCTACTACTCACAGCTATCCTTAGTGATGAGAGTTGAACTTCTAATAGTAGAACGGCTTCATGCCCATTCACTAAGGAGAAAGGAATAAACTAAGTTGGAGTTTTGTAGGTGGTGCGGTAAGCCCACAAAGCTTCAACTAATTGCTCATACTACTATCATTTATTATCATTGAGTGTCTTCTTGAGTAATTGGATGAGAGTTTTGTTGAAGGCTTCTGCTATATCATTCGCTCGCAGGTAGCAGATGGTGGAGTATCTCCAATATATTTTGTCTCTGGATGAAGTTGTTAATTTTGGTGCTCTTGAAAAGTGGTACCAATATCATATATAATTCGATGGGGTACCTCGAATCTATGCACGATATGGTTCCTAAAAAATTGGAGCACATGCTGAGCTTTAAGCAGAATCACCTCGGCCCATTTGAAAAAATAGTCATTAGCGGCAATGATGCACCGATGACCTTTGGAAGGAGGATCAATCGACCTCAGCACTCAAATGACTAGGAGGCCAAAGTCAGATGTAGAATGTTAGGTATTTGGTGTAAGACCACACCATGTACTTGGCATTGGTGGCATCGCTTTGCTACGCCCATGCAGTCAGTGATCATCGACGGCCAATAATATCCAAGTCTTTTAATTTTGGCTTTCATCATGGGACTAGATTGATGAGCTCCGCATAATCCTGAATGAACCTCAGTCATGTTCTTATGGGCTTCGTGCTTGTCTAAATAATGTAATAACATATGATCAAAGGACCACCGGTATAAGACACTATCCACAAGGGAGTAGAAAAGTGCCCTTTGCTTCACTTCATGTGCTTGGGACTTATCTTGAGGTAGTTTGCTTTTGTTTAGGTAATCAATGAATGGTTTTCTCTAATCCAGCTCTTTGTCCTTTTTGGCAATGGAAACCTCCCCTTCAAAAGAGTGTTTTTCGATGAGTTTAGTATCAATAAGGGGCAGGACTTGCCTATTTTGGACCTCTATTGATATGTACTCATTTTCCAGACATGCTAACTCCTTGGCAAGCTTGGCTAAGGCATACGCTATAGTGTTTTCTCCTCAAGGAATCTTGTATATTATAACTTCTGGAATTTGGGCCAATAACTCTATGGTGTACTTATGGTAGTGATGGAGTTTGGGCTTAAGGATCTTATAGGACCCAACGATTTGGTTGACCACTAGCTGAGAATCCCTAAAGATGTTGATGTTATGGATGCCTAGCGATATGACTAACTCTAGACCAGTAATCAGAGCCTCATATTTGGCTTCATTATTGGTGCAAGGATCGGATAGATGATATGAGAATCTCATCATATTACAAAGTTAGGAGAACTATTCTACCCCTGTCTTTTCTAGAAGAGTAGATTATGGTTCTTCTTCTCTTTAAGAGGAAGCTGCAACATCAAATTACATCTCCCAATGGTGAATGCTGGTATCCCCTAAGTTCATGATTTATTCATCGGGGAGATCATCACTAAGCAGAGAGTCAGCAAGAAGTGGGTGTGTTGCTAAAAAATCTGTGAGTGCTTATCCTTTCACCGCACAAAGGGGTACGAAAGTGATATCAAACTGTGACAAAATCATGGTCCAATGTGACAATCGTCTGGATAACATCAACCATGTCATGAGATATTGCTGTGGATTGATTTTAGAAATCAAGTTTACTTTATAAGAATGCATGCAATGCCATTGCTTTTGGGATGCAAATATTGGCAGTGCTTCTTAATGGGTGTATAGTTTGCCTCAGCAAGGATTGGACGATGGTTGAGACATTAGAGCACATTCTCTTTCCCTTAGTCATTGGCTTGGGCCAACAAAGCATCGAGGGAGTTGTCCAATGCAGCAATGTTGAGTATAAGTGGCTTGCCCATAATAGGGACAACTAAGATTGACGGCATCATCAGATACTGCTTGATGTTCTCGAAGGCATGCTAGTACTAGTCATCCCACTTGAACTTGGGATCCTTTTTTGCTATTGCTGAAAATGGTTAGCATCTGCCCGATAGGTTGGGTATAAAACATCTTAGATACGCCAACCACCCTTGGAATGATCTGAGTTGAGTTAAACTTTTAAGCGGTGGCATTTCTAATATTGCTTTAATCTTTTTCGGGTTGATTTTGATTATGCAGAGTTGGACAACGAACCCAAGAAATTTCCTAGAAGTTACTCTGAATGCACACTTAAGGAGATTCATTTTGAGGTTAAATTATCTTAACTGCTTGAAAACTACTCTCAAGTTAAATATATGATCTTTCTTTTCCTTGCTTTTGATCACTAGATCATTAACATAGCATTCAACTTGATGATGAATGAGTTTATTGAAGATTTTAATCATGGCCCACTGGTATGTCGCACTAGCATTTTTAAGGCCAAAAGGCATGACCTTATAGAAATATATTTCGATCGGGGTTCTAAAGGCAGTGTTTCTTTCATCTTCAGGTGTTATCTTTATTTAACGATATCCAGATGAACAATCCATGAAAGAGAAGATTACATGAGATGAGGCAATGTCCACCATCAGTTCTAGTATTGGTAGTAAAAATTCATTATTTGGACATTCATTATTTAGATCCCTAAAATTGATGCATATGCGAATTTGTCCATTCTTCTTCTTAACTGGGATGACCCTAGCCAACCCGGTGGGATATTTTTTCTCTTGGATGAAACCAACATCGATCAATTTCTTGACTTTAGAAATGTCCTATTGTTCAATCTCTAATCTTATGCATCTAGGAGCTTGTTTGATAGGATTAGCATTAAGCTGTATCGCTAACTTATGGACCGATATGTCGGAAGCCAACCCAAGCATCTCTTTATTAATTTCATGCAAAGTAGTCCTTTAACTCAGTGAGTATCCTAACTAAGTCATTGATTTCATATTCATTCAACAAGGAACTGATGTACGTCAGGTGTGGATCTTCTTCAGTTCTTAAGTTGATTTCTTTGAACTCATTAATGGTTGACTTGATTTCTTCTTTGAATTTTGGCGATGCATCTTTGACTCAGAAATCATCTGGATCATCTAAAGTTTCTAAGCACACCTCCTCATATAAATTAATGTGATTTGAAAAGAACCTATCAGATTCCAAATGATTGGTGATGACCAAGCAGTAATCATCATCATCGATTGGGCCTAATATACCGAAGCCTAATCCTAGTATTGATTGAGAGCTTTTGCATTCATTGTTCCATATCCTTTTGAAGAATCTGACCTGTGCTCAGACCATGTATGCGAAATTAAAGTTTTCTCTACTATATTAAGAACAAAAGGCTAGTACCAATCAAAAGGTAATTCTATTAATTCTTTACATGAATCATCCTCAAGTTCTACATCAACTTCTTAACTTGAGGATGATGCTCCTGGATAGAACTTCTGGATCTTCATGGCTACACATGATTTAGGGGCCTCCTTAACTACCAAACTCTCATTTTTTTGTGATGAAAGTGGTTAGAGCTAAGGTTCCCAAGTGATACCTAATAGTTTCACATAATGAGGACTTGGATACAGTTGTGATTTGTTTGGGAATCCGGTCTTCATCACTGTCTTCCTTGAGTGTCACCTCCAATGGGATCTACTATTGAGAAGAACTGGTTGGTGTGCTAACCACATAAAACTTATCATTTGAACTAGATTCCAAGTCAATAAGGATAGTGGGTGTACTCCTGGTAGCTAGAAAAAATCTTTTGGTGTGTGGTAAGTATGAAGGCCTCCCACCTTGGAGACTCCCTCTAGACTTGCTTCTTCCTCATCCTAGAGGAGGTCGGGTCATCCTCCCCACTTGCTTGAATGGAGTAATGAACTGTGGGTGAAATTTAATCTCAGGCTCCACTTCCTCCCTGAGGTCTATTTCTCATTCCCTTTTCTTTTCTTTTTCTATTTGTTTTCCTTTTCTTTTTCTTTTCCTTTTTCTATCACATTAGGATTTTGACTAAATTTACAAGAATATACTTTTTATTTCTCAGTGAGGTAGTAGGCCGCATCCTTATCTATCCTGACCTCTTGAACTGTAAAGGGCTTGAGATCTCCTTTGACATAATACTCGATTCCACCTCTTAGAAACTTGATGCATTGATGTAAAGAAGATAGAACCATGTTGTTCCCATGTCTCCATGCTCTCCCAAGCAAAGTATTGAAAGATATATCCGAGTCTATTATGTGAAACTTGCCTTCAGTCTTCTAATCATCTATCTCTACGGGCAACACTATGGAGCCTAAGACCCTCTCGCCTTGTTCATTGAATCCTTTCAATATCATCCTCTCTGTATGGAGTTTAGAGATGTTGATCCTTAAGTAGGAAAGGATTCTTAAACTCATAATATTTGTTGATGCACCCGGGTCAACTAGGACTCTAGATAGCCTGAATCTGCCAACATCCACTATATTGTAGAGGAGGAAATTATGCTTGATCATTCCTAGAAGCAGGTCTTCATCACTGAATGTAACTCTTAGGATCTCCTTTGAATGGCATGCTTCCTCTTTAGTAGTGGTCATCTGAGCTAAGCATATCTTTGGATCAAGAAAGGCTTTGATTAGAGATTCACTCATCTCTTTGGATAAGATAAGGGCATCATATATGCTTAACTTAGCAGACGACTTTCTAAGATGATCAAAGATGTTGTATTCAACTTTGGACCAATCCTTCACAAGCATATCCATAGGTAGAGCATCTTGTAGAGGGGCTATCTGCTCACTAGAACCAATGACATGTTTACCCTTATCTTGAGGTACTTCCCTAGGAGGTAGAACTTTGCCACTGCGGAGGTTGACTTTAGTGACTTCTTAGAATGATGAGTTAGCAAAAAGTTCTACCTGCTCATCGGTTATACCTACAGCTTCTCCTAAAGGAACCTTAGAGTCGGATGACTCCAAGTCAATCTCAAGAGGTGAACTAGATTAATTCTGAAAAGGAAAGTCCATTTTCAAATAAGATTGGGATTGATCGAAATTATTTGAATTATTATTACCTTGACATGAAGAGCTTTCTATAGAAATAAAATTAATAGGGACATCAGAAGCAGAAAAGATGTAAGTGGAATCAGATTTCTTCATTGATTTCCTTAATTTTGGAGGATGCACATATTAAAAATCAAGTAAAGTATATGGGATAAGGGGTTTGGTGCCATCATCCACTGATACAATGCTCCTGCTAGAGGTGGAGGAGCTAGTGGAGGCGGTAGTAGCTGGAACAATGGAAGGAGTGGTGGACTCGGATGGTGGTTGAACTACGAATCTATCTAGGGCAAGTAAGGTAGGCTGTTGTTATTATTGCTGGGCTTCCACCCTCCCCGAGTTGTCTCTCACAACTAGCAAATATTTCTTGGTATTAGAGATTTAAGCTGCTCCAAGCACCTACAGAGAAAGTTTCTTGATTTTAGGAATGATCATTTTAGAGGTATGAGATAAAGAAATATCCCAACATTCTTTTATCTTATGAGAATCAGAAGTATCCCCAATGATCACTCTAACAAAACCAGATGGTTGTTCTACTAAGTATTCCTTAAGGATAACTATAGCTCCTAACTTAAAGCTGTGCTTAAGCTAATCCTTGAAGGTAATGCTGTCCTCAAGACATGGCCTAACATGCGGTGGTAGGGGAAATTGTTAGGATCATCACTCCTGTCCGCTTCCTTCAATTTCTTAGACTCGGGTAGGTGAAATCAAGCTTCTTTAAGAGGTTTTTGAAGATCTTCCTAACTACCTCCCTCTTGAATGAGTATGGTTTGTTGAGTTTTTCAGTAAGAGTAGGTGGAAAATAGTTACCTGGCAGTGGATACTAGTATCATGACTGAGTAGGCTACTGTGGCGGTGGCGGTGGCCATTGTAATGGTCGTAGTAGTGGAAGAGGAGGTGACAATGGAAGCTACTAAAATCTGGGCCTCTCCAACTTAGCTCTAGCTGGCTGCTTCCCCTTGTCCACTGACATAACTATCCTAGGCTTCTTTTCAAATACCTTCTAAGGCTTGGGCTTAGATGATGGTTTGAAAAGGATAACTATTTGGTTTTCTCTGGTAGGTTAGCCACCTTGCTGATTAGCTTCTCAAATGTCTTTATAGTGAAGCTCTTAAGTATGAATGAGAGTGAGCCATGAATATTCTTGAGTAGAATCTTAATGACATGTTGCTCTTGTAGCTGTGGTTCGCATTTCATATTCAGGTTGCGCCATCTAAGAATATAATCAATAAGAGACTTATTGGGTTTTTATTTCTCTACAACGAGGTCACCTACAGTTACCCTTTACTAAGCTCCTACAAATATCTTAATGAAGAGATGCTCTAACACTGGAAAGGTTTTCACTGAATCGTTGAGCAGTTTGGCATACTAATCAAGTGTAACCCCTGTTAGGCTACTAACAAAAAAACATAATAGAAGTGCATCACTACAGTCGGCATTGCAATAACTGACCCTGAAGTGTGCTATATGCTACCTTGGGTTCCCACTGCCATCAAAGATCTTGAAGTATGATGTCATAAAACCCTTAGGGTATTGAACTATAAGAAATTCCTCCCGGCAGGGTCTACCCTTTGGAGTAGATGAGCTCCCCTGAGCATGCTCTGATGCTTCCTTCACCTGCTACTCTACCATTTGTTTTATGTCATATTTATGCATGGAGGTGCTATTGGTGACCTTCCTATGCAAGCTACTGGCATCTTCTTCCATGGGAGTGCACTTAGGATGATCTAAGGTATGAACTAGCTCAGGCCGATCGGCCTTTATGGGGGAAGGTTGTGAAACTGGGGCTTAGTCCTGCAAGGCTAGGACCACTGCCATCAAATCCTCTACCCTCTTCTACATCCTACCAATCTGATCATCCTTCGCTTGATTTGTTGGAGGAGGTGTTGAGTTGAATCCAGTGCCTCACCTTCCTCAACTATAATGCATTCTTGGCTATGCTGCTCCCTATGCAGGGATCCTCCGGTGTCAACCTGTGGACTTCTACTAGGTCATCTAACATATCATCCTCATCAGCATCAAACTCTAGTCAACCCTCCTCTGGTCAGACTAATCATCCCCGACTATTTACCTCACTGCGACATGATAGTCCTCTAAAATTTCATCCAAGGAATGGTTAACCACTCGATCCCGCTTCTAACATAGCTAGGATAATGGCCGCTTGGAGAGTGTATATCATGCATAATAGTCTGCACAATGGAGTACTCCTTTCTGTCAACTTCCATGGGGACTATCTCAGTATCCCCTCCCCTCTCCTCCTCCAACTATTGTGGTGTCGTAGCGACCACAACACTGTTGGGTTGCCACTCCATCTTTACCACTGTTGGGATGGAATGTCGAGCAGGGGAGCTCAGCCTCACCTCAACGGGTGGAGTAGATAGAGTGAGATCCTTGGGCTATAGTCGGATCACCAATGGAGAAGCTCTCTCTTCAGATGGGGGCTTGTGGAACTTGGTGGGGACTACAGAAGGTGGAACCTGAACTGGTGAAGGTGGATGATGAGTAGAGCGGTGTAATGTGGGTGACATCAGCTTCCTTTCCACCAGAGATCTCCTCCTATGACTGAAGGTACTAGCAAGGACAATGCATTCAGAATGATCGGCTCTATGAGCCCGCCAATCAAGGAAATCCATTAAAGCAGAGGTCGCCGATTACCTAGTGAACCATCTCCTTTCTCTCTTGCCCGCTTGGGCAGTCACTTAGCCTTAGTGGTCCTCTCTCTATGAATATGATCCCTAACACTTCTAGGGATCAAGCTCCTCAAATCATGCAGTGTGCTAGACTCCAAGCGTCTGTGGGCTCTCCCAACTCTACGGAGCATAGACAGTAGACAAGCAAAGGGATTTCTCCTCTCCCTAACTGGGGTCTCATACTCTATAGGTGGTGGGGGTAATGTTGCTATCCTGTGGTAATCCTCCTCTCACTCTTAAGCTAAAAGGGGGTGAAACCTACTGCCACGTAAGAGTGGAGAGGTCACACAAGGGGAACCCTCCTCAATAACATGAGAGGCTTCATCTACCACCTTCACTGCGTGCTTATGATGTCTCTTGATCATGTAGTTCTTGTGGGTAGGTGTGTGAGGCAGCAAACTAGAACCTTAAAGGTGGGGATAAATCTCTAACCCAAGATAGCCTTCCCCTTCGAATACAAGGAATAATGAGGTACCCCACTGTGGCAGAAGCAACTAGCACCGGCAACCGTGATAGGCTTCCTCTAAGAGGGGAACTGAGTGATACATCAAACAATAGAGTGGCTTCTTCCACACCTCTCCTAATAATAGTGAGGGTTGGTCCTTCACATGTGACTTTGAAATGCTCAAACCCAAGTCCTAACTTGATGACAGGGGCGTCGGTGAGTATGGCCTGATCCCAGGCTAAATCCACACAGGTAGAGAGAGAAAAGATCAACTTGCCTAAAGATATGGCTGGAAAGCTGACAAAAGTTGGAAGAAAAGAAGGGGACTGGTAATCATGCTACACTATTTGGAAAAGAAATCCAGATTAGACCCTTGCTTTGATGTTATCTTGAATTATGGATTTTGATTTGACTTTTTGAATTGAAACCCTCATTTAACAAATTTAGTATGCTAAATGGGATTTAATTATATGTTGGAGAGATTTTGAAGATTTGGAGGTGAGACTTTTGTTGAATTTGTTGTTGAATTTGCTTTTGATTTTGGAACCTACATTCAATGAATTTGAGTATGTTGAGTAGGGTGTTCAAGTGTTTTGGAGAGATTTTAAAAATGAGATTGTTATTTTATTTTGTTGAAATTTGACTGATTTTGGTTTTCTGTTGGAACCCTCATTTAACAAATTTAGGTATGTTAAATGTGGTTCAATTATATGTTTGAAAATTTTGAAGGCTTTTATTTTGTTTGATGTTGTTTGTTGTATGTTGATATGTGATTTTAGTTTGATTTTGGGAATGAAACTCTCATTTAATAAATTTGGGTTTGTTAAATGGTGTTGAATTGTATGTTGGAATTTTTGAAGGCTTTTGTTTTGTTTTGATATTGGTCGTTGTTTATTGATGTTTGATTTTATTTTGATTTGAAAATGGGATTCTTATTTAACAAATTTAGGTATGTTAAATGGAGTTGATTAATTTTGTTTGCAAAAGGGTTTTGGCATTTTTGAGAGGTGATTTTTTTGTTGTTGTTTGATTTAATTTTGATTTCAAAAAAGGAGCCATCACTTAGCAAATTTGGGTATGCTAAGTGGGGTTTATTAATTTTTGTTTGAAAAAGAGTTTGAAATTTTTTTGAAGAAAAGATTTTGTTTTTGTTTATTTGATTTTGATTTAAAAGAGAGAACCCTCATTTGACAAATTTGATTATGTTAAATGGGGTTCATTAATTTTTCTTTGAATAGACTTTTGAAGATTTTTCTTATGGTGCAGAATGTTGGCCAATAAAAGAGAAACATAAGACTAAGTTAAGTGTTACAGAGATGAGGATGCTCAGGTGGATGAGTGGATTTACCTGAGATAGAATGCAAAATGAGTAGGGGAAAAAGTTGGAGTAATGGTAGATAAGATTAGGAGAGTTTTTAGTTGGTTTGGCCACATAAAGCGTTTCGATGAATTAAGAGTAGATGCATTAGATTTGCCTTATGTTAAGAAAGGTAGAGGTAGACCTAAAAGACTTGGTTAAGATGTATAAAAATGATCTTAGTATACTTGAATTAAATGAGAATTTGACACATTGACAATGGAGACGAAGGATTCATGTAGCCGAGCCCACCTAGTGGGATTAAGGCTTGTTGTTGTTGTTGTAGACTTTTGAGGATTTTTGTAAAAGAGTTTATTTGTTTTACTTTGGATCTTATTAAAGTTTTGTCAAATATGAGATGAACCTTTCGTCACTAAGCTAGTGGTAAGAGGTTCTTAACTTTGTTTGATTTATGCTTGGTTATTTTTTCTTTCTTTAGTTAATTTATTTTTACGTATTGGGGGACCCAATATGAGTTTTAAGACCTACCTTGAGTGAGGTCCTAAAACCTAAATGATGTTGGCCACCTTTGCTTAAGGATTAAATAAATAAAGTGCCAATGGAAATAAAGATAGACTTGGGCTTATATAACATATAAGTATGTTATCGATGTTTGGAGTCAACAATTATCTACTAGAGATGGAGAGAGAAACTCTCCCTAGTAGAGTCACTAGAAAAATCTATGGTGTTTGTTTTTGGATGTGAGGTGGACACCATGCATATCATAAGGGATACTTATTGAAGTGATTAGGTATGACATTAAGGTATGATGCACTATCTAAAAAGATATAATCATCACCTTACGATATACCTAATCACCTAATAAGGACTCCTAAGGCATGATTAGTCTTCAAATATACTAGAGATCTTTCCCCTACTTTATATGAAAAAAATAAAGTAAGGTTTATTTTATGCCGGGTTCTTTAGTTCCCTATGGAGGGAAGCCTACATAGTTAATTGCATCTTAGAAAATGAGATTTCCTAAGAATACTCTCGATTAAAGCTGTGAATTATTGTCTCCAAATATTTCAACGTTAAGACTATCAATGAATTAGTTATTTTGGAAAATCAATCGAGAATGTTCAATGGGTAGACTTATTTTAGAATCCAAAAGAAAATAAATAAGAAATGCTCATGATACTCGGAAGCCTAGTGAGCATTCCAACCTATCATATGGTGAGATTTTATATGTTTGAAAGTGAAGAGAATTTATTTGTTTGAGTTAAAATTTTATTAGATTACTAGGGCTTATAATCCATCAACATAAGATTATGAAAATGCCAAAGAGGTGAGGATTTAAGCTTGTTTCCCAAAGAAAACTAGCAACCTCATGTCCTAAATATACTGAGTTTTAGCACAAGCTAAAAGTATGACCTAAATCTAAGTGAGAGGGGGACATAATGGTTTACTTCCACAAGAGAATAAACCATCTGACTCTTTTGGGCTTACAACCACCTTGAGTGGCTACCAGGTAACACCTCATACACTTTCAAACCAAGTAGTCCGATCTTATGAAATTGCAAGATAGTTAAGTTTGTTATTTAATTTGGAAAAAGACTAGAGCCTTAAACACACTCTCTAAGAGATTAGATCATGTTTGGTATGAGCATATGACTTAGTTTAAAATGCAAAATCTTTTAAATTTTATACTATTTTAACACATTCATTTGGACAAAGGCTTTGGGATTTCTTATGCCTAAATGCATGATGAAATTTGGTTATTGGCCAAATCAAGAGAGAAAGAGGGTGAAGCTCCATCATAAGGGGTTGCTCTCATAGGTCAAGTGGACCCTAAAGTGCAAGAATGGAGGCCTTCATTTTGCAAGAGTGATAGAAGATGCCATGAATAATGTGAGACATACAACATACAGCTAAAGGGGTTACTAAATCTTTTAATTATCTTGATTATGACCTAAGCTTTAAGATGAGATTATGAGTTATTTAAAATTTAATTATGAGTTGTTAGTTACAATAGAAAATTTAATTTTATCTTAAGAGACTAATGCATTTAGGCCACACATACAATCATCAAACATGAAGAAACTATGAAAAGATGCAATCCTATTACACAATCTAAACATAACATCAAGTATTTTTTATAGGCTACCATAAAATAATAAGAGGTCATGCGGCTGGGTTGTATACCTCAGAAGAGAGAAAAGATGGGTAGCCAAGCTCTACCTTTATACAACACAGAGTATAAAAGAATAATTACAATTAGAAATGAATACGTGTTAGGGGGTCTTCATTCTTCATTTCTTTCTTATGATTTGATTTGCTTCAAGGCATCACAGGAAACCCTAGGAATAAGCCTTCTAGCCACTGCTCATCTTAAGTCCCATAGCACTAATCCTTATTCCTATTACAAAATTATAATTTTGGGAAAAGTAAATCTAACTACACCTGCAAAATAGAGGTTAGCTAAACATACATACAATCTCAAGCAGTTATATTTTATAATTTGGAATTAGCACCCTCCACATGGGTAACCAAGAATACCTATCCTAATGTGAATTATGCCTAGAGGCATAAGCAACCTATAAAGAAAATATTTATTTTTATTTTTGAGCAGCCCCTTAAGCACAATCTCCTACAAAAAATAAGATTAGGCTATCAATAGTCTAACATCTAGTCTACGATCTACATTCCTAACATCCAGTCTAAAATATTATACCACAGAACAAAACATAACATCACACATACACCATCCTATCTTAGAACTAGAGGTGGTGGCTTAATTCTAGTGTGTGTGCTAAGGTTTTATGTGGTATGTCTCAACCAACTATTAGAATTATGATTTTCTAAATTTGTAAAATATTTAAGTTAACATGATGGTTGGTTTCATTTCAAGTTATTTAGATGATTTGTAAGCTTTAGTTTGTGTTTTTTTTTTGTTTCATTTGATTTACACTTAGTATCTAAGTGTTATAAAGAGAGGAAATAGACTAAACCTCTTTCATCCCTAGTTTAAGTCATTTGCTAAAGCACATTATTATGATTTAGTTTCTTTTAGTGAATGACTTACTAAATGTTTTATTAATCCTATGTTTAGGTTAACCTTAAATAATCCTATTCACATGAAAGGTATCTTAAGATTAATATAGTTGAATTACCATCATATAGAATATGTTGTACCATTCCTCTTCATCACCTATAACATGCATATGATTTAACACTTAGTATATCCACACATGCAATATATTTTTTGTAAACTTAAATGATTATGGATGCACATGTTTTTAATAGAAAAGAGGACTTTCATTCTCTAATCAAATACACATACACATGTATAGAAGATGTAAGCAAGTTTGTGCCATTATTTAAACTAGGGAAGTGAGATAATCAAATGACCTCCTGGGGCTACCTTAAAGCCTTATGTGTCTGACTATATACTTGCTATCTTAAATACATATGAATGTATATACAACTATAAGAATAAAAATCATGCAAAGATGGTATTTTGTTTAGTTGAATTGTTTATCTATGTAAATTAAAGCTCTATCCAAATTCTAATACAAATATACATAGAAATATAATTAAATAAGTACATACCTTTGTTAACCAGGGAAGTGAGGTAACTAAATGACCTCCTTGGGGCTACTTAAAATCTCATATTCCAGGGATGCCCAGACTATATACTTATTATCATTCAAACCTATGTAAATCTATATGTAAACATAGGAAAGAAGGTTTCCAATTCACATGCTTAAGTTATAAACACATGCAAATCCTATATGTATTCATAACTTTTATCATTCCAAATATTATTATCAATTTATAAACTTTGGAAAATAGATTTGGATATATTAGTGATAATAGGCACACATATAATTAAATTAAGCCAACACATGCAAGCTTACATAAATAAATTTCATTTGATTCATTTAGATTTGAAAAGATGAATGCATGGAATCATATGACATACAATATTTAAAGTGATTGGAACGGAATAACTAAACTTAAAATATGATTCATTCAACTACACTAATTCCTAAGTATAATCACATCAAATAAAATTATTTAAGGAAAACTAAATCTTCTTATTAATTTGATTCTTTGATTTGGATTAGACTTAAAGAGGAGAGAGGCCATTTGCTATTTTAATCTCATTCCCATGTTGGTGATCTTAATTCATTTAAGAAAGGTAATTAGATAAATTTTATGAATTAATTAAGTTGGATCATTAAGCAAATCATTTAATTGTCATTTGCTATGTTTCTTTAATTTGATTAATTATTTAATCATGAGCCACAAATGATATGAACATGAATAAGAATAAAATTGCAATGCTCCTAAAAAACCTAATACAATTGACTCATGATTAAAGATTAATTAAGTTAAAGAATCTAATTAAGTACTTTTATCATTTTCCTACACTTATGGGTTAATCATAATTTCTTTAAGGGTCTTTATGTTATTAAACACATAAAGAGGAACCCTTAGTTTGATTGTTAATTATCTAGAGTGATTAACATTTGAATTTAATTTGATTTAATCCTTTAATTGTTTAATCAAGCATTGAATTAGACCTCACATTAATTAACTCTCTTTAATGAAATGAATTTGGCAAAGTAAATAGGAAAGAGGTCCTAATCACTCTTGCTCATCACCTTTCTATTAATTAGTGATTAATAGAGCCAAATTAATTAATTTTTTGCTATTTAGAATTTTAATTAATCATTAAATTGATTAAAGAGGTAATTAAGGTTTGAATTACCAATTCCCCTAATTACCTAAGCAATAAATTTCAAGAAAAGCATGGGAGGTAGAGGTCATCACATTAAATTAACACACTAAGTTTAGGATTAATTGCTTAAGTAATTATGGCTTAATTAAGAAAATTAGGAAAACATTCAAACCCTAATAAAGCCTAAATCACTTTTCAAAATCAAATGGAAATAATTTTGATAAATCTCTTATGTTTTACCTTTCCAAAGAGTTATTATTTACATTTTTTTAGGATTTTTATATAATTAGTTATGAATTTATGAAGTTTTAGTGATTAAAATAAATTTTTAGTCCTAGTTAACTCCTAATCTCATCGGTGCCACATAGACCACTGACGTGAAAGTGCTTTCCATGTGGCATCGCAGGATTGGCCACTTAAACTTATCCAATGCGGCATTGATGTGGTAGCGGTGACATGCTTTCATCCCCACCGTCTGATCTAAGATCAGATATTGGGGATTAATCCCGTGATTCTTATGGGATAAAATCAGATTAATCTAGTGAAAGATCATGACTGCCCATTCCAATAATGCGAAACGGACGGTGGATGAACCATCGTATCCTAAGCGACGAAAGACAGACAACATCCACCTTCCTCTACTCGATTTGAGCTTGTGGAGGCTCGAGATCGATCCAAAATGTTCATGAAAGGGATCTAGGAGGTTCTAATAGTGGGATTTATGCAAAATCAAAATATTCTTTGATAAACACCAACACGTAAGGCCAAATCTATGGTTTGCCAGAAAAATTCCTCGTCGAAGCTCAGGACCGAAGGTTATCCAATCGGTAGCTTTTCCTTGAAGAGATGAAGCCCTATTGAGAAGATAACACCTTGCCTCCTCGCCAGTTGCTCTGTAGACCAAACGCCACTAGAATCCTTGCCAAAATTCATATAGAAGGGGCTTTCGGTGCTCGAATTGATCGGGGGAAGATTCGTTCTGCCTCACCGAAGCTTGGTGAATATGTGGGTGAAGTTAATTTGGAATTGGTTAAGGTTTGATGGAGTTGGACAGAGTTAGGCCTCGGGATCATTCAATTTCATCATCGTTAACAAAGTGAACACTCTAGGAACTCGGGGGAACACTCTAGCGGCTCATCTTGAGTTGCTAGGGCTCACTGAATGCTCAATGTCTTAATTTGAATTGAAATGATGGGTGGTGTACCCCCAACTTCCTATAATCCAATGGTGAAGATGTTCTCTGCATTTTGCAGGCAGCTGTGGGTGGTAGGAGGAAGCTAAGGTGGCTCGATTTGAGTGGCCAAGGGAGGGGAGGTAGATGTCCTTGGAGTTCCAAGTGTTCCAATGAGAAAAATAGGATTAGTTCACCTCCACTTGGCTCATGTCTAACCCAAATAGCTTTGGGTCAGGTGAGTTAGTGGTCCTTGTGTCCATTTGAAGCTTAGTGTGGCTGCTAAGGCGAGGAGAATGGGTTTGACCTCCCAAACATGGGTTTTGTCCCATGTGGAGGGCTTTACCCATTAGGTAATGGGTCAATTAAAGTTCAAATTGGGTTGGGTTGGATTTGGACTAACCCATGGTGACCCAACGATGGGTCATGCCAAGTTTCAATGGGTTTGGGCTTAGTTTGAATGGGTTTGACTCAATTTGACCCAAGTAGGTCAAATTGGGCTAGGTTGGGTCAAGTTGACCAATTGGTCAAATTAGGTCAAACCAAGGCTTGGGTCAAGTTCAAATGCGTATTTTAAATATTTTGGTTTAATTAGTTTGGTTTAATTTGGCTTGGATTTGATTTTGACCCATTTGGATTCATATGGGTCAAATGGGCTAAGTTGACCAATTTGATCAAATTGGAAAAATTGGCTTGGCGTAGGTGTTGGTTTAGGTTCAATTGATCATTTGAAGATGATTGTAGGCTTTGATTTCAATCAATTTAGATTTAGGAATGATTTAGGCCAAATTGACCCTTTAGGTCAATTTGGGCTAAATGGGTCAATTGGGTTCAACCAAAGGTTTTATCAAGTTCAATAATCAATTTGAGATGGATTTGTATCATTGGTTTGAATCAATTTGAATTAGATTTTGATTTAACCCAATTCAGCTTTTAAGGTCAAATTGGGTCAACTTGGGTCAAGAGGACCAATTATATTTGATTTAGCTCAATTGATGGTCAAGTCATGTTCAAGGATTGATTTTAGGTTGGTATGAATCATTGATCTCAATTTATTTGATATAGGATGAGATTTGGTTCATATAAGCTCATGTAGGTTAAAAGGGTTAATTTGGTTAAATCACCTAATTGACTTGGTTTGACCCAATTGATTGCAATTGATAAATCAAAGATAATCAACAATCATTATTAGAGATTTTGGATGATTTGGTTCAATCCAATTTGGATTGGATTGAGATTTGGTTCAAAGGGATCCTTTAGGTCACTTTGGGTCAAGTGAACCTAAATGGGTCAATAGGCTTCAATTTTAGGCTGAATTGAATTGAGTTGAGTTTGATATTTGATTTGGGATTAATTGATAGCTTTGATAGTTTGGGTTTAATTGGATTTTGGCTAAGTCAAATGGGGTTAGGTGTTTGAATTGATTTTGGTTTGATTGTAGTTTTTGGTATGGTTTGGAATGATGATTGAAGGATTGAAGTAGTTTTGAGAAAACCAATTGAGTTAGGTTTGGATCGGAGGAATTTGGTTAAGTCTATAGGATTAAATCATGGGCTTAGGTTTAGATCATTTGGGTTTGATTTTGGCTTGGAGTTTGGATTTGAGTTGGGATTCAATTGATGTTGATTAGATTAATTTGAGGTTTAGTTTTGCAAAGGGGATGGGTATGAGTCATGGGATAGGCCATAGGGTAGGGACATTTCCTTAGCCCTAATTTGTAGCCTAATCCTATGACAAATCCTCCTAAGTCTTTAGGTTTAGGTTAAGTGTTTATTTGTCACTAGAAGTGTCCTATGACTAAGGAGCTCTTAGTGTCTACAAGATTTCTAGGCCAAAGACAGGAAGATTGAATCCTCACTCTAAAAGTGAAGTCACCATCCATGTTGCTTCATATGTGAACACACTAATTTATTTATTTGCATTTTATGTAACTCATCAAGTTCTCTAAGTTCTAATATTATTTGCTTTTCATAACTGCAAAAAGGGTTGGACAAGTACCCCTTCCACTATGCACTAATACTAAAGCTTATTTAGAAGGGGAAATTGATGAAGATGAAGAAATATAATCTAATGTTCTAGTGCTTGAGCCTTTAGTAGTGAGTAAACTTGATTTTGACTTAATTGAACTTTGTGCTTTCTCCTTTTAGATTGATTAAATAACCATGATCATCTTTTTGTAGAGAAATTGCAACTAAATGTGTCTTCAAAGAAATCCGTCACCTAATCTACCATCATACCGGTGCTCGCATTGCTATTCAGAGATCCCATCTTGATCCCAAATTTGAGTGAGAGTTAATTGAGGATGCTTTAGCACTCAAGAAAGCACCCAACTCCTCAAGTCAACCAACATATCCTAACCCTTCTACTTCTTCAGTAGGTTTTCTGGTTCACTTTGTTACTTTTTATTTGCTTGATTACTAATGTTTAGTAACTCCCCTTACCTAAAAGGTTGTAGAAGGGCCATCCTATCAACAAGAACAAGTATGCATCATTATCTCACCATCACAAATATTGCTATTTTTTGCAAATGAAGAAGGGAAGAAGAGGTGATAAAAATAAAGAGAATGGTACCTTACATCATTGTGCATACTCCTCAGCAAGAGGTGAAGTTCTCAAGAGAGAAAGGAAATACCATAATGACTTCAATAGGAGTGGAACCATCTTCGAAGAGTATAAAATTCACTCTAGCTTTAAAAATAATAACAATTTTAGAGGTTGCTGAAATGAATAGTGCTCTACTTAAGGCAAAGGCTTCAAATTCTAGAACCAAGCCTATCTATGGTGTTTTAATTTGGAGTCATAAGGACACCACACAGCTCTTAGGGGGTACTTATTGAAGTAATTGAGTGTGATATTGAGGTATGATGTACTACCTCGGAAGATAGAGGCATCACCCTACAATGGATTCAATCACCTAAAAAGGACTCCTAAGGCAGATGGGCCTTCATATATACCAAAGATCTTTTCTCCCACTTTATATGGAAAAAGTAAAATAGGGTTTATTTTATGTCGAGTTCTTTAATTCCCTATGGAAGTAAGCTCCCATAGTTAATTACATCTTAGTAAATGAAAGTTTTCTAAGAACACTCTCGATTAAAATGGTCAATAAATGTTTCCAAAGATTTTAAGGCTAGACTATCAAAGAATTGGTTATTATTAGGAATCAAATGGAAAAAGTCCAAATAGGAATATTTATTTATAAATTTTGTAGGAAGATAAGTAGAGAGCATCCAAGATACTAGAAAACCTAGTGAATGCTCCAATCAACCCTATGATGAGACTTTATATTTTTGAAGAGAAGAATTTATTTTTGTTTAAGTTGAAAATTTATTAGAGTGTTCAAACTTATAACTCAACAATACAAGATTGTGGAGATGCCTAAAAAGTGAGGACTTATACCTATAGCAAAAGAGAAACAAGCTACCTCAAAACCTAAGTCTAAAATGTTTTAGTACAAGCTAGAAGCATGACTTAAGTCTAATTAAGGAGAAAGTGATATAATGGTTCACCTCCATAAGAGAGAATGAACACATCCCGACCTTCTAGACTTACAATCGTCTCGAGTGGCTACCAACTAACACCTCCTATGCTTTAAAATCATGTAGGTCAGTCTTATGTAGATGCAAGATAGTTAAGTTGTTATTTAATTTGGAAAAAAAGCTATAATCTTAAATTCACTCCCTAAGAGACTAGATAGTGTTGGATATGCAAATATGGCTTAGACAAATGTGTAAAATTTACAAGTTTTTTGGGATCATTTTGACACATTTATTTTGGACCAAAGCTTAGGATAATTATGCCTAAATGCATGATGAAATTGAGTTGTCAGCTAAATCAGCAAGAAGAGGTGTTCTCCACTACAAAGGATCAATCTCAAAGATCAAGCTTGTCCCTTATCGTGCAAGAGGGGAGACCCCTCTTTTTAAGAGTGAAATAATATGATATGCATATTGATATAGCATACAACCATTCAGTTAAGGGATTTCTAAATATTTTATTATCTTATTTATATACCTAGGCCTTAGAGTGAGGTTATGAGTTACATTAGAATTTAGTTACAGGTTGTTTAGTAAGAATAAAAAATTTAATTTTATTCTAAAGAGCCTATCGCATCTAGGCCACACATCAAACATGAGCACTTTCAGAAACCTATGAAAAAATGTGTCATTTTTATTACACAATATAAACATAACAATCAAATATTTAGATTTTAATAAATGATAAAAGGCCGGTGCAGCCAGGTGCTGCCATACACCCTGGAAAAGAAAAAAGAGTTGGATAGCTGAGCTCTACCATTATACAACCCATATTACAATTAAACTTTATAAATAAAGTAAATGTTATGGTGATCTTCAATTCTTGTTCTTCTTTTTTTGTATGGATTAGCTTGCTCTAGGCTTCACAGGGCCTTCAAATTTTTGTCTTCTAACTACTGCTCATCCTAAATCCCAGAACACTAATCCTAATCCTATTACAAAAATTACAGCTACATAAAAAGTAAGGCCTAATTACACTTGTAAAATAAATATTAGTTAAAATAAACATACAAACCAAGAAGCTATATTTCACATATTTGGACTTAGTACCCTACACTTGGGTAACCAAGCCCACCTGTCCTAAATGGATTATTCTTCGAGACATATACAATAGCTACAAGCAAGAGCATTTAAATTTATTTATTATGATAGTGGTCCCTCAAGCACAATTCCCTGCATAAAATATTGTTAGGCTAATAAAAATCTAATATCCAATATACGTACAAACAATCCTAGCATCCAATCTAAAATATTACATCAAAAAATAAAATATGTCACCATAATATACACCGACCTAACTTAATACTAAGATCGGTGATTTAATATTCTAATTTGTGTACTAGGGCTTAGTGTGGTATGTCTTGATCGGGATTTAGAATTAGGATTTTTTTAAAGTTTAAGATTGTTTAATTTGCCTATCAAGGGTGTCCCTTAAAGTCTTTTAGTAACTTGATTGAGTTTTAATTTATGAATTTTTTATTTTTTATAGTTCTTACTTAAGATCTAATTATTATGAAGATAAGAAAGAAACTTAACTCTTTCATCCCTAATCTAAGCTGATTTCCAAAGATGGATTATTATTGCTTTAACTTTTTTAAGATATGATTTATGAATTTTATTTTAGCAATTTATGAATAGTTGTAACTTTTTTAGCAATTTTATTTTTTAATATACCATTTATTAATAGTTGTAACCTTTTTAGCATAAGTTTAGATTGGTCTTAATGAATCTTATTCAAACATGAAATGCATCTTAAGACCAATGAGATTAAGTCACCATCACATGAATAATACTCCACTACTTCATTTCATTATCAATAGCATCCACATTCTTTCCTTTCTAGTTTCTTTAATATTTGATTTAGTATATATATATATATATATATATATATATATATATATATATATATAAAGGATTTCATCTCATATTTAAGTATATGCAAACATGTATAAGGAATTTAAGCAAGTATGTGTCATCATTAAACCAGGAAAATGAGATTATCTAATACCTCCTTGGGGTTACTTAAAGCTTTGTGTTCCCGGGATGTTCAGTCTATATACTTGCCAAATTCAAATATACATAAGTATATACATAAACATAAGAATAAAATCATGAAAAATATTATGTATAAATATATTTTATTTATGTAAGGCTTAATGGAAAAAAGAAAAGGGTTTTACTTTATGTTCTAACAAATGCACACACATAAATAAAATTAAGGAAGTATGTGCCATTGTTAAACCAGGGAGGTGAGGTTATCTAAAACCTTCTTGGGGCTACTTAAAGCCTCATATTCCCAGGATGTTCAGACTATAAATTTGCCAATTCAAATTATGAACACATAAGTATGAATCATAGAAATAAAACCACCAATTGCCATCTTTTGACTACAAGTAAATGAACATTTAATTTTCACATAATTAATTATTTATAATAAGCATTGATTTCAGTTTTGAATTATTTAAGTCATAATTAACATATAGTTTCAAAATAGTTTGTGATTTACCAATGATAATAACCATACCATATAATAACATTTGTCTAGCTCATGCAATTTAAATGCAATCATATTCTTTTAACTTTAAGATGTGAATACATGAAGCACATGACATGTACATTTATGAAAATTTAAAGGAAGTAATAGAATATCACCACACAACATACTTGATTTCATTATAACCTAATGATAATCAAGTTAAATAAACATCCCTTAAATCTAAACAAAGTTTCTTTAATGTTTAATTTCAATATTCGAGTATTTGAAAACCTAAAGAAGAGAGAATGCTTAGAATTCACTCCATCTTATATTGGTTATTTAATATGTTAAAGGAAGAAAAATAGATATTTTTTATTAATTAATTAAGTTCAATATTAATTATATCAATTTGATCACCCTTCCCAAGCTTCTTTAATTTAACTAACTACCTAAATGTGAGCCTTCAATGATATGATTTGAAAAAAAATGAAATTTACAATGCACTTAAAGAGATCTAATGCAATTAAGCTTATGTTTAAAAATTAATTTAATTAAAGAAGGAAAATATTTGAGATAAGTACTCTTATGATTTTCCCATACCAATAGTAAAATTATAATTTCTTTAATGACTTTATGTTATTAAACACATAAATGGATTAATGGGTTGTACTTGAGTTACTTAAATTGATTTCATTCACATTTCATTATTAATTTTTCTTAATTTACCCTTAATTATTAAACATATTAATTAAACCCTTTAAGAGTATACATTTGGAAATAATTAGAAGAGGGGTCCTAATTAATCCTCATGTCATCCCTATTATTTTTAGTAATCAATCTTAATTACTTAATTTTATTGTTAATTAATTTTAATAATTATTATCATTTATAGAGGGTAATTTGAATTGAAAATTTAGAATTTTTCAAACCATATGATAAATAATTCCAAGAAAAATATGGGAGATAGAGGACATCTCCTAAAATCAACATGCTAAATTTGAAATTAATCAGCCAAGTAATTTGTCCTTAATTAAGGTAATTAAGCATTATTTATTATATATTAATTAGATATTTTATTTTTATTAAATTCTCTTTTGTCTAAGCTTTTCCAAAATGGCTTTATTTATATTTTTTAGATTTTTCAATAATTAGTAATGCTTTTTTAAAGTTATGGCTATTTAATACATTTTTAAATCTAACTAAGTCATTTTAACTTATCAGCACCACATGGACGCAAATGTGATAGGGCTTTCCACATAGCACTGTGGTATTGGTTATTTAAAACATCTGACGTGGCTGATAACTCAACGGCAACACACACAATTTTGTCTCGGTCGCCCAATCTCAGATCGGTCGATCAAGATTAATCTCGTGATTATGAAATGATTCAATTGAGATTTCTAGCTTGATTAATCATGGTCATCCATTCTAATCACATAGAATGAATGGCTGGTGATCCGTCACTCGATCCGAGCTCGACGACCCTCGTTTGATGTTGAAATCAACTCCAAAATTATTAGGGAAGGAATCTAAGAAGACTGTATGATGAAAATCGCATGAAATCACATTTCATTTCAAAAAAAAACCAACATCTAGTGGCCAAATCTATGGTTGTCAGATTTTTTACCTCAGTGGAGCTAAAGACCAACAGTCTATCAATATAGGTAACTTTGTCATAAAGAGACAAAGCCCTATTGAGAAGATCTAAAGCTACCTCCTCGTCGATCGGTTTGTGGACCAAGGGCCACCATAAAAGTCGCTAGAGTTTGTCAAAGGATGCCTTATAGTGGTCGAATCAATCAGGAATCGATTCATCTTCATTCTATGGAGTGTGGTGAAGGTGTGGGGAAAGTTAATTTAGTTTTGGTGTATATTTGGTGAGGTTGGACAAAAAGAGCTCTTGGGTGTAGGTGGAGCTTGGTCTTGCTGGTGGTTGGGTGTATAGGGAGCTTGAGGGAAAGTTTGGGACTGTGCAAAATGCTCTACATAATGTGTCTGTTGAGTTTGAATGGATGGGGAGAAGTATACTCTCCTCCCCAACTAATCCAGTGGTTGAGATTGGCTCAGCCTTTGGCAATCATCCAACCGAAGTAGGTGATCGGAGGTGATAGGGGACTTCTGAGGTGGATGTGTGTGAGAGATTGAGGAAGTGTAGTGGGCTATCATGGAGTGCACACTCCTCCTGAAGTGAATCAATGGTTGCTCATGGGTGAACTCACCCTCTCTTTTCCAAAGGCTGAACCCAACAACCTTGTGTTAAGTTGGGTTAGTGGTATTTTGTCCCAAAAGGGTCAAAGATGGCTTCCAAGGAGGGAGGAGGTGAAGAATCTTTCCAAATGAGGATTTTATCTCATTTAGAGGGCTTGGTTCAATGGGTTTGACCCAACTCAGGTTCACCATGGGTTGGGCCCTCTTGGGCAAGCACATGGTGACCCAAGGATGAGTCATGCCAAGTTTGATTGGGTCTGGCTCAAATTGAAAGATGTAAGTCAAATGGATTCAATTAGGCTAAGTTGACCATTTTGATCAAAATAGGTCAAAGTCAAAGTTTGATTAAGTTTAATTGGTCATCTGGAATGAGTTAGTGCAAATGATTTGATTCAATTTGGATTAGATTTAAATTTGGTTCATATAGTTCAATTTGGGTCAAATGGGTCATGTTGATCAATTTGACCAAATTGGACAAATTGTCTTGAGCATGAGTTAGGTTCATGTTCAATTGATCATTAGTGATTGATTGGAAGAGTTGGTTTGAATTGATTTGGATTAGGGAGTGATTTGGTTCAATTTGACCTTTAGCTCAAATTAGGCTAAGTAGGTCAATTGGGTTGGGTTGACCAAATTCGATCAAGGTTGAATCATGTCCAATATCCAATTAATGATTGATTAAAGGCATTAGTTTCAACCAAATTATTTTAAGATTTAATTTTGTTCAATTTGGCCCTTTAGGTCAAATTGGGTCAACTTGGGAAGAGGCCAAATTTGCTTGGTTAGGAGGTTCAATTTACTTCAATAGGTGGTTGAGTCATGTTCAATATTCAATTTGTGGTTGATGAGAGTCATTGGTTGCAATTAATTTGGCTTAGATCATGATTTGGGCCAATTTGGTCGTTTAGATCACTTTAGGTCAACTTGGGTTAAGGAGCCAAATTAGCTTAGTTTTGTCTAATTGATTGTAGTGGGGTGATCAATAGTGGCGTACATTCATCAATAAAGAGATTGCATAGCTTAGTTTGATCCAATGGAGTTTGATTGAAGTTTGGTCTAAATGGACTTTTTAGGTCACATTGGTTTAAGTGGTTTGGGTCAAGTCAATTTGGACTAATTGAGGCTATGGATGGTTGGAATATATTCAATAATAAAATTAAAGTTGGTTGATGGCTTTGACTGTAATTGATTTGGGTTCGATTGAGTTTCGGCTCATTTGAACCGTTTAGGTTCAATAGGCTAACTTAGGTTACTTAAGTCTAATTGATTTAATAAGTATGATGGCAAGTGTTGGAATAGTTTGAAAGGATCCATTGGATAGTTAGATTGATTGAGAGAATTAAATTGGGTTTGGTTTGCTTGAATTGGTTTGAATGGAGCTATAGAATTGAAGTGGGTTATCTTGGGTTAAGATTCAAGTTAAATTAGCTTGAAGTTTGGATTGGAAACAAATTCAATCAAGGTCAATTGATTGGCTTGGGGTTGAGGTATCAATCATTTGGTTTAGGATTAAATGAATTAATGGGTATGAGTGTCAATTAAGGCCTTAGGGTAGGTGAAGCCCACTTGTCTTAATGTAATTTCTAGACTTAGGGTCATGCCCTACAAGTCTTCTAGGCTTGGGTTTGGTGTCCCCTTAACTACTAGAAGTCCCCTAACACTAATGGAACTTAAGTGTTTAGAATAAGCCTAAACCTAGGATGGGTGTGACCAGTCCTCACTCCAAAAGTGAGGTCAACACTATCTTATTCACAATGAGGAAAATAATACTTATACATTAGACATGTCTGTAGATTGATACTTCATAAATAAGACATCATATTACCTTGCCTATGAACTCAATCTAGCCATCAAATTAAAATTTTTTTCTAAAGACATGGATAAAACCCCACCAAAGCTATTTGTAAAGGCTTTCATGCTTAACCAAGTGATGACTATGCAGGATACATTTCAAATGGCTCTCATTCTCTAATAGCTAACAAAAGAAAAGATTCCCACACTTATGAAGGTGATTGAGATGCAACAAGAAGAAATGGTAAAGCTATAGTGGCATAAGTTGGCCAATCATGAAGCCATCAAGAAGTAGAAGGATGTTTTAGCCACATGTTGCATAGAAATATCCAATATGAAAGCCAAGGTGGTTATTATTAAAGAAACTCTAAGTCATTAAAGAGTAGGTAGAATAAAGTAAAATATAAATTAATGACTTGAAGGTCTCAAAGAGAATGGTCATTAGATTTGTTGAAATCATAAAATAGAAAGCAGTCATCTCAAAGGCTGAAAATTTTACTATGCAAGATGAAATCTAGAGTCTTAAGGACAAGATGTTAGATCACACTTTAGACTCTCTCCTAGCCAACTTGAAGAATCACCCTAGCTATAAGCATGTACATGTAGATAAATAGAAAGAAATAATACAATACTGCTTGAGGTAACTTGTGAGACATAATGCTCAACCTTCAGTCTATGAAGACTTTAGCACTTTCTATAGAATGACGATGAGGTTGAAGATGAGGATGTTGATGAAGATGATGATAAAGACAACAACTTAACCAGTGCTTGAGAAAATGTCTGCTATACTTAAAATTTTCTTTTATTTATACATAATTCATTATAATTCTTTTTATCTATATGTAATAAAAATAATAATTTTTTTTCAACACTTGTGTTTTGGGCATAATTTATTGTATATTTGAAAGGTCTCTAATCTATAATAATCAAGACTCTAGTATGATTATCTCTGACTATATTTGAGAATATCTTTTATTGATCTCCAATGCATATTAAATAAGAAGTTGTAATAATTCAACAAAATTCACATAGATAAATGTCTCTTTCGATTCAATTCTTACTCAAGTAATAAATTTTTTGAACATTTCTTTGATTTAGTAACCTCAATGATAATCAATCTTCAAATTGTTGTTGAATTAATAGAACTGATGAATTTTTTAGTTAATGACTTGATGAATTGTCAAATTGGTAAGTTCTTTAATTTAATTGATGAACTCTCATAATAACTTGAAAAATTATCAGACAAATTGATGATTTCAGCGAAGGATGACATTGCCATTTTCTTAAATAAATTAGTAGAACTATTGTGAATTTCTATGATTCACTAATGTATATTTTGAGTAAATGTTTTAAATTTTCCTAAATCATGAGAATTCATACTTTTGATTATGGAGTTTTAAATATTAATTTTTATATATCTAGTTTATGTAATTTATATGTTCTCTTTAAATGCATAAAGCCAACATTAAGCATTCTTATCATTTAATAATTTTAAAGAAAAAGCATAACTTAATGACTTTGCTAAGTGCTAACTATCCTTCTCCTATGAGCCTTCAACACCACCCTTACTAAGGATTCTTTTAGCTACTTCTACATAACTCCTTGAGGCCTCTAGCATTCCTATAGAAAATAGTTTAATGACATTCAAGCTTAGTTCATTTTATTCTATTATATCTTTATCAATTATGAAAAAAAAATATTCTTTGAGGATTGAATAAGAAGTTTACGCATTCTAATTTCTTTCATGATATTGAACTAAGTAAAAAATGGGATCATTTGGCCAAGTTCCTTGAGCATTACATAATAAATTAAAGGGTAAAAATAGTTTAAGGATAATGTATCTTAAGGCTGTCTCCACTCCAAATTCTTAGGACTTCTTTTCCATTGTATGTGATTAACTTGTACACTTATGCTCCAACTTATTCTTTGTTGATGTATGGCCTTAGCAACATTTGCTCTAATTTGTTAAGTGCTAAGTTGTAAGTTTCCAAATCAACTTTTTTGAGTACTAAGTCACCCAATCTAGATTGTCTTTCTTTGACATTTGAGTTACAATATCTGGCTACTATTTTCTTGACCTCTCTTGTCTTATTGAAGATTGGATTCTTAGTTCTTCTAATAGTTCAAGGACTATCTGCAATCTTTTGCCATTTGCTTCCTTCCACTCTTTAAGTTAATTTTCCTTCAAGTTTGATGTTATGAATACTCTTTGAGTGAGTAGATTACATTCCACTCACAGCACTGTTTCCTCTTTGGGGTGTGGGAATTTTTATTTGGAACACCACGTAAATCTTGGGGGAACTTATTTGGATAATCAAATACATCATTAAGGGATAAATAAATTATCTTGAAAGATAAACAAATTATCCTATAATGGATTTAATTACTTAATAAGGACTCCTAAGACAGATGGGTCTTCGATGCACCAGAGATTCTTCCCCTTAATTACATGGAGAGGTAGAACATAGTTTATTTTATTGTAGGGTTTGCATATACCCTATAGCTAATTACATCTTAGAAGAAAAGAATTTGTCCTAAGAATACTCTCGATTAAAATGATTGACTTTCATCTCAATGGATTTCAAAGTATATATTAAAAGGATGGTTAATTTAGAAATTCAAGTGGGAGCACTTCAAAGAGGGAATAGTTCTTTTTGGAAGACAAATGGGATTGATTAGAAAATGCCTTTGGAAATTGAGAAACATAATAAGCATTTCAACTATCCTATTATTGGGCTTTACATTTTGAGATTAATATTATTTAGAATTTTGAATTGGAATTTTATTAGAAATTTAGGACGTAGATTCTAATAGCACAAGACTGTGGAAATTCCTAGGAGTTGAAGACTTATTCCAATAGGATGCTTTAGGACCTAAGTCTAAAAATGTTTATGACATAAGTTAGAAGCCTAACCTAGTTTAATTTTATCAATTTGAGAATTATTTGTTATTCCTCTCACTTGAGAAAACTATCCTATCCTTGACTCTTCTGGACTTATAATCCACCTGGAAGGGGTTTTCAGCTAACACCACCAAAGTACATTTTAAATTCATGGTGCCAAGTCTTATGAATGCAAGATGGCTGGGCTGTTATCTTTTTAGGGAAGGAATCTAAGAATCCTAGACTCACTCCTTAATTGCTAAGATCATGAAGGGTATGGAATGCATCTAACTAATGCACATTTTTCATATTTTTAAGTGTTTTGATTCTTGATTTATTTGAGGTCTTAGGTATGCATTTTTATGCCTAATGCTATGCAATTAGAAATGGCCATGGGCCAAATCAATAAAAGAAGATAGGCTTCCCTAAGAAGGTGGTAATCCTTGTTGACCTCACTTTTGAAGTGAGGATTCATTCTCCCCATCTTAGATCTAGGAGCCTTCTAGACACTAAGATCTACTTAGTCATATGACACTTCTAGTGACTAAGTGAACACTTAACCTAAGCATAGAGACTTAGAAGGATTAGCCATAGGATTAGGCTATACCTTAGGACCTAGGGAAACCTACCTAGCCTATAGCCTAACCAAACCCATGCCTATCTCCTTAATCAAAATCCAACCTCAACTCAATATAACCATCAATCCAATTGAATCCCAACTCAAATCCAATCCCAAACCAAATGATTGAAGTCCAAATGATCTAAACCTAAACCCATGATTCAATCCTATGGACTTAGCCAAAATTCCTTCAATCCAAACCTAACTCAATTGATTTTCTCGAAACCACTTCATTCCTTCATTCACCATTCCAAATCATACCAAAAATTATAATCAAAGCTGATCAAACCAAAATCAATTCAATCAACCTAACCTAACCCATTTAACCCAAAATATTCAAATGACCCAAAACCCAGTTGAACCCAAATCAATTACAACCAAAGTGGTCAATCAATCCTAAATCTAATATCAAACTCAACTCGATTCAATTCAACCCAAAATCAAGCCAACTGACCCACTTAGGTTCACTTGACCCAAAGTGACCTAAAGGACCCTTTTTGAACCAAATCTCAATCTAACCCAAATTGGATTGAATCAAGCCAACCAAAACCTCCTATGATGATTATTGATCATCCTTGATTGATCAATTGCAATCAATTAGGTCAAACCAAGTCAATTTGGTCATTTGACCAAATTAACCCACTTAGCCTATATGAGCCAAATGAGCCAAATCTCATCCTAAGCCAAATTAATTGAAACTAATGATTCATACCAACCTAAAATCAATCCTTGAACATGACTTGACCATCAATTGAGCCAAACCAAACCCAATTAGCCCTCTTGACCCAAGTTGACCCAATTTGACCTAAAAGGCCAAAATTGGGCCAAATCAAAATCTAATCCAAATTGATTCAAGCCAATGACTCAAATTCATTTTAGTTTGATTATTGAACATGATCAAAGGCTTTATTGAATCCAATTTGACCAATTGAACCTAATTGACACATTTAACCCAAATTGATCTAAAGGATCAATTTGGGCTAAATCATTTCCAAATCCAAATTGATTGAAACCAAAGCCTACAATCATCTTTAAATGATCAATTAAACATGAACCTGGCCTAACCCAAGCTAATCTGGCCAATTTGGCCAAATTGGTCAACTTGACCTATTTGACCAATGTGATTCCAAATGGGTCAAAATCAAATCCAAACCAAATTAAACCAAACTTATTTAATCAAAATATTCCAAATACTCATTTGAACTTGACTCAACCCTTGGTTTGTCCCAATTTGACCAATTGGTCAACTTGACCCAACCTAGCCCAATTTGACCTACATGGGTCAAATTGAGCCATACCCATTCAAATAAAGCCCAAACCCATTAAAACTTAGCATGACCCATCCTTGGTTCACTTTGGGTCAGCCCAAATCCAACCGAACCCAAATTAAACCCTAACTGACCCATTACCCAATGGGTAAAGCCTCCCACATGGGAAAAAACCTAACTTTGGATGGTCAAACCCACTCTCCTATCCTTAGCAGCCACCATAAACTCCCAACGGGACACAAGGACCAATGGCTCACCTGACCCAAAGCTGTTCAGGTCAGTCATGAGCCAAGTGGAGATGAGCTAACCCATGGAACCCCATTGGAACACTTGGTAACCTAAGGACAACCACCTTAGCCAAGAACATCCACTCCCCTTCAATCACCCACTCAAACTGAGCTACCTTAGCTCCCTCCTACCGCCCATGGTTGCCAGCATCGACTGAATGCTTGTAAATGCAGAGAGGACCACAACTATCAAATTGGAGGAGGCGGGGAGTATAATCCCCTCATTTCGATTCAAACCAGGAAATCACTCATTCTCATAGCTTTCTTAGGGCATTTCGAACTCCCCTAAGCATTCTCAAATCTTCCAAGGCCTCCCCATTACTAGAGATGATGAAACTGAGTGTGCTCGAGGCCTAGCTCAGTCCAACTACACCAAATCCCAACCAATGTCGAATTAACTTCACCCACACATTCATTAAGCTCCGATGAGGTGAAACAAATCTTTCCTTGATCGATTTGAGCACCAGAGACCCCTTTTAGACCAACTACGGTGAGGATTTTGGTGGTGTTTGGTCTACAAAGCATCCAACAAGGAGTTAAAGTGTCATCTTCTCAACAGGTGAGAAAATGTCGATAAGTATATGGATTTACGTAAGCTTGAATGTCGATAAGTATATAGTTTGGACATCCCAGGAATATGAGGCTTTAAGTGGCCCCAAGGAGGTCATTTGATTACCTCACTTTCCTAGTTTAACAAAGGCACATGCTTATTTAATTTCATTCACATGTATTTTTGTATTAGAATATGGATAGAGCTTTAATTTACTTGTATAAATAATTAATTTAAACAAAATACAATCTTTACATAATTTTCATCTCTCTAATTACATATACACTTATATGTATTTAAGATAGCAAGTATATAGTCTGGACATCCCAGGAATACTAGGCTTTAAGTAGCTCCAAGGAGGTCATTTGATTATCTCACTTCCCTGATTTAACAACGGCACATATTGCTCACATCTTTTATACATATGTACATGTATTTGATTAATGAATGAAAATCCTCCTTTTCCATTAAGTATGTTTGCATTCATGATCATCTAAGTGTGCTAAAATATGTTGTATGTATAGGTATATTAAGTGTTAAATCATATGCATGTAATGGGTGATGAGAAGGAATGTCATAACATGTTTTATGTGATTTTAATTCAACTACATTAATCTTAAGAAGCCTTTCATGTTAAATAAGGTTCTTTAAGGTTAACCCAAACTTAGGATTAATAAAATATTTAATAAGTCATTTACTAAAGAGAACTAAATCAAACTAATATGCTTTAGAAAGTGGCTTAAGGTAGGGATGGAAGAGGGTAAGCCTCTTACTTCTCTTTATAACACTTATATGCTAAGTGTAAATCAAATGAAATAAAGTAAAAATATAAATTAAAATTTACAAATAAGCTAAATAACTTGAAATTAGACCAACCATCATGTTAACTTAAATAATTCCAAATTTAGATAAGTCATAACTCTAATGCTTAATAAGACATACCACTCAAAGCCTTAGCACACACATTAGAATTAAGCCACCACTTCTAGCCCTAAGTTAAGATGGTGTATGTGTGATGTTATGTTTTATTCTATGATGTAATATTTTAGACTAGATGTTAGTGTGTATGATTCGTAGACTGTATGTCAGGCCATTCTTAGCCTAATGTTACTTTCTACAAGAGATTGTGCTTAAGAGGGTTGCTTAAAAATAAATATAAATATTTTGCTTACAAGTTGGTTAAGCTCCTAAGCATAATCCACATTAGGATAAGTAGACTTGGTTACTCATGTGCGGGATGCTAAGTCCAAATTATTAAATATAATTATTTGGGATTGTATGTATGTTTAGTTAATCTTTATTTTGCATGTCTCATTAGATTTACTTTCCCTATAAATATTATTTTTTGCAATAAAAATTAGGATTAGTGCTATGGGGTATATGATGAGAAGTGGCCAGAAGGCTTAGTCCTGGGGTGCCTTGTGATGGCTTTTGGAGCACAATCCAATTAAAAGAGGGAAGGAGGAAGACATTAAGAAATGAAGAAATGAAGACCTCAATAGCATGTATTCATTTCTAATTATAATTATTCTTTTATATTCTAGGTTGTATAAGGGTAGAGCTCGACTACCCAACTTTTCTCTTTTTCGGGGTGTACGACAGTACTGGTCACACCATCCTTCTATTCTTTCACAGTAGTTTATAAAATGTTTGATGTTGTGTTTAGCTTGCGCATCAAGATTGCATCTTTTCATAATTTCTTTATGATTGGTGTATTAATGTGTGGTCTGGATGCGATAGGCTCTTAGGATAAAATTAATTTTTCTACCCAACTAACAACTCATAAGCTCATCTTAAAACTTAGGTCATAATCAAGATAATTAAAAGATTTCTTGTATGTCTCACACCATGCATGGCATCATCTATCACTCTTGCAAAATAATGTCCTCCATTTTTACACTTTAGGGATAGCTTGACCTATGAGAACAACCCCTTATGATGGAACTTCACCCTCTTTCTCTCTTAATTTGGCCAACAACCAAATATCATCATGCATTTAAGCATAAGAAATCCCAAAGCCTTTGTCCAAATGAATATGCCAAAATGAAATAAAAATTGTAAAATGTTGTATTTTTAGACTAAGTCATATACTCATACCACTCATGCTCTAGTCTCTTAGAAAGTGGGTTTAGGATTTTAGTCTCTTTCCAAATTAAATAATAAGCTTAACCATCTTATAATTTCATAAGACCAGACTACATGATTTTGAAATGTAGGAGGTGTTAGTTGGCGGCCACTCCAGGCTATTGTAAGTCTAGAATAGTCAGACGTGTTTATCTTCTCTTGTGGAGTAGACCCTTATTTCCCCCTTTTCGCTTGAGCTTGTGTTAAAGCTCCATAGATTTAGGGTATGAGGTTGCTATTTCCTTCGGGCTACAAGCTTAAATTCTCACCTCTTATGCATTTCCACAATCCCGTGTTGATAGATTATAAGCCTTAGCAATCTAATAAAATTTCAACTCAGATAAATTAAATCCCCTCTATTTCAAACGTGTAAAACCTCACCATAGGATAGGCTAGAATGCTCACTAGGCTTCCTAGTATCATAAGCATCCCCTACTTATTATCCTTTGGATTCTTAAATAAGTCTTGCAATTGAACAATCCCATTTGATTTTTCAAAATAATCAATCCTTTGATAGTTTAGCCTTGAAATCTTTTGAGATAATAGTTGCTTACTTTAATCAAGAGTGTTCCTAGGAAATCCCATTTCCTAGGATGTAATTAACTATGGAGGCTTGCCTCCATAGGGAACTTAAGAACCTGTCTTAAAATAAACCCTACTTTACCTTTCCATGTAAAGTAGGGGAAAGATTTCTGATATATTTGAAGACTCATCATGCCTTAGGAGTCCTTATTAGGTGATTAGGTCTATTGTAGGGTGATGTTTCTATCTTTTGAGATAGTTCATCATACCTCAATGTCATACTTGATCACTTCAATAAGTATTCCCCTATGATCTATGTGGTGTCCACCCTACATCCAAAAATAAACACTACAATCCTCAAAGGTCAGATGCCCCTTATGTCAATGAGAAAAATTGCCCAATTCAAGGATTGAAGCAATATGATTGCATGATTTCTGAAACCTACTTAGTTTTAATTGATTCTAAGTCATTCCCTAAGCTTTAATTTAAGTGATGTTTTGAGTTTTCTTTATTTTTATTTGAGTTATTTAGATTTAAGTTGGGTATAAAAATTTTTTTTTCACTATGAGCTTAATCGTCCAGGAATTCAATCACAGAAAAGCACAACACAAAAAGAAACCTAGAAAGTACATTTCTTCTATTACACACTCCAAAATAAATTAAGTTGAATTTAAATAAATAAAATAAACCAGTGCGGCTGGGTTCCATTATACACCTCAAAAATAGAAAAAAAAATTGGGCAGCCGAGCTCAGCCCTTGTACAACCTAGCCTAGAACTAAAAGTTTGATCTATGAGGTCTTTATTAACTTCCGGATCATCACCTCCATCGGGGACCATCAAATAGGTATAGTCATCTTCTATTTATCCTAAACCCCATAGATCCTAACTTATTATTATGCTCAAATTACATTTTAAAATTTAAAAATAAAATCCTAAATCCTGCAAAATAAATGTTAGGAAAAACATACAACACACCAGTAGTTTATATTTCAAACATACATGCTTAACATCAGTGATTGCCAAGCCCACCTATCCTATTAGCTATGCTTAGGGTCTTATGCAATACATGCAAGCAAACAACATTTATTTTATATTTATTATAGAGGTCCCTTTAAAGCAGATCCCCCTATAGAAAATAGTGTTAGCCTAAAAGAATGGCCTAACATCCAAACTAGCTAGAAAACAATCCTAGTCACCCAATCTAAAATAATACATGAAAAAACATGAAAAAAATCACATCATAATCAACATATGGCCCTAACCTAATTATAGGGTCGGTGATCTAGTATTTTAGTGTGTGAATAGAAGGCCTATGTGGCAAGTCTATTATAGGCATTATTTTATTTTAAGCTTGATTTGAATTCAGAGTTTGTTCAATTTTACCATTGGATGATTTCAATTTAAATAATTTAATTGATTTTAAAATTTATTCCAATTTCAGGTTTATTTTTGTGTTGAAGTTGAGTTTAGATCTTATAGAATGATGAATATAATAAATTTTGTTGTGAACAGAACCAAATCTATTCGACATCCTGATCTTAAAAATGGAATTTTCACCCTTAGGTGAAAATTTACTCTAAAGGTCAAACTAAGAACCTAAGTATCTTAATTAGCCTATTCGAACTTAAATGATTTAACTAAATTGATTTGATTTGATTAATGTTTGTTTGATTTTATTTGGATTTTAAAGTTTGAGTTTGTTTAACATTGTATATTTGGATTGATTAATTTTGGATTAGATGTTTAATTTAATCAAATTTTGATAATTCAATATTTTTTGAATTAATATTTAACTCTTTTCTCTTATGTTTTAATTTAAGATTTAAATTTATATGATTTATATTGATTAGATTATTTCAATGTTATTTAAGTTTAATGATTTCATATTTTCATTTAAGTTTGACTTGATTTAGTTAAAATATTTTAGTTTAATTAACTTCTTATTTGATTAAGGTTCAAATCAACTTTTTTATTTGAATTCTAATTAGGAGTTTGATAATTTGGTTTATTGAATTTTGTGATTTGATTTATATATTGGTTTTGGTTTAAGGATTGTTGATTTAATTTAATGTTTTGGATTTAACTTAATTGATTTTATTTGTCAAGTTTTATTAGTTTATGGATTTTCTTAGGTTAAGTGAATTAAATGTTTATTTTATGTTTAATTAAATTTGATTGTTCATATTTAGAGTTTCATTTAATTTGATTCATTTATTAGAATTTAGTTCATGTATTTGAATGGTAGTTCATGTTTACTTTGATCATTAAACTTGTATGTTTAATGATTAGTTAATTCATCTAATTCAAATAGATTGAAAGGAACCTAATTTGATTATATATTGAATTGATTATGGTTTACTTTAGTTTCATTTGATTTGATTTGATTATGAATTATGATATATTTGATTTAAAAGTTGATGATTAATTAGGGCTCAATTTAGTTTTATTGCTTATTGAATTTAAGTGATTTCATATGGTTGAGATTCAATACCTAATTAGGATTTAATTAGATTGGTTTGTTTCATATAGTTAGCTAAGTTGATTGGATAGTTTAAGATTGGCTTGTTTACTTTATTTGTTTGTTTGAAATTTGTTTTAGATGATTGATCAAATTAAAGTTTAATTAGAACTCTTTGTCATTTTGATTAACCAAATCAAGTGTTTGCTTTGATTAATAATTTAGTTGAATATGATTGAATGTTCATAATTGATTTGATTAGTTAATATAAGCTTGATTAGTGATTACTCTATCTAAATTGATTCATTGTAACTTAGGTTTCACTTGATTAAGCATTTTATTGATTTAGTTTATTTTGATTAAGTTTCTTTAAATGAATTTTAATTTGATTGCATAACTAAATCAATTGATTTTATTTGATTTTATTTGATATATTATGTTTAATTTATTTAGAGTGTATTTAATTTATATGTTGATCATTTTAATTTAATTTGATCTTTATTTAATTGATTTGACTGATTTAATTTATTTGATTGGCTTAATTAAGATTTAATCATGGGTTGATTAGTCCTTTTAACAAGATGAGTAGAGTTTGATTTGAATTAGGTTATTTGTTTATTGGAGCTTTTAATTTGATTTCATGTTTATTTAGATTAATGATATAGTTAATGATTTGATGATTTAGGTTTACTAGGTTAGGTTTAATTTATGATTTAATTGCTATGTAATTAAGATTTAACTAAGTTCAAATTTATGTTGGATTAAGCTTAGGTTTAGTTCAGTTTCAATTGAAGGTTATGTGATGTTTACTTGATTTAATTTAGAGTATGGAAATTATGATTTTGGCTTGATTGTTTTAATTCATTATAGTTAAGCTTCGATAAATTCAATTAATGTTAATTTTAAAGATTTATTTAACCCTAGTTTTAAATGATTTGTTTTATATAACTTTAGAGGATTGTATTATTTTCTTAAGGTTATTTGATGTTATTTAAAGTGGTTTAAACCATTTTGATGATTTTTATATTTTCTAGATTTTAAATTAATTATTTCATGAAATTAGGCATTTGAACTTTGAAATTCAATACCACTTAATCCAATCATCATTTTGAATTAAAATTTTTATGGTAAGTGTATTTTAACCTCAATTTCAACTCCTAAAAGTTTCAGATCAATTTGATTAATATTTTTGTTTAATTAAGATTTGATTAGTTTAAATTAAACTCAATTTAACTCAAAAATATGTAATATAATTTATGGATTTTGAGTTTAATTAATTTCTCTCACTAAGATGAATCTATGGAGCCGTTATTTGCATTTTATGGTTGAGTATTTTATTTTTTAAAATTTTTGAAGTTCTGAGCATTTTTCAACATTTTTTAAATACAATTTTTTTTTATTTTTATGTTTGAACCAGTTAGCACCAGGTGGCATTGATGCGACAAGCCCTTTTCTTGTTTCATCCACAGATTGGTCCACGGTGGATCCACATGAATCCACCTCAACTGGTGGTTGCAATGTTGCTTTAATTAGGACCATCCGATCACAGATTGGATGGTCCAAATTTGATCTGCGGGTTTCAATAGGTATCGAACTCACTTTGTCTATCTCGATCACAGCCGTCTGTTCCAAATAGAAGGAACGGAAGGCCTTGATAAGGTGCTTGTTCTCACCGGTGAGAATCGAGGACCGTTTGCCTAAAAGTGATAAAATCTAGCAATTTAGGCTACGATTTCACTTGATTTTGATTCCAAAATGAACAAGGCTCGTGATACAACATATCCATATGGTTGGATCTAAATGAAATGTAATTTTTTTTGCAAAGCACCAAACCATATAAGATGGGTGGAGGGTTCAAGGAGATACCTGACCGAAGCTATGTGTGATGGTTTTTCCAGTTTGAAAGCCTTCCTCGGGTCGGGGCGATCCTCCAATGAAGTGGAATCGAATTGCCTCCTCACCGATCACCGTGGACATCAATGCTCCGCCCATTGCTGTAAGCCTTCGTCATTTTTTGGCTCACCGGCAGTGGGAGACTTGTGTAAGGGTTCGATCGAATACGACTTAGCCTCTAGAACGTGTAGGAAGCTTCAATCCACCTTGAGGATTTTATTTTCCCCAATTTTGAAGGTTGGCCAAGAGTTTTCTCTTTACCTATGATCGATTTTTGATTTATCGATGATGGAGCACATGGGTAAGGGGTCGATTAAATCCCTCTTCACCTCAGAGATGTGTTTGAGAGCCTGGAATGAAGAGAGAAGCTCTCATTTCTTCTCTTGGTCCTTGGCCGAGAATCAACTCCATGGAGAAGTTTTTGGGTGGCTGTTTTAGATGATTGAAAGCTTTGGAAGCTTGCTCCCACAAGTCCAACTTTGTTGGCTATTCCCACCATCCATTTGGTGGATGGATAGATGAAGTATGTAGGGGAGATGGAATGATTTCACTTCATATGCATGTGTTTTGGTTTGTACCACATTTCTATCACCTCATTTCCCATGGCTACATCTTATCTCTCTTGGCCACTTCATCTCAATTTCTTTTGTTAATTGACTGCCCAACTCATGTCCAAAATGGGCTATGGATTTGAGCTTAAACTCATTTGATTTGGATTTGAGATTAAAAATATTAAATGGATACCACTTGGTTTTAGATTTGGTTTAAATTTATTTGAGTTGGTTAGATTTTATTATTATTATTATTGACTAATTGATTTACATTTGAGTTTCAATTAATGTTGATTGCTCAATAGATAATTTGGAGGCCAATTGATTTAAAGTTTATTTGGGTTTGATGTTGTTTAGATTAGTTTGATTCATTTGATTTATATGGCTCAAGTTGGATCTCTTAGCCTCTTTAACTATTTTAGGACTTATATTTATGTTTAATTATGTTTAGTTGACCATTTGAGATGATCTTTATTAATCAATTTTACTTAATTTAAATTATTATTATTTTTTCATTTACTTATTTGGTTACTAAGTGTAATGTCCTAAGTGCCTAATTAGGGAACTCCTAATTTAAGATTAGGGGACCTAATTGCTAACTTTATCCAAAAATGAGGTCAACATATGAGAAATAATAAATGGTATTTGACCAGTCATATTTAACATAGTAGTCCAAAAGCATATAACACTGATGGAAGCACTTCAATCCATTTTGTTTTCACACCTTCAACTTTTTTCTATGGTAGATTAAGGAGGGGCTTGTTTACTACTTCTATGTGACCATTTCTTTGGATGATGGATTGAAGCAAACTTGAGATGAATTCCTTGACTTTGAAAAAATCTTTTATGTTTTGATATATGAATTAAGCATCATTGTTAATTGTAATTATGATTGGCAGTCCAAACATATAGATGATATCTGAACACATAAAGTTAAAAAGAATTATGGCAATGATGTTGGCCAGTGCCTTGCCATCTTTTCATTTAGTGATGAGATTGATCATTATCAGAATGTATTTTGAAGGTAGAAATGGGCCAAGGATATCCAAACAACAAAAGGCCATGGGATGGTGATTATTTGAAGTTTATTTGATGGTTGGAGCTACATAAGACCAAATTTCTAGCTTTGCTTATAGTGCTTGGAGAAGTCTTCCCCATCCTTGTGAAGTGTCGACCAGAAATAGCCTTGTTCAAGAACTGATTTGCTCATATTTTCCTCCCTACGTGACTGCCACACTCTTCAACATGGACTTCTTTTAAAATGCTTGTGGCATTTTAATTTGGAGTCATTATGGACACCACACAGATCTTTAGGGGAGTACTTATTGAAGTGATCGGGTATGACATTAAAATATGAAGTACCATCTCGATAGATGAAAACATCACCCTATAATGGACCTAATCACCTAATAAAGACTCCTAAGATAGATGGGTCTTCACATATACCAGAGATCTTTCCACTACTTACATGGAATTGTAAAGCAAGGTTTATTTTATGTCGTGTTCTTTAGTTCCCTATGAAAGCAAGCTTCCATAGTTAATTACATCCTAGAAAATGGGAATTTTTTAAGAAAACTCTTGATTAAAGTAGTTAATAAATATCTCTAAAGACTTCAAAGTTAGACTATCAAAGGATTGGGTAATTTTGAAAATCAAGTGGGAAAGTTCAATTTGGAAGACTTATTTTTAGATTCCAAAGAAAGATAAGTAGGGAGCACTCATGATACTAGGAGGCCTTGTAAGTGCTCCAATCTACTCTATGATAAGGCTATATATATTAAAAAGAGATAGTTTATTTTTATGTAAGTTGGAATTTCATTAGAATGCTAGGGCTTATAATCCATCAACACAAGATTGTGGAAATGCCTAAGAGGTGAGGACTTATACTCGTAGCTTGAAGAAAATAAGCAACATCAGATCATAAATTTAGGTTGCTTTAGCATAATCCAAAAGCACGACATAAATCTAAGCAAAAAATGGGACGTAGTGATTTACCTCCACAAGAGAGAATAAACCCATCCCGACTCTTCTGGACTTACAACTGCCTAGAGTGGCCGCCAGCGAACACCTCCTGCACTTTAAAATTATGTAGGCCAGTCTTATGTAAGTGTAAGATAGCTAAGTTGTTATATAATTAAGAAAGAGACTAGAGTCCTAAACTCACTTCTAAAGAGACTAGATCATGACTAGTATGAAGATATGACTTAAGCTAAATGCAAAATTTTATAATTCTTTATATCATTTTTGACACATTGATTTGGACACAGGCTTAGGACAATTATTCCTAAATGCATGATGAAATAAGGTTATTGGATAAATCAATAGGAGGAGGTGTTCTCCACTACAAGGGATGTCTTCGTAGGTCAAGCATTCCCCTATCGTGCAAGAGTGATGACCCTCCCTAATCAAGAGCGAAATAAGATGATATGCATGATTATTGTCACATACATCATTCAACTAAGGAATTACTAAATCTTTTTAATTATCTTGATTATAACTCAAGCTTTAAAGTGAGGTTATAGTTATATTTAAAATTTAATTATGAGTTGTTAGTGAGGGTATGCTAAAGAGCCTATCGCATCTAGGCCACACATTTAAACATCAAGCTTCAAAAACCTATGAAAAGCATGTCATTTCTATTACACAAACTAAACATAAGAATAAAAAAATTCCATGGATGTCCATAAATGAATGAGAGGTTGATATGGCTAAGTACCTCCATATACCCTGGAAAATAAAAGAAATTAGATAGCCGAGCTCTACCCTTATACAACTCAGATTACAAAAGAATATTAGGATTACAATTGAATGAATACTATGGGGGTCTTCATTCTTCATCTTTTCCTTCTCTTCTTTTTCTTTTGATCTTGATCTAAGCTTCACAAGGCCTCCTGGGTCTTTGCCTTCTAGTCACTGCTTATCCCACTAAGCCTAATTCCTATTGCAAAATTACATGTTTATGAAAAATGAAATCTAACTACACTTGCAAAATAGATGTTAGCTAAACATTCATATGAACCAAGCATTTATATTCTATAAATTTTGACTTAGCACCCTGCACATGGGTAAGCAAGTCCACCTGTCCTAATGTGGATTATGCAAAGGGGAATAAGCAACCTATAAGCAAAAGTATTTATATTCATTTATCATTTTAGCAACCCTTTAGCGTAATCCTTTGTAAAAAAATATCATTAGGCTAATAGCATCCTAACTTCTAGTCTACGTACAAGTAATCCTAACATCAAGTCTAAAACATTACATAACAAAACAAAGTACAACATCACAATATACACTATCCTAACTTAGAGCTAGAAGTGATGACTTAGCATTCTAATGTATATGGTTAAGCTTAGTGTGGTATGTCTTACTAAGCTTTAAGATTATGATCATCTAAGCTTGGAATTATTTAAGTTAAACATTAGGGGTGGTTTCATTTCAAGTGATTAAAAGGATTGATTAATTTTAATTTGTATTTTCTTTTGTTTCATTTAATATTTACTTAGCATCTAATTATTATAAAGAGAGGAAAGAGGTTTGATCCTCTTCATCCATACCCTGAATTATTTTCTAAAGACGTGTAATTGTGATTTTTGGTTTCTTTTAGTGAATGATTTATTAAATATTTTATTAATCCTAAATTTGGGTTAATATTAAAGAATCCTATTATAACATGAAAGGCATCTTAAGATTAATGAGATTGAATTACTATCACATGGATAATGTTATATCATTCTTTTTCATCATCAATAGCATGCATATGGTTTTGAACTTAACATGCTTATACATGCATGTATTTTTCGCACATTTGAATGATTGCTAATGCATATATTTTGGTAGAAAAGATAGATTCCATTCCTTAGCTAAGTATACATGCACATGTATTAAATATTTAAACAAGTTGTGTCATTGTTAAACTAAGGAAGTGAGGTAATCTAAGACCTCCATGGGGCTACTTAAAGCCTCATATTCCTGGGATGTCAAAACTATATACTTGCTATCTTAAATACACTTGCACATATAAATAAGCATAGTAATAAAAATCATGCAAGAGATTGTATGTTAGCAAATTTATTTATTCATGTAAAGTATAGTTCTATCCAAATTCTAATGTATATAAACATATGAATGAAATTAAGTAAGTATGTGACATTGATAAACTAGGAAGTGAGGTGACCTCTTTGGGGCTACTTAAAATCTCGTATTCCTGAGATGTCTAGACTATATACTTACTAACATTCAAACACAAGTAAACATACAAATGAATCATAAAAATAGATCAATCCTTTAACATGTTTAAGCTATAAGCAAAAGTAAATCACATATAATATTCATAGCCATTATCAATTTAAACCTTCATCATTAGTTTATAACTTTTTTAAAAAATTAAGATTTATTATTGATAATAGCCACACATATAATAGGATTAATTCAACACATGCAACTTACACATATATAATCATATTAATTTGATTCTTTTATTTGAAAACATGAATATATGATATCAAATGGCATATAAGTTTACAATGATTGAAAAGAAAAAATTCAACATCGTCACATGATACATTCAACCACATTAATTCCTAAGGATAATCAAGTTAAATAAACCAGTTAAGATCAACCAAAGTTATTATGAAGTTTGATTTTGGATTTGAGTTATTAAACTTAGAGAGGAGAAATAGTATTTGCTATTTTGCCCCATCCCACATTAGTGACTTAATGTGTTTAAAGAAAAGAAATTAAGTGAATTTTATGGATTGATTAGGTTCAAATCATTAAGCAATTAATTTCATTTCCCATTCCTAAGTCTCTTTAATTTAATTAACCAGTTTATCATGAGACTCTAATGATATATCAATGAGTAATTAAAATTTGCAATGCACTTAATAAGACCTAAAGCAATGAGGATCATGCTTAAGGGGTAATTAGATTAAAGAAGAATCTAATCAAGTACTTATATGATTTTTCCACACCCATGGGTTAACCACATGTTCCTTAAGGTTCTTTATGTTATTAAACACATAAAGAAGAACCCATCAATTTAATTTAAATTATCTAAAGCAATTATCATTTTAATTTGAATTAATTTTTCCATTAGTTTACTTAATTATTCTTTAATTAAACCATGTATTAATTAACCCTCCCATGGAAATACACTTAAAAAAATTAACCCTCCCATGGAAAGAGGTTCTAATAATTTTTCTTCATCATTTCCCACTGTCAATAGTGATTAAGCATCATTAATCATTTAAATTTTACTATTTAACACTTTTAATTATTATTAAATTAATTAAGGAGGGCAATTAAGATTGGAATTTTAAATTCTCCTAATTATATAGCAAATAAATAAAAAAAAATTATGAGAGGCATAGGACTTCCCATGGGGTTAACCCACCAAAATTGGGATCAATTGGCCAAGTAATTAGACCTTAATTAAGATAATTAGCCTAGACTTCAAATCCTAATTAAGCACTATTCATTAATCAAACCTTAGAGATTTTAATTTTATTAAATTCTCCTCTATTTACCCTTTGCCAAATGGGTTTATTTATATTTTTAAATTTTTCTACAATTAGTTATAAAATTTTGACATTCTGGTCAATTAATTACATTTTTAAGTCCCCTAACCCATTGACGTCATGTGAGAGCTGACGTAGCAGTGCTTTCCATGCGGCGCCATGGGATAGGCTACTTAAAATGTCCACCGTGGTGTCTGAGTCAGTGGTAGCGGATGCGATTTTGTCCCCACCATCCAATCTCAGATCAGATAGTGGAGATTAATCTCATTATTCCTATTGGGTTAAATAAAAAAATCTAATGAATTAATATCGTCTAATCTGCGAGCGGACGTGATCCATCATCGCACCAAAAGATGGACATCGTCTGCCTTCTGCCACTCGATCTGATCTCACCGGAGCTCATGGGATATTAGAAGTGACTCCAAAATGTGTGGGGAGGAGATCTAAGAGGATTCTATAGTGGAAATCTCATGCAATCATACTTTTCTTCACAAAAGACCAACAACTAAAGAACTTTCTATTTTTTTTGGAGTTTTACCTCGCCGGAGCTAGAGACTGGCAGTCAATCGACTAAGATAGCTTCATCTTGAAGAGATGAAGTCAAGTTGAGATGAACTCAATCTGCCTCCTGACACCTCTGTGGACCAAACGCCGCCACGAAAGTCATCGGAGTTGGTGTTGGAGTGCCTTCAAGTGATCAAATCGATCGGGGATCGAGTTTTGACTCGCCAGAGCTTGGGGAAGGTGTAGGAAGAGTTAATTTGAGTTTGGTGGAGTTTAGGTGAGGTTTGATGGATGGGGCTCTCAGTTTCAAATGGGAGTTGGTCTCACCGGCGATGGGGTCCACTAGGGGATCTAGAGAAGCTCTGGGACTACTCAGAATGCCATAAGGATGCTCTGTATGAAGTTTGAATCAATGGTGAGGAGTATACTCTCCTCACTAAGTGAACCAAGAGATGAGATTAGCTCTTTGGCGATCATCCGGTGGGTGGGAGAGGTGGTGGACTACTTTGTGGAGAGAGAGGCTGAGATGGCATGGGTGCATGGTGTACCACCTCCTCCAACTGAACCAATGGTGGGTTAAGGGTAAGCTCACCCTCTCATGACCCAAGGCTGAACCCAACAACCTTGGGTTAGGCTGGGTTAGTGGTCTTAGTGTCCAAAATGAGCCAAGGGTGGCTGTCATGGCTTGGGGAGTAGGTGAGACCATCCAAATAAGAATTTTGTTCCATTTGGGTGGGTTGGTTCATAGGTTTTGATTCAAATTGGGTTAACCATGGGTTAGGTCAACTTGGGCTAACCTATGGTGACCCAAAGATGAGTCATGCCAAGTTTGGTTGGGTTTGGAATTAGTTTGAATGGGTTTGGCTCAATTTGACCCATATGGGTCAAATGGGGTTCAATTTAGTTAGGTTGATCAATTGGTCAAATTGGGTCAAACCAAGGGTTTGGGTGTGTTCAAATGATGATTTGGAATGTATTGGTTCCATTGGGTTGGTTTAATTTGAAGTGGATTTGGATTTGGCTCATAAGGGTTCATATGGGTCAAATGGGCTAAGTTGACCAGTTTGGGCAAATTGGCCAAATTGGCTTGGGTGGAGGGTTGGTTTAGGTTCAATTGATCATTTGAGAATGATTGAAGGTGTTGGTTTTAATCAATTTTGGTTTGGGAATGATTTAGTTCAATTTGACCCTTTTGGTCAAATTGAGCTAAGTGGATCAATTGGATTGGTTTGACCAAATTTGATTCAATTGAAGGTTGGATCATGTTCAATAATCAATTGTGATTGATTAGAGGCATTATTTTTAATCAATTGGGTTTAGAATTTGATTTGGCCCAATTTGGCCCTTTAGGTCAAATTAGGTCAACTTGGGTCAAGAGCCCAAGTTGGTTTGGTTTGGTTCAATTAGTGGTTCAGTGCAATACTGAATTTATGATTGATGGGTGTCATTGATTTCAATTGGTTGAAGTTGGAATTAGATTTGGTTCATTTTGGTCCATATTTGGGTCAACTTAGATCAAGTGATCAAATTAGTTTGGTTTGACCTAATTGATTACAATTGGACAATCAAGGATGATCAACAATCATCATAGAGGAGATTGGATGGGTTGATTCAATCCAATTTAGATTGATTGAAGAGTGAATCAACTTGGTCATTTAGGCCACTTTGGGGCAAGTGGACCAAATGGGTTGATTGGGTTGAATTAGATTGAATTGGGTGTTGAGAAGAGTTCAATGATGGATTTAAAGTTGACTGATGGCTTTGATTGCAATTGGTTTGGGTTTGATTGAATTTTAACTCATTTGGACCTTTTGGGTCAAATGAGCTGAGTTGGGTTAATTGGATTCATTTGGTTCAATTGGTTTGATTGTAAGTCTTAGAAGGGAGTATTGAATGGTTGGAATGCTTTTGTGAAAATCAATTGGATTTGGTTTACTTGAATGGGCTTGGGTTGGATCCATATGATGATTAAGTTAGGGGTTAAATTAATTCTGCTTGGAGTTTGGATATGAAATAAAATTTAATTGGAGGTTGGTTGTGTGGGCTTGAGGTTGGTTTTGGATAAGTGGATAAGCATAGGTTTTGGTTTAGGCTATATGATAGGTTAGACCTATTTGTCCTACAACACATCCTAAACTTAGGGTATACCTTCCTAAGTCTCTAGGCTTGGGTTTAGTGTTCCCTTAATCACTAGAAGTGTCCTATGACTAGGAAAACCCTGGTGCTTAGAAGACTCCTAAGTCTAAGATGGGAAGGATGAGTCCTCACTCCAAAAGTGAGGTCAACAATGCCAATGACTTTGTCTTCTTTAACGCAACAAAGAAATAAGGATATGATTGACCTTTTGAATAAATCATCATTAATAATAAATATTGTGCCAACTTAATTTTGAACCTTCATGGGTCTGAGATTCCACCAGGTATGATTTCAATGTTGAGATACTTATTGTAATGATCCAGCCAACTTGACTTAGTTTTTGAATAAACTTTCATGACTTCTAGCTTGTTAATAGTTGGGCAAATTAAATTATGGATTATCCTCCCACCTATATTACCTAATTTGGATAAAATATTAGCAAATTAATTATCCTCATTAGAAATATGCTCAATTCTAAAATACTTAGACTTCCTAATCTCTAACTTAACTTTGTAATAAATCTTTACATAATCTCCGATCACGCTTCAAACTAGTTATTCACTTGATTTTTTACAAGCTAAGAATCAAATTTATCAAGCAGATGCTTGACTCCAACACCTTACATGAATCTTAGGCCTATAATGAGGGCTTCATATTTCACCTGGTTATTTGTAAGTCAAAAATAGATTTAAATGGAATGACTTAAATGAAATCCTTGTTGGAATATGAAGTATCATCCCAACTTCAATTCCTTGAATGCCAGATGCTCAATCAACAAACAATATCCATAATTCTTCTTTAGAGGTCTCTTCTTATTTAGCATTGATAGGTTCATAGAAATCTACTAAGAAATTAGCTAAAACTTATGCTTTGATGAAAGTTCTAGGTTTGTAAAAAATATTGAACTCAGAGCTCAATTGTCCATTTCAGCAATCTTCCTGAGTGACCAAGCTTGGAAATGACAAACTTTAAAAGATAATGTGTGGTGACTTATATAAAATGTGTTTGAAAATATGGCTACAACATCCTCACGAAAATAATCAATGAAACTATGACTTTCTCCATTATGGGATGCCTAAGTTCTGATCCCCTTGGGATTTTTCTTATGTATAAGTAGAATATTGTCTCCTATTCTCTTTCCTCAATAAGACTGAGCTTGCTGCTTCTTTTCTAATTTTGAGGTACATAAATAGTTCTTCCTCAAGTTTAGGCTCTACAATAAAGTCAAATATGCCAAAAAGCCTATTCAATTGTATAAAAGATTGTTCACACTCCTCTATCTAGAAGAAATATTCTGAGCCCTTAAGAATTTTGAAGAAAGTTGAACAGTGGTCACTAGAGTTATAAATGAATTATTTAAGGCCAACAACTTACCCTATCAACATCTAAATTTTTTTAATGACTATTAGATATGTCATTTTAAAAAAATCTTTCAATTTTTGGGGTTGACTTTAATCTCTTCAAGGATTAGTAGATAATCGAAGAACTTTTCAGATTTAACTCCAAATATGCATTGAGTGAATTAAGCTTTATGTTGAATCACCTCAATGGGTTAAATTTGATGGTCATGGATAGTATTTTAGTGAGATTAAGGGATAGAAATACTATGAATCTTTAGCTTAAAGTCAAAATATAACATCTAAAATTTTTAGTGAAGATTTGAGGGTTTTAGTTTAGGCTTCTAGTGGAACATCCAGGACTAGCTCAGATTGAGCTAATTTGGGTTGATTTAAAAGATATTTTTAAAAAATGAGTTTTATAGTGGTAAAATGGCTAGAAATAATGATAGATGTATAGCTTAAGATATGAACTAATAATTGATAGTACATGGTTAGGTTTGATGGAGTTTATAAAAGTGTTGACTAGTTTGAAACAAGACTAGGCCTTAGTCTTATTTAGTTTGGCCAAGAGCTTTAGGCGATGCTTTGGAGTGGATGTGAGTTTTGAGATCGTGTTGACTATTCTTGGAGGAAGCTAAAGATTTGGAGAAGACTTAAAAATAAATTAAAGGCAAAATATTAATAAAGTAAAAGTAAATATAAAATTGAATAAAGGATAACCATCTAATCTCACCAAAGGAAAGATAAACTTGAGCCATTGAGTTCCAAGCTAGAATAAAGAGTAATGCTTCACCCAAAATAATTCATTCAGGAACTAAAGTTATAAATAATTTTAGCCCATATTTATAAGTATTGTTAGACTTTACTGTTGAAATTTCAGAAGAAAAAAATGGAGGAAAAGGATGGGTTGATGACCATTTATGAAGGAGGTATTTCAACCACTTTTTTTAATGTGTCCTTCATATCAAGGCCAACCATATAAACTTCTAGATGACAAATTAAAATTTAAAATTTAAAATTTAAAATTGCATTTATGATGTTCTAGAATATGAGCCCTTTATTAGGCTTTAGCTTAGGCTTTTGTAGTTAAGCCGACTCTTTCTTCTTTTCCTAAGGCTTGAGCGTTAGCTCTTGTAATCAAGCCTTTAATTTGATTTTATTCATGATGTGCTACATCAAATACTTTGGCCTCAATTGAACTCTACTCTATAGATTTTAAATCTATGAAGTCTTCCACTAGTTCTAAAACAAATGTCTCCAAGTTAGCGCAGGTCAGCTAAGCATCATAAGTATGTGATTTATTCTTTCAATGAATTAAAATTTGAGGCTCAACAGTTGAATTAGTGGGCACCACTTCAATGATAATATAATCAACTTTTTTAAAAAAATGGATTTTGTAAGTAGGAAAATATGTCTTTTTCTATAGAGTTTGATAAAATAAGTGGAGGTTTGGTAACTCTCTCAAATGATAGAATATCTTTAATATTAATAATTAGATGAATTAACATATCAACAAAAAATCAAGGTGATAGGCATTTGATCTAATCTTTCTAAGTTCTTTGAATGAGCCATAAGCCCTTGCATGTAATTTCTTAAATTTAGTGGTGTGGTATCACTTAGAATGCTACAAATTAAAACATAGTCACCTTGTTTAAATTCTTTTATCGATCGACTATGATTTACTCTATAAGCATATTTATCATTATTTAAAGTAATTTATTATCTTATAGTATCATGGAGGCTTTTAATGTCTTCAACAAATTAGAATGATATATCCAAAAATGCATGAAATGAAACGTTTGCCACATTAATAGGTCTTCTAGGGTTATGACCATAAACTATTTCAAAAGGTGAAAGGTTTGGTTGTTTTAGAGATGGTTTTATTATATGAATAAAGAATAGTTTAGCAATGGGAGAAGCATCTTTAGTTTTGGAACAAGGTATGAAATGGGCCATCTTACAAAACCTATCGAATACCATAAAAATTCTATCATTTCCTTGAGTTGTGTGTGGCAATCCCAAAATGAAATCCATTAATAAATCTTCCCAAGGTTTATAAAGAATATGTAAAGTAGTATATTGGCCTAATTTTTATTTAATACTTTTATCTTGCTTACACGTTAGAAATTAGACTACAAGTTTCTGAACATCACCCTTAGGAGATGGCCAAAATTTTTTTTATTAAACCAATTATATTATCATTTTTAGAATGACCAATAATTTCTCTAGAATGTAATTTTTCAATCAAAAATTTTTTAAGAGAGAATCTAAGGATGCAAAGTTATTTTTTTCCCATTAATGATAGAAAATATAACCTTTAAAGTTATAGGTTTGTCTAAGTGCTCAACATAGATTAAATAAAAATCAGGACAAACCAAATACTCATCTCAATTTATTTAAAAACTTAGAATTTTTAGCTCTAAAGAAGTGATAGTCAATGTTACATTTTAAAGCACATTCACTGGCTTGTTTTCAATTCCAGGTTTATATTTAGGTACTCTAGAATAATCTTAAAGAAATTCAATCCATTTGGCTAATATACGACCTAACTTTCGTTTGATGTTTATAATTTAAGAGCATGATGATATGAATTAAGAATGAACTCTTTATGCAAAAGGTAGTGGTTCCAATGCCTTAAAGATTGAATGGTAATATAAAACTCTCTATCATATGTTGAATATCATTATTTTTCCTCATTTATTTTTTGCTAAAAAAACTACAAGATGATTTTCTTGACTTAATATTCTACTAATTCTAACTCAAAATGAATCACAAGTCACTTTAAAAGTTTTAAAGAAATAAAAAGGTTTAAGAATAGGAGCTGACATTATCAAAATCTAAATTTAATCTAAGATTTTTTTAGCAATAGGATCTAAAAAAAATATCTAACATCAAAAAGTTAGTAATTGGAGCTATAATAGTGGTAAACGTTTTATGAATTGTCTATAAAAAGTGGTTAAACTATGAAAATTTTTAACATCAGTGAAACTCTTAGGTGTTAGCCAATCAAAGATCACTTTAACTTTGGCATGGTTAGGTTTTGTGCCACTTATGAAAATAATAAATCCCAAAAAAATCACCTCATTTTTAAAATAAAATATTTTTAAATTGATATATAAATTTTCTTTTCTAAAGATTTTAAAAACATTTCTAAGATGGTGTAGGTTATCTACTTTGTTTTGGCTGAAAATCAAAATATCATCAAAATATAAAATTAAAATTTTTCTATAAAGGGCTTAAAGACTATATTCTTTACTCTCATGAAAGTGATAGAGGCATGTGAGAGTCCAAATAACATAATTAACCACTCATAAAGTCCATTAGGTTCCATTCATCTCCTGATCAAATTTTGATTTGGTGATTACATCAATTTTGGAGAAAATATTAGCCACATAAACTAAATCTAACATATCTTCTAATAAAGGAATAAAACATCTATACTTGATTGTAATCTTATTAATAGCCTAACTATCCACACATATTCTTCATGTTCCATTCCTTTTAAGGGTTATTAAAGTAAGGATTGCGAAGAGACTGAGACTTTCTTGTATAAAATCCTTCTTAAGAAACTCCTTAATTTTATTATGTTCAATACAATTCATCTTATAATTTGAAAGGTTGGGAAGTTGGGTGATAGGAATTATGTCAATAGCATGTTGAATGATTTGAAGAGGAGTTCATTAAGAAGTTCATCAGGCACTACATTACTAAATTTAGAAAGAATGGTTGTGAACTTATCAGGTATATGATTATTGCTAAAATATAGAGTGACTTTCTTAAGATACAAAATATAAAAATTTGCTAGAACAAAAAATTCTTTTTAAAAATTCCAAGTCCTACAATCTTTATCTCAATGGTTAAGTAAAATGGAAAAGTAGATGGGCTGATATTATGATTAGAAATGATATAACTATTCCCACCAATAGGTTTCCTATCACAATCATTTGAAGTGTGACTTCTTTCTTAATAGTTGAATTTGATAAAAGGTCAAAATTGGATTTATGTGTTATAGGTTCTGTTTTCTCTAGAAGCTTGATGATGGTCTTCTTATTATGATTAAAAACATAGGTGTTATTCTCAGCATAATGAAGTAAATTCAAATCATATAACCAAGACTATCCTAATAAAATATGTGCAATGTCCATATTGAGGACATTACTTCAAATTTTATCTTCATAATAACAAATCTTGATGAGAACTAAACATCTACTGGTAATGGGTAGACTAGTATGGTGACTCAACTAATGTGAAATAGCTTTAGTTGAGGTTCACTTTTTTGGTTGGCTATAGTAATTGTGTGAATAGAAATAACATTCATTATACTCCTAACATTTACGACTAACCTACATCTTTTTTAATTACATCTAACATGCATGCCAAAAATATTTTTCCTTCTATAATCTTCAACAGAATTCTTAACTATTGTAAGGTATCTCATTACATTGATGTATGGTTCATCTATAAATTTTTCATCAAATAGTGGAGTCCATGGTGCTTAGAATAATATTTAGCTCTTAGCATTTCCTTCATTTCTATCCTTTAGGTTTGTCCTACCTAACCTTTGCTCTTTGAAAGTATATTCAACCAATACTTTTTAGCATGCCCAAGAAACCTTATCTTAGCAAAAATCACTCTTTGATAATCATCCATTTTATGCAATCAAAAAATTCATTTATTTGAACAAACTAATCTAAGAATTTAATTAAGCCATTGTTGACCTCATTTTTAGAATAAGCTCTCAACCCCTCCATCTTAGACATAGGTATCCTCTTAGATTTTAAGAGCTCCTTAGTCTTAAGACACATCTAGTGATTAGGTGGATACTCCCCTAGCCCTAGAGACTTAGAAGAGTTAGCCATAGGAATAGGTCATGCCTTAGGGGTGTTAGGAAAACTTCCTACCCTTAGCTTAAACCATTCCTTACTTCCCTCCTTCAAGTCAAACTCCAAATCAATCTTAATTGATTTTCTCCAAGTTCAAATCAACTCCATATGATTGAAATCTATGATTGAAACCCATGACCAAAATCCATCAAAAATTTCTAAGTTCAAATTTTGCCTAAGTCCTTAACCTTCGCTTAAGGACTTAACCAAAATCATGATCTAAATCTTTGAGATTTTCTCATAACTCATTTATATTCTCATTTATATTCACATATATAAATGAAATATAAATTCAAATCAATCAAATTAAATTTAAAAAAAATTTCCAAATCAATTCATAAAAATCTTCTTAAATCTTTTAAATTCCCTTTAATGGATTTAACCTAAATCTTGATCAAACCTATTCAAACCCTTGGGATTTTCTCAAAAATTATTTATATTCTCATATATAAATGAAATATAAATCTAAATCAATCAAATAAAAGGCAAAAATTAAATTCCAATTTAAAACTCCCTTAAGTCCTTTAAATTTCCTTTAATGGATTTAACCTAAATCTTGATCAAACCTATTCAAACTCATGGGATTTTCTCAAAACTTATTTGTATTATCATTTATATTCTCATATATAAATGAAGTGTAAATATAAATCAATCCAATCCAGTTCAAAAATTAAATTTCAGTTTAAAAATTTTCTTAAATCTTTTAAATTCCTTTAATGGATTTAACCCAAATCATGATTAAGCCCCTTCAAATCCTTGAAATTTTCTCATGATCAATTTATATCTTCATTTATATTCATATATATAAATGAAATATAAATTCAAACAATCAAAACTTATTCCAAAAATCAAACTCAAATCAACTCAAAATCTAATCTAAGCCTTTCAAGTCAAACTCTTGATTTTCTCTCATGGTTCAATCGCCCTACTATCATGAGCTCATACATAAATCTAAACCTTAATCACTCATTCAAAACCTAATTCAAAAATCAAACCCAAAAACCTTTCATATTCTTCCTTTGAATATGAAATTTTCAAATGGATCAAAACCTATTTGACTTCAAACCACTTGTAAATGGATTTATATTTCAATCATAAGTCCATATAAAAGATCAACCAACTTCAAATCAAGCTTTGACTAAGCCATTTGACCCACTTAGGCTCACTTGTCCCAAAGTGATCTAAAGTACCCTTATGAGCCAAATTTTGATCCTAACCAAATTGGATTGAAACAAACTCATATATCCCTCTCATCATGATCAACCATCATCATGGGATGATCAACCATCATCATGGGATGATCAAACAATCAAATTGGGTCAAACCAAGTCAAACCTAAGGGTTGACCAAGTCAACACAACCTAAAATGAAACCTTACATAGCCAAATTTCACCATAGGCTAAATTGATTGAAACCATTAATCTAAGTTCACTTATGACCTATGTTTGAACTTGACCAAGCCAACATTTGAGCATAACCTAGCCCAATTGGCTCACTTGACCCAAGTTGACCCATTTTTACCTAAAGGGTCAAAATGTGTTGAAACTTCATCTAAGCTAAATTAATTGAAACCAATGGGTCAAGTCTATTTCAAATCACTTATGGAACTTGACCAAAGCTTCAATTGGCCAACTAGACCCAACCTATCCCAATTGACCTTAGACCCAACATGACCTAAAGGGGTCATGTTGAGCCAAAATTGAACTTAACCCAAATTGATTGGAAACAAAGATACCAATCCACTCCATATGACTAACCTAACCTAAACCTACCATTGACCTACCTCAAATAGGTCAACTTGACCCATTTGACCTAAATAAAGTCGTATGAACCATATTCAAAACTAATCCAAATTGAACCAAACCATAGTCACCAAAATATTTCAAATGGTCATATGAACTTGACCAAACCCTTGGTTTGACCCAATTTGATCAATTGGTCAACTTGATCCAAGTTTACCCATTTTGACCTAAATGGGTCAACATGAGCCAAACCCTATCAAATGAATTCCAAATCTCATGAAACTTGGCCAAACCTAGTTTCTCCACATACCCAACATGTCCAAAGTGGAAAAATTGCAAAATGACCATCCTACCCCTAGGCCATAGAACAAATTTTGGCTTATCCATGGGTAATTTTATCATACCCTCTTCACATTCACTTGAGGCTTTCCTAAAATCTCAAGGGGACCTAATGATGAGTGGTGCACCCAACCCAATGGGTTTGGGTCAGCCCATTTGGTCCCTAGACCAAACCCGACCCTATGGTCAAAAATTGAAATTTCAAACTCCCTCTCAAGCTCAAATTAAGGTACATGGGAGGTTGGCAATCCACTCCTTGGATCAAACTGACTATGTGCACACTCAAAATAGATCAAACAACCCTTTCAATATGATCAATTGGATCAAAATGGTAAGAGCATTGTCGGTCGTTCGATCCTTCAAAGGGGAGATATACTCCCCCTAATTCACTTCAATTCTCACTGGCCCTCTGTCAATTGAAGCTAAAAATCTTAGAGAAATCATCAGAGAGCACTCCCAAGCTTCTTAGAGAGGATTAGAAAAGCCTATTTCTCGATTTTGTATAGTGAAAAAGCAGGGGAGCTCAATCCACTCTCTAATTTCTTCCTTACTCAATTTCCTTCCAATTGCTCTTGCACACTTCATCTAGGAGCTATGTCAAGTGCACCTAATCCTCTATTAGAGTTACCACAGCAAGGAAAGTCCAATTCGATCAAAGTCGCAAGCTACCTAAGGAGGAGTGGGTCCATACATTGATCCACTCAACCTCAAGTGCTCATACTCTTAGCAAGGCTTCATCTCAACCAGACGAAGCTTCTCCAAGGGAATCAAGTGCTGGTGATCACCTTCGATGAGGTATGGGATTTTTTGACTATTAAATTCAATGTGGTGTAGAGCTTTGTGAAAGAAATTTTCACCCCATCAATTTTTGACCATTAGATTTTTGCTCTCTATCTTTAGATGGTGTGGGTTGAGTTTGATTGGAATCCATGCTAGATCGAGCTTGGATCTTCCCCTTGATCATGGACGGTATCTGTTGTTCAAGGGGAAGCACTTAGATCATCTCAGCCGCCCATCCGCACATTTTAGATGGAAGGCTGAGATAATTCAACACATTTAGAAATTCGTTTACCCTTTTTAAAACATGGGGAGATCCCCTGGCCGTCTGATCTTTGATCAGAAGGTAGAGGATTAAAGCGCATGTGCCATCATCGCCTTTTGGGATGTGACGTTTAAGTGACCCCCTCATAGCATGATGCGTGTAAAGCACGCTGACCACCGCCGCCACGCGTCACGCCGTGAGCCAGGGATTAGGCAGGGATTATTTAAATGCTTTAATTAATTCATAATTCCAAAATTCATAACTCTTGCTAAAAATTCAAAAAAATATGAAATAAAATCTTATGGATAGATAATTAAACCTATAACATTTTAAAATTAATTTCAATAGGTTTTAAATTATGATTTTCTCTAAATTTGGGTTTTATTGGAAAGTGTATTTTGCTAATTACTCTTTAATCAAGCCTCTGATTAATCCCAAATTTCTTGGGTAAGTTTTAGGGGATGACTTCTACCTCCCCTAATTTTCTAGGTATTTATTGAGGGCTTGATTATAATAATTGCATATAGTTTTCTTAATTATCCTTCTTATGTAATTAAGTCTAATTAGGATATGATTAGTGATTTTAACCTATGGTTAGGGCTGATTAAGGTTAGATCCAGTAAGTAGGAGGTTTATAGAATATTTTTGGGGGCATTTCCCCTAAGTAATTCCCTAAACCCCCTCTTCTCTCCTTAATCTCCTCTTAATTAAGGGTTAATTCATTGATTTCCCCTTAATCAATTTTTCTAAAATTTTTAAAAAGTTCCAGAACTTAATTAATCTACCTTGGGTAGATGCTTAGGTGTTTAATAGCCTAAGTTCAATTAAGAAAATCAAAACCCCAATCATGAGTATGAAAGGGTATTTTGAAATTACTTAAGCTAAACCCCATTAGCTTAATTAACTTTTAATTGTGAGCCAAATTGCGTTAGGCCATTTCATTATTAGTTGTATTGCAAATTTAAATTCCTTATGGGTTTTATGTCATCTCATTGGCTCATAATTATTTAGTTAATTCTTCTATGGTGTGGTAAGGTGTTAATTAAGTTACTTAATTCATACCTTAACCTAATCAATGCATAAAATTGGATCTAATTATCTAAAAATTAAACAAAAATACAAAACACATGTGGGAATGGGTTAGGAATAGCAAACTCATGTCACCTTTTTAAAATTAAATCAAACTTCAAACTAAACAAAAATCACTTTGAATTGTCTTTGATTTATTCTAAATTTTCTTGTTCTATGAGAAAGTCTTTAGGATTTAAGTGAAGTGAGTTTGTTTACATGCATTCATTACTTTGGATCTTTCTTAAACATATTAAGTTGTATGCCATGTGATTTCATGCATTCATAATTTCATTTCTCTAATTTTAAAATGAAGTTGTTTACTTTATGTCAAATTTGTATGTGTTGGCTAAAGTAGAAATATGAGTGGCTATTATCACTAATAAATCCAAATTATTTTCAAAACATATAAATCAAATACCAAATCTGAAAGTGTGCTACTTGTACTTTAATTATGAGTTTGCATGTGATAAATTATGAAGGCATGCTTAGCATAGGTTTCTCTTCGCTTTTATGTTAGTATAGTTTTGAATAAGAATTGGTAAGATGTAGGGTTCATTTGAAAAGAACCTAACACTTACTTAATTCCACATCCTATTCATCTTTATGCTACTACTTAAGAAGGGTTACTTATGTTTACATGTGTAAATTTTATAAACAAAAATGAATCCATTAAACAACTTTTGCATTCTCCTTTTCCATTTCATTTCTTTTATACACATATTTATATTTAAGGAAAGTGGTATATTAGTCTAGACAACCTCGAGGTTGCGAGCTTTAAGTATCCCTAAGTTAGTCTTGTACCTTACACCTCTAATTAATAATGGCGTTGTACTCACTTATGTCTTTCTTACTTTCATATGTGTATATGAAAATTTGGATAAGAAAAACCCTTTCTACATTAGAAAAATCATACATATTAAACTTCTAAATTTCCTTAAATGGATTACTTAGCATGCATCATAAAGTGTGTCTAATACTCTAATTTGCATATATAGATATTCTTAGGGTCTATCCATATGCATGTTATATATGTAGGGAAAGAAATGAAGTAATGTGTGGTATGTGAATTTTGATTCATTTTATTTAATCTTAAAATACCTTGCTTTTTTAATAGGTTTGTTTAGAGTTTATCTAAACTTAGGATTGATTAAAATATGTAATCAAAGAATTCAGCTAAATGAAACTAAAATGTGAATATACTTTAGGAATTACTTAGGTTAGGGAAGGAAAGAGAAGTTCTCTTCTCTTTCCCTCTCTTCATAACTTAGTAATTAATTGTAGGATCCACTTAAATCAAATTAAAACATGAAATAAAACTAACCCAAAACACTTAAACAACTTAAATGAAAACCCTCCTATAAGTTGAACATATTTTTCACACTTAAAAAATTTGAACCTAAAGCCGTAGCTAAGCATACCACACAAACCTTCAAAGCACGCACATTAGCCTAAGTCACCACTTCTAGCCTTAGGTTAGGTCGGTGCATATTTGATGCTTATTTTATTTTGTGATGAATGTTTTAGACTGGATTTTAGGGTTTATTCTCATAGAATGAATGGCAGGACGTTCTTAGTCTAACTTTTTTTTTTTTCGTAGGGGATTATGCTTAAGAGGCACTATCATAAATAAAAATATAAATGCTTTTGCTTGCAGGTGCTTTATACCCCTAAGAATAATCCATAGTTGGACTTAGTCACCCATGTGTGGGGTGATAAGTCCAATATACATGTTTGGGATTTGTTTGGTGTGTTTTAGCTAACCTTTATTTTGCAGGTGTTAGTTAGATTTTCACTTTTTCTTTTCATGTAAATTTGTGTAATTAGAATTTTGGAATGATTTTTATAGGGATTAGGATGAGCATTGGTCATAAGATCCTATCTTATGCACCATGCGAAGCCTTGGAGCATCTACCATCCAACCATTTAAAGGAGGAACCAAAAGAAGAAGAAAGAAAAAATAAAACTTGAAGACCCCCATAACAATGAATTCCTGGCTTAATTGTAATTTAATTCATTTATAATCCAGGTTGTATAAGGGTAGAGCTCGGCTACCCACATTTGATATTTTCAGGTTTGTGCGGTGGTGCCCGACCACAATGGTCTTTTATTCTTTTTGCGATTAGTTTTATAAATTGGTTGATGATTTATTTAGCTTTTGCATTAAATGACATGATTTTCCTAATTTTTCCTTATTTTATGTATGGCCTAGATGAGGATTAGGCTCTTTAGGAAAAAATAAATCTTTTACCCAACTTAACAACTCAAAATAAAATTAAATAACTCATAACCTCACCTAAAGCTTATGTTTAAAATCAAGACAAAAGAATTAGAAACACCTTAGCTGGATGAACATTTCTTTATAATATCATGCATAAATGCAACTTATTTCACTCTTGATTGGAGGGCTTCCACCTTTGCCAGAGAAACTTGGCTTGACCTTTGAGAGCCATGGTGGAAACTCACCTCCTCCCTTCTCGCTAATTTTGGCCAACAATCTTCTTTCTCATGCATTAGTCATATGAATCCTATTAGCCTAAGTCAAAATAATTATCCGAAATAAAAATAAAATGAACTTTGAATTGCATTAGATTTAGGACATTTGAAGCATGCCCCTTTATATGATCTAGTCTCTTTAGGGAGTGAGTTTAAGGACTTAGTCTCTTTTTAAATAATAACAGCATAACTATCTTGCATAAGTATAAATAATTGCCTACACGTATTTAAAATCATAGGAGGAGTTAGTTGGCGACCACCCCCAGTTGGTTGTAAGTCCAAACTGTCGAGTGGTTTGTCCTTTCTTGTGAAGGCAAACCAATTACCTATTTTTACCTTAGATTAGGTTGTGCTTCTGGCCCTCACCGAAGCTCCCTAGATTTAAGTTCTGAGGTTGCTTCTCCCATTTTCTAGCCATAAGTATAATTCCTCACCTCTTAAGTATTTCCTTAATCTTGTGTTAAGGAATCATAAGTCCTAAATTTCTAATGAAAAAAATGTAACTCAAACAAACTAAATCAATTTCAAAAATGTAAAGCCCAACTATAGGATAGTTTGAGATGCTCGTTAGGTTTCAGCATTGTGGGCATCTCCTACTTATCCCCCATTTTGGCTTCAATAATAACTCTCTCTTTTGATCAATCTCATTTGATCTTTCAAACATAAATCAATCGATTGATAGTCCTTTCCTGTTGAAATTTTTAAAGATAATAATCATTTACCTTAATCGAGAGTTTTCCTAAGGGATCCCATCCTTTAGGATGTAATTAACTATGGGGGCTTGCCCCTGTAGGGAACTTAAAAAACTCAATTTAAAATAAATCCTGCTTTACTTTTTCATGTAAAGTAGGGGAAGAATCTCTAGTACATATACAAACCCACCGTTCTTAGGAGTCCTTATTGAGGTGATTGGTTCCATTAAAGAGTAGTGATTTCTATCTCTCGAGATAGTACACTATTTCCTTGATGATGTACCTGATCACCTGAATAAGTACATCTACGGATCTATGTGGCATCCTAAAAGGATGAATTTCTATAAGGTCTCCCCTTTCTTTTCTCCCCACAGATTTGAAAGGCGACTCCTCAATAGGAATTTTTCTCCATAGCCATAGATGCCAATCATAGGTGGGTGCTTCAATTTTAATATTTTTGGATGAGCCATTTAAAATTATCAATATTTTTGTAATATCATCCATCCTTCTTATAATCTTATGGGTTGGCAATCTTCATAATTGGTTGTTCATCCTCTAGATCTAAGTAGGATTATTCTTCTTCGTGATTGTGTATGGGTGTAAGAGGTGGGGCAAAATTTAGATATTTAGCAATTGATTTATTATGGTTTTCATTTGATCTTTAAGTTCAACCATTTGGGAATTACTCTTATTTTATTATCATGGATTTTAAGGTCTAGTGCATTTAATAATCAAGTTATGCTTTCGAAGTGGTCTTGGGTGACTACTTGGTTGCCATTAGATGATTTTAAATTATGAAGATAAACATGAGAGGAAAAAGGAAATAAATGAGAAAGTAAAAAATATAGGTGTAAAAATAAAGAAAGATCCAAGCTAAAAGAGCTTCAAGGTGAAGAGGGGGTACAAACACCACTAACATCCCAAGCACTTCTTAGGGAGTTTAAGAATTTTTGTTAAACTTCTTTTCAGTCCTAAAACACTAAATTTTGTGCATATATATATATATATTTTTTATGCATGCAATTTTAAATAAAAAAATGCCTAGAGCTAATAAGCCTCAAGCCCTTAAGAATACAAACTATTCAATATTTTGATAAATAAACAACTAGTTTTATCATAAATAGCTAATATAGAAATTAAAGAAGATCATATAACATTTTGCATGCTTCAAGGTAAATTCAATTTTCTCAAAGTTGATCACTCTCTTACTAAAGTTTTCACTCAAGAAAATAATCTTAGATAAATTCACACTAGACATACTGGCTAAGCTATATGGTGGAACTCACAAAATTAGATTTTATGCCACATCATAAATTTGCAAAACATGCCAAAAATACAAGCATTTAGTGTGAAGTAAAACTATCATAAAAAAGGATTAACTAACCTTGATTTTGTTAGAGTGACTCACAAACTTCTTGGAGGCAAGTTCATCATATGAAATTCTCTTATTGAAAAAAGTCTTAATAAAAATCTGTTTCTTCCTATATTTCTCTTTAATTCCAAATATAATAGTGGTGGAGAGCCTTCTAGTGAGATTAAAGGATAAAAAAAATACTATTGATCTTTAGATAAAAAGTCCAAAGATAACATATGAAATTTTTTTGGTGAAAATTTGAGGGGTTTAATATAGTCTTTTAGTGGAACATCCAAGACTAGCTCGGATTAAGCTAGTTTGGGATGATTTGAACGATCTCTTTAGAAAATGAGTATTAGATGTGATAAATAGCTGAAAATAATGATGGATGGCTAGCTTAAGAAGTGAACTATTGATTGAAAGTAGATGGTTAGGTAAGGTAGAGTTTGTAATGGTGTTAATAAATAGGGAATGAGCCTTAGTCTTGCTTAGTTTGGTCAAGAGCTTTAGGTGAGGCTTTGGAGTGGATGTGATATTTGGGATGTGTGATGGTTGGTCTTAAAAAAAGATGAGGATGTTAAAATAGACTTAAGTAAATTAAAGGCAAGAGCTTAAGAGAGTAAATGTAAATTTGAATAAAGGATAACTACTTAATCTCACCAAAGTAATACAAACTTGAGCTGCCAAACTCCAAGCTAGAAAATATAACAATATTTCACTCAAAATTATTCATTCAATAAATGAATTACAAAACATTTTAGCATATATTATAGGCATTATAAGACTAGTGTTAAAACTTTCGAAGAGAAAGGTTGGAGAAAAAAATGAGGGAAAGGAGGGGCTAGTGGCTATTCATGAAGGAAGTATTTCAACTACTTATATTTATTACCACCTTCATATCAAGGCATGCCATACAAGATTTTAGATAAGAAATTAAAATGTAAGAGCATCAAAATTCAAAATACATTTAATATGGTTTTGAATATAGGTCCTTTATTGGGCTTTTAGCTTGGACTCTTATAGTTGAGCTAATTCTTTATTATGTATCTTATGCTTTAGTCTCAGCTCTTGTAATTAGGCCTTTAAGGAAAGGTTGAGCCACTAAACACCAAGCTGCATCGAAATGTCTTCTTTAAGTCTTCAATGTGCACCTTCAATAAGTGATCTATTTCTAATTATTAAATTATCAATATAAACTTCAACATTTCTTTATTTTTTATTTCTAAATATTACATCCATGAGGTGCTAAATTGTAGTGTCTATGTTCTTAAGCCCAAAGGTCATTACATTGTAATACTACACTCCATCCCAAACAACAAACATAGATTTTCCATTATTAGCCTCATGCATCTTGAACTAGTGATAATATGAGAAGGCGTTAAGGAAGCTCCTCACCAAAAACATGACTGCTGAATCCACTAGTATGTTAATGCGAGGTAGTGAATAACTATCATTTAGACAAGAGAAGTTTAGATTGGTGAAGTCAATAAAAATCCTTTATTTTTCATTGGACTTTTGCACCATGACAATATTAACAAGCCAATCTTGATATTGAATTTCTCAAATGACTACTATATTGAGAAATTTGTTCACTGCTTCTTTGATCAGCTCTATGAGGATAATCTCCACTAGTTGTATATTTTGTTTGATAAGCCAAGCATTTGAATCAATATTCAATCTATGGTAGGCGATGTCTTGATCAACGCCTAACATTTCATCTACCAATCAAGTAACTACATATTTGTACTCCTTCATAGTTAAATTTAACTCGCCTCTTAGCTTGGCATTAAAGGCAGTACTAATTTTGAGGGTCTCGTCAAGTTTAATTTTTTAATAGTAAACTCTTCTACAATTTTTGTAGCTTTCAAACTACTTCACTTCCTCAAGTCAACCTATAATATCTCCTCCTGAACATTATCGATAGCTTTTAATAAGCTCTTCATTGGAGTAAGTCACTGTGAAATGTGATCAACTTCTCTCATCTTGGTAATTTCATTATGACATGGCAGGTGGAAACAACCACCTTGAAAGTGTTCAACAAAGGATGGTTGTAAATGACATTGTTGGTACTTGGTTTATCTACCATAATAAAATCTACCATTACAATGAATTATTTTATTTTTTAATCTAGGTTATAGGTAATGAAATGAATTCAAATGTTTCTTTTCACTCTTTAAAGAAATCATAAAGAGTTCCTGAAGTAGGAACTAAATGTTAAGTTCCCAAGTCCCATCTTTTTGTAGATGCTATTGAACAAGATGTTCATTTTGCTCATAGTGTCTATTAAGATACTGTCAATGTAGTAATTTGTGATCAACAAGGTGACCATGATGGTATCATTGTATGGAACTCCTTTACAAGTAGGTCTTTATCAGTGAAGATAATGGGTGGTTGACCATTTGTCGAAGGCTTCAAAGAGTTCCCCAAATTCACCTCTTCTGATCAAAGTCATTTGAGGCTCATTCAACGAGAAACTTTTGGGTTGTTTCCCCTAATGATAATAGGTTCTATACTTGTGATGTGAAACCTCTACACTAGCATAAATTTATTACTTGTCTCCTCGGCTGGCATCTTTCCCTATCTTCTAGTATTTGCCTCTAGCACTATAAATTTTATCAACTTTATGGCTTGACTATTTGATCAAGATTCTCAAATGGTGACACTCATCAGTGTTGTTCCCATGATCCTTATGATAAACATAACATTTCTTTGGGTCGTGTAGGTGACCATCAGCCTTCATCTCTCGGGGCCTCTTAAAATAATATTTATTTTGAATGGCCTCTACTACATAACCATTGAGACTCTTAATGGAGTCATGGTGGATAAGCGATGAGTTAGGGGTGCCAACCTCCTCTCCAGTCCTTGATTTTCTCTTTGATCATTGAATTGAGTTCATCTCTCAAAAAGACTAACTTAATGTTTATTACAATCTTTTTTCTTACTTCGTCATGTAGGGCTACTTCCTTCTTCTTTCATGAACTTATTACTTTTTTTAAGGGCTTTGTTGCTTCATATCTTTTATCCTAGTTGTACTAGGTAATGAGTTGTATTCTTCAGTAGAAATATGATTGTTTACTAGCTTCAATAACTCAGCTAGCACCCAAAATGCATAGTAGAAATGACTTCTTCTAGGCCCTAAGCAAGTGCAGCGTAAGCCTTTGTGGGCTCAAGATCTTAAAATTTTAGCAAATCCCTCTTGATGTGAGTGATATAACTCTTTGATGAGTCATTGGGCTCCTAGAAAATTTTTAACAAGCCTGTGAGCTCTTGCTAGGATTTTAAGCACTAGAAAATTATGCAATGAACATATACTTGAAGTTGGAAAAGCAGATGATAACCCTTGCAAGACAGTTGCTAAACCAAAGCAAGGTTGCTTGATTTAGAGTCATGAAAGTAGTTGACACTTGATAGTATCAATGATTCTCAACATACAAATAGTAGACTCAAAAGATGCAATATGATTAGCAAGGTCTGGTCTCCCTTTATAAGACTCTAGGGACAAAATCTTGAAATTCATAGGTGACTTTGCCTTTATGATTTCTTTGGAGAAAGCATTTTCCAGTAGCTTCCTTTGATCTTCTCTTATTCTACTGTCTTCATCCTTACTTTCTACCATGTGGTTGAATGGAGAAGAGTCCTCATTGTCAGGGTAGTAGATATATGTATCATCATCTTCTTCTTCAATTGGTGCAGATGGTAAAGCTCTCCTATCTCTCACTACTGGCATATCTCATCATTTTACCACCAAATGAGATGGATTTAACGAATTCTCAACTCTAGGTGCAACCCTAAGCAAATGCTTAAGTGTCTCTTTGATTGCTATGAACATCTGCACATGTAGGTCATTCATTTTCTTCAAGAAAAACTCTCTTATGCACTCTATGATGACTTAAATCTATTTTACGTTATTAACTTCCTCTTGATGGGTTCCCTTTCTACTTGTGGCATGCTCGAAACACACTACACCTTGAAGAATGTTGAATCCTGAATTGTCTATAGTCTCACACCACCTAACAAGGAATTGTTGGAGAAAGAGAGAAATAACACATAAATAGAGAAAGAAAAAGAAAACGAGAGAGCATATGAAGAGAATTTTAGTCTTTAGTTGAGAATTCAAAAAGTCCCAGAACCCATAGGGAGTGCTCCATTATTTATAGGTTCAGATTGACATTTGGGCATTACATAATTTATTAAATTGAATTTGGTAAGTACAATAAAGAAATTTTAAAAGTATAGCTTTTTAGGACATCTAAACTTGATTGATTATAATGACTCTTTAGGTAGGATTTGGACCTAAAATTTACCTAATTGATCATAGGTGGCTTAGTAATCATCATAATTTATCTGGTTTGTGAGATTCCTTTGATAGCTTTAAGTGATCCTAAGTTATGAAGTGACTCTTTAATCTAGCTTTAGTAAACCCTTGGTTGACCCCTAGGAGTTCAATTAGCCCTAACTTTAGTTTAACCTCAAATGATCCTACGTGATTTATTAACTTCATCCTTAGATAGTTCTAGTGAAAATAGGTTATCTAGTGGTTCTCTTTCTAATTAGCTCTAACCTTGTCCTAATTGACCTTAAATAACATAGTTGTCTTATTTAGTTAGTTGTAAGTGGCCCTAAGCTAATTAGTGGCTTCTCTTGAGTGGCTTTACATGCTCTTAAAGTTTCTTAATGACTAAGTTAGATTTGAAATTTGATGTAATTTTCAATCTTAAAGTAAAACATTTACATAATCAAATCCTTTGACCTTCGAAACACATGATCTTAATTAAAAGTGTTATGTGTTCATTCTTATGGTCTTTTAAGATTGATAAACCTTTAGATATAGGAACCTACATGCCTAGAGTGGCTTTAGCCCATTTCCTAATATTGGTCCCTCAATCCCTTAGCCATAAGTCTTTAGAACTTGAAGTGGATTATTGTTCACTCTATTCCTATTCCTTAAGATCTTTGATGTTGGATTTGAAGATGGATTCTTTCAAATATACTCTCTTTAACACGTTGGTTTTAGAACTCTTGTGATGATAAACCATATTTAGATAAGTTATACTCATTATTCTTAGTTTTTATATAACTTCTAATGATATGCATTAATAAAAATTTTCACTTATTAATGATTTAAAGAGAAATTGTTCTTAGTTAATAGACATAAACATTCTCTAATTAAATTTATTACTTAAATATCACATATTTGATTAGATCATCACCATCACCAGCTTAAAATATACTAACTACTATGATTAGCATGTCGTCAGGATTGCCTTTTCTTTTGGCACTTGATTGATATATCATATGAATTAACAATAATATATTAGTTTGTAAATGCGTACATTAATATATTTTTCTCTTGCATACATTGACAAAGTAAACACTACCTTTGCCGGTCCCAAGTCCGGATGTGAAAAGTAGATGGTTGCGATAGGTAGTCAACAGCCAGCGTAAAACTTGTCGAAATAATCATGACATAAATCCTTTAAATCATTGTGTTAATGCTAGGGCGTCCCCTGGAAGCGACGTGTTGTATGGCTTGAATATAGTAAAAAATGTGTAAGTCGGGTGCAGTGTGTTAAATAAGCAAGGGTTCCCATATTATTATCGCAAAGAAGTTAGTCCATGAAACTAGAATTAGGTTAGAAACTTGGAATATAGGTACTTTACGTAAATTAATGGAATTAATAGATATTATGATTCATAGAAAGATACATATTTTATGTGTTCAAGAAACTAAATGGGTTGGGGAGAAGGCCAAGGAGATTGATAGTTTAGGTTTTAAACTTTGGTATTCAGGTAGAAGTCAAACTAGAAATGGTGTAGGTGTGATTATAGATAAAAGTTTGAAGGATAATGTTATAAATATTAATAGATATGAAGATAGAATTATAACATTAAAGATTATTATTGATACTAATATTATCAATGTTATAAGTGTTTATGCTCCTCAAGTAGGTTTGGATGTAAGCTCAAAAGAAAATTTTTTGAATGAATTAGATGGATTAATACAAAAGATACCTCTTGAAGAAAAAGTATTTATTGGAGGAGATTTAAATGGACATGTTGGTAGAGTGGTAGAAGATTTTTAAAGTATTCATGGTGGTTATGAATTTGGAGTGACAAATGAAGAAGGTAGGACGATATTAGATTTTACTTTAGCTTATGATTTTGTAGTTGCTAATATTTTATTTAAGAAAAGAGATGAACATACTATTACTTATAAAAATGGATCTAGTAAAACTCAGATTGATTATTTTCTGATAAGAAAAATAGATCGTTTAGATTGTAAAGATTATAAGGTCATTCAAAGTGAAAGTTTATGTACCCAACATCGATTGTTAGTTTTAGATTTTAAGATGAAAGATTGTAAGAGGAAAAATAAATCAAATTATTATCCTAGCATTAGAAGGGGACACTAAAAGAATATAAATAAAAATATTTTTAAGAGCAAACTACAAGAGCTTAGAATTTGGGATGTTCATAAGGAAGCTAATGTTATGTGGGAAAAAGTAGCAAGTGACATTAAGCAAGTTGCTAAAAATATGCTTGGAGAATCAAAAGGAAAAGCTTCTTTTAATAAAAATAGTTACTGGTGGAGTCAGAGTGTGCAAAAAAAGATAAGAAATAAGAAGCATTGTTATAAAACTTGGTTTAGATGTAAAAATTGAGAGAATTGGGAAAGATATAAAGTGGCCTGTTGAGATTCTAAGAAAGTAATATATGATGCAAAAAATTTAACTTTTAGTGATTTATATAATATATTAGATACCAAAGAAGGTGAAAGATATATGTATAAGTTAGCCAACCAAAGAGATAGGAGAAGTAAAGACCTAATTCAAGTGAGGTGTATTAAGGATGAAAATAATAAAGTATTTTTCTTAGAAAAAATATTGAAAATAGGTGGATGATATATTTTAATAAACTTTTCAATGAAGGATCTGAAAGTACGATTGATTTTAGCAATCTTAATACTCTAAACAAAATAGAATTTTGTTTTATCATATTAGTAAAAGTTAGAGAAGCTTTAAAGAAAATGAAATGTAGAAAACAAGAGGACGATGATATTCCAATAGAAGTGTGAAAATGTTTAGAGATCAAGGAATTTCTTGGCTTACAAATCTTTTAATATTATTTTAAAGACAAAAAAAGATGCGATGAGTGGAGAAAGAGTTTGTGTTCCTATATTTAAGAATAAAGGTGATGCACAAGAGTGCAAATTATAGAGGAATTAAGTTAATGTGTCATACATTAAAATTATGGGAGAGAGTAATTGAGCATAGGTTATGATGTGATACAAAAGTTTATCACAATCAATTTGGTTTCATGCCAAGTAGATCTACCATGGATGCTATACATTTGTTAAGAGGTTTGATGGAGAAGTATAAAGAAAGTAAGGAGGATCTACATATGATATTTATTGATTTAGAGAAAGCTTATGATAAAGTTTCAAGAGTTGTTCTTTGGAGAGTTCTAGAACAAAAAGGAGTTAATATTGGTTATATTCAAGTCATTAAGGATATGTATACTAGAGTCATTTGTGTCCAAACACAAGGAGGATTGACAAAATATTTTCCTATTTTGGATTACATCAAGGATCAGCTTTATGCCCTTATCTTTTGCTTTAGTTATGGATGTTCTTAGACATTTACAAGAAGATGTACCTTGGTGTATGCTTTTCTGATGACATTCTTCTTGTTGATAAGACTAGAGAGGGAGTCCAAGAGAAACTTTAATTATGGAGGTCAACATTAAAGTCTAAAGGTTTTTGTTTAAGTAGATCTAAAACTAAATATATGGAGTGTAATTTTAGTTGTAAAAGTTCTAGTGGTATGTGAACAAGTCATTAACAAGATAAATATCTTGATTTTAGGCTATTATTCAAAATGATGGTGAAATAGATGGAGATGTTATTAGTAGAATTCAAGTTGGATGGTTGAAGTGGAGGAATGCATTTAGCCTGCTGTGTGATAGAAAAGTTCCACTTAAACTTAGGGAAAATTTTTATAAGATGGTGGTAAGACCTGTAATGACTTATGGTGCAAAATGTTGACCAATAAAAGAGAAGCATAAGACTAAGTTACATGAGGATTGGATGAGTGACTTTACTCTTAGAGATAAAATACAAATGAGTATTCGAGAAAAGTTGGAGTAGGTGGTAGATAAGAATAGAGAGAGTCATAGATGGTTTGGCCACATAAAGCCGGCCATCCGATGATCGATTAGGAGAGTAGCAGATTTGCCTTATGTTAAGAAAGGTAGAGACCTAAAAGACTTGTTAAGATGTATAAAAAATGACCTAGTATACTTGAATTAAATGAGAATTTGACATATAACATAGAGAAGGATTTATGTAGCCAACCCCACTTAGTGGGATAAAGGCTTGTTGTTGTTGTTGTGTACGTTAACAAAGTAGCGCCCTTGAAAGTACTACTCACTACTTAAAACTTGAAAGTACTAACTATTTAAAACTTGAAAAATACTACTCACTACTTAATACTAATAGCATCACGCCAAATCAAGAATATAAGATTATACAATGTCAATAATCTATTTTATAGGTTTTATGTAAGCTATTGCTTTTATCATATAACTTTTATGAGAAATAAAGTAGTTTAAATATGTGAGATGATACAAGAATGCAAGAGTTTAGATGTTGATTTGAGATGATCTAAAAAGCAAGAGGTCGAATGTTGACCCAAATGGAGAACATAACTAATTTCATTATTTAAAATTTTATTATTTGAAGAAATAATTTTTTAGAAGTTATTAAACTTATTAAATTCTATAATTTCTTTGAAAGCAATTGAAAATTAATATTAAATTTAAACTATACTAGAAATTTCAAATTCTAAAAAAGTACAAATATTTACAAATATAACTAATGAACCGAACTTTATTCTTTATTTTGAAAAAAGCAAATCCATCTAAACAAGAAAATTTTAAAATACAATTATTTGAACCCCCCCAAGTAATAGAAAACATAACATTCTCTAACATGGCCTATGGTTTTACAATGTTTTGTTTGAAGAATAGGATTCCTCACATGTCCTCTCATCTAAATTGATTCATTTACTGTTCGGCCGTGAGTACGAACAATTATTGATGCTGTCTCCAATGAAGTAAATGAATGAACAGCACTGCTACAGACGACCCACAACACTACAAAAGGCCCATCACTTAGTATTATTTAAAGACCATCACTATTCAATTCAGTACAATTTTCAGATAGTCCACATGACCTCACCCTCCAACCAATCCAAAATCAACTGTTCATTAAAAAAAAGTTAGAAGATTTATTTATTTTTTCTAAAAAGAACTAAATTTCATAATTATTTTCATCAAATGAAAATATAATGTCAAAAACTAGTAATCTGAAATTCCTATGATAATATCTTACAACAATTTATATCAAACTGAAAGCAATGCTACATTTGCATAGAGCAAAGCAATCACAGCATCAGCTTATGGTTATGCCTGTTGCCACTAATCTATCAATCTCTCAAACAAAAAAAAAAACACTAAATATTGACTGTTCTCTAAACCCTTCTTGTAAGTAGTACACAAGCTGCAATCTTCTCAGCTTTATTTCCTGGTAGCCTTCTGCTGCTTAAGGTCTCCTTTTAATGATGATGATGACGAAGAAGAGGACGAGAAACCTGAAGGACCGCTCTCAGCCTTATCTTTGCTGAAAGCTTTGCGGACGTCGTCCTTGAGCTCACAAAATCGCATCCGCTTGATCTTTTGCTCATCTGGTGTGCCCTTCTGGAGGTAGAACAGGTCAGGCAAATCATCCTCCATGAATTTATCCAGCACATGTGAGCAGTGTGGAAAATAGCGACGACCCAGCTCAACTATCAGTGGCCACACGAGAAATCAATGAAGAGATTATTAGAGACAAAAGCATCGAATTAATTTGCATGGACCAAGTCATGACAAGTCATAGATGGTACCAAGAAGATTTCCACAAAATGTCACGTTAAATGTAAGAAATTTAAAAGGATGATCAAAACTTCCCAAAAAAAAAAGGATGACCAAGTACTGACGAATGAAAAAGATTCATTTACAGTCACGTTATCAGGAATAGGTATGGAATAAACATCACCTGAAAACGATATACTGTAAATAAAACATTAAATAATTTGCGGAAGAAAAGTCTACTATGGCATCAGTGGTCCATCATTATTATGATAACCAGCACAGAAACATTTCAGGGAATGGCGTCCTACTCAGAGCCTCAAAATAAGTCTCATTGGATGCATGGCACGTGGCATATCTGTCTCCTGCCATTCATCAGTATAATGTGAAATGTAGATAATTGTCCTGACACAATAACTCGTCATAAAGTTGTAGGGAAAAATCTAGGTTTGGGTAGACATCAACTCAAAATTGTGTCAAAACCGACACAATTTTGATCTATCAACTAAAAAATGACCTGATTTTAACCCACTGATCTGAGATTGAATTGATTTTAGCCCGTAAACTCAAATTAGACTCAAATAAGAGAATTTTTTTCTTTTTAGCTAACTACTAAACAAACATACGAGGCAACAATTGTAGAGTTCAGTATGCTAGAAAAATAAATTAGAGAAATTAATATGAATTTCAATAAGTAAACAGTAGAAAAAGAAACAATAGGTCCTTTAAAGATAAAAACAGTATACCTGTCTTCATAAGGGCATCCACCCTCGAACGAAGCCTTTTATTTTGCGTGCTAGGTGTTTCATTAAGATCCACCTCCCTCAAGTTGCTAGCGCTCCTTGATGCAGACAGCCCAGCAAATTCTAAGGTTGCTTCAGCTTGTGCAATTTCCATGGCTAGTTTTGCTTCTGAAGGGAAGAACAATCTTGCAAAAGCAACTGCATTTGTAGAAAGAAAAAATGACTCATCCAGATAAAAGAAACCAAGGAAATGAGAGGAAAATACCCTTGATTATGCGGACAGGTTAACAAACAATGTTTTTCGTACAGGAATATCAATGACTTAGAAAAAAATGAAATTATGACGGCCATTCTTTGAAAAAAAAACATTAAAATCTGTAATCATGATCATGTGATAAGGAATGCATTCTGTCTGTACGTCATTCGACTGATAATGCTGTCATGAAAAAAAATCTGTTTTTTATTATTCCCATTGTTCCTGAAGGAAACAAAATGACAGTAATACCTGTTTTGCAGACCCAAAAAAAAAGTATCATGCACAAGATAAATTTCAAAGTCAATTAAACTATTTCATCATTCCTTTAAGAGAACATCAGATTCTCCAAATCTAGCAGAAACATATGGCAATTGTAATAAAAAGAATACAAAATGCTGAAGTCTTGCACAGCAAAACTGACCTCTATTTTCCAAATACAGTAGTTTCATATGTAGGTCACCATTCAACAATGGTGATGTCACTGCCTTATCACCAGCCAATGGATTCCTTCTAATCTCCCTTTCCAGAATGTCAATACACAGCCTGTCTTTATTTGACTCCTGACCCTGCTCTGTCTTTGCATAATAGTCTTTTGCCCTTGTAAGTCTTCTACAAATACTCACAGCACTCTGGCCATCTGCTGTTGTTTCCGAAGCAGATGCACCCTTGGTTAGAAGGGACACAATGATTGCTGGTTCTCGACGAATAGAAGCAATATGAAGAGGAGTATAGCCTCTGTCGTTCTTTAGATTAACATTGGCCAATCCCATATCCAAAACTTCTGCAACAACTTTAGAATCACAATATGCTGCAGCATAATGGAGAGCATAAGCATCATCTAAGGTGACACTAGATTCAGATAGGAGCAACTTTACAAGTTCCACATCATCTGAATCCAGAGCCCTATGGATTCTTCTAATTCTTTTCTCATGAATGGGGTCCACTTTTGAAGCATCAGAGTCATTTGTCTGGGTGCAACTCCTTATCAATTTAATCTCATCAACAACTTCCATTGGGATTTCCTTTTCAAGAGCAATGTTGTCAAGATCAGACCTTGCTACTCTCTGGACGCAGTGACTCTGCAATTGACTGAGCTTTGAGCGAAAAGCCACAAGAAGTATTGAGATTACATCTTCCACAAGAGCTTTGTCAACAAAGTTCAGAAGGCGACGCTGGAAAACAACACCAACGTCATAAAAAAAAATCAGAATCAAAAGTAATGGCCGAAGAGATATGTTAAGAAAAAGCCCAGAAAAATCCATACTCCAGATTCCATAGGAGCATTGGACTAAATTAGAACAAGAAATACTCATTTCCAAAGCACCCTCCATGAGATTCCTAAGTTACAAGCCTTGAATTTTTATTACTGCGAATAAAGTAGACTGCCTAAAGACGACAAAGTTTTATCTTAAGATATTCCCCTCAAGAGTAAACAGCCAAAAGTTAATTCATAAGCTAAAAATATAGAGAAGGGTATGAGCAGGTCCGTGTTCTTTTTTGTTTTTCATTTTTATGAATAGAAGATAGAGCCAAAAGTCATTGTGGAGGCTATTTTTCCCATGAGAAGTTGCGTAAATAGTTAAATTGGCATAAAGATCAACAAGTCACTTGAAATTCACAACCTCAAAGTATTGTCATCTAAAAAATTTGTTTTGGTCTATCAATGATATATAATAGTTTCACCATTTTAACCAATAAATGAGCTTTTCATAAACCAATAACAAATCTATTTGTACTTTACTTTCATTTCTTCTAATTGTTTGTCAGATTTGTAACATCTAAATTCATCACTTCTGAATGTTCAAAGCCCTAGGCTCTTCTTCTCTTTCTGAACTATTAACTTTAAATTTACATCAATTACAAGTAAATTAATCCTAAAAAAGTATTAATCAGTAGAATTAAAACGGATAAAATCTGCATCTAGAAGTTCAAGTGTTTTATGGCTTGTACAATATTAATTCAACAAAAAATGCAGAAAAAAAATAGAATCAATCTAATCACCTTCACATACAAAATAACTCAACTCTAATATATGTAAAACATATGGTTTAAAATTGTGCAATTTGAAATGTGCCTCAGCACAATTTTTTTTTTTTTTAAAGAAGGTAATGAGATGTATGCCTTCCAGATGAGGTGGACATCAGCAAAATTTTAAGTAGGAGTGAAGCATGCATGCCTCAATGAACCTACGAGCATCTCAACATAATTTTGAGTAGGGATTTAAGTTTTGAAAATTAGGCTTTAGGTAATATTAAAATTTTGATTCATAAACTTTATATATAAATTTAAACCTATTTACTATATCTAAACCTAAAAGACTTGGTTAAGATGTATAAAAAATGATCTTATATAATTAAAAGAATTTACAATATGACACAATGATTTGTTATCATGAGAATTATAGTTTATTAAGCTTAATTTAAAAAAATACAAAATTTAATACTAGATATCTTTTAGGGGCTTCGCCCCCAAACTCTTGAGAAGAGGTTCTCCACAAATTTTTTAACCCCTACAACATCAATACAATTAAGCTCACATATTACAAAGCTTGTGTAATTAGTTTTCATCATATGGAAAAAAATAAAGCTCCATAAGTTAATATCGCCAACAAAGAAGGAATAAAAAGCTGATGCTTGTAGATGGACCAAATAAAGTTTATACATATTACTTTCTAGGCACTTTGAATTTGTTTAAAAAAAAAATTAAATAAAAAATTAAAAACTATCATAATGAAAACATAAATGTTACACCGACCATTCCTCTAACATAAGAACCAAAAAAAAGGTTATGTCCACCCTTACATGATTACACATTCAATAAATGTTACACTGACCATTCCTCTAACATAAACCATTCTCAACCAAACATTCTTAAGTTTATCACACATCTTTCATAATAATGATATCTATGCCATGTTTAATTGTTTTTTCATAACTTTATTTCTAACTCAACAATTTAATGTATATAGTATAACAACTTTAATTGCAATTTAATAAAATTCAACCTTTAAATGTCCATGATATTCTCTTTGCGCACAATCATTGAACACATCACAATAAATATATTTATGCCACATTTAATTATTTTTCACAGATTTATTTCTAGCTAAACAATTTGATGCATATAGCATAACAAAGTTAATTGCAATTTAATAAATACTGACCTAAAGTGTCTATGATATTCTCTTCGTGCATAGCATCCCAACATATTTTTAATTCAATCACCATTATTATAGCTTGAGCTCATGTGCCAAAAAGAAAAAGTTTCATGTAAAATTAATGCCAAAATGTCAACTTATTTCCTATAATAGCTCTTCAAACTTAACACTAATCATAATCCTAAAACTTACACAATGAATGTGAATGACTGACTATCTAAATGCATAAAGAGAAGGCCTATACAAATAAATACTTTATTACAATACTTCGATAATTTCCTTGCTACAGTTCACCAAGCAATCTAACAAGATACAAGAATCAATTTTTTTGCTTTCAGGCTGGCATTTTGTTTTACAAGACATCCTTCAAGTTTTTCATAACTTCGCTTGCTGGCCAAGTTTTTTTTTAGTGTTTTGCTTGAGAGCTGAATTTTAATTTTGATACGTTTGAATAGTGCTTTTGAAATTACGCTTTTCCATTTCACTGAAGTTCGCCCTTTTCAAAAAAGACAAATAACTTTTCAGAAATACTTTTAAAGTTTTTGAATCCAAAAGCCAAATGAAGCCTTAAACAATAAACGTGCCTAACTGTCAAACTTAATCAAAAGCTCATAGAAATTCTGAGACAAACCCTAAACTAATGTTTTCCATACTTCACAACAAAATCCTTTTTAATCGTATATGCTTCATTTACAAAGTAATGTCTTAATAAAAAAAAATTATTTTCAGACATCTACATGGATCAAATTCCACACATTTTCCAAAATCAAATCTGCCATTCATAAATAGCAACAAAAACCAAAAACAAAAAAAAGCGTAACCCAAGCATCAATGAAATAAAAGAAATAACCCAAGATTAGGAAAATGAATCCGACCTGGAAAAGAGAAACCAGCTCAGAAATCTGGAACACCGACGAGGCATACATTAACTCGACGACAAAATTCACCGCCGGCCGGCACGCATCATGTGCGCACATCGCATCCACGCAGGTCGAAGCCTCAGCAGGGGCCGGCTTCAGCTTCCCAGTATACAAATAGCTTAAGAAAACCATGAAAGCCTCCTTCCCGACTCGCCCGACCGGCACCAAATCGCTCATGTCATACATAGGCTTCCCAGCCTCTCCCTTCTTCTCTCCCGCCGTCGCAGAGTCTCGTGAGAAGAGTTCATGGAAGAACTTGCTCCTTGCCGCGAGGATGCAACGATGGATACCGATGGCAGTGCCATCGATGATTATTTCGGCGTCGCTGCAATCGAAATCCGATTCAATAAGAAGCCGCTCGAGGTTGCAGCTCAGTCTGCTTAGGCTGAATACTTCTAAGCTATTTCCAACCTCCGGCGCTGTTGCGCTCGATCCATTGGAAACGTAAGAAGAAGAAGCGAAGGTCAGTGAGGAGGAAGGTTCCGTGAGATTAGCCATGGTGTGAAAAACCCGAGATCTAATTCCCCATCAGTGATTTTTCTGGCGAATAAAAGGTTGATCGGGAGCTCTAATTCATGTATCTCTCCCTGGCAGAAAGAACAGAGAAGAGATTGTGGAAGTAACAACCCCCATCATAAGTCGAGCGAAAACTCACGGCTTTGGACATGGAGCTCGAATCATGGAACGAAACGACATGAGAGAAGAAATGCTGGTTTAAGAGTGAAGTCAAGTCGAAGGAGAGAGAGGGAAAGAAAGAAAAATGTTGCTTTGCTTTCGCGGAATTTGTGATAAATTAAACTGAAATTTTCTGGGAAGTGCAGTTCCGCGGCGGTGACCGGACCGTAGTGTGGAGTTCGCTTGTTGGATGCTGAAGTCCATATTGTGACGTTAGCCGTGTCGTCACCACCTCTTGGTAGGCCGCAGTGACGTCGGCGCTTTGATCACGTTGATCGGCGTTGCCACGATCCTTCCTGCTAGGCTGGGTTCTATTCGCACCGCAACAGCGGACCAGAATGTTTAACCGCTGATTTGGACTTTTCAATTTTTTAAATTCAAAATCTTTTTTATTATTTTTTGATGTGTAACAATGATTGTCTTATTGCCAAAAACCTCCAGCATTTCAGATCTGGCTTTGATCCAGCATTTATTAACGGCTGTCAATCATTGTAAGACAAATCAGGATCCACTATTTATGTGGGTCCCAGCAGTCTCTATCGCTTCTTACCTCGCTGACCTTTGAATTTGGTACCCTAACCCTATCACCATCCTCTCATGCATTTGCATATAAGATACATAAATTTTATATATTTATATATTTAATTTTTAATATTTTATATTTATTTAAATAATATTTAAATCTTTAATATTATATCAAAAATAACATCATCATAATTTTTTTTAATAAAATACACATTTTCATGCATAGAAAAAAAAATTAAATTTATAAATATCAAACTTTAAGTATTAAAATTTTATATTTTTATTTAAATTATTTTTTAAGTATTTTAATTTTAATTTTAAAAAATAAATCACACTATTTTAAAAAATACTTAAAATATTTTTTTTTGATGTTTTGATGTCATATTATATTAATTATTTTAGTAGTGCTACTAAATGATTCAACCAAAAATTGACTTGAAAAAATTAGGTTCTTGTTAACTCAATATTATTTAACATCTGTTCAATTAAAAGGGAGGGATGACTTGATTATTGTTCTGTCTGAATTTAAATTTAAATATGATTTGATTACTACTCAAGTTTAGAGTTAGATGAATTTACATTAATTAGATTAAGTGAGTCATATTTATGCTAATGAGATCGTATTAATTAGAAAAATTGCATAATCCAAGTAATAAACTAAGTAGGTAATGTGATTCAATCAGATAGGTTCAAATCATATCTTGTTCAGATCAAATATTTTGGCCCATATAATAAACATGCCAAGTTTGAGTTAGGTATATTCAGGTTAGATCAATTTTTAGGTCAAATTCAAATCCGATTAATTAAAATTAACACTCCTAATTTAATTTGTTAAAATATGTTTCATTCCAAATTGAACTTTATGGTTTTTTTTTCTCATGTGGCTTTTTAATAGATTACCCATCTTATGAGTGCTCTATTAAAAACATGTTTAACTATAGCGTTCCCAATGAAAATTTATTTTTCATACTAAAATCTATATTATTTATTATGATAACTCTTTTCTTATATAGCGTAGTATTTTTTTTTCTTTTATTTTGAGAGTGTGACTTTTGTCTCTATTATCTACTAATAGTCAATCATCTTATTAAACCTGCCAAATGTTGCTCCTTATCTAACCTACGATCACTCCTTGCTTATACTTGGAGATCATTCTCAATCCTTCTTTGGATTCAACAAGAAAGAAAATGCTTGTATGTAAAATAGTGTAATTAGTATATAATGTATATATGCATTAGTTGATATCAATGAACTAACAAATTAATATAGTAGTCTACTTGAAATCACATTACATAATAGAATTAGTCCACATGCAATGTAAATAAGCCTATAAAATAAGTAGGTGATGATGAGTACTGGTATCTTTAGTTAATGTGATGAAAAAATACGAGTGATAATATGTATCATTTTATAAATAATAATATGACTAAGTAATCACTCACTAGTTATGCAAGCAAGACATTTTGCTAGCCGACTAGTCAATCTAATGATACCTTCTCATGTTTCTCCAATATGGCATATTTTGTATAACAAGATTTCACTTTTTACTATTTACTAGCCCAAGTTATCACATGTAACCATAGACCTTCTATAAGTCAATTACAGGACCAACTCTATTGCCTCAACATTAATAAAAAATAAAAAAAATACACACATCTCATCAACTCACCTTGATGCACAATATTATAAAAGTACCCAAGCTAACCTATAAGTTCTTAGCTTACATTTGTCATTCATATGTATAAATTCCATAATATCCAATAATATAATCAATGTGATATGAAAATAGGAAGCAATATTTTATAATAAGAAAAAAAATATTTATAACTAGCATATATAAATAATTGTAATATCACATAAACTTTTTCCAATATATATACAACCATATACTTAACTTCAAATACTTTTTTTAGAATGTAGTAAAAATGAAAGCCTCATTTAATCAAAATGAGAAATTATGTAAACATGTGTTAAAGTTAACATAATTACTAACTATCATAACATCAAAACCTACATTCTTACATAGAGTGAAATACTAGACAATATAGAGCATAATGTAGTATGATTGAAAAATACAATAAGGAATTTTAATATACTCATGTAAATAAGTGTAAATACCTAAGATAAAATAAAGAAGCTATAAGATTAAACTTATCACAACACTAATGAATACTTATTCAATTAAGAAAATCAATAAATAAAATATAAAGAAGCACATGTTGAATAAAATCACCAATTGAAATGGGGTAATAAAAGCTCACCTCATAAAGAAAATTGGTTAGACTCTTGGATTGGACTTTATAACCTCTAAATTAAAACTTTCTTTGTCCTCTCTCATGTTTTGATGGTAAAATAAATATAAGGAAATAAATAATAGTTTTGAATATTTGTAAGCATGAGATCATTATCTTAAATATCTCTATTTTTGGTAAAAAAAAGTAAAAGTTTAAAAGTAAATAATGTCTACTTCAATATATAAATAAAAATATATATTAAAATCTTAAAATTTCACTCCTCAAAATGATCTAACTTAAAGTGGTCCATATGCCTAAGCATACCACATTGATTTGGTTGCATTACATGAGAAAACATTGATCTTGCTCATCCATATATTACATCAAATGTGTATAGATTAACTTTTTTTACTTATATATAGCCTAGAATCCTTTCCTATATGTCTGGTGTGAGATTAAAGAGATTTCTATATGTTTATTTTATAAGAACATGCATCATAGTAAACCTAATAGGAGATACCTTTTGTTAGTCTTTGGTCTCACTAACTAGTCCTTCCTTAGGCTTATAGATCATTCTCTACGATCTCCAATTTTAAGTGTTATATGCTCACTAAGTTTCACTTGCTTCACCCAAAAAACATACATTAAAATAGAGAATATCAAGCTTTGGTATTAATTATACCAATGAAGACTATATTATATAATATATTACCCACATGTTGATATATCCCATACTATATTAATCCTATGATTTTATCCTTATTAAAGTACCTTTCTAGGAGAGCACTATCCCAAGAGTGATACAGGTGTAATTAGGCATTATATCTTAGCTCTTTATTTGTACAACTAAATATATTTTCCTATACTTTTAATGTGAGATTAAGTTCATTCGGGTTCCTTGAATTTTTTAAAAGCTTTTCAACATGTATGATCCAACTTTGAGAGCAAAACTTCATTATAAAAGGAATGTATTATCTTAAAAGATTGATGTAAATCTCTAATAAGCTCAACATGAAAGTAGATTTTTTTTTATTTTAAATATTTTGCAAAGGAATGTTGATACAGGAAGAGGTAAAAGAATGAACTTTTTATGGGTTTAAATAAAGAATAAATGAATGAAGACATATATTAAAGATTTTTCCTACCTTATATAAATAAATACTATATTATCTTTATTTTATTTTAGGTTTAGATTCTCCATAAAAGTAAGCTTTTGTATTAATTACATTTTAAGTGGCTTAATCTCCAAAAAAATCTTGATTACATCCATGAATTATATTTTAGGGTCTTAAAGGTGCTTAAAAAGAATTTGAATTCAAGATTTTAAAAGAAGCATGATTAAATTATTAAAAATTATTGAATAGAGTTCAAAGGAAATTAGAAACATACAATCTTAATTATTTAGAATATATGATATTACTATTAAAAATATGGGGGACTTGTTACTTATAATAGAATGTAATCAAATTTATGTTCAAATTTAATATAAATGATTGTTGGGAAGCACAACTTGAGAATTACAACATTGGTCTTACAGTAAATAAAGGGATAATCAATTAGACAAAGTATTTATTTAAAGTTTTAAGTACTTATGCAATCAAAGCTTGCTATTTTATTAGAAACTATACTTTTAAATCTAGCATTAAAGTAAGAGTAGTCCAACAATGTAGATTTGCAATACACAAGTTGATGCAAGATTTTTTTTATTTTAGTTTATAAAATAATATATGAGATCAATTCATTAAGTATGAGACTGGCAAGATCTATATATGTGTATTTACTAAGAAGTTTACTCATTTATTGTGAACTATCTTCCGTGAATAAGCCAAATCAAAATTCTAATTATGATAAAAGCACAACAACAACAAGAAAACTTTATCCCGCTATGTGGGGTCGGTTACATGAATCCTTTGTCTCCATTGGGTCCTACTATATGTTAAATTCTCATTTAATTCAAGCATACTAAGGTCATTTTTTATACATCTTAACCAAATCTTTTTAGGTCTACCTCTACCTTTCTTAACATAAGGCAAATCTAATGCTTCTACTCTCCTAATCGGGTCATCGGACGGCCGATGATTTATGTGACCAAACCATCTAAGGCGACTCTCTCTAATCTTATCTGCCACTGGAGCTACTCCAACTTTTTCCTGAACATGCTCATTTCGTATTTTATCTCTAAGAGTAAAGCCACACATCCACCTGAGCATCCTCATCTCTGCAACACTTAACTTAGTCTTATGCTTCTCTTTTATTGGCCAACATTCTGCATCATAAATCATTGCAGGTCTTACCATAAAAATTTTAAATTACGTTGAAATAAGTGCCCTAAAAAGTGACCATGCATTAATTTTTCTTCAGAAATCAATTATCTTGTGATTGATTTCAAATCTTTTAATAGATATGAATAAAAGATTTAATTCCTTGACAACATAATGCAAGAACACATTTAAACCAACAACACTGTAATTTAAAAAAAGCATTAAAAATACAATATTAAAAAACTCAACATATAAACAAATCAGTTAAATTGAAATAAGCATGAAATAATATAGTGTTCCGAAGCAAGGTTCAACAATACACCCTTAACAGGGAAACTAGAAAAGACATTTTAGCTCTACCACAAATACAATCCATAACCTAAGTTATACATCAATGAGATGGTATATGGATCTTTTATTTACTTTATCTAATAAGTACATCTATATCTATTTCTCTTCTAATTTATGCATATACATACATAGTTTTTTTAAACTAAAAATGTTAACCTCATGAAGTTAAGGGGTTACTTGAGATAACTTTTATTTTTATTTAATATTATTTAATTTAATTAAATTTTAATTTATTTATATTTAAATTTAAGATAAAATATGTTTAGTATCCTCAAAAGCATGTTATTTTTATTTTTATATGTTGGCAGAGGTCAATTGCAGAGCAATGATGACAATAGCAGTGGTGATCAATGGTGGTGTCTAGTGATGACCAGTGAGCGATAGTTTCTCATAGTGGTAGATGGTAGTGATGAAAAAAGTGGGTGATGATGATGACTGACCATGAGCAACAGCAAAGGTCAATGGCGGTGGTGGGCAGTGGCCAACAATGTTAACTATTATTAAAACATTTAAAAACTTCAAAAGTATTTTGAGTATTTTTAAATAACTTGATTTATTTTTAAAATTGAAAGATATAAACACATAAAAATACATCTTTAAAAATAAAATACTAAATATAAAATATAATTGATCTCAAACATTCTCTAAACCATTAATTAGTATTATAATGACCATAAATACAATTTGGTATAAACTAGCATTATTAGTTAAGGTAAGTATATGTGTGAGCCAAACTACCTTAGATCAAGTTTAAATTTATAAATTAAAGCTAAATATATCTTGAAATGTATTTATGAATCAAATGAAGCTAGTGGCATAATTAGCTTAAGTTTGCTTTATTATAATCATAATCAAGCCTCAAAGTGCAAATATATTATATTTATTTTTTGAGTCATGAATCATTACATTTTTTTAGTTGTGTGAGATAATAGATAATTTACACACGTGTAATTAAAATTTAAATTTTTTTAAAGCAAGCAATAAATATAATTAAAAATTTTAAACTAGTCATGTTATTTGATTAATGATCATACTATATGATTAAGTTTAACTTTACTTTGTCTAAATCAAATGGTTTGATTAGTTAACGATTATTTGATTAATAAAAACTAATCTTTGAATGATAATATATAATATATATTATGTTATATGATGTGCTTCATCTAACAAAATAGGTTTAATTTGCATTAAATGTCTTTTTTCAAATTTTGAACATATGGTACTATATGATGTTTATCATTTTGTATGAATTATTTTCTTGTTTAAGTTGAATTAATCACCTGATTATGATTGACCAAAAGTTACTATAAGAATTTAAATTAATTATAATGTATAATTATGATCATAAGTATAATCTACTAATAATTTAAATTAGCATTAATTAAATTTTTTTTATTAAAATGCTAAAGAGCATAATGAATGCACTAATAACCATAAACATATTTATATACTTTAAAAAATCATGAAAGAGAGAAATTTTAATGAGAGAATATTTTTCATGCACCAAGTTATCTTCTTTCTTCATATATATATATATATATATATATATATATATATATATATATATATATATATATATATATATATATATATATATATATAGTGTTAATAGTAGTATGTTTCTTGCTTTAAGTATACGTATTGTGAATTTTTTTTTTGTTATCATGCATTAGCAAATGGGATATTAATGAATAAGTTTGAGAGGTTAACTTAGAAAATAAACATAGGCTTGTTGGTGGTTGAACCACAATGCAACAATTTACACCTTTTCCCTCTATTAATTGCCTTTACTCCATTACTTATTATAATCATTTATGAATGAAAATTAAATATACTTTGGCTATTTGTTTTCATGACTCAAAAAAAATATTTAAAAAAATTATAAATTTTAATCTTTTTATTAATAATATTATATTGGTTGAAATAAAAAAGGAAAATTTTAAATTTAATTGGTGTATATAATAACTTAAAAGAAGATTTCCTTGGCACACTTTAAAATAGGGTGTGACAAAATGACACTTTATTACTCACCCCAACTATTAATTATTTACCATTTAATTTACAAAAATATAAGATTTCTTCTTTTATTCAATTGATTGATTATCACATGTGAAATTGTGAGTAGTAGACTATGCCCATTCAAATATATTTATAAAAGATAATTTTGTAGTCTTTTTATATAAATTTGTTTTTTTGGACATATTTATAAAAAGATACGATTCCATTGAAACTATGTATGCAAATGAATGTGCCATTCAAGTAATGATAAGTTAAGTATTGTTCCCACAAGAAAATTTTATAAAATTTTATTAAATGGTAATCATTGAATGCCCCTAAATTTATATCCAACAAAGAGAAATTTAAAGTTAAATTAATAAAAAAATTATAAAAGCTGCTTTTAAAAATAGAATTTTACTTAATTTTAGAAAATATACTCAAAACTTATGGTTACTTGAATATTTCTATTGACTTCATAATAGTAAAGTTATTTTATGTAATTGTCAATCAAGAGTAATTTTATCTTTTCATCTCCACCTAAATAAAAAAGATCTAATCACTACAATTTATTAGTTATATGCTAATAAACTAATTACTGTTCCATTGCCATCGTCGGTACTATTCCATTACCATCTGGTTACTATTACATTGCTACTATTTTTACTGTTCATTTGTTGGTATGGAGGGTCCTTCCTATGCTGGTGCTCTATCAAACAACATTCTCTCTAATGAGTCATCTGACCCATCCATTAAATTTGTTTGTCCACAAGCTTACCATGACAAAATTAATGAGGGTAATGAAGCCAGCTTCATTAAGAAAAATGGTATAAAAATGGGATACTCACCCTTTTTTCTTTCTGAATCTAAGTCTGCAATCCTTGTTGAACCTCTGTACTATACTCTAGTCGGTAAGTTCACTTACAAACATCCTAGATTGGACATAATCTGCAAGCATTTTGATGAGCTCAAACTTTTGGGTGATGGATTGCTCGATGGTTTGCACATATCTATCCAGCTTAATAGAGAGGAAGATTATGTGAGGCTCTTCTCCAAAAAGCTTCATCATATTGATAACATCCCCATGAAGATCCTCAAGTGGACTCCTTCATTTGATTATAGTATTGAACCTTCTATTGTTCCTAATTGGTTGAAATTTCTTAACTTGAAACTTCATCTATTCAATAAGTAAATCATATCTTGTAGCCACCTTTGGTAAGCCACTCAAACTTTATTTGCCTACATTCAACCTCACAAGACCTTCTGCTGTCGGGGTTCTTGTCAAGATGGATATCACTTCCTCTCATGCTGATGAAATTTGGATTGGGTCCCCTACCAATTGTTATTGGCAACAAATTGTGATTAGGAAAAAACTTCACTATTGTCCCAAGTGCAAGATGTTGGGACACCTCTTGGATAACTACTATGTTGCTAATCCTGAGTTAAGAACAAGAAAATTACCTCCTATTAGAACCAAAGAGGCTCAGGTCGATCCCCAACTGAACAACTCTGGACCCTTTACAGAACCTATCATCCCAGCTGAACCCCTAGCTCATTCCAAAGAATAAGGAACTTAATACAAAAAGGGAGGAATGTGAACAATACATGGATGGTTCAGCCGATAGTGCTATTCCTGGTCTCAATCTAGACTTAATTGATTACCAAGATCATCATGCTAAGGTCACCACTCAAGCAATTGAACTACAAAATCCTATGGAAGATGTCCATATACACCAGCCTGATACTACCCAACCAGCAAAAGTTTTCTCACCAACCATTCAACACCAATCCACCATTCATAATGATTTTGATAATGCACTCTAGGAGATCCAAGATGAATGGCTCATTCAGAAATCCAAGAGAAATAAACACAATGCATAAGGGAATTAAAATATGTAAATCCAAATGCAGCTAATGCCTTAGGGAATTCATCTACAACAAGTATTTTGGACAACTGGGATGATAGAATTAACAAAATAACTACTAGAGCCTTCAAAGGCTCTAAATACTCCAATGTCTAATCTATTGATTTGGAATATTAGAGGTCTAGCTGATAAAGCTTCCTCTAATAGGCTCTTGAGTATTATTATGACTCACAAATTAGACATCTTTGCAATCCTAGAACCACTCATCCATCCTCAAAAATTAAGAAGGAAGTTTAGAAGATTCAATATTCTCCCTAATTGTAGCCACAAATTTGTGTTTTCTAGAAGCATCCATTCAAAATTGAGTTTCTTGTGGATGACCCTCAATTCTTACATCTTCCAGTCAATTGCTATAACTACTCAATCCATGCCACTATTGTATATGTTGCTTGCATAAGAGAATCTAGAAAAACTCTATAGACCAACCTCATTTGTTTTGGCTAGGGCTCCAATTCTGCATTGCTGGTTAGTGGTGATTTTAACATGATCACAAATGCTTTGGAGAAAAGAGGGGGAAGAAAGCCTAATGATTCTGTTATGAGAGAGTTTGTTGAATAAATTGAGGAAGCATAACTTTTTGATCCTAGTTTCAGTGGGAATCCTTTAACTTAGAATAGGGGCAACGTCTATGAATGCTTTGACTGAATTCTCCTTAACACTTACTAGTTTACTCAATTCCATCATACTTCTATACAACACCTCTCCTAGATTTGCTCTGACCATGCTCCTCTACTTGTTACAATTTATCAAATTCAGAGACCTATCAACCATAGTTTCAGATTCTTGAAATGTGGACTAAGCACCATCATATTGAGTGTCTTCAAAAAGCTTGGCAAACTGAAGATAATGACCCTTGGAGTAGATTGTGGTTACTTCATAGAAGCCTCACTAAAGCAATCAAGAAAAGAAATTGGGATGTCTTTGGTAACAACCACCAATAGATTGACCTTCAAGAACAAAGGGTAATTAGTCTTGAGAACACTTGCATTGCAAATTCAACCAAGAATAATGAGGAAGAGCTCCACCAGGCACAACTCATCTTAAGCGAACTCATTGATATGGAAGAAGAATTCTTGGCACAAAGGGTTGCGTTACCAATCTTAAAAAGGAGATAAGAATACTAAATATTATCATGCATGCATAAAAAAGAAAAAGGAAGTTCAAAACCATTACAAAGATTAAAAGTCAGTAAGGCTGGTTAACTACCAAAGGAGATATCATTAATAATGGCATTAGCTTTTTCCAAAATATCTTTCAAGAAATGGATATTCATCTAGATATCTTCAACAGTGGTCTTTTCATCTCCAATAGGATTTGTACTAATTACCTAGATCTAGCCTACATCCCTGATGAAGAGGAAATCCAGATTTGGCTTAACTCAATGAATGGAACCAAAGTTACAGGACCTCATGGGTATACTATACACTTCTACCAACATTACTGGGATTGGATTAAACAAGATATTACTAGAACCATACAAGCCTTCTTTATGGGCAAAGATGTCCATAAATGTTTTAGCCCTCATCCATCACCCTCATACCCAAATCACATAATAGCTTCAAATGGGAGGATTTTTGACTAATCAGCCTTTCTACCATCATCAGTAAACTAGTCAGTAAAGTTATTGCCAGTCGAACACATTCACTCCTCCCATGCCTCATTCAAACTAACCAAACTGCATTAATTAAATGGAGGAATATAATTGATAATATCTTATTAGGCAAGTGCTTACCCAAGACATTGACAGGAATTGTAGAGGTGGCAACATGATTATTAAGCTAGACATAAAGAAGGTATTTGATACCATAAATTGGAAATTTATATTGGCAACACTGAGAGTAAGACATTTCCAAGAAAATTTTTATGAATTGGTATCTGGGCTTCTTTCCAATAATCATTACTCTATCCTTATCAATGGTGAATCCCATGGTTATTTTCAAGCTACTAGATGCATAAAGCAAGATGATCCCCTTTTCCCATCCCGCTTTATACTTGCTTTTGATTAAATATCCAGACTTTTGGACATTGAATATGTTAATTCTCTTGCTATCTTATACAAATCCAAAGGAAACATTCCCATCATTTGGTTTTTGTCGATGGCCTTTTTCCTTTTTGTAATGGATCCAAGAGATCTATCAAAAGAGTTATGCAAACACTATCAACCTTTAAGGAGATCTCAGGGTTGACATTTAATAGATCCAAATGCATGTTCATTTGGGGGTGAGGGGAGGGGGGATTGAATTGGATTTTAAAAAGGAATTTCAAAAATTTAATTTCATATAAAACTTAAATATTTAATAATAATGCTTTAGATAAATGAAACAACAGAAAAATAATAGAAGAAAAGTAAAGCAAGAGAACACAATGATTTTTACGTGGTTTGACCAAACCCCAAAAACTGGCTTATGTCCACGCCTAGCCACCCAGGCTAGGAATTCACTTAACCAAAGTTGGCATTACAACAAATCTCCCGTACTCTCCTTCACAGGAAAGCACAACCCAACACATACTCTCCTTGACGGGCAAGTACAACCCAATACATACTTTCCTTAACGGGCAAGTACAATCCAACAAGAAATCAAGATAAGGAAAAGAGAAAGATACAAGTCTAACTCTCAATTTAAAATATTTTTGCACTTAAAACCCAATCTATACTAATATTAAGGAAATTGAATATTAATGAAAAAGAGAGCTCACTTTAACTTTAAATGAAATTAAAATAAGATCTTTAATCAAATGTTTAATGCAATTAAGTAACTTAATATTGCTTGAATGATCTTTAAAAATTTTGAAATAATTTTCTTGAATGACTTTGAAATGCAAACTAAAATGCAATCACAAAAACTTTACTTTGAATTCCTTTTCACACAAGCTAACTTTTATTCAAATGATAAATGTATTTGCAATTAGAATAACTCAATAATCACTTGAATAAAGATTTGAATAATATCACATGAACACTATCACATAAGATATGCATAAATTAATTGAATACAAGTAATCAACAAGCACTAAATAATTTATGCAATATGTGGTGTGGTTGGCCAAATGGAGAAAGAGATGAAATAAGATGTTAAGCACAATCAAATTTAATCAACCTATATGAAACTTTAAGCCAAAAGGATAAATAATAAATATTTAAATGATTATGCACTTAGGAAATTAAAAACTTTTAAAAGAGACTTCAGCCAAACAAGTAACAAAAGGAATATTCAATGATTAAACACAAAATAAATTTATTTTGTTATGTTAGCTTTAGACTAAACAAGAAATCAAAAGATTATCAAGTAGTTAAGTCTACACAAAATGATCTTCTTATGTTTGTTCTTGGCCAAAAAAAATTTAAGATTATGTCATGAATGAACACAAGAAAATTTATATGACCTTGTAAACTTCAAAGTGAAGAAGAAATAAAAGAAGTTTAAGAACTTAACACCTTAGAAATTCAACACCAAGGAATTGATATTTTTGGCAAACGGAGGAAACACTCCAAACCTTAACTTTTACCAATCAATCTTCAAGCCAAATAAATGTCCAAGGGAAAGGGAAGAATGATGAGAAATTCTTGCACTTGGATCACCAAAAATCTCCAAGAATTGCTTTAGCAAGGATTAGCCAAGGATGAGCAAGAGATCAATAAAGAGTTTTTTTTTTTGCTTTTTGGAACCTTTTTCAAGTTGAAACAAGGCTCTTAAATAGATGAGGGAGGAGTCTAGGGTCGGCCAAAAACTGATCCAATGAGATGAAAATTGATTTGGCATAAATTTGAATTTCAAATTCAAAGGAGAATGGATCAACCAAAAAGATCTTCCATAAGCTCCATTACAAATTTGTTTAAACCCAATAAGGAATGTTTGGTATGTGATTCATGACTAAGGATAGAGGAATTCTCATAGGAAATTCAGCCAAGGATATTTAAACATGAAGGAGGGAGTTTTGAATAAAATTAATCTATGGAAAATCCATTCAAGGATTTCAACCAAAAGGGGTTTCCTAAAATAGGAAAATCCTCATATTGATGCATGAATCAATTTACATAAAGGTTGATTATATTCTATACTTATGAATGTTTAAATAATATATAAATTTATTTAATTTAAAGCATAGTGGCTGGCCTCCCTTAAACTTTTCTAAAATAGGTCAAATTGAAAAAAAAAACATTATTTTGAAAAAGAGGGCTGATTTGAATTTAAATTTAAAATACCTTGTAATAGATTAATTAGGCTCTAAATAATCATAATTAATCATGCTTAGGATGTTCAACATATTCCATAAAAAATTATTTTATTTAGCAAGTACATGCCATGCATGAAGAAGTTTGAATTAAAGAATAATTCAAAATTAATTAAAATTTAAAAATTCAAATAAATAAAATTTAAAAATATGAAAAATGAGAGATAATATTATGAAAATATTTTGAATGAACTTCACATAATTTATTACACAAAATGCATTAAAAAATTCAGCTAAAATAATGTTAAGATGAAAATGATAATAGGAGAGAGAAGAATAAATAATAAAAGAGAGAATAAGAGGAAAAAAGGATAATTTTGGGATAATTCAATTTTCATGCACTAAAAATTATGAATGGCATGAAAATGATTTAATAAAATTTAAACATAATTTATCTTGCTTGAACATACATTTAATGGAACTTATTTCATGCATTTAGTTCATACTATTCAAAATGAATGACTTAATGAATAATTGTAATATAGGAAAATATAAATAATTTTAGAATGATGAATATAAAAATGAATGAATCATTTATTTGAATTTAGTAATATTTTCATTTTCCTTAATATAGTAATTCCTAGAAAAATTTTCACCCATTCCATGTCCACCAACTTTAGTAATTTGATATAACTAAAGAACCAGGAGCTGAAGAATTTTTCTTGCACACTTGAATTTAACTTGAGTAGTAGCATTTGAACATGTGTTTATTATCATCAAAACCAATCTCATATGAGATGAGGCTCATGAAGTCAATAATAAAATGGATCGAATCATATACAAGGTTCTCATCCTCTCAACTCCCATTCAAATATTTGGGTGTCAACATTTACAAAGGGGGGAATATGACTAAGTATTATAATGGAATCATCAAATCAGTGCAAGATAGGATCAACTCTTGGGAAAACATGTTTTTATCATCAAGGGGAAGAATCACCATATTACAAAGCATTCTTTGCTCTCTTCCACTTTATACACTCCAAAAAATGTCATTACCTTCCACTACATAAACAAAGATTGAAAGATTGTTTAACAAGTTCCTTTGGAGAAGGTGGAAGGACACACCACCTTGGGCTAGCTAGAGGAAGCTTTGTAAGCCGAGGATTACTAGTGGCCTAGAATTCTACTCATTCTTTGACACTACACAAATTATCATGCTGAAATTGTGGATCAAATTCAGATAAAAAGAATTATTGTGGACTCAATTCATCTTCAATAAATACTACAAAAGAATCATCCAACCATAGTAACTCCCAAGAATTATGATTCTAGCATTTGGAGGAACATGCTGAAATCTAGGAACCTTGTTGAAAGCCAAATCTTTTGGCAGTTGGGGGAAGGTTCCATCAGCTTCTCTAAATTGGTGGCCTATTACCTGAATGCACAACCCAACCCATTAATGAGGCAATCCTAGTTTTTCAATTCTAGAGTAATGGTAGCTGGAACCTTCCAATGCTTTCTCTATACCTTCAAGATAATTTGGCAAAGAAAATTATAAGAATTCTATTAATGCACGTTCCAAGGATCAACTTGTTCTAAAATGCACAAAGGGTAACTCCTCTTTATCTACCCTCCAAATAGTCATATACAATGGCTTCTTGTTCTTTGGCATGTTGCTCTTAAACCATCCATATCCTTTTTGTGTTGGGAACTTCGGTATAATTTAATCCTGACTGATAATATCCTCAAACTCAAAGGCCTCAAACTCATATCCATTTACCATTTATGTGGACAAGATCAAGAAGAATTACACATTTATTTGTTAAATTCCCAATTAGCAATCAGTGTGGACAAAACTTTATAATAAATTCCATATAATCATATGTGAGGATAATTCAATTCAAGGTATTCTTCAAGATTGGTTCTTATCCAATACGCATAGCACAAAAAAACTATAAAAACATTATCCCCCTCATCACTTTTTGATTCATTTGGATGATAAGGAATTCCATCAAACATGATAACCAACACTTTGGTAAGGATAAGATCACAACCAGTATTCAAAAATGCTTCTCAAGTTTGGAAAATTCTAACATGCTTTGCAACCAAATTCAAAATAGGATGAAGGCTAAGAAGTCCCCTATCCTTGTGTACTAGAAATCGCATGATGTTGGGTGTATTAAAATCAATATTGATGGTAGATTTAGACTTGATATCCATACTACTGGAATTGGAGGAGTTTTTCAGACTCATGCTAGTGTTTGGATACTCTCTTTCTCCATCCCTTGTTTTGCAACTAATTCCCTTCAATCTGGGATCTTAGCTTGCCTCATAGCTCTCAAGCTTGCAGCTTCCATTCAAATGTATAATATTTAGATCAAAACTAATTTGATGGACCTTTATAGAATCATTCAGGTGGAAATTCCCTGTCCTTGACACAACATTTACTCTATGAGGATCATTGCCTTCTTTTTAAATCACTACAAATTTAAAGTCAGCTTACTTCTTTCATTTTAAATCATTTCCTCTTTTTTAAATCGCCTAATGTTGGGTGTATTAAAATCAATATTGATGGTAACTTTAGGCCTGATAGCCATACTGCTGGAATTGGAGGAGTTTTTCAGACTGATGGTGGTGTTTGCATACTCCCTTTCTCCATCCCTTGTTTAGCAACAAATGCCCTTCAATCTGAGATCTTAGCTTGCCTCACAACTCTCAAGCTTGTAGCGTCCATGCAAATGTATAATATCTGGATTGAAACAAATTCAATGGACTTTTATAGAATCATTCAAGTGGAAACTCCTTGTCTTTGGCACAACATCTACTCTATGAGTATCATTGCATTTTTTTTAAAATCACAACAAATTCAAAGTCAACTATATTCCAAGGGAAAATAATCAATCGACCAATTTCCTTGCAAAATCTAGCTTAAAATTGGAACACTCTCTTGTCTACAAAAAACCCCCTCCTTTTATCTTGAATGCTTTACATGGGGATCAATTGGGTTTACCTTACATTTGAAAGTTCAAATGATGTTGCACTTTCTTTTCATGTTTTTGTAATCCTTTTGCTATTTAATGGAAGAATACTAGCAAAAAATGCTTATATACTAATTAAAATAAGTGATTGCATTATTTTTATGTCCCTATATTATTGCAAAACTTAAAAATTATATGAATATATATATATATATATATATATATATATATATATTGACCTCATTTTTAGAATGAGCTCTCAACACCTCCATCTTAGGCTTAGGATTTCTCTTATACTTTAAGAGTTCCTTAGTCTTAAGATGCATCTAGTGATTAGGTGGACACTCCAACCTAACCCTAGAAGACTTAGAAGAGTTAGCCATAGGAGTAGGTCATGCCTTAGGAGTGTTAGGAAAATCTCCTACCCTTTAGCCTAAACCATTCCTCACTTCCCTTCTTTCAAGTCAACCTAAAATCAATTCCATTTGATTTTCTCAAACTCAAATCAATTCCATGATTGAAATACATGATTGAAACCCATGATCAAAATCCATGAAAATTCCTAAGTTCAAATTTCCTAAGTATTTAACCCTTTCTTAAGGACTTACCCAAAATTGTGATCTAAACCTATTCAAATCTTTGATATTTTCTCATGACCAATTTATATTATCATTTATATTTACATTTATAAATGAAATATAAATTTAAATCCATCAAATCAAATTCAAAATTCAAAATCAATTCATGAAATTTCCTTAAGTCCCTTTAATTTTCAATTAAAGGACTTAGCCAAAATCAACTCCAAAGCTTGATCAAACCTATTCAAATCCATGGGATTTTCTTAAAACTTGTTTATATCCTCATGTATATACACATATGTATAAAAGGAAAAAATTAAATTCCAAATTAAAAAGGCTTGAAATTCCCTTAAATCCCTTAATTTTTCATTAATGGATTTAACCTAAACTTTGATCGTCACTTCAAATTCATGGGATTTTCTCAAAATCAATTTATATCCTCATTTATATTCTCATATATAAATGAAATATAAATATAAATCAATCAAATCCAATTCAAAAAAAATTAAATTAAATTTTAAATTAAAAATTCCCTTAAATCTTTTAAATTCCCTTTAATAGATTTAACCCAAATCATGATTAAACTCTTTCAAATTCTTGAAATTTTCCCATGATCAATTCATATTCTCATTTATATTCACATATATAAATAAAATATGAATCCAAACATTCAAAACCAACTCAAAAAATCAAACTCAAATCAAATCAAAATAAAATCTAAGCCTTTCAAGACAAAATCTTGAACTTAGCCAAATCACTTTCAAATCAAGACAAACTCTTGATTTTCTCTCATGGTTCAATCAATCCTACAATCATGAGCTTATATGTAAATCTAAATCCCAATCCTTCAATCAAAACCTAAATAAAAAACCAAACCCAAAACTCCTTCATATTCTTCCTTTGAATATGAAATTTTTAAATGGATCAAAATCCATTTGACTTCAAACCACTTGTAAATGGATTTATATTTCAATCATAAGTCTATATACAAGATCAATCAACTTCAAATCAAGCTTTCACCAAGCCATTTGACCCACTTAGGCTCACTTGACCCAAAGTGACCTAAAGTACCATTATGAGCCAACTTTTGATCCTAATCAAATTGGATTGAACCAAACTCAATATCCTTCCTATCATGATCAACAATCATCTTGGGATGATCAATCAATCAAATTGGATCAAACCAAGTCAAACCTAAGGGTTGAGCAAGTCAACACTTAACCTAAAATGAAACCTAATATGACAAAATACACCATAGGCCAAATTGATTGAGACCTTTTATCTAGGTTCACTCATGACCTATGTTTGAACTTGACCAAGCCAACATTTGAGCCTAACCTAACCCATTTGGCCCACTTGACCCAAGTTGACCCATTTTGACCTAAAGGGCCAAAATGCGTCAAAACTTGATCTAAGCCAAATTGATTGAAACCAATGGGTCAAGTCCAAACCAAATCACTTGTGGAACTTCACCAAAGCCTCAATTGGCCAACTAGACCCAACCTAGCCCAATTGACCTTAGACCTAACATGACCTAAAGGGGTCATGTTGAGCCAAAATTGAACTTAACCCAAATTGATTGGAAACAAATATACGAATCCACTCCATATGACCAACCAAACCTAAACCTTACCTTGACCTAACCCAAATAGGTCAAATGGGTTAAATAGGTCAACTTGACCCATTTGACCTAAACGAGTCATATGAGCCAAAACCTAATCTATACCAAATTGAGCCAAACCAAAGGCACCAAAATATTTCAAATGGTCATATGAACTTAACCCAACTCTTGTTTTGACCCAATTTGACCTATTGGTCAACTTGACCTAAGTTGACCCATTTTTGACCTAAATGGGTCAACATGAGCCAAACCCTATCAAATGGATTCCAAATCCATTGAAACTTAGCCCAACCTATTTTCTCAACATACCAAACTAACCCAAATTGAAAAAAATAATAAAATGGCCATTATACCTCTAGGGCATAGAACAAATTTTGGCCTAGCCCATGGGTATTTTCTTCATGCACTCATCACAATCACTTGAGGCTCTCCTAAAATCTCAAGGGGACCTAGTGATGAGTGGTGCACCCAACCCAATGAGTTTGGGTCAACCCATTTGGCCCATGGACCAAACCCGACCACCCATGACCAAATTGAAATTTCAAACTCCCCCCAAAGCTCAATTGGATGCACATGGGAGTTAGCCTCCACTCCCCTGACCAAACCGACCATGTGCACACCTCTAACAGCCAAAACAACCCATCTCATTGTGTCAATTGGATCAAAATGGCAAGCTTATGCTCGGCCATCTGATTGCCATAGGGGGAGATATAGTCCCCCTAATCCACTAAAATTTTCATTCACACTTGATCGATTGGAGCTTAGAGAGAGTTAGCAACCTTCACAGAGCTTTCCTAAGGCCCCTAGAGAGGATCTGGATCTTGTTTTCTTTGGTTTTGCACAGTGCAAAATAGGGGAGCTCACCTTGATTTCCAATTTTCTCTACACTTGATCCCACTTAGTTTCCTACTACACTCATCATCCAAGGACCAATTCAAGCTTGCCTAAGCATCCAATTGAGTTCTAGAGGAAAGGGGAAGATCAATATGATCAAAACTGCAAGGGTAGTGAAGAAGTGTTGGTCCACCCACTCATCACTCAACCTCAAGAGCTAGGAACTTTAATAGGCTTCATCTCTACTAGATGAAGCTACCTCATCGATCCCCCGCACCAGTGATCACCTCCGGCGAGGTTAGTGAATTTCTGACCACTTAGGTAAGGGGTGTTGGTCCTTTGTGAAAGAAATTTCCATTTCATGTAAATCCACCATTGGATTGGCCGCTTTGGTCCTTTACATGGCGTGGGTTGAGTCTTGAATGAATCCATAAAGAATCAGGCTCAGATCTCCCCTGGGATTGTGAATGGTTCACATTAATCCTCAAGGAAGAACTCAGCCCATCTCAGCTGTCCATCCGCACATTTTTAGATGGACTGCTGAGATTATTTCTTACATTTTAGAAATTAATCCTCAATTTAAAATCACGGGTGTATCCTCAATCGTCTGATATTTGATCGGACGGCTAAGGATAAAAATGCATGCACCACCGCCATTCCCCTCATGCGATAACTTAAGTATGGGGCTCACAGCGCAATGCGTATAAAGTGCACTGACTGCCGCCACCACGCATCGCGCTGTGAGCAGGTGTTAGGTTAGGATTAGTTAGGGATTATTCCTAATTTCTAATTAATTCAGAAACCTTCAAAAAATCATAACTCAACCTAGAGAAATTAGAAAAATATAAGAAAAATGATATGGATAGATAAATTCATCTAGAATATTTTAAAAATAATTTCAATGTATTTTGATTTCCTTTTTTCTCTGAATTTGGGTTTTCTTTGGGAATATTAATTAGCTAATTACTTTTTAATTAAGCCACCAATTAATCTCAAATTTCTAGGGTTCATTTTAGGGGATGACCTCTACCTCCTCTAATTTTTTTGAGATTTATTGAGCCCTTGATTAGGAAAATTGCTAGCTCATTGTCTAATTACCCCCTTCATGTAATTAAGGGTAATTAAGGTATAATTAGTGGATTTTTCTTATGATTAAGTTAGATTAAGGTTAAATCAAGTGAGTAAGGGTTTTATGGAATAATTTCAAGGTATTTCTCTAAGCTATTCCTAAACCCCTTTTCTTTCCTTAATCCCTTCTTAATTAAGGGTTAATCTATTAATTATCCCTTTAAATAATTTTAAAAAAATTCTAAAAGTTTCTAGAACTTAACTAATCTACCTTGGGTAGATGCTTAGGTGTTTAATAGCCTAAGTCTAATTAAGAAAATTAAAACCCCTTTCATAAGTGTGAAAGGGTGTTTTAAAAGTACTTAAGTTAAAACCCCTTAGCTTAATTAACTTTGTGAGGCAAATTGCATTAGGCCTTTTCATTACTAGGTGCATTGCAAATTTACATACCTTGTGGGTTTTATGTCATCTCATTGGCTCATAATTACTTAGTTAATTTTTCTAAGGTGGTGTAGGTAAGGGTTAATTAAGTCACTTAATGCATACCTTAGCCTAATCAACACTTAAAAATAGATTTAATTAATTAAAAATTAAACTAAAAATACAAAAAACATGTGAGAATGGGTTAGGAACAACAAACTTATCTCACCATTTTAAAATTAAATTAAACTTCAAATAAACAAAAATCATTTTTGAAATTCACTTTGATTTATTCTAAGTTTTCCTATTATTTAAGAATGTATTTAGGAATTAAGTAAAGTGATTTTGTTTACATGTTTACATTTATTTAGATATTTCTCAATATGTTAAATTGTATTCCATGTGGTTTATCCATGATTTCATGTCTTCAAAGTTTTAAAATGAAATTGTTTACTTTATGTCAAATGTGCATATGTTGTCTAAAGTAAATATGAGTGACTTTTATCACTACTAAATCTAAAGTATTTTCAAAACCTATAAATGAAATATCAAATCTGAAACTGTGTTATTCATATCTTAATTATTAGCTTGCATGTGATGAATTATAAAGTCATGTTTAGTGTAGCCTTTTCCTTCCTTTCTTATGTTTGCATAGTTTTGAATATGGGTTGGTAAGATGTAGGGTTCATTTGAAAAGAACCCAACACTTACTTAATTCCAAACCATATCCACCTCTATACTCTCACTTAAGGAGGATTGCTTATACTTTCATGAATAAATTGCATAAACATAAATAAAACTTTTAAACAACTTTTGCATATTCTTTTTCCATTTCATTTCCTTTATATGTATGTTAGTACTTAATGAAAGTGGTATATTAGTCTGGACAACCCTGAGGTTACGAGGCTTTAAGTAGCCCTAAGCAGGTCTTGTACCTTACACCTCTGGTTAATAATCGTGTTGTACTCACTTATGCCTTTCTTACTTTCATGCATGTATGTGAAATTTTGGATAAGGAAAATCATTTCTACTTAAGAAAAATCATGCATCTAAATCATCTAAATTTTCTTAAATGAGTTACTTAGCATGCATCATAAAGTGCATTAATTATCTTCATTTGCATGTATAAATATGCTTAGGGTCTATCCATATGCATGTTATATATGTTGGGAAAGAATTGAAGTAATGTATGTTATGTGAATTTTGATTCATTTTTCTTAATCTTAAAATGCCTTTCTTTTTGGATATGTTTGTTTAGAGTTGATCTAAACTTAGGATTAATTAAAAGATGTAATTAAAAAATTCACCTAAATGAAACTAAAATGTGAACTTACCTTAGAGATTACTTAAGGATTAGGGAAGGAAAGAGAAGTCCTCTTCTCTTTCTCTCTCTTTATAACTTAGTAATTAATTATAGGTTTCACTTGAACCAAATTAAAACATGAAATAAAAATAACCCAAAGTCACTAAACAACTTAAATGAAACCCTTGAACATGTCTTTCACACTTAGAAAATTTGAACCTAAAATCCTAAGCTAAGCATACCACACAAACCTTCAAAGCACACACATTAGCTTAAGTCACCACCTCTAGCTTTAGGTTAGGTCGGTGCATGATTTGATGTTATATTTTATTTTGTGATGAATATTTTAGACTATATGTTAGGGTGTATGCTCGTAGAATGAATGGTAGGACGTGTTTAGTCTAATAGTTCTTTTTATACAGGGGATTGTGCTAAAGGGGCGTTATCATAAATAAAAATATAAATACTTCTTGCTTGCAGGTGCTTATACCCCTTAGCATAATCCATAGGTCAGGTGGACTTAGTCACCCATGTGTGGGGTGATAAGCCCAATATACATATTTAGGATTTGTGTTGTGTGATTTGACTAACCCTTATTTTGCAGGTGTTAGGTAGATTTCCTTTTTCCCTTTTCATGTAAAAATGTATATATTTAGGATGTTGGAATGATTTGTTATAGAGGATTAGGATGAACATTGGTCATAAGATCCTATCTTATGCACCATGTGAAGCCTTGGAGCATTTACCATTCAACCATCCAAAGAAAGATCCAAAGAAGAAATGAAGAAAAGAAAAGAAAGAAAGAAGAAAGAAGAAAGAAGAATAAAGCTTGAAGACCCCCATAACAATGAATTCCTTTACTTAAATTGTAATTTAATTTATTTATAATCTGGGTTGTATAAGGGTAGAGCTCGGTTACCCAATTTGATATTTTTGGGTTTGTGCGATGATGCCCGACCACAAACGACCATTTATTCTTTTTGCGCTAGTTTTATAAATTGATTGATGTTTGTTTAACTTGTCCATTAAGTGGCATACTTTTCCTAATTTCTTCCTTGCTTTACTTATGGCCTAGATGTGGATTAGGCTCTTTAGGCAAAAATAAATCTTTTACCCAACTTAATAATTCAAATTAAAACTAAATAACTCATAACCTCACCTAAAGCCTACAATTAAAATCAAGATAAAATAATTAGAAACCCCTTAGCTGGATGAGTTCTTTTCTTTATAATATCATGCACAATAGCATCATATTTCACTCTTGATTGGAGGGCTTCCATCTTTTCCAGAGAACCCAGCTTGACCTTTGAGGGCTGTGGTGGAAACTCACCTCCTAAAATTCTAGCTGATTTTGGCTAATAATGTTCTTTCTCATGCATTAGTCATAAAGTCCTATTATCCTGAGTCAAAATTGATTGTCCAAAAATGAAATAAAATGAACTTTAGGATAATAGGACTTTTTTGACTAATGCAAACCAATCGATTGTCCAATTAAGAGTTATTATCAAAGCCAAAATGTTCATTAGTCATAAAAGTCCTATTATCCTGAGTCAAAATTAAATTTAGGTCATTTGAAGCATATCCCTTTACATGATCTAGTCTCTTTAGGGAGTGAGTTTAAGGACTTAGCTTCTTTCTAAATAAAAATAGTCTAACTATCTTGCATAAGCATAAAGACTTGCCTACATGTATTTAAAATCATAGGATTTAAAATGGAGGAGTTAGTTGGCCAATCAAGTCCAAGCTATCGGGTGGTTTGTCCTCTCTTGTGGAGGCAAAAAATTTACCCTTTTTCACCTTAGATTTAGGTTATGCTTTCGACCCTCGAAGCTCCCTAGATTTAGGTTCTGAGGTTGCTTTTCCCTTTTGTGGGCCATAAGCATAATTCCTCACCACTTAGACATTTCCTTAATATTGTGTTAAGGAATCTTAAGTCCTAAAATTCTAATGAAAATATAACTCAAACAAGCTAAATAAATTTTTAAAGAGTAAAGCCCAATTTTAGGATAGTTTGAGATGCTCGCTAGGTTTCCTAGCATTGCGAGCATCTCCTACTTAATCCCATTTTGGCTTCGATAATAACTCTCCCTTTTGATCAATCCAATTTTATCTTCAAAAATACAAACCAATCGATTGATATTCCTTCCTATTGAAATCTTCAAAGACAATGATCATTTACCTTAATGGAGAGTTTTCTTAAGGGATCCCGTCCCTTAGGATGTAATTAACTATGGGGGCTTGTCCCTATAGGGAACTTAATGAACTTGATTTAAAGTAAACCCTGTTTTACTTTTTCATGTAAAGTGGGGGAAGAATCTATGGTACATATGCAGACCCATCATCCTTAAGAGTCCTTATTAAGGTGATTGGTTCCATTAAAGGGTAGTGACTTCTATCTCTCAAGATAGTACACCTGAATAAGTACATCTGCAGATCTGCGTAGCATCTTACCAAGACAAATTTCCACATATATAATTTTTCCTCTCCTTTCACCATAGATTTGAAGGCGACTCTATATGTGTGTGGGAATTTTTCTCCATAATATATATAAGACTTCATTGCTTCTCTCTTTATTACACTTAATTTTAAGATTACAATTGGCTAGACCACAATTAATCAAAGTACTAGGAGAAAGCATAACAACATAGTAATTCATAACACAAAACATTTACTTTAAACTTCATAAAATATTATAAATAATAAATAATAAAAAGTTCAATAAATCAAGAGTACATCATATTAGCTACTCATTTGTAAAAGACGGAATATCAATAACTCATAAATGTAGAAGATCATCAGGAATAATAAAGATTAAGGAAAGATAAAATTGAGTAATAATCATTAAGTTTTTTGTACTTCTATCCCTTGACTTCCTTTCTAATTCTCCTCTTTTAGATATACTCTTTCTCCATTCTCTACAATGAATAATATAAGGACTTCATAATTACTACACACTTACAGTACCACTTGTAGTCTCACTCTCAAAGTGACCCTCTACTACACATGTTAGACTCATACTCATACACTAATACATGAGATACACAATTTCAAAAATTATTTCTCAATGAACATTAAGGCCTATTTATAAGTGCATCATCCTTCTCTCAATTGTCCCACATGTCCTCTCTACAAATTTCCAAAATTGCACTTAAAACTCCCCGAATCGACTATTAAAATTGCCTCAAACTGCATTTGTTGGTTCGTAGTGGCATGGTGTCATATTATAGTGCATAGGCACTATATTTTCTATCATTTTAGGGCATTGGCATTTTAGTGCCCATGCGCTATACTTTTTGTCTTTATGTTTAGGGTAGGAAGATTATGGAGTGACAGTACTAGTTCTTCAACGCCAAGGCGCTCTAGTCACTATCTTCAAGCATGTTTAGGCTTCTTCAAGCAACATAATGTTGCTATTTGTAGTGTCATGGCACCATGATTACTATCTTGATGTTTAAATATCTATAAATACAACGCCTCGATGCTGGATATTTTACCTCTAATCCAAAATTCTTTAAATATACCGCCATAATACTGGTCTTGAAACTTTTGATTTTCTTTCTTTATTGCTTTATATGAAACTGTTCTATCAAAAATAATAAAAATAACCACAACTTAATATTAATTAAATAAAAATATACATATTAAAACATGTAAAATTAACTAAGTTCACGTACTTATCAAACACTCCTAAATTCAAACTAGTACTTGTTCTTCAGTAATCCCATAAATCATTAAATTTATTTAATAGCATTTTTTTAGAATTTAAATTTATTAAATAATATTTTTAATTTAATCATATTCTTGCATATTTCATTATTAAATATAAAAAATAACTAAACTATTATAGCCTAACTTCCTACATAAATTACAATTTTCTTTGAATTAAGTTTCTTTTGTGTTCAGTAATAACATAGTTGATTCCTATAAATTTTAGCCAATAGATTGCTATAAATAGTTATCAATTATTATCACAACATGAATTCCTCTCTTATATTCAAAGCATATAAATTCATTGATTTGCTTAGATTATAAGAGAATTTTAAGTATTATTATTATATGATACTTACTCTCAAGTGTTTTCTTCTTTTAGTTTAATTCTCTTTCTCTCTCTCTCCCTCTCTCTCTCTCTCTCTCTAGACCAAGAATTTATATTGTTATTGAATTTTATTTTTTATTTTTTTGTATCTCTAATATCAATTCAAATAAATTATTAATTTCACTATATGTGTCAATTTTTAATTGACACTAATCATAATTCATAATTATTTTAAAATAATAATAATAATTTTGAGTTATAATATAGCAACCAACAAAATTCATAAAGAATTTCTTATGCGTGGTATGTGTGTGTGTGAAAATTCCTAATTCATTAGAAATTATTAATTATTATAAAAATTTTTAGTTATTGATAGTGTAGGTTATATTTCAATAGTTAATAACTTAAATATAAGGCATACACGTTCAAGTTTTCAAAAATAACATACAATTTAGTAAAGACAAGTAATATTAAGAATATATAATTTTACTAAAGATAAAAGATTACAAATAGGCTATAACATTGCTCCACTACCTATTACAATGCCAAGGTGCTACACATAGATGCATAAGAAATTTTAAAAACAAAACACATGTAACTCCCCCAAACTTAATTTTTATAGTACATTGAAATAGAAATTCAACATCATAAACAAAGAAATGAGTCACAAAATAAAATAAAATAACAAAATTAAAAAAAGGAACTCCTCAATCTTCATCCTCCTCCTTTTCTTCTTCTTCTTCTTCCTTTCTACTTCCTCAGCTGCTTGACTCTAGAACTATTATGTGTAAGGAAATATACATGATCAGGACCTACATTTAGTTGGCAGTTATGGAACATGTGTGCTAAGGCTGAGTTATACTCTACCATTAAGAAAATTTACTATTATTGCTACTCTACATAATGATCAAACTTTATCCTCTTCTCCTGCTACAACCTAATGCTTTTTTCTTCCCTATGCTACAAATTATACCCTTGTTCACTGAGATCAAGAAGCTACTCAGTCATGATATTAGAGTATCAAGGTCTAGAGAGTGGTGTGCATGAACTCCCACAAGACTCATACTTAGATCTAAGAGCTATAATCCTCTCTCTAATTGAATGAGCCCTAAGAAATAATTTCTTTTCATTGAGATCTCCTAAAGCCCTTGTTGAAGTGCAAAGTTGATATATGAATTAGGGGTGCCCAAAACCTACAACAGTACTACCCAAAGTCATATTCAAAGTAGTATTACGAATAATCCCATCTATATCTATAGACAACCCTTTTTGAATAGCAAAATTAAGGATAACCCTATCCCTAGTCATCTTATTGGCATTCCCACTTGGCTTTAACTTGGTAGATATGAAATAATGTCAAGCCTTATGTTCACGACCATCCCAATAATAGGAAAGTATCTGTAGTAAAGAACCTAATGGTTTCATCAAAATCAGGGTGATCATTGTAATATGTAGTAAACTAAACATTTTCTATATCTTTAAACTTATACATCCTATTTTTGGTAGCATAAAGCTAACCCATTACCCTTTCTCAAAAACTCTAAAATCTTTGTGCTTCTTAGCATTGGTAAAGAACTATCTAGCTATATAAACTATACATGCAACAACTTCATAGGTTAAAATTTTCAACCCCTTTATGTAATAATACTATATATTTTTTCCCAAGACTTAAAAATCACCATCTAATGAATAAGATTTTTATGGATCAAAATAATTGCATACCTATGTCCACATATGCACTAACAAATTTCATAGAGTCATTGGATACAACCTTTTTTTGTTTTAGTAATGCTTTTGATCCACATTTTAGATGGAAGAGGTTACTAAAAATAGCAAAAAAACTCTAAAGCCTTAGAGCTTAAAAAATGAACATTAAAACTTTAGCAAGGAATCTATTTATAAAATCAAATAACATGTGATGTTAGACTAGTGCCTAGGCACTGTCAATACTATCTTGCATTCTAAAATGTAGCACCTCAAAGCTATTTAACAATCCTTAGGCACTGATAAAATAATAAAAATGGTATAAATTCAAGTCAAAAATAGTAAATACATCACTAAATACAAACCAAAATCTATGATTATAGTAGAAAATTAATGTTAGCTATTGGATGCATTGATGGAGCATCATGATGCTAGTCAACTATATCTAGGTGCTCTACCTACTTTGTCCTAATACTAATAATTATGTATATTGGTTTCCCATAGTTGAACTAACTGTTGACTGGCACGATGGTGCAAGTCAACCCAACACCACGACGCTCTAACATAGTCAAATGACACATGGAAATTTTTTATAAATTTAACCAAATATGCATTGAACACAACTACTACCATGGGACTGATATATTAGAGTTTAGGAGCTACAAACAAATTTAAAAAATTTTTACAATTTTTTAAAAATCACACAACATATAAGCAAATACACTACATAACAAATAGATAAACCATGGGTTACCTTCTAACTTACACTTGGTTTATAGTCCTCAGTCTGATTAAGTCATATGATAATCCTCTTTAAGACAAATGGAGCTAATCCCCTAAACTAGTGCTTAAATATTTAATCGTTTACCTTAAAAATATTCTTTTGAGTTTTCAAAATTTGAATATCCACATCACTATGTGGGTAAGATTTACAAACTAAAAATGGCCTTAACCATCTAGACTTTCATTTTCTAAGAAAAAAATTTAACCTAGAATTATATAATAACACTTATTACACAGCCTCAACTTACTTTTTAAGATGCTTATTATCATGCCATCTTTCAATTAATTCTTTATAAATCGTAGCATTTTCATAAGCTCCTAATCTAATCTCATCTAATTCATTTTATTCTAAGCCTTTTATCCTTTACATTCTTCATATCAAAGTTTAACTTTTTGATGTCCCAATATACTTTATGTTCCAATTCTAAGGGTAAATGATAAGCTTTTCCAAATAATAATTTATAAGGAGACTTGCCAATTAAAGTCTAAAATGCTATCTTATAGGCCCATAGCACATCATTCACTATATTTGATCAATATTTTATAGCTGAACTTGTAGTATTTTCTAAAATTCTTTTTAATCTTTCTATTAAAAACTTTTGTTCGATATAAGACTAAGATTGATATGTTGTAGGTACCCTATACTTTACTCTATATTTTGCCAAAAAAGTTTTTAAATTTTTATGGTAAAATAAGTACCCTCATCACTAATAATGACACTAACTTTACCAATTTCAGTGAAAATAAATCTCTTAGAAATTTTAAAATAATCTTAGAATCATTCTTAGGAGTATTATTGCAATTTACTTATAAACATAATTTATAGCAACCAAAATACACTCATTTCGAAAAGAAGAAATGAAGGGTCTCATAAAGTCAATTCCCCAAACATCAAAGATCTCAACCTCAAGTATATAATTTTGAAGTCCTTTCATGATGTTTTGATATGCTCCCTATTCTTTATCAATTGTCACAATTCTTAACATAATCATTAGTTTCTCTAACTAGGGTATACTAATAAAAGTCACTTTGCAATAACAAAGTAGCAATACGTAACTGGAACGAAGCAATCTCATACTTAGAATCATGACATAACCTTACAATTTCATTTGTCTTATCATCTAGAAGACATCTTCTCATAATTTGGTCTAAACATTTCTTATACAAAAATGGTTCTTCCCTAAAATGAAATTTAACATCATGTAAAAATCTTTTCTTTGGATGATCAATTAACCAATAAGGTATAATTTGTCTCACTAAATAATTTATAATGTTTGCATATCAAAAAAATAACTTTAAGTTCAAATACAAATAAATGCTCATCAAGAAATTCTTCTCAAATCTCTTCAGAAGACTTAAATTCTTCTTCTATTTCTTGTCTAGATAAATGATCTCTTTGATTTTCTATTTCTCTCATATCCATAATCTCAAATTCAAATTCTTACAAAAGAAGAGCCCATCTAAACAATCTAGGTTAAACATATTTCTTCACTGCATGGTATTTTATTACTACATGACCTGTACATATAATAACTTTAGCACCACAGGATAAGACCTAAACTTGTAAACGTAAATATTACAGTTAATAATTCTATTCTAGTTGTGGAATAATTTTATTGAGATTTATTAAGAGTTTTACTAGCATAGTAGATGACATAAAAATCCTTTTCTTTTTTTGCCCAAATATTGCACGTATAGCCTAACCACTAGCATCAAACATAAGTTCAAAAAAGACTATTTCAATCAAGTGTTATATTGATAAGTGCAAAATTAAGATTAATTTTAAAAAATTAATTGCCATTTAATATTTAGGGGTGAACTCAAAATGTCTATTTCCCCTAACAAGTTGCAAAGTGGTTTTGAAATTTTAGAAAAGTTTTTAATGAATGTTTAATTGAATCATACGTCTTATAAAACTCTTAATTCATTTAATATTAATTGAGGGTGGCATTTATTTTTTATTTGTATCTTGGTATTGTAAACTTCAATTCTAGATTATGATATCATAAGCAAAGAAATATTCCTTCTCTCACCATGAAATGACACTTCTCCCAATTCAATACAAAGTTTTTCTCTTCTTATCTACTTAAGACTAAGTCTAAATGTTTTAGATAATTATCAAATGAATATCAAAATACAATGAAAAAAAATCCATGAAAAGATAAAAAATATAGCCATCATATAACATTGAGTTGTGGCAAGACCATTACATAATTAATTATCATTCTCCTAATGACAAAAGTATCATAAAGGCAAGTGAAAGAGGTTTTCTCTTAATTTTCAAGTGTTATAGCTATTGGATTGTATCTTAAATACCCATATAAGAAATAATAAAATGGTTGCCCTGCAAAAAAGATCCTTTATAGTGACTTATATATACAAATTCTCAAACTTATAATAATTCTTATGGGTATGATTTTATTACTTTTATTTATTATAATTATCATCCCACTCTTTCTAGGCATACAATGAATTAGACTAACCCATTAACTATTAGAGAAAGAATAAATGATACTTGCATCTAACCATTTTAAAATCTCATTTTCACTATTTCTTTCATAATTAAGTTTATTCTTTTATGATTATCAACAAATGGTTCACAATTTTATTCCATCAAAATTCTATGTATACAAACATATGGGCTAATCCCTCTAATATTTGTAATAATTCAACCAAATGCTCTTTTATGTTCTTTAATCACACTCGTCAACTTATCCTTTTGAATTTTTTTCAACTAAATTTATAGACATTATTATAAGTAAGGTTGATGATTTTCCTAAATAGGTATAATTTAAATGACTAGGTAAATGTTTCAACTCTAACTCAAGTGCTTCTTAGATATATGGTTTAAGACTATGAGTACTAATAAATAATCTAAAGGCTTTAATTTCTTTTAAATTTTTTAAGTGTATATCTAAGGAATGGAACATATTTATTCTCTTCCTTATCCTCAACTAAGGCTTGTTCTAATAAATGTTTAATCAATGATGTCTTCAAACCCTCTAATACACTCTCATTAATTAGCCCAATACTATAACACTTCATTTTTATCATTGAGGAATTTTATATATTTGAAAAAATTAAAGGTGATTCTTTTTTTTTTAACTCTAATTGTCAATTCCTCTTTTTACATATCTATCATAGTCCCCCTTGCTGCTAAGAAAGGTCTTCCTATGATAATAAGAATATATTTACCTTCATCCATATCAAACACAATAAAATCTATAATGAATATGGAATTTTAGCATTAACCAACACATCCTCTATAATCTCATTAGGATAAGTCAAAGATCTAACTGCTACCTGGAATGTCTTAGTAGCAGGTTAGACTTCTCCTAATCCTAATTTTTAAAATAAAAAATTGACATTAAATTTATTCTAGCTCCAATGTCACACACTGCTTTCCCAAAGAATTTGTCTATCCTATAGTACAAGATATAATAAAGCTACCTAGACTTTTCAAATTTTCAATTTTTTTGAATAATGACACTATATTCTTCAGTTAATGTTATAGTTTCATTTTCTCTTAATTAATTTTCATGAATTTAGTATAGGCTAGATTTGTTCAAGGCTTTTACAAATGAAATATTTATGGGCAATTTCTTGAACACATGTAAGAATTTTGAAAATTATTTATCAAGATTTTATTTTTGGAGGCTTTGAAGAAATAGCGGTGGTGATCTTTCTCTCATCTTTTTAAAACTTTCTCTCTCAGATTTTTCTTTCTCATTCATTTCAATTTTCTATTATTTCTTTTCTTCAACTAAATATTCTAAATTCTCAACTTTTTTCTTCCAATTTATTGTTGATCTCACTTTTAGTAAGGTTAACATACACTCTTCCTAGCTTTAAAAATCTTATCTTAGCAATATGACCTCTTCACATAGAATTTTAAGACACTTTAGTGACTAATGGAATAATAAACCTAGCATAAAAACCAATAGGATTGAACCTTAGGATTTGTCATATTAAGCTAGTGAGCCCTACTAGGCCTCTTAATGTCCAAATAAGCCTAGACACTTTTAGGCCAAAACTAAACTAAACTAGATAGATCATAATACTAAATCCAATCTCAAAAACCTAACCCAATTGGTCTCTAATTAGGCTAATTGGATCATTTAACCTAGCTTAGCCCAATTGATCTATTCAGGCCACCTTGACCCAAATTCAAAGCCCAAATCAAAATTAGTGTAAATCAACCAACCCTAAAATTCTTAAATCACAAATCACCCCCAATTGAAGCATAGATTGGTCAATTGGCTCCATTTTCTTAAAGTAATCTAGTTAAGCCTTAATGGGCCAAATCAAAATTAAACTAAGACCAAATGAAATTGATCATGCCTAAAGCCATAGAAACCCCAATCAAATATGCTTAAAGCCTAATTTGGGTTCAATTTAGTCAATGGGCCTACCTAACCCAAGTTGACTCAATTGAAATCTAATGGGTCAAAATCAAATTAAATTGAATCCAAAGAAAATTAAGCCAATCCAAACATTAGAATCATCATGCAAACATAATTAAACATGATCAATGTCTAATTGAGGTCTAATTTGGCCCATTAGGTCACTTGACCCAAATGGATTTATTTAATTACATTGAGCCAAATTCATTTTAGACCCAAATTGGACCAAACCAACCACCTCGACACATTTCAAATTGATAAATGAACATAACCTAACTTCCCCATGGGTCTAATTTGGCCACTTGACCCAACCTGACCTAAATTAGTCTACATGAGTTACATTGAGCCAAACCCAACCAATTCTCTAGGTACCCAAAGGTCTAACCAAGTGAACTTAACACAAGGAGAACATGATTTAGGTAAAACCTAAGTGAACCAAATCTCCAAATAAGGATAAAACCTCATATTAGTAAAGTACATTCTCCATCTTCACCTCAGCTAGTCACCTAAACACTCATTAAGCTCAACTCAGCTGACCCTACATGCCCCAAAGTTGGTTTTCCTAGCCATTGACCCAAATAAGATAAGACTATAAAGAGATAAGCTTTTCACCTCCCATGGCTTGCCACTTTCACCTTTTTCCCCGTGCTTGGTTGGCCTTTAAAAGAGTTCCAAATGGACAATCCAAGCTATTATTAGCTCAGACCACTGCACCACCACCTCCCCATAGTTGAACCAATCAAAATTAATGGTTCATAAGGGGAGTTTCACACACTTAGAATTAAGAGATCCTTAAGCATTCAAAATATTCACCACACTCCCAAAGATAATCCCAAGCTCCCCGAGCCTTCACCCCCACTAAATCCCAAGCCATCATTGATTACCCCATTCAACTGAACATCCCAAGACACTACCTCCATTTCTAGCCACCAACTACCCAAATTGGCCCACCTAAATTTCTCCCTCAAAACTAACTAGCGGGGAGGCAATTTATGATCATAATAGTAAAGCTTCATCCTTTCATGTTAAAGATACTTTCCACAAAAATATCTATTATACATTGGCTCTAATGAGATAAATCTCTAAAATCATAGACAATCCCTAGGATTTCAATACTTTTCAAAGTGAACTTGCAACTTGCTAAAATCCAATCATAGAAAACCCTTACATTTATTTTTTTTAACCTTTTGAAAGTGTTAGGATAATAAATTTGAGCTCGAATAGCTCACATCAAGCAGGAAAAGGTGGACACTCTTCATCTCTCACTAAAGGTAGGATACGAATCACATACCATTCATTCTGTTTAATTAGAACATATGATCTAGATTTCATTGCATGATAAACATGATTTCATCCCTATAAGAATTGTGAGTTAAATATGAGCCATTTAATATTCAATTGAATGACCCACTTCAAAAGCATGTTCAACGCTATCCACATGAGCTCAATGCAAGCCATGGATCTAACCAATCTTGATGTGTCACATGTAAAGCGCTCACTAACTCAGCCGCCGTGTGGATAAGTAAATAAATAGGGTTTAAAAATTTATTTTAAGTTATAAAAAACTCAAAAATATATTACTAAAAGTGGAAAAATCCAAAAATCAAAATAAATACTCTCTTGATTTAGTAAAGTGAGTAGAATCTAGAACAAATAAAAGCCCTATTTTTTGGTTAATTTAAGATTATTTAAGGTTTATTTAGACACCATATTTTTAAAATTAAACCCAAAATATCCACTTAAATTAATCAAAAGTTTCAGGAAATGATCTTAATGATATTCTCTATATCCCATAAAAATTTTAAGTGATTTGGGTAGGTGAATCATATCTTATTAAATTTTGAAATTTTAATGATAAAATTAGCTTCATAATTAATTACAAAATTTTAAAAATGTATGAAATTGTGTTTTCAAGGCTAATCACACTTATTCAATATAGAAGTGCCTAAAAATAATTCACAATCTAATTTAAATTAAAACTCAAAATTAGGGTTAATTAATTATTAAATAAATAATTAAATTTCTTTTAATTATAAAATTCATAACTAACAATTCAAAACTCCAAATAATATGTGACACACATAATTTCACTCTTCGCTATAGTACACACCCATGAATTTTTCGGTTAGGAAGAGTAGAGTTTTCTTCTTATCATCCTTATAGGGTCAAAAAGGTAGCATAATATGTAGAGAACACTCAAATGATGCCTCTTTATGCTCAACCAATAGAGAGAGATTCAATCAAATCAAATGCCTTAATTATTTTCTAGTATCTTCAAAGAAATTAACATATTAATCAAACCTTAATTAATGAGATTAACCCTAAAATATAATTCCAAATGCTTTAAAATTCAAGGATGTGCTTTGCATAACACCATTTAGCTTTGTGATTTTTTTCTCTTAACATTTTCGGTCTTGTGTTTTTTGGATTATTAGACTTTTAGGGTTAACAATAGTAATAACTCAATTAATTAACTCAAAATTTATAAAATTATTAACCTCACTTTTTGAGTAAGTTCTCAATCTCCTCATCTTAAACTTAGGAGTCTTCTAGACACCGAGAATTCCTTAGTCATTAGACACTTATATCACTTTGTAAACACTTAGCCTAAGTTAGAGACTTAGAAGGGTTAATCACAGGATTAGGCTATACCTTAGGACTTAAGGAAAAATCCACCTACCCTATAGCCTAAACCCAATCCATGATCACCCTCTGGAAACCCAAACCTCAAATTCAATTCAAATACCAAATTCAAATCCAAATCTAAATCCAAATAATTGAAATCTAAATTCCAATTCCAGATCAAGATCTAAAATTGAATCAAACCCAAACTTGAAATCTTTCCTAAGTCATGTGAATCAACCTTCATGAACTTAGCCAAAATTTCATCTAAATCAATCCAAAATCAATTGCTTATCTCATAATCAATTTATATCTTCAATTATCTTCCTAAATATAAATCAAATCTACATTCAAATGATCAAAACTAAACAAAACTAAATCAAATTAAATCAAAACCCTTCCTAAGTCCTTTGAATCAATTTCATGAACTTAATCAAAATCTCATCTAAATCAAATCAAATTCAATTGATTTTCTCACAAATCAATCACTATTCCAAATATAAATGAAATCTATAATCATCAAGCCAAATCAAAATCAACCCAAGTCAAACCCAACTTAGCCTATTTGACTTGAAATATTCAAATGAACCAAAACTCATTTGAACCCAAACCAATTGCAATTGAATTTATAAACCAATCTCAAATCCATATATAAACTCAACTAAATCAAGCTCAACCCAAAATCAAGCCAACTAAACCCAATTAGCTCACTTGACTAAAATTGGCAATTTGACCTACATAAACTAAAATCCAATTCAATCCAAATCAAAATGAATTAAGCCAATCCAAACTTCATGACATGATTGTTGATCATCCTAGGTTGATCAATTATCATAAATTGGGTCAAACCAAGTCAACCTAGCCCTTTGGCCAAGTCAACCCTTTAACCCATATGAACCCAAACTAACCAAATTGCAACCTAAGACAAATCTATTGAAACTCATGATTCATACTAACCCAAAATAAATACTTGAACATGACTTGACCTTTAATTGAGCCAAACCAAACACAATTGGCCCTCTTGACCCAAGTTGACCCAAATTGACCTAAATGGTCAAAATGGGTCAAATCAATATCCAATCCAAATTGATTGCAACCAATGGCTCAAGTTCATTCTAAATTAATTATTGTACTTGAACAAAGCCTCAAGTGACCCTAATTGACTCATTAGGCCCAAATGACCTTTTGAACCTAACTTGACCTAAAGGGTCAAATCAACCTAAAACCCAATCAAATCCAAATTGAATTCAACCAAAGCTCATAACATATTTCAAATGATTAACCAAACCAAAACCAAGCCATGACTTAAGCCAATTTGGTAATTGGGTCAAATTGGTCAACTTTACCCATTTGACCCAAATGAATTCAAATGAACCAAAATTAAATCTAAACCAAATTAAACCAAAATAATGACACCAACACACTCAAAATGGTCATATGAACTTGACCCAATCCTTGGTTTGACCCAATTTGACCAATTGGTTAACTTAACTCATTTTGACCCATTTTGACCCAAATGGGTCAATGAGCTTCAAATGACTTGAAATTTGTCCTAACTCACTTTTGACTCATTTAAAATCTATTCAAAACAAATCCAATGCTAAATGACCATTCTATCCTTGAGTCAAGGGTATCACATGAGACAAATCACTTAGGGGAAGGGTCATATCCTTTCTTTGGCCACTTGACACTCTTCTATTAGTCCATCTAGGCTCCTAGGACACTAACCAACTTGACTCAAGAGGTGGTTGGGTTGGCCATGACTCATGGGGAGGTGAATTCACCTCACCTCCACCATTGGAGCATTTGAAACCCATAAGACACCCACTAATCCCTCTTGGCAGCCACCTCCCAAGCATTGACCAACCAAACTAAGCCACCTTGGATGATTACCTACTATTCCCAACCACTCCAAGTCATAAGACATCCACTATGAGCCAAAGTCACCATTAGTGGTGATTTTCGGTCACCACCAAGAACAAAGGAAAAGAGGCTCTCATTTCATTTAATTCCTATATTAGAGAAGCTTTAGGAACTCTAGTGAAGGAAAGAAACCCATTCCCCACTTCTTTTGGGCTAGAAGAACATCGAATCGAGCAAATTCTGGCAATGAGGTGGTAGCCATTGCTGGATACAACATTCTAATTGAAGGCAAGGGTCAATATTCATCCTAAGGCTTTATCTTGCATTCAGGAGTGTGCTCAGATCAACACAGCCACCGAAAACCATCCGGTGAGGTTATTTTTAAATCCTTCAGTCGGCCGTAGGATCTCTTATTTGTGATGATGTTTGTTCAATTTTAGGAATTTATATTAGAAAACCCTTGCATTCTTTATTTTACATGATCCCAATACAAATATAAAGTTTTTTTTGAGAATCGATGTGAAATCAAGCTCAAAATAGACTCTTTCGTGCATTTTTCATGTTTTCTAGGCTTCGGTCTATCAGTTTCGCCGGTTGGGAAGCAGATGAAGCAACAGTCATCCAATCTCACTTTAATAGGGACAGACGACTGCAATTAGAGCAAATTCGCTCAATTTTAGCCTCTGGATTATGTGATTTGATCGAGGCCATCCGATCTACGATCGAATGATTGGATCAAACCTCGCGCGGTTCCACCATTTCCCGCTCATTTATTGCGTCAACGTTGCGCGTCCCAATCACACGTTATCACATGACACTGCATGCCACACAAAACTATGCAATGGCCAGGCTACATGGAACGCGGATCGAGCATAGCCTAACTAGGTTAGGTAAGAAAATAAGGTTTTTCTAATTATAAAAATCAATTAAATCACCTAAAACTTTACAAATTCATAGAAAATAAAATACTTAACCAAAAATTACAAGTAAAGGCTCATTGGATTAATCATTTCTAGAGGAATCCAACAAACCCAAAATTCCTAATTTTTACTAAGTATTCTAAGCTTAATTTAGGCTTTAGTGAAAACAAAATTTCATTAATTAAACCAAAAATACATTTAAAATTGATTTGAAATTTTAGGATTATAATTTAAGTTAAAATATAGCTACCATAAAAATTTCAAGTAAAAAAGATTCCTGGATTAAGAGATATTGAATTTTGAAGCTCAAATAATCTATTTTAGTAGGATAAATTAATAGACTTTATAAATATTATGAAAAATTATTTAAATTACCTAAAACTTTGAAAAATTATAATAAATCATATAAAAATCATAAAAATACAAATAAATATTTATTTTGAAGGTATTTTAGAGGATAATTTAATTAAAATATTCTTAATTAATTTTTAATAATAATTAGAGTTTAATTAAAGTTTAATTACAAAATTAATTAATTTAATTATTCTTTAATTACTTAAATAATTAACCCTAAACTTTGTGTGTTAATTCAATAGGATAACCTCTGCCTCCCATGATTTTATTAGGATTTATTGCTTAATTAATTAGAAAAATTAACTAATTAAGCTTTAATTACATTTTTAAATTAATTAATAATTAATTAATCCCATGAATAGTAATAAATTAATTAATTAAGCAGTTAATTATTACTTAAGAGTGAATAACCCATGGGATAAGATTAGAGCCTCCTACTTAAGCTATTTCCCTAAGTTTATTTCATTAATTAAATTAATCGAGGCTTAATCAATTAATCAAATTGCTTGATTAATCAAATTGAAATTATAATCACATGGAATCTCAATTAATGAAGTCTTGGGTAGACCCTTAGGTGTTCAACAACCTAAAGAAATCTTAAGGAAATTATAGTTAACTCACATGTGTGGGTGAATTATAAGAGTACTTAGTTAACTTTCTTAACTTAATTAACTATTAACCATGAGCCAATTGCATTAGACCCCTTTTATTTCTTAGGATCATTACAAATTTATTTTCCATTCATTTGCATATCATATTGGCTCATAATTATTTAGTTAATTACTTTAAGGAAACATAGATAAGGGTTTTTTTAATGGATTTAAGCATATTACAACTTAATTAATCCATAAAATCAACTTAATCCCATTTTATTAAACTAAATTAATTCATAAATATGGGAATGGGTTAGGATCAACAAATCTCTTCTCACATCCTCAAATAAAATAAAACATGAATTCAAAAATAAGATACATAAAAAGTTTTGGTTTATTTTAGGTGATGTTATTCGACATGATTGTCCTTAAGAATTAATTTGATTGAATAAAATCATGTGTTTAAGTTTATTTATTCCTTTCCAATCATGTTAAATGTTGTATGTCACTTGAAATCATACATCCATCTTTTCTAAATTAATTACATCAAATGGTTTTTCTTTATGTTAAGCTAGCATGTGTTGATTTAATTTAATATATGTGTGGCTATTATCACTATTAAATTCAAATGTATTTTCAAAAAAGCTTATAAATGAGTAATAATATATGTTGTGATGCTAGTTATAAATACATAAGAGCTGTATGTGATTATACCTTAAGTATATGGAATGAAGCTTTCTTTTCTTTAATTCATGTGTGGTTTTACATGTATTTGAATGTTAATAAGTATATAGTCTGGGCATCCTGAGAACTCGAGGCTTTAGTTAGCTCCAAGGAGGTCATTTGATTACATCATTCTCTTGGTTAATAGTGACACGTACTTATTTGATTTCATTTACATGTATTTCTACATTAGAATTTGGATAGAACTTTAATCCATATGCATAAATGCTTCAATTGAATAATAAAAATGCAATCTTTACATGGTTTTTCTTTCTTCATTTATCTATACATCTATATGTATTTGAGAAAAGCAAGTGTTTAGTCTAGACATTCTGGGAAACGAGGCTTTAGTTAGCCCCAAGGAGGTCATTTGATTACCTCACTTCCCTAGTTAATAATGGCATGTACTAACTTATGTCTCTTATACATGTGTGTGTGTATTTAATTATGGAATTAGAACCCCTATTTCTTTTATCAAATATCCATGCATTCATGAATGATTAAGTTGTTGAATTAATTAATCATGTGATTGAGAGCTATCTTTCTTATATACATGTATGCAAATTTACATATGTTTGAATGCAAGTGGGTATATAGTTTGGAGATCCTGGGAATACTAGGCTTAGTTATCCCCAAAGAGGTCATTTGATTACCTCACTTCCCTGGTTAACAATAACACGTACCTATTTAATTTCATCCCTATGTATTTTTGTATAATAATTTAGATAGAGCTTTAAACTAATATGATTGAATAATTCAATCACACAAAATGATATAAACTTACATACTCATACATTCATCATTTAAGTGCACCAAAAACATATTGCATGTATAGATACATTTAGGATTAAATCATATGCATGTTACAAGTGATGGAAAGGAATGATTTATCATATGTCATGTGGTAGCAATTCAATCAAATTAATTTTAAGATGCCTTTTATATTGAATATGATTATTTAAAGTGGACCTAAACTTAGGATTAAGTTAAAATGTTTAATAATCCATTCACTAAAGAGGACTAAATCAAATTAACATGCTTTAGAAAGTAGCTTAACATAGGGATGAAAGAGGGAAATCCTCTTTTCTTCTCTTTATGACACTTAGTTGCTAAGTGTAATCAAATGAAATAAAAGAAAACATAAATTAAAATTCTCAAATAAATTAAACAACTTGAAGTGAAATCTTCCTTTATGGTTAAATTAAATTACTTTCACACTTAGAAAAAACTTAACTTTAATGCCTAGTAAGACATACCACACAAGCCTTAACACACACATTAGAGCTAAGTCACCTCTTCTAGTCCTAAGTTAGGACAGTGAATGTTTGGTGTATATTTTATTTTGTGATGTATTATTATAGACTGGATGTTAGGGTGTAAGCTTCATAGATTGGATGGTAGGCTGTGATTAGCCTAAGCATGATTTTTGGCATGGGATTATGCTTAAGGGGCTGCTTAAAAATAAATATAAATGTTATCTTTGCAGGTTGCTTAAGCCCTTAAGCATAATCCAAGTTAGGATAAGTGGGCTTGGTTACCCATGTGTAGAGTGCTAAGTCCAAATTATGATATAGCTGCTTGAGATTATATGTATGTTTAACTAACATATATTTTGTATGTGTAGTTAGATTTACTTTTCCTATTTTTACTATAATTTTGCATTAGGAATTAAGATTAGTGCTATGAGGGATTATGATAAGCAGAGACTAGAAGGCTTTATCTTGGGAGGCCCTATGATGCCTTTGAAGCAAGCCCATCCAAATCAAAGAAGGAGGAAGATACATAAAGACATGAAGACCCCCATAGAATTTTATAAGTTGTAATTATTATTTTGTAATTTCAGGTTGTATAAGAGTAGAGCTCGGCTATCTATCTTTTTTTTTGGGTTGTATGGCGGTACATGATTGCTTCAGCCTCTTATTCTTTTGCATTAGTTATAAAATTGTTTGATATTTTGTTTAGCTTACACAATAGAAACATCATGTTCTTTTTAGTTTCTTTTTGTTTGATGGTTGAATGTGTGGCCTGGATGCGATTAAGCTCTTAGGGAAAAATAAATTTTCTACCCAACTACAACTTATAACTATAATTTTCTACCACTCATAACCTCACCATAAAGCTTAGGCATTAAATAAGATAATTAAAAGATTTAGTAACCCATAACTATATGGTTGAATGTTTCACAATATGCATATCATATTATTTCACTCTTATTAAGAGAGGATTTCCATCCTTGCATGATAGGGGAAGACTTGACCTATGAGGGTCTCCTCTGTGTTGGAAAACACCTCTTTCTTTTTGATTTTATCCCATGAATTACTTCATCATGCATTTAGGAATACAAAAATTCCAAAGCCTTTGTCAAAATGAAGTGTCCAAAATCAAGTACAATTTGAAAAGATTTACATTTGTAGATTAAGTCATCGTACCACTCATAATCTAGTCTCTTAGGGAGTGGATTTAAGGACTTTAGCCTCTTTCTAAATTAATAACATCCTAATTATATTGTAATTTTATATGACCGATCCACATGGATTTAAAGTATATGAGGAGTTAGTTTTCACTCAGGTGATTATAAGTTACTCTCTCTTATGGAGGTAAATCTTATACTCATCTTCGCTTAGATTTAGGTCATGCTTTAGCACTTGCTAAAGCTCCCTAGATTTAGGATCTAAGGTGACTATTTTCTTTGGGCTACAAGCATAAATCCTTACCTCTTATGCATTTTTACAACCTTGTGTTGGTGGATTATAAGCCCTAGCAATCTAATGAAAATTCAACTCTAACAAATAAATCTCTTCAATTTCAAATATATAAAGCCCAATTATAGGATAGATTGGAATTCTCACTTGGTTTCCTAGTATCATGTGCATTCCCTACCCATTTCCTTTAGCTTGTAAAATAAGTCTCTCCATTTGATCTTTCCCATTTTATTTTCCAATATAGTCAATTTATTGATAGTCTATCCTTAAAATCTTTTGAGACAATAATTTCCTACTTTAATTGGGAGTATTCTTAAAGAACTCACCTTCTTTAGGATGTAATTAACTATGGGGGCTTGTCCCCATATGTAACTTTAAAACCTGGTTTAATATAAACCCTATTTTATTCATCTGTGTAAAGTAGGGGAAAATCTCTGGTACATTCAAAGACCCATCATGCCTTAGGAGCCCTAATTTGGTGATTAGGTCCATTAAAGGGTGATATCTTTTGAGATAGTATATCATATCTCAATGTCATACCCAATCATTTCAATAAGTACCCCTATGATCTACGTGGTGTCCCCCCACATCTAAAAATAAAAACCATAAAAATAGAAATCATAAAAAAATATATTTTAATGGGATAAATCATTTAATAAATAACTTATATCATAAAAATACAAGCATATTTGGCATCATTTGATGTATTAAGCATTAGAAGTTAGCTCGATTAAATAATACTGACTAATAAATAACTTGAATAATAATTGAAATAAAAATATTATTAATTAAATAAAATTAGAACTCATAAAAAAACATCTTAGTAGACTCTTGAATTAATCCCTCATCCTTTGACCATCCCATTATGACCAAGATGTCAAGAAGAGTGAGCCCAACCCTGAACGGGTTGCCTATTCCTCACAATCTTCAAAACAGTAAACTTAACTCAAAATTAATTAGATCACAAGTTAAAATCCATCTTTAAGTCTCTAGTCAAATAAACTAAAATAATCTAATAGTAATAAGTTAAACTTTATTCTCAAACTACAACTTAAATATTAAATCTTAGTTTTGGTTCACCACACCAATTTTTAAACACACATTAGATTGCTAAGTCATAGATCCAAGACCTGGGTTAAAATTATGCTTAGTTGTGAAGTATTAAATTATATATTTTATGGCGTAATATTTTAGACTAAATGTTAGAACTATTTTCTCATAGATTGGATGTTATGGTGTTATTCATTAGTATAATATCATGTTTTGTAGGGGATATGCTTAATATATGGTCTATTGTAATAATTTTAAAATTGACAAGTTTGCTTGTAAGTGATATTTGCTTAAGCCCTTAAGCATTTTCTATTAGGATAGGTGGCTTAATTATTGTAGGTGCTAAGCTAAAATATATAAAATATAACTACTTGTGTGTATGTTTATTTTAGCTAACCTCTATTTTTTAGGTTTACTTAGGATTTTCTTTTTGAAATTTTAAATATAATTTGTAAATTGACTAGGTTAAAGCTATGAGGTTTATGCTGAATAGTGGCTAGAAAGCATAAGCCTGGGAGACCCTATGAACCTTAAATCATTTACACCATGAAGATGAACACAAATAAACCCCAATTGTCTATTTATTTATTTAGTTCTAGGCTAGGCAATATAAAAATAGAGCTCAACTACCCATTTTGATTTTCTTCTAGGGTGTATGCATAAACCCAATCATGTTGGCCTTTTTATATTAATTTGATTGTTTGATATTATGTGCAAAAAATATATATATATATATATATATATATATATATATATATAGGTTTCTTTCTGTGATTTGATGTTTATTATGCAATCTTAAATTTATTAAGCTCTTAGGAATTTAGTTTTTTACCCACCAAAGTTAATCAACTCAAACTAAAAGTAAATGCAACTCATGACTTCACTTAATTAAATCCATAGGTATAAATACTAAAAGCAACTATAAACTCTAGCCTCTAGGAGCCAAGAGCATATTCTTTTGTAAAAATCTTTGAATTAGGCCTTTCTCACATTGTGCATAAGAGACATATGTTTAATTAGGATAGCTAAATTTTTAGGGAAGTCTACCTTCACTTTTTGATTTATCCTATAATTATTTTTTAAATTGCATCTTATCATAGGCATATTTGCATACCTAAGCTTGTTAATAAATCCAATGTCAAACAAAATACATAAAATTGAAAAAAATTATTACATTAGTAAGGAGAATTTCATACTATTCATGATCTTAGAAAGTTAAGTCTTAGCATTCTAATTAGTTGTGATATATATACTCATATAATCTTTATTTTTAAGATATGAAGTATCTTGGTTTTTTCTTGCTACCTCTTAGGTGTTTCTATTATCATGTGTTATTAGAATGCAAGTCCTAGTATTATAATAAAATATCAACTTAAAATAATATTAAATATTAATTTTAAAAAGATAGATCCAAATTATAAAATAGGTTGAAGTTCTTGCTAGGCTTCTCAATATTTAGACACTTCCTACTTCTCCCATTTGGAATCTGAAAAGAGCTATTCCTATTTGAACCATCCCATTTGACCTCAAAATTTAGCAATTCTTGATCCAAACTTTGAAATCCATTAGGACATTAGCTAACAATTTTATTTGAGAGTTTTCTAAGAGATCACATCTTCTAGGATACAATTAACAATAGGGCCTTGTTTATGTAGGGAACTTACAACCCAGGTAAAATAAACCCTGTCTTACTTCATCTATGTAAGCAGGAAAAACTATTTGGTACACATAGATTCATCGTCCTTAGGAGTCTTTATTAAGATAAAAAAACATCAAAAAGAATGGAAAAATAAACTCAAAAATTTTAAATGTTTAATTTCCTTGGAGAAGTTGAACATCTTAAATCACTTGGAGATTGTGCTACAATTTTGGTAGATATAATACATCAACGCATTAATAAATCAATAATTCAAACTAAAAAAATTGAACTCAAACCTTTAATAATTTAAATGATTTAAAATTCTCAATTTATGGGTTTGCCAATAAAAGACTCTAGCTAAATTGCTAAGCTAAGAGGCAAAAACATTAAATTACTAAGCTTAGAGTATAATTTGGTTAGTGATGATACCATTAGATTTAGGATGTTTCATTTTCACTTAGGGATAAAACTAAGATGTGGTTGAATTTATTACCCCAAGAATGTATCACTACTTTGAGTGTTTTAGCTTAGCATAGTATTTTTTTCACCTTTTATGATTACTATACTTAGGCATGACAACCTATCTTTCATTCAATAAATAATAAATCAATTATGAAGCTTTAGAGAGATACAAAAATTTATTGAGAAAATATGCACATCATTCCTTGCCTGATTGATTGATTATTTAGTCATTCCATAATAGCCTAGTAAGATCACTTAAAATTATTGTAGTTGTAATAGCAGTGAGTAGTCTTATATCTAAATCTTTTAAGAAGGCATATTTTTTAATTGAAGATATAGCTACTAACAACTTTAAGTGGCCATCTAATAGATTAAATCTTAAGAAAGTTGGTATTATGTATAACTCTGATGCAATTTTCATGTTAACTTTATAAGTTCTAGTGTGTCTAAAAAGATTAATTGCTTAAAATTTGCTATGGTTTTAGTCCTAGCAGTCCTATTGGTGAGAGTAGTGAAGCATTTATGTTAGAAAATTATAGCAATCAATGTGTTGAAATGTATAATTATATTGCCAATAGACCCAACTTTTCAATCACACATAACCCAGGTTGGAGGAATCATCCTAATTTCTCATGGAATAAAAATTTAAATCTAAACTAAAATGGAACCATGAAAAATTAGAATAATAAAAACTTTAATAATCAAATTTATAGACTTATGATTCTCTTAGGTATCCTCCTCAAAACCAGGCTAAGGATAAGAAGTGTTCACCTAAAGATTTAGTGTTACAAATGAGGACCCAATTATAAAGTCAAGCTACCACTATTTTTGAAATTTAATTCGGGAAATTAGCTAGCAATTCAAATAGTAGACCCAAGGGTAGCTAATCTAGTAATATCGAAATAAATTCTAAGGAAAAAAGAGCAATTTAAACCCCTAAATTTAAGAAGTGTAAGTGAGCTAAGAGAGGTTAAAATTGATGAAAGGAAGCATGGTGATTTAAAATTTGACACTATATAGATCTTAGGGGTTATTATTTAAGTGATCAAACATGTCATTAATGAATAATATACCACCTCAAAAAGGTAGAAATACTATCCTATTAAGATTTAATGACAACCAAAGATCTTGATAATTTTTCTTAAGTGCATTCATGCTAGGTGATTGTATTTATACATTAAAATACAAACTTAATAATTTTTAATATTTTTAATTTATTATTAAATAAATTTTTTCATTAAGCACTCTAAATTCATAACTTTGATCCAATCACCCAAATACCATAAATATTTTATGAGAAGTGGACATTGATATGATCAACCTACCATAAGAATTTTAAGATAATTAAGCATGCATTTTAAGATAATAAAAAAGGTATCACTTTTGATAATTTTTACAAAATACTTAATAAAGTTTAGAGTTTTAAATTTTATTGGATTCCTCTCTGAATGTTGAATCAATAGAGGTGTAATTTGTAATTTTTGGCTTAATGGATAATTTCTTATGAATTTTTGAAGTTTAGGCTCAATTAATTAATTTTTCAATTCCTTATTAGGCCTTAATTAAGAGGTTTTTGTAATTTAATCAGATGCAAAGAGGCTAATCTTTTTATAGGGTTCTTATACTAGTGAAAATGTTTTTAATCATTTTGATGTATTTCTCTAATTTTTATATTTAAATTATCTTAAAGAACCTCAAAAATCATAACTCTTGATCTAGGTGTTTGATTAACTTGAAACTTTTATGGTGAGTAGATATTTGTAGTTAGTTACTATTCTAAAAATTTCTATTAAGTTTGAGTTGTATTTTGAAAGTTATTAAAGAATTAACATTTTTATCATTTCTAAAATTAACTTCCAAATATCCAAAAAAACTTAAGGATTTTAATTTTGTTAGATTTCTCTCTAAAATATGCATTCATTGAGGGCCTACTTGTATTTTTTTTGTTGTGTGGTTGATTTATTACAAATTGTTAAATTTCTTGTTCAAATAAATCAGTTAATTAAAATTTAAATTTTTTATTAAATCATAAGTGATCTTTGATATTTTAAATAATCTAGAGGGCTTAAATATTTTTCTCAGGTTCTTGGCTATCTTCATAAGTGTTTTGACTGTTATAATGAAAGTATATTCATAACTAATTATGTAGGTCTCCAAATATTATGATAAAACCTTCTTTGTGCTCTGCTAATAGAGAAGTTATCAATGAAATCAAAAGCCTTAATTGATTTTAGAGTATTTTAAGAGTAAGTAATGATTTCTAATTTTTTTGTTTATTTTATTAATCATAAAATATAAGCCCATATATTAAAATTTTTAAAGATATATCTTATTTATGTTAATGTATGTTCTATAATGTTTTCATAATTTTTGAGCTCATACTTCATGACTAATTAAATTTTTTGAGTCTCTTAAAGCTTAATTATATTAAATAATTATTAAATCTTAATTAAATTATAAAAGTTATTTATTCAACTTTTAAACCACTTAATGAAAAGAGAAGCTTGTAAGATAATTTTGGAGTGTTTAATCTCTTCAAATATGTCTAAATAATATTAATTCAAAAAAATCTTTGGTAAAAAAAACTTAATCAGATTTAAGTGGTATTATAATCATATGATTACCATTAGAATTAATGGTTTAAGTAGGTTGCCAATGACTTATCCATTTTTCTTCATCCACTTGTATAAGTGTGTTGGATTCATGCTCATTTATATTCATGTTTAAATTCTCAAATATCAAACTTATGTCATTAACACAATTATTACTAGTAAATCTCAAAACTACCTTCTTCGTGTATAAATCACATGTACATTCCCTAACCCATGTTGGATTGAAATTGACTCCAATCGACTACTCCCCTTACAAAATGGTACTACTGAACCTCCTTGGAATTTGACTTACTAGATTGCCTCAATACATCAACAAATTAAACTCAAAGACATCAAAATTTCTCACATCAATCGAGAGGGGAACAGACCTATCGATCATCTTGCTAGAGTTAGGGCTTCTAAGCAATACACATCAATTTATTTTTGTATTTTCTCTAGCCTACAACCTTTTATCATAGGTGACATGCTCAATTTACCATACATTAGAGGTAAACACTGTCAATGTAAGTTCTTTTGATTAATGAAATCCTTGCTTTCTCATGAAAAAAAAATGTACATATATACCTAAATTAATAAGTGAAATAACAAGCAAAAAAAAAAAAAAGAAATGAAGAAGAGAAGTATAATAACCATATGTACCATTGATGCAACATCAAAAGTATCTAGTCTGGACACTTGGGGGCACTAGACTACTGGTTTGATACCTCGACTTCAAGGTTTAGCAATGACACATGTTCAATAGAATATAAAGAGAAATACATACATGGCTTAAATTATTTTCTAAACTTATGATTACTAAAATTCTTAAATCAGCACCTTCATTTTCATACATGTTTATACATACATATACATAACAAGCAAAAATATAGTCTAGACACCCAATGGTGCAAGGCTATTGGTCTGAAGAGGTCTTGATACCTCAACCTTCTAGTTTAACAATGACATGTACTTGAAAATGATTAGTGCATGTGTATGTGTACTCATATATATGGGTACTTGATAAAATACATGTACACATCTACACACACACACACACACAGTATATATATATATATATATATATATATATATATATATATATATATATATATATATATATATATATATATATATATATATATATATATATACATGCATGCATGCATGAGTGAAACATCCTTAAATGATGTTTAAATTAAATAAAATATTATCTTAATTATAATAAGTAAAAAAATTGTATTTAAAAAGAAGATATTAAGGTGATGAGGAAAGATGGATAAGCATCATAAAGAGAATCATGAATTATGCTCATTAATCCTAAGATGTCTCTAGCATAATTATAATTTCATTTAGACTTAATCATAATTTAACACATCATTAAGATGACTAAAAGCCCTAAAATGTATTCTTATATTTAATTTAGGATCAGGATGTTAAAAAGGAATTGGTTCCACCACAAGTAGAATCTACAACTCTTCACACTTCTTAAACATTAAACTCAACTTAAAACAAAATCAAATTCATGATGTAAAATTTACATTTAGCCATTAACTATTTAAATTTAAACCATCCCCTATTAATAAATCAAACTCATCGTACACGTTATAAACACTAAAAGTGTAGCTTTGCCTCACCACACTAGCCTTTATACACACCTTTAAAATGATAGACCATTGAAACTATAATTAAATTAAGATACTACTTTATTGTGGATTACTTTTTTATTTTATAATGTAATATTTTTTACTAGATGTTAAGGTGTATATTCATAGACTAGATTTTAAAGCAATATTAAACTAAAATTATTCTTTTTGCAAGGGGTTGTACTCAATAAAAGGGGATGTTGTAATAAATTAAAATCTAGTGAATTTTGCTTACAGGTGCTATAAATCTTTGGGCATAACCCATTAAAATAGGTGGGCTTAGACACTAGATAGTGCCAAGCCCCATTATATGGACATGAATTTTTCTTACAGATGCAGTTAGAATTTTTATTTTGAAATTTGAAATGTATTTTGTAAAAGGATTATAATTAGAGCTATGGGATTTAATATGAGTAGTAGGTAGAAAGTGTCGATCTGGGAGGCCATGTGAAACATAGATCACCTAACACTTGAAGATGAATATGAATAACCCCATTAACTTTACTTTTATGTAATATTTTAGCAAGAATGTATAAGGTCAAAGCTTGGTTGCCCATCTTTACTCTTTTCATCTATGGTGTATAATACAACCCTGCCATACCAGCCTGTATATTCTTTTAGATTTATATGATTGTTGGGTGTGTTACATTGTTTTCATAATAGAAATGGCATAATTTTTTCTATGTAAAATAATTTCAATTTTTATTTAAGTATGCTTAATGTTACTTTTTGCTTTCACATTTTGAATGGCAATAATTTGATTTCATTTTTCAAGTGTTGTTAATCCTTAATCATTTTATATTTAAGTGTTCTAAATCTCATAAATCTTCATGGCATTATGTGTGACTTAATTTATTTGGATTTTTAAGATTTCATTATAATGTTTTTTAAACTTCACATATTTTAAGAGTTTTAAGTTCAAAAGATTGTTCATGCATTATTACATCAAATTTTAATTTTAATTTTCAAGGTTCATATCATTACATTTCTAATTTTAAAAAGAAAAAAATAATAAATTATTTTTTAGCATTCTTTTATTTGTCATCTTATTGGTTAGTTGGGTTGAGAACAAACTTTTTTTAAACTTTTGAGAGATAGATTTGAAGTCTTGTACTTTATCTTTATATTATACTTTGAAGTTGGTAGGTTTTACTTACCGTTGTGAAAAAGTATATAATTTTTTTAGGTTTGTACTTTCTTGGTGTAGAAAATTATATATTTGGGATTGTACTTGCCTAATGTAAGAAAGTAATGATTTATGGTTGTTAGGAAAGTACAAAAGATTTTTGTAAATTAAGATATTTAGTGAATTCCTGGCATGGGTTATTTGGCAATGATATAGGCCAATTTTTGGGTTTGACAAAACCACATAAATTTATTGTGCATATATCTCTTTTTTTTGCAATTATTTTGTTATTGTACTCTATTTTAAGATCATATTTTAAACTAAAATTTCAGCAAAAATTAAAATTAAGTTTTAACTTGATTTTTTTGAAAATATCCAATTCTCTCCCCATCTCTTGGGTGCCATAGCCTCTTAACATAGAGAAATTTATTTAAATTAAGACTCACAAGGCTTGTAAATTATGGATCAAATAAGGACATTTGTTGATTTGTGATGAATTACTCTTTGTGAATTGTATACCCAACCAAATTACCATCACAAAATATAAAGGAATAAATCAAGATTACTTTTAAACAAGTAGTTTAAAAAGAGACCATGCATTAGTTTCCTTAGAATAGTAGTCATTTTATGATTATTTTTAGTTATTTAACAAATGAAGGATAAAAAAGTTTAAATCTTTAGATTCTAATGCAACAACACATCCATGTCAATTTTAGTACATTATATAAAACCATGTAATATTCTAAATCATAAGATAGACGAAAATCAATTAAAATAAAAAAGAATAAGAAGTATGTGATGTTCTCATAAAATTGAAATATGTAATATAGCCTAGAAACATTAAACACAGAAGGTAGTTTCTTTTCTTTGCCATAAATAAAACCTAAATTCTAAGTCCTTACACAAGTGATAAGGTATGTGGGTCTTCATCTTGCTCCACTTGATATGCACCTACACATCCATTTCTACCATGATTCTAGCAAATACATATAGAGATTTATTGAACAAAAAACACATCAAAAAATAAAAAAATTACATGTCCATTGAGCTTTATTTGACATAGCAGAATACAGTGTTAAATGAGTATTCAATGTGCTATATGGCGCTCCTTAATATAACACCTATAAGGATGGAATATTTCTAATATAATGTTTATAATTAAAATCATGTAATATTATTAACCCATTAATACATCACTGAATTATGTAGAAAAGAAGTGCAATCTTAGCTACATATTAAACCGATAATATTTTTAGCCTAATGAATATAATTAAAAAAAATTAAAGGCTTAAAAAGAGTAGATTTATTTCATAAGAAAAAGTAGTTTTAATTTAAATAATTAAAGGTCTATTATTAAGGGTTTCATATTAAATAAAGATTATAATGAATACTTAAGAGATCAATATAATCCACCTTGATGTGGACCATGTCATGTTAAGGTCCTATGGTCCAAATAATGTGTACACTCTAGCACAAGGTAGTCTAACACTTCAAGTTCCAAAGAAATCTAATCAAAGTACTTAAATGCGTTCAACTATGTTAAAATTTTTAAAATGAGCTAATAATATTATATTTTATAGATAAATTTACAAATTAAATATTGAGACACCATTAGGTAACTTTGGATCAACTAAATACATACATACACATACATACATACATACATATATATATATATATATATATATATATATATATATATTAGATTACTAGTTTATTTAGAATCAACAAATGTAGGTTATGCTGGACTATTAGTTTAACAGGGTGTAATAAGGATAACTCAACTTAAAAGGAATGTTATGTAACTTTGGATTAATTTAATTAATTTACAAATTCCCACCATATTATCACGGGTTAGCTAAAATATTCTAATAGAAAGATATTGGTCCATTTAAAATCCAATTAGAGGCACCCTAGAATCTATAGGTTGAAACAATTCTAAAGATCAAAAAGAAAATTTTAAAATTGCTTATTAATCTTTCTTAGTTCAATTGGAAAAAAAAACTAGAGGGGGACTTTAAACTAATTAACTATAATAAGTTAAAGTATCAACAAAAAAACCCTGTAAGAAACTTATGATTAATTAATGCTACCTAAAGTAAATCAATAGTTTATATAAGATCAATAAAATAAGCTATCATTTAATCCTAATCATATTAAGATATATGTAAAGAAGTTAGGACATATAAGAAATGTATTTAACAACCTAGGATTAACAAAAATAATATATAGTGGGATAGTAAATTTAGATAAGTTTAATCAAGGGACCTCAAGACCAAAGTTAAGCGATACATTAGTTGATTTAAAATATATTAAATCCACCAAGAGATAAGTTGGTAGCTTACCTAGGCCTAATTAAGCAGGGATATAAGTCAACTTATCTCTTGGTGGATTTAAAAATAATAAGACCAATTTAGAAGAAGAATATTAATCTACTTAAAGCTAATTAAACATATAGTACTAATCTAGTTTAGATTAACTAAGAAGGACTAGGACTTATGGGTCAAAGGGATTAAGGTTTTACTTGTGTCCCTTACATTAGACTTAAGATAAATAAGTTAAATTAAAAAAAAGTATGTGATTGGGGAAAATTTATTAACAATTTGATAAAGTCTCCAAATATGATATTTCATAAGAGAAGATAAGAAGAGGATCACAGTATGGTTTTCATTTTTCATATGAATTCATGGTAAATTTTAATCTATGGTGTTTATTTTTGGATTTGAGGGTGTACTTATTGAGGTGATCGGGTACGACATCAAGGAATGGTGCACTATCTCGAAAGATAGAAATCACCACCCTACAATGGACTTAATCACCTAATAAGGACCCTTAAGGCATGATGGGTCTTTGAATATGCTAGAGATTTTTCCCAACTTTACATGGATGAATAAAGTAGTGTTTACTTAAACCGAATTCTAAAGTTTCCTATGGGAGCAATCCCCCATAGTTAATTACATCCTAAGGAAGGTGAGTTCCCTAAGAATACTCTCGATTAAAGTATGCAATTGTTATCTCCAAATATTTCAAAGATAGGATTATCAATAAATTGGCTATGTTTAGAAAATCAATCGGGATAGATCAAAAAGGAGAGACTTATTATCGAAGCCAAAGGGAGATGAGTAGAAAATGATCATAATACTAGGAAAGCTAGTGAGCATTGCAATCTATATTATGGTTAGACTTTATATGTTTGAAGTTGAGTAGAATTATATGTTTGAATTGGAATTTTATTATAAGGCTATGACTTATAATCTCACAATACAAGGTTATGAAAATGCCTGAGAGGTGAGGATTTATGCTAGCAGCCCGAAGGAAACAACTACCTCTGATCCTAAATCTAGGAAGCTTCAGTGAGGGCCAAAGCGTGACCTAACTCTAATCGGAGATGGGTATATGGCAAACCTCCACAAGAGAGGATAAACTACTCGACTGTTGGACTTATATTCTCCTAGAGTGATAGCCAGCTAACCCCTCATACGCTTTAAATTCATGTGGCCAAGTCATATGAATTACAAGATAGTTAGGTTGCTATTATTTAGAAAGAGACTAAAGTCTTTAAACCTACTCCCTAAAGAGACTATAGCATGAGTGGTATGAGTAATGAATTAATCTAATGCAAATATTTTCAAAATTTTATTTGATTTTGGACTTTTCATTTTTGACAAAGGCTTTGGGATTTCATATGACTATGTGCATGATGAAATTAGATTATTGGCTAAATCAGCATGAAGGGATGTTTTCCACCACAAGGGATGCCCTCAAAGGTCAAGCATTCCCCTATTATGCAAGGATGGAAATCCCCTATTTTTAAGAGAGAAAGAATATGCATGCTTGATGTGAACCATTCAACCATTCAGCAAAGGGGTTGCTAAATCTTTTAATTATCTTGATTATATCCTAGGCTTTACATGAGGTTATGAGTTATTCAGAAATTTAATTATGAGTTGTAGTTAGGTAAAAGATTTATTTTTTTCTAAGAGCTTAATCGCATCAGCCATACAAAAAACACCAATCATAAAGAAACTATGAAAAAAATATGTAATTTCTAATGCACAAGCTAAATAAAACATCAATCACCTTTATAAAACTAGCATAAAAGAATAAAAGGCTGGTGCGGTCGGGTACTGCCATACAACCCAAAAATAAAAATGGGTAGCTGAGCTCTACCCTTATACAACCTAAATTACAAAAGAATAATTACTATTAAGAATGAATACATGCTATGGGGGTCTTCATCTTCTTCAAATCTTCATGTCCTTTTTCCTCCTCTTTGCTTCTTTGATTTGACTCACTTCAAGGCATCACATGGCACACAAGACATAGTCTTTCTAGCCAATGCTCATCCTAATTCACCCATAGAACTAATCCTAATTTCTAATTGCAAAATCACATTGAAATGCAAAGATAAATCTAACTACACCTGCAAAATAAAGGTTAGCTAAACATACATTCCACCCAAGCAATTATATTTATAATTTGGGCTTAGCACCCCGCACATGAATAACCAAGCTCACCTCTCCTAACTTAGATTATGCTTAAGGGCTTAAGCAACCTGCAAAAAGGAGCATTTATATCTATTTTTCAGCGGCCCTTTAAGCATAATCTCATGCATAAAACATCTAGTCTATGAAACATACACCCTAACATCTAGTCTAAAATATTACATCACAAAATAAAACATACATCAAACCATGCACCATCCTAACCTAAAGCTAGAAGTGGTGACTTAATATAATGTGTGTGTATTAAGGCTTGTGTGGTATGTCTTAACTAGGCTTTAGAGTTATGATTTCCTAAATGTCAAAAAATTCAACTTAAAGGGTGGTTTCATTTTAAGTTGTTTAGTTAATTTTCAAACTTTTACTTAATGTTTTCTCTTGTTTCATTTGGCCTACACAAAATAACTAAGAGTTATAAAGAGTAGGAAAGAGAGGATCACTCTCCTTTATCCCTACCTTAAGTCATTTCTAAAGCCAATTAATTAAATAATTCTCTTTAATGAATATCTTATTATGTATTTTAATTAGTCCAAAGTTTAGATTCATTTTAAATAAACTCATTCAATAAGAAAGGCATCTCAAGATTAATTGAAATAAACTATCATCACATGACACATGTTTTCTTATTTCTTTCCATCATATATAGCATGCATATGGTTAAGTCCCGAACATACATATACATGCAATTTATATCTTAGCACACTTGAATGATAAAAGTAAGCATTTGGAATTGATATTTCATTTGGTTGAATTATTTTATCATATTAATTTAAAGCTCTATCTAAATTCTTATGCAAAAGCATAAGCAAATAGCTTTCAGTTACATGATTAATCAGTTCAACCACTTGAACAAAGTATGAATGCATGTTTATTTTTAATAGAAAAGGGGATTCTCATTCATTAGCCAAATATACACAAAAATGTATAAGAGTTTTAAGCAAGTACATCCCCATTGTTCTACACCAAGGGAGTGAGGTAGAAACCTCCTTAGCGCTACTTAAAGCTGTGCATCCCTGGCATGTCCAGATTAATATACCCGCTATCCTCAGATACATATAGATGTATAAGCAACTATAAGAATGAGAATCATGCAAAAGCAGAATTGATTTAATTAAATTATGGTTTTCATCCTCCTTAGGGCTACTTAAAGCCGTGCATCCTTGGAATTGCCAGACTAATATACCCACTATCCTTATATATATGTGAATGTGCAAGCAACTACAGAAATGAAAACTATATAAAAGTGGGATTCAATTTAATTGATTTATTTATGTAAATGAATTAAAGCTTTATCTAAATTCTAATGTCAAAGATTCATAAGAATGAAATCAAGAAAGTACATTGCCATTGTTCTCCACCAAGGAAGTGAGGTAGGAACCTTTTTAGGGCTACTTAAAGTCATGCGTCCCTGGGATGTCCAGACTAATATACTCTTACTTATGCAAATCAACATATGAATATAAGAAAGAAACTTCACTTCATATACTAAGTTTATTTTCACATGCACTTCCTATATATATATATATATATATATATATATATATATATATATATATATATATATATATATATATATATATATATATAAAACTAAAGTCACAACATATATTATTATTCATTAAGTAGCTTTTGAAATTATGTTTGAGATTTAGTAGTGATAATAGCCACACATATTTTTAGTTAAGTCAATACATGCAAATTGACATAAAGGAAATCATTTATTTTCAATTGATTTTTGAAAGGAATGAATGCATGACTACAAGTAGCGTGCAATATCTTAATATGATTAGAAATAAATGAAGAAACATAAGCATACAATCTCATTCAATTCAACTAATTCCTAAGGACAATCACATTGAACAAACTTATTTAAAATAAACCAAAGTTTCTTAAAGCCATTTTTGATTTCATGTTTGATTTGATTTATGAAATATGAAAGAGGTTTGATGGTCCTAATTCCATTCCCATGTTTGTGAGTTAATCTGATTTAATGAAGAGCAATTAGGTTGATTTTATGAATTAGTTAAATTAAGCATGAATTAAATCAATTAATTAACCCTTACCTATATCACCTTGAGGTAATTAACTAAACAATTATGAGCTAATATGATATGCAACCACACAGAAAAGTAAATTACAATGCTCCTATGAAATGAAAGGGGCCTAACATAATTAGCTCATAATTATTAATTAATTATGCATAAGGAGCTCACTTAATTACTCTTATAGTTTTCTCAGACATGTGAGATAACCATTATTTCATTAGCTCTCTCTTTAGGTTATTGAACACCCAAAGAGCTACCCAAGAGTTAATTAGAGAAGTATATTTAATTGAATTAATTAAGTTCATTAATTATCTAATTAAATCTTAATTATCCTTAATCAATAATATAAAATGAACTTAAGGAAAGAGCCAAAGAAGGGAGCCTAAGTCTCAATCCTTAATCCTTTTAATTAGTTAATTAAAGTCTACGTATGATTTGGATTTTGATTAACTTTGTTAATTAATTAATTAATGAGTTTTAATTAATTAATTTTTAAAGAAGGAATGAAGATGATTTAAGGAATGGTTTCCAAGAGGGGTCTCAATCCATTTCTATAAGTTTCTCTATTGTTAACAGAGGTCATTAAGCTTAATTAACCAACCAATCTACTATTCATTTGCTTAATTATCATTAATTAAGATAGGATAATAATTAAGGCTTAATCTATTTATTTTCCTAATTAAGCTTCCAATAAATCCCAAGAAAAATAGAAGAGGCAGAGGTCATCCTCTTAAACATCTTTGAAAAGTTTGAAATTAATTGGATAATTAATCATAAAGTAATTAAGTTGATTAAATTTTTAAATAAATCTTAATTAAGTAAAAATTACTATTCAAAATTAATTAATGATAATTTTAATGAATTTCCCTTCAAAATACCTTTAAAATTAGCACTCATTTGTATTTTTTGAAATTTTTTATAATTAGTTATGAATTTTGGAAGTTTTGTACTAAAAATGGATTAATTAACCTAATTAACCCCCTAATCCCATCGGCATACATGGCGGTGATGCATTCATCCATGTGGCGGGATTGGTTATTTAAGTTATCAAATCAAGTCACAGGGGGGGTGCTTTGTGGGGTCGATCTAAGATCAGATGACCATGATTAAATGCATGAATTAAAGGATTAAATAGATAGATCTAAGCATGATTAGATTAGGACTGTCCATTCTAATCATGCAGAATGGATGGTCCATGATCTATCTCCTCCCAAGCGGCGAGAGATGGATATTGTCCGTCAATCTTTGCATGATTTGAGCTCACCCGAGCTCGGATGGAGATCAAATTGATCTCACACCTTTGGGGAAGCATAACAAACACATCCAATAGTGAAAATCATGTGAGATGCAAGTTTTCTTCATAAAAGACCAACTTATTTAAAGCTTAGGATCAGTTTTAATGGCATACCTCACAGGAGTTTATGACCGGCGGTTCCAATGATTGAGGAAGCTTTATTTGGTAGAAATAAAGCCCTGTTGAGCCGTACAAGCTTCGATTTGGTGTAGATCACTCAGAAGACCAACTCACGATATGTAGATGATCAACCTTGATCAAACTCCACCCACTGATTGTAGGGAAGCATGGAAAATAATTCATTTCAGCTGGTCTAGGTCCAAGGATGGTGTGTGCAAAGTTAATTGCACTTTGGTTACGAAATGGGGAAATGGAAATCACTGGTATGATCCCCTATTTTAGTTTCACATAAAATGAAGAATGGGGAATTTGGGGAGCTTGGGAAATGCAAGGGGAGGCTCTGGGATATCTCTCCTTGGCTGCTACGATTGAATCGAATGTGAGTGTGTATTTTTGAGTGAGAATCAGGGGGGGTATATCCCCTCCTTCCTTGTCTTGGATGGTATTGATTATTTTGGTTCTTTGATCAATTGATCACCATGGGGAGCTCAGTTTGGCTAGAGAATCACTCCACTTGGCCTCCTATGAGTGGAGGAAGGGTGGGAGGTGGCTGCCATGGGAGTGGTGGGTGTCCTTGGTGATTTGAAATGCTTCAATAGGAATGGGGAGGTGATTTCACTTCCCCATGACTCATGGCTAACCCAACCACCCTTGGGTTAGGTCAGCCATAGTCATTGGTGCCTAAGTGGACCTATGAATGGGTGTCAAGTGGCTAAGGGGAGGGAATGGCCAAAGATGCAAGTGTCTTATCTCATGGGATGCCCTAGACCCATGGGCAAAGTAGTCATTTGGCAATGAGTTTGATTTGGAAAGATTTGGGATGGGTAAAAAGTGGGTTAGCCCAAATTTCAAGTGGTTTGGAGTTCATTTGGTTTGATTTGGCTTGATTTGACCTATTTAGGTAAAATTAGGTTAGGTTGGGTCAAGTTGACCAATTGGTCAAATTGGATCAAACTAAGGGTTGGGTCAAGTTCATATGACCAGTTGGAGTGTATCAGTGTCATTTTTTTTGGTTCAATTTGCTTTGGATTTGATTATGGCTCATTTGGGTTCATATAGGTCAAATGGGTCAAGTTGACCAATTTGACCAATTTGGCCAAATTGGGTTGGGATAGGTGTTGAGTCAAGTTCAATTGCCTAATTAAAAATGATTGTAGGCTTTGGTTTGGTTTAATTTAGAATTAATTTGGATTTTAGCTAATTTGACCCTTTAGGTCAATTTGGGTTAGGTTATGTTGACCAATTGGTCAAATTGGGCTTAATAATGGCTTTGGTCAAGTTCAATAATCAACTTGGAATGAACTTGAACCATTGGTTTCAATCAATTTGGGTTGGATTATGATTCGACCTATTTTAACTTTTTAGGCCAATTTGGGTCAACTTGGGTCAAATGACCAATTGAGGGTTTGGTCATGTTCAATCATTGATTATGAATTGGTTTGAATCAAAGGTTTCATTCAATTTGGCTTGTGGTGTGTTTTGGCTAGTTTAGATTTTATTTTGGCTAAAGGTTGACTTTGTCAATGGGATAGGTTGACTTGGTTTGATCCAATTCAAGATAATTGATTAACCTAGGATGATTGTTGATCATGATATGAGGTTTGAGTGGACTTAGTTTAATCCAATTTGGGTTGGATTGGAATTAAGCTCAAAAGGGTCCTTAGGACACTTTGGGTCAAGTGGACCTAAATGGGTCAATTAGTTTGATCATGGCTTGATTCAAGTTTATTTTTATTGACAAATGGGTTTGAGATGGAAATACAAATCAAATTGCAAATGGTTTGAAGCCATGTAGATTTTGGTTCATATGATAATTTTAAATCAAAAGGGCTAATTTGGGTTTGACTTGGGTTAGCTTAATTTTGGCTTGGTGATTGTAGTTTATATTTATATTTAGGTAAATGATTGAAGGAATGATTGACTCATGAAGAAATCCATGGGTTTTGACTTGATTTGGATGGGATTTGGCTAAGTCCAATAAATTGGCTAAAAAGGCTTGAATTGGATTTTTGATTTCATTTGGGTTTGATTTTGGCTATTTTGATTTATATTTCATTTATATTTGTGAATATAAATGAAGGAATGATTGATTTATAAAAAAATCAACCAAGTTTGATTTGTTTTAAATGGGGTTTTGGCTAAGCATATGAAGGTAGTTCACATAGCTTAGGAAGGGATTTTGGGATTTGAATTTGGACATGGGTTTCAATCATTTGGTTTGGAAGTTAATTTGGAATTTGATTTGAGATTGATTTGAGAGGGAAGCATGGATTGGGTTTGAGAAGCAACATTTTTATTGTGTTTAGGATATAGGGTAGGTGATTTTCTTAAGTCTCTAATGCATGACCTAATCCTATGATTAACCCTTCCAAGTCTTTAGTCTTAGGTTAAGTGTTCACCTAATCACTAGAAGTGTCTTATGACTAAGGAGCTCTTAGTGTATATAAGAGTCTTAGATCTATGATGAGAAAGTTGAGAACTCACTCCAAAAGTGAGGTCAACAAAAGGACCCCCAATAGGTGTGGTGTAACTGACAAGGCATACCGCACATATTGGCATTGACCGAGACAATCAACAACGTCCAAAGGATTGCAAGTGCTAATGAAAATGATATACCCCTAAACTTGAGATGTAGATGGAATCAACATCTTAGTGTAATGCAACTCAACTTATGCCAAGGGCAGAAGAGAGGAAGAAATGGTCCACTGAGGGATCAAGCATGTGAACCTTCCACTAGGGAAGCATGTCCAGGTTATCCATGAAGATGATAAGAGTTTGAGTTGGTTTGATATGATTTGGGGAGAAAAGATTTGCTAGGGATGAGTGTATGAACCTTCCACTAGGGAAGTAGGTTCAGATTATCTAGTAGGGATAGGGATTTGATTTGGCTTGATTTTATGAGGGTAGTACTAGAGAGAGGATATGATTTGCATCTTGCTGGAGAGAAATTTGATTCGGTTAATTGATGGGCATCCACTGGGGATGAGAATTTGATTTGTTGGCTTATGATTTGAGGCTCCATTAGGGAGAGGATATGATTTGGTTTTGAGCACACATCTACTGAAGATATGAGCTTGGATCTGCTAGAGATAATGTGGATTTAATTGGACTCCTCTAGAGGGAGGATGGTGATTTGATGAAATGGACCTTGTCGGTGTGCAATGGATCTACTAAGAAGGAGCTAATATCAGCCTAGACCTATCTTAGATTTACAAATCTAAAGAGAAAGTCTATTAGCCATCAGGTAAGACTAACCAACTGACGGGGTGCCTTTTGGTATGCAATGGTCAAGTTAGGAAGAAATCTTGTAGACTTACAACTTCTTAAATAAGGAGCCACTAGGGTGATCGATCAATAGCATGACAAACTAAACCTGGCCTAAGGTGTCTATTTGATCTAATTCCACTGTGGACTCATATCGACTCAACAATAGCCAAGATCAATTTAATTGGGATGGACCATGTCGCTATACGATGCATCTACTAAGAAGGAGCTAATATCAGCCTAGATCTATCTTAGATTTAGAAATTCAAAGGGATAGTGTACCAACCATTAGATAGGACTAACTAACCTAAGGGATGCATTTTGATATGCAATGGTCAAGTTAGGAAGAAAGCTTGAAGATGTATAACTTCTTAAATAAGGAACCACTAGGGTGATCGGTTGATAGCACAACAAATCAAACCCAACCTAAGTCAATTATTTGAGAGAATGTCATTGTGGACTCATATCGACTTAAGAATAGCCAAGTTCAATTTAATTTGGGATGGACCCTGTCAGTGCGCTATGGATCTACTAAGAAGAAGCTAATATTAGCCTAGAGTTGTCTTAGATTTACAAATCCAAAAGGATAGTCTACCAGTCATCAGGTAGGACTAACTAACTTAAGGGGTGTCTTTCGATGTGCAATGGTCAAGTTAGGAAGAAAGCTTGTAGACTTACATCTTCCTAAGCATAGAACCACTGGGGTGATCAGTTGATAGCATAATAAATCAAACTTGATCAAAGGTGACTATCTGAGTGAATGCCGTTGTGGACTCACATCGACTCAAGAATAGTCAAAATTAATTTAATTTTAGATGGACCCTGTTAGTGTGCGATTGATCTACTAAGAAGGAGCTAATATTAGCCTAGACCTATTTTAGATTTACATATCCAAAGGAATAGTCTACTGGCCATGAGGTAGAGCTAACCAACCTAAGGGGTGCCTTGCGGTGTGCAATGGTCAAGTTAGGAAGAAATCTTTTAGACTTACAACTTTCTGAACAAGGACTACTCGGTGATCAGTTGATAACACTACAAATCGAACCCGACCTAAGGCTTCCCGTTGGTTTGCAATGATTGTGCTAGAGAGAATGCATGATAAACTTATATCTCTCAAAGTAAGGATGACCACATGGGTGACCTATTGGTGGCACAATAAGTTGAACCCGACCTAAGGGCGACTACTGAGAGAGTGTCGACCTGAGGACTTATGTCAACTCAAAAGTAGTCAGACAATTCCTATTGGTAGTTTTGCTAACATTACCTTAAAGATGGGATGTCTGCTTAGGAAAAGGTACTGCTAGAGGTTTTCCTCCTAATCCACAAGCAAAGATATATATTTTTTATTTTGTTTATATGCGTGGACCCTATTGGTATGCAAGGGACCATACTGAGAAGGAGCTCATATCAGCCTTGACCTATCTCACACTTACTAGACCAAGGGAGAATCTGCATATCTACAAGACAAATTCTCTAACCACGGGGGTGGCTACTTGGAAAGGGGGACTGTCCAATCCAAGAGTAACTAGGGTAGTGTCTAAATGGGGTCACTAAGGATGTGATCCAAATAGAGTGCCCGCAGGTGAGGTGCCGCTAGGGGATTTATCTAAGAACCTATAAATGAAATTCTATAGGTATATAGTAGCCAACTCTGAGTGAAAGCATGAAAACTTACATACCAAGAGTTGTGTATCCACTGGGTGGGTCGCTACTAGCATAGCGAAGACCCACCAACCTAAGGTGCCCATCGATGTGCGACAATCAGTCTAGAGAGAAGGCGTGTATAATTACATCTCTCTAAAGTGGAACTGGTTACCGGGATAGTCTATCGTCAGCTCGATAAGTGCTATCTGACCTAGGGCTGCCCGTCGGTGTGCAACGACTGTACTTAAGAAGAAAGCTTAGCAGACTTACATCTTCCAAAGTAGGGATCAACCGATGGGGAGACCAGTTGATGGCGTAATAGATCAATCCAACCTAAGGGCGACTACTAAGTAGAGAGCCACAAAGAAGGACTGGACCTAGACTTGAAGTAGTTAGGAGGAAAGGAGCCATTGGGGGATTTACCTTAGTCCTCTATTCAACCAAGTTAGTTCATGATGGCTAGTTTAAGAAGAAGGCGTAATAAACTTATATCCTCTTAAATGAAGCCAGCATGAGGGTAGCTTATCAACCGCACAGTAAGGCCTGCCATGCTAACATGATGCTCATCGGTGTGAATCAGTAAAATCAGGAAAAAAAGCATTGCAAACTTATATCTTCTTGAACAAGGGACCACTGGGGTGACACACTAGCAAGGAAGCATATCAGTCCGACTTAGAGCAGTTAATGAGTGACTACCACAGGGGGCTTGCTCCCACATCAAAATAGCACAAGACAAAAGATATGTGTTTGTTTAATATGTGATTGTGTGTAGTTTTTATTTGTTTTGTGATGACACAGGATAGGACACCGCTTGGGTTCCTTACACCTACCCTAAACACATCGTAAAAGATTCCCAAGCAAAGATATTTCTCAACATGGAAGAGATGGAATTTGAGTTGAAAGAAATTTTATTGATGATTGACTTGAAATAAGATTTATGGATAGTATTTCTTTATGTAGAACCCATTGATTGGAAGCATGGGGCACTCTCCCTTATAATTTATGAGCTGATAAGATCCTCCTTGGTAGGCCAAGTGGGTTCAAACTTGCCTCCCATCTTTTGATGTTCAACAATTGGTCTCCTTAGAACTAAAATAAGCTCTTATACTTGAAACGCTCTAGGACAGACCAAATTATTATGAGCTTGAATTATTTTGGCTTTGTACAACTTGAGATTCTAGCATGCCCGTAGGCGTATCTCCTTTAAACCTTCAAGCTCTTCTAACTGCAACTTGGCATTCTGTTCCATTGTGATCTTACTATCTATAGCTATCCTTAATGATGGGAGTTAGACTTCTAATGGTAAAATTACTTCAGACCCATACACTAAAGAGAATGGGATAGATTTAGTTAAAGTTCTATATATGGTGCGATAAGCCCACAAGGCTTCAACTAACTGCTCATGCCACTGTAGCTTATTATCATCGAGTGTCTTCTGTAATATCTGGATAAGAGTTTTATTAAAGTCATTTATTAAGCCATTTTCCCTCGATCAATAGATGGTAGAATATCTCTAATCTATGATGTGTCTCCTGGAAAAGATGTTCATTTTAGTGCTCTTGAATGCAATACCATTATCATATATAATTTGTTGATGCACCATGAACCTATATATGATTTGGTTTCTAAAGAACTGGTGCACATGCTGAATTATGACATCTCTGAGTGGGATTGCCTCCGCCCACTTGGAAAAGTAGTTGGTGGCAGCTAGAATAAATTCATGACCCTTGGAAGAAGGAGGATCGATTGGACCCACTATGTCGGTACCCCAACAGTCAAATGGCCATGAGGCCAATGTTAGATGTAGAATGTTGAGTGGTTGACGTAGGATAATACCGTGCACAGACATTGGTGGCATCTCCTAGCTACGTCTATCCAGTCTATGATCATAGAAGGCTAGTAGTATCCTAATCTCTTGATCTCTACTTTCATCTTTGGATTGGATTGATGCACTCCACATAATCTTGAGTGTACCTCAGTCACGATCTTACAAGTTTTATGTTTGTCCAAATAACCTAATCACATATGATCGAAAGACCATCAGTACAAGGTGCCATCCACGAGAGCATAGGAAAGGGCTCTCTACTTCACATGGTGTGCTAGTGACTTCTCTTGAGGTAGTTTGCATATATTTAGATAATCCATGAATGATTGCCTCCAATTTGACTCTTCGTTCTTTTTGGCAATGGCAACCTCCCCTTCAAGAGAGAGTCTCTCAATGAGTTCAGCATCAACAAAGGATAAGACTTGACTATTTTGGGCCCTTATTGGTATGGGCTCATCTTTCAAACATGATAACTCTTTGGCAAGCGTAGCTAATGCATCCGCTACGGCGTTCTCTCCTCGAGGAATCTTGTAGATGGTAACCTCTAGGATTTAGGATAACAACTTCATAGTATACTTGTGGTAATGATGGAGCTTAGGCTTTAAAACTTGGTAAGACCCAATGATTTGGTTGATGACTAATTGAGAATCCTTAAAGATGTTGATATTTTGGATGCATAGTGTAATGATAACCTGACCGCAATCGAGCCTCATATTCGCCTTGTTGTTGGTGCATGATTGATGATATGAGAATTCATCATCACGCATCCAAAGTTAGGAGAACTATTCCTACCCCTGTCTTTCCTAGAAGAGTAGATCGTGGTTCTTCTCCATTTTAGAAGGAAGACGCACTATCAAAATACATCTCCCAATGGCGAATGCTAGTGTCCCCTAAGTTCATGATTTGTTCATTGGGGAGGTCACCACTAAGCAAAGAATAAGCAGGAAGTGGGTGTGATGCTAAGAAATCTATTAGTGCTTGTCCTTTCACCGTATGGAGGGGTATAATATGATGTAAAATTGTGACAAAATCTTAGACCAACGTGCCAACCATCCAGATAGCATCAGCCATGTCATGAGATATTGCAGTGGATTGATCCTGGAGATCAGATTCACCTTATGAGAAAGCATGTAGTGATGTAGCTTTTGGGATGCAAAGATTAAAGCTAACCAGTGCTTCTGAATAGGGATTAGATGATGATTGAGATAATAGAGTGTATTTTCTTTCCCATCATCAGTGACTTGAGCCAACAAAGTGCCAAGGGAGTCATCTTATAATATAGAGGATGAGTGGCTTGCCCAGCATAGTGGCTGCTAGAACTGGTGGTGTCATCAGGTAGTTCTTGATGCTTATCATGCCACTTGAACTTGCCATCTTTCTGACAAGTGTTGAAAATGGTTGGCACCTTGCTGATAGGTTGGAAATGAAGTGCCTTAAATACATCAATTGCAAAATAATCTGAGTTGAGTTAGAATTTTAGGGGGTGGCATTTCTAATATCTCCTTGATCTTCTTCGGATCAATTTCTATTCCATGATGCCGAAAAATAAACCCAAGGAATTTCTCTGAAGCTACTTTGAATGCACACTTCATGAGATTCATTTTAAGGTTAAATTGCCTTAACCATTTGAAAACTACTCTTAAGTTAAAGAGATGGTATTCCTTTTCTTTACTTTTGACTACAAGATCATTGACATAACATTCAACCTGATGATGAATGAGTTCATTGAAGATCCGAGTCATGGCCTGCTGGTATGTAGTACCGACATTTTTAAGGCCAAAAGGCATGACCCTATAGTAATATATTCCGATCGGGGTTCAAAAATTTGTATTTTTTTGGCCATCTTAATTTGGTGATAGCCAGATGACCCATCCAAGAAAGAGAATATTGCATGAGATGAGGAAATATCCACCATTAGTTCCAGGATTAGTAGTGAAGATTCATCTTTTGGACATGCCTTATTTAGATACCTAAAATTAATGCATATGCGAATTTGGCCATTCTTTTTCTTAACTAGAATGACACTGGCCAACCAGATAGGATATTTCTTTTCTCTAATGAAGCCATCATCGATCAATTTCTTGACTTCAGAAGTGACGTGTTGTTTAATATCTAATTGCATGCTCCTAGGAGCTTGTTTAATAGGGTTAGCATTAGGTTCTATTGCTAGTTTGTGGACTACTAAGTCAGAAGATAAACCATGCATCTATTCATAACTCCATGTGAAGAAATACTTAAGCTCAGCTAATAGCCTAACTAAGTCATTAGTTTCTTCTTCATTCAATAAGGAACTGATGTATGTCGGTCGTGGATTAGCTTCAGTTCCTAAGTTGATTTTTTTTGAGTTTGTCGATGGTTGATCTAATCTTTTCTTCAAACTCTGGTGGTGCATCTCTAACTCCAAACTCATTTGGATCATCTGAAGTTTTTAAACACACCTCTTCTTATGAGTTAGTATGATTTAAAAAGAACCTGTCAGACTCCAAATGATTGGTGATGACTAGGCAATGGTTATCATCATCGATTGGACCCACTGTACTGAATCCTAGTCCTAGTCTTGATTGAGGATATCTACTTTAGTTATCCCATAACCTTTCAAAGTACTTTGACCTATGTTTAGACCAAGTATATGAGATTAATCCCTTCTTCACTAAATTAAGAACACAAGGTAAATACCAATCAAAAGGTAATTGTATTAGATCTTTATATTAATCATCCTCAAGTTCTACATCGGCTTCCTAACTTGAGGACCCAACAAAAATATCTTTGGCTTGACATCTATAGAAAACTTGGAGGGCATTCTTAACTACCAAACCCTTAACTTTTTGAGAGGAAAGTGGGGTTAGAGCAAAGGTTCCCACCTACTGTCTTACTGTTCTACATAATACCGACTTGGATACATTCATGTTTTTCATGGAGGCCTGGTCTTCATCACTGTATGGCTCAAACGTCACCTCAAATGGGACTCGTTGAGAGGGGTTGATTGGCTTGCTAACCATAGGAGACTCATCCTTTGAATTGGATTCTAAATCTATATGGATAGCAGGGGCACTTTTATGAGCTGGAACATAGCTCCCACTGGTTGTCCACCAACAAAGAGGTCTTCCACCTCTAGAATTGCCTCTGGATCTACCTCTTCCTCTACTTGGTGGGGGTCGAGTCATCCTACCCATGTGTTCATATAGAGGAATGAATTGTGGGTAGATTCTAACTTCAGGCTCTACCTCTTCCTGTTTTGCTCACTTGTATTTTCATTTTCTTTTTTCTTTTTCATTTTGTTTTTCATTTTTCTTTTCTTTTTCTTCTTCTTTTTCTTTTTCCTTTTATTTTTGAACATTGACCAAGTTCGTAAGAATAGACTTTTTGATTTTGAGGAAGATAGTAGGTCGCATCCTCATATATCTCAACCTCTCTAAAAAAATGGCTTCAAGTCTCCTTTGACATAGTATTTGATTTTACCTCTTTGAAACTTGATGCACTGATGTAAAAAGGATGGAACCATCTTGTTCTTATGTATCCAAGGCCTACCGAGCAAAGCAGTGAAAGATGTGTCTAAATCAATTATGTAGAACTTAGCTTCTATCTTCCAGTCATCTATCTCTGATGGAAACACTATAGAGTCTAAAGCCCTCTTAGCTTGCACATTGAATCCTCTAAACATCATCTGATCTCCTCAAAGTTTGGAGATGTCAATCCTCAAGTAGGCAAGGGTCTTTAGACTCATAATGTTCACTGATGCATCTGGATCAACTAACACTCTGGAGAGTCTAAATCGGGCCATATATGCTATGATGTTGAGGGGACGGTTATGATTGATTGTTCCCAAAAGAAGGTCTTCATCAGAGAATGTAACTCTACAGTCTTCTCTTGAATAACATGCCTCCTCTCCAATAGCAGTCAGCTGAGCTAAGCATATTTATGGATCAAGAAGGGCCTTGTTCAATGACTCCCTCTTCTCTTTGGATAAGACAATGGCATCATATATGCTTAGTTTTATTAACAACTTTCTCAGGTGAGCGAGGACATTGTAGTCAACTCTGGGCTGGTCCTTCACAAGAATATCCATAGGCGGAGCAACCTGTGGAGGAGCTACTTGATTGCTTGAACCAATGATTTCCTTACCCTTATCCTAAAGTACTACTTTAGGAGGTAGAACTTTTCCACTGTGGAGGTTGACTTCAGTGACTTCATGAGATGTTTTAGTGGAAAGTTCTATCTGCTCATCAATTTTACCTACATCTTTTCCTATGGGATCATTGAAGTCGGATGACTCCAAATCAATCTCAATGGGTGAATTCAAATGATTTAAGAATGGAAAATCCATTTTTAAATCAGAAGAGAAATGATCGGAAGTAGAGTTATTATTATTAATTATACTCAGAGTTTTCTATCAGAATAAACTCAAGAAGATCATCAGAAGTGACACAAATGTAAGTAGAATTAGCTCGCTTCATTGATTTTTTAGATTTGGATAGAGGAACAAAGTAGAAATCAAGTAAAGTAAATAGAGTGAGGGATTTGGCAGCCCTTTCTGCTGCTATAATATGACTGCTAGAAGAAGAGATGACTAGAGTAACTATAGCTATAATTATGGAAAGAGTGCTGGAAGAGGTTGGTGGTTGCGCTATTATACTATCCCGGGCAAGTGGAGGCTATCGTTGTTGCTACTGGGCTTCTACTTCCCTCAAGTTATCCCTAGCAACTTGCAAACCTTCCTTAGAGTTGGAGGTTTAAGCTACCTCAGCCACCTGCAAGGGTAGTTTCCTAATCTTAGAAATAATTTTCTTGGAGGTTTGGGATAAGGAGATATCCCAACCTTCCTTTGTCTAAAAAGGATCGCATGTATCCCCAAAGATTACTCTAATAAAACTAGAAGGTTGTTCTAATAGGTATTCCTTAGGGATGACGATGGCATCCAACTTGTAGCTACGCTCAAGCCAGTCCTTAAAGGTAATGCAATCTTCTAAGATGCGCTTAACATGCGGTGGTAGGGGTAATTGTTTGGATCATGACTCTTGCCCACATCCTCTAGCCTCTTAGGCTCTGGTAATGAAAGATCAGGCATCTTTAAGAGATTCTTAAAGATCTTTCTGACTACCTCCCTCTTGAATGAATAAGGTTTATTCAATCTATCGATAAGAGTAGGTAAGAAATAGCTACCTGGTGGTGGGTAGGAATACTGCTGCTGATGAGGACGCAGAGGTGGTGGCCGCTATGGAAACTGAGGTGGTTGGTATGGCAGCCGAGGTGGTGGTAGAGGAGGTAGTAGAGGAGGCTACTGAGCTCGAGGCCTATCTGACTGAACCCTACCTGGCTGCTTCCCATTATCAATTACTATAATTACCGATGGCTTATTCTCAAATGCCCTATGAGGTTTGGGCTTGGCTGACTGATCCTGAAAAGGTAACTATTTTGCTTCCTCTTATAGACTAGCCTCTTTGTTGATTAATTCTCGAAGGTTTTGATTGTAAAATCCTTGGGCATGAAAGTAACTAGGACATTGATGTTCTTCAGGAGAATCTCTATAGCATGCTGTTCAAACAGCTATGGTTCGCATTTCATGCTTATGTTTCACCACCTAAGAATGTAATCAATAAGGGACTCATTGGGAACTTATGTTGCTACAACAAGATAGTCTACAGTAATCCCTTGATGAGCTCCAGCAAACCTCTTGATGAAGAGGTGCTCCAACTCAGCAAATATCTTTACCAAACCATTGGGCAATTCAACATACCAGTCAAATGCAATACCCTCTAAACTATTAATAAACAATCTAAAAGAAGGGCCTCACTACCACCGGCGTTGCAGCAGCCAGCCCTAAAATGTGCAATATGTTGGTGAGGGTTACCACTACCATCAAAGATTTTGAAAGAAGGAGGCACAAAACCCTTAGGATATTGGACTGTATCAAATTCTTCCGGGTAGAAGTCTACCCTTTGGAACATATGAGCCACTTCGGGCTTACGCCAGTGCTTCCCTCACTTGTTCTTCCACCATGTGTTTGTTATCTTTCTCATGCATGGAGGTACTATCCACCACCATCCTACACAAGCTAGAACTATCTTCCTCTACTAGAATGCATTTAGGATGATCTGAGATATGTGCTAAGTACTTTGGAATATATGAGCCACTTCGGGCTTACGCCAGTGCTTCCCTCACTTGTTCTTCCACCATGTGTTTGATATCTTTTTCATGCATGGAGGTACTATCCACCACCATCCTACGCAAACTAGCACTATCTTCCTCTATGAGAATGCACCTAAGATGATCTAAGATATGTGCTAACTCTGCTCTATCGACTACTACGGGAGAAGGTTGTGAAACTAGGGTTGAGTTCTGCAATGCTCAAACTACTACCATCAACTCATCAATTTTCTTCCCCATCTTCTCAATTTGATCATCTCTCTATTTGAGCTGGTGGAGGAGGTGCTGAGTTGAATGGACAGCATCATCCTCTTCAACCACAATACCTTCTTGACTCTGTTGGTCTCTATAGAGGGAGCTCCTAGTATCGACCATGTGGACGTTAGCTGAGTCCTCCAACAAATCATCCTCATCGGGGTCAAACTAGCCTTTCCCTCATCCTAATTAGAGCAATCACTCCCAAAAATTTGTCTCTTCTCCATAAAATACTGTGCTAGAATGTCATCCAAGGAATAGCCTAACTATGTTAGTATGAACACCCGAGGTTAACCGGTAGTAGGGCTATGCTCACTGACAAAAATGCATCTGACACTGCCTTCCACTGAAGTGCTATCTCTAGGAGGACTATGCTCACTAGAAGATACATGGTCATGACCGACTATCGATAGAGTGCTATCTCTGGGGGGATCTACTGTCATAGGGACTGTGGAACTGTCTCCCTTCCTGTCTACTACTGCCAACTGTGGTGGAGGTGGTGAAATGATTATGGCACTCTTGGGTCACCAATCCTTCTTCACCATAGTAGAAGTAAAAGGTCAAGAAGGAGAGCTTGACCTTACCTCAACGAGTGGAGTAGATGAAATAGGACCCTAAGGCCATCATCGGATCACCAACAGAGCTTTCTTCTCACCTGACGCTGTCTTCTGTGCCTAGGCCAGCACAGGGGATGCTAGAACATGCACTAGAGAAGCCAGGCGATGAGCAATGTGATGTGGTGGAGACAACGGGCTCGAAGAGCTCTCCTCCATGACTAACTACGTCGTGAGTACTATAATTATGGATGACGCCTGTAGCCTACCACTGGAAATCCAAAAAAAGTGCGGCGGGTTTACCTCCTCCTCTCCCTCCTATCTGCTTGTATTCTCACTCTGGCCTCCGTGTATATAGCTCTATGTATCTGATCCCTAACACTACTAGGAATCAAAGATCTCAAGTCAAATAATGCACCAGACTCTGAGCATCCATGGGCTTTGCCTATCTTGTGAATAACTAAAGGAAATCCAGCTTAGGGCCTCCTCCTCTCCTTAGCCAGTACTTTATAATATGCTGGTGATGGAGGTGATTCTATAATCCTCCTATAATCTTCTTCTCCATCTTAGTCTGAGAGGGGATATATAACTTATTGGGGCTAAGTAAGGGAGAGACCTCTTGGGGTGAACTTTCCTATACAACATGGAATGCTACCTTTGCCTCTATAGTTGCTCACTCGTGATACCACTTCACCTTCTGGCTCTTGCTGTCGCATTGAGTGTGTGTTAGTCGAGTGAGGTGAGAGCTGGAACCTACCTCAAGGTAGGGGAGACTATCTCGGAGGCCAAGATAGTCTTCCCCTCTGAGGGGACCAACGAGGAGGTGTCAACCCTCGTCAGGGCAATAGGATGAACAATTGATGGAATAGACAAGGGAACCACTAACATTCCTGGTGCTACCACTGGAGCTAGAACGGATCGTGTTGAAGCTACTGCTCTCAATGTGGGAACCTCTACTACATTCCTCTTCAATGGAGGGAACCCAGAATCAGAAGACATGTCCAAGTGAATGAGTGGCATTTGTCCTACCACCTCCTCTCTACTAATTGTCGTAAGGATTGTCCCCTCACAAGTAACTCGTACAACCTCAAATCTGTGACCAAATTGAATCAGACACACAGTAGAAGAGGTGATCTTGGCCTAATCCAGGGCCAAGTCAACACCGAACGGGAAGGAGAACACAAAATTGCTAGGAGCCATGTGTACTGAATTGAGCTGATGTTGACCTCACTTTTGGAGTGAGCTTTCAACTTCTCCATCCTAGGCATAAGGACTCCTCTAGACATTAGGAGTTCCTTAGTCTTAAGATACTTCTAGTGATAAAGTGAACACTTAACATAACCCTAAAGACTTAGAAGAGTTAGCCATATGAATAGGTTATGCCTTAGGGGTATTAGGAAAACTTGCTTACCCTATAACTTTAACCAAATACTTATTTCCTTCTTTAATATCAACTTCAAATCTAAATCAACTTCAAACTCAAATCAAAATCAATTTTAACCTATTTGATTTTCTCAAATCCAAAATCTTTCCTAAGCCCTTTTGATTTCATCTTATGGACTTAACTAAAATCAAATCCAAATCACTTCAATTCAAAAGATTTTCTTACAACCCATTTATATTCTCATTTATATTCACAAATATAAATGAAATATAAATTCAAATAATCAAAACTAAATTCAAAACTCAAGTCCAAATCTAATCAAAATCCAACCTAAAATCTTTCAAGTCAAATCCTTGAACTCTTTCAAATCAAATCCAAATCACTTCAAACTCAAAAGATTTTCTCACAACCCATTTATATTATCATTTATATTCATAAATATAAATGAAACATAAATTCAAATAACCAAAACTAAATTCAAAACTCAAGTCCAAATCTAACTTAAATCCAACTTATGCACTTAAAACCCAAGCCAAACCCATATTCACCCTTTTGACTTGAAATTGTCAAATGAATCAAAATCTATTTGACCCCAAATCACTTGCAATTGGATTTATATTTCAATCATAAATCCATATGTGAGTTCAACCAAACTTGAATCAAGCCTTGATGAAGCCAATTGACCCACTTAGGCTCACTTGACCCAAAGTGACCTAAAGTACCCTTTTGAGCCAAATTCTAATCCAACCCAAATTGGATTGAACTATGCCCATCTAAGCCTCACATTGTGAGCGACAATCATCTTAGGATGATCAATCACACAAATTGGGTCAAACCAAGTCAAACCTAGCATTTGACCAAGTCAACACTTAGCCCAAATGAAACCTAAACTAGCCAAAATCCACCATAGGCCAAATTGGTTGAAACCATTGATCTAAACCAATTCATAATCAATGATTGAACACGATCAAGCCATCAATTGAGGAAAACCTAGCCAAATTGGCCACTTGACCCAAGTTGGCCTAAAAAGTCAAAATGGGCCAAATCTTGATCTAAGCCATATTGATTACAACCAATGGGTAAAATTCATTATAAAACACTTGTTGAACTTGACCAAAGCCTCAATAGGACAACTAGACCCAACCTAGCCCGATTGACCATGAACCCAATTTGACCTAAAAGGTTAAATCAACTTGAAATCAAACCAAACTAAAATTAATTAAAACCAAAGCTTGCAATACATTTCAAATGATCAACCAAGCCTAAACGAAGCCAAGACCTAACCCAATCAGGTCAAATGGGTCAAATTGGTCAACTTGACCCATTTAACCTAAGTGAACTCAAATGAACCGAAACCAAATCTAAACCAAATTCAACCAAACAAATGATACCAAAATACTTCAAATGGTCATATGAGCTTAACCTAACCCATGGTTTGACCCAATTGACCAATTGGTCTACTTGACCCAAGTTGACCCATTTTGACCTAAATGGGTCAACTTGAGCCAAATCATATTAAATCAACTCCAAATTCATTGAAAATTGGCACAACCCATTTTTAAATTATTCCAAATATGCCCAAAGCAAAATCAAGGTCAAATGACCATTCTAACCCTAGGTAACCTATGGCCAAATTCACTTGGAATTTGGCCAATTCCTTTTCATGGCCACTTGGCATCCTCCTAGTGGACCATTTGGACACCAAGGAGAGTGGTGCACATGACCCAATCAGTTTGGATCATCCATGACCCAACCTAAGGCCAAACTGACCACTCCAATGAAAATTCTCCACTTGGATCACCTCCCACACTCATTTAAACACATGTGCACCTCCTCTATTCTACTTCTCTGCCAAAATTGAAGCACATGGGATCCCTAACAACCTAAATAACCCATTCAATTAGAGAAATTGATCAAAAATGGAAGAGCAAGCTTCAATCGTCCGATCCAAGTATGGGGAGATATACTCCCCCTCATTTCCACTCAAACCATGACTCTTGCATTCGATTGAGTTCAAAGGATCGAAAGCAAGCATTCACAAAGTTCCCTAAGCATTTCCAAGCTCTTTCCAATTTCCCTCTCTCAATTTTCTATATTGCTGAAATAGGGGAGGTGAGGGGAATTTCCAACTTGCTCAATTCTCAACTAAATCTCAATTACTCTTGCAAGCACCATCAAAGCACTAAGCCGAGCTCACCCAAGGTATTTTCCAAGCATCCAAGCCATGGGAAGGGAGACATAGACCAAAGCTGCAAGCCATTGGAGGGAGCCTTGGGCAATTGAGCAACTCACTTCAAATTGAACCTTGAAACCTTCAACAGGGCTTCATCTCCACTAGATGAAGCAACCTCCCCCATTGTCGGTGAAAGCCTCCGGTGAGGTATGACTCAAAATCAAGCTTAAGTTAAAAATTGCTTCATATTTTGTGAAGGGAATTGTAATCCCATTAAAATTCAACCGTTGGATGTTCTTCCCTATGCTTCTAAGTGGTGTGGGTTGAATCTCAGCCTAATCCGAGCTCAAGTGAGCTCAGATCAAACCATGGAGGACAGACAACCTTCATCTCCCCCAGGTAAAGAAAAGGATGAATCATGGTTCGTCCATCCTGTGTGTTTTTGATGGACGACCCTGATTAAAACATGTGAGATCTCTGATTTAATCCTCTATAACTGTGGGTTTAATCTTAGCCATCCAATCCTTGATCGGACGACCCAGGGGAAAGCACGTCGAGCTACTAGTTGATGCAACGTGTGATACGATAACTTAAATAACCAATCCCATCATGCCATGTGGAAAGTGTGCGCCATTTTTGCAGTCCACGTGGCGCTGATGGGATTAGTTATATAATTAGGTTATTTAATTACCTATTATTCATAAAAATTTCATAAATTTATAACTAAATATAGAAAAATCCAAAAAATTCAAACTCAAGTTCATTTTAAAGATAATTTAGAGAGGAATCCAATAAAATTATTCTAATTGATTTTGAATAGTGGATTTTCCTTAATTAGAATTTAATTAAAAATCTAATAACCTTAATTACTCCTTAATGACTTCATTAATTAATTCCAAATTTCTTGGGTATGTTTAGTGGGATGACTTCTACTTCCCTTAATTTTCTTGGGATTTATTAATGATTTAATTAGAGAAATTAATTAATGATGCTCTAATCACCCCCTTAATTAATTAAATGGTTAATTAATCTATCAAATAATGATGAACCTATTAATTAAGCTTGCTAATCACTATGAAATAGTGAATGGACTAAGGGAATGAGATTAGGATTCCTTCTCCAATCTCTTCTCCCTAAGTTCACTTCATTTGGAAAACATTTTATCAAGTTGTAGTTAATGTCTTATTCACCTCATTAATAAATTCAATTAATCAAAATTCAAAATCAAACCATTCTAGAACTTAATAATCTTAATTCTTGGGTAGATACTTAGGTGTTCAATAACCTAAGTGGCTTTAAAGGAAATTATATCCAACTCACATGTGTGGGAAGGTTATGAAAGTACTTAATTAAACCCTTTAGCTTAATTAATCAATAATTGTGAGCCAATTGCATTAGGCCCCTTTCTTTCTTAGGAGCATTGCTGATTTAAATTCCATGTGATTGCATATCATATGTTGGCTCATAATTGTGAGATTAATTATGTTAAAGTGGTGTAGGTAAGGGGTAATTAATGAATTTAATTCACACCTTAACCTAAATAAATCATAAAAATCAATCTAATTGTTATAAAAATTAAACAAAACTAATTCACACATGGGGGAAATGGGTTAGCACCAACAAACTCGTTTCACATTTCCCAAATTAAATAAAATTCAAATTCAAAATAAAAATAAAAATCTATTTAAGGAATTTTGATTCACTTTGAATAATCATATCTTATAGCATTGTCCTTAGGAATTAATTAGAATGAATGAAGTCATATGCTTGCATCACTTTATTTCTTTCTAAGAATGATAAATGCTATATGCCATATGAAATCATGCATTCAAATCTTTTGAAAAATCAAATTAAATCAAAATGTTTTCTTTATGTCAAATTGGATGTTTTGGCTAAAGTAAGAATATAAGTAGCTATTAACATTATTAAATCAAAAAACAATTTTCAAAACTCATAAATCAAAGATTATAAATAAGGTGATGCTACTTATAAATACTTATGAGCTTGCATGTGATTATAAGTATAAGCCGTGTATTTTATGTGACTTCCTTCTCCTCTCTTAACATGGACTCGTATAGGATTTGTAAAGTGTATAGTTCATTTAAAAAGAACATAACACTTACTTAAATCTATTTTGATTCATTTCCATGTTATGACTTAAGAAGGATCTTCATATTTACACATGTAAATTGCATAACCAAATCAAACAAAAATTATTTGCATGATTCTTTATCCATTTTTTTTGTACATGCACATGTATTTAAAAAAAATTTGTATATTAGTCTGGACATCCTGGGGTTTCGAGGCTTTAAGTAGAGAAAAAAGGAAACATTCAGCTAAAGGGTTGCTAATTCTTTTATCTTGATTTATAGCTTAAGCTTTAGGTGAGGTTATGAGTTATTTATTTTAAATTTTGAGTTGCTTAATTTCATAGAAGATTTATTTTTCTCTAAGAGTCTAATCATCATCCATACCATACATCAAAGCAAGGAAGAAACTAAAAAAATAATACCATCTTAATGCACAAGCTAAACAAAACATTAAATATTTTATAAAGCTAACGCAAAAGAATAAAAGGCCATTTATGGTCGGGCATCACCAAAAAAAAAATAAATTGGGTAGCCGAGCTCTACCCTTATACAACCCGAATTACAAAATGAATTAATTACAATTAAGAAAGGAATTCATGTTATGGGGGTCTTCATTTCTTCTTTTCTTCTTTCTTCTCTTCTTCTTTCTTCTTTCTTCTTTCTTCTTTTGGTTCCTTCTTTTGGATGGTTGGAATATAGTTACTCCAAAGGCTTCACATGGTACATAAGATGAGATCTTATGACCAATGTTCATCTTAATCCCCCATAACAATCATTCCAAAATCTTAATTATAAAGTACATAAAAAGGAAAAGTAAATCTAACTAACACCTGCAAAATAGAGATTAGCTAAACAAACCATACAAATCCCAAGCATGTATATTGGATTTAGCACCCCACACATGGGTAACCAAGTCCACCTGGCCTATTGGATTATGCTTAGGGGTATAAGCACCTATACAATAAAAGCATTTATATTTTTATTACAGCGCCCCTTCAACACAATCCCATGCAGAAGATAATGATTATACTAAATCATCCTACCATTCATTCTATGCACATACACCCTAACATCCAGACTAGAAATAATACATCACAAAACTAAAGTAAACATCAAGCCATGCACCGCCCTAACCTAAAGCAAGAAATGGTAACTTAACTTAATGTATGTGTCATTTAAGGTTTGTGTGGTATACTTAACTATGGGTTTAAGGTTTAGATTTTCTAAGTATGAAAATGTTCAACTTGGGGATGGTTTTAATTTAAGTTGTTCTAAGTTGTAAAGAGAGGGAAAAGAGAAGAGAACTTCTCATCCTTCTTTACCTTAAGTAATTTCTAAAGTAAGTTCATGTTTGATTTTATTTAGTGAATGTTTTATTATGTGTTTTAATTAATCCTAAGTTTAGATCTTCCCTAAACAAACCTATTCAAAAGAAAGGCATTTTAAGATTAAGTAAAGTGAACTAATATATATCAAAACACACATCACTTCATTTCTTTCCCAACATGTATAACATGCATATGGATGAATCCTAAGTATATCTATACATACAAGTGGAAATGTTTAGCACACTTTATCATGAATGCTAAGAAATGTTACTTAAGAAATTTTGGATGCTTTATGATGCATGATTTTCATTAAGTAGAAAAGGGTTATTCTTTTATCCTTTATTCATATACACATGTATATATGTATGAAAGGCATAAGTGAGTACGACACCATTGTTAGCACTAGGGGTGTAAGGTACAAGACCTACTTAGGGCTACTTAAAGCCTCGCAACCTAGGGCTTGTCCAGACTATTTAATTTTCAATTTTTTTATGCAATTTATGTGTGTAAATGTAAAGATCCTTCTTAAGTTATAACATGGAAGAGGATAAGAGTAGATTTTAAGCAAGTGTTATATTCTCTTAAAATAACTATGCACTTTGAAAATCTTATCCAAATCCATGTTAAGAGGAAAGAAAGGAAGAAGATATAAGACACATTTTTATATTCACATGCAATCTTATAAATAAAGTATAAGTAGCATACCTTTCGTATTTGATATTTGATTTATAAGTTTTTAAAAATAATTTTGAATTTATTAGTGAAAATATCCATTCATATTTTTACTTTAGCCAAAACATACAATTTCACATAAATGAAATATTTCATTTTAATTTGATTTTTAAAAAGAAAGAGTGCATTATTTTCATATGACATGCATATTTAGGATGCTAGGAAAGAAATAAAGTGATGAAAGCAATGTAAATTAATTCATCCAAATTAATTCCTAAAGACAATCCTATGAAATAAGAAAGTTCAAAGTGAGTCAAAGTTTGTTTAGTGTGATTTTTGTTTTGAATTTGCATTATGTTTGATTTGGGAAATTTGAAAGAATGTTTGATGGTCCTAACCCATTTCCCATATGTGAGTTAATTTAATTTATTCTAAGGATCATTAGGTGATTTTTATAGTTTGTTTAGGTTAAGGTGTGAATTAAGTGTGTTAATTACCCCTTACCTACACCACCTTAGCATACTTAACCAAATAATTATGAGCCAATGGATGACATAAAACCACACACAGAATTTAAATTAAAATGTACCTAAGAAAGAAAGGGGCCTGATGTGCAATTGGCTCATGATTAATGATTATTAAGCTAAAGGGTTTAATTTAAGTACTTTCATAACGCCTCTCACACATATGAGTTGGATTTTGATTATCTCAATGTACTTAGGTTATTGAACACCTAAGCACCTACTCAAGATGAATTTGTTAGTTCTAGAAGGATTTGGAATTTTATCAAATTAATTAGGTAGGTAATTAGTGGATTAATCCTTAATTGAATTTGGATTAAGGAAGAAAGAGGGGGTTTAAGGAATAGCTTAAGAAAAATATCCCAAAATTATTACCTAAACCTCCTATTCATTTAAATAAACCTTAATTAACTCAATCAAATATTAAATTACTGATTAAACACTTAATTAGGCTTAATTACATTAGAAGAGTAATTAGGAATGAATCTAGCAAATGCCCTAATTAAAATAATAATAAATCCCAAGAAAATTAGGGGAGGTAAAAGTCATCCCACTAAATACACATAAGAAGTTTGAGATTAATTAATAGAATAATCAGAGAGTAATTAGCCTAATTACATTCCCAATAAAACCCAAATTTAGAAAATAACATTATTCAAAATTAATTTTATAGCATTCTACAATCAATTATCTTTCATATACAATTTATTTCATATTTTTCTAATTTTTCTACACCTAGATATTAATATTTGAAGTTTACATGATTAATTAGGTAATTAATCCCCTAATTAAATAGCTAATCCTGTCGACGCCATGTGGAGCCTGACGCGCGCGCACTTTTTGCTTAACATGACGGGAGAGGTTATTAAAGTGGTCACATCATAACGTCGCATCAGCAATAGCGCTACACGCTTTCTCCCTGTCCATCCGATCAAGGATCGGACGATTGAGATTAACCCCGTGGTATTAAAGGATTAATCCATGGATCCAACATGTTTTAATCATGGTCGTCCATCCAAAATGAACAAATGGATAGCCCATGATTCATCTCTGAGTTCTCCTGTGGGAAAGGGGAGTCATCCACCTTCCATGGCAAAATTGAAGCTCAATTGAGCTTAGATTGAACTCAAAACTTACCCACACCATCATCATGCAAGGGAGATCACATCCAATAGCTCACTTCTCATTAGATGAAACTTCACTTTACAAAGGACCAAGAGGAGATGGAATTATGTTGGTTTAATGGCATACCTCACCGGAGGCTATCACCATGCTTGATTCCCTTGAAGTAGCTTTGTCTACTGGAGACAAAGCCTGTTGAAGTTTTAAGGTGTTGAAATTGGATGGATCTTTCTATAGGCCAAGTTCACCTTCAAGTGGGCTTGGTCTTGATCAAAAACACTTCTCCCTTGCTTGGAGAACTTGAATGAAGCTTGGAGTGAGTTCGATTTGATCCTTCGAGGGTGCTTGAAGGAGGAATTAGAATGGTTTTGAGTATTGGATGAGATGGAATTCAAGTGGAGCTCCCTTATTTTCAATCTATGAAAATTGAGAAATGGGAAATTCAAAATCACTCTAGGAAGATTGGGGAGATGTGAAAATGGTTCCTTTGGCTTCCCTAAGCTCAATCGAATTGGAGGCTGACGAATTGAAATGGAATTAGGGGGAGTATATCTCCCCCTAGAGAAATTGGATGGCCAAGCCACCCTTTGCTATTTTTGATCAATTGATCAGATTGGATCATTTTGTTAGGCTATTAGGAGTTGCACATGGGTTGGTTTCGAGTGTACAGTGGAGTAGAGGAGCTCCCATGTGCCTTAATAAAGTGGACGAGGGATTCCGTGTGCTTAATTTCAAGTGAGGTGGTCAATTTTAGCCTTAGGTTGGGTTGGGCTGAGCCAAATCCATTGGATTAGGTGCACCACACTCACTAGTGAACACTTGGTCCACTAAGAGAGTGCCAAGTAATCATGAAGAGAATTTGACCAAATTTCAAGTGAATTTGGCCAAAATTAACCATATGGCCTGGGGTTAAAATGGTCTTTTGGCTTGGGTTTCAATTTTAATATGTTTGGTATGATTGAAAAATGGGTTGGGCCAAGTTTTAATGGATTTGGAGTTGATCTAAAATGATTTGGCTCATGTTCACCCATTTAGGTCAAAATGGGTCAACTTGGGTCAAGTTGACCAATTGGTCAAATTGGGTCAAACCAAGGGTTGGGTCAAGTTCATATGACCATTTGAAATGTGTTGGTGGTTTTGGTTTGGTTCAATTTGTTTTATATTTGGTTTTGGTTCAATTGAGTTCATTTAGGTCAAATTGGTCAAGTTCACCAATTTGACCCATTTGACCTATTTGGGTTAGGTCATGGGTTGGCTTAGGTTTCATTGGTCATATGAAATGGATTGGTATCTTTGTTTCCAATCAATTTTAGTTTAATTTGATTTTAGCTCAATATGACCTTTTAGGTCAAGTTGGGTTCAAGGTCAATTGAGCTAGGTTAGGTCTAATTGGCCAATTAGAGCTTTGGTCAAGTTCAATAATCATTTTGGAATGAACTTGACCCATTGGTTTCAATCAATTTGTCTTAGATCAAGTTTTGACACATTTTGACTTTTTAGGTAAAGTTGGGTCAACTTAGGTCAAGTGGCCAATTGGACTGGGTTAGGCTCAAGTGATGATTTGGTCAAGTTCAAACATTGGTCATGAATGAGTTTTGATCAATGGTTTCAATCAATTTGGCTTATGGTGGATTATGGCTATTTTAGATTTCATTTTTGCTAAGTGTTGACTTAGTGAACCCTTAGGTTGGACTTGGTTTGACCCAATTTGAGTGATTGATCATCTTATGATGATTTTTGTTCACAATGTGAGGCTTAGTTGGGCTTAGTACAATCCAATTTGGTTAGGATTAGAATTTGGCTCATAAGGGTACTTTAGGTCACTTTGGGTCAAGTGAGCCTAAGTAGGTCAAATGGCTTGGTCAAACCTTGATTTGAGTTTGATTGAACTCCCATATGGACTTATGATTGAAATATAAATCCATTTGCAAGTGGTTTGAAGTCAAATGGCTTTTAATTCATTTGACAATTTCAAGTTCAAAAGGGTGAACCTGAGCTTGACTTGGGTTTGATTTTTAGATTTAGTTTTGGTTTGGTGATTGAAGTTTATGTTTATATTTGGATTCTTGATTGAAGGATTGATTGAATCATGAAAAAAAATCAAGAGTTTGGCTTGATTTGAATTTGATTTGGCTAAGTTCAAGAATTTGACTTGAAAGGCTTAAGTTGAATTTTGAATGAGTTTGAGTTTGATTTTAGATTTGGTTTTGGATATTTGAATTTATATTTCATTCATATTTGTGAATATAAAAAAGAATATAAATGGGTTATGAGAAAATTTCATGAATTTGAAGTGATTTGAGCTTGATTTGAGCTAAGTGCATAAGAGGGAATCAAAGTGACTTAGGAAAGATTTTTTATTTGGATTTGAATTTGGAATTTGGTTTGATTGATGTGAATTTATATTTCATTTATATATGTGAATATAAATGAGAATATAAATGGGTTGTGAGAAAATTCCTTGAATTTGAATTGATTTAGATTTATTTAGGCTAAGTCCATGAGAGGGAATCAAAGGACTTAAGAAATATTTTGAACTTGGAATTTCAATCAAAAGCTTCAATCATTTATTTCAATCATGGATTTCAATCATTTGGAATTGATTTAAGTTTGGAGAAAATCAATTAAGTTGGAATTGATTTAAGTTTGACTTGAAGGAAGGAAGAGAGGAATTTGGTTCAAACTATATGGTAGGCAAATTTTCCTAACACCCCTAAGGTATGACTTATTCTTATGGCTAACTCTTCTAAGTCTCTAGCATTGGGTTGAGTGTCCACCTAATCACTAGATGTGTCTTAGGACTAAGGAACTCTTAAAATCTAAGAGAAGTCATATGTCTATGATGGAGGGGTTGAGAGCCCATCCTAAAAATGAGGTCAATAGACCTAAAGAGGAGAAATAATACTTAGTATTTACCCCATCCTATGTTCGTGATTTAATATATTTAAGGAATGCAATTAAATAGATTTTTATGACTTGATTAGGTTTAAACCATTAAACACATTGATTTGATTACCCTTCCCTAAGCTAATTTAATTTAATTAACTACTTAATCATGAGCCTGCAATGATATGCATTTAGAAAATAAAAATTTGCAATGCACCTAAAGGAATCTAATGCAATTAGCTAATGCTTAAAAGTTAGTCAGATTAAAGAAGAAAAGAATCTAAGTTAAGCACACTTATGATTTTCAACACCAATAGGTCAACCATAATTTTCTTAATAACCATATGTTATTAAGCACATAAATGAAAACTAATGAATTATATTTAAATTATCAGAATCAATCATTATTTTAGTTTGATTCTATCTTATCATTAATTTTCCCTAATTATTACATGTGTTAATTAACCCTCCTTAAGAAATATATTTAGAAAAATAATTAAGAAAGAGGCAATAATTATTTCTCCTCACTATTCCAACTATTCACAGTGATTAAATATCATGATTTATTCTAATTTTCATTGTTTAACAATTTTAATAAATATTAAATCAATTAATGAGGGTGATTTGCATTGAAATTCTAAATTCTCAAAATTCCAGGAAAATTATGAGAGGTAGAGGACATCCCATAAAATCATCCCATCAAATTATAAATTAATTAGCAAAATAATTAAGTCTTAATTAAGGTAATTAACATAAGCTTCAAACCATAATTATGTATTGTTCACTGGACATAAATCATAGAATTTGTTTTTCTTAAATTCTCCTCTATCTAACCATTCCAAAATGGTCTTATTTGTATTTTTGGATTTTTTTTTTCTACAATTACTTGTGTTTTTTTTGAAGTTTTAGCAAATTTATTACATTTTTAAAGCCTATTTATCCTTTTAAACCATTGGTGCCATGTGGATGCTGACGCGGCTGCGCTATCCATGTGGTGCCATGCTATTGGTTATTTAACCCATTCATTGAGGCAGATGACTCATCGGTGGCAGATGCAGTTTCATCCCCACCATTAAAATTGAGATCGGATGGCTAAAATTAATCTCGTGATTTTAAAGGGATTAAATCAGGATTTCTAGCATGATTAATCACAACAGTCCATTATATTCACACAGACAAATGACCGATGATTCATCATCCCATGAGCACTAGAAGACCGACACCGTCCACCCTACGTCACTTGACCCAAGCCCACCGAAGCTCATTTGATAATAAAATTGACTCTAAAATGATTAGGGAAGAGATCTAAGAGGATTCTACGATGGAAATTGCATGAAATCATGTTTCACTTCAAAAAAGAACAACACCTAGGGAGGAGACTATGTTTCTAGATTTTTACCTCGTTGGAGCTATAGACTAGTGGTCTGTCAATAGAGGTAGCTTCATCTTGAAGAGATAAAGCCCTATTGAGAAGATCGTGAGCTGCTTCCCTGCCGATTGCTTTGTGGACCAAACGCCACTGTAAAGCTCGTTAGAGTTGGTCTAGGGTATCCTTCAGTGCTCGAATCACTCGGGAAATGATTTGTTTTGGTTCACCAGAGTGAGGTGAAGGTGTAGGAAGAGTTAATTTTGATTTGGTGGAGATTTTGGAAGCTTAGATAGAGCTCTCGGGCTCGATTGGGGGCTAGTCTCAACAGTGGTGGAATGCATGAAGACCTCAAGAAAGGGTATGGGATTGTGCAGAATGCTCTAAGGAAGGTGTGTGTTGAGTTTGAATCCATAGGGAGGAGTAATCCCCCCAACAAAAGGGTTGAGATCTTTGGCGCGCCCACGTGGTCGGAGGTGGTGACTCTAAGCGAGGATGAGAGGTCGAGGGACTATAGTGGTCTAGCATGGGGTGTACAGCTTTCATTAAGTGGACCAAAGGATTTCCATGGGTGAACTAACCCTCTCATGCCCAAAGGCTGAGCCCAATAGCCTGGGTTAGGTTGGGTCAGGGGTCCTCTTATCCAAGAAGAGCCAAAGGTCACTATCATGGGGTGGGGAGTCAGAGAACCCATCCAAATGTGGATTTTTTTCCCATTTAGAGGGCTTGGTTCAATGAGTTTGACCCAAACTAGGTTCACCATTGGTTGGGTCCACTTGGGTAACCCCATGGTGACCCAAGGATGAGTCATGCCAAGTTTGGTTGGGGTTTGGGCTTGGTTTGGTTGGGTTTGGCTCAATTTGACCCATATGGACCAAATGAGTTCAAATGGGTTAAGTTGACCAATTTGATCAAATTGAGTTAAACTAATGGTTTGGGTAAGTCCATTTGGTCATTTGGGATGAGTGAGTACCATTATTTTGATTCAATTTGAGTTGGATTTATATTTGGCTCATATGGTTCAATTTGACTCAAATGGGCCATGTTGACCAATTTGACCAAATTGGCCAAATTGGCTTGGGCATGGGTTAGGTTTACGTTTAATAGATCATTTGGGAATTATTGTAGATGTTGGTTTGAATTAATTGAGATTAGGGAATGATTTGGTTCAATTTGATCTTTTAGGTTAATTTGAGCTAAGTAGGTCAATTGGGTTGGCTTAGTCAAATGGGCTTCAATTGATGATTGTAGGTGTTCAACAATCAATTTGTGATTGATTAGAGGCATTGGTTGCAATAATTTTAGATTGAAATGAGATTTGGCCCAATTTGGCCCTTTTAAGTTAATTGGGTCATCAAATTGGCTTGACTCCACCCAATTGATTGTAATTGGGTGATTATGGTATTTATTTTTGGATGTGGGTGGACACCACATATATTTTGTAGGGGGTACTTATTGAAGTGATATGGTATGACATTAAGGCTAAGAATGGCCTAACATCCAATCTGTAAAATATACACCCTAACATACAGTCTAAAGTATTACATTATAAAACAAAACATAACATCGCACATACACCATCCTAACTTAAGACTAGAAGTGGTCGCTTAATGCTAATGTGTGTGATAAGGCTTTGTGGGGTATGTCTTAACTAAGCATTAGAGTTATAATTCTCTAAGTTTAGAAAAATTGAATTTAACCATAAATGTTGGTTTCATTTCAAGTGGTTTAGTTGATTCATGAATTTTAATTTATGTTTTTTTCATTTGATTTACACTTAACATCTAAGTGTTGTAAAGAGAGGAAAGAGGGGTATTCTCTTTTATTCCTATCTTAAGCCACTTTCTAAAGCATATTAACTTGGTTTAGTTCTCTTTAGTGAATGGTTCCTTGGGGCTACTTAAAGCCTCGTATTCCCAGGATGTCTAGATTATATATTTATTAGCATTCAAACACATGTAAACCAATATGAGAACTTAAGAAACAGGGCTTCACATTTATATGACTAGGCTATAAGCACATGCAAACCCTATGTGTATTCATAAATATTATCATTCCAAAGATTTTTATCAATTTGTAAATTTTGGAAAATAAATTTAGATTTATTAGTGATAATAGTCGCTCATATAATTAAATTAAGTCAACACATGCAAGCTTACATAGATAAATTTAACTTAATTCATTTGAATTTGAAAAGATGGATGCATTAAATCATGTGACACAACATTTAAAGTGATTGAAAAAGAATAACAAAACTTGATTCATTTAACTACACTAATTCTTAAGGACAATCATATTAAATAAAATCACTTAAGGAAAATCAAAGCTTCTGATTAATCTTAATTTTGGGTTTTTATTAAAATTAAAGAGGAGAAATTATTTGCTATTTTAATACCATTCTCATATTGGTAATTTTAATTTGTTTAAGAAACGGTAATAAGATAAATTTTATGAATTAATTAACTTAGATTATTAAGCAAATCACTTAATTACCCTTTTTATGCTTCTTCAATTTTATTAATCATTTAATCATGAGCCATAAATGATATGAACATAGATAGAAATAAAATTGCAATGCTCCTAATGAACCTAATGCAATTGGATCAAGAATAAAAATTAATTAAGTTAAAGAATCTAATTAAGTATTTTTATGATTTTACCACACTTATGGGTTAATTATATTTTTGTTAAGGGTCTTTATGTTATTAAACTCATAAAAAGGAACTCTTAATTTGATTGTTAATTATATAGAGTGATTAATAATTCAATTTTATTTTATTTAATCATTTAATTATTTAAATAAGCATTTAATTAAGCCTCGCATTAATTAATTCTCTTTAATGAAATGAATTTGAAAAAGTAATTAGGAAAGAGGTCCTAATCACTCTCCCTCATCGTCTCACTATTAATTAGTGATTAATGGAGCTAAATTAATTAATTTTTGCTATTTAAAATCTTAATTAATCATTAAGTTGATTAAGAGAGTAATTAAGATTTTGAATTATCAATTCCTCGAATTACCTAGGCAATAAATTCCTAGAAAATCATGGGAGAGAGAGGCCATCCCATTAAATCAAAACACCAAAAATAGAATTAATTGCCTAAGTAATTAGGCCTTATCACGCTAATTAGGAAAACATTCAATCCCTAATTAAGCCTTAATTACTATTCAAAATCAAATTTACATATTTTTAATTAAATCTCCACTATTCTACATTTCTAATGAATATTTATTTGCATTTTTTAGATTTTGTTTCCAATTAGTTATGATTATGAAATTTTAGCCATTAAAATGAATTATTATGCTTAATTAACCCATAATCCAGTCAATGCCACATAGACTGCTGACGTGGTAGCACTTTCCACATGGCACCGCAAGATTGTCCACTTAAATAATCAGATGTGTTGCTGATGTGGCAAGGCAAATGCGCTTTCATCCCCACCATTTGCTCTAAGATCGGATGGTAGAGATTAATCCCGTGGTTCCCATAGGATAAATTAAAATTAAATCTATCGAATAATCACAGTCATCCATTCCAATCATGCGAAATGTACGATGGAGTGATTCGTCGTCTCCCGACTGATGAAAGAAGGACACTGTCCGCCTCCCTCTGCTCGATCTAAGCTCACCAAAGCTTATGGAGGCTAGGGATCGATCCAAAATGTTCATGGGAGAGATATAGAAGGATCTAATGATGGAAATCCCATGACATTAAGATTTTCTTTGAAAAAGACCAAACCTATGGCCAAAAATACAGTTTACCAGAAAAATACCTCATCAGAGCTCAGGACCAGTGGCTTACCAACTTAGGTAGCTTTGCCTTGAAGAGGTGAAATCTTGCTAAGAAGATGACACCTTGACTCCATGCCGATAGCTCTGTGGACCAACCATCACTGGAATCCTTGCCAGAGTTAGTCCAAGAGGGGCTTCCCGTGCTCAAATCGCTGGGAGAAGATTTGTTTCACCTTGTCAGAGCTTGGTGAATGTGTGGGAAGAGTTAATTTGAGATTGGTTATAATTTGGTGGAGTTAAACAAAGTTAAGCCTCAGTTTGGTTCTGTTTCATTATCGTTAGCGATTGGGGAGTTCCTCTCTAGGTGCTCAAGCTCTCTGATGGCTCAATGTCTTGATCCAAAATAAAATGAGGGGAGTATACCCCTCCCCTCCTCCAATATGATGATAGAGATTTCCTTTTCCATTTGTAGGCATTCAGCTACCACAGGCGGCCATGAGTGGCAGAGAATCCTTGAGGTGGCTCAGTTGGAGTGGCCAAGGGAGGGGAGGTGGCTGTCCTTGGCTGAGGTGGCTGTCCTTTTGTTTCTAAGTGTTCCAATGGGGAGGTTTGGGATAACTCACCTCCACTTGGCTCATGGATGACCCAAACAACTTTGGGTCAATTGATCCAGTGGTCCTTGTGTCAATTTGGAGCTTAGGGTGGCTGCCAAAGAGAGGAGAGTGGCTTTCACCATCCAAAATTGGGTTTTGTCTCATGTGGGAAGCTTTACCAATTGGGTAATGGGTCAATTTGGGTTCAAATTAGGTTGGATTGGATTTGGGCTGGCCAAAGGTAAACCAAGAATGGGTCATGCCAAGTTTCAAAGGGTTTGGGCTTGGTTTGGATGGGTTTGGCTCAATTTGACCCATGTAGGTTAAATTGGGCTAGGTTGGGTTAAGTTGACCAATTGATCAAATTAGGTCAAACCAAGGGTTGAGTTAAGTTAAAATGAGTATTTGGAATGTTTTGGTTCAACTGGATTAGTTTAATTTGGTTTGGACCCATTTGGATTCATATGGGTCAAATAGGTCAAGTTGACCAATTTGGCCAAATTGGCCAAATTGGGCAAATTGTCTTGGGTTAGGCATTGGGTTATGTTCAATTGATCATTTGAACATGATTGTAGGCTTTGATTTCAATCAATTTGAATTTAGTAATGGTTTAGGCCAAATTGGCCCTTTAGGTCAATTTGGGCTAAATGGGTCAATTGGGTTCAATTGGTCAAATTAGATTTAATCAAGGTTTTGATCACGTTCAATAATCAATTTGAAATGGATTTCAGTCCTTGGTTTGAATTAATTTGGATTAGATTTTGATTTGACCTAATTTGGCCTTTTAGGTCAAATTAGGTCAACTTGGGTTAAAAGACTTTGGCTCAATTAATGGTCAAGTCATGTTCAAAGATTGATTTTAGGTTGGTATGAATCATTAGTTTTATTTGATTTGTCTTAGGGTGAGATTTGGTTCATTTGGCTCATGTATATTAGTTGGCTCAACTTGATCAAATGACCAAATTGACTTGATCTGACCCAATTGATTGTAATTGATCAATCAAGGATAATCAACAATCATGATATGAGGTTTTAGATGGTTTGGTTCAATCCAATTTGGGTTGGATTGAGATTTTGCTCAAATAGGTCCTTTATGTCACTTTGGGTCAAGTGAATCTAAATGGGTTAATTGGCTTGATCTTGGCTTGATTGAGTTGAGTTGAGTTAGGTATTTGATTTGAGCTTGATTAATAAAATTGATTTGGGTTTGATTAGACTTTGGCTCATTTGGATATTTTAGGTCAAATGGGTTAGGTTGGTTGAATTAATTTTGGCTTGATTGGTTTGATTGTAATATTGGTATGGTTTGGAATGATAATTGGAGGATTGATTTTCTTATGAAAAAAAAATCAATTAAGCAAGGCTTGGATTGAAGGGATTTTGGTTAAGTCCATAAGGTTGAATCATGGGCTTAGGTTTAGATCATGTTGGTTTTGATTTTGGTCTGGGATTTAGATTTGAATTGGAATTCAATTGGATTTTGATTAAATTGATTTGAAGTTGGATTTTGGCTAAGGAGATGGAAATGGGTTTTGGTTAGGCTATAGGTTAGGTGGGTTTCCTTAGGTCCTAAAGTATAACATAATATAATGTTAATCCCCTAAGTCTTTAGGTTTGGGTTAAGTGTACACTTAGCCACTACAAGTGCCCTATTATTAAGAAGTTCTTAGTGTCTAAAAGACTCCTAGATCTATGATGGAAAAATTAAATCCTCACACCAAAAGTGAATTCAACAAAAGGATCCCCAATAGGTGTGGTGTAACTGACAGGGCACACCGCACGTATTGGCATTGATCGAGGTGATTAATAATGTCCAAAATAATTGTAAGTGCTAACAGAAACCATCTATACCTAACCCAAGAGGTAGATAGAATCATGATCATAGTGCAATGCAACTCATCTCATGCCATGGGCATGAGAGAGTCAAGAAGATTTGGTTTGAAATGGTGGATGATTGAATTCATATCAAGACATGAAAAAGGATTCATTGGGGAATCGCATATAAATTCAATTTGATATATGCCAAGGGCATAAAAGAGAGGGAAATCCACTAGGGATTATGATTTGATTGAATATAATTGATTTATTTGGGAGGAAACCACTAGGGATATAGATTTGATTGAATTTATTTTAATTTGTTTGATTTATGGAGGGGAGATCCGCTAGAGATACAAGTTTGAGTTTGTGTAATTTGGTTTGTTGATTTAATTTTGAGGCATATCCACTGGGGATATAAGCTTGAATCCACTGGGGATCAAGATTGGATTTATTTTGTTTTAATTTAATGTTTTGTTTGGATCTGTATTGGCTCCATTGGGGGATATGAGTTCGGTTGATTTGATTTGGAAGCATATCCATTGGGGATACGAGCCTAGTTGAATTTGTTTGATTTGATTTGTTGATTTAGCTCCATTGGGAGACGAGTATGGATTACTTTAATTTTGGCTCCACTAGGGAGACTGATTTGATTTAATATGGATCATGTCGGTGTGCGATGGACCACACTAAGAAGGAGCTACGAAAGCCTGGGTCTATCTTAGATTTACCAATCTAAATGGGTAGTCTACTAGCTGAAGGGTGAGACTATCCAACCTAAAGGGTTATCTTTTGGTGTAAAACAATAGTGCTAGGAAGAAATCACATGCACTTACATCTTCTAAAGCAGTAATGGCCACAAGGGTGACTTATTGGTAGCACAATAAATCGAACCCGACCTAGAGCAACTACTAAGTGTGTGCCGCTGGGGATCTTACCTCAACTCAAGAGTAGTCAACATGATTTAATTTGAAATGATTTAATATGGATTTGATTTTTTTAATTTGGTTTATTATATTTAATATGGGCCATGTCAGTGTGTGATGGACTGCACTAAAAAGGGTCTATGTAAGCTTGGGCCTATCTTAGATTTACTAGCCCAAAGGGGTAGTCTAGCAGCCGAAGGGTGAGACTATCCAACCTAAGGGTTGCCTTTCTTTGTGCAATGACTATGCTAGGAAGAAAGAGCGGGGACTTATATCTTCTAAAGTAAAAACAGTCGCTGGGTTGATAGCACAATAAATCAAACCCGACCTAGGGTGACTATTGAGTGAGTGTCGCTGGGGATCTTATCTCAACTCAAGAGTAGTCAACATGATTTGATTTGATATGAGTTAATATGGATTTGATTTATTTAATTTGGTTTGTTTGATTTAATTTGGACCCTGTCGGTGTGCGATGGATCACACTAAGAAGGGTTATATAAGCATGGGCCTATCTTATATTTACTAGTTCAAAGGGGTAGTCTACCAGTCAAAGGGTGAGACTATCCAACCTAAGGGTTATCTTTCGATGTGCAACGACTGTGCTAGGAAGAAAGTGTGAAGACTAACATCTTCTAAAGCAAAAATAGTAGCTGGGTGACTTATTGAAAGTACAATAAATCAAACTCAACTTAGGGCAACTACTGAGTGAGCACTGCTAGGGATCTTATCTCAACTCAAGAGTAGTCAAGGCGATTCCTATATGGAATTTTGCTGACAATGCCCTTAAGATAAGATGCTTGCTTAGGAAAAGGTATCACTGGGGTGTCCTCTTAATCCATAAGAGAATATATATTTTGTTTATTTATATGTTTGTGTGGACTCTATTGGTGTGCAAGGGACCACATTAAGAAGGAGCTATGAAAGCTTCAGCCTGTCTTAGATTTACTAGCCCAAGGGAGAGTTTGCACATCTGCAATATAGAACTTTCAACCATAGGAGTGGTTACTAGGAAAAGAGGACTGACCAATCTAGAAATAACTTGAGTTGTGTCTAGATGGGGTCATAAAGGATGTAATCCAAATAGAGTGCCCATAGGGGAGGTGCCGCTAGAGGCATTATCCTGATCCCTAAAAAAAAAACCTATAGGTACACAATTGCCAACTCATGGAGAATGCTTAGGGACTTACATATTCCATGAGCAATGTTATCCACTAGGTGGGTCACTATCAGCATAGCGAACACCAACCAATCTAAGGTGTCAGTCGGTGTACAACAATCAATCTAGGGAGAAGGCGTAGGAGACTTTACATCTTCCTAAATGGAACTAATCATCAGGGTAGTCCATCGTTGGCTAGATAGCTACTATCTGACCTAAGATGACTACTGAGCGGGGAGTCCTGAGGAAGGACTGGACCCAAACTTGAAGTAGTAAGGAGGAAAGGAGCCACCAGGGGACTTACCCTAATCCTCAAATGTATACTCGACCTGGTCAGTCCACGATGACTAGTTCAAGAAGAAAGCGTAGGGACTTACATCCTCTTAAACGAAACTAACATGAGGTAGCTCATTAGTGATGCAATAAGACATACCATACTAACAAGGTGCTCATCATTGTGTAGTGGTTAAGCAAGGAAGAAAGCACAGGGACTCACATCCTCTTATGCAAGAGACCACTAGGGAGACACACTAGCTAGGTAGTCAATCAACCCGACCTTGAGCAACTACTGAGTGAGGGCCATTTGGGGCATTATCTCAACTTAAAGTAGCCTGAGATAAAGGATTTATGTTTGTGTGTAATTTATATTTATGTTGATGAGGGATAGGATGCCACTCGGGTTCTCTTATAGCTACCCTAAAACACACCATGAAGGATTCGTAGATGGAAATGCTTTCAATTTGAAGAGGTTCTGATTTGAAATAGAATTTTATTGATGAAAATTATTTTTAAACATAATTTTATGGATAATATTTTTTGGGTAGATCCTATTGATTGGAAGCATTGGGCGCTCTCCTTTATGGTTCATGAGCTAGTATGATCCTCCTTGGTAGGCCTTCTCTATGGCAAAATGGCCTTCCCAAGTGGGTTCAAACTTACCTCCCATCGTACAATGGGCAACAATTGGTCTTCTTAGAATTAAAACAAGCTCTCCTACTTTAAAAAATCTAGGGCGAACCAACTTACTATGAGCTTGAATCATTTTGGCTTAATATAACTTAAGCTTTTGGCATGCTCGTAAGCATCTCTCCTCTAAACCTTCGAGCTCTTTGTGGTGTATTTATTTCTTAAACTATTGGGAATTTGAAAAATAAAAAGGTGTGAGTTGTTTGCTGGGACACCACGTAGATCTACAGATGTACTTATTAGGATGATCGGGAGCAGCATTGAGGAATGATGCACTATCTCGAGAGACAAATGGCACTATCTTACAATGAACATAATCACCTAATAAGAACTCCTAAAGACAATGGGTCTTCGAATGTACCATAGATCTTTCCCCTTCTTTACATGAAAAAGTAAAGTAGGGTTTATTTTAAACCAGGTTCGTTAAGTTTTTTATGGAGGCAAGCCCCCATAGTTAATTATATCTAAAGTAATGAGGTTCCTTAAGAATACTCTCGATTAAGTTAAATGATCATTGTCTCTAAAGATTTTGAAGATAGGACTATCAACAAATTGGTTATTTTTAGAAAATCAAGTGGGATTGATCAAAAGGGGGGAGTTATTATTGAACCCAAAAGGAGTTGAGTAGGGGATGCTCATGAAACTAGGAAGCCTAGTAAGCATCCCAAACTATCCTATGGTTGGGCTTTATATTTTTGAAATTTGAAGAGGATTATATGTTTGAGTTAAATTTTTATTAGAAATCTAGGGCTTACAATTCCATAATACAAGATCATGAAAATTTCTAAGAGGTTAGGATTTATTCTTGTAGCCTGTAAAGAGAAATAGCAACCTCAGATCCTAAATCTATGGAGCTTTGATGAAGGCCAAGGCATGACCTAAATCTAAGTCAAAAATGAATATATGGTTTATCTCCACAAGAGAGGACAAACCATCCGACTGTTGGACTTACAACCGCCTAGGGGTGGTCACTAACTAACTCCTCCTACGATTTTAAATACATGTAGGCAAGTATTATGCTTTACAAGATAACTAGGCTATTATTTATTTAGAAAGGAGACTAAGTGCTTAAATACACTCCCTAAGAGAATAGATCATGAAGGGCATGAATAAATGACTTAATCTAATGCAAATTTTGTTAAGTTTTAATTTTTGGACATTTTGATTTGACACGGGCTATGGGATTTCATATGCCTAATGTATGAGAAGATTGATTATGCACCAAAATCATAAAGAAGGAGGTATGTTTTCATCATGGTTCTCAAAGCTCAAGCCATTTTCTCTAGCAAAGGTGGAAGCTCTCTACTAGCAAGAGTGAAGCAATATGCTTTTATGCATGATGTAAGACACACAATATCCAGTTAAGGGGTTATTTAATCTTTTATTATCTTGATTTATGTCCTAGGCTTTAGGTGATGTTATGAGTTGTTAAATTTAATTTTGAGTTGATTAATTGGATAGAAAATTTATTTTTTCCTAAGAGCATAACCACATCCAGACCATTCATCAAACAATGAAGAAATTAGGAAAATCATGCCATCCTAATTGCGTAATCATAAACAAAACATCAATCAATTTATAAAATTATCGCAAAGGAATAAGAGGTCTATGTGGTCGGGCTCCACTGCACAAACTCGAAAAGGAAAATGGGTAGCCGAGTTGTACCCTTATACAACCTAGATTATAATTGAATAGTTACAATTAAAAGGGAATTCCTATTATAGGTCGCTTCATTCTTCTTTCTTCATTCTTCATTTCTTCATTTCTTTCTTTCGTTATTTCTTTCTTTCTTTCTTTTCTTTACTTCTTTTTCCTTTTTGATTTGACTTGAGATGTGATTTGCTCTAAGGCTTCACATGGTGCATAAGACATGGCCTTATGACCAATGTTCACCTTAATTCTCCCATAACATTCATTCCAAGTTTCAATTACAAAATTTACATCAAAATGGAAAAGATAAATCTAACTAAACTTACAAAATAGAGATTAGCAAAACATACCACATAATCCCAAGTAGTTATACAAATAATTTGGACTTAACATGCCACACATGGGTAGCCAAGTCCACCTGTCCTAGTTTGGATCATGCTTAGGGATACAAGCAACCTGCACAATAAAAGTATTTATGTTTTTATTGCAGCACCCCTTAAGCACAATCTCCTCCAGAAGATATGATTAGACTAAGATCATCCTATCATCTAGTCTACGCACATGCACTCTAACATCTAGTCTAAAAATATTACTTCATAAAATAAAATCAAGCATCAAACCATGCACATCCCTAACATAGAGCTAGAAATGGTAACTTAGCCTAATGTGTGTGCCATTAAAGGCTTGTGTGGAATGTCTTAGCTAGGCTTTAAGGTTGGAATTTTCTAAGTGTGAAGGATTCAACTTAGAGGGTGGTTTCATTTTAAGTGATTTAGTTGATTTGTCAATTTTATTTAAGGATTTGATTTGATTTGAATGAACCTACATTTAGTTATTAAATATTATAAAGAGAAAGAAAGAGAAGAGAACTTCTCTTTCATCCCTACCTTAAGTAATTTCTAAGGTAGATTCATTGATGACTTTTCTTTAGTGAATTTTTTATTATGTGTTTTAATTAACCCTAAGTTTAGATTTGCTTTAAATAAACCTATTCAATAAGAAAGGCATCTTAGGATTAGTTAAGGTAAATTACTATCACATAACACACAACAATTTACTTCTTTCCACCATGTATACCATGCACATGAATAATCCTAACATATCTATACATGCAATGCAAATCTTAGCACACCTTAATGATGAATGCAAAGAGATGTTATTTAAGAAAATTTGATATTCCATGTATGCATGTTTTTATTATGTAGAATAGGGAGGGATTCTTTTATCCATTATCTAAATGCACATCCACATGTATAAAGACATAAGTGAGTACGACGCCATTATTTTCTATATCAGGGGTGTAAGGTACAAGACCTACTCGGGGTTACTTAAAGCCTTGCAACCCCCAGATGTCCAGACTAATATACCACTTTTCTTAAATACATGTAAATGTACAAAAGAAAACAAATGGATAAAGAACCATGCAAAAGATTGTGTATTTGATTTAGTTGTATAATTTACATGTGTAATGAGAAGATCCTTCTTAAGTCATAACATAGAAGTGCATAGGAATAGATTTAAGAAAGTGTTATGTTCTTTTCAAATGAACTATACACTTTGCAAATCCTATTCAAATCCATGTTAAGAGAAGAGAAGAAAATCACATAATACACATCTTATGCTATAATCACATGCAAGCTTATAAGTACTTATAAGTAGCACCACTTCATTTATAATCTTTAATTTATCAATTTTGAAAATACTTTTAGGTTTAATAGTGATAATAAACTCATATTCTTAATCTTTAGCCAAAACATGCAATTTGATATAAAATGAAACATTTCATTTAATTAATTTTTCAAAAGAAATGAATGCATGACTTCATATGGAAAATAACATTTAGCATGCTTGAAAACAAATAAAGTGATGTAAGCATATGACTTCATTCACCCTAATTAATTCCTAAAGACAATCCTATGAAATAAGATCATTTAAAGTGAATCAAAATTCTTTGAGATTTTTATTTTTAAATTTGATTTGACTTAGGAAATGTGAAAAGAGTTTGTTATTCCTAACCCATTTCCACATGTGTGAATTGGTTTAGTTTAATTTTAGAACAATTAGGTTGATTTTATATTTTATTTAGGTTAAGGTGTGAATTAAATCCATTAATTACCCTTTTTCTACACCACTTTAACATAATTAAACAAATAATTATGAGCCAACATATGATATGCAACCACATGAAATTTTAATCAGTAATGCATCTAAGAAATAAAGTGGTCTAACGCAATTGGCTCATAATTATTGATTAATTAAGCTAAAGGGTTTTCATTAAGTACTTTCACAACCTTCCCACACATAAGAGTTGGATATGATTTTCTCAAACTTATCTTAGGCTTTTGAACACCTAAGGATCTACCCAGCAAGAGATTCATTAACTCTAGGTTGGTTTTGAAAGTTTGATTAGACTAAATAAGTAGATAATTAGTGGATGATTCCTTAATTATGTTTGGATTAAGGAAGAAAGAGGGTTTAGGGAATAACTTAGGGAAAATATCCCAAACTCATTCCATAAACCTCCTCCTTACTTAAATAATATTTAATTATCTCAATTAAGGGATTAAATTACTATTCGTATGCTTAATTATTCTTAATTACATTAAGGGATGATTAGGGGTTCATTAATTAATTTCCCTAATTAACTCATTGATAAATTCCAAGAAACTTAAGGGAGGTAGGAGTCCTCCTCCTAAACATGTCTGAAAAATTTGGAATTAATTAATTATTTAACAAATTAGGGAGCAATTAAGGTAATGAAATTTTTAATTAAACCATAATTAAGAAAAATTCACTATTTAAAATTAATTAAAAATAATTTTATTGGATTCCCCTATAAAATAACTTTAAAATGAGACCTTAATTATATTTTGTGGATTTTTCTATATTTAATTATGATTTTATGAAGTTTTTGTGATTAATGGATAAATAAAATAGCCTAATTAATTAACTAATCCTATTGGCGCCACATGGACTGCTGACGCGGCGTGCTTTCCACGTGGCGTGACGGGATTGGTTATTTAAGTTGTCACATAGTGCGCTGCATCATCTGGCAGTGGGCACTTTCCCCTGAGCCATCTGATCAAGCATCGGATGGCTAGGATTAATTTCAAGTTATTAAAGGGTTTAAACAAAGATCTAACCATGATTAAATCACAATCGTCTATTCCAATCATGTGGAATGGACTGTGTGTGATTCATCTCCTCCTGAGCAGTGAGAGGGAGATGTCATCTGTCGATCGTCGCTCGATCTGAGCTCACCCGAGCTTAGATGGAGTTCAAACTCACCCCACACCTTCAGAGGAGCACAAGCAAGGGATCCAATGGCTAAGATCTAATGGGATTAAAATTCCTTTCACAAAGGACCAAGCATTTTTTATCTTAGGAATGGTTTTGAACAATACCTCAAAGGCTACCATGGTGCTTCCAACAGAGGAGGTAGCTTCGTCTAGTAGAGATGAAGCCCTGTTGAAGGTATCAAGCTTTGATTTGAAGTGAATTTCTCAGTTGACCAAGTTCCCCTTCAATGGTGATCGAGCATGATCAAGGTGGGCTTCCCATGGTTTGGAGACTTAGGAAACACCTTGGTTGAGCTTGACGAGGTGCCTTGATGGTGCTTGCAAATTTAATTTGGGTTTAGTGGAGAATTGGATGAGTTGGATCTTCACTTCACCTCCACTATTTTAGCTTTGAAGAAACCGAGAAGGAGAAGTTGAGGAGGCTTGGAAATGGCTTTGGGAAGTTTGGAGAAGCTTGCTTTAAATTCTTATAGCTCAATCGAATGCAATGTCTATGGTTTGAGTGGGAATGAGGGGGAGTATATCTCCCCCTCCTTGGATCGCAGGCCCAGACTTTCCATTTGAGCTCAATTTCTTGATCAAGTTGGGGCTTGCATTGACACTCCATGTGATTCATTTTAGGTAGTGGAGGGGAGGGGAGGGAGTGCCCATGTGCAAGGTGAGTGTATGATGTGATCCAAGTGTCCAATTTGCATTGGAGGGGTCAGTTTGGCCTTAGATTGGGTCATGGTTGAGCCAAAGTGATTCGGTCATGTTCACCACCCTCCTTAGTGTCCATATGGACCACTAGGAGGACGTCAAGTGGTTTTGAGAAAGAATATGACCAAATTCCAAGTAAATTTGGTCATAAGATTCCCTTTGACCTAAAAATAAAGTGGTCATTTGGCTTTGATTTTGATTTGGATAGATTTGAATGATTCAAAAATAGGTTGGGACAAATTTCAAGTGATTTGGAGTTCATTTGATTTGAATTGGTTCGATTTGACCCATTTAGGTCAAGTTGGGTCAATTTGAGTTAGGTTGACCAATTAGTCAAATTAGGTCAAACCATGGGTTAGGTCAAGTTCAAATGATCATTTGGAGCCTATGGTGTTCATTGGTTTGGTTCAATTTGGTTTATATTTGGTTTTGGTTCATTTAGGTTCATTTAGGTCAAATGGGTCAGGTTGACCAATTTGACCCATTGGACCCAATTGGGTTAGGTCATGGGTTGGTTTAGGTTTGGTTGATCATTTGAAATGTATTTCAAGCTTTAATTTTAATCAATTTTGGTTTGTTTTGGTTTGATTTCAAGTTGATTTTATCTTTTAGGTCAAGTTGAGTTCATGGTCAATTGGGCTAGGTTGGGTTTAGTTAGTCAATTGAAGCTTTGGTCAATGTCAACAAGTGATTTAGAATGAATTTGACCCATTGGTTGCAATCAATTTGGCTTAGATCAAGATTTGACCTATTTTGACTTCTTAGGTCAACCTGGGTCAACTTAGGTCAAGTGGCCAATTAGGCTTAGTTTGGCTCAATAGATGGCTTGGTCAAGTTCAATCATTGATTATGATTGGTTCAGATCAATGGTTTCAATTAATTTAGCTTATGGTAGATTTTGGCTAGTTCAGGTTTTATTTGGGCTAAGTGTTGACTTAGTCAAAGGCTAGGCTTGACTTAGTTTGACCCAATTTGAGTGATTGATCATCCTAGGATGATTGTTGCTCACAATGTGAGGCTTAGATAGGCTTAGTTCAATCTCGTTTCAGTTGGATTAGAATTTGGCTCAAAAGGGTGCTTTAGGTCACTTTGGGTCAAGTGAGTCTAAGTGAGTCAATTGGCTTGATCAAGGCTTGATTTAAGTTTGGTTGAACTCACATATAGACTTATGATTGAAATATAAATCCAATTGCAAGTGATTTGGAGTCAAATGGATTTTGATTCATTTGATAATTTCAAGTCAAAAGGATGAAAATGGGTTTGACTTGAATTAGTTTTATTTTGGTTTGATGATTTAAGTTTATGTTTATATTTGGGCATGTGATTGAAGGAAAGATTGTTTGAAGAGAAAATCCAAAGGTTTGGATTGATTTGAGGATGATTTGGCTAAGTCCAAGAATTTGACTTGAAAGAGCATAAGTTGGATTTTTGGTTGGATTTGGATTTGAGTTTTGAATTTAGTTTTGGTTATTTGAATTTATATTTCATTTATATTTGTGAATATAAATGAGAATATAAATGGGTTATGAGAAAATCTTTTGAATTTGGAGTGATTTAAATTTGATTTGGTTAAGTTCAAGGATTTGACTTGAAAGAGTATAAGTTTGATTTAAGTTGGATTTCAGTTTTGAATTTAGTTTTGGTTATTTGAATTTATATTTCATTTATATTTGTAAATATAAATGAGAATATAAATGGGTTATGAGAAAATATTTTGAATTTGGATTGATTTAAATTTCATTTGGTTAAGTTCAAGGATTTGACTTGAAAGAGTATAAGTTAGATTTAAGTTGGATTTGGATTTGAGTTTTGAATTTAGTTTGGTTATTTGAATTTATATTTTATTTATATTTGTGACTATAAATGAGAATATAAATGGGTTATGTTTGAATTTGGAGTGATTTGTATTTGATTTGAGCTAAGTCCATAAGATGAAATCAAAATAGCTTAGGAAAGATTTTTGGGATTTGCAATAAATCATGGGCTTCAATCATTTGACTTGGAATTGATTCAGGATTTGAGAAAATCCATTGAGTTGGAATTGATTTAAGGTTTGATTTGAGTTAAGTCCATAAGGTGAAATCAAAGGGCTTAGGAAGTATTTTGATATTTGAATTCAATCATGGGTTTCAATCATTTGATTTGGAATTGATTCATGATTTGAATTTTGGAATTGATTTATGGTTTGATTTGGAATTGATTTGAATTTGATGTTTATTTGAAGTTGAAGTTGATTTGAATTTAAAGTTGATTTGAATTTGAAGTTGATTTGAATTTGAAGTTTGACTTGGAAGAAGGAAGTAAGGATTTGGTTCAAGCTATAGGGTAGGCAAGTTTTCCTAATACCCCTAAGGCATAACCTATTTCTATGGCTAACTCTCCTAAGTCTCTAGGGCTAGGTTAAGTGTTCACCTAATCGCTAGAAGTGTCCTAAGACTGAGGAACTCTTAGTGTTTAGAGTAGTCCTTATGCCTAGGATGAAGAAGTTGAAAGCTCACTCCAAAAGGGAGGTCGACACTCTTCTAACCGTAACTTGGCATTCTGCTCTGTTTTGATCTTACTACCCACAGCTACCCTTAGTGATGGGAGTTGGATTTCTAATGGTAGAATGGATTCGAACCCATACACTAAGGAGAAAAAGGTAAACTGAGTTGGAGTTCTGTATGTGGTGCGATAGGCCCACAAAGCTTCAACCAATTGCTCAAGCCACTGTCGCTTATTTTCGTTGAGTGTCTTCTTGAGTATTTAGATGAGAGTTTTGCTAAAGGCTTATGCTAAACCATTTGATCTTGGATAATAGATGGTAGAGTATCTACAATCTATGTTTTGTCTCCTGGTGAAGTTATTGATTTTGGTGCTCTTGAATGCTATCATTATCAAATATAATTTGGCTAGGAACCCTGAATCTATACACGATATAGTTCTTGAAATTAGAGTACATGCTGAGCTTTGACCTCTATGAGCAGAATCTCCTCCACCCATTTGAAAAAGTAGTCGATAGTAGTAAGGATAAATCAATGACTATTGGAAGAAGGAGGATCAATCAGACCGACAATGTCACTACCCCAACACTCAAATGGCCACGAGGCCAATGTTGGATGTAGAATGTTGGGTGATTGGTGTAGGACCACTCCATGTACTTAACATTGGTTGCATCATCTAGATACGTTTATGCAATCTGTATTCATTAATGTCCGGTAGAATCCAAGTCTTTTGATTTTGACTTTCACCTTGGGATCGGATTAGTGAGCTCAGCATAATCCTGAGTGCACCTCGTCACAATCTTACAAGCTTTGTGCTTGTCTAAACAACATAACCATATATGATCGAAAGACCGTCGGGATAAGACACTATCCATGAGGGTGTAGGAAAGTGCCCTTTGCTTCATCTGATGTTCTTGGGATTTCTCTTGTGGTAGTTTAACCTTATTTAGGTAATCAATAAATGGTTGCCTCCAATCTAGCTCTTCTTCCTTTTTGGCAATGGAAACCTCCCCTTCAAGAGAGTATTTGTCAATGAGTTCAACATTAATGAGAGGTAGGACTTTCCTATTAAGGACCTCTATTGATATAGACTTGTCATCATGACATGCCCACTCTTTAGAAAATTTGGTTAAGGCATCCGCTATGGCATTTTCTTCTAGAGGAACCTTGCAGATTATAACTTTTGGGATTTGGGCCAACAACTCTATGATGTACTTATGGTAGTGATGGAGTATGATCTTTAGAACATTATAGGACCCAACAATTTTATTGATGGCTAGCTAAGAATCCACAAACATGTTGATGTTCTGGATGCATAGCATAATGTCTAACTCCAGATTAACAATCAAAGCCTCATATTCGACTTCATTATTGGTGCAAGGATCAAATAGATAATATGAGAATCTCATCATATCACGGTCTGGAGTTAGGAGAACAATTCTTACCCCTCCCTTCCCTGGAAGAGTATATTATGGTTCTTCTCATCTTTGAGAGGAAGTTGTACTATCAAAATATATCTCCCAACGGTGAATGCAAGTATCCCCTAAGTTCATGATTTATTCATCGGGGAGATCGTCACTAAGTGGAGAATCAGCAGGAAGTGAGTGTGTTGTTAAGAAGTCAGTGAGTGCTTGTCCTTTCACATCACTAAGGGGTATAAAAGTGATATCAAACTACGATAAAATCATAGACCGACGTGCTAACCGTCCAGGTAGAATCAGCCGTGCCAAGAGATATTATAGTGGATTGATTCTAGAAATCAAGTTCACTTTATAAGAAAGCATAAATGCCATAAATTTTGGGATGCAAAGTTTAAAGCAAAGCAATGTTTCTCAATCGGTGAATAGTTTGTTTCAGCAGAGATTAGATGATGGTTGAGGTATTATAGCGTGCTCTCCTTCCCTTCATCGTTGGTTGGGCCAACAAAGTGTCAAGGGAGTCATCTAATGTAGCATTGTATAGGATCAAAGGCTTGCCTGATATAGGGACAACTAGGACTGGAGGCATCATTAGATACTGCTTGATGCTCTCAAAGGCATGCTGGCACTGATCATCCCACCCAAATTTGGCATCCTTCTTGATCAGTGCTGAAAATGGTTGGCATATGCTAAAAGGTTGGATATAAAGCATCTTAGATATGCCAACCTCCCTTGGAATGATTTGAGTTGAGTTATACTTTTATTGGGTAGCATCTCTAATATTGCATTAATCTTCTATGGGTCAATTTCAATTCCATAGTGTTGGACAATAAACCCAAGGAATTTTCCTGAAGCTACTCTGAATGCACACTTCAAGGGATTCATTTTGATGTTAAATTGTCTTGACCATTTGAAAACTACTCTCAAGTCAAAGAGATGGACTTCCTTTTCTTTACTTTTTACCAAGAGATTATCAATGTAGCATTCAACTTGATAATGAATGAGTTCATAAAAAATTCAAAGCATGGCCCGCTGGTATGTGGCACTGACATTTTTAAGGCCGAAGGCAAGATCTTATAGCAATATATTTCGATTAGGGATCTAAGGCATAATTTTTTCTCACTTCTAGGGACCATCTTTATTTGGTTTTATCTAGATGAATCATCCATGAAAGATAAGACTGCATGAGATGAGGCAATGTCCACCATCAGCTTCAATATTCGTAATGGAAATTTATCTTTTTGGCATGCCTTATTTAGATCTCTAAAATTGATGCATATGAGAATTTGGCCATTCTTCTTCTTAACTAGGATGGCACCAGCCAACCAAGTGAGGTATTTTTTCTCTCTAATAAAATTAGCATCGATCAATTTCTTGACTTCAGAAATGACAAGTTGTTCAATATTTAATTACATGCATCTAGGAGCTTGCTTGATAGGGTTAGCATCAGGTTGTATTGCTAGCGTATGGACTTCTATGTCAGATATCAATCTAGGCATTTCTTCATAACTCCATGCAAAGTAATTCTTAAACTCAAAAAGTAGACTAACTAAGTCATTAGTTTCAATTTTGTTCAACAAAGAATTGATGTACGTTGGGCATGGATGTTCTTTAGTTCCTAAGTTAATTTCTTTGAGTTCATCGATGGCTGATTTGATTTCTTCTTTGAATTCTAGAGGTGCATCATTGACTTGGAAATCATCTGGATCATCTGAAGTTTCTAAGCACACCTCCTTGTATGAGTTAATGTGATCTAAAAAAACTTATCAGATTCCAAATGATTGGTGATGACCAAGCAGTAATCATCATCATCGACTGGGCCTATTGTGCTAAAGCCTAGTCCTAGTCTTGATTGAGAATTCTTGCATTTATTGTTCCACAACCTTTCAATGTAACCTAACCTGTGCTTAGACCATGTATGTGGAATTAAACCTCTCTTTGCTAAATTAAGAACACAAGATGAGTACCAATCAAAAGGTAATTCTATAAATTCTTTATACGAATCATCCTCAAGTTCTACATCAACTTTTTGACTTGAGGGTGTGTTGTAAGGTAGATTCTCTGAGTCTTCATAGTTGCACATGATTTAGGAGCCTCCTTAACTATAAAACCCTCAACTTTTTGTGAGGAAAGTGGGGATAGAGCTAAGGTTCCCAACTGATGCCTAACAGTTTCACATAACGAGCACTTGGATACATTTATGCTTTGCTTGGGAATCCGATCTTCATCACTATTTGGCTCAAGTGTTACCTCCAACTAGATCTGCTATCGAGAAGAGCTAGCCGGTATAAGACTCATTCTCTGAACTAGTTTTTCAGTCTATATGGATAGCAAGTGTACTTCTGGAAGCTGGGACAAATCTCCTAGTGGGTGGTAAATATGAAGACCTTCCACATCGAGGACTCCTTCTGTACTTTCCTCTTCCTCATTCTGAGGGAGGTCAGGTGATCCTCCCCACTCGTTCGAATGGAGTAACGAACTATGGGTGGAATATAATCTCAAGCCCCACTTCTTCTCTGAGGACTATTTATCACTCCCTTTCTTTTCTTTTTCTTTATCTTTTTCTTTTTCTTTTTCTTTTCTTTCTTTTCTTCTTATTTTCCTTTCTATTACATTGGTATTTTGGCTAAATTCACGAGAATAGACTTTTTGTTTCTCAAAGAGGTAGCAGGTCGTATCCTCATATATCCCAACCTCATCAACTACAAAGGGTTTGAGATCTCTTTTAACACAATACTCAGTTCTACCTCTTAAAAACTTTGTGCTCTAATGTAAAGAGGATGGAATCATGTTGTTCATATGTATCCATAGTCTCCCAAGCTAAGCATTGAAAGATGTATCTGAATCAATTATGTGAAACTTGGCTTCAGTCTTTCAATCATCTATCTCTAGTGGTAACACTATAGAGCCTAAAGCCCTCTCACCTTGTTCATAGAATCCTTTCAGCATCATCTTCTCCGTATGGAGTTTAAAGATGCCAATCCTCAAGTAGACAAGGATTCTTAAACTCATAATATTGACTGATGCACTTGGGTCAACTAGAACTCTAGATAGCCTGAATACCAACATCCACTATAATATAGAGGGGACAGTTATGCTCGGTCGTTCTTAGAAGCAGATCTTCATCGTTGAATGTAACTCATAGGATCTCCTTTGAATGGCATTCTTCCTCTTTAGTAACGGTCAATTGAACTAAGCATATCTCTGGATCAAGCAAGGCTTTGATTAGAGATTTCCTCATCTCTTTGAATAAGACAAGGGCATCACATATGCTTAACTTAGCTAGCAACTTTCTAAGGTGAACAAAGATGTTCTAATCAACTTTAGAATGGTCCTCCACAAGCATATCCATAGATGGAGCATCTTGTAGAGGGGTTATCTGTTCACTGGAACTAATGACCTATTTACCCTTATCCTGAGGTGCTGCCCTAGGAGGTAGAATTTTGCCACTGTGGAGGTTGACTTCAATGACTTCTTGGAATGATGAGTTTGTGGAAACTTCTACCTTCTCATCAGGTATACCTACAGCTTCTCTTAAAAGATCCTCAAAGTTAGATGACTCCAAGTTAATCTCAAGAGATGAATCTGATTAATTTAGGAAAGAAAAGTCCATTTCTGAATCGGATAGGAATTGATCAAAATTATTTAAGCTATTATTATTTGACTCAGAGAGCTTTCAATTAGAATGAAATTAGGAGCATCAAAAGCAACAAAATTGTAAGTGAAATCATATTTTCTCATTGATTTCTTTAATTTTGGCAGACGTACATGGTAGAAATCAAGTAAAGTAAGTGGGATGAGGGGTTTGGTGCCCTCATCCGCTGATACAATGCTCCTGCTAGAGATGAGGGGCTAGTGGAGGTGATAGTAGCTACAACAGTGGAAGGAGTGTTGGACTCGAATGGTGGTTATGCTATGAATTTATCCTAGGAAAGTGAGGCAGGCTGCTACTGCTGCTGGGCTTACACCCTCCTCGATTTATCCCTCACAACTAGCAAACCTTCCTTGGTGTTAGAGGTTTGAGCTACTTCAAGCACCTATAGAGAAAGTTTCTTAATTTTAAAAATTATCTTTTTTGAGGATTGGGATAAAGAAATATCCCAACCTTCTTTTGTCTTAAGAGAATCAAAAATATTCCCAAGGATTACTTAACAAAATCATATGATTGTTCTACTACATATTCCTTAGGGATAACTATGTCTCCTGACTTGAAGCTGTGCTCAAGCCAATCCTTAAAAGTGATGTAATCCTCTAATATGTGGCCTAATATGTGGTGGTAGGAGAAGTAAATAGATCATCACTCCTGCCCACTTCCTCCAGCTTCTTAGACTCGGGTAGCTAGAAATCATGCTTCTTCAAGAGATTCTAGAAGATATTTCGGACTACCTCCCTCTTGAATGAGTATGCCTTATTGAGTTTTTCAACAAGAGTAAGTAGAAAGTAGCTACCTAGTGGTGGATAGGGGTACCACGGCTGGGTAGGCTATTGTGGAGGCAGTGGTGGCCGTTGTGGTAGTGGTGGTTGTCGATATGGTGGCTAAGGTAGTAGAAGAGGAGGTGGTAATGAAGGTTGCTGAAATCAGGGCCTCTCAAACTGAGCTCTAGCTAGCTTCTTTCCCTTGTCCACTGACACAACTATCCCAAGCTTCTTCTCAAAGACCTTCTAAGGCTTGAGCTTACATTAATGATCTAAAAAGGGTAATTGTTTGGTTTTCTCTTGTAGGTTAGCTTCCTTATTGATTAGCTTCTCAAATGTCTTTATGCTGAAGCCCTTAAGCATGAAGGTGATCGGGCCATGAATATTCTTGAGTAGAATCTCAATGGAATGCTACTCTTGTAACTATGGTTCACATTTCATACTCAAGTTGAGTCATCTGAGAATGTAATCAACAAGGGACTTGTAGGGTTTATGTTTCTCTATAATGAGATCACCTATAGTTACCCTTTGCTAAGCTTCTATGAATCTCTTGATGAAGAGATGCTCTAACTATGCAAAGGTCTTCACCAAACTATTGGGCACTTTGGCATACTAATCAAATGCAACACCTGCTAAGCTATTAATAAAGAGGGAAAAAAGAAGTGCATCACTGCCACTAGCATTGCAACAACTGGCCCTGAAGTGTGTTATATGCTGCTTTGGGTTCCCATTGTCATGAAAAATTTTGAAGGATGGTGGCACAAAATCCTTGGGGTATTGAACTACATCAAATTCTTCTATATCAAGTCTACCCTTCGAAATAGATGAGCTCCCCTGGGCTTGCGCCAATACTTCCTTCACTTACTGCTCCACCATTTACTTTATGAAAATTTTATGCATGGAGGTGCTATCGGTGACCTTCCTATGCAAGCTATCAGTTTCATCATCTATGGGAGTGCACTTGGGCTTGATCTATTGTATGAACTAGCTCAGGTCGATCAGCCTCCATAGGGGAAGGTTGTGAAATTGGGGCTTAGTTCTGTAAGGCTAAAACTACTGTCATAAACTCCTCTACCCTTCACTCCATCCTGTCGATCTGATCATCTTTTTGCTTGATTTATTGGAGGAAGTGCTGAGTTGAGTGAGACATGTCACCTTCCTCAATTACAACTTCCTGACTAGATTGTTCCTTGTGTATGGATCCTCGGGTGTTAACATTATGGACTTCTACTAGATCATCCAACATGTCATCCTCATCGGGGTCAAAATTGACCCTACCCTTTTCCTAGTCAAGATGATCACTCCCAAATATCTGCCTCACTATGACATAATAGTCCTCTAGAATGTCATCCAAAGAATGGTCATCTACTCGTCCCTACTTTATTGGAACATAGGTTGGCTAATGACTGATTACTGGACTAAGCTATGTAGAAGTTATGCACTGAATAGTCTCAACTAGTGAAGTGCACTCCTTGATTGGCTTAACAGTCATGAGGACTACCTCAGTATCCCCTCCCTTTTCCTCCTCCAACTTTTGTGGTGGAGCGATCACAACACTCTTGGGTCACCACTCCTTCTTCACCACTGTTGGGATGGAAGGTTGGGCAGGGGAGCTCGGCCTCATCTCAACGGGTGGAGTAAATGGAGTGGGATTCTTGGGCTATAGTCAGATCACCAATGGAGAAGCCCTCTCTCTAGAAGGGGGCTTGTGGTACTTGGTGGGACTGTATAAGGTGGAACCTGAACTGGTGAAGGTATGATAATGAGTGGAGCGACGTAATGAAGGGGACACCGATTGCCTCTCCGCCAAATATCTCCTCCTACGATTGGTGGTAATAGTAAGGACTATGCAGCCATAATGATTAGCTCTATCAACTCATCGGTTAGAAAATCTATCAAAGTGGAGGCCAAAAATTGTCTAGTGAACCTCCTTCTCTCTCTCTCTCTCTCTTGCCAGCTTGGGCAGTCACCTTGGCCTCAGTGTCCCTTTCTCTATCAATTTGATCCCTAACACTTCTAGGTATCAAGCTCCTCAGGTCATGTAATGTGCTAGACTCCAAGCATCAGTAGGATTTACCAACTCTATAAATAATAAACCATAGACCAATATAGGGCTTCCTCCTCTCCCTAGCTGGTGTCTCATACTCTACAGGTGATGGGCGTAATGCAACTATCTTGCACTAGTCCTCCTCTCCCTTTGAAGTCGAAAGGCGGTGAAACCTACTGCCACCCAAGAGTGGAGAGGTCTCACGGGAGGAACTCTCCTTAGCAACATGGGAGGCATTATCTATCTCCATCACTGCATGCTCATACTGCTTCTTGATCTTGCGGTTCTTATTGTAGAGTTAGGTTTTGGTGAGCAGGGCGGAATAAAAACTAGAACCAACATTGAAGGTAGGGGAGGCTTTCTCAGAAGCCAAGATAGCCTTCCCCTTCAAAATAGGGGGAATAATAGTGGTGGTACTAGCCCACAATGGGATTATGATAGGAGAAACTAGTTGAACTAGCACTAGCACTGGCAAGGGAACCTTAACTGCATTCCTCTTCAAAGAGGGGAACTCAAAATTAGAATGTCGATTGAACTGAAGAAGTGGTTTCTTGCCTGCCACCTCCTCTCTACTAATCATGGTAAGAGCGGGACCCTCGCATGTGACTTTAAAGTTCTCAAAGCCAACTCCAAACTTAATCACGGGGTGGTGAGTATGGCCAGATCCAAGGAAAGATCCACACCATAGGTAAAAGAAAAGATCAACTTGCCGGAAGACATGGTAGAAGCTGACTAAAGAAATGGAGGAAGAAGATGAGTTAGTATCTCTGCTGCAATGTTGGAAAAGAGAACCGAATTAGACCTTTGCTTTGATGTTGACTTGAATTGTTGATTTTAATTTGACTTTTTAATTGAAACCCTCATTTTTCAAACAAAAATTTGTAAAAGAGAACTTTCATTTAACAAGCTTTATTATGTCAAATGGGGTTCATTAATTTTGTTTTGAAAAGACCTTTGAAAATTTTGTAAAAGATTTTATTTTCTTCACTTTGGGTTTTATTAAAATTTTGTTAAGCATGGTATGAACCTTGCTTCACAAAGCTAGTGGTAAGAGGTTCTAAATTTTGTTTGATTTATGTTTGGTTATTTTTTCCTTTCTTTAGTTAATTTATTTTTACCTATTGGGGACCCAATAGGGGTTTTAAGATGTTGGCCACCTTTGCTTAAGGATGAAATAAGCAAAGTGCCACGGAAAGTAAGATATTCTTGGGCTTATATAAAATATAAGTCCACTATCAATACTTAGAGACAGCAATTGTCTACTTGAGATGGAGAGAGGGACTATCCCTAACGGAGTTGCTAAAAAAATCTATGGTGTTTATTTTTGGATGTGGGTGGATAGCACTTAAATCATAGGGTGTACTTTTAAAGTGATTGGGTATGACATTAAGGTATGATGTATTATCTCAAAAGATAGAAACATCACCCTACAATAGACCTAATCACCTAATAAAGACTCCTAAGGACTGATGGGTCTTCGAATATACCAGAGATATTTCCCCTACTATACATGGAAAAGTAAAGTAGTTTATTTTAAATATTCTTAAGTTCCTACACTCCATAGAATACATCTAGGATCTAAGAATACTCTCGATTAAAGTAAGCAATTATTATCTCCTAAGATTTCAAGGCTAGACTATCAAAGGATTGATTATTTTGGAAAATCAAGTGGGATTATTCAATTGGAAGACTTATTTTAGAATCCAGAGAAAAATAAGTAGGAAGTGCCCATGATACTAGAAAGCCTAGTATCACCCTGACCTATCCTAAGGTGTGGCTTTATATGTTTGAAAGTGAAGAGATTTATTTGGATTGAGTTGAAATTTTATTAGATTGATAGGGCTTATAATCCATTAATATAAGATCATGGAAATGCCTAAGAAGGGAGGATTTATGCTCGTAGCCTAGAGGAAATAAGCAATCTTAGATCCTAAATCTAGGAAGCTTTAACATAAGTTAAAGCATGGCCTAAATCTAAGAGAATGGTGGATATAAGAGTTTACCTTCATAAGAGAGAATAAACTCATCCGACTTCTAGACTTTTAACCACCTGGAGTGGTCGCCAACTAACACCTCCTATGATTCAAAACCATGTAGTCCAATCTTATGAAATTGCAAGACAACATGGATTTTTATTTAATTGAAAAGAAACTAAAGTCCTAAACCCACTCCCCAAGAGACTAGAGCATGAGTGCTATGAGCATATGACTTAGTCTAAAAATGCAACATTTTATAATTTTTTATTTCATTTTGACACATTCAGTTGGACAAATGCTTTAGAATTTTATATTCCAAAATGCATGATGAAATATAGTTATTAGCTAAACTAGAGGGAGGAGGTGTTCTCCACTATAAGGGATGCCCTCACAGATTAAGCATTCCCTTATCGTGCAAGAATGGAGACCCTCCATATTCAAGAGTTAAATAATATGTTATGCATGATAAGAGACATAAACCATACAGCTAAAGGGTTGTTAAATCTTTTAGTTATCTTATTTATATCCTAGGCTTTATGATAAGGCTATAAGTTAATTTAAAATTAAAGTTATGAGTTAATTTTATCTTAAGATCCTACCGCATCCAGGCCATACAAACAATCATCAAACATAAAGAAACTATGAAGAAGATACAATCCTACTGTGCAATCTAAATATAACATCAAACATTTTATAAACTGCCACAAAAGAATAAGAGGCTGATGTGGCCGGGTACCACCATACACCCTAGAAAAGGGAAAACATAGGTAGCTGAGATCTACCCTTATACAACCTGAAATATAAAAGAATAATTGTAGTTAGAAGTGAATACATGTTATAGGTGTCTTCATTCTTCATTTCTTCATGTCTCCTTTCTCTTTTTTTGATTTGATTTGCTTCTTTTGATAAGCTTCAAGGAATCACAGTGCACCCTAAGACTAAGCCTTTTGGCCACTACTCATCCTAATCCTCATATCATTAATTCTAATTCCTATTATAAAATTATATTCATAGGGAAAGTAAATCTAACTACACCTGTAAAATAAAAGTTAGCTAAACATAAATACAATCCAAAGTAATTATATTCCATAATTTGAACTTAGCACCCTGTACATGGGTAACCAAGGTCACCTGTCCTAAAATAGATTATGCTTAGATGCTTAAGTAACCTACAAGCAAAGCATTTATATTTATTTTTAAGCAACCCCTTGAACACAATCCCCTGTAGAAAATAACATTATGCTAAGAACAGCTGTTGAGCTCATTTTTAGAATTAACTCATTTTAGACATAGGACTCCTCTTAGACTTTAAGAGATCCTTAGTCCTAAGACACATCTTGTGATTAGGTGGACACTCAACCTAGCCCTAGAGACTTAGAAGAGTTAGCCATAGGAATAAGTCATGCCTTAGGGGTGTTAGAAAATTTGCCTACCCTTAGCTTGAACCACTCCTCACCTTCCTTCCTTCAAGTCAAACTCCAAATCAGTCTTATTTGATTTTCTCCAAACTCAAATCAATGCCACATGATTGAAATCCCAAGTTCAAAATATTTACTAAGTCTTTAATTCTCTCTTAAGGGCTTAACCTAGATCATGACCTAAAATAAATCAAATCCTTAAAATTTTCTTATAACTCATTTATATTCTCATTTATATTCACATATATAAATGAATTATGAATTCAAATCAATCAAACTAAATCCAAAATTCAAATCCCTAATTCAAAATCATTCTTAAGTCCTTAATTTCCCTCTTAAGGACTTAGCCAAAATCAAATCAAAATCAATTCAAATTCAAGGAATTTTCTCATAACTCATTTATATTCTTATTTATATTCACATATATAAATGAAATTTAAATTCAAATCATTCAAACTAAATCAAAAATTCAAAATCAATTCACAAAATTATCCTTCACGGACTTACCCAAAATCAAATCTAAATCAATTCAAACTCATGAGATTTTCTCATAACTCATTTATATTCTCATTTATATTCAATATATAAATGAAATAATAATTCAAGCCAATCAAATCAAACCCAAAATTCAAATTCCAAATTTAAAATCCTTCTTAAGTCCCTAATCCCCTCTTAAGGACTTAGCCTAAATCATGTTCAAATCAATTCAAACTCATGAGATTTTCTCATAACTCATTTATATTCTCATTTATATTCACATATATAAATGAAATATAAATTCACATCAATCAAACGAAACTCAAAAATCAAAGCAAAACTCCAAATCTTTCTTGAGTCTTTTAAATTTTCTTTAAGGACTTAGACTAGATCATGATCAAGTCACTCCAAATCCTTAAAATTTTCTCACAACACATTTATATTCTCATTTATATTTACATATATAAATGAAATATAAATAAAAATCAAACTCAAACTCACTCAAAATTCAACCTAAGCCTTTCAAGTCAAAATCTTGAACTTAGCCAAATCAATTTTAAATCAAGCCAAACTCTTGATTTTCCTTCATGATTCAATCAATCCTTCAATCATGAATCCAAATATAAATACAAACTTCAATCACTTAATCAAAACTCAATTCAAAAATCAAGCCAAAATCCATTTCATGTTCACCCTTTGAACTTGAAATTGTCAAATGAATCAAAACTCATTTGACTTCAAACTACTTGTAGATGGATTTATATTTCAATCATAAGTCCATATGCAAGTTCAATCAAACTCAAATCAAGTTTTGACCAAGCCATTTGACCCACTTAGGCTCACTTGACCTAAAGTAACCTAAAGTACCCTTATGAGCCAAATTCTAGTCCTAACCAAATTGGATTGAATCAAACTCACCTATGCCTCTCATCATGATCAACAATCATCATGAGATGATCAATCACTCAAATTGGGTCAAACCAAGTCAAACCTAAGGGTTGACCAAGTAAACACTTAGCCAAAAATGAAACCTAACATAGCCAAAAATCCACCATAGGCCAAATTGATTGAAACCATTGATCAAAGTTCATTCATGAACTATGCTTGAACTTGACCAAGTCAACATTTGAGCCTAACCTAGCCCAATTGGCCACTTGACCCAAGTTGACCTAACTTGACCTAAAAGTCAAAATGTGTCAAAACTTGATCTAAGCCAAATTGATTGAAACCAATGGGTCAAGTTCATTCCAAATCACTTGTTGAACTTGACCAAAGCCTTAATTGGCCAACTAGACCTAACCTAGCCCAATTGACCTTGAACCCAACTTAACCTAAAGGGTCATGTTAAGAAAAATTCAAACTTAACCAAAATTGATTGGAAACAAAGATACCGATCCACTTCATATGACTAACCAAACCTAAACCTACCCATGACCTAGCTCAAATTGGTCTAATGGATCAAATTGGTCAAATGGGTCAAATTGGTCAACTTGACCCATTTGACCTAAATGAAGTCATATGAAACAAATTCAAACCTAAACCAAATTGAATCATGCCAAAGCCACCAAAATATTTCAAATGGTCATATGAACTTGACCCAACCATTAGTTTGACCCAATTTGACCAATTGGTCCTTAAGTTGACCCATTTTGACCTAAATGGGTCAACATGAGCCAAACCATATCAAATGAACTCCAAATCCAATGAAACTTGAGCAAACCTATTTTCTCCACATACCCAACATATCAAAATTCAAAAATTAGATAAATTGCCATTTTACCCCTAGGCCATAGAACAAATTTTGGTTAAATTCATGGGGAATTTGGTCAATTCCTCTTCGTACCTACTTGATACTCTCCTAGTAGATCAAGTAAACCCTAGGGGTGGTGCATCCAACCCAATGGGTTTGGGTCAGCCCAACTCCACCATATGGCCAAACTGATAACATGGCTTGAAATGGCCACATGGAAAACCTCTTCCCACTTGTTTTGAGCATATGGCCACTCCACTAATCCACTCCCTAGCCTAAAAAAAACTCAAGGATAGCCTAAATGGCCAAACAAACCCACTGCCTAATCTTAATTGGATCAAAATGGCTCACCCCTTCTTGGTCGTCCGATTGCCAAAGGGGGAGATATACTCCCCCTAATTCTTTTGAATCTTCACTTCGCCATTATCAATTGAAGCCTAAAGAATGATAAGAGTCATTGGCAAGAGTTCCTAAGCATCCTAGAGGGAGATTAAATTTGGCATTTTCTCAATTTTCATCATTTGAAAATTAGGGAGGTACATTGAATTGAAAACTTCCTCTACACTCAAACTCCACTCAATTCCCTTTGCACACTCCATCAGAGAACATAATCAAGTTTTCCTAAGCTCTCTTCCAAGTTCCAAAGACAAGGGAAGATCCACTTCAATCAAAATGGAGCTCACTAGGAGGAGGAGTTGGTCCATAGAGCTATCCACTCAACCTCAAGAGATAAAACTTTCACCAAAGCTTCGTCTCAACCAGATGAAGCTTCTTCAAGGGAATCAAGTGTCGGTGATCACCTACGATGAGGTATGCCATTTTTTGATCATTAAACTCAATGTGGTGTGGAGCTTTGTGAAAGAAATTTTAATGGCATGAAGTTTCAACTATTAGATGTGCTTGCCATTAGGTTTAGATGGTGTGTGTACAATTTCATCTCAATCTGAGCTCAATCGAACTCGGATCATGGCCTTAAGCATGGACGGCCTCCATGTCTCATAAGCAATGGCAAGGGCAAATCTCTAGCCATCCATCCGGGCATTTTGGATAGACGGCCCAAATTAAATCACATTTTATAATTTATTTTATCCCTTGTGAATGGCAGCTTTAATCTCAGCCGTCTAATCCTTGATCGGATGGCTAAGGCAAAAGCACATAGCGACACCGCCATGCGGTGCTATGATGTGATGTTTAAGTGACCACTCAGAGCTTGCAACATGTAAAGGGCTGTGGCATCAGCATACGCATGGCACGTCGTATGGATTAGGTAATTAACTAAGGTTTATTTAATTCTAATTAATTGCCTAAACTTTTAAAATTTATATCTCAACCTAGAAAAATAAAAAAAATATGAAATAAATTGCATTAGAATGATAATTGAACATAGAATATTTTAAAATTTTATTTTGATTAATTTTAAATATCTCTTTTCTCTAAATTTAGGTTTTTTGGAAATTTTAATTTACTAATTACTCCTTAATTAATTAACTGATTAATCTCAAACTTCTTGAGTGTATTTTGGGGGATAACTTCTACCTCACTTAATTTTCTTGGGATTTATTGGTGGCTTAATAGGGGAAATTGCAAATTTATTTCTAATTACTCCCTTAATGTAATTAAGGTTAATTAAGGGTTTGAATAGTATTTTAGTCCTTTGTTGAAGTTGATTAAGGTCTGTTTCAGTGAATAGGAGGTTTAGAGAATAATTTTGGGGAATTTTTCCTATGTTATTCCTTAAACCCCCTTTTTCTTTCTTAATCCTCTCTTAATTAAGGGTTAATTCACTAATTACACTCTTAATTAATTTCTTAGAATTCTAAAACTTTCTAGAACTTAATTAATCTACTTTGGGGTAGATGTTTTGGTGTTCAAGAGCCTAAGTTCAATTAAGGAAATCAAAACTCAACTCATATGTGTGAGGGGTGTTTTGAAATTACTTAAGTTAAACCCCTTAGCTTAATTAATCATTAATCATGAGCCAAATTGAATTAGGCCCCTTTCTTCCTAGGTGCATTACAAATTTAAATTCCTTATGAGGTTTTGTGTCATTCATTGGCTCATAATTATTTGATTAACTATGCTAAGGTGGGGTAGGTAAGGGGTAATTAACATGCTTAATTCATACCTTAACCTAATCAAAATAGAAAATGAATATAATCATCTAAAAATTAAACAAAAATATCAAACACATGTGAGAATGGGTTAGGAATAGTAAACTCAATTCACATTTTCAAAATTAAATCAAATTCAAGATCAAACAAAAATCATATTAAATAAACTTTAATTTGCTTTAAGCTTTCTTATTTCATAAGATTGTCTTTAGGAATTAATTAAAGTGAATGTGTTTACATGATTTCATTGCTTTTATTCTTCCGTAACATGCTAAATATGTATGCCATATGATTTCATGCATCCATGCTTTTCAAAAATCAAATTTAAAAATGAAAATATTTCCTTTATGTTAAATTGCATGTGTTGGCTAAAGTAAGAATATGAGTGGCTATTATCAATATTACATCTAAATTATTTTTAAAATACATAAATAAATTTTTTTAAAAATTAAAGTACGTTGCTTATATCTTATTTATAAGTTAGCATGTGAGTAAAATATAAGGATATGTGCTTAGTGTAGGTTTTCCTTCTCCTCTTTTAGTATAGTTTTGAGTAGGATTTGGAAAAGTGTATGGTTCATTTGAAAAGAACCTAACACTTGCCTAATTCTATATCCTATTCATTCATATGCTCTTACTTAAGAAGGATACCTATACTTGCACATATAAATTTCATAAACAAAAATAAATCAACCAACATAAAATTTTGCATTCTTTTTTTTTTCCATTCATTTCTTTTGTACACATGCTTGTATTTAAGTGAAGTGTATATTAGTCTGGAAAACTTTGAGGTTGTGGGCCTTTAAGTAGCCCTAAGTAGGTCTTGTAACTTACACCCCTGGTTAACAATGACCACATACTCACTTATGCCTTTCATACATTAATGTGTGTATGTGAAAATTAGATAAGAAACCCCTTTACTACTTAATCAAAATCAAACATCATAAACATTCAAATTTTCTTAAATGAATTACTTAGCATGCATCATAAAGTGTGTTAAACATTTCCATTTGTATGTATAGATATGCTTGGGACTCATTCATATGCATGTTATACATATTGGAAAAGAAATTAAGTGATATATATTTTGTGAATTTAGTTTATTTTACTTAATCTTGAAATACCTTTCTTTTTGAATAGGTTTGCTTAGAGTTCATCTAAATTAATGATTAATTAAAACATATACTAAAAAATTCACTAAATAAAACTAAAATATGAATCGACTTTAAAAATTACTTAGGCAATGGAAGGAAAGAGAAATTATCCTCTCTTTTCCTCTTTTTATAACTTAGTAATTAATTGTAGGATTCACTTGAATCCAATCAAAACATAAAATAAAATCAACCCATAAAAATTAAATTACTTAAATGAAAGCCTCCTCTAAGTTGAACATGCTTCACACTTAAAAAATTCTAACTTAAATCCATAGTTAAGCATACCACACAAACCTCTAAAGCACACACATTATGCTAAGTCACCACTTCTAGCTTTCGGTTAAGGCAGTGCATGATTTGATGCTTACTTTTATTTTATGATATATTTTTTAGTCTGGATGTTAGGATGTATGTGCATAGAATGAATAGTCAGGCGATCTTAGTCTAATCATTATCTTCTGCAGGGGATTGTGCTTAAGGGGCGCTGTGATAAATAAAAATATAAATGCTTTTACTGTGCAGGTGGTTATACCCCTAAGCATAATCCAATAGGTCAGATGGACTTAGTAACCTATGTGTGGGGTGATAAGTATAATATACATGTTTGGGATTTGTATAGTTTGTTTTAGTTAATCTCTATTTTGCAGGTGTTAGTGTGATTTCCTTTTTTCCCTTTTTCATGTAATTTTTGCAATTAGGATTTTGGAATGATTTTTATGAGGATTAGGATGAACATTGGTCATAAAGTATCATCTTATGCACCATGTAAAGCATTTGGAGCATCCATTTTCCAACCATCCAAAAGAAGAAATCAAAAGAAGAAAGAAGAAAAGAAGAAAGAAGAAATGAAGCTTGAAGACCCCCATAATAATGAATTCTTTACTTAATTGTAATTTAATTCATTTATAATTTGGGTTGTATAAGGGTAGAGCTCAGCTACCTATATTTGATATTTTTGGATTTGTGCGGTGGTGCCCGAGCACAACAGCCTTTTATTCTTTTTGTGATTAGCTTTATAAATGGATTGATGATTTGTTTAGCTTTTGTATTAAGTGGCATGCTTTTCCTAGTTTCTTCCTTGATTTATGTAGGGCTTGGATGTGGATTAGGCTCTTTAGGGAAAAATAAATCTTTTACTCAACTTAACAACTCATAACCTCACCTAAAGCTTAGGTTTAAAATCAAGATAAAAGAACCCTTAGCTGGATGATCATTTCTTTTGTAATATCATACAGAAATGCATCTTATTTCACTCTTAATTGAAGGGTTTCCACCTTTTCCAGAGAAACTTGGCTTGACCTTTGAGATCCATGGTGGAAACTCACCTCCTCCCTTCTCACTGATTTTGGCCAATAATTTTATTTCTCATGCATTAGTCAAATGAATCCTATTAGCTTGAGTCAAAATAATTGTCTAAAATGAAAGTAAAATAAAATTTGAATTGCATTATATTTAGGTCATTTGAAGCATGTCCCTTTACATGATCTAGACTCTTTAGGGATTGAGTTTAAAGATTTAGTCTCTTTCTAAATAAATAATAGCCTAGTTATCTTGCATAAGCATAATGACCTGTCTACATGAATTTAAAATCATAGGAGGAGTTAGTTGGTGGTCACCCTCAGGCGGTTGTAAGTCCAAGCAATCGGGTGGCTTGTCCTCTCTTGTAGAGGTAAACTAAATACCATTTTTCCTTAGATTTAGGTTGTGCTTTTGGCCCTTATCAAAGCTCCTTAGATTTAGGTTCTGAGGTTGCTTCTCCCCTTTGTGAGCCATAAACATAAATCCTCACCTCTTAGGCATTTCCATGATATGGTGTTATGGAATCATAAGCCCTAAATTTCTAATAAAAAATTCAACTCAAACAAATTAAATCAATTTCAAAAATATAAAGCCAAACCATAAGATAGTTTGAAATGCTCGCTAAGTTTTCTAGCATCATGAGCAACTCCTAGTTATCTTCCTTTCTCTTTGATAATAACTCTCTCTCTTTGATAAATCCCATTTGATCTTCCAAAATAAACTAATTGATTTTTTTTAAAAAAATAAATAAATAAACTAATCGATTGATAGTTCTACCTATTTAAATCTTTGGAGATGATGATCATTTGCCCTAATTGAGAGTATTTCTAATGGATCTCATTCTTTAAAATGTAATTAAATGTGGGGGCTTGCCCCTATAGGGAACTTATCGAACCTGGTTTAAAATAAACCCTACTTTACTTTTTCATGTAAAGTAGGGGAAGAATCTTTGGTACACATGCAGACCCATTGTCTTTAGGAGTCTTTGCTGAGGTGATTAGGTCCATTATAGGGTGGTGACTTCTATCTTTTAAGATAGTACACCTCTCCTCAATGTCATACCCAATCACCCTTAGTAAGAATATATGTGGATCTACATGGTGTCAAAAATGGATAAAAAGAAGAAGATGTATATTTCCATCCTCATTTTATCTCGCATAGAGTGAAGATGGAATTATATATCTTATTCTCTAAAGGAAATAAAAATTTTCACCATAACTACCTAACATCCAGTCTATGAAATATACACCCTAACATCCAGTCTAAAATTTTACATCACAGAATAAAATATAACATCATACATACACCGTCCTAACTTAGGACTAGAAGTGATAGCTTAAATATAATGTGTGTACTAAGGCTTTGAGTGGTATGTCTTAACTAAGCATTAGAGTTCTAATTCTCTAAGTTTAGAAAAATTGAATTTAACCATAAAGGTTGGTTTTATTTCAAGTGTTTTAGTTGATTTGTGAATTTTAATTTATATTTTATTTTGTTTCATTTGATTTACACTTAACATCTAAGTGTTGTAAAGAGAGGAAAGAGGGGTATCCTTTTTCATCCATACCTTAAGCCACTTTCTAAAGCATATTAACTTGGTTTAGTTCTCTTTTGTGAATGGCTTATTAAATATTTTTATTAATCCTAAGTTTGGGTTAACCTTAAAAAATTAATATAACTGAATTACTATCACATGGAATATGTTAATTCATTCCTTTCCATCACCCATAACATGCATATGATTTAACCCTTAGTATACTTATACATACAATATATTTTGGCACACTTAAATGACCATGAATGCATACATACCTAATAGAAGAGGGGATTTTCATTCATTAGTCAAATACACATACATATGTATAAAAGATGTGAGCAAGTATGTGCTATTGTTAACCAGGGAAGTGAGACAATCAAATGACCTCCTTGGGCCTACTTAACGCCTCGTATTCCCGAGATGTCCAAACTATATACTTGCTATCTTAAATACATATAAATATATACATAATTGGTGAAATGAAAACCATGCAAAGATTGCATTATCTATAGTTGAATTCTTTATGCATATGGATTAAAGCTCTATCCAAATTCTAACACCAAAATACATAGGAGTGAACTTAAATAATTGCATGCTTTTGTTAACCAGGGAAGTGAGATAATCAAATGACCTCCTTCAAGCTACTTAAGCCTCATATTCTCAGAATGTCCATACTATATACTTATTAGCATTCAAACACATGTAAATCTATATAAGAACTTAAGAAAGAGGACTTCACATTCATATGACTAGGCTATAAGCACATGCAAACCCTATATGTATTCATAACTATTATCATTCCAAATATTATTATCCAGTCGTAAATTTTGGAAAATAAATTTGTATTTATTAGTGATTAACACATATAATTAAATTAAGTCAACACATGCAAGCTTACATAAATAAATTCCATTTAATTCATTTGAATTTAAAAATATGAATGCATGAAACCATGTAGCACACAACATTTAAAGTGACTGAAAAGTAATAACCAAACATAAACATATAATTCATTCAACTACACTAATTCCTAAGGACAATCATAATAAATAAAATCACTTAAGGAAAATCAAAGCTTCTTAATAATCTTGGTTTTTGGTTTTAATTAAACTTAAAGAGAAGAAATTATTTGTTATTTTAATCTCATTCCCATATCAATAATCTTAATTAGTTTAAGGAAAGATAATTAGGTAAATTTTATGAATTAATTAAGTTGGATTATTAGGCAAATCACTTAATTACCCCTTTCTTGTACTTCTTTAATTTGATTAATCATTTAATCATGAGCCACAAATGATATGAACATGGATAGAAATAAAATTGCAATGCTCCTAAAGAACCTTATTTAATTGGCTCGTGATTAAAAAATAATTAAGTTAAAGAATCTAATTAAGTACTTCTATGATTTTCTCTCACTTATGGGTTAATCATAATTTCCTTAAGGGTCTTTATATTATTAAACATATAAAAAAGGAACCCTTAGTTTGATTGTTAATTATTTGGAGTGACTAACATTTCAATTTGATTTGATTTAAACATTTAATTATTTAATTAATCATTTAATTATGCTTTATATTAATTAATTCTCTTTAATAGAATAATTTTAGAAAAGTAATTAGGAAAGAGGTCATAATCACTCTCCCTCATTATCTCACTGTTATTCAGTGATTAATGGAGCTAAATTAATTAATTTTTGCTATTTAAAATCTTAATTAATCATTAAATTGATTAAGAAGTAATTAAGGTTCGAATTATCAATTCCCCTAATTCCCTGGGTAACAAATTTCAAAAAAACCATGAGAAGTAGAGGTCATCCCATTAAATCAACACATCAAGTTTAGAATTAATTACCTAAGTAATTATAGCTTAATTAACATAATTAAAAAACATTTAAATCCTAATTAAATCTTAATTACTATTCAAAATCAAATGGACATATTTTTAATAAAACATCCTCTATTTTACATTTTCAATGAGTATTATTTGTATTTTTTGGATTTTTCTATAATTAGTTATGATTTTATAAACTTTTGGCCATTAAAATGAATTATTAAGCCTAATTAACCAATAATCCCGGCGTCACGTGATTCACTGACATGGCAATGCTTTCCATGTGCCACCGTGGGATTGGCCACTTAAACCATCCAATGTGATGCTGACGTGATGACAGTAAACGAGCTTTCATCACCGCCGTCCGATCTAAAATCAGACGGTGAGGATTAATCCTGACAGTTCTTATAGGATAAATCAAGATTAAATCTATCAAATATTCATGATCGTCCATTCCAATCATGTGAAACATACGGTGGATGATCTGTTGTCCCCTAAGCATTGGAAGACGGATACGATCCACCTCCCCCAGCTCGATTTGAGCTCGTCAAAGCTCATGGAGGCTTGGGATCATTCTAAAACATTCATGGGAGAGATCTAGAAAGATCTAACGTGGAAATTGCATGACATTAAGATTTTCTTCAAAAAGGCCAACACTTAAGGCCAAAACTATGATTTGCCAAAAAAAATACCTTGCTGGAGCTCAGGATCGGCAGCTAACCGACCAAGGTAACTTCACCTTGAAGAGGTGAAGCCCTGCTAAGAAGATGGCACCTTGATTCCTTATCAGCAACTCTGTGGACCAACCTTCACCTGAATCCTCATTGGGGTTGGTCTAGGAGGGGCTTTCGGTGCTCGAATCTCTTGAGAGAAGATTCATTTCACCTCACCAGAGCTTAGTGAACGTGTGGAAAGAGTTAATTTGAGATTGGTTGTAGTTTGGTGGAGTTGGATGGAGCTAAGCCTCATTTTGGCTTGATTTCATCATCACCAGCGATGGGGAGGCATTGGGAGCTGAAACACTTGGGGGAGTTCATCTCTAGGTGCTTAAGGTCTGATGGCTCAATGTCTCAATTCAAAACAAAATGGGGAGAGTATACCCCTCCACTCCTCCCATCTAATGGTGGAGATTGCCTATCATTTACAGGGGTTCGGCCGCCACTGGCAGCCTTAGGTGGTAGAGAATCCTTGAGGTGGCTCAATTTGAGTGGTCAAGGGAAGGGAGGTGGTTGTCCTTGGATGAGGTGGTTTTCCTTGGGTTTCCAAGTGTTTCAATAGGCTGGTTTGGGTTAACTCACCTCCAATTGACTCATGGCTAGCCTAAATAACTTTGGGTTAGGTGAACCAGTGGTCCTTGTGTCCATTTGAAGCTTAGGTGGCTGCCAAGGGGAGGAGAGTGGGTTTGACCATCCAAAATTAGGTTTTGTCTCATGTGGGAGGCTTTACCCATTGGGTAATGGGTCAATTCGAGTTCAAATTGGGTTGGATTCTATTTGGACTAACTCAAGGTAAACTAAGGATGGGTCATGCCAAGTTTCAATGGGTTTGGGTTTGGTTTGGATGAGTTTGGCTCAATTTGACCAATGTAGGTCAAATTGGGCTAAGTTGGGTCAAGTTGACCAATTGATCAAATTGGGTCAAACCAAGGGATTAGTCAAGTTCAAATGAGTATTTGGAATGTTTTGGTTCAATTAGATTAATTTAATTTGGCTTGGATTTGATTTTGACCCATTTGGATTCATATGGGTCAAATATGTCAGGTTGACCAATTTGGCCAAATTGTCCAATTTAACTTTGGTTAGGCATTGGTTCATGTTCTTTTGATCATTTGAAGATGATTGTAGGCTTTGATTTTAATCAATTTAGATTTAGGAATGGTTTAGGCCAAACTGTCTCTTTACATCAATTTGGACTACATGGGTCAATTGGGTTAAATTGGTCAAATTGGATTCAATCAAGGCTTTGGTCATGTTCAATAATCAATTTGAAATAGATTTGAGTTTTTGGTTTGAATCAATTTGGATTAGATTTTGATTTGACCCAATTTGGCCTTTTAGGTCAAATTAGGTTAACTTGGGTCAAAAGGCCCATTGGGTTTGGTTTGGCTCAATTGATGGTCAAGTCATGCTCAAGAATTAATTTTAGGTTGGTATGAATCATTGGTTTCACTTGATTTGGCATAGGGTGAAATTTGGTTCATTTGGCTCATGTAAGTTAGTTGGGTCAACTTGATCAAATGACCAAATAAACTTGGATAGACCCAATTGATTATAATTGATCAATCAATGATGATCAACAATCATGAAAGGAGATTTTGGATGGTTTGGTTCAATCCAATTTGGGTTGGACTAATATTTGGCTCAAATAGGTCCTTTAGGTTACTTTGGGTCAAGTGAACTTTTGGCTCATTTGGATATTTTTAGGTCAAATGGGTTAGGTTGGTTGAATTGATTTTGGCTTGATTTGTTTGATTATAATTTTAGTATGGTTTGGAATGATAATTGTAAGATTGATTTGCTTATGAAAAAAAATAATTAAGCTAGGCTTGGATTGAATGGATTTTGGCTAAGTCTATAGGGTTGAATTATGCGCTTAGGTTTAGATCATGTTGGTTTTGATTTTTGTTTGGAGATTTGGATTTGAATTGGGATTCAATCAGATTTTGATTATATTGATTTGAGGTTGGATTTTGTCTAAGGAGATGGGCATGGGTTTGGTTAGGCTATAGGCTAGGTGGGTTTCCTTAGGTTCTAAAGCATAACATAACCTAGTGCTCATCCTCCTTAGTCTTTAGGTTTGGGTTAAGTGTTCACTTAGCCACTATAAGTGCCCTCTTAGTGTCTAGAAGACTCCTAGATCTATGATGTAAATATTGAATCCTCATTCCAAAAGTGAGGTCAACAGTAATCAAAGATGATCAACAATCATTATGGATGAGATTGGATGAGTTGATTTAATCCAATTTCGGTTGGATTGGAGTTTGAATGAAATTGGTCATTTAGGTCTCATTGGGTCAAGTGAACCAATTGGGTTGATTGAGTTGAATTAGACTGAGTTGGTGTCAATTAAGTGTTAAGAGGGTTTCAATGATGGATTTAAAGTTAATTAGTGGCTTTAATTATAACTAATTTGGGCTCAATTAGGTTTTGGCTCATTTGAATTCTTTAGGTCAAATGGGTTAACTTGGGTTAAGGTTGAGGTTAATTTGGCTTGGAGCTTGGATTGGAAAACCAAATTCAATTATGATTAATTGAATAGGTTTGAGGTTGGTTGTGTTTCATTTACATGAGCTTAAGCTTGGATGAGTGGATAGGTATGAGTTTTGATTTAGTCATTAAGGTTGGTAAAACATAATTGTCCCAAGGCAAAATTTTGGCTTAGGGTTATGATCTCTAAGTCTCTAAGCTTAGATTTAGTATTTTCCTAATCACTAGAAGTGTCTTAGCACTAAGAAAATCTAAGTGTCTAGAAAGTTCCTAAGTGTGAGATGAGAAAGGCTAATCCTCTCTCCAAAAGTGAGGTCAACAAGGTCTTAATTAATTTCCTTGATCACCCTTACAATTCCAATGATTAACTAAGCTTCCATGATTAATTTCATAATTTTCTTAATTTTAAATAATTATTAAATCCAAAAAATGATTAATTGGAGCTTGAAAATTAAGATCCCTCAAATCACTTAGCATATCAACTTGAGAAAATTATGGGAGGTAGAGGCTTCCCAAGAAACAATCACTCTAAATTCCAAGCCAATTAGCCAAGTAATTAAGACTTAATTAAGGTAATTAGATAAAACTTCAAACCTTAATTAGTCATGATCACTAGGAAAAAAATTGGAAATTTTATTTTTCCTTGATTCTCCTCTATCTAAGCTTTCAAAAATGGGTTTATTTATATTTTTTTTAGATTTTTATACAATTAGGTATAAATTTTCAAAGTCTTGGCTAATTCAATTATATTTTAATCCCTAACTAATCCAATTACACAGTCAGCACCAGACGGCTATTGGCGTGCAAATGCTTTCTCTATGGCACCATAAGATTGGTTATTTTAATCATCTGGTGAGCTTTCAACTCAATTATCCATCCATTTAATCATGGATAGAATGGTGGAGATTAATCCTATAGTTTTGACCCTCCATAGTGAGAGGAAGGTATAGGTAAAGTCAATTTGAAATTGGTAGAGTTTGGTGAGATTGGACAGAGAGGGTGATCGGGTTAAGGAAGGAATTGGTCTCACCGATAGCTAAGGGCACGGAAAGCTCTTCGAATTCTTGGGGACTGATTGCGATTCTTTGGGGAATGCATGTGTTGAGTTTAAATCTAAGAGGAGTGGTATACTTCCCTCCCCAAGTGAACCAAGCCATGGGATTAGTTCAATCTTTGATAGCCATCTAGCCAGCATAGGGGGTCGAAGATGGCAGGGGACTGGTGATGTGGAGGTGCTTGAGTGGCTAAGGGAGCTTAGTGGCCTTCCATAGACTATACACCTCCTTTGAGGTGGACCAAGGGCCAGCCAAGAGGTGAAGTTCCTCCCCTTTGTCATGGAATGAACCCAACAGCTTTGGGTTAGAATGGGTAAGAGCCTATGTCTAGAGAGAGCCAAAGGTAGCGTACCATGGGCAAAGGAGGTAGGTAGGCCTTCCAAATGGAGATTTTATTTTATTTGGAACCTTGGTTTACTTGGTTTGAACCAAACTAGCTTCACCATGAGTTGGGTTCACCTGGGCATGTCAATGGAGACCTAATAGTGAGTCATGCCAAGTTTGGTTATGTTTAGACTTGGTTTGGTTAGGTTTGGTTCAATTAGACCCATATAAGTCAATTTAGGTTCAAATGGATTAGGTTGGCCAATTGACCAAATTGGGTCAAGAGGGATATTGGATTTAAGTTTAAATGATCATTTGGAATATATTAGTGTAATTGGTTTGATTCAATTTGAAGTGGATTTGAATTTCGCTCATATGATTCCATTAGAGTCAAATAGGCTAGTTGGCCAATTTGGTTAAATTGGTTGGATTATAGTTTAAAGATTTGGAATTATAGCTCAATTTGATCCTTCTAGCCAAATTGGGCTAAATTGGTCAATTGAGTTGGTTTTACCAAATTGGATTAATTGATGATTGGAGAGTTTTCAATAATCAATTTATAGTTTAGTAGAGGCATTAGTTGCAATCAATTTGTATTGAAATGATATTTGGCCCAATTTGGCCCTTTAAGTCAAATTGGGTCAACTTGGGTTAAGTGGCCAAAAATGATTTGGTTATGCCCAATTTATTACAATTGGGTGATCAATGATGATCTACAATCATTTTTAAAGAATCTAGATGGATTGATTTGGTCAAATTGAAGTTGATTTAAGTTTTGATTCAATTTGGTCTTTTGGCCAAATTCAGCTAAATGAACTAATTAGCTTGATTGGGTTCAATTAAGGTTTATTAGATGCTGAGAGATATTCAATGATGGATTTGGAGTAGATTGATAGCTCTGATTGCAATCAATTTGAGTTAGATTAAATTTTGACTCATTTGAACCCTTTAGTGAAAATGGGCCAAGTTGGGTTAATTAGACCAATTGATGGAATTGAATGAGTTGGGATGGATTGAAATATTTAATTAGGTGTATAGAATGATCATGAGGTTTGGATTGATTTCATTTAGCTTGAATCAAGTTGAATTGGTTTTTTTCCCTATGGGAGGGATTCAAATGGGTCAACTTAGGTTAAGGGCCAACTATCTTAGTTTAGTTCAATGGATTTGTAATTAGGTTTTAATCAAGTTCAATTGAGATTCAAATGACTTTGGATGAATTTGATTTTAATTGGATTGAGTTGATTTTGGGTTTAGCCCTCTTAAGCCCAAAATGGGCTAGGTTAGGTCATTTGGCCAAATTGATCATAATAAATCAAACTTAGTTTAGGATAAATTGGTCTGAGTTAAGATTTGATTTATGGTCAGTTGGTTTGAACTTGAATGGTTAGTTCACTATGTGGTTTAATCAGGTTTATGGTAGGTAGGCTTTACCCATTCTAGGCTATAATCTAACCCTAGGGTTGAGTCCTATAAGTCTCTAAGCTTATGCTTAGTGTTCTCCTAACCACTAGAAGTGTCGTAAGTTTAGGAATACCTTAGTGCTTATATAGATCCTAAGTCTAAGGAAGAAGTAGTTAGCTTCACTCTAAAAGTGAGGCCAACACATAGCTTTTTGACCGCCACTGTAGGTAGCAAGGTTAGGTTGAAAAATGCAGCATTTCACAACAAATTTCTTAAAATGTAGCTAAAACATAACTCGAAGCAATTGCCAAATATCACTACAGTGCAGTGCGACACCACACAGCACCCCCATCGCTACCTCAAATGCACCCTTAATCATTCTATTATTGAATGCTTGATGCTTCAACTTTGAAAACATGATGTAATTTAGAAACATACCAGGGTTGATGTTGATTGTGCAAATGATCATGCTAACCCTACAGTTTTGAAAAATCCAACAATTTTTTATCATAATCTAAACAACCTATTAAATGATACTTCTTTTTGGTGAGACAACCAACAATGACATACTTCAGTTAACTCAACAAATGGACATGTCTGATGATATGGTGATCTCTCCTAAAAATACTAGATCTCATGCCAGGAATAAAGGGAACTAGATCTAAGTTGATGGTGTACATCTGGATGACTATCACCAACTAGGTTTTGACTGATAAAAACCATCTACAAACACTCGTTAATGATACTGATAATGTTGGGTCTAAGTTAGGAGGAAAGGCATGAGATAATTGAAGGGTTTATTGAAAGAACAAACTTAAATAGTGAGAACATCTAACCAGATTGCATGCAAAATAATTTGCTTCCTAATGATTAGTTTCTTAATATGGAACATTAGGGGGATTATGAAGCCTCATTCTAAATTTATAATTAAACACCTCATCAAAAAATTATAACTTGGGTGTCTTTGGCATCTTTGAACCTCTAGCAGTAAGTAATAAGAGTAGTAGGCTACTCAAATTTTTTTAATATGCATAGAGTTTTTACCAATTATAGCAACAAAGTTTGGATCTTTTAGAAAAAGACATTCAACATTGATGTTATTTTGGATCATTCTCAATTCATTCATGTTAAGATTTCCCTTAAAAATGTAACTACTTTTGTAATAATTATTTATGCAACCTACTCCCAGTTTGGAAGAAGAGAACTATGGACTCAATTGATCAATTTTGGAAGTAACTTATACAAACCATGGCTGTTTGGTGAATTTAACATGATATCTTGTTAGGAATAGAAGAAGGGTGGTGTGCATCCTAATTCAAAACCTTTAGTGATTTTTTCTAAATTCATGATGAAGGCTAAACTTTGTGATGCTAGTTTTATTGGTTGTTACATGGAAAGTTTTAGAGTTCAAGAGAGTCTAGATAGAATTTTAGTCAATTTGGATTTGAAGATAAAAATGTGCAATAGTTTGGTTCATTACTTGTCCAGATTTTTCATCTGACCATGCCCCTCTCCACATATCTCTAATGTCATTCCTAAGATAGCATATTATAACTTCAGATGTTATAACATGTGATCATGGCATGAGAGTTTTTTTTCCTTTTATAGAAGCATTTGGAAACCAATGCATCTAGATAATAGCTACGTTAGATAATGGCAATTACTCTAAAAAAAATTTTGAGGACTTAGGAAATGGAAGAAGGATGTGTTTGAACTATTGCATATATATGTTACTTGTGCTGTTTATTTTTTTGGTTTGCATTTTTTATGTGTATATGTGAGGGGACAGCATGCAAATCTGAGGATATACTTATTGAGGTGATCAGGTATGACATTAAAGAATAGTGTACTATCTCGAGAGATAGAAGTCACTACCCTGTAAAGGACCTAATCACTTAATAAGGAATCCTATGGCATGATGGGTCTTCCAATATACTAGAGATTTTTACCCTACTTTACATGGAAAAGTAAAATAGGGTTTATTTAAACTAGGTTTGTTAAGTTTCCTATGGAGGCAAGCCTCCATAGTTAATTACATCCTAAGGAAAGTGAATTCCTTAAGAATACTCTTGACTAAAGTACGTGATTATTATCTCTAAAGAATTCAAAGATAGGACTATCAATAAATTGGTTGTATTTTAGAAGATCAAATAGGATAGATCAAAAAGGGGAGAGTTATTATTGAAACCAAAGGAGATGAGTAAGGAGTGCTCATGATACTAGGAAGCCTGGTGAGAACTCCAATCTATCATATTATTGGGCTTTATGTAATTAAAATTGAGGAGATTTATTTATTCGAGTTAAAATTTTATTAGAAATCTAGGACTTATAATTCCACAATACAAGATTGTGAAAATGCCTAAGAGGTGAGGATTCATGCTTGTATCCCATAAAGGGAAACAGTAATCTCAGATCTTAAATCTAGGGAGCTTTGGAGAGGGACAAAGCATGATATAAATCTAAGGAAAAGTGAGTATATGGTTTACCTCCACAAGAATGAGTAAATCACCTGACTGCTAGACTTATTACTGTCTGGAGTGGCAGCCAGCTAACTCCTCTAATATTTTAAAACTATGTAGGCAAGTCATACGCTTTGCAAGATAGTTAGGTTGTTATTAATTTAGGAAATAGACTAAGTTCTTAAACCCACTCCCTAAGATACTAGAGCATGAGGAGTATGAATAATGACTTAAATCTAATGCAAATTTTTAGCAAATTTTATTTCATTTTGGACTCTTTATTTTGACACAGGGTATAGGATTTTATATTCCTAAATGCATGAGAAGTTGATTATGGGCCAAATCAAGAGGGAAAGAGGTGTTCTTCCATCATAGGCTTTAAAAGCTTAAGCCCATTTTTATTTGGAAAAGATGGAAGCCCTCTCTTAACAAGAGTGAAACAAGATGGTTATGCATGATGTTATACATATAATCATCCAGCTACGGGGTCACTAAAAATATTTTATTATCTTGATTTAATGCCTAGTATGGAGAAAAATTCTTATATGATGAGTCTCCTTTCAAATCTGTGGGGAGAAATGAAAGAGAACAAGCATATAGAAATTAATATTTTTAGGATGCCATGCAGATCCATAGATGTATTTATTCAGGTGATCGAGTATGTCATCAAGGAAATAGTGTACTATCTTGAGAGATAGAAATCTCTACCCTTTAATGGACCTATCCACCTCAATAAGGTCTCCTAAGGATAATGGGTCTGCATATGTACCAGAGATTCTTCCCATACTTTACATAAAAAAGTAAAGCAGGGTTTATTTTAAACCGGGTTCGTTAAGTTCCCTACAGGAGCAAGCCCCCATAGTTAATTACATCCTAAGGAATGGGGATTCCTTAGGAAAACTCTCGATTAAGGTAAATGATCATTGTCTTTGAATATTGCAATAGGAAGGACGATCAATCGGTTGGTTTATGTTTGAAGATCAAATGGAATTGATCAAAAGAGGGAGTTATTATCGAAGCCAAAATGGGAGGTAAGTAGGAGATGCCCATGATGCTAGGAAACCTAGTGAGCATTTCAAACTATTCTATAGTTGGGCTTTATATTTTTGAAATTGATTTAGTTTGTTTTGAGTTACATTTTTCCTTAGAAATTTAGGACTTAAGATTCCTTAACACAAGATTAAGGAAATGCCTAAGAGGTGAGGAATTAAGCTTATGGCTCACAAAGGGGAGAAGCAACCTCAGAACCTAAATCTAGAGAGCTTTGGCGAGGGCTGAAAGAACAACCTAAATCTAATGCAAAAATGGTTAATTGATTTGCCTCCATAAGAGTGGACAAACTAGCCGACAGCTTGGACATACAACCTCCTGGGGGTGGCTTCCAACTAACTCCTCCTACGATTTTAAATACATGTAGGTAAGTCATTATGCTTATACAAGATAGCTAGGCTGTTATTTAAACTCACTCCCTAAAGAGACTAGATCAGGTAAAGGGATATGCTTCAAATGACCTAAATCTAATGCAATTCAAATTTCATTTTACTTTTATTTTGGAAAATTATTTTGACTCAGGCTAATAGGATTCATATTTAATGCATGAGAAAGAAGGTTATTGGCCAAAATTAGTGAGAAGGGAGGAGGTGAGTTTCCACCATGGCTCTCAAAGGTCAAGCTAAGTTTCTCTAGCAAAGGTGGAAGCCCTCCAATCAAGAGTGAAATAAGATGCATTTGTGCATGATATTATAAAAGAAATGCTCATCCAGCTAAAGGGTTGCTAATTCTTTTTTCTTGATTTTAAACCTAAGCTTTAGGTGAGGTTATGAGTTGTTTAATTTTTATTTTAAGTTGTTAAGTTAGGTAAAAGATTTATTTTTTCCTAAAGAGCCTAATCCACATCCATGTCATACATAAAGTAAGAAAGAAACTAGGAAAAGCATGCCACTTAATGCAAAAAGCTAAACAAATCATCAATCAATTTATAAAGCTAATCGTAAAAAGAATAAAAAGCCGTTGTGGTCGAGCACCACCACACAAACCCAAAAATATCAAATATAGGTAGCCGAGCTCTACCCTTATACAACTCGGATTATAAATGAATTAAATTACAATTAAGCAAGGAATTCATTATTATGGGGGTCTTCAAGCTTCATTTCCTTTTTCTTCTTTTCTTCTTTCTTCTTCCTTTTCTTCTTTCTTCTTTTGGTTCCTTATTTTGGATGGTTGGAAGGTAAATGCTCCAAGGCTTCACATGGTGCATAAGATAAGATCCTATGACCAATGTTCATCCTAATCTCCATAACAATCATTCCAAAATCCTAATTGCACAAATTTACATGAAAATAAAAAGTGGAAATCTAACTAACACCTACAAAATAAAGGTTAGTTAAAACAAACCACACAAATCCCAATCATGTATATTGGACTTATCACCCTACACATGGGTGACTAAGTTCACCTAGCCTATTGGATTATGCTTAGAGGTATAAAGCACCTACAAGAAAAAGCATTTATATTTTTATTTATGATAGCGCCCCTTAAGCACAATCCCCTGTAGAAAAGAATAGTTAGACTAAGAGCATCCTACCATTCATTCTATGAGCATACACCCTAACATCTAGCCTAAAACATATATCACAAACAAAATAAACATCAAACCATGCACCGACCTAACCTATGGCTAGAAGTGGTGACTTAGGCTAATGTGTGTGCTTTGAAGGCTTGTGTGGTATGCTTAGCTATGGCTTTAGGTTCAAATTTTCTAAGTATGAAAAACATGTTCAACTTAGAAGAGGATTTCATTTAAGTTGTTTATTTATTTTGGGTTGATTTTATTTTATATTTTGATTTGGTTCAAGTGAATCCTATAATTAATTACTACGTTATGAAGAGAGGAAAAAAGAAGGAGACTTCTCTTTCCTTCCCTAACCTAAATAATTTCTAAAGTAAATTCACATTTTAGTTTTGTTTAGCTGAATGTTTTGATTAAATCTCTTAATTAATCCTAAGTTTAAATAAACTCTAAACAAACATATTCAAAAAAGAAAGGCATTTTAAGATTAAATAAAATGAATCAAAATTCACATAACACATATTACATCATTTCTTTCCCAACATATATAACATGCATATGGATGGACCCTAAGCATATCTACACATACAAATGAGAGTATTTAATACACTTTATGATGCATGATAAGTAATCCATTTAAGGAAATTTAGAAGTTTAATATGCATGATTTTTCTTAAGTAGAAAGGGATTTCCTTATCCAAATTTTCATATACACACATGAAAGTAAGAAAGGCATAAGTGAGTACAGCGCCACTATTAACCAGAGGTGTAAGGTACAAGACCTAGTTAGGGATACTTAAAGTCTTGTAACCTCAGGGTTTTCCAAACTAATATATCACTTTCCTTAAATACAAACATATGTATAAAAGAAATGAAATAGAAAAGGAGAATGCAAAAGTTGTATTAATGGATTCATTTTATTTATGAAATTTATATATGCTAGTATAGGTAACCCTTCCTAAGTGGTAGCATAGAGATAAATAGGATATGGAATTAGGTGAGTCTTAGGTTCTTTTCAAATGAACCATACACCTCACCAAATTCATATTCAAAACTATACCAACATAAGAAAGAAAGGAAACCTATGCTGAGCATACATTTATATTCTTTCACATGCAAGCTTATAATTAAAGTATAAGTAGCACACTTTCAGATTTAGTATTTGATTTATGTGTTTTAAAAATAATTGGGATTTAGTAGTGATAATAGCCATTCATATTTCTACTTTAGCCAACACATGCAAATTTGACATAAAGTAAATAATTTCATTTTTAAACTTGAACTTGAAGAATTTGAATGCATGAAACCACATGACATACAAATTTAACATGTTGAGGAAAGATTCAAAGAAATGAAAGCATGTAAACAAGTTCACTTCACTTAAATCCTAAAGACATTCTTATAGAATAAGAAAGTTTAAAATAAATCAAAGTGAATTCAAAGTGATTTTTGTTTAGTTTGGAATTTGATTTAATTTTGAAAAGGTGAGATAAGTTTGCTATTCCTAACCCATTCTCACATGTGTTTGATATTTTTGTTTAATTTTTAGATAATTAGATCCATTTTTATGCATTAATTAGGTTAAGGTATGAATTAAGTAACTTAATTAACCCTTACCTACACCACCTTAGAATAGTTAACCAAATAATTATGAGCTAATGAGATAACATAAAAAATCACAAAGAATTTAAATTTGCAATGCACTTAATAAGAAAAAGGCCTAATGCAATTTAATTCACAATTAAAGGTTAATTAATCAAAGGGGTTTAGCTTAAGTAATTTCAAAACACCCTTTCATACTTATGAATTGGGTTTTAATTTCCTTGATTGAACTTAGGCTATTAAGCATCTAAGCATCTACCCAAAGTAGATTAATTAAGCTTTGGAACTTTTTAGAGTTTTTTTTAGAAATTAATTAAGGGTATAATTAATGAATTAACCCTTAATTAAAAGGAGATTAAGGAGAGAAAAGGGGTTTAGGGAATAGCTTAAGGGGAATGCCCCAAAATTATTCTGTAAACCTCCTATCTATTGGATCTAACCTTAATCAACCCTAATCATGAATTGAAACCATTAATCATATCATAATTATCCTTAATTACATAAGGAGGGTAATTAAGAAATACATATGTAATTCTTCTAATCAAGCCTTCAATAAATCTCAAGAAAATTAGGGGAGCAGAAGTCATCCCCTAAATCATACCGAAGAAGTTTGGGATTAATCAGAGGCTTAATTAAAAAGTAATTAGCAAAATGAAGTTTTTAATAAAACCAAAAATCAGAGAATCATAACTCAAACCCCATTGAAATTAATTTTAAAATATTCAAGGTTGAATTATCTTTCCATAAGATTTTATTTCATATGTTTCTAAATTTTCTAGAGGGAGTTATGGATTTTAGAAGATCCCTATGTTAATTAGAAATAATTAAAATATTTTAACTAATCCTATAGCTCACAGTGGGGTGCGTGGCAGTGGTAGTCAGCGCATTTTACATGCATCGTGCCATGAGGGATTTGCTCTAATGTCAAATCCAAAATGGCGGCTGGCGGTGGACACGGTTTGATCTCTGCCGTCCGATCAAAGATCGGATGATGAGAGATCTCCCCACAATTTTAAAATGGATAAGGGATTTCTAAACGTGGGGAAATATCTTGGCCATCCATCCAAAATACATGGATGGATGGCTAAGATCTCCCAAGTTCTTCCCCTCGATTCCCTTGGAGAAGCTTCGTCTGGTTGAGGCAAAGCCTTGCTGAAGTTTTGAGCACTTGAGGTTGAGTGGATTGGTATATGGACAACCTCCTACTTAGCTAGCTTGCAGCCTTGATCTAATTCAACTCTTCCTTGCTATGGGAACTCCAAAGGAATCTTGGGTGCACTTGAATTAGCTCCTTGATTAAGTATGCAAGAGCAATTGGATGGAAATTGAGTGAAGAGGAAGTTGGCTCTTCAATAGAACTCCCCTATTTTCAAACTCTGAAAATCAAGAAATGGAGTTTTCAAATCCTCTCTAAGAAGCTTGGGAATACTCTCTAAGGCTTGCTCTAAGTTCCGTAGCATCAATCGACAGAGGGGAAGTTAGAAATGAAATGAATTAGGGAGAGTATATCTCCCCCTTGAAGGATAGGACGGTCATACATTCACTTGCCATTTTTTATCAATGGAGCTTAGGTAGTTGGTTGTTTGATCAGTTAGGAGTGTGCACATGTTCGATTTGAGCCAAGGAGCATATTGTAAACCTCCTATATGCTTGAATTTGAGTGGGAGAGGGAGTTTAAATTTTGAGTTTTGACCCATGGGGTCGGGTTTGATCTAGGGACAAATTGGGCTGACCCAAACCCATTACGTTGGGTGCACCACTCCTCATTAGGTCTCCTTGAGCTTTAAGGAAAGCCCCAAGTGGATAATAAGAGGGTATGACCAAATTACCCATGGATTAGGCCAAAATTTGTTATATGGCCTAGGGGTAGGATGGTCATTTTGGATATGTTGGGTATGTGGAGAAACTAGGTTTGGCCAAGTTTCATGAGATTTCGAATTCATTTGATAGGGTTTGTCTCATGTTGACCCATTTAGGTCAAAATGGGTCAAGTGACTAATAGGTCAAATTGGGTCAAACCAAGGGTTTGGTCAAATGACCATTTGAAATGTTTTGGTGGTTTTGATTTGATTCAATTTGGTATAGTTTTAAATTTGGCTCAAATGACTTCATTTAGGTCAAATGGGTCAAGTTGACCTATTTGATCCATTTGACCAATTTGAGGTAGGTCAAGGTAGGTTTGGGGTTAGTCATATGGAGTGGATTGGTATCTTTGTTTCCAATCATTTTAGTTAAGTTCAATTTGGCTCAACATGACCCCTTTAGGTCATGTTAGTCAAAGGTCAATTGGGCTAGGTTAGGTCTAGTTGGTATTGAGGCTTTGGTCAAGTTCCATAAGTGATTTGGAATGGACTTGGTTTCAATCAATTTGGCTTAGATCAGACATATTTTGACCCCTTAAGCAAAATGGGTCAACTTGGGTCAAACGCCAAGGCTAGCTCAAATGTTGGCAAGTTTAAACATAGGCCATGAGTGAACTTAGATCAATGGTTTCAATCAATTTGGCCTATGGTGGAATTTGGCTAGATTTCATTTTGGGTTAAGTCCAACCCCTTGACTTGGTTTGACCCAATTTGATTGATTGATCATCCCATGATGATTGTTGATCATGATGAGAGGGATATATGAGTTTGAATCGATCCAATTTGGTTAGGATTAGAATTTGGCTCATAAGGGTACTTTAGGTCACTTTGGGTCAAGTGAGCCTAAGTGGGTCAAATGGCTTGTTCAAAGCTTGATTTGAGCTTGAGTGATCTTGTATATGGACTCATGATTGAAATATAAATCCATTTATAAGTGGTTTGAAGTCAAATGGGTTTTGATCCATTTAACAATTTCATATTCAAAGGAAGAATATGAAGGGGTTTTGGGTTTGATTTTTGAACTAGGTTTTGATTGTTTGATTGAAGTTTGGATTTATATATGAGCTCATGATTGTAGGTTTGATTGAATCATAAGATAAAATCAAGGGTTTTGCTTGATTTGAAGTTGATTTGGCTAAGTTCAAGATTTTGACTTGAAAGGCATAGATTGGATTTTGAGTTGATTTGAGTTTGATTTTTGGAACTGGTTTTGATTGTTTGAATTTATATTTCATTTATATATGTGAATATAAATGAGAATATAAATGGATAATGAGAAATTTTCAATGATTTCAAGTGGTTTAATCATGATTTGGGCTAAGTCCATTAAGTAGGAATTTAAATGACTTAAGAAAATTTGGAGTATGGATTTGAATTTTTGAATCTTGTTTGATTGATTTATATTTATATTTCATTTGTATATGTGAATATAAATGAGTTATAAGAAAATCCCATGAATTTGAATTAATTTTATCAAGATTTAGGCTATGTCCATTAATAGAAAATTAAGGGACTTAGGAAATTTTAAATTGATAATTTAATTTGAGGGCTTGATTTGATTGATTTATATTTATATTTCATTTATATATGAGAATATAAATGAGAATATAAATGGGTTTTGAGAAAATCCCATGAGTTTGAATTGGTTTGATCATGATTTAGGCTTAAGTCCATTAATGGAAAATTAAGGACTTAGGAAAATTTCAAATTGGAAATTATTTTGAGGATTTGATTTGATTGATTTATATTTATATTTCATTTATATATGTGAATATAAATGATAACATAAATGAGTTTTGAGAAAATATCATGGATTTGAATTGATTTAGATCAAGATTTGGGCTAAGTCCATTAATGGAAAATTATGGGACATAGAAAAATTTTATAAATTAATTTTGAATTTTGAGTTTAGTTTGATTGGTTTGAATTTATATCTCATTTATATATGTGAGTATAAATGGGAATATAAATGAATTATGAGAAATCTCAAAGGTTTGAATAGGTTTTGATCATGATTTTGGCTAAGTTCTTAAGAAAGGATTAAGGACTTAAGAAATTTGAACTTAAGAATTTTGATGGGTTTTGATCATGGATTTTAATCATAGAATTCAATCATATATAGTTGATTTGAGTTTGGAGAAAATCAAATGAGATTGATTTGGGGTTTGACTTGAATGAAGGAAAGTGAGGAATGGTTTAAGCTAAAGGGTAGGAAATTTTCCTAACACCCCTAAGGCATGATCTATTCTTATGGCTAACTCGTCTAAGTCTCTAGGGCTAGGTTGAGTGTCCACCTAATCACTAGATGTGGCTTAAGACTAAGGAACTCTTAAAGTCTAAGAGGAGTCCTATGTCTAAGATGGAGGGGTTGAGAGCTCATTCTAAAAATAAGGTCAACACCTAGGCTTTTTATGTAAAGTTAATAATTATTTTAGGAAATTTAGTTATGAGTTGTTAATGGGGTAGAAAATTTATTTTTTTTATCCTAAGAGCCTAATTTCATCCAGGCCACACAAAAATTGCTAATTCATAAAGAAACTATGAAAAAATATATTTTTTCTAATGCACAAGCTAAACAAAACTTCAAAAAATTTTATAAAGCTATCGCAAAAGAATAAAAGGAGTGTTAATATTAGAAAATAAATATATGAGCTCTACCCTTATACATCCTGGTATATTAAAATAATAATTATAATTATAAAATGATAAGTGTTATGGGGGTCTTCATTCTTCATCCTCCATTCTGCACTCTTTATTTTTCATTTCTTCATTTTGATTTGCTCCATTTCTTTATTTCTTTTAGCTTGATTGAGATGTAGCTTGCTTTGAAGGCATCACATGGTGTATAAGACTTGGTCTTACAACCAATACTCATCTTAATCTCCCATAACACTTATCCTAATCCTAATACAAAGTTACATTAAAAAGAGGGGAAGTAAATCTAGGTACCCCTGCAAAACAAATGTTTGCTAAACACGCCATACAACCTAAGCAATTATATAAATAATTTAAACTTAGCACCTCACACATAGGTAATCAAGCCCACCTATCCTAACTTGGGCAATGCTTAGGGGTATAAGCAACCTATATAGCAAAAGCATTTATATTTTTATTACAGTGGCCCCTTAAACATGGTCCCCTACAAAAAATATGATTAAGCTAATGGCAGCCTAACATCCAGACTACACACATACACCCTAACATCTAGTCTAAAATAATACATCACAAAACAATCATACATCAAACCATACACCACCCTAACATAAAGCTACAAGTGATGACTTAGTCTAAAGTGTTTGCATCAAGGCTTGTGTGGTATATTCTAACTAGGCTTTAGGGTTATAATTTGCTAAGTGTGAGAGATTTAATGTATAAAGGATTGATTTCTCTTTAAGTAATTTAATTGATTTGAAGATTTTACTTAGTGTTTTTTTGTTTCATATGGCCTACACTTAGCAACTAAATGTTATAAAGAGAAAAAAAAGAGAGAATCTCTCTTTTATCCCTACCTTAAGTCATTTCTAAGATAAGTTAATTAGTGAATTTTCTTTAGTGAATGGTTTATTATATGTTTTAATTAAACCTAATTTTAGGTTCACTCTAAATAAACCATATTCAATAAGAAAGACATCGTAAAATTAATTAAAATGGATTACTATCATGTAACACACGTTTGTTCATTTCTTTCCATCATGTATATCATGCATATGAGTAAATCTTAAGCATACCTATACATGCAATTTATAATTTTTTAGCATACTTGAATAATGAATGCAAAGAAGTGTTTTTGGAATTTAAATAATTCATTTTTTTTGATTGAATTATGAATGCATGCCTTATTACATAGAAAAGATGGATTTTTTATCCAGTAGCTAGATACACATTCACATATATCAAAGTTTTAAGTGAGTACATCATTATTGTTTTCTACACCAGAAGCATAAGGTATAAGACCTACTTAGGGCTACTTAGAGCCTCACAACCCCGGGATGTCCAAACTAATATACCACTTTTCATAAATACATGTAGATGTATAAGCAACTATAAGGATAGGAAAACCCATGCAAAATTTATGTCTGATTTATGATTCTTATTCATTGGCCACATCATACATGCATATGTATAGCAGTTTTAAGTAAGTACGGTGCCATTATTTTCTACACCAAGGGCGTAAGGTACAAGACCTACTTAGGGCTTAAAAGCCTCAGACAGGTGTCCGGAATATACCATTTTTTTTTATGAATGTACAAAAGGAACCACATGAATAAGGAATCATGCAAGAAGTCATATTTGGTTTGGTTGTATGGTTTACATATGTGATATGAAATTCTTCCTAAGTCTTAACATGGAGAGGCATAGGAATAGATTTAGGCAAATGTTGTATTCTTTTCAAATGAACTATACACTTGCAAATCCTATGTGAATCCATGTTAAGATAAGAAAAACATATTTTTATATAATCATCACATGCAAGCTCATAGATATTTGTAATTAACATCATTTCATTTATAATAATTGATTTGTAGGCTTTTGAAAGTAATATTTTATTTAAAAATGATAATAGCCACACTTATTTTAATTTAAGTCAACACATGTAATTTGACATAAAAGAAAACATTTCATTTAATTAATTTTGAAAGAAATGAATGCATGATTTCATATGGCAAGCAATGTTTAACATGACTGAAAAGAAATAAAGGAATGTAAGCACATGATTTCATTCATCCCAATTAATTCCTAAGGATAATCATATTAAATAAGACTATTTAAAATGAATCAAAATTCTTTAAAGATATTTTTAACTTTGAGTTTGATTTGATTTAGAAAATATGAAAGAGGTTTGCTGAACCTAACCCAATTCCCCATGTGCGAAGTAATTTGGTTTAATGAAGAATATTTTGGTTGATTTTATATTTTAATTAGGTTAGGGTATGAATTAAGTGAATTAATTATCCCTTACCTATATCACCTTAGGTTAATTAACTAATTAATGATAAGCTAATATGATATGCAATCACATGAAAAGTAAATTTGCAATGCTCCTAGGAAATGAAAGGGGCCTAATGCAATTATTGACTTATGATTAATAGTTAATTAGGCTTAAGTCATCTCACTTAATTACTTTTATGGTTTTCTCACACATGTGAGATAGCCATAATTTCATTATCTCTCACTTTAGATTATTGAACACCCAAGGAGCTACCCAAGATTAATTATGGGTTTCTTAGGTGTTGATGAACTAATTTTAATTTTAATTTCATTAAGCCTTTAATTAATTTTTTAAATACTTTGGTTATGTTTTAATTTGAATGATGAAATTAACTTAGGGGAAGGATCAAGGGCAAGGCTCCAATCCTAATCCATAAATCTATTTAAATATTCAATTAGATTCTGATTTCCCCTATCTTGAAGATTAATCACTTAATTAATAATTAATCATTTCATTAACCATTAATTAACTTGATTTTTAAAGGTAAAGAAAGCTTAGGAAAAATATCCCCAACCACATCCCCTGAGTTATCTTACTACTCAAGAGAGGTAATAAGGTTTAAATGACTAATCAAGTTACTGTTCATTCATTAATTATAATTAATTATATTAAGAGAGTGATTAGGGCTTAATCAAGTGATTTTTCTAATTAAACAATCAATAAAATCCTAAAAAATAGAGGAGGCAGAGGTCATCCCCCTAAGCATCCACAAAAAATTTAATATTAATTGAGTATTTAATTAAGGTGTAATTAAGCTAATTATATTTTTGATAAAATATTTATTAAGCTAAAATCACTACTCAAAATTAATCAATAATAGTTTTCCTAGATTCTACTCTAAAATATCTTCAAAATGAGCCTAAGTTTGTATTTTTTGGATTTTTCTATAATTAGTTATGCTTTTAGAAAGTTTCAAAATTAAAAACCAATTAATTAGCCCTAATTAAAGCCTTAATCCCGTCGGGCCACGTGGCAGCTGATGCGGCATGCTTTTCATGTGGCGCGACGGGATTAGCTATTTAAGTAGTCACATCCATGCGCTAACTTAGTCGGCGGTGGACGAACTATCTCCGCAGACCATCCGTTCTAAGATCGAACGGCCATGATTCGATCAGTGGGTTAAAGGAGAAATCAAAGGATCTACTATAGGATTTGATCAGAGTCATTCATTCCAATAATGTGGGATGGATGGCTCATGATCTATCCCATTCATGAGCGATGAAAGACCGATGTCGTCTGTCTTCCCTCATTTGATCTGAGCTCACCCGAGCTCAGATTGTCTCCATACTCTTCCCACACCTTCGGGGAAGGGAGACGCACACATCCAATGGTTAAAAATCCATGAATTTTGAATTTCTTTTGCAAAAGACTAACCCACTTTTCCATAGAAGGCTCGGTTTATGAAATTACCTCACCAAAGCTAATGTCCGATGGTGTAATGCTAAAGGTAGCTTCGCCTAGTTGAGGCGAGGCCCCGTTGAAGAGGTTTGAGCTTGATTTGGTGTGGAATGCTTTGTCGACCAAGCTCCCCTCCTTTGGTATTCGATCTTGATCAAAGTCGCACCTCTGGCCACTTGGGAGTTTGGGAATTAGTTTGTTTGTGCTAGATGAAGTGTGATGATGGTGTGGCTAAGAGGAATTTAGGTTTAATTGTGAAACAAGAGAGTATGGATCGAGATTTCCCTCCCCTATCTCGGCCTTGCATGGGAATGGGAAATCTGGATTTTGGAGTGCTTGGGAAGGCTTGGAATCACTCTCTGAGGTTTTAAAAATGGCTTGGGGACTCACAAGATGCGATTGGTGTTCTTTTTTGCTCGAATTGAGGGGGTATACCCCTCAATTGCCCATCATAGATGGACGGTAGCATGCACATGATTTTCACTGGCCGCTGTCCGGCCGTTAGACTAGTCTCCATCAAGTCTGGGTGACATGCCAGGGATGGGAGGAGTGATGGAAGGCTGTTATGGATCCATTGTGTAAAGCTGCAAGGTCTTCGATCCATTAGGTGCTTGATTTGGGTTGGAGGTGAGTTAACTCTCCTCCCAAAGGTCATTGGCCAACCTAGGGTGGGTTAGGAGAAAGTTCAACGGAGTGCTAAAGGGGTTGCCATGGCGATAGGAGAGTTGACTTTGCTTGGATCCATTAGTTTTAAGGTTTAAATCTCATGGTTTAATGGAAAATCCCCTTGGTGGGGCCCACTAGGCTTTTAGACTGATTTGGGAATGAATTAGGACATGTTTGGGTCGGGTTTGACCAAGTTCTAGGGTCCCATGAGTTGGTTTGGAGTGATTTGGCTTTACTTGGTCAAAATGGGTTCATTTGGGTTAGGTTGGGTTGGGTTGACCAATTGGTCAAATTGAGTTAAACCAAATCTTGGGTTAGGTACAAATGATGATTTGGGGTGTTTTGGCTCAGGTTTGGATTTGACTCATTTGGATTCAAAAGGGTCAAATTGGTCAAGTTGACTAATTTGACCAAATTGGGTTGGGTTAGGTGTTGGGTCAAGTTCAATTGATCAATAGAAAATGATTGTAAGTTATGGTTTGGTTTAATTTGGAATTAATTTGAATTTTGTTCATTTTGACCTTTTAGATCAATTTGGGCTAGGTTGGGTCAAGTTGACCAATTGATCAATATGGGCTCAATCATGGCTTTTGTCAAGTTCAATAAGTGATTTGGGATGAACTTGAGCCGTTGGTTGCAATCAATTTGGATCAAATCATGATTTGACCCATTTTAGCCATTTAGGCCAATTTGGATCAACTTAGGTCAAGTGGCCAATTAGGCTTGGTTTGGCTCAAGTGAGAGTTTGGTCATGTTCAATCATTGATTATGACTGGGTTTGAGTCAATGGTTTCAATCAATTTATCATATGATGGATTTTGGCTAGTTTTGGTTTCATTTGGGCTAAATATTGACCTGGCTATTTTTGACTTGGTTTGACCCAATTCAAGGTGGTTGATCACCCCATGATGATTGTTGATCATGATTGAGGTTTAGATGGGCTTAGTTCAATCCAATTTGGGTTAGATTAGAACTTGGCTCAAAAAGTTCTTTTAGGTGTCTTTAGGTCAAGTGAACCTAAATGGGTCAATTAGCTTGATCAGGGTTTGATTCAAGTTTAGTTGAACTCACATATGAGCCAAGGATTGAAATATAAATTCAATTGCAATTGGTTTGGAGCCAAGTGGGTTTTGGTTCATATGATAATTCCAAGCCAAAAGGGTCAACATGGACTTGACTTGGGTTGACTTGGGTTTGGTTTGATAATTATGGTTTATGTTTATATTTGGATCAATGATTGAAGGAATAATTGAATAATGAAGAAATCCATAGATTTTGAGTTGATTTGGGTATCATTTAGCCAAGTTCAAAAGTTTGGCTAAAAGGGATAAAATTGGAAATTTTATTTGATTTGAGTTTGGCTTTGGTCATTTAGATTTATATTTCATTTATATTTGTGAATATAAATCAAGATATAAATGGGTTGTGAGAAAAATCACTTGAGTTTGGAGTGATTTGGAAGCAAATTTGATTAAGCTTAGGGATGTAGGTTCAAAGGGCTAACTTGGGTTTTGATTTGGCTTGATTTATTTTTGGTCATTGGAAGGTGGGTTTCATTTATATTTATGAATATAAATAAAGGAATGATTGATTTATAAAAAAATCAATCATGTTTGAGTTGATTGAGATCAATATTTGATTGGGCTTATGGAAGGGGTCCATATGGCTTAAGAAGGGTCTTGATTTAATTTGATTTATTTTGATTTAATTTGAATGGTTTAAATTTGGATTTCATTTAAATTTGTGAATATAAATGAAGGAATAATTGATTTATAAAGAAATCAACCAAGTTTGAGTTGGTTTGAGGGAGTTTTAGCTAAGCATATGAAGGTGATTCATATGACTTAGAAAGAGATTTGGAATTTGAATTTAATCATGGGTTTCAATCATTTGGAGTTTGGAATTGATTTATGATTTGGAATTTGATTTGAGGTTGAATTTGATAATTGAGAAAATCAATTGGATTGGGGTTGATTTGGATTTTGTTAAGGCTAAATCCATAAGATAAAATCAAAGGGCTTAGGAAGAGTTTTGGAGTTTGAATTTAATGATCGATTTCAATCATTGGAAGTTGGGTTTGATTTTGAGAATCTAGATTTGAATTTGAGGTTTGGTTTGAAAGAAGGAAGTAAGAATTAGGTTTAGGCTATATGGTACGCAAGTCCTCCTAAATCTCTAGGGCATAACATATTCCTATGGATAACACTTCTAAGTCTCTAGGGTCAGGTTAAGTGTTCACCTAATTACTATAAGTGTCTTAAGACTAAGGAACTCTTAGTGCCTATAAGAGTCCTAGATCTATGATGAGGGAGTTGAGAACTCACTCCAAAAGTTAGGTCAACATTACTGTTATTAATCATTAAATTCAATAGTTAAAAATTTTAGTTGGCTGAGTAATACCACCTCATTACAGATCTTAATTATAAAATTGGGAAATAAAACTAAGAATAGAGGAATTTTATTGGTCTCAAAAATCTGTCGAGCTAAATTTTGTTGAAAGTAATAAAAATACCAAAATTTTCCATGCTTTCATTAACTTAGAAGAGAGCAACTTGACATTTTGAAGATTAAAAATCAGCAAGATCAATGGACTCAAGATCAAAGTTTTGGTGAAGGAGGATGTTGATTTATAGTTCCTGATGTATTGGACAACACTATCATCATTCCAGGAATTCGAAGCCCAAATAATCAGTCTATCAACATCTATTGGGTTTCTGATTTGAAGAAATAAAAAAGCAGCTATCTTCTCCATTAACAAGAATAAGACTACTATACCTAATGGGTTTTTAGTTGGTTCTATCAAAAAACACAAGAGAACATCAAGTAAGATCTAACTACTATTCAAAACTTCTTTAGAGGTCAATGAATTCCTAACTACTGCAACTCATCCATCATTATTCTAATTCCCAAGCTTGCTTCACCATCATCATAAAAGGACTTCAGACCAATCAATTTTTCTACCACTGTGAGCAAGATTGTGAGCAAAATCATTAACCCAAGGATTCAAAACTATCTTCTAGGTCTAACTCTCCAAATAAAAGTTCCTTTGTTAAATTTAAGGATACTTATGATAATATGTTGTTGGCCCAAGAAATCCTTTAAGATTTCAATATCAAAGATAGGGGTAACATTGCTCTAAAACTTGATTTACACAAACTTTTGACACTCTAAATTGAAGCATTATCAACCAAGTGTTATTGGGCAGAAAATTCAGCCTAGAATCCTGTAGCTTGATTCAATGAGTGATCAATAATAATCATTACTCGATTCTTATGAATGGAGAGAAAGTTGGTTTCTTTAATTCTAAGAGAGGACTTAAATAAGGTGACACCTTATCCCCTACCATCTTCATTGTTTCCATGGATTTTTTTTAGCATTGCTAAAAAAACATAATGGATCACCCTTTTTTCATATTTCACACATTGGGTGGTATCCCTATTTCACATTTTCTTTTTGTTTATGATGTATTGGTCTTTATTAATGGCTCAAATAATGCAAACAAATTAATCATGGAAGTACTCCATAACTTTGAGTCAGCAATAAACATGAAGTTAAGGATACTCGGGTGAACAATTGGCTTTACTTTTAAAGATAAAATGTGAAATGAATATATTCGTGAAAAGGTTGAGTAGCTCCAATGGTAGATAAGATTAGAAAGAGTTTTCTTAGATGGTTTGGTCACATAAAGTGTCAGTCATCCAATGACCCAGTTAGGAGAGTAGATGTATTAGATTCACCTTATGTTAATAAAGATAGAGATAGACCTAAAAAGATTTGGTTTGGATGTACAAAGAATGATGTTAGATTATTAGAATTAAATGAAAATTTGACACTTAATAGGACACGATGGAGAAGAAGGATTCATATAGTTGAGCCCACGTATTGGGATAAATATTTGTTATTGTTATTGTTGTTGTTGTTGTTGTTGTTGTTGTTGTTGTTGTTGCTATTATTGTTGATGATGATGATGATGTTGTTGTTGTTATTGTGGGCATGAAATTTAACAAGGACAAATCAAGCATCTTTCTTAATAGCTAAATTTTCTTAAATTATTCAAGATGGATCCAAAGGTTCATAGGAATTGAGATTATCAATCTCCCTATTAAAAATCTAGGCAACACACTATTCATTGGATAAGTAAAAAAAGCCTACTTCGAAGATATCATTACTAAGATACAAAATAAGATCGTGACTTGGAATAATATTTTACTATCATATGGTAGTAGACTTACTTTATTTAAACTCATACTAATCTCAATACATATACATTCCCTTAAGGTTTTCAACATGCCAATGAGCTCTCAAAGGATTATTAAATACTTATTTAATATATTTCCTTAGAATGGAAATAAGAGGGGTTACCATTAGGCACTAGGAAGAAAACTTTGTAAACCAAAGAAACATGGGAGCTTGGATTTCAAATCTCTATAAGATAATATTCATTGTAATGCCATGAAGCTTTAGGTAAATTTTAGGTAATAAAAATAATTATGGGCTTAATTATTTAAAGAGAAATATTGTAAGAACATTCATTCTACAAAATTCCAAACTATGCATGGTATCTCCAATTGCTGGAAGCAAATTTTGCATTTTAAGGAGAAGATTGAAAGAATTATCAGATGACAAGTTGGAAAAGATTTTTTTTTTTTTTTGCACGACAGATGGCTTAATAATGATCCATTTTCTTTTTACAATTCAAGACATAATGACCAAGGACAACTACAAGTCAAACACCTTTTCCTATAGGAGCAAGGCTCGACGACCTAGAACATAGATGAAATCTATAGTCTTTTAACTAATACAATTGCAGTCAGTATACTTAAAGTGTCCATTGACTGTAATTTCTAGGATAAGCCAACTGTTGCAATGAATTCATAGAATCAAAATCTTACCAAGTGTCTTACAATTTCATAAGAACTACTAATCATTATAATTGGGTCAAACTAATTTGACATAGGTGTTTGAAATCATATATTTTATTTTTCTATTGGTGTTTATTTTGATGACTTATACCAATTGAAGATAGAAAATGTGAGAAGGGAATTTCATTAGCTTCTTAGTGATAATATTGTAAAAATATGGAAATTGTTACTCACTTATTTCTACATTGCCTGAAGAGCACCATCATTTGTAGCATTATTGAGGATCACTTCGTCGTCAATATTTTAAAGAATAGTTTGACTCGACTCCTTTAGATGGTTATGGCTTGGATGGAAAACCAAAAATATGGCCTCACTCAATCACATAAAAATTATAATTCCACTTCTTAGGCTTTTTTTTATTTAGTATGATAGAAATATGGCTAAGCATGAGGATTCACATATGTTTTGTAATCAAATTGTGCATCAAATTGGTTCCTACCTCAAAAAAACTCATGCTTTTGGCCTGCTGAAGGATACCAACCTAAAGGTTAATTAAAATTGGAGTGGTTTAGTTTCATCATCATGAGAGCAAAGCTTTGATGTACCTTCATTAGCTAGATCAAATGGACTAGGACATGATTGAAAATCAACATAGATGGCTCCTTCTTAAGCTCAGATAGCAATGCAGGCTCCGATGGCATCATAAGAAATTGGAATGGTTGTTTGTTACTTTGTTAAACTGTATGAGGCATCTAACCCATTGTAAGTTGAAATTAATGGACTCAACTTTGCATTAGAAGGTACCCAAGATTTCCAAGTGAAATACTTTTAGATTGCATCTAATTCACTCAATCTGGTCATAATTTTTCATGAAGAGCTCAATCCCCCCTTGATCTATCTATTACATGTTCAAAATCATTTTGAGAATTATCACATCCTTTACACATATCCATAGTGAAGGAAATGTTGTAGCTTAATTTCTGGCCTACCCTATATTAGAGATAGTCTTTTATAATCCCTATTGCAATCAATGAATATTACATCTTCATGAAAAAATGGGTTGAATTAAGTTGGACTAGGTTTGACTTTTCTTATCTTGGGCTAGCCATACACTTGTTTAAGGATTCTAGTGGTTCTTTTACTTATAAGCATGCTAAGAATATCTCTAAGTTGAATATTTATGATGGTTGACCAATTTAGCTAAGTGAGGTAATCATTTGGTTTAGGACCTAAATGGGATAAGAAAAGTGAGTACAACTAACTCAATCATGAGTTAGATCTCTCAAAATAATTTTAAGGATGATTTTGCAAATCCTCAAAGTTTTACGATCAATTATATAAATAATTAGACTAATCAGATAGATTATTTGCTTATATCCATTACAAAATGGTAGATCCAAGTAATGAAAGAGGTCTGCCTTAGGGCTAGTTGAAGTCAAACCTACAATGTAAAAAAATATTTGCAAGTGACCATCTTATATAGATTCCTCCTAAGGGTTTACTAAGGCTAACCCAATTGGTTAAATTAGGTTGAGACATTTAGTATTCAAAGAGGCTATGAAATTAGGCCTTATTGATATTTTTTTATGCCAACAATATGAATATCTATGATAATGTGAGGAAGATTTGAATCTAGAGTTCAAAGGGATTTTGGATTCAATACAATCCATTAGACTAAACTCATGATCAATTAAGTCACTTTAAAGGAGAGTTATGAGCTTACTTATGATCTAGTAACAATGATGATATTATAAAGATAAAAGGCCCCCGTGACTAAATCTATAATTAGTATAACAATCTAGAAGAAACAAATTAAGTCTTTTAAGGTCAACTAAAGAGATAAAGAGTTTTAAAATCAAATAGAGAGAGGGTTATCGACCTACCTAGCATCATCTCAAGAGGGACAACACTAAAGTGGGTTAAGTGATCTAGTCATACAAGATTTAGATTCAAATAGGATAAGCTTAAGTAGGTTTAATAACCTACATATTTTCAATTGGGGTTTCCAATCCATTGATGTTATACTAATCATATATTTCAATTCTAATATCAACAATAATATGAATGTTTTTGGGTGGTGCAACCTATGACACCTCAAAGGCTAAAAGCATGATAGACTCTATAAGACCAAAAAATGATCAAGAATCAGCTCAATCTAACTATGGGATGCACATGTAGGCTAGATGATCGATGGCTCCATAAAGAAGTTAATATGTCCTAAATATGCTTACCAAAAAAACTCATTGTTTGAGCTTCAGCCCCACTGGTCACTACTAGCCTCAGAATTGAGATCTTTCTCTATCTTCACCATATCACCATTTTGAAATTTATATAGTACATATATGTCACCCTAGACAAAATTAATAAGAAGATTTACATGCAACCACATAATTCTTGTAAATTTGCATATTTAATACTCAAAGTTAGATATTTATTTATCTATTATTTTTCTATATTTGTAAAGGTGCATTTCACTTTTTAAAAGTGAGTGATAATATTATTTATGATGTGATATTAAAGATTGTGGTATTATATATTATTTATGATATATTAAAGATATATATATATATATATATATATATATATATATATATATATAAATTAAATTTTGGATGTTATAAATATTGTGTGGTATGTGTAGATTTTCTTTGTTTTTTATCAGTCTACTTAAATTTATAAAGTGTGATTTTATTATAATATAGGCAGAATTAAATCTAAAATCTCGACAAAAATTTTCAAAATCCTTATCAACTTGACTAATAATAGAAGGATTTTTTTATACAGGAACCCCCAAACTTATTTTATTAATTTTTTATGGTTATAATTTAAAATCTTCAAAAATTTTAGTCTTTGAAAAAAAATATTTGTTGTATTTTGTTGTGTATGATAGTTACATATTTAATTACGTCTATATTCTCTTGTTACCGGATCTGAAATATTTCGATGGGATGGATGGACGTTTGAAAAAAAATTTATGCTAGCATTTCTTACATGCATTAGTTTTTATTCATTGTTTTTTATTGTAAATATTTAATTATTTCAATGACAATTAAGTCCTTTTTTTATATTTGATTCCTTAGCCTAAGTCATCTTCCCTGTGTTTTTTTTTTTTTTTTTTTTTTGAAATAAGCATCAAATTAAAAAAAAACATAGGACCAATCTGGTTCATAGAAAAATAAAATAAAATATAAGACTATAACGTTATAAAAACTATGAAAATTAAAAATAAGTGAATAACAATTAAATCATACAAAAATAATAATTACATAAAAATTTCTAAAACATACTTTAAATTAAAATATCAAAATTAAATTTTAGAGAATATACCAAGAATATGATCGGACTGAATTAAATATGTAAATCAAACAATACATTATCACGCTCAAAATCATAAAATAAATTTTAATAGATTTTTTTTTTATGATGGGTGATTATCTCAGGCTTAATTCACTTTGTAGCGTATTACTTTTATGAATAATATCTGGAGAGCTTAGCGATAACTTATTCATACATTTTGGGCCTCATTTTTTTTTTTCTTAGGTATATAAGGGCGGTGGATTTTAATAGATATGTTGAATAATTATGTTGAGGTTGCAGAAACCGGCAGGTGAGAGTATGCGGCAATGACCGAGACAGTTGACCGGCTGAGGAATTTAGTGGTGGGTCGCAGCGGTGAGGGTGAGATAATGAAATCGTTGTCGTCGTTGGCGTGGAGGTTACAAAGTGTTTCGATATGGACGTTGACCACCGTATATGTGTGCTGAAAAATATTATTTCTATAGGTATAAATAATATTTTTATAAATAATATTTATATACATAATTGTGGTTTATTCTTTTTGCAAATAAATATTTTATAAATAAAATTTTAAGTAAATATTTTAAAATTCATTATTAAAAGATTTTATTCAAATAAGATGCATGATCATTTAATTAAATTACAATCTGAGGGAACGTAACGGGGAATAAATAGATGAATGCCTAAGTCAAACTTTATATATTTAGATGTCTATATTTGATATGTTCTCGAGGATGAGTTATAATTGAGTTTCTTGTTTAAATAAAAATTTTGATTTCGATAAATATAAGCATCGAGTTGATACTTTGTTTGTTGAGATTTATAAATTTGGGCTCACATATATATTAATTATGCATTAGTGTTATCTTATCTTTTTTAAGCTCGTTAATTTTGTGATCGAATAAAGATTAATTTTTTTTAGATTTTTGAGATATCTTATTAATTATTGTATAGAATTATTATAAAGAATCGAGTATTTAATTTTATTTTTATGATGAGCTGAAATAAAATAAAAGATAATCAAGTATAAATAGGATCATGATCTCGAGTCTAAAAAATTGGTTCTTATTTTTCTTCATATCTCATCTTAAGAAAAAAGAATGCTCTCTCTCTCTCTCTCTCTCTCTCTTAAGAACACAGCTTTAGATGTGGAAGACCAAAACCCTAAATTTGTTTTCCTATTCCGATCAAATCTCCTCAATGATTTGATGAGATCCGGGCACGAGAAATTTTTTTTTTTCTTCATATATTTTCAATAAGTGATATCAGAGCGGTTATCATATTGAATCATTGAGAAATGGATTTCTCTTAATCTTTCATATTAAGTATTTGAGAATTTTATATCAAAGTATATGATTCAATTTTTTGTGCTATTCATTTTGTCTTGTGCATAAATAATCAATATCTTTTAGATCCCTTTTCTATTCTTGATTTTAAACAAAAGGATATAGCCCATTATACAATGATCATAATTTCAATTTTCATATAATCGATGCATTTATTTTCACGATTATGATCTTATTTTGAGAAATAAAATTCATATTCAATCGCATGAATTTGATCAATGATGTTTCATCTTCCATTTTTTCATTAAGAGGGTGTTTAGTTGTCTGAAAAATGAGTGTAATATAAAAGAAATACAGTGTATAATGAATATAATATATTTGAATTTCTTTAAAATTATTTGATTGGAAACTTTGCAATATATGAGTTTGCTTTTTTCTTGTTTGATAGAATGAATGTAATGTAAAGTATTTGTTGGAGTTGAGGGTGGTGGTGGTGGTGATGGCCAACAATAGGAGTTATCACTGACGGCCAATCGGTGGTGACCTACAGTGGCTATGGGTGGCAGGCGATGATCGATGGCGATGCCTACAAGCAATGGCATGGTGGCCGTGAGATAGGTGGCAAGCGGCGAAAGTGTGATGGCATGGTGAGCGATGACCGTTTCTCACTTTACAATATTTAGAAAGCCAAAATAATGTTTCTAATATATTTCAAATACACTATAAATATCTTATAATTTTACTTTGCACCATACCAAATACTCAAAAATTTCAAACACTGTATTTGATTTACTTTACACTCAAAATACATCCAACCAAACATCCCCTAAAACAAAAGAAGAGAAAGTGGCAGTTGAAGAATTGCAGAATACCGTGAACAAATGTTTATTATTTTTATGATAATTAAATCAATATTTATTTTAGTAGGTATTATTATATTTAAATTTTTCAGGCTTATAAATATTTATATTTAAAGTCTTAAACGGTTATGTTGTACTTCTAATTAAGACTTTGAATAGCCAACATTTCAGTTTACTTCATTTATAGCTGTTATAATATAAACCATGTCACCTTTTTCATATTTATTTGTAGTCAGCCACTTATTTACAAAAAAAAATGATGATGATCAATTATTTCATCTAATAAATACTAATCGGTCACATATTACTCGAAAATAAATGCCTTCAGTTAATATCAAATTCAAGCTTGCATGTGTTCGCTTTATATGCAATTAGTTTTAATGGCTTGTTAAACATTTTTTATCATATTAAAGCTACAGTAATCATTTAGGAGTGTTTTAATTATTCCATTTAATCGTCCAAATTCAGCTGATGCTTTTATTTTGTCTTATACAAGTTAACTCATGCTTAATGTAAATAAATTAAATGATATTCATATAATATAGATTAAATCTAATTGATGGGTCTTATAATGTAAATTTTAGAAAGTCCATTTTCAACTGATTATAACATTTTGTATTTTATTTTTTATTATTATCTACATTCTATGTATATAATTTGGAGTATTATATATATATATATATATATATATATATATATATATATATATATATATATATATATATATATATAAGTTTCATATTGGTTAATGTATCAACATTATAAATGTGTATATGATGTGCAATTTGTCTCTTCATTATTAGAAATCTAAGTTTAATTATTCTTCCAATTGATATTCATTATTTCAAAATAATTTAAATTAAAATAATATGTCACAAAAGTGACCTCTATTATATTAATATATTTAATTTCGAAACATACAAATATTATCTAAAGGTTATGTTTGAATCTATGTGATAATCGGCACAAAGAAAAAAAAATTTTGGTCTGATTTTATACAGTAACAACTGTGATAATTTTATATTAATCATATATGCAATATATCGATCCAGAAAAAAATATATTATTGGTAGAATTTATTATCAATATTTATTGATGATAATTTTAAGTGTATCATTTACAAATTATTAGTTTGTCCGAAGAATAAATCAGAATATTGTGAGCCCATCTTATTAAACAGTTCATTTTAAACATGTATATTGTTGATATCTTGTTTACATTATATATGCATAAGGAAATGACAATGCTATTAATTATAAACATTTTTTTGTTCTTTTCAGTTAAAGTTTATTCTATATCTACTAATTTGAATAACATTTCAATGCTTAACAGCACTAACTTTAAGAAATAGAAAGAGCATATCACCATAATTCTTAGGTGTATAGATCTTGACTATGCCATCAAAACTGAGCGTCCCCCCGCCCTTATTGTGAAAATACTATTAAGCAAATGGCTAACTTTGAAAAATATGAGCGTTCAAATCGTATAAGTCTTATGATCATGAAGCATTATATTCCAAAAACCGTAAGGAGTGTAATACCTAAAGAGAAATGTGCTAAAAAGTTTTTAAGCTAAATAACAAACAATTTTTTTAGTTCTGAAAATGTCGAAGTGAGTACTATTCTAAGTAAGCTCATTTCAATACGGTATAAAGGCAATAAAAATATAAGGGAGTACATTATTGAAATGTCTAATTTTGTTACTAAATAAAGTGCATTAAAGTTAGAGATGTCAAATGACATTCTTATGCACTTAGTCTTGACTTTTTTTAGGCACAATTTAATCTTTTTAAGATAAATTATAATACTCAAAAGAAAAAATGTACTCTTAATGAAACAAGACAAGCTAGAAAGTGCACATTTAGTTGCTTCCTCTCGTAGCATTATTACTAAAAGAAAAATGATTTATAAAGGCAAAGGAGCTACAGACAAAGAGACTTCACAACATGAGGTGCAATAGAAACAAGATAATGTTATCGCTTATTTCTTTTGCAAGAAGGTTGATCATGTGAAGAAGGATTGTCCCAAGTATGCTAATTGGCTTATCAATAAGGGTAAACTTCTCAACTTTGTTTATTTTGAAACTAATTTATCTTTAATACTAAATAACACTTGGTGGATAGATACATATGCAACTACTCATATAAGTGTGACTATGCAGAGTTGTCTTAGGAGTTGAATGTCAACTGATGATGAAAGATTGTCTATGTGGAAAATGGCAATAAGGCTCTTGTCGAAGTAATATGCTTATATAGATTACATCTAGAATCTGGTTATATTTTAAATTTATATGAGACTTTTTATGTACAGTCATTTAGATGAAATTTAATTTTTATTTTTTGTTTAGACAAATCTAGTTATTCTTGTTCATTTAGAAATCAAAAATTTAGTCTCTTTTGGTATTCAAATATTATTGGTACCGATTATTTAGTTGATAATCTATTTAAATTTGATATTTTTTGCTTCACAAATTAATAAAACTTTGTAGACAAGTAATTTTAGTACATAGCAAAAATTAATAAATGAGAATTCATATATATTATGGCACAAGCATTCATTACATATTTCTAAACAAAAAATTAAAAGACTTGTGTTAGATAGAATTCTTGATTCTCTTAATTTTTCAGATGATAAACTCAGTATTGATTATATCAAGGGAAAATAAACAAATGTCACTAAACTTTATGCCGATAGGACTTTAAATGTCTTGGAATTAATTCATATTAATGTTTATGGTATGTTCCCTAGAGCTGCATAGATTGACCAAAGTATTTTATTACTTTCATAGATGATTATTCTCGTTATGGATACTTATATTTGATTTATGAGAAGTCACAATCACTTGACGTATTCAAAATTTTTAATGTTGAAGTTGAAAATCAACTTGGAAAAAAATAAAAGCCGTCAAATATGAATGAGGTGGTGAATACTTTGATAGATATGATTAATAAGGTGGACAACGTCCGGTCCCTTTTGCCAAATATTTAGTAGAATGTTGTATCGTTCCTCAATACACTATGTCAGGGACTCCAAGTCAAAATGGTGTAGCTGAGAGACAGAATCAGACACTAATGAATATGATTAGAAATATGATAAATCATTCTTCTTAACTAGGATCACTTTTGGGAGAAGTCTTAAAGACTGTAATTTACATCCTTAATAGAGTTCTAAGTAAGGGAATAACTAAAACTCCATATAATTATGGACTCAGAAGAATCTTAGTATTAGTCATCTTCATTTTTGGGGATGCCCAACTGAGGTTAGACCATATAAGCTAATGAGAGAAAATTAGACTCAAGAACAGTTAGTTGTTATTTTGTGGGACACTTAGAAAGGACAAAGAGTTTTAAGTTCTATGACTCTTCAAATAAATTCTTTTTTTTAGATGGGCAATGCTAAATTTATTGAAGATATTGAATATGATGAGAGTAATAACTTAGAGATTTTATATTTGAAGAGTAATGCATTACTCTTCCTACAATTATAATAGAAAATGATTATGTTATTTTACCTAATATTATACAAGTTATAAATACATATAATCAAAATATTCTTGATTTAACTCTCACTCATATTGTTGAATCACAACAACCTCAAATTAAAGTGTCATTAAGAAAATCCACTCGGGAGACGAGATCAGCAATTTCAGATGATTATATTTTGTATTTTTAAGAACATGAGTTTGACATTATATTGAAAAATGTTCTAATCTCTTTTAGTCAAGTCAAACAAAGTGTTAACTCTCATAAATAAATATAAGTCATGAAGGATGAGATGAAATTAATGAAAGATAATGATGTTTAGGATCTTATCAAATTGCCTAAATTAACAAAGCTGATTGGTTGTAAATGGATTTTAAAAATCAAATGGGATTTAAAAAGTAATATCAAAAGATATAAATCACCTTTAGTCACCAAAGGTTCACTCAAAAGAAAGACATTGATTATAAAGATACTTTCTCTCTCATTTCTTCGAAAGCCTCTTTTAAAATAATTATGAAACTGGTAACTCATTATGATTTAGGGTTACATCAGATATATGTAAAGATTGCATTTCTCAATGGTGACATTAAATAAATTATATATATGGTGCAATCATAAAATTTTTAATTTTTTGATTTAAAATATTTGGTATGCAAATTAAAGAAATTCATCTATGATTTAAAGCAATCATCCTATCAATGGTATAAGAAATTTGATTAAATGATTACTTCTTTTAGTTTTTAAAAAATATTATTGATCAATGTATTTATCACAAGATCAATGTGAGTAAATTTATCATCCTAGTGCTACATTTTATTGGCAAGTAGTGATATAGGCCTTTTGCATGAAACTAAGAGATTTCTTTTTAATAAATTTGAAATGAAAGATCTTATAAATGCATCTTTTATGTTGAATATACAAATTCATTAAGATCATTCTCGTGGTATACTTTGTTTCTCACAAATGGAATATATCATTAAAGTAGTAGATTTGTCATGAAAGATTATGCACTAGGAGATACACCATTGCTAAAAGTGATAAATTCAGTTTGCTTCAATACCTAAGAAATAAAATTGAAAAGAAAGAGATGAAAAAGATCTCTTATGCATCTGTAGTAGGAAGTCTTATATATGCTCAGGTTTGTATGCATCTGAATATTGCGTACATTGTTGGATTGCTTGATAGATATTTAAGTAACCTAAAAATAGATCATTAGAAAGAACTAAAATGGGTTATGTGGTATCTAAAGAGAACAAAAGATTTTATGCTCACATATTGGAGATCAAATCATTAAGATCGTGGGGTGGTCTGATTATGATTTTGCAGGTTTCTTGGATAATAGAATATCGACTTCAGGTTATATTTTTATATTAGTTAGAGGAGTTGTATCTTAGAAGAGTGCTAAACAATCACTCATAGCTTCTTCCAATAAATTAATAACTGTTATGAGGCATCAAATCAAAGAATATGATTGTAAAATCTTATCAGTGGGCTAAATATTTTTGATGGAATAAAAAAACCATTAAAAATAAATTATGACATTAAATTTATTGAGTTGTATTCAAAGAACAATAGGAGTTCATTAAAATCAAAGCATATTGACATAAATTTTTTTTATGTAAAAGAAAGAGTTCAGAGTTCTAAAGTATCTATTAAACATATTAATATAAACTTTATGATTGTGGATCCACTTACAAAAGGTTTACCACCTAAAGTATTTCATGGGCGTGTGGCTCGTATGGGAGTGATTTACTTTGATGATATGCTATTATAGTTGGAGTGTGTTTATGATGTTCAATGATGTATACATATTTTTCTGATCAGAATAAAGTATTATTATTATCTTATTATTAAAAATTCTGAAATAAAATTATGTAATTTCATTTGCAGTTTAGCATAAATAAATGAAACTATACTTATAACTCTTTTGAATTATAATATAGGACCAGCTAGAAATAGGCATGATATATGATCATATTACATGAAATTTTTATGTTACACATCCATACTTGATCTATGTCATTAAATCATATTGATTTAGGTTCGTTTGGGATCACTTTTGTTTTTTATTTTTTAATTTATATTTTTGTTTTGTTTTGTTTATATTTTGCTTAAAAATAAAACTTGTTTGATTATACTTATTATTTTTTAAAACACTCAAAACATTATTTGTTTTTGAAAACAAAAATAAAGCCACATAAAATTATTATAAACAAACATGTTTTTAAAAACTACATAGAAATAAAACAAAAAAAAAAAAAAAAATTGATCCCAAACAACCTCTTAGTGATCACTAATGGGTCTTATTATAGAAAAATTATAACAAAGATCATTTTAATTCTATGTTAATATTATTAATGGTCTAGATTGTCTAAAGATGTTCCTCTATGAAGATAGCAAGTATTGAGCTATTAAAATATTTAATGTTGTATAATTATCAAGTAATATATGTGGCCCAAGTGGGAGATTATTGAGAATTTTAGATGTGGGCTCAAATATATATTAATTATATATTAAGTATTATCTTAATTTTTAAGCCTATTAATTTTGTGATCAAATAAAAATTAATTATTTTTAAGCTTTTGAGGCATCTTATTAATTATTGTATAAAATCATCATGCGTAAAGACTAGGTATTTTATTTTATTTTCATGATGAGCTAAAATAAAATCAAATACATTCAAGCATAAATAAGTTCATAGTCCCCAGTCTAAAGGGTTGGTTCTTATTTCTTCACGTCTTATTTTGAGTGAAAAGAAAGCTCTTCTCTCTCTCTCTCTCTCTCTCTCTCTCTCTCTCTCTAGAACACAACTTAGTTGTGGAAGGCCAAATCTTGTATTTCCTTTTCCATGATTCAGGCACGCCTCCAATCAAATCTCTTCGAAGATTTGATGAGATCTGAGCGCAAAAATTTTTTTTTTTCCATATGTTCCCAACATTATTGACATTAAATAAAAAATCATATCAAATAAGTTTAAAATAATTTTTTTATAAAATATGCAATAATTTTCAAATTATAATTAAATAAGCTATAAATTATAACTAAAATGTAAATATTGACATTTATAACTCTATATAATTAAAAATAGTAAATACAAAAAATATTTAAGAGTGAAAAAAATTGATCATGGCGGGATTGAAGCAGCGAGAAATCTTAGCCAATAAAGGTAAGATTTAAGACAATAAAATCTTCAAGAAAATTAACTTTTAAGGTTGAATTGATTAGCATCACAGTTTACTTATAAAAATAATAAAAATTAAATATATACCATCATTAACAAAGGAAACTTTTCATGTACATATATAAAATAAAGGAATGAAATCCAGCATAATATAATGCTATTTTTTATTATTTTTTTGGCCAGATTAAAAGCATGCACATGATAGTCAACTACAAAGATTAAAACTATAGAGAAAGCTTATAATATCACATTCCTAAATCAGCTAGACTAGAGAAGTTAGTACACTGTAGTATCCATCTACCAACTTTTCTATAAAAAAAAAAACTCCACTTAGAAGTCCAACTTCCAATCGCTCATACTATAAGATGTTTCTTGGCACATTTCATCTAATTGGAACCAACTTCACCCTAATAACATAAATGTCACCTAATTATTATACTCAATCATACCATAAATCAAGCTTTTGATACCTCAACAACTTCCTAAGAGATCTCCTGCCCTGCAAAGCAATATAAATACTTTCAATTTAGCCTAAAACTTGTCACACAATGAGCTCCCTAACTCTTATAGTTGACTCCTCCAACAATTTTCCCTTTCTCACCAACAAATCCTTATGATCAACTAGTTCTACAAGTTTGTGATCTATATGCTAAATTGTATTAATAAATGTGCATATCACATTTCCACTAACACAAGCCAACGTGCCCAGTTATTTCCAAAGTAATGTGTGTTCATTCATGGTATGACTAGTTGTATCTACAAAAACTCCTCCACCATCCCAAAAACACTTTTTAAGGTCCCATAATTAAATAACATGTCATCATCTACATTTGGTTATAAAATCCTCTCAGCATGTTATATTTCTCATAATCCAAATCATGTAATTGCCTTCAGGAGAGAGACATATATGACATTCACTTATTAAAGAATAGATATCTCTACACCCTATCTAACTATAATAACACCATTTTAAGCACTCACCTACCAAGCCATTACAACATATACCCCCCTAATGTTTATCAATATTTTTCTTTATCCCATAAGTTAAAGATTGATGAATCAAACCCTTTATGATCTATTATTTATTATGCTCAATTATGATCTTCCATAAAATAATTATAAAGGTAAGATATGATCATCTTGATTCATGATTGATTAGAACTAAACACAACCAATATCATACTCAAAAGCCCATGTAAGACAAATTTTGGAAAGCTAGAACTTATTTTGATCATCAGTAGTCTAGTCTACTGCATAATCATTAGCTATCACTAATAATCATATACATTTTTTTTGGACATCATGCTCCAACAAGCTTATAATTAGTAACCATAACCACTTCATCCCTAATGGTATCCCCATAACAATAAGCCATGAAAGGTACAAATGATGGACACATATTGCACATGAACACTAAGTACCCTTCTCTTAACAAAAGATTTGTTTTATGGTTGAGACTTGAGATCTTTTGCTATAGATAATCACCAGCAAATAAAAGAAGCTCCATTAATTGAGAGCCTTCAAGAATCACTCATGTGTCAACCAAAGAAATGACAGTTTATAAGAGTTGCATTGGAAATAAATGAGGTAACATTCCCTAACAAATAAAAAAAATAGAAAGCAAATGAAGGAAAAATAACGTTTTACCTTTCTTCGTTATCACACAAGAGGCTTTGATAGAACACCAAGAAAGTAGAAAGGTCAAGATAGCATCACACTTTTTGTACTTCTTAGCACCATGCACTAAAAAGGATACAAATGATTGCTTCATAAAAGTTAACTACAAGAGTGCAATCCATATAATACTATCTTAAGGATCTAAGCAATAGATAACCCCATAACCACATTATTCACATACGGCAATCATCTTGCACATTAGTAATCAGTGAAAGTATTTTTCATAATTCCTATTTATGAATAATTAAATTGTCTTATTACTTAATTATGTTTATACCCTTTAAAAATAAACATGTACTTATGCCTAAATAAAGCTAACCACATGCAGATAAAGTAATCTACCTAAGAAAGAACCCCCAAGCTTAGAATTCAACTAAACTCTACCACTAGTCTCAAAATAAAATAAAGTATTACTCATAAGACAACTAATAAGTTTGCCTATAAGAAATCAATGTATTAATGAAAATCTATTGGCTACTAAATACAATGTGAAGAAGGATAATCATTTCTCTTTTCCTCCATAGTCATTAGCAAGTAATCACCTGAGAAAAGATCTATCTATAAAATATTGAGGAAAAGGTACAAAACCCAATGCACTTTGCATATGAATGTGGGCCTAATCATACACATAATACCAGGGCATACTCACTTCATACACACTAATAACTTTAGCAAGGAATATTAATAAAATGCTTAGATTAATGGTGCTAATGACACCTCTCTGCCTGTGTAATAAAGTTGGTCATCAGTAAGGAACTAGATTAGATTACCCTCTCAGCAATTGAGAGGAAAAAAAGCATAACATTAAGAACCAACTAAGAAATAAATCCATCTCTAATTTGTCAATCATTATGCTAATATAATAGACACTCATAAGAGGCTTTAGTATATTCTTTAGTAAAAAGGGGTCATTGAGTGATGAAGAATTAATGTTATAGCCTAAGAAAGAAGGAAGCAATGAAACCAAGTATTTAACATAATTAATTTTTCAAAGTGGCATGATAATCTAGGCACATTATGAATTTGATTAAAGATGAATATCTTATAAAGAACGAAGGGATAAAGTACTTATATTATATATCTTGTAAACAACTACTCATTGAATAAAAACATATCCCTTTCAATTAAAACAATCTTTATAAGATCTCTCTATGACAAGAAGCCTTAAAAATAGTGGGATCCCAAATTAAAATAGCAAGGTTTAAGGGCTAATATAATAGTTGTTGATGCACAAATCCTAATAATTCACTATATTTTAATTGGTGTGCTTATTAAAATAGGAGTTATCCTAAGTATACATGAAAGTTATTATGGCAAAAACAATAGATAATATTCGCTAATAAAGCTTAAGCACCTTGAACATGTTAGAAAAATTCATCAAAATATGTTACACCTATATGACAGTCTGATGCAAAAGAATGGATTTTGTCCAAAGCTAAATCTTTAGGCCTATAAGTATGTTATATTGTAATAAATATTGTCTAATAATTAGTAATATACTCCACCCTTAACAACATTAATGGTATTATAAAGGATATTATGATAGCCAAAAGCATTACTATCTATTATCCACTATAAAGGAAGGTGCTCCCAACATTTGAAGAGACCAATGTCAAGAGATCTTTAATTTTTTTAATTTCAAGTAAATTAAAGTAAGTAGAGGCTCATCGAAAAAGTTTTCAAAATAAATTTCATAGTATTGCAACATCTCTTAATGCTATTCATCAAAATTTCTAGCCTATATATGTTAATTAGAGTCAAAAGAATCAGTATATGCCTAAAACAAAATCTGAATAGGCTCATCCTAAATTTAACCACTTAGTCTAGTTCAAGAAATTCTTCTCATGGGTAAAAGTAATGAAAAAAGTTTGTCAACAACAATGTAATTTGTAAGAGAAAGGTGCATAATTGATAAAACAAAAAAAAAAATTTGCATAAATGGATCAATAAGTATGGTATACTTATAAATGTGCATGTCACATTCATTAGTGGGAATTAATTAACTTTTAAAAAGGATCTAAGTAATGATGTTTAAGACAAATATCATGTTTTTCTCAAGTGAGTCAATATATTAGAAGGCCAAATTGATGCCCTTAAGAGAGTTAGTATTTAAGAAGGTCTTAAGGTATGTCTTACATCATTTTTATACTCCTTAACTTAGGAAACAAATCAAACTCAGTCAATCAAGCTCCATGTAGCCTTTAGCCAACCCAATCAAGTATCACTCAAAATCAATTGAAGCTCAAGTTCATTTTAGAATATAAAATGATAGCTAATAATAGAAATAAAATAATATATATAGGCTAATAGGCATTCACAAACCCTAATAGATTCTACTTAGTGGTAATGATTTTTGAACTAAAAAAGAATTATTAGTGAGTCTATATAAAGACCTTAAAGTAATTAATTAAGCCCTTAATGGGCACTCATTAACCCCAAAAAGTATTTATTAACTTATAAATATTTACAATGATCAACTAAACCCTTAAAGTGCACTGATTAACCTAAAAAAGTATTTATTAACCTGACAAGAGGTAGGTCCCTCTTAAGATGGACAAATTTTGGTCTCACATTATCGAGGGAAAAACCATCTACCATTTTTCCTATATAAATTATTTATGTCAAGCATTCTTGAAAGAATCACACTTAAGAGACACCTACCTACCAAAGCTAAGAAAAAATTGTGATGTGCTCAAAAGCCATTTTGGAGATATTTAAACCATTTTTTGTCTACTTCTTCTTTTTATTTTTAAGTAGTTTTTATATAATGAATGTTTCATTTATATATCTTTAAATTCTTGCAAGCCATCTTCTATTTCCTTTTTAATATATTTTAAATGCTTCCAATCTAAACTTTACTATAAATTATAAAGTGTAGTTAGTTGTATAGATTTATATTATTGTAGTATAATTAGCTTCAAATTCCTTACACAACATATTGTTTGACCATATGTTTGTCAATTTCAAAGTATGGCATAGTATAATTGAGGCTGATAACCAACTTTGACATAATCAATTATGTAAGGGGTGTGTTGTAAAATATGTATGAGATCATACAACTCCTCATAAAATATTTGTGCAATAAATTACATCATGGGTAGTGTCTCTCAACCTATCCTTTTCGGTGTGTTAGGTAACTGGCTAATAAGTATTTTATTTTCTAACCAGGAATTAAGGTAAAATGCCATCAAGATTTCAAGTAAAATGTAGAGTTTTCTAAGTTGTTACACTTTTAAAACTTCGGTAATTATTATGATACAGAAAAGGCAATATGGACAAAAAGAAACAAAAAAAATCTTAATTTATTACCAAATAGATCAAAATGATGAAATAATTCCTAAAATCAATATCAAAACAAAAATATTCTAGCATATGATTCTTTAATTGATAATTTAGGACAAAGTCAAAGATTCAAATGTGCTAAGTATTAGAGTGAGAATTTATATAAATCTCGCTTCTTTTTATAATGAAATTCAATTGTTAAAGGATAAAATTATGAAATAAATTAAAATTATTTTTAATTAACTCAAAAGATAAATTAAAGCTTCCCTTTCTAAGAAAAACCTTTAGTTTACAAAAAGAATCCAAAGCTACCTTCAAGTTGAAGAACTTAATCAAATTTGTTATTGCGCACTCAAAATTAAAATCAACTAGAACTTTTGTAAAACATCAAAAATTATAAAATATGGTCTAAAACCTATTTTAATGGATTTTACCTTCCAAAAAATAAAAGAAAATAATTTTAAAACTTAGAAATTTCAAATTATGAAATATTATTATTATAACTTTTTAACATTATGGTGTTTTAATTTGGAGTCGTTATAGACACCACGCAGATCTTAAGGAATACTTATTGAAGTGATCGAGTATGATATTAAGGTATGATGTACCATCTCAAAAGATGGAAACATCATCTTACGGTGTACCTAATAACCTAATAAGAACTCCTAAGGCAGATGGGTCTTCGTATATACCAGAGATCTTTCCCCTACTTTATATAAAAAAAGTAAAGTAGGGTTTATTTTATGCCAAGTTTTTTAGTTCCCTATGAAGCAAGCTTCCATAGTTAATTACATACTAGAAAATAGGGATTTCTTAAGAAAACTCTCGATTAAAGTAGTAAATAAATATCTCCAAAGATTTCATGGTCAGACTATCAAAAGATTGGATATTTTTGGAAAATCAAGTGGGAATCTTCAATATGGAAGGACTTATTTTGGATTCCAAAAAAAGATAAGTAGAGAGCACTCGTGATACTATGAAGCCTAGTGAGCACTCCAATCAATCTTATAATGAGGCTTTATATGTTTAAAAGAGAGATTTTATGTTATTTTGAATTTAGATTTTATTAGAATGTTAGGACTTGTAGTCCATCAATACAAGATTGTGGAAATGCCTAAGAGGTGAGGATTTATGCTCATAGCCCGAAGAAAATGAACAACCTCAGATTCTAAATCTAGGATGCATCAGCACAAACTAAGAGCACGACCTAAATCTAAACGGAAAGTAAGACAAAGTAGTTTACCTCCATAAGAGATAATAAACATATTTGACTCTTCTAGACTTACAACCGCCTGTAGTGGCCCCCAGCTAACACCTCCTATACTTTAAAACTATGCAAGCTGATCTTATGAAATTGCAAGATAGCTAGGCTATTATTTAATTAAGAAGGAAAACTAGAGTCCTAAACTCACTCTCTTAGAGACTAGATCATTACTAGTATGAGGACATGACTTAGACTAAATGCAAAAAAATTTCAAATTTTTAATCCCATTTTAACACATAATTTTAGGTCAAAGGCTTAGGAAAATTATGCCTAAATGCATGATAAAATTTGGTTATTGGCTAAATCAGTGGGAGGAGGTGTTCTCCACTACAAAGGATGCCCTCACAGGTCAAGCATTCCCCTATCGTGCAAGAGTAGAGACCCTCCCTATTCAAGAATGAAATAATAAACATACATCTTTTAGCTAAGGGATTGCTAAATCTTTTAATTATCTTGATTTTAGCCTAAGCTTTAATGTGAGTTTATGAGTTGTTTTAAAATTTAGTAATGAGTTATTAGTAAGGATAGACAAATTAATTTTTCTTAAAGAGCCTATAGCATCTAGGCCACACATTCAAAAATCAAGCTTAAGAAATCTATGAAGAATATGCAATTTTTATTATGCAATTTAAATACAATAATCAAACATTTATAGACTGTTGTGAAATAATAAGAGGTCGATGCGACCGGGTGCCGTCGTACACCCCCAAAGAGAGAAAAATTGGGTAGCCGAGCTCTACCTTTATACAACCCGAATTACAATGAAATTTTATTATTATAATTAAATGAATGCTATGAGATCTTCATTCTTCATCTTCTTCTTCTTTCTCTTTGATTTGATTTTTTCTCCAAGGCTTCATAGGGCCTCCTAGGACTTTGCCTTCTAGCCACTGCTCATCTTAAACCCCATAACACTATTCCTAATTCCTAGTGTAAAATAACATATTTAAAAAAATAAAATCTAACAACACGCAAATAGATGTTAGCTAAATCAACCATACAAACCCAAGCAATTATATTATATAATTTGGACTTAACATCCTGTACATGGATAACCAAGCCTACCTATCATAATATGGATTATGCAAAGAAGGATAAGCAAACTACAACTAGAAGCATTTATATTTATTATTATGGTGGCCCTTTTAGCACAATCCCCTACAAAATACAATATTAGGCTAATAACGGCCTAACATCCAGTCTAAAATATTACATCACAAAATAAAGCACAACATCATATCATACACCGTCCTAACTTAGAGCTAGAAGTTGTGACTTAGCATTCTAATGTATGTTCTTAGGCTTAGTATGGTATGTCTTAGCTAGGCTTTAGAATTATAATTGCTTAAAATTTGAAATTGTTCAATTTAAACATGAGGGTGGTTACATTTTAAGTTATTTAGAGAATTGGTGGATTTTAATTTGTACTTTCTTTAGTTTCATTTGACATTTACCTAGCATCTAATTGTTGTAGAGAGTGGAAAGAGGTTTGACCCTCTTCATCCCTATCGTAAATTATTTTCTAAAAGCATGTTATTATGACTTGGTTTCTTTTAGTGAATGTCTTATTAAACATTTTATTAATCTTAAGTTTGGGTTAATCTTAAATAATTTTATTCAAACATGAAAGGCATCTTAAGATTAATGGGATTGAATTACTATCACATGAGTAATGTTGTGTTATTCTTCTTCATCATTAATAACATGCATATGATTTTGACCTGAGAGTACCTATACATGCAATGTATTTTTGGCACACTTAGATGATTTTGAATGTATTTATTTTTGGTAGAAAAGAGGAATCTCATTCCTTAGCTAAGTACACATACACATGTATTAAAGATTTAAGCAAATACGTGTCATTGTTTAAACTATGGAAGTGAGATAATCTAAGACCTCCTTATAGATACTTAAAGCCTCGTATTCTTGGGATGTTCAAACTATATACTTGCTATCTTAAATACATATGAATGTATGCACAACCATGAGAATAAAAATCATGCAAAATGTTGTATGTTAACAAATTTATTTATTCATTTAAAGTAAAGCTTTATCCAAATTCTAATGTATGTAAACATATGAATGAAATTAACTAAGTATGTGTCATTATTAACAAGTGAAGTAAGGTAATCTAAGGCCTTCTTGGGGCTACTTAAAGTCTCGTATTCCCAGGATGTCTAGACTATATACTTACAAACATTCAAATACATATAAACATACACATAGATCATGAAAAATAAAATAATACTTTAACATGTTTAAGCTATAAGAAAGTGTAGATCATGTATAGCTAACATCAATTTAAACCTTCATTTATAATTTTGAAAATAGTTTTAAATTTATTAGTCATAATAGTCACACATATAGTAGGATTAATCCAACACATGCAACTTACACATAATTAAATTCAATTGATTCTTTTATTTGAAAACAATAATGAATGATATCAAATGACATGCAAAATTTATAATTATTGAAAAGGAATAATTGAACACCTCCACATAATCCATTCAACTACATTAATTCTTAAGGACAATTATATTAAATAGAATCATTTAAGATTCACCAAAGCTCTTATGGAATTTGATGTTTAGGTTTGAATTATTAAACTTAAAGAAGAGAAATAACATTTGATATTTTGCCCCATCCCATGTGAGTGATTTAATGTGTTTAAGGAAAGGAAATTAAATAAATTTTATGGATTAATTAAGTTCAAACTATCAAGCAATTAACTTATTTTCTCTTTCCTAAATCTCTTTAATTCAATTAATCATTTAATCATGAGCCTCCAAAGATATGCAAGAGAAAAATTAAAATTGCAATGCTCCTAACAAGACCTAATGTAATTAGGCTCATGATTAAATATTAATTAGATTAAAAAGGAACTAATTAAGTACTTATATGATTTTTTCACACCCATGGGTTAACCAAATGTTCCGTAAGGGTCTTTATGCTATTAAACACTTAAAGAGGAACCCACAAAATTAAATTAAATTATCTGATCAAATTATCATTTCAATTTAATTTAATTGCATCATTAATTCATTTAATTAACTCTTAATTATCCTTAAGTTATTTAGCCTTCTTATAGAAAGGGGTTCAAGAAAAATGATTAAGAAAGAGGTCTTAATCATTTACCCTCATCATTTCCACTATTAACACTCCTTAATCAAGTTTAATTAATTAAGTTTTACTGTTTGGTATTTTTAATAATTAAATCACTCAAAGAGGGTAATTGAGATTTGAATTTCAAATTCTTCTAATTACTTATCTAATAAATCACAAGAAAATTATGAGAGGCAGAGGACATCCCAAGGAATCAACACATGTAATTTGAGATTAATTAGCCAAGTGATTAGGGCTTAATTAAGGTAATTAGGAAAAACTTCAAACCCTAGTTAATCATTGTTCATAATTCAAACATTAGAGATTTTATTTTATTTATTAAATTATCCTCTGTTTACCCTTTCTAAAATGAGTTTGCTCATATTTTCTAGGATTTTTCTACAATTAGTTATAATTTTTAAAAAATTTGAGTGATTAATCACATTTTAAATACTTAATTAATCCTTTAACCCGTAGGCGCCACACGAGAGCTGATGTGGCATCGCTTTCCACATGTCGTCATGGGATATGCCACTTAAATCATCCCCCGTGGTGACTGAGTCAGCGACGGCAGATGATGTTTCGTCCCTACCGTCCAATCTCGAATCGGATGATGGGTATTAATCCCATGAAATCTAAAGGACTAAATTCAAATAACTAGTGGATTAAATCACGACCGTCAATTCTAATCATGCAAAATAGATGAAGAATGATCCTTCATCCCGTGAACGCCAGAAGACGAACACCGTCTATCTTCTACTGCTCAATCCGAGCTCGCCAGAGCTTGTGGGTCATCGGGATCAACTCCAAAATATTTATGGAAGAGATTTAGGGAGATCCTACAGTGGAAATCATGCGAAATCATAAAACTCTTCACAAAAAACCAACTCCTATTGGATTTTCTACGGTTTGCCAGATTTTATCTCACTGGAGCTCAAGATCTGCGGTCCAATGACTGAGGTAGCTTCATCTTGAAGAGATGAGGCCTTATTGAGAAGAACTCGAGCTAACTCCCTTCCAAAGTCTCTATGGACCAAATGTCATCACAATAATCACCGAAGTTGGTCTAGGAGTGGTCTCTGATGCTCGAATCGATTGAGAATTGATTCGTTTCAACTCGTTGGAGCTTGGGGAAGGTGTGGGAGAAGTTAATTGAAGTTTAGTGAGGTTTAAATAGGGTTGGACAGATAGAGGGCTCTATTTCATTCAGCTTTGATCTCACCGGAGATAGGGACCACAAGAGGGTTCAGAGATGCTTTGGGAATGCTCGCAAACTCTCAAGGAAGCTTTCTTTGTGGTTTTAATTAGATGGGGAGGAGTATACCCTCGTCCCCAATTAATTCGGCAACTAGGATCAATTTAACTTTTAACAATCATCCAGCCGGTGCAGGCAGTTGGTGGCATCAGTAATGGCCTGAGGTGGAGGGTCTTGAGTGTCTGAAGGCATGGCATGGGCTAAGGCCGTGTGTACCTCCTCCCCCAAGTGCACTAATGGGAAGCCATGGGTTAGCTCACCCTCTCTTGACACATGGCTGAATCCAATCAGCTTTGGGTCAAGTGAGTCAATGGTTTATGTGTCCAAAATGGGCTAAGGGTGGCTGTTAAGGGTTGATGGATAGGTATGACCATCCAAATGAGAATTTTGTCTCATTTTGATGGGTTTGTCCAATGGGTTTTTGCCAAACTTGGGCCAACCATGGGTTGGGTTCATTTGTCCTGACCCATGGTAATCTAAGGATGGGTCATGCCAAGTTTGGTTGGGTTTGGACATGATTTGAATGTGTTTGGCTTAATTTGACCCATATAGGTCAAATTGGGTTCATTTGGGTTAGATTGACCAATTGTTCAAATTGGGTCAAATTGATTATTTGGTTAAGTTCAAATGATCACTTGAGATATATTAGTTCAATTGGTTTGGTTTAATTTGAAGTGGATTTGTTTTTGACTTATGGGTTCATATGGTTCATATGGGTCAAATGGGCTAAGTTGACCAATTTGGTCAAATTGATCAAATTGGCTTGGGTGGACGGCTGGTTTAGGTTCAAAAGATGATTTGAGAATGATTGTAGGTGTTGATTTAAATTGATTTGAATTTGGGAATGGTTAGTTCAATTTGAACCTTTAGGTCAAATTGAGCTAAATGGGTCACTTGGGTTGGTTTGATCAAATTGGGTTCAATTGAAGCTTGGATCATATTTAGCAATCAATTTGTGATTGATTTGAGGCATTGGTTTCAATCAATTTGGTTTGAAAAGAGATTTGACTCAATTTGGCCTTTTATGTCAAATTGGGTTAACTTGGGTCATGGGGCCAAATGGACTTGGTTAGGTCCAATTGATGGTCAAATCATATTCAACAATCAATTTATGATTGATTGGAGGTATTGGTTTCAATTAATTAAGTTTAGAATGCAATTTGATGTAATTTGGTTCATATAGGCTAATTGGGTCAACTTGGGCCATGTGATCAAATTAGTTTGGTTTGACCCAATTGATTGTAATTGGTCAATCAAGGATGATCAACAATGATTGTAGAAGAGGATGGACGAGTTGATTCAATCCAATTTAGATTGAATTGATGTTTGGGTCCAATTGGTCCTTTAGGTCACTTTGGGTCATGTGAACCAAATGAGTCAACTGAGTTGAATTGGATTGAGTTTGATGATTAATTTAAGATTGATTGATGAATTTGATTGCAAATGATTTGATTTTAATTGGGCTTTGACTCACTTAGACCCTTTGGGTCAAATGGGCCAATTTGGGTTAATTGAATTGATTTGGATCGATTGGTTTGATTGTAAGTATTGAAAGGGTTTGAAATAGAGATTTGAATAGTGGAAGTGCTTTTGTGAAGTTCAATTGGACTTGGTTTCAATTTGATGGGCTTAAGTCATAGGATCATGGGATGATTATAGGATTAATTTAGGTTACGGGTTAGGTTAATTTGGCTTGGATCTTGGATATGAAATGAAATCCAATTAAGATTGATTATGTTGGCTTGGGATTTGGTTTTGGATGAGTGGACAAACATTGGTCATGGTTTAGACCATAGGATAGGTAAGACTTATTTACCCTAGGGTTGATCTAAGCTCAGGGTATGCCTTCTTAATTCTCTAGGCTTGGGTTTAGTATTTCCTTAATCACTAGAAGTGTCCTATGACTAGAGAGATCTAAGTGTCTAGAAGACTCCTAAATCTAGGATAGGAAGGGTGAATCCTTACTCCAAAAGTGAGGTAAACAAACATTTCAAAAAAAATTAATAAATTTTAAAAAAATAATACAACTTTTATTTTAAATTCTATCAATTAAGTTTTATCCACTATTAAATGTCAAATAAAAAAGTCTTTATGATGTGATTATAATGAAAAAATATCTTTTGATCAATTTCTAATGTTAATATATTTCAAAAAAATTTGAAAAGTTATAAAGTATCTACCCTAATCGACCTCTACCTCTAATAAAAATCTTAAATTTAAATTTAAAATTTAAGAAAATTTAGGCATTCCTAAAATTAACAAAATACCCCGTCCATATTCTTCACTCAAAATTATATAAATTAGTTAAGTCAAATCTTATGAATTGATCTTTCAATATCACTTAAGGATACACTCTCACACACACACACACAAAAACACATGCACACACACACAAACACATGCACACACACACACACACGCGTGCACGCACACACATGCTCGCACACACACACACACACACACACACACATCCAACTCCTCAAGTATTTATTAAGGCCAAAATACCCAAAACTAATATCATATTCCCATTTTCTTTTTGATAATGTTAAGTTATCATATTAGAATATCATAGTCATTTTTTATATAAAAAGATGTTAAACTACTCTAGTAATATAAGGGTTAACAAATCTCCATAACCAAATTTTATTCTTAAGAGATAAAGATGAACTTTATGTTACAACAATAAAAATGTCAAATTCTTGTCCTTCAATATGAGGTTAAACTAATCACTTAAAATCAATTTCTAGCTCATATGGGATTAGTTTAAACTAATCACCTAATTACTTTCTAGTTATTATAAGATGAGGCTAAGCTAATTATCCTACTAAACTCAAATATTAAAATATCCAAAAAAATTTAATTCAAGATGAGGCTAAATTATTCTAATATGAGAATATATATAACCCAAAAATATCCTTATAGCATATGATTAAATAAAAACTCTACCTTCCACATTAATTTAACTATAAGAACCAAATATGAATTAAATCAAGCTCATAAGTGAATAAAATTCATGTCAAGTACTTTCAAATAAACCCAACTTAAATTTTTGCGCTAGTGGGGATGTGATAGATATATCACCTAATTAGGTGGAACATTTTAAAATTAGCCCTATTATAAATCCTTCTTAAACAAGTGGTAAATTGTAAATTTGGCATGAATATATCATGGTTATAGTGAACATTCATATGTTTCTTGAAGAAATGCATTCAAAACTATGATAATGTTTGACATATGATAAGACATATAGTACTAAATTAGTATAAGTTATTCTAAATTTGGGCACTTAGTTACCTCCCATCTTAATTTTATGAGATTTTTGTAGAAGTCCCAACTGATTATTGTTGGTAAAGATTTTTTAGTTAAATTAAATCAATTAACTTTTCTGGTTGAATAGACTTGGGTTCAAGACAAACATAAGATGACTAAATCACGAAATCTTGAATGGGTAAGTTATCATCCATTAAACCAAACCCCTTTGATTGCTAGAGCGAATGATATATTCTTTGCCATTCTTGAGAGCTCTTTTAATAATGTACTTAACAACCAGTTATAAGGATATACTTCTAAGAGAGTTTTTACTAGTAGTTTTAATCAAAAGTGACTTCATTAATATGGTAATTATCCTTGGATTCTTAGACCATAGTATACAACTCCTCCAAATGGTAAAATATTTAAGCATTGCTACTATCCACTATTAATCTAATTTACCTTTTGAAAGCATTTTGTGATATATCCTAATTAAGGTTTAATTCATTAATTTCTTTTCGCCTACTTCATGTTGTTTAGCAACTTATGCCATTATATCATAGGGATAAGAACATCTACCTTATAAGCTATATTATATTAAACCCTAATGAACTTTTATGGGCACCATTTATCAAAAGTTCTCTTGGACTCCTATAAAATATAATTAACTATTAGAGTCTGAGCACATAGGAAATTATGTTTAAATAGTCAAATAAACCTTATTAAATAAGATCTTGTTCATATTTTACTCATTAAGTGCATGCGTTTGTAAAAATAAACTAAATTAAACCTATTTATTAACTTAAACATGACCAAACATGAATAACAGATTTTCTTTAACCTACACAAATGTTGTAGGTTATAACTTTTAAATTATTTTCGCATAAAAATGTACTAATTGAATTGAATGAGTTAATGCTAATGTCTAATGACTTATATCAACTCAACTACCCTCTCTTAACTTTAATTAGCTATTACAACATGTTAGTCTCATGAGCCTATGCCATGATATTAATGAGTATAAATTACACTAAAGAACTATTAGACTAATGATTTTCTTCTTAGAACCAAATGATTATACGTAGCATGTACACAATCAAGATAATGTATATAAAGACCTATGGACTACTTTAGTAAAATAGCATTTGTGTGTGTGTATTTTATATGTAAAAGTCACACATCTCAAACTATCATGAACCCTATGAGGAAATAAGCTTTTGAGGTATATTAACATTTAAGAAATCTTAAGAAAAAATTAATTTAGAAAAACTTTTTGACAAATGTATTCCACTTACCATTAAATTATTTCAAAAATATTACACTTTATTTTTTTTCAAGTACTTTACTACATAAATTAACTTGGATAAATACATGTTTTAAAATTTAAAAAAATTATATAAATTTAAAATAAGGATAATGAGCCTTTACAAAGTTCTATGGGTCTCTACAAAATCATTATGGGTATCCATAAATTTTTTTGATCGCTATGTAAAAATACAGGGTGTTAAGAGGATAAAAAAAATTATAACATCCCTCCACAAAGTTTAATGGTTCTCTACAAAGGTTTCATGATCTTTTATGAACCATTAATTACAACCATTAATCATTTGAATTTGAATTTAGGCCAAAAAAATCAAATCGGAGGGATTGGCTAACTTAAAAATATATATTAAGTTTAATTTAAATTATTTTATTATTTTCATTTAATTATTAAAAACTCCAAGCATATATATATATATATATATATATATATATATATATATATATATATATATATATATATATATATATATATATATATATATATATATGTGTGTGTGTGTGTGTGTGTGTGTGTGTGTGTGTGTGTGTGGGCATGTGTGTGTGTGTGTATAACTTTTAAAAAAATTAAGGAGAAAATTAGGAGTATAAGATAAGTTCACTTGATCATAAAGGATCACTTATTATTTTAAGATAATACCAAGCTTCTTAGGTTCTTCATGTATGCATGTAAGAACCTATTCTTTTATTATACTTTTATTTTGAGTTGATTTTTATTTTTAATTTTATTAATATATATATATATATATATATATATATATATATATATATATATATATATATATAGTGAAGAATCCTATGAAAGTACCATTGTCTAAAAGAAGAGAGACCAAGAGGGCATTTCAATGTATGGGAGAGGTTTTCTTGAAATAAAGGTAATTAGTGAGGACTTATCTGCTTGTGCAAGAACAATGATTTATTAGTGTAGGTTGTATATGAATCCAATGTGTTAGACACTTATGCATGAATGAAAGTTTCAACTAAATCATGCAAGAATATTTTATGTTTATATGCCCTTTTGTGTCTATTATTTTTTTTTTTTCACACAAGTTTGATTTTCAATTTTTATGCTATTCATGCTCTACTCAAATTTTTAAAACTTAATTTCCCACACAAAAATCACAGTCAAAAATCACAGTTACCATTTCTTATTTCAATTTTTTCATCAAGAATAATTTAGATTTTTATAGCCCAATTCACCTCCACCCCTTCTTAGCCTTGTGTAAACCAACACAAGCTTCAAACTCTTTAATAATGAATGTGGCTCTTAATCATTTTTTTCTAGAAAGAGAACTAAAATAACAATGAATAAAAGTTATACATATGAAGAGTAGAACTAGTTCAAATCACTCCCAATTTGAATTTAAGTTCAATAAATTAATTAAGCTTGAGCTAAAGTTTGACTTAACAAATCAACTCATGGTCAACTCACTTCTTATGAAGAGAGTTTATGAATGTGGATCCAAAATTTTGTGATAATGAATTTATAAAAGTCATTGAGGTGTGAAGAGATAAAATGAGAACTAATACTAAGATGGAAAAAATTTAGTTTTGCCATAAATTTTTAATTAAACTATTAAATTTGTATACATTTAAGTATAATTTAAATTTATAATTTTTAAACAATTTGATTCACAAGCTATCAATCCAAACCATGGTTAGCTAAAGCTTCACTTTTTTGCTCATAAAACTTAAATTATGAGTTTTTTAGTACCACCTCAAAATGATCCACAATTTGACTCAGCTTTAGTAAACCTTTAACTCTAATCATATCCCTAAGTAAACACATATTTTAAATATTTACAAACACATATAATACCAACATACTAGCTTTAAAAAATGAAGGGAGTTCATAAATTGTATATTTATCTATAATTGTATAAGATTTTGATTTAAAAATAAGATTAATTAAGTCTCAAATTATATTAAGATGATATATCAAAATATCCAAATACTAGCCAATAAGACCAATGCAATGTTGTTAGGACTTTCATTAGAAGAAAAAGTGATTTTGATTTTATACAAATTAAATTAGTTCAGCATTAAGCTTCCTATCATGCATAAATATGATTTGAGATTTAGTCTAACCCACATAATTATAAATTAAGATAAGTTAAAATATGAATCAAAATTGATATTTAAATTTCATAAATAATTTTAATAATTATATTTATAATATATTATATATGTGTATATATAATTAAAATTTAATTTCTACTATATTCTTAAGACTTTTCTTCCATAAAATTATAAATTGTATAGTTGCATTCAGTTACTTGATTCAAAACTAATCTCTAGTTAATTAGATCTCTCATTCTAGAATTATTATTTTCTATGTATCTTACTTTCATGTTAATTATATCATATAAACTCTAAGTTAGAATGAATATGTGTGCATTAAGTGTGCATTATATCAAGTTTGTGCAATTCTTTTTCCAAAGTAATGAATATGCAATTTGATTTTCTAAACTCTAAGTTAGAATGAGGGCATGAAATCATGTTTCTTAGTTTTAATACATACCCACTAAAAAGTTTCTTATTCCAAATGGAATGCTCCATGATTTAAGCTAGATTACAACTCTAATACAGGTAAATACTCATCTACATGTTGCAGTTTCTGATATCTTAAAACAAATAGTATTTTTAATGTAGGGTTAATCCTTACAAAATTAAATTATGACATTTGACAAGTGCTAATGGATATGCATGTTGATGAAGAAGAAATCTCTCCTACATTTGGGGTAAGATAATGGTACATATACATTCATAAAATCACTTACTCTAATATACCTAGATATAATGTGGTTAGTTAGCACCAAATTTGACATTTTTGGAGGTTGTTCAAGTTTCATTAATGGTAGCATATGTTTTATTATCTTAAAGAGAACCATTTGCCTTTAATGCTCATCCAATCAATTGAGTTCCTTCAAGCTATATGGGCTTTCAATTACCCTATCTAGCTCAAAATGACATAGTTATTGCCCTAACCATTCCAAATTAACATCATGGTTTGGTTGTATTGCATTTACACATGTCCAAAAAGCATCAATATTATAACTTGACTAATGCATTTCGAATTGTGCTTGTTAGATTCATTGTGCATCAAAAGGGTTATCAATATTATTTTCCTCCAACTACATGGATGTTACAATAAACATGGTGCCTCATAACTACTCATTATTTTTTTTCCTCTAAGTCTAAATTTTAAGGGGAGTACTATCCAAAAGTTCTAATTATAGACAATGATTATCACATTGCTGGGGAAGGTGGAATCTACTAAAGTGGTGTAAAATGGTATGTTCGTTACAAAACTTATAATCTTGACCAAGAAATCAAGGGGTAGGTTAACTAGTTTTATTGGAGCCAAATGAAGATGAATGCTTATAAGCTAAATGAGTGTCAGCAATAGAAAGTGTAACTCTAACTTCATCAAAATCTTAACTATTTAAGTATAAAGCTCTCATTGAAGCAATTAATTTGAACCATATATATCAATTAATCATTCATTAGTTAAGGATGCTTTTAAATTATAATTTGAGCCATCTATATAACATTTACCACATTATCATACTTAAGGTATGCCTAAGACCACAAATGAATTTGGACTTCAATAAAAATAAAATATCCTATAAATAAGTATGTGTCCAACCAATATTGGTTAGAATATAATTAGTCATGTAAAATCAATCATCTATTATATCTATTCATAATTGTGCTAAAAAAGCCTCAAAGAAAAGAACAAAGAAAAGAAGAGGATGGCTTCGAGCTCCATGGCTTCTTATCATCAGTTGGGTTCTCCTCCCATGCTTCCTCGGTGTCGTTTGAATAAATTTTTCTTAGGATGAGGATGACTGCCATTGCCGGGAGCTTTAGCAGAAGGGTTATGGTGCTGAATCCTCGGTTGAGAAGCATGCAGTGCGGAGGAAGCAGAAGCAAGAGTTTCCATGTGCGACGAACCCGATCCATGGGACTTGTTAAAGTTTTTGGAAGTTCGCCCACCATTATCCGACATCAGTGACATCAAATACACACTGGGGGTGACCAGACCACTCTTTCTTTCCTGTGGATCATTGGATTCATCCACAGACAATATATGGGAGTATCCATGATATGATAGGATGCAGGCAATTGCATGCATGGATGCTCCGAGTGCTGGTGGGAGAACTGCCCGTGGTTTCTTCACCTGCAATTTCATAAAAGCAAAACTGGTTTCAGAGTTCAAAAAAATATATATAATCATCAGTAACATCCAAATCACTCGGTGATTGAGAGGGATCCTCTATGATATTTTAACTAATTTGCTAATGTTTTGGTATCACAATTGAAAAAACATATAAAATTGTGAGATTTCATATCCTGGAGGAATAGACTTTAGCATAAGTAATGATTTGAATAAAAAACTTCAAATTATTTTGATATTAGCTAGATTCAAGAAAAAGTAATCATAACCTGGCACATGGAAAAATTTGTAATTGCGGGTTTGAAATGTAGAGCTATAAGCAAAAGATGACAACTCAAGATCAATGAATATGCGTCTGGATTGCAAATACAAAATTTTGTAGCGGGTTTAAAGATTTTGATCTCTAAGTAAAAGAAACCAACTCAGATTCAATAATATGGCTTTCTTGCATGGAAGTAACAAGTCATTCAAATGACAAAGGTCCCCTCAATGGTGTTCCTGTGCAAATTTCTGATCGAAGATCTCAAAAATCAAAACATGTTGCCATGATTCAGAAAGGGGTAAACACTTCACAAAATCTTAATATATCATTAAAACATACTAATAGGAATAGACACTGGAATCACATCCATATCAAAAGTGTTAGTTATACTGCGATAAACAAGTTATCATTAGTCTTCTTCAGATACAAGATTCTCAATAAGACCATATGAGAAGCAAACAATGAGTAACAAATTTGGAAATTGGCCTGTCCAACGTCAACGTTAAGTTCAACATCATCCAAACAGCCAGTCTTTAAATTAGCTTTAAAACTAAAAAATAGAATAAGGACTAAAAGATTTGTGATTCAGAGGTAATTTATGAAAAAAATAAAGAACTATTTGGCTTACTAAGGTCATTTATTCGATGGACATAAATGATAACTTACCTTAAACAGCAAAGCATGTGATAATCGGTCACGCAAGCAGTAAATCTGGGCGACATCAAGGGCAGTTGATTGAAATTTTAACCATCTATCAACAACAATTGTGACGGGATTATCAGGAGATGACATAAGTTGGTTTTCACTCTGCTCTGCTGATGTGTTCACATCCATTTCATCTTCCTCTCCACTAGACGCTTCCAAATCCTTCTCACTGTCATCATCATTATCATGTGCAGGAGCAACGGCCATCTCCACAGCAAGCAACAATAACGGATAAGGAGAAACAACAGAACAATTCTTTATGAATAAACCTCCATCCCCACGAGTTATCTCATCAAAAACAATAATTGGACTGACTGCAGCTTTTTCAATTGATGACTTGAAGTTCGAGGAATGAGGATGCAACAAAACTTTAGAACCACTAGCAGTCTCCACAATAACTCTTCTATTATTTTTTCGCTGAGTAAGAAACCTTGCCACCATTGGATAATTTCCGGCCATAAGCACCGCCCTCAAGATACCTGGGTCTTGGGCATTTAAATTACAGCTGGACATATCTTCAGGAATAAAGCCAGCCTTCACAAGTTCATTCTGAAGCTGTTTTCGCATGTTCATTAACATATTCATGGTACTCGATGAAACAAAATACCTAGAACAAAACTGTGATTCTTGACCGCAATGCTTTGCATTCTTCCAACACTGGAAGGCTGCTACAATAGCAAGTTGATCGCTGTAACCACCATATAAAGAAGCTAGCTCAACCTTAGCTGCTGCAGCTTTCTTCTTCTCATCTGGAGCGATAGGAAGAAGAAAGGGCTCTCTGTAATCAGTTGCACAAGCTAGAGTTAAAGCTGGATCGAGGCAATTCATCAAAATAGCAAATAGAAGCATCTTGCTTGTTGATGGATGAACTGGAAGAGCACCAAATTTTTCTCCAAGTTCTGTAAGTTGCTCATCTTCAGTCAAGGCTCCGATATCTTGAAGAGCAATGATTGCATTCCGTATCGTCTCAAAGACAGGAGGGTCCAAAGTTTTCTGAATAAACTCAATTACTCTACAATTTGGATCAAGCAGCTTAACCTGCCATTAAAAAAAAAAAGTAAGATGAGCAACCTGATGAAAATATAAATAGAAGTTTGACTAAGGACTATGGAATGTGAACACAAACTTGCCTGCAAACACAATTCTTCAATTGGCATTCGTTTAATTTCTGGAACTTGGTAATCTGGCAAAGCAGCAGCACGGACTTTGGAATAGAGATGATAACAAGTTCCCGGCTGGCAACGACCAGCACGCCCCTCCCGCTGCTTAGCACTAGCTTTTGAAATCCATGAAGCATGGAACGTAGATACATTGCTGTAAGGATCATAGCTTTTCTCTTTCATTCGACCAGAGTCTATAACATAAACAACATCATCAATAGTTATAGCAGTCTCAGCAATATTTGTGGAAAGAATAATTTTCCGGATGCCTTTAGGAGGATGCTTGAAAACCTTCTTTTGCTCAACAATTGGAATCATGGAATGAAGAGAAACTATCATAAACTTTGAGGGATCTTTAAAAAACCCTGAACCAAGTAACCTCTCTCTAGTTTGATTGATATCAGCCCATCCAGGAAGAAAGACTAAGATTGCCCCTTCACTAGAATCGGTGCATATCCTTTTTAACAAACGCTCTATTAGAACAATATCAATATTTTCAGGATTGATACTTGCTAGGTACTTGTTCAGAAGGTCCTCCTCTTCGGCTGACTTGGATGTATCTTTCTCCATGTGTCTTTTAATAATTTCACAGATCTGCAACTGATTTTCTTGCTGAGCCCAATCGATGGCTGCCCTTCCATCATTATCAGTCAAAGAGCAATCAGCACCAAATGAAAGCATCATACAAACATCACCAATTCTACCCTTGCCAGCAAGCACCATCAATGGTGACACTCCAGTCAATGAGTGTTGGTAACAGTAAAGTTGGGAGTTCTGCTGAGCGCTAATTATTTCCAGTAAAGGTTCCAACTCATCATTATATAAAGCCAAATTGATTGCCTCATCAAGAGCGGCCTTGTACTCTTCTGTCAATGGAACAACCTCCTCCACGCTACTGCTTAAAGCAGCAGTAGCTAGGTGATTCTCATCTGCTAATCTTAAAATAGATAGCACATCTTCCAAAAAATAAGTCTTCACCTAAATCAAAACCTTTGCATTACATACAATAATGGAATATTTATCTAGAGAAGCCACAACTACATTTGAGAAATTGATTGAAATGGTTCTTACAGGATATGTGAATCCTGGAACCTGAATGACAGGACAGCCACTGAAGTATTGTGAAAACCGCACAGCATCAATTGTAGCACTCATGAGAATCTATTAGTGTGAACAGAAAAATATAAAGCATTCATCAATCCTGGACAATTCTATAAAGATTTGGATATAAAATGATTACAATTGAATTATCCAGAACCAATTTATGGTAAAGGTATAATCATGGGAGTAGCAGCAGTACTGACCAAGCGTAGGTGAGGATATGCAGGCAGTAAATCCCTGAAAAAAATTCAAGCAGAGAAAAGATTAATGATATTAATATTATTTTAATCCAAATTTTATATTGTATGCCTCTAAATTTCCTTATTATAATAGCTCTGTAACTATCCCAATAACTTTTTTAAATAGAAAAAAGATTGGGTCAAAGTATCATGACTCAAAGTTACTCAATATGCATTTTCTAATCATTGGATTTATAGAGATGAGTACAACATAAAAGTGGATTGATTAGCAATATATTACCCTCATCTCAAAGCAAATCTTATGACAATAAAACTTATCCTAATCAAATTTGAATCAGGATATCCATAACCAAATTTCCTCCTTTTAAATATCTGGTTAGTAATAGAGCATGACTGTTCTGAATAATGTACATGTAAATGAATATAAACTTGCATATAGTGGAGACCTTCAAGTTCCACATCTAAGTAATGATGCAATCAAGACATCAGGCCAAACATACTCGAGTTAGACATTAGCAACTTTCAAATAGGGCATCAATTTCGAAAAAAAGAGATAGTAATAAAATTTTAATGATGTATTTAAACTTAAATCGTTGGCCTATATATAAGTTCAAAATAACATGCAGGATTTATTGAATAAGCTTATAACAAAAGACAATTCTAAAAAGGCACAAAACAAAGTTCTGACTCCACCCATTATCATACCATTCACACATGATAATATTCTCGTTCAATGCCATTCAAGTATTCAACAGGAACATGGAGACAATCTGACATCATTTGTATATCCCAAGCACTTATAAGAAATGGAAAATTATTGTTCCCCGTATTTGCAAAATCTATGATTCACCATACTAGCATGCAAAGAAACATGCTGCATTTAATGGGCTAAAAGCTTCCACCTCAATGTAGTCACAAAACGTTATGTCTGTAGACCATCAGCTTCCTCAAGGTAGCTAACTAGGTCGATCAACTCTTCACAAATCCCTACTTCAACAAAAGGAACAGTAGTTACGCCTTCACCCTATTAGTCTCACTAGCTCAATAGAACAAAAAACTTTCATCTTAAGGTTGTCTAATCCTTAAATAAAGATAGTGATGGAAAATAAATAATCACTTTGCACACATATTGTAAAGAACTATTCTTTTTTTAAAAAAATAAAGATGGAACCATCCATTGCAAGTTCATTGTAAATGACTAATAAATGGTATTATAAAAAGTAAAAGATGGAAAAGTGAAAGATAGTGATACTGTTCTCGGATAGCAAGAAGGTGACAAGTTAATAAAACAAGAATGAGGATTGGTATTAATACTGGAGTCAATGGATAAACCTGGAGCCGGTTGATGCAGGAATGGGATTTTAACACGGAGGAGGCTGAAGATCTCCTATTCTGCAGCTAGTTGGTTGCAAACAGCAGCAAGGAAGTTGGGTGGAGGCAGGTTCGAGTCTGGTTGGAGCAGGACATTGGGAAAAGCAGTTGAATGGTTACAACGTGCAAAGACTGGTTGTTTTGCAAAAGACAGCAGCTGGTCTCACCTATGGTATCCATGCCCACGTCATCTCCCGCTCCAATTATGCAGATGTTCCCACATATGGTATCCACACCCACATCATTTTTCTCGAGTGGGAGGGGATTTTTCTTCATCTCCTAATGATTTGCGTTCCCTCCTAAATCTATCCCGAAGTTAATCATCCAATCACTGTACTCCTCAAAATGAATCTTCTATAGAACAAAGAAGGGACACTTAATCCTTCAACTCTTCACTCTGAACTAGTAGTATTAAGGATGAATCGGCACTCTAAACATCTATCCCCTAGAGATGCAGGATATCAAATGGTAACCCCTTTATGTCATGTTCGGGTAATCCCAATAGTGATAACTTCATTGATGCTTCCTTCCTATCCTATAGTATAATAGTATGATCAACTATAGTTTATTCCTCAAAATCTCTCCAAGATAGCAACACAATATTCTTCTCATCCATGGTGAGTGTGTATGTGTTCTTGTATCTATCATGTATAGTCCTTCTATCATCATATTGTCAAAGTCTTCATAGAAGAATGTAGCATGCATCCATGGTCACTACATAGCACCAAACTTAATCCTGAAATCTGACACCAATAGAGAATTTCACTAAGCACCACTTGTTAATACTGACTTTGTTCCTTTATTAAGCCACGTCAATGAGTATAGCTGAGGGTGCATCTGAGGAGGGAGATTTAATTTTTCTATTGTCTGTGCTGCCACTACATTCTCACAACTACTTCCATCAATGATGATGTTACACACCATCCCTTTCACTATGACTCATAGTGTGGAAAATATTATGCCTGAGCTAATACTCATCTTCATCATGCTCAAACTGAAGGACACACCACACCACTATTAGTTCTCCTCCATTACCCAGTAATACTCTTCCTCTACTACTTCCACCATAAGCTCTTCACCAAACTCCTCTTCCATTGTCTCCTACTTAACAAAAAATACAACTCTCACATTTAGACAATGAGATACAATATGCCCAAAGTCATGGCACTTGAAGTACTTCCTGGATGTAGGAGTTGGGGCATTGGACTCGCTATTATTGTCACCTTTTTTTGCCCTCTGAAATCATTAAGTGTGACTACTTTTGCACCTCCTAAAGATGTAACCTTGTTGCCTGATCCTAGGATCAAACTCTGCCTAAGAGGCAAGGTAGATCTGATGTGCTTATGCTACCTTTCCACCTTTACTATCAAAGTCTACATATCTAATAAGGACTAATAAGGCTGCAACTAGATCACATTATTGATGGATGTCTTCAATCGATCCAGATATCTAGTAAAAGTGTTCTCCTCTAGCTCCACCAAATCACTCTTCAGTATGAATTTCTTAAACTCAATTATATACTACTCAACGATCAATTCTCCCTACTATAGATTATAGAGCCTCAATAAGATATCATGTCTATAGTGTGTAAGAAGTTACTTGCACTGTAGCTCCTTCATTTTAGACCTCGTAGAGATCTTGCTTCTACCTTCATGTTGTCTCATGTACTTCAAGTTCTCCCACTATAGTGAAGTACTCTTCTTGAGCTTCATGACAACTAATTTAACTTTTATCATCTAGCGCATCTTTATATTCAAAGATCCACTCTAGGTTTGTATCCACTCAATGAAGACATCCAAATCCATACTTCACTCAAACTCTAGAAAGTCAACCTTCACCTTGAGATCATGATCTCTTTTTCTATATGCAATGCCAAATCGGTGAGGCATGAGTTCTTCTTCACAGGAGTCAGGATGATGGAAAGGATCTCTTCTTGTTCTTCATCTATTTGGTCACCGTGGTGAGCCAATTTAGGCTTTTGTTTGCTACCTCACTTAAAATTTAGCAAGCATCCTCTATAAGTGAAGAATTTGGCATATCTTCTATCGTAAAGGCTTGAATACCCCTTGAGGATTTCTCCTTGGTGGCATGGTTGTAAATTGAGTTAGAGTTTTGAATGTAAGGAAAATATATGAATTTTGTGGCTGTTTTTGGGTTAGATTTTGAATTGGAAAAAAGAAAAAATTTGTTGTCCTAAAATTTCAGAGAAGCTTTTCTCTGTTTGGGAGATTGGTGACATAGATTTGGAAGAAAAGATATCCAATAAAGTCCTAAGGTAGATCTAGTTCTAATACCTACCATTCTCGGATAATGAGAAGGTGACAAGTTAATAAAACAAGAATTAGGATTGGTATAAAACCTGGAATTAGGGAAGATTTCAGTCGGTTGTTGTAGGGATGGGATTCTAATGGTTTGGTGGACACGAAGGAGGCAAGAAATCTCCTATTCTGCAGCTAGTTGATTCCAAAAAGTAGCAAGTTGGGCGGAGGCAGATTCGTGGCCGGTTGGAGCAGGACAGATTGGGAAAAGGGCTGGAACAGCAGCTGAATGGTTCCAACGTGCAGGGACGGTGGCTGTTTTGGGAAAAATAGCAGCTGGGTTGTTGAAAGCAGGAAAAATTACACCAGGAATTTGTTCCAGCGGCTGGAACGTAAGTGGCTGTGCCTGGGAGGTCTACACACAGCTAATAGTGGCAGTTTTATAATGGAAAACCGTGGCAATTTTAAAACACAACCCAGAAATATAGTACAGGAACAATAATTCCAGCAAATAAAAATAACCACGGGTACTGAAAACAGAAAATAAGATAGGAAAACTTTTTATTCGATTCAGATACAAACACACCACTCAATCAAAAAATCAAAACTAGAGAGTAAAAGAAGAAAAAAATCTCTCTAATCTTCAAAACAGTAAAACTAACCCTAAAAAGCATATAAAGAACTATTTATACCACAAGTAAATCCTAATTCATTAGATAAGTGAGCCTGCCCCTTAAGAAAGACTTGAACCAGTCTTTTCCTTCAAATTGAACCGATCCAGTTATGCAGGTGTTCCCGCATACAGCATCCATGCTCGCATTGTCTCTGTCTTACGCGGATGTTCCGCATATGATACCCACATCCGAGTCATTCTCCTCGGGTGAGAAGGAATTTTCATCATTTTTTATCCAAAAGATGTTAAGATACAATAAATTAATGAAAAAATTATAAAAATTAATCAAAATATTATGTATAGAAATACGCATGCACATGCACAATGAGTGTGTGTGTGTGTTCTGATAGGTATCAAATGTTAAGCAAATCTTTTGAGGTTGAGGTAGGTGACTATATTTCTATTTTATAATAATGAAGCATGTTCTTCTAAATTTAATGTATTGATTGTTATGCCCTTTTATAAGCATTTGGGAATGTTATTATTATGAGATCACTATTGGAAATTGTCTAAAATAATTTTCTTTTTCCATGTGCAAAACCACTCATATTGTAAAAAATAATATTTAAGAAATAAATCCCAAAATGATCCGCTGATTATTTAAAAGAAGTCAATTTAGTCATAGAGTATCAAATTGCTCTAATTTAATCACAGAAAATAAAGCATACTCCAATTTAGTCTCTGATTATACAAAATTAATCCAAAATGATTCCTCATGTATAAATAGTAATACAATATTGACTCAAATTTAGTCCCTCAACTATACAAAAGTGATCTCAATTAGTCCTCAAGGGATCATTTTGGATCAATTTTGTATAGCCTGAGATTATTAGAGCAATTTGATACTTTGGGACTAAACAGACAAGGGTCCCTATTACTTAGTATTCTTCATAACTCAACATCCAATAATTATCTTATAAAATATTATGCAAAAGTTACTATCTAAAGTGAATGCATGATAAAAAGAATGTAAAGCATATGATATATAAGAATAATTGCATTTGTATGTTAATTGATAAAGTTTACCCCCATTATGATACTTATTGGGGATGCTTATATATCCGTGCATAAAACGATTCTCTATTCATAGTTATAGATAAATATACTAATATTTAAGTATCTTAAATGGACTGGTGCTCCTAGGATGGTTGTATTATATAAAAATGAGATTGCTAAGATAAAATATGACATAGTTCCAACTGATGCAAATTATTGTACAAAAGAATATTCCAAAACCTCTTTACCATGTCATGTTTGAATAAATTAAAATGTTATGTGATTTCATATTGATTCTTTATTATAATAGGCATAAATATTGGTTTCTCAATTCCTTTATATTATTGTAATTTAGACTTATGAACTATTCATTGAGTTGTATTTATAACTCACTATAATTATTTAATCAATATCTCAGGACATTATCTTGGGAATTAAAGGGGAGATGAAAATTTATATATTATAAATGTGGATGTACAATTATATTTATGTTATATGGATGATTAACTATATTAGATTTGTTGTGCTTTTGGTTAAAGTGAATTTTATATACTGTGTATTAGATGATGATATTATAAAAATATTTATAAAATCTTATTTTGAGATATTTGTGTGTGAGTAGAAGTATTTAAATTTCAATCTGATAGCTTGTTTCCACCTTGATTTCTAAACACTCAGGTTGGATCATGACAATCATCATATCAAAGCCAAGGTTGGATTTTGTAATATTAATTAAAACAAAAAAGTCATTAAGATGATCGATTAGAATTAGAAGACTTTGGTAGACATTATCATAACTCTAATTAAATAATGTTATCTTATATATCTCATGCTTATGGATAGAAAAGAGAAAGAAACAAAAATATGGAGGGATGAGTTCCAATAAAATCTTAATATTAATAGTAATGTTCCCACTCAAATGATGGTTGTTGCATGTCTTGAAATAGCTTCAAATATTAATCCAATGATATGGTATGATTACTTTCATAAAGTTGAGACCATGAATATTGAATCATTTGTGCCATTTAAATGGTGACCCAGAAAGATGGCCAAGAGGTCAACTTCAAGACAAATTTGGAGACCTAGCAAGCATACTGATTTTTTTAAGAGATTTTGTGGAGACTTTCAGAGGATGATTTATGCATAATTTTGCAGAGCAATAAATACAAGATAAGCGTATGAGATTAGGACAACGAGACTCACATGTAATGTAATATAAGATGGAATTTAAAACGCGATCGAAGTATGCATCATGATTGATCCATAATCATGAAGAAAAGAGTTAGATTCTTATATGGATTAAAGAATGCAATTAGGCAATCTCTAGTCCCTTTAGAGATTGATGATTATTTTATATTGATAGAGAACCAAGGGGTAGACTTGGACTAGTAGGACACTCAGACGAAGTGTGAGTACTAAAAAATTGAAAACTGAACAAGTTTCTCAACATAGAAGTTTGACATAGAAGAAGGTAAGACCTAATGGCAGTGGAAGCCATAATACTATTAAGAGCTGAGAGAAATGTGGAAAATTTTATAAAAAAATAGATAGAACTACTAGGATTGTTCATTCTTTCAATACATATTTATACACAAAATTACAAGTAAAAAAATAACTACAATAAAAAATACAAAAAAAAACTAGCTATCCTGTCATTTGATCCATCTAGTGATTGTCGATTGATGCCAAGACAGTAATCAATGAGCTCTATCTTTCTTTCTTTTGTATTTGAATCGATAGAAGTATATTCTTGTAAGCAATGAATCAGCGATCTCTATTTTCCTTATTTAGCACTCACGTAGGCCCTTCTCAGATTTGACCAACCATTCCAAGTTTGCTTACAATATGCCTAAATCTTAAGAATATGTCAGTAAGGTGTCTTCTTATTAAGACATATGGAATGCAAATCAATCATGTTCTCATATGGAGTACAATAATGTTTCATAGGTTTCTGAGTAATGCTAATGGCGAATCTTCATAAACCTTGAAAATTTGTGTTTCAACTTTAATTCTTAGTTGCAACTCTCCTTTTTGGATATCAAACTGAGCTTGGCATGTTGCTAAAAATGGTATCCATAAAGTAATCAAAAACTTGAGGTCATCTTACTTTACATCTAGAATCAAAAGTCAACAGAAAATATAAATTTTTCAACTTACAGCAAAACAACCTCCATCATCATGATTTTTCTTCTAAAAAAATCTTATGAGCTACCCTCAACTTAATTATTTGAATGAGTACGAGATTTTTAAATGCTAAAATGATAATTTCTCTCTATTACTGTAAATGTTCCAACAATGAACAAATGTTAAAATTTCTTTTATATTATCATAATATATCTTCATATGCTCTTTTCATCTGATTTTTAAATAATAAATAGTAGATATGGCTACACATGTTATAAATAGACTGCAAATGATTTTTTTTGTAAATTATAGAATTCTTTTTTTTAGTAAATTAATGATATCCCATGAGTGATTTCTTTTTCAAAGCATTCATCTCACCTTTCATAGTACTTTTAAAATTCTTATTCTAGTGTTGTAAATAGGACTTTAGCTATTTTAATAGAGTTGAACTGATTTTTATAAGGAAGGTGCTATATACAACAACAACAACAACAACAACAAGCTTTTATCCCACTATGTGGAGTCAACTACATAAATCTTTCTTCTCCATTGTGTCCTATTAAGCATCAAATTTTAATTTAATTCTAATAAAATAAAGTCATTTTTTATACTTCCTAACCAAGTCTTTTGGTCTACCTTTACCTTTCTTAAAATAAGTCAAATCTAATAAATCAAACGACCAACGTTTTATGTGACCAATCCATGCAAGGTGACTCTCTCTAATCCTATATGCCAATGGAGCTACTCTCACCCTTTCACGTATATATTGGTTTAGCAATTTACCTATAAGTGTAAAGCCACTAATCCACTTGAGCAATCTCATCTCTACAACACTTAATTTTATTGTTCTCTTTTACTGACCAACATTCTGCACCATAAAGTATTGCAAGTCTCACTATCATCTTATAAAATTTTCTCTTAAATTTAAGTGGTACTTTCCTATTGACACAATAGACCTGATGCATTCCTCCACTTTAACTATCCAATTTGAATTCTACTAATAACTACTCATCTATTTCACCATCAATTTGAAAAATATACCAAAGATATCTAAAACATTCTCTTTTTAATGACTTAATCACCTATTGTCACAATCCCACCAATTAGATTTTCTACAACTAAAATTACACTTCATGCATTCGGTTTTAGATCTTCTCAAACAAAAGCCCTTACACTTTAAGGTTGGCTTCCATAATTCAAGTATCTCTTGAACTCCCTCTTTAGTCTTACCAACAAGAAGAATATCATTAGCAAAAAGCATACATAAAGGTACATCCTCCTATAAATGTTTAACAGGATCATCCATAACTAAAGCAAAAAGATATGAGCTTAAACTTGATCCTTGATGTAACCCAATTGAAATTGGTAACCACCTTGTGTTTGAAAACAAGCACTAGCTCTAGTATACATATCCTTAATAACTTGAATATAAGCGAGATTAACTTTCTTCTTTTCTAGAACTCTCCCAAGTATTTTGCTTGGAATCTTATCATATGCTTTCTCTAGATCAATAAATATTATATATAGATCCTCCTTACTCTCTCTATACTTCTCCATCAAACCTCTCAATAAATGTAAAGCATCCATAGTGTCACACCTCAAACGACATCATCTATCTCAGAGTCATTCTAAGGTCAGACGACTCAATCAGATATAGCTGTTACCACTCATCCCAACATATAAGGATTAGAGACAAAGAGGTGAATCATCACGAACAAACTCTTATTTTAAATTATTCTACTAATTATTATATATTTAAATAACGTATCTGGAAGCTTATAACATCGAATATCAACATAAATATAAAGAAACTAAAAATATCAAAATATAAAATTTTTACGTACCTAAAAAGTCTTTACAGTATCTCAAAACTATATAATTCAAAAACCCTATTTAGCCACTACCCTCCTCGTTCTTGCTTGGAAATCAACGTGTAATAGCATAGGCTAAAAGCCCAATGAGATAAATACTATTAAAGTAAACTCAACATAAAGTAAAAAATAACGTACATGTATATTTGAAACTTGCAAAATATAATAATAGTAAAGTGTGTTGTTAAGTGTAAGAACTGAACAAATATCTATAAAATTGTCAAAATTAAATAATAAATAGTAGATATGGCTATACATGCGATAATTTTTTTCATGAAATTAAGTTTAGTTCTAATTCAACTTGTTCTGATGAAAATATTAGTTATTTTTGTATAGGATTAACTCTCTTATATGAGAGTCATCACCTAGCCCAATGACCAAAACTAAAGATAAGTTAGGGTCAGTATCATACTACTTACCAAAAGCTCCCCTGGCGCCAACTGGTCCAACCAACCTAATACCAAAAATCAAGAATTCTAAAATCCTCTGTCATAAGCTCATCTCATCAAAATATTTGCCTAACTATGCAAATCATAATAAAGCAATCTATCTATAGCAATTTTATGACATTTCCTGCTTACAATGAATATTCTTTCATTTGAACATTTAACAATACTTACACTGAATCATTTATCAATATACATAATAAAATTGTATGATATCAAAGAATCTGGTGGATTAAAATTATAAAAAATCAATAAAGCATGATGTAAAAAATGAAAGAAATATCTAAATACAATGCAATATGCAATCACATAAAGTAATGGTAGAAAACATCAATCTTATAGAATATTTGAATTTAAATTAACAATAACAAGTCTCACCTTAGAGTTTGGATCAATGACGTTGCATCCTCGATGCTTACTTAAATACACAGCCTAATAAGAGATTATCTTTATTAATACATGAAGTTCATAAATTAATTTAACTTAATACTTTCACAATTTTAAATTATTTTCTCACATAAATCCAACTTCACCACATTTAATACTTCACAATTAGACAGTCAACCTACACCATTTTCGAACTAATTCTAGCACTGATTACCTGTTTGAATTTACATAAAGTTAATTAAATTTTATTGTATTTATATAAATAATATTTATTTATTATTTTTAACAATTCTAATCCCATTATAAATGTATATGCATCAAAAATATATATTGACTTTATAACCATTTCAAATAAGTTTCAAATGTACATACACGTTATTTATTACTTCATGTTAAGTTTACTTTAACAATACTAATCTCATTGAGCTTTTAGCTATAATATTATGCGCTAACTTTCAAGCAAAAATGAGAAAGATAATGGCTAAACAGGACTTTTGAATTGTACAAATTTAGTGCACAATTTTGGGAGACTATAAAGGCTTTTTGGGTACGTAAAAATTTTACATTTTAATATTTTAGCTACTCTGTATTTATGTTAATATCCAATACTATATGCTTCCAAATATATGATTTAAATATGAAATAATTAGTAGAAGAATTCGAAATGTAAGAGCTTATTCATGATGATTTAGTGAGATTCAATTAACCTCCTTACATTGAATCCTTACATGTCGGGATGAGTTGGTGACAGCGGCCCATGAGTCGATTCTATTACACCTCAAGTGATCCTCGAGATAGTCGCTTTGGACCGCAGTAAAAATGACATCAGAGTGTTTAAAGATTGGATTATTCCACCATCAATCAAACTAGCATTGCAAGACAAATTCTTCATTTTAACTCAAGGATGAAAACTAAAATATAATATGAAGCAAAATTCACTTCTCTTTCGAGATATGCTCCCCACTTTATGTCAATACATAAGAGGAGGCATGTCACAAATTTCTGTGAGGTCTCAGAGATCAATGAAGATTGGTGCTAGCACTATTTGAAATCAATCTATTCTCAGTATTAGTTAAAAGGATCATGAAAATTGAAAATGAATTGAATTTTCTAAACGGTACTAGGATTCGAAGGTAATCAAACGCAAAAAATTTGAAAGAAAGTGCAAAACGCTTTTCAGTTTGGTAGAAATATGAGAAAGACAGTTGTTAGGTCCGAAACAAGTTGATCAAGCTACAGAGAAAATCAGATTAATCAGAGATAAATTAAAAGTTAATCGGGATCATCAGCAAAAGTATTATGACCCAAAGCACAGAGCTGTAAAGTTCGAAGTTGGAGAATTTATATTTCTAAAAGTTAAACCAATGAAAGGAATTAGCTAATTTGCCCCAAGTATATAGGACCATTTGAAATTTTTGAAAAGAATAGTAATATGACTTATAGGCTTGCACTACTAGCTGAATTGTCAAATATTCATAATGTTTTCCACATCTCTATATTAAGAAAATAGAATTACTATATAATTACATGAATATCACATGTAAGAGTTTACTCATGATGATTTGGTAAGATCCACTTTTCACCTCCTTATCCCAAATCAATGCACAACAAGATGAGTTGGCGGAGTATGCATCTAACCAAATTATCTCATTCTTTCCACCATAGGTTGACCCTGTGATACACATCATTTGGGGTGTGACACATAGCAAATCTACTCAGCATGAAACCAAATTGATTTTGAGAAACTTTTGTATCACGGTATAGCCTATGCTAAATCTCTCTCATAATATTAATTTATGGCACATTAACTTAATTCATCTATAATTTGCACTCTTGTGTATCACCTTTATTCTTAAAAATAAAAACCAATAGACTTTTTCTTTACTCACTAAGCATCTTTTTAGTTTTTAAAGTACTATTAAAAATATTAGTAAGCCAAGAAATTCCTTGATATTCTATATATTTTCACTCTTCTATTAGATTATCATCAGGTCCTATTACTTTTTTTTTCAAATTTCAATTTCTTTAAAACATCTCCAACTTCAATTTTACTAATATGACAATAAAAATAAAAATCTTTTGTTTCATTCAAGGTACTAAGGTCACTAAAGTCAACCGTATTCTCATAACCTTTATTCGAATATTTATGAAAATATCTCATCCACCTATGTTGAATATGCTCTTCTAAAAAACGTACTTTCTAATATTCATTCTTGATGCACTTCACTTGAACTAAAACTCACTTCTCATATCTCTATACTTTGCTAACTGATACATAGATCTTTTGCCCTCTTTAATATCCAATCTATTAGATAAATCAATAAATATTAAATTATTTGCATCACATATTATTTTTTTTATACTCTACGGGTTACTCCATATCTTTCTCAATTTTTCGAGCTTCTACATCTAAATCAATTTTTATAACAAATCTTCTTAATTTTATCATTTATTGAACATCTTAGTTCCACCACCAACAATTTTTACTAATAAGAGATTTTCCTTTTGATTCTCTAAACACATTTCTTGCAACTTACTTAGTCTCACTTGTTACATTTATTCACAAAATTATAACTTCCCAAATTCTAAGATCTTGTAGCCTACCCTTAAAAATATTTTTATTAGTATTTTTTTAAGTACATCCATCTAATTTTAAGATAATATTTTGATTCATTCTTAATTTTTCAACCCCTCATCTTAAAAATCAAAACTAACAGTTAATACTGGGTAATAAAATTTTCACTTGAACTAAATCTTCACTTCTCATATCTCTATACTTGGCTAATTGATACATAGATCGTTTGCCCTCTTTAATATCCAATCTATTAGATAAATCAATAAAATTCTTTTACATATTATTTTTTATACTCTGGGTTACCCATATCTTTCTCTTTTTAAACATCTAAATCAATTTTATAACAAATCTTCTTAATTTTATCATTTATTAAACATCTTGGTTCCTCACTAACAATTTTTTTACTAATAGGAGATTTTCCTTTTGATTCTCTAAACACATTTTTTGCAACTTAATCTCACTTGTTACATTTTTTTCACAAAATTATAGCTTCCCAAATTCTAAGATCTTGTAGCCTACCCTTAAAAATATTTTTAATAGTATTTTTTTTAAAATTCATAATTTTAAGATAATATTTTGATTCATTCTTAATTTTTCAACCCTCATCTTAAAATCAAAACTAACATATCTTGAATAATTAAATTTTTAATTTATAACCTTTACAATCTAAATAATATATTTTTCTTATCAAAAAATAATCAATCTATGTTTTATTAAATTCATTTTTATGAGTGATGATATGCTCATCTCTTTTCTTAAATAAAATATTAGCAATTATCAATCATAAGCTTAAATAAAATTGAACATGATCCTACCTTCTTCATTAATCACTCCAAACTCATAATCACTATAAATGTTTTTGAAATCTTCTACCAATCTACTAAAATGTCCGTTTAAATCTCCTCCAATAAATATTTTTTTCATCAAGAGAAAAACTTTGTATTAATCCTTCTTAACTCATTCTAATTGTTTTTCTGTTAAGCGTACATCCAAACCTACTTGAGGAGCATGACTTATAACATTAATAATATTAGCATCAATAATAGTCTTTAAAGGTATAACTCTATATTCAATCCTATTAATTTTTATAATATTAACTTTCAAATTCTTATCTATAATCATACCTATACACCATTTCTAGTATGACTCCTACATGAATACCAAAATTAAAAATCAAAATTATCAATCTCCTTAGCCTTCCCCCCCCCAACTCATTTAGTTTCTTGAATACAAAAGATATTTATCTTCCTATAAACCATAATATATATATATATATATACATAAGAATATATATATTCAAGATCATATCCTAATATTAGCTTCATGGACTAACTTCTTTGCTCTCATCCATTCTTAATATGGGAACTTTTGCTTTATTACACACATGCCAAAAGTGGTCATTGCATACTTTCCTTGTATTAATCATATAATTGCTTAGAATAGCATTGAATAGATTCATGTCAAAGTTTTTGACAAATATCTGTTGTTATGCTTTACTGTAACTCTCCCTTTTCTCATCCAAGGCTTGGGACCTAACAACAGCAACGTTATAAGGAAGGCTTAATATATGGAAAAAATTTCTAAAAAGATATATATATTAGAAATGGGATATAGTGAATAATGTGTATTGACTAGTTGATCATTATCACCTAATGATAGTTTTGAATCTTAAGCTTATTGGATACCTTGGCTAGGCTAATTCTCCTTATATAGACATGAAGGGCTATAGTGATTGAAGTTTGCATATTTAAGAAGTCAAGATAAAAGATGATGGTTTAACCAAATTTATATTTCAATTGATTGTCTCCCCTTGAAGATAAGTTCAACTGAAATACCTTAATATTTAGCAAAGGAAATATCTTTTAAAGTGAAGAATTTTTTGATGAGGGGATAATATCACTTATAACCTTTTTGAGTGGAGTAATATCCTACAAAGACGTATTTGAGCGCTCAAAGATTATCCTGATTTTATCTGTCGATGCAGATATAAACAATGCACCTAATTAGTTTTTGAGGGATTTTTAAGAAGAAATTATTTGTAAAAAAACATTTCATAAGATAATTCAAAAGACTTTTGAAGTTGATTACTCTCAAGAGTATTCTATTAATTAAGAATATAATAGTTAGAATCAATGTTGTGAAAACTGGACCAGACAGTTCAACCGGATGATGTAATAAATATAAAAAAATAATTTAATACAATTTAAATAATATAATATTGATATAATAATAATATATGTACCAATTCAAATATAATATTCTAATTTGGGACTCTTCGTTCTTAAATATTTTAAATATATTTTTAAATTAAAATTTTTAGAACAAATTGTTTTAATTACTTTATTTATTTTTACTATAAATCTCCTATTTTTTTCCATTTAATTAAAAAAACTAAAATTTGATTAAATTTAAAACTGGTCGATTCTTTGAAAACCAATCAGGTTCGCCGGTTCAACCCCAGTTCAACTTTGATTCTGTACAAAGGAAATTTTGGGCTTTAACTGAACCAAACAGAAGACCAATTGAACTGGTCGAACCGGCCGATCTGGTCCAGCTTTTAAAATCATGGTTAGAACTACTTCACCATAATATCTTTTTGAAACTTGATTTGACAAAGAAGAGCTCCAGTGACTTCTAGAATATATCGAATTTCCTTTTCAGCCGCCTTATTTTGTTAAAGATGTTATTGACAAGAGGATTGATGGATGACACCATTTTATTAAAAAATAGAAAAAAAAGTCTGATTAAAGTAATCACAATTATTATCTATATATAACATCTTGATGTCAGCATTTAATTAATTTTTTATCATAGCAATAAAAAAAGAGTAAAGTTAACATCACATTTTTATTTGATAAGATATATTCTTATCATTCGAATACAATCATTAATAAAAGTGAAGAATCCAGTAACTCCATAGTGGTTTTTAATGGTCCTTAAATTTCGGAATGAATTAACTGAAAAGAGTAAATGGTCCATAATCACTTTTAAGAAAAGAAACATAATGATTTTTTGTAATTTCACAATCTTAAAAATAAAAATCTTCAATGTTAGCATTCATAAAAGAAAAAAAAAAAACATTACTTTCTAATTAATAACAGTATTCCCACATCTTTGAAAGCTTTTTAGTTGTTGGAAGAGGATCAATATGGTTTTATTGTTTATATAAAGGATGTAACAAAGGAGGTGAAGAAGCTAAGAGGTACACTGGTCGTGAAAGAAAAACCCAAAAGTCTTCTTAAAGGATTTACTCAGTATACCTCTTAATAAGAGAGATAAATTTCTCTATTGATCTAATACTGGGATCAAAAGCTATAGCAAGAACATCATATAAAATGAAAATTAAAAATTGTAGCAAGAACTGTAAATAAAAAATTTATAAAACCTAGCACATTGTCAATATGAGCTCTAATATATTTTTGTCAAGAATGATAAAAATTTTAGATTTCACATAAATAACAGAGATCTAAACAAATCTTATAATTAAAAATAATCATATATTGTCAAAAAATGAAGATCTATTTGATCAATTTAAAGAGCTTTAATTTTTCTACATTAAATTATGATTCAATTATCACCAATTACACATTAAAGAGGATGGTATAGCTTAAATAGCATTTAAAACAAGGTATGATCATTATAATTTATAGAAAAGTCTTTTGTATTGACCAATACTCTGAATATAATTGTGATTGTAATCATATTTACTAATGATATTCTTGTCTATTCAGAGAATAAAAACATCTAAACTAATCATCTACATGCAATATTGTAAGTACAAAAAGAGATTAAGTTATATGCAAAAAAATTCAATTGTAAAATCCAGTTAAAGAGTGTTGTCTTTTGGAGACATGTGATCAATGGCAATGATAATAATGTAGATCAAAACAAAATTGAAACTACAGATATTGGCCAAAGATTACTACTATATAAGACGTTTTCTAGTCCTTGTTGGCCATTACAGATAATTTGTTAAAAAAATTTCTCAAATTATTATACCACTGTCAAGATTAACTCAAAAACTAATATAAGTTCAATGGAATAATCACTGTGAAAAAGCTTTCCAGGGATTGAAGACTTGTTTAATGACTACACCAATGCTAACTTTTCCTTCAAGCATAGAAGAGTTTCAAATATATAATGATACCTCATTTGGGGAATTAGAATGTGTCTTGATGCAAAATGAAAGAGTTGTTCCATATACTTCTACAAAACTACGAATCTTGGAAAGAAAATACCCTACACAAATTGGAGTTGTTGGATTAGATGTGAAGTCCTTACTGATTATCAAAGTTGAAATATATTCTTATACAAAAAAGAAATAAATTTGAGAGAGAGATAGTGACTAAAACTACCAAATATTATGATTTAAATAAAAGGTGACATCCAGACAAGGTGAACATTATTATTGATGCTTTAAGCAAGAAATCGTCAGGCAGTACAAATTAACAGTTTACTAGAAGCCACTGATTGAAGAAATGGATAGTTTAGGATTATCAGTAGCCAAGGCTACATATTAAAGTTTAATTCTGTTGAGTCAGATGAAAGTTTACACTGAATGCTAGAATACACAATGCATTACCATAGGATGCTAATTTTTAGAGTATTTTGAGTTTGATGCAATCAAGCCATATAGAGAAGATTAAGATGAGTAGTTGAGACATATATGCAGAACTTATGTGACTGATGTTAATAATCTAAGAAAAGAAACTCTATAAGAAATATGTTAATCTTCATATATTATTCAACCTGTAAGAAACAAGATGTATCAAGAGCTCAAAAAATTATTATGGTGGCTAGGACACTTAAAATAAGTGAAACTTCATTGCTAAATATCCTATTTATCAAATGATTAAAGGTGAATATCATAAGCCAAGTGAACTATTGCAATCTCTTTTACACAAGAATATAAGTGGGATAGAATTGTTATTGATTTGCCTTCGGGTCACAATGCTATATGAATCACCATGCCTAGCATATAAACCGACTATGTCGAGAAATTGGTAAAGCTGTGTGAATTGATAGAAAAACTAAATTTGCACACTGTTGCCTAGCAATGTTAAGAAATTGGTAAAATTATATGTGGATAAGATTGTAAGCTTACATTAGTTCTATATTGGATAGAGATGGAAGGTTTACATATAAATTATGTAAGAAAATCCAATAAGCTTGGACTGATATCTTGATTTTAACATAGCATTCCAGCTTCAATTGATGTTTAGAAAAAACAATTCAGATTTAAGAAGATTTACACACATTATGTGTTCTTGATTTAAGCGAAGGCTGAGAATCTCATGCACACTAATAAATTTTGCATGCAAAAATAGTTTTCAAGTATAAGAATAGCACTGCATAAGGCTCTCTATGAAAGGAAATATAAAACATTGTTGTGTTGAGCAAAAACAAAAGAATGAAAGGTTATCAATGTTGATTTGGTCAATGAAACTACTGATAAGATTTAATTAATTCGAGATAAGTAGAAGGCCATAAAAGATAGAAAATAGAAATATTATAATGCTAAGCGCTAACAAGTGGATATTGATATTGAAGAATTTCAATTTATCAAAGTCAATCCCATAAACGGTGCTAAGCATTTTGGAAATACTTGAAAGTTGAGCCCACAATAAGTCCTCGTAAAATTGTTTAGAGGATTAGAAATGTGGCATACATATTGACTTTACAAGCACACATACAATTAGTACATAATATTTTTCATATTTTTACACTTTAAAAACCCATATCTCAAGAATCCAGTCGAGTAGCTGCTAGACATACAGTTTGATCTATGAATATAGAAGAATCAAAGTGGATATTGAGTTATGACACAAGATAACTTCACGATCGAGACATTCCATCTATATGGATATTATAAGAACATGGAATGAAAAGAGAAACTATGTGGGAGAAGTTGGAGATTCAAGATTATTATCCACATCTCTTCAATTAAGGTATGCTTATTATATTTTTAAATTTTGAGAATGAAATTATTATAAGGGAAGAAACTAGTTCTATTAAAAAAAACTTTAGCTGGTTGTATAGTTGATTCATTAGAACTAATGAATTGCCAGTATTATAAGAGAGTAAAGAAAAAAAGGAAGCGAGAAAAAACAAGAAAAAGGCAAGCTGAGCAAGTGAAAAAGAAGAGTGAGTTAAAAAGGAAGGGAGAAGGGCAGAGAGAGACGAAGCGAGAGAGAAAGGGAGATCGATGAAATTAAGAGAAAGAGTGTCAGAGGGATCGAGTGTGAGAGTGAGCACGAAAGAGAGAAAAATTGACAGAGTAGCAGAAACTATTAAGTTGAGCAAGAAAAAACTATCAAGCAAAAAACAAGGAGCAACTAAACGCTTGAGCAATTGACAACAAACAAGATTATAGTTTTTGTTTTGAATTAAATATTACTTAAAAATTAATTTTAATTATATAAAATAGCAACGTTAGATTTTAATTTTGTCTTAAAAAATAATTTACAAATTTATGTATGATTTTTGAGACGGATAAAATTTCCTAGTTATACACACACATATGGGTGAGTTATAAAATATTGTCAAAATGTTATTTTACCAAAATAAGGATGATTGGCACAGTCAATTAAAAACTTATTAGATTTGAAAACTTGATTAATATAAAGAATATATATATATAAGGGATTATATTTAGATTGTATATTTGACATATAAATTGAAAGCTCAATAATCTAATTGTAAAAACAACTCAAGCATTGCATTAAAGATTAGCAAAAATTAATTACAATTTATAAACTTGAATAAAAGTATAATTTATATTTTAATTGAAGAAAAACATAATTAAATAAAGAAAGCAACTTGGAGTAAAGAGAGAATAATGTTAAAAGAGTGTTGAGGTATATATAATTAAAAGAAAAGATATATAAACTACTCAAAAACATATAATGGATATCTGTGTGTGCGAACACATAAATATAAATATCAAATTAAGGGATGGAAAAACTAAATATTAACTGATAAGCAAAACTTTTAAGGTTGAGATGACTAAATATATTTTTATTTTATAGTAATGAAGTCCACTCTCCTAAATTTAATGCAATGGTTGTTATGCAGTCTTGACCTCCATGCATCCTACATCAATCGAGTCGAGCTCACAAGACAAATTTGACAGGCTTCGAATGCAATATTGCACAAATCAAAGCTGAAATACACTGGACGTCACCAAAACTAATCGAAATGATCTTCGATTGACGTACGGAGTTCGTCATTGTGTTCAGAACATCGAAATTGATCAAAATATACAAATTGTACAATTCGAAGGTCGACCAATCAAGGAGAGCCGTCAACATGCCTAGCGCATATCGGAGTCAGGAGGCTACTACGATACTCAAACGACCTCCGTTCGCGAAATTGATCGCATCATTAGCATCGAAACGTCGGAACCTATCAAATGAGACTATCTGCAGTCGATTCAAACGAGCCTAGATGAATGTCGAGCCATTAAAAGCGATAATGCACATTTTTGGACTGAAATTGATCCGATTTGACGCGGACTTGAACCAAACGGACTATGATCGCGAAACAGACACCGTCGTTGTGTTTGGAACATAGGAATAACCAAGAATCGACATATATATTAATAATATAATGATGTTGACGAAAAAAATTCAATTAAGGTTGATTTAATTATTTAAAATTCATAAAATGGGAGCCCTATATAAGTATATACTAATACCTAACCCTAAATCATCCATTCACGATACCATTGGTACTTTTCAAACCTCCTTCCCTCTCTCCAAGCGCGACCTCCGTCTGTCTCACAGAGCAGGCTCGACCTCTCCTCTAAGTTGGAAGCTCCCGAATCCTCTCCCCCTCCCATCGGCCTCCTCCACAACGAGCCGACAAGCCATTCCAATGTCCTGTTCGCTCGAGCAGGCCGTGTATCATCTGACCGAGCCGCACAAGCCTTTACCCCGCAGCCTCTCTTTGCGAATCACACCTATCGCCGCGCATTTCTGAACCGACGACAGCAGCCATCCGCCCTCCCAAATCCTGTCCGACCCTCTCTCAAGTAAGCAATCAAACCCCCTGCAGTTCACTTCTTTCCCATCCTAGAGCTGAACCCGATTCCTGCTCTTCCCGTCCTCTTCTTCCCCACACAAGGCAGCAGTCCTCTGCTTCACGACCAACTCCGATCCATCCCACTTGCTGGGCTGCAACAGTGGCTACTCCTCCATGCCAGAAAACAAACATATCAGCTCCATAGTTCCCTTTCATTTCCTGCTTCCATTCTAGCCAAATCTGATCCCGATTAGCCAACATGTGCAAGGCATTAGACCTCTTTCCTGCTCAACCGAACCAAGCACCATCTCCTTCCCTATCAACCTCCATTTTACAACAACTTGCTTTTCTATTTTCAGTTTTCTCGCACATTTATTCGAATAGATGAAGAAGAAAAGAGATTATAGATCTCTTTAGAATTAATGAAATGTCATTTGTGTTGTTTCGGCAAGATTCATGTAAATTCAATATAAGCTGTATTTTAATATTGATGTTGTGCAGCCCTTAACCCCCTGGATTAGTGACTAAAAAGAAGCAAGCAAAAAAAAGGATAAATGAGATTCAAAAGTCTATAGGCTTTGAGACTCTCATCTTATTGACTACAAGTGAGCATTAGTAAAATCTTATCAAAATGCTTTTCTTGTCTCTTGTTACTGTTTGATGATGTTTATGTTGGATCTACTCAAACATGTCATAAGTGAGTGATAGTTAAGGTGAGAAATCTATTATAATTACAATTATCTATTTGATGTTGATCATCACTTTGATGTTTGTTGAATATGTATCCGTCTTATTTAACCTGAAATTGAATAGTGGAGAAGAGGATAAAGAGATTTAGGACTTTGTAGGTATTAGAAAGAAAACCACATTGTTGTTAAAAATAAAAATAAAAACTCATTAAAGTTCAGCTATACACTTGTTATTTCATCCACCTGATCTGGGAGGGTAAAAGGAAAAGGGGCAAGAGCTTGTATTTTCACTTCCATTCAATCATGTTGTCTTTAGAGTTCTTTCTTTGACTTGTGACATGCAAACAATAAAATGGAATGTGAGTTTATTGGGTATCCATGTTGTCATTCGTTGTTTGATGTACTCAAAAGGTAAGAGGCAATTGAAACAATAACAGAAATCATAATGTGATGGAATAGTTTTACTTGTATTTGCATATATAAAGATGAAATTGTAATAAATGCCAAAAGCCTTGAGTATCTTTCATTTGCTCCAGCCTGAGAAAATTTGAGACCTAAGTATCTCGTTCATGTCTCAATATGGTGAGGAAACCAAAATACCTTTTACGCAGGTATTGAAGGCCTATGCATGCTTTTTAAGCATGGTGAGTTTAGAAGACTCTCTAAGCGCGATTAAAGAACCTTGCATCTCTTAAGCAGCGTGGTAGAAAGGCTCTAGCTCGATCGACCCACGGGGATGATCGGGGAGGTGTCAATTTCATTTCAAACACACATATATCTTGCTTAGTACATTAAATTTATGTACTTACTATTCTAATATAATTGCAAATATTTGCTAGACGTAAGTACTCGTACATGCTGCTTCAGCATGGCGAGAAAATAAGGATGCCTTTTATGCATATATTAAAGGTCTATGCACGCTTTTTAAGCGTGGTGGGTCAGCCCTGATGTCATGACAGGATTATCTGTGCTTTTAAGGGTAGTAAGAAGCTCTAAGTAACTATATATGGGATGGCAGAGAAATAAATTTCATCAAAATAAATATTGATAATTAATGAAAATGAAATAGTTAAAGAATAATATTTGAAGTTTAAAAAAATAATAAGATCAATAATTGAACTAAGTACAATATATCTTGCTTCTTGAGACAAGAAGATTAAGCTGAATCATCGGTGATAATAAACAAATTAGATCATGCAAGTAAAATACTTGAATGAATAAGAAATACACTATGCTATGAAACATTCAAAGGAGTTGAAGTCGAATATGAATGAAGCCTACAGCATATATTAGATTGACTAAAGGTTTGGTAGATTGAAGGACCATCTTCCTAATGAGATTGATGTCCAAATCATAGTTGAAGTAAGCTACATTAGGTTGGATGGGTCACTTATTAATGAGGTCGAAACAAAATCACTTGCTAATGGATATGAAAGTGTCATCTTATCACACTTAGAAGACTTAAGAAATTTAGTGGAATGATTATGAACTTAGAAACTCATCAACAACATAAATTAGTCAGAATATTCAAAGTCTAAGTATGTTTGGGCTAAAATGATAGTCTAGGCATACAAATAGGAATCTGTCACACTCACTAGATGACCTTAGGTGGATGTTGCGTGCATCACTAAGTGTTAACATTTAATCTAAGTGTTTTAATGGATTTGCAAATGCTCAAATGAAGTGAGCTCCATATATGCAATGCTTCAATGGGCTAAAATGATAGTCTAGGCATACAAATAGGAATTTGTCACACTCACTAGATGACCTTAGGTGGATGTTGCGTGCATCACTAAGTGTTATCATTTAATCTAAGTGTTTTGATGGATTTGCAAATGCTCAAATGAAGTGAGCTCCATATATGCAATGCTTCAATGATTCATGTAAGTGTCCAAAGGAGAAACACATGTGGCATAAGATAAATAATACATCTAAGTCTATGCCCTTGAGATATACATAAGTGTTCGGATAAAAAAAGATTATATATTGCATTAACTTTGAATCGATCCTATATCTCATTCAAATGCTTCAAAATTTATACAAGCCTTTAAATAAATGAGTAGAGTGCTTTCACGAATTTCAAGATGAGTACATACTCACATTCACCATACTAGCATATGTGCAGAAGATTTAAAGGAGATAATTCAGCATAAACTTCAAAATTGATTTATAGACAAACTCAAACACTTCAAGATTCCTAATGATATCTTGAATAGAAATACTTGTATCAAGTGCCTTTTATATGATTTAAACACACCCGCATGGGCCCCGACACTATGGTGAAAGTATGAATTTAGTGCATGAGGATGTTGCACGGATTGATTCTCGATTGGGTTTTTGGTGATTAATTAACCTAATGATTATTATAACTTTTTTCTCTCGAGAAGCTAATTACGTAGTATGTGAAAGTGATTATCTCCTAGTTCTCCAATGATAGCTGAGCTGATTGAAGATATCAACTGGAGGAGTCATCATTATCAAAATATTTAAGATATTTATATTCAATAATCTCAAATTCAAAATTCTCAAAATATAAATCTAGATCTGATCCACTATTATTAAATTAATAGAGTCAACGGGATCGGGAATAGCAAAATAAATGACCAATACCCCAATGATGGCTGTGTTGAATTAAGATTTTAACCGGAGGGGATACTTCCATCAAAGTGTGTTTGCAATTTCAGATCAAATTAACTTAAATTAAGTATCAATCCAAATGTGGAATCTAATATATCATTAAGCTATAAATGCCTAAATGAACTTCAACCTTTAAAGACTTAAAGTAAAAATCATTAACCTTTTCTTGTTTGTGGGATGTAACAAATTAAAACTTCACAAAAAGTCAACTCTATTATATTCACTCAATTAATCTCAGTGGGGTGACGTGTCCTCTGTCCATGATTTGGCCGATGCACATATGATGCGGTTCTGAGTCCTGGGTGGTTTTGCCAAATTTATATATATTATATTACTGCATAGTATGCTCAAATGGCTCTGTCCTTTTGAGTTATAAACTATAGGGAACTTTATAGGGCAAAAAGCCCTAAGTTAGCTAAGGTAGACATGTCTCCCTAGACAAACACCACCCCAGCTCTACAAGGATTACTTGAACGACATAACTCATGGTTGCTAGCAGGGATCCTTTGATCAGGTTGGGTCGACTACCTCCTTTGACTAAGTGGACTAGGGACCACGACAGCCCGGGATGACGGAACCATGAGATCTTGGTTGAGCGCGTCATCATTCCCCCAACCATCCGCTTTAAGTTAACGGATGATGAATTTTATAAATTTAAATTCCAAAATTCTACATGTTACTACTATACGCTATGTATTTAGCAATCTAATGACTAACCTTAATCGAAAGTTCTCTCAGTATTGGGAGAAGTAATTAACTATTAAGTGCTTGCACCTATAGGAAACCTGGAACCAAATCTAAAGTCCTCACAAAATGAGCGTGAAATCTTTGGGTAGTGTCTTATCTACTATTTCATCTGTCTTCTAAAAATTTGACTGACGTTAATCAAACCCTCTTCATCAAGAGGTCAGTGGCGAATTTTCGGAGCCCACATGGAGTTTATATACATTTAAAGATGCTCAATTATTATGAGATTGCTATTGATATTTGTCTTAAATGATATTCTTTTTTCATGTACAAAAATCTCATATTGTTCTGAATGTTATTTAACATTCTTCATATTTCAACCTCCAATAATTATCACACAAAATATTATTCAAAATTTAATATCTAACATAACTGTATAATAAAAAGAATACAGACCATATGATATATAAGAATGATTGCATATGTAAGTTGATTGATGTCAACCCAAAAATAAAACTAGTTGAGGACACAATTATACATGCACATAAAATTATTGTTTGTTCACAAATTTAGTAAAGAATATTGACACTGAAGTAACTTCATGACACAATTAAGCGGTGTTCCTATGATGATTGTATTATATAAAAATTGAAAGAAATTAGACAAGCTATAATATTCACGTTATAATTATACAAAAAAATGTTCTAAAACCTCTTTACCATGTCATCATTGATTGAATAGGTAAATAATTTTATACTAATGTGCTTATTATAACAACCATACATATCAGATTCTCAATTACTTTATGTTATTGTAACTTAGAACTATGAACTACCAACTAACATAGAACTATGAACTACCACAAAGATTTAGTGATATGGTAAACCAATTGCTAGAAGATAGAAAATGATGATTTGCTACATAATAAAATTTAATTAGATTTATTGTATATAAAATACAGATGTAGGTGTTTTTGTGATTCTATGTTTTAATTTATTTAATTATGTGCTTATGCAACATGATGAAATATTATTTTCAATTGAAAATTTAATTGCCAGTTTAAAAATGCATAAAATATAAATGTAGGTGTCCTTCGATTATTTCTTTGTTTAGTTTATTTAATTATGTGCTTATGCAGCATTATGAAATATTATTTTCAATTGAAAATTTAGTCGCATGTTTAAGAGCACGTATTTGCAGAAGTTACAAGTGCATATTAACAATGCTAACTAGTCTAGTGTTTGACTTTGTTGTCATCCTTTGCTAAAGATTTGGAATCATGTGACTACTTTCAAGTTGCCCATATATAAATCATCACTCTAGCACACAATTTGAGCTTATCATTAAAAATTCTTAAGTTGAATCGAATTTAAAAAAACGCAGAATTCATTTGGTCAAAACAAGGGCTGTGCAATTATCACTTTGAAATTAGTTTGGAATATAAACGGGACATTTGTTCCCACATTAAAGAGGAGAAAAAAATCTAACACCACTAGCACATAAAAAAGTAAAGAAATAAATATTTCCAAGCTAAAGGAGAAATCATTCCTCAACACTATTTGACAAGAACTGAATAAAGTAATGTCAAATCACAATAAAAAATATGGTACTAAATTGTTTGAGACAAAAAAGGCATTCACTTGAGGTGCCTGCAGCAAGAACTAAAGCAAAATTATAACAATGTAAGTTGCTCGGCTTCAAAAATTGATTAACTGGAAAGATACCCTAATGTGGCTATTACAACAAAAAATCAGTCATGACAAACACTGTTTCCAAAAAAAAGTAGTTATAATATGCAGAATAGTCTAGAAGCATAAGAATAACTGTTCTATTCTTATTGGCACAACGATTGAAGTAGCTATTCAAGCGGATTATAACCATTGATAATAAATAAATTATACCAAGAAAAAAAAACACAATTGATGATTTTGGACCAATATTAAATTAAACAAGAGCTGTTTTCCAGGAAAAAAAAAACAAAACTGAGTTAAAATGAAAAACGGTGGCAAGTTCCACTTGTTTATTGCATTTATGAACAGACAAACAAAAAAAGGCTAGTAATTTTTTTGCAGAAAAAAAAAATGAAGAAAATTGTAACCGGAAGCTAATGATAAAATTACAGCTTAGTAACATGGACAGCATACATGTCACATAAGAAGAAAAAAATTATGTACATAAACTATCTAATGTCACATGTCACCTAAGCTAAACCAAAAGCATAACAGCATGCTATTCAAAGCCTTTAAAATTAATCAATTGGAAAGGGGTACGTGCAATTGGAAAGGGGTACGTGAAGCGCTCAATCGGAATCATGACACCCGAGCTGTGGAGTGTGGCTGGCTCCTCATCAGATATAATCACCCAGGTCACTATTACAAGAAATAACTCTCAATGATGATAGGTGCCTATGAAATGGAAGGTAGAAACTATAATATGATGCAATGATCTAAATATCAGAGCGAACCGGCCAATTCAACCATGAACCATTTTCCTACCGAATTCGGTCTACTAATAAAACCGCTCTAGCATAGAATAAGTCAAAAATGAGTAGAGCCTACAATCAAATTACTGAACCAGCGAACCAATCAAGATTTAATTTAACCAGCCAATTATTATTATTATGAACAAATTCTCACTATTTGTTATATCAAGCTATTAAAACATACTTCTAAATTAAATAATTTACATAAACAGATTATTATAACTTAAGAGAAAGTAAGAAACAAGCTCTCAATTTTTTCCCCAATCGCATCCCTAATTTTCCCCTTATGCCTTAAGTCGCAATTAAAATTATAAGATATAAACTGAAAATAACCTTAGAATTAGAAGATGTTTAAATTGTAAAATTATAGCAGATATTTCTTCTGTATATTCTATACTACAAAAAATAAATATTTTTATTTTTGTCACATACAAAATTGCATCATTGTTACTTCATTTAACAAATATTTAAATAGTTTTTTATTTTTATTACATCATCTAAACCTTTGAACCATTTCTTCCTCCATTTCAATGATCAATCCAATTTTCAAAACCTTGAAATGATGAAAAATGAAGGAGGCATCAGGAAAGCTTATTCTAATACAATTTGCATGAAACATGACAAACAGAACTAGTATATTAAAAACATTATAAACATCCCAAAAAATATTAAATCCAAAGGCGAGAGAGTATGATCAAGTCCTCTCCAAAAACAGCATTGGTGGAAACCTCATACCCTGAGCACACCTACTTTTAAATTCAAAAGAAGAGAATGTAATTAACAATTCGCACCAATAGCTTGTTTTAATGACACATGGGCATCAATTGTCAGCAAACTATAAGAAAACTGGAATACGATACATCAAATGTCACATGACCTATTTTTCTCATAACATCCAAGGGATTTTAGAAATTTTCTGATAACTTGTATTTGGCAACATTATTCAAAAAAATAAAAAGTACAGGAACTAGAAAGTAAGAATGAGGCAGAGAGAAACAAAGAAGAAATTACAAGTATTAGCATGGAATCACAGCCCATAACAAGGTCGACTCCCCAAACCGTTGCTAGATATTATAGAGCATAAATCAATAAGATTTTATCTTCCAAGTCTTAATCACATTATACACTCATTTTCTTATGATTATACCTTCTCAAATTTATTGAACATTTCATCTTATCGCCATTTTCACAATCTTAACATCCTTAAAAGAAATGCAAGAAAAACACCTCTGTAGCCACTTCCAAAGTACAGAAAACGAACAGGCAAAACAATAAATGCAGAAAATCATGGAGATATATTATCCAATGATACATCATCCAACCACTTCGAAATGTCTTTAGATATCATATTCACCATTATTCTCATTCACATCCACATGTACATGCCTAATGAAATTTAAAATGCAAGTAATAGGCAATGAAATTTAAAATGCAAATAATATCTTATGATTAAATTTCTAAATAGCATTTAGTTCCAAAGTGCAGCAATGAATGCATGTGATAACAGTTGCAGTACCATCAAATGATACATTTGCCTTAAAAAAAAATTCAATCAATTTTTTATGACCAAACATGTTGTTCCCTTCCCTTCTGAATGCACCAATGTAGAAAATAGTATTTAAATTGTCATGAAACTTAAGAACTGATTGGAATAGCAAACTGGCATTGATATATATATATATATATATATATATATATATCAAGAAAACCTATGTCATCAAGCACATTGGCAGAGCCACATAGATCGAACAAATAATCACTTGCTGGTAAGGACTCATGGTTGCACCTGCTCTTCTGCATGAAATTAAAATCCAGAACCTCAAATTACTTGCAACAACATCAAGGTTGTTAGAAAGAAATACAGCAACAAAGAAAAAGAAAAAGGAAAAAAAGAAAAAAGGTGCAAAGGCACAGATAATCTGCAAAAATCACTCTAAATAACTCCATCCTACTAAGCTTGTTTGACTGCCATAGATCATGAGGAGGTAATCAATCCCAATAGAGGTGTAAACCAAAGAAATCACTTCTAGGGAGGTTTCTGGTGTCAAAGAGTGGACCAACTTTGCACCAATTTTATTTATGCAGGACAAAATTAAGGCTTATAAATGTAGGTAGATAAGGAATGAGTTCTTCTACCAATGATTAACGTTCTTCACTTAAATTGACATTACACTTTTTAAAAAATAGAGAATATATTTTATTTAGCAAATTACTTAAGATTTTTGAAAAGTTAAAAGAGAATTTCAACTTCAAGAAGAATCAACACAAACTAACATAAAACAATACCAAGGACTATTGAGGAAAATAAATTACTAGTATATGACAAGATAAAATGTAACTCAGTTAACACAAACATAAACTAACACACAAAGACACCATTTTGAAGAAAATCCTATCATAGATAACCAGAGAGAGAAAAAAAAAAAGAATTTACTATAGTTCTTAAAGAGAATATAGGATCATCAAAATACTTTAACTACAAAAAGTCCATCGTGATTTGAATCTTCTAAACTTAAAAGCCCTTCTCAAAGGATTGGCACACAACACCCGCTAAAGAATTCCTTCTATTTCAAAGTGGGAGTAAACTAAAGCCTTTTTTTTTCATTCAACTTCATCCAAAATACAAGTGAAGGGGGGATTAGAGCCTCAATTACACTAAATCAATTCAATGTGAAGAAGGAAAACGGTAACTGATCATGGTTTAACAGGATATTCAAAGCGCCTGCGCCAGTAAGAGGTTCCCAATTAAGCCATTGATACTAATGATGTTTTCGTTTTAGCGAGGCTTACAACTTTCTCATTCAAATATGCATTAAGGCAAACACTTACCAGTACCATTTTAAGTTATACATATTACATAAGAGGGTTTAAATTTTAGGTATGGACTTTAAACTAGTTTAAAGATAGAGGGATATAATTTGGGAGGAGAGTGAGAGATTGTGAGCAATAGTTGCATGGTAGCAAAAGTCGAGGGCATCACATGCAAGAGAGGCAATCTATTATTTTGGGGACGGCTTTGGCCTTGGTATCAATCATTGCAAGAGCCATCTTGTTTTTTTTATAAATAATTTTTCTTTTCTTTTATTTTAATTAGTTTGTTTTCATTTTCTCTTGAGTGTTTATTTTATTTTCCTTTAACTAATTTATTTATTTTATTTTTAACAGTTTTTATTTTCAATTTTTTAACTTAATTTTGTACTTATCTTTTAAACATATTTTATTTTCTTTTTAACAGATTTTTTTTCCTTTTGTTTTAAGTAATTTCTTTTTGTTTTCCTTTAGGATTTAAATTTTTTTTTAAACTATTTTTGGTTTTTTAGTTGCCCATCCATCTTTTTTTAATTTTCTTTTCTAGCTTACTATAATGATTGGCAATGCTATAAAAGAAATCATGTTTTAAAATACAATACTAAAGTCAAAGTATAAAAAAAGGTCCCAAAAAAGGCTGTCTATTTGAAATATATATTTTATGATAAAGTAATATTAAAAGATTTAAAGATCATAGCTTGGACACCTTAATGTTTGAGAATGTAAAAAGATGCTAGATGATATTAAAAAGGAATTGGCATAATGTTTCAGAAACTATACTACCTCCATAGAAATAGCTCAAAAAAATATGAAGAAAATTATTGGAAATAATACTTTGGGTCTATTTCGAGCAGCTACAACAATCTAAAAAAGCAGTGATGGAGTGCTCTACAATAAATCCATCGCACTCTACCAGGTAAGGTTGAAAAATGCAGCTTTCCCGCCATTACAAAATGCAGTTTCCCAAATGCCACCAACACTGCGATTCAAACTGCACCATGAACAAAAAATTTCCCCAAACGCAACCTTTGTTTCTAAACAAAATGGTTCCAATATTGAAGGTGGTAATCGTCAGTGTCAAAAGCATGTTTTTAATGCAAAGAAATTCAATGTGAGGCCCTTGCACTTTGTTATGCCACAAAACGCACAAGTTCTATGAACTGCAATGATGCAAGACCATCTTTACACTTCCACAAACGGACCATGTTTCAAACTCGCAACTCATGAATGGTTCATTTTGCTATTGCTTTAAGGGCTTCTAGAATCCTATGAGGTTTTTGGTCCTCTAATTCTAATTCATTATAGTATACAAGTAAAATGATTCTTCCACTCACATCTCATGGAACTCTCCAGGAAAACACAGTTGCCATTTCATATACAAAGTTTCTCAATCAATTGTATTTACACGAACATTGAATATAATTTTAAAAATTGATTATTAATTGCTAATTTTTTGGTTCATATTTGACTTAAAATGACATCATTTTCTAATTATGATTTGTTGTCAAATAGCATAATACTATGTAATGCTCCCTATAATTTATATGTTTCAACTAACTTAAGTGCACATTTTGTTAGTGCTTAGCACTTCAAAGAAAAAATAAGCGTCGCGCTATGCTTGTATATTAACCAATCTTGGGTAATTGCTTCATGGTATTGATGCAACTCCAGTATATTAGCTCTTACAAATACATGTTTTTTACCATTCATATCACTGCACCATTGTACGAGCCTCAAATCGATGTATTTTAGTTATTTATATATGTAATCTATGAACCACAACTTCTTACAAAACTACGCAGTTGATCATCTGTCAAGAATCTCCTTCATGTCTCTTAAGTCAAGCAATGTCAACATTTGCGAGCACATGTTGAATTAAAGTTTATCATAGACCTCTCAATATCATGCTCAATCTCAATGCCAACATCCCTCCTAGCCATGACTTCTAATCAAAGTCCTGTAACAATCTTGTAATTTTTTTTTCCTTATAGAAAGCACTTGTCATCTTTGAAATATACAAACCCAATTCACTCATAGAGCCACAATAAAAAAAAGAATTAAGAAAGAATTGTTGACTTTTAAAAACATTCCATAAATCAAATCGAGCAAATACAGTGAATTCAATAGACTACAAATGCAATGTTGAGCAAATCGAAGCCAAAATACCCCGATCATTAGCGAAACTAATCGAAATGATCTCCGATCACAAAATGTACTTCACCAATGCATCAAAAACGTTGAAATTAATTAAAATATACATTTCGCACTATCCAACGGTCGATCGATAGAGAAGGCTGGCCGTCAATGCAATTTTGACAATATCGAGATCAGGAGACCTCAATGAGGTCCAAATGACCTCTGTTCGCGAAATTGACTACGTTATTGTTGCTGAAATACCGTAACCTATCAAATGAAACTATATGCAATCAATTTGGACAAGTATACATGACTGTTGAGCAAGAAAATGCAACGTCACGCAATTTAAGGTGAAATTTGCTCAATTCGATATCGAAATTTACTCAATTCGATATAGAAATTTACTCGATTCGATATCGAAACCATCCAAATAACGTCTGATCAAAAAACGGGGTGCGTCGTTGCATCCATAATGTCAAAATTACCTTCAATCAAAATACATATTAATTGAGATTGTTGCACGAGAAATTTCATCAAAGTTGCACACATTTCAAGACAGATATCACACAAATCGAGTGTCGTCAATTTAGTCCACATGTAAAGTCCCTAGCGTGGATACATTACCTGCCCACATCATCTCCTAGTGCACATTTTGTTAGTGCTTAGCACTTCAAAGAAAAAACAAGCGTCGCGCTATACTTGTATATTAACCAATCTTGGGTAATTGCTCCATGGTATTGATGCAACTCCAGTATATTAGCTCCTACAAATACATGATTTTTACCATTCATATTACTACACCATTATACGAGCCTCAAATCGATGTATTTTAGTTGTTTATATATGTAATCTATGAACCACAACTTCTTACAAAACTACATAGTTGATCATCTGTCAAGAATCTCCTTCATGTCTCTTAAGTCAAGCAATGTTAACATTTGTGAGCACATGTTGAATTAAAGTTTATCATAGACCTCTCAATATCATGCTCAATCTCAATGCCAACATCCCTCCTAGCCATGACTTCTAATCAAAGTTCCTGTAGCAATCTTGTAATTTTTTTTTCCTTATAGAAAGCACTTGTCATCTTCGAAATATACAAACCCAATTCACTCATAGAGCCACAATAAAAAAAAAGAATTAAGAAAGAATTGTTGACCTTTAAAAACGTTCCATAAATCAAATCAAGCAAATACAGTGAATTCAATAGACTACAAATGCAATGTTGAGCAAATCGAAGCCAAAATACCACGATCATTAGCAAACTTAATCGAAATGATCTCCAATCACAAAACGTACTTCACCAGTGCATCAAAAACGTTGAAATTAATTAAAATATACATTTTGCACTATCCGATGGTCGATCGATAGAGAAGACTTGGCGTCAATGCGATTTTGACAATATCGAGATCAGGAGGCCTCAATGAGGTCCAAATGACCTTTGTTCGCAAAATTGACTACGTCATTGTTGCTGAAACACCGGAACCTATCAAATAAAACTATATGCAATCAATTCGGACAAGTATACATGAGTGTTGAGCAAGAAAATGCAACGTCGCGCAATTTAAGCTGAAATTTACTCAATTTGATATCGAAATTTACTCGATTCGATATCGAAATTTACTTGATTCGATATCAAAATCATCCAAACAATGTCCGATCGAAAAACAGGGTGCGTCATTGCATCCATAATGTCAAAATTACCTTCAATCAAAATACATATTAATTGAGATCGTTGCACGAGAAATTTCATCAAAGTTGCACGCATTTCAAGACAAAAATCACAAATCGAGAGTGTCGTCAATTTAGTCCGCATATAAAGTCCCTAGCGTGGATACATTACCTGCCCACATCATCTCCTATACTTAAAGCGTTAATCCTTTGTCAAAAACGGTGTCGTTGCATCCATAATGTCAAAATTACCTTCAATCAAAATACATATTAATTGAGATCATTGCACGAGAAATTTCATCAAAATCACACGCATTTCAAAACAAATATCCACAAATCGAGAGTGTCGTCAGTTTAGTCCAAATGTAAAGTCCCTAGCATGAATACATTACCTGCCCATAATGTCAAAATTACCTTCAATCAAAATACATATTAATTGAGATCGTTGCACGAGAAATTTCATCAAAGTCACACGCATTTCAAAACAAATATCACGCAAATCGAGAGTGTCATCAATTTAGTCCAAATGTAAAGTCCCTAGCGTGAATACATTACCTGCCCACATCATCTCCTATACTTAAAGCATTAATCCTCCATCAAATCCATTCTCCTCCCAAATTGACACGCGTCAAAATCCCTTCATATGCTCCTATCTAGCCCATCCATTCCTCCCCTTCATCCATATAATACATTCCACCGGTTGATGAGTGTCGGTCGAACCCCCCAAACTTCGCCAACTATCTCTTCATGAACCTTTTTCACTGCTCAACTCTTCTCCCTCTCTCCTCATCTCCATCACACATACTACTCACAAACCGACAATCTCCTTTCTTCCTCCGCTCGTTTTGAACTCCCCAAAGCTGACAGAAGCTCTCCTTCATCCTCCATTACCACATCTCACACCTCATCCCCTCCGTTCCACGTGAGAGCTCCCTCTCATTTATTTTGTGTTTTCACTATATCCAGTTCCTCACTCATGCTTCAACCCACTCGGATGTGAACCTGCTCTAAACACTCCCCTTTCTACACCTTCTAGGGCCGACCCCAACTACTGGCCTCTTCCTTCTCCAACTCAATCCCTACATTATGTTAACAACCAACCAACACTCCTCCATTCCTCTCTAAACAGAGAGATTAAACTCTCTATTAAGAATCTCTCTCTTTCTTTATTTAGCATTCTCTCTCATTCTCTCTCTAACTGAGAGAGAGAGAGAGAGAGACTTCTCCACCTTCCCTTTCTCTCAAAACAAAGAAAGGGAGATTCACATCCATCTCCCAATCTCTATCTACCTCTACAACTATATTTCTCTCTAACACTCTCTCCCATTTTCTCTCTCTAAAATTCAAAGTGCCAAAAAAAGGTAGAGAGAGGAAAAACTCCTCGCCCTCCTTACCTTGCTTTCCCTTGAAACTCATGCTCTTTGCTTTGAAACCTTGTCGACGTCGCTCCATTTTGCATGTCGAAGGTAGAAATGTGGGAAAATGACTCAAAACACTTAAGTACCGACGCATTTGTTCCAACGTGCGGGAAAACTTGCAAATTAAATACCTACGCACATTGTTCTAATGCGATGAGAAAAATTATGCATCTTGCATGTGTAGGAAATTTATGTCGCTTCTTATAAGCACGGTAGGTATGAAGACCCCCCGGCTATGGTGTCTCAAGACACCGACCATACACGCTTCTTATAAGCAGGTAGGTATGAAGACCCCCCGGCTATGCCGCTTCACTCATATAGTGAAGTCATAAATCTTACCTAACCAATATGATCCTCCTCTAAATAAGGACTACAGTTGACAGGATTGATTGCAAGTTAAGTGCTAAATCACAAAAAATAAATTGACTTTTTTACATTTGCATACGACCTTCAATGATGCCAATAAAAAAATTTCATTCTCTAAATATAAACTAATAGCATCAAGTCCAAAAATATGATTACAAGTTTTAACTGTAAACACGATCCTCTATGTCTATGTTAGAGTCAAGAACATCAGCGAAATGACTAATCTTCAAATTAATCATAGACCTAATCCTCTATTAGCAGGCAATCAAAGTTTACAAAATCTATCTCAATAATGGATGTGTTAAATGAAGATATCGACAAAAGAGGATATCATTATCAAGATGTTCAAAATATGAATGTCCAGTCATCTCAAATTCAAATTCTCAAGATATAAATCTAGATCTAAGCATCTACTATTAGATTAATGGAGTTGATAGGATCCAAAATAATAAATTGAAAGATTAAGCATATCTAAATACCCTAATGATGGCTGTGTTGAATAGAGATTTTGACCGGAGAGGATATTTCCATCAAAATATCCTTACAATTTTAAATCGAATTAATCTAAATCAAATATCAATCTAAATAAAAAATATGATAAGTTATTAAGTTATAGTGTTCAAATGAAATTCAACATTAAATAACTTAAAATAAAATCTACTCAATCCACCTTCCGCAACCGGTTGTCAGAGGTGATTAAAAAAAACTCTAACTCATAAAGGAGCTGATGTCAAGTCAAGTGCACTATTATGTTCACACTCAAACAATCTCATGTCAGTAAAGATGTAGTCCGTGTCTCTATCAACATGGTTTAGCCAGTACGCTCCACTTATGATGCGATTATGACCAAAGTCCTTTGATCGACTGGCTTGGCCCCTCAATAGCCCTATTATACTTGGTCACAATTATAGCTCATATGTTACCTAATGGCTCGTTTGAGTGTTGAATCATAGGGTACATTTGATAGAACAAAAAGACTTATATTAGCTAAGCTGAACTTAAATTTGTCTCCTTAAATAAACATCAACCAAGTCTACAATGTCTCTTAAATGAAGCAACTCATAACTGTCGACAAGGATCCATCGATTAAGTTGGGTCAACTAACTCTACTAACTAAGTAGACTAGAGACTATGGCAGCCTGAGATGGCAAAACCATGGGATCTTGATCGAGAACGTCTTCATTTCCCCGACCATCCACTTTAAGCTAATAATGATGACTTTTATAAATTTAAACTCCAATTTTCTACTACTATACGCTAAGTAATTAGTGATCTAACGATTAACCTTAATTGAAATCTCTCTCTCGGCATTGAGAAAGATAATTAACAATCGATGCTTACACTTATAAGAAACTTGAAATCAAATCTAAAGACCTCACAAAAAATGAGGGCCAAATCTCTAAGTAGTCTCTAATCTATAATTTCATCTGCCATCTAAAAATTTGATCGACATTTATTGGTAGTGGTCTTCACAATTTCTTAAAACTTATCATTTAAGCCATATAAATTTCATTTTTTTTTAATTCATGAAATTAGCAAAATCAAGAAAAATGAATTACTCAACATGCATAGCTTATATTTAGAAGATACAAAACAAACAAAAACACTCACTTATGGAATTTTAAATTCGCAATATTAACTATAGAATCAACATTACATTTTACAAACATGTTTCAATAAATTCATAAGTATCTACAAAAAGAAGATTATTTTGGATATGATTTAGATTTGACAAGAGAAAAATAGATAAAATATTACTTAAAATTTTATAAGATGCAGCTGAAGAAATTTTAAACTAGATCTCAAAATGATGGAAAATTCACTCAAAATACAAATCCTATCATAAATCCAACCAATCTTACAATTATAGTGAAAGTTATAAGTGTAATGAATGATTTATATTAGCCCAATGAGAAAAAAAAAATTCCAAATCTCAATTCATGTTTTAGAAAAAGCACTACCTTCTATGAATTATTTATATAAACCTACATATGATGTAGTCGAACTTGAGTATGATTGTGAGCATTATTATTCCATGGCTAAAGATGAGTTTGTGTCAAAGATTGAACAAGAATTTTTGCTGAAGGCCATTATTGTGCACAAGTCTGAGAAATCCAATTATGGTTCCTCTCTAAACCCAATAAATGATTCTACAACTATAATCATCGTGATGTTATATATAGTGTCATAGAGTTAAATTTATTGCTATTTGCATTCTAATCCCATTCTGCACACGTTACATTTTCAAAAGATGTTCGAAAAATAGTTCATCCACCTCTTCCATCTCCTCCACTGTGGCCAGTACACTTCTAGGCAAGAGTTTTATCTCTATGGGAATTGAAGCATCGCAAGAAATCAGATTTTTTTAATTTTCAATTAATTTTATTATTTAATTTTAACTAAGATTTATAGATTTCATTTATTTAAAATTAGGTGAATTATACTTCAAATAAATTTAGATTTTAATTTAAATTATTTAGGATTAGATTTAATTTCAAATGTTTGTTTCATCTATCATTCAATATGATAATGATTCAACACTTATATTAGAGCAATTTATTGATGAATTGAAAGTAAAGCCTCCTCTCTCCTTTCCCCTTTTCATGATGAATTTTCATTTCTTCTCTTTTGTTGCCTTTTCTGCATTACCAAGAATTCCCATATAAATTCCTCCTATGTTTTCCTCCAACATTTTTTAATGCTTCCATGTCCACTTTCTCCTATCCATCCCCTTCACTCCTTATACTTGTTGATTTGCATGATATACAAGAAAATGTCATTATCTTGATAAAACCCAAACATAATAAATAGAAAAGTATCAATTAACAAGCCTTATCCCACTATGTTAGGTCAGCTACATGAATTATTCTTCTATATTGTGTCCTATTAAGTGTCTTTCTCATTTAATTCTAATAAAATAATATCATTTTTTATACTTCATAATCATGTCTTTTTAGGTTTATCTCTATCTTTCTTAATATAAGTCCAATCTAATACATCAACTCTCCTAACTAGGTCATCAAATAGCAACGTTTTATATGACCAAAACATCAAAGCGCATTCTCTAATCTTGCCTCGCGAAACTCAATATATATATTCATTTCGTATTTTGTCTATAAGTGTACAGCCACAAATCCACTTGAGCATCATCATCTCTGCAACACTTAAATTTATGCTCTCTTTTATTTGCCAACATTAAGAGACATAAAACATTACAGGTCTAACCACCATCTTATAAAATTTTCCCTTAAATCTAAGCAATACTTTCTATCACACAGAAGGCTTGATGCATTCCTCCACTTCAACCATCAAACTTGAATTCTACTAATAACATCCCCATCGATTTCACCATCACTTTGAACAATAGACCCGAGATATCAAAATTGTCCACTCTTATTAATGACTTGATTACCCATTATCACAACCTAACCACAAAATCTTCTACAACTAAAATTACACTACCTGTATTCGATTTTTAGATCTACTCAAACAAAAGCCTTTAGATTCTAAGGTTGATCTCCATAATTCAAGTTTCTCTTAAACTCCTCTAGTCTTATCAACAAAAAAAATATCATCAACAAAAAGCATACACCGAGCACATCCTCTTATAAATGTCTAGTAAAAACATCCATAACTAGAGCAAAAAGATATGGGCATGTAATCCAATTGAAAAAAAAAATACTAGGTCAATCCTCCTTGCGTTTGAACACAAGTAGCAACTCTAGTATACATATCCTTAATGACTTGAATATAATCAATATTAACTCATTTCTTTTGTAGAACTCTACAAAGAACTTCTCTTGGAACTTTATCATATGCTTTCCCTTAATCAAAAAATATTATATGTAGATCCTCCCTAATCTCTCTATATATCTCCATCAAATTTCTCAACAAATATATAGCATCCATAGTAGACCTACCAGGCATGAATCAAACTAGTTTTGAAAAAATTTTGTATCACATCGTAACATAGGGTCAATTACTCTGTCCGATAATTTTAATGTATGGCATATTAACCTAATTCCCTTATAATTTACATACTCTTATGCATCACCTTTATTCTCAAAAAGAGGAACCAAGAAACTCTTCCTCTGCTCATCAATCATCTTTTATCTTTAAAATATTATTAAAAAAAATTAGTAAGCTAAGAAACTCCCTAATCTTCTATGTATTTCCATACTTATATTGGAATATCATCAAGTACTATTGCTTTTCCAAACTTCATTTTCTTTAAAACCTCTCCAACTTCGATTTTACTAATATGATGATAAAAATAAAAATCTATATTTTCATTTAAGATATTATGGTCACTAAGGTCAATCTATTCTTACTACTAGGGGTGTGCATTATTTGGTTTTAACCAAAAAACTAAACCGAACCAAAGTTTTTGAGTAATTTGGTTTAGTTTTGAACTTAATAATTTGGATTTTGGTTTTAATTAATGAAAACTTTGGTTTTTGATTTTTGGATCAGTTTGTTAAATAAAATTTTGGATGAAACTAAATAAACCAAAGTAATTATATGATATACGATATTATTAATTTATATATTATAGAAGAATTATAAATATAAACTACTATATTGCTTGTCATTATACAATAAAATATTACAAAATAATTTTAAATGTAGCGAACTTGATTTATCCAAAACCAAACCAAAATAGTAACCAAATTGTTATTCGGTTTGTTTGGTTTTTTTACATTTTATTTTTTTTGTTCAATATTTTTAGGAATCCAAAACCAATTGGTTTTAAAAATTTATCATCAAATCCATCCAAATCAACCAAACGCACACCAATACTTACTACCTTCATTAGAACGTTCATCAAAACATCTCATCCACCTATATTGAATATCCTCTTCTAAAAAAATACTTTTAATCTTCTTCCTAAATGCACTTCCCTTGAACTAAATATTCACTTCCTTTATCTCCTTGTTTAGCTAATTTATACATACATTTTTCATCCTTTTTAGTATGCTATCGATCATATAAATCAGTAAAATTTAAATTTTTTGCTTCACATATTGCTTGTTTAGAGTCCATACATGCCACTCTATATCACTTCCAATTCTCTCAGCTTTTCATCTAAATCATTTTTAAATATCAAATGTTCTAATTTTTTTATCGATTCTTGCACATCTTAACTCCAATTATTTTTACTAAGAAGCTTTTCTATTTAATTCTCCAAGCGCATTTTTGCAACTTACTTAATCTCACTTGTTACATTTTTTTCACATAATATTAGCCTCATCATGAACAAGTCAAATTTTTTACAATCTAAACGATCTATTTTTCTTATATTTCACTAAATCCATTCTTAATAGTGATAATATGCTCATCTCTTTTCTTAAATAAAGTATTAGCATATACAAAATCATAAGTTAAAACAAAGTCTAATATGGTCTTACTTCTTCATTAGTTACTCCAAACCTATAGCCAACATGAATGCTTTTAAAATCTTCTACCACTCTACCAACATATCAATTTAAATCTCCTCTAATAAATACTCTTTCATCAATAGGCAACAATAATATTAATCCTTCTATGTCATTCCAAAACCTTTTCTTTTGAGCATATATCCAAATCTATTTGAGAGGCATAAACACTTATAACAATAATAATCTTAGCATGAAGAAAAAAATATGTCTAAGAGTGTGAAATCATATCATTGAATCAAATATGAGTGGTTCAAAATTGACTAACTAATTTATTACTGACATCAATAAGCTTGACCAATGATTTAACGAATCAAAATTTAAAACCACAAGAAAGCCCAACCTTACAATGAGTGACTTCATCACTTCATATCCATCACAATTGCCAAAGTAATGGTCGCATACAAATCAAAATTAGACGTAAATTTGACCAAAATGTGGCATTTGCATCCTTGTCTTGTGATACCATGCAACATACTATGTCACTTGCTTCTAAAAGATAAAATGATAAAGAGACAAGGAGGGCTGAAAAGCTAATTGAAGAAATGAAACTGAAAGAGATTAGAAGATAGGACAACAGAGTGCAAGATCTGAAGAGTAAGAAAGAGACATGCTTGTTAGTAGAAACAGGGCAGTCAAGAACAGGACCACAAAGCTCTCTAGCATATTAAAGCTTATGGTCCAACAATGAAGTTTTCTGATGAGTTCAATGTTCAACTAAGTGCAGTAAAACCAACAGCTATCATCTCTGAAGCTAAACCAAGGATCCCCCAACAAGCAAAAGAGAAGGTTGTCAACGCGATGCAAGCCAGAGCGTATTGCATCCTTCCACCCTGAGATGTCACTCTTGGTAAGTAACAATAAGATGCTCAAATAAGGAGTTCTATATTCCATGAATTCAGGAAGCCTTCATCAGCACTCAAGACTTAATTCATATTCGCTGAAATGGCCCAACTTACTTTTAAGTTGTTTTGCTAATCCAAGCTTGACCCATATCTGTAACCTATCAAGTTTGTCCTATTCTCATATCAGTAAACTATTAAACTACACATAAATATTTGAATAAACAAGGCCAACTCATTAGAAATAAGAATCATCACATTTCAAATAATGTAATTCCATTTATACTAAAAGAGAATTAATGATATATTAAAGCATTAAGCTTGGTAATTGCCTACCACTATCTCCAACTAACACTTCAAGCAGCCAAGTAGTATCCTTTTAATCATTCAACAAAATTGTAATTTATTTCCATTCGCAATCATAAAAGTTTGAGTTGCTTCTCACTGCCTAAGGGTGGTTAGTGTAGCCCAAAATCTAAAATTGAATAAAATAACAAAATTTTATACAGTTATGATATCTAAATTATCAATTCAATAAAGATGTAATCATTTCTAATTCTATTTCTTCTAACATAGACTCAAAGCCAACTGATCCTCTCATACATGTTGCAACTGATAGCAATCTCTACCTTTGCACTCACCCTCACTAATAATGCTGCACAAGATCATTCATGCTCCTCACCTCTCAGTGCTTATGGGACTTCTATCCTCCTCTCACACCCCGATGACCCCTTATGCTAGTCAATGCAATGTATCAGATGATGACGACACAGATTCCACCAACACGCTCCAACCCCGCCATCGCTAACGAAAGCAAGTGAAAGCGTATCTAATCAAATCATCACTAAACTATTTCATACTACTTAACTTAATTCATATCACATAAGACGAAATCTTAAGTTTGTAAATAAATACTGAGAACTAAGCAAGACGCATTTAAGTTTTGCTCTTCCCAAAACTATAGCATTAACAAAACAGACTAGCTTCTACCCAAATTGCCTTTTCCGCGAAATTTTCAACGGTAAGATCAAGCTAAAACTTAATGAGACAAGAATGCTAAAGTAGTTCTCAAGGTAAAGACAATCATGCGATATGTAAATTTACAAAGCTGGTAAATCAGATAAACTCAGATCAAGAATGTAACATCAGAATCGAACAATATGTCAGTAGTCTTTGTAGAAATGAAGAATATAACGAACAATATCTTGTAGGTAATATCAGTAGTATACATCGATCAATGTCGATAATTTTCATTAAATCATTTCGGTTCGATCTAATCATGAGAATATTTATAATCAGGTTTTGACTTCATATGGTCGTCACACCGCTGTCGGTAAAGGTAGGGTGGGGAACCATCTCTACATACCTAATACTGACACCTTGGACTTTAACGACCCAACCTCAAATGCGAGTGGGGATACTAAGATCCCTAATCACTCATCTTGTCGAACTTTTCTCTAGCGAGATTCGTAACATACCTTTCTATCATTTTTCCCGACATTTCCTATTTATCACATTACCGCATTTAACATGTTTTCAAACATTTCTATACGCCAAATGAAATCAATAACTAACATTGACATTAAATCATTAATCTACGCAGGTAATAAACATTTTATTTATTCAATATTGTAAATATCTACATCATTGTCATTATTATAATTAAGTCAGAAAACAGATACATGTAATAGAATCAATTTAAATAATTATGTCTCACCTCGATTGCGCGTGATGTGCTCCTCACTCTCCTCAGTACACAACCTATAATGAAATAACTCTTCTCAATACTTCTAATACATGAAACTTCTAATAGAAACTCATAATTAATTAACTGCCGAATCTTACCTAAAATTGATATCTCCTCATGTTTACCTGAGACGACTCTAACGCCAATATTAATTACCGCTCAATCAATAAACTAAAATTAACAAACACCGTCAATCCAAATCCCCACTCAATTCTACCACCACTACCAAAACGGTTCTGAACTCCTCAATCACGCATTTCAACGCCAAGGAAGGGCTAGGAAAAATTAGCTTGACGGCCAGAATGAAATCCCGAACCGAGCCACCAGGAAACCCCGACCACGATTCCACGGAAGGGCGCGTTTCACGCGGATGCGCGGCGTTCAATGGCCGATGTGGTTCGAAGCCGACGCGGATGCCGGTTCAATAGCCGACGCCGAGGAAAGGAAGCGGCGGTTCACGCTCGGGAGCGTCCGTCGGCCGGGCGAAGGGAAAGGAAAGGAAATCCGATGCCGGCCGGCGAACGGAGCGATCTCGTCAGCCGGGAAGGGAAATGAATTTACCTTCGATCGATCCCGGCCATACACGCATCGCGTGCTTTAATCCGGCCGATGCATGCGTAGCACCTAGATGCTACAGTAACGATGGGTTAATTAGCTAAAACAATGATTAGGAATAATTTAAGAATAAACTAATTAGATATTACATCTCCGTCAAGTGTGTTGCCCTCAACTCTTCCTCTAATTTGTAGAACACATCACTGTCAAAGACAAAGTATAATCAAAACAAAGTCAACCACATAGCCACAATAAGAAGACTCAGTGAGCTCACACACCAATAAGTTCTATAAGCAACTCAAGTTCAATGTAGAGAGTCATCAACAAAATGTGTGCCGCCTTTAAATCTTCCTTTTCTCCCTCCAAATACTTAACCACTTCAATCTAAACCTACCCTATGCTTGATGCGAGGTTTATAATTGTGGGACTCCCCCACCAACCATAGAGACACTTGGCCACCGCCTTTATTTCTTAAGCCTGTGACAAGAAATTCTACATCATACTTAAAACCTTGGAGCATTAAAATCAATACTACTTAATTAACAAGTTTATCTTATTTTCAAATCATGAAGTCTTCAAATTTCTTAAATGCCAAAGAAAAACTTAATGGGAGGCATGCCAACTGAGCTACAATTCTTTCATTCAAAACATCTTAAAACATAAATCATGCATCCAAAATTTACTCAGGAATGTCCTTAATTGTCAACATGCCTGTCAAAGTACTCTCTAGTCAATGGTGGTTGGTTTGGAGATATTCAAACAACCTTATTCCAAAGTTAGAGATTTTTACAAGTGGCATCAATGCTAAGAAGGTATATTTCAAGATTAGATTCAAGATTGATATCTATTTTTGTGAAATAGTTTGTGCATTTCTAGATGCTCACTATGGGATGCCATGTTGATTTAAGTCTCATGGTGGATATCTTGGAAGCCATTTGGGGTGAAACAAGACCACAAGCCTTAAACAAGAAAATTTTCATTAGCCATTTTGACAAAATGATGTTGGCCAACTTATCAAGGAATATTGGATTTTCCATATCACCAAATCAAAAATCCAAAAAAAATCGGTTGTAAAAGCCCTTTCAAGGGCCCGATTGTCTTGTATTGATGTGACTATTAATTTTATTATAGGTCTTCTAAATACATAGTATTATAAAGATCTGATTATGATCACATTAGACCGTTCCTCTAAAATGACACTTTCTCTTACCACAAGACTCATAATGTATCTTCCATTATTAATATTTGCTTTTGTGAGATCATAAGGTTACATGATATTCACAAATCTATCACCTCTAGCAGGGATGTTTGATCTTGTCACTTTTGGAGAATTATATCAAAAAATAGAAACCAAACATTAATTTAGCTCATCCGTTACCCACAAATAGAAAGAAAAATAAAAGTAATCAACTGCAATCTCAAAAATTGCTCATGATTTTTCTTGATAAAAATATCAAGTAATAAATTTTTACTTTAACTTGAGCTGAGTTTGCTTACAACGAGTTCGCTGGCCAAAGTACATTCAACGCATTCGAACAGAATGTCATTACTCCCTTAAAGTTATTCCAATGTTCACGACTATAAAATTCGATGCGGATGCAAATAGACAAACCTAAATCAAAAAGCTCCATCACCAAGTACAAGATATGCTTATGAAGAATAACACATTACCAACAGCAAGCTAATAAATCATGTATCTTAGCTTCATTTCAAGAAGGAGATCATGTTTGGATTCATTTGAGAAATAAAAGGATTTCCACTCGATCCTTTTGCAAAACTTAAGCCAAAAGTTTCAGATCCCTTTCAAACCATCAAATGCATCGAAACAGAATGCCCAACCAAATTGTCAGAAGAAAAATATTTCTGCAACCTTTCATGCAGCACATCTTTCACCCTACTTTAATTAAGAAATTGTTCACAACCATGAGGGTGAGTCTTCCTTAACCCGGGGAGCATGAAAGTTAAGCTTATAACAAGGATTACTTTGTAAAATTTTCTTTTGCTTAAAAAGTGTCCACTGCATGTGTGTGTTGCAATGTGCTTTTTTAATTGTTGCATTGTTATTTTGAGGGTTTGGGATATATTTAAAGTCCTTTAATAAATAAAAAAAACAACAAAAAAATAAAAATAAATAAAAATAAAAAAAGTCCTTTAATCTTATTGTTTCCTCATTGATCAATATTACTTTAGAATAATTTTCTTAGAGAGTAACTTCCCTGGTTTTTGAAAAAGTTAAAAAGGAAGGTCATAGTGGAGTTAAACACAGCCACCATTGACCCACAGCAAGCAGACAGTAACTACGTGTATTCTTCTAGCTAGTTATCATGGGAGGGAAGGTGAAAGCTTTCAACTAGCAGGGAAGAATAGCAGGTGGCCAGCCGTAGTAAGGTCCTCCCTCAACAACAACAGAGTTCCAGTAACTGCAACAATGATCCGAGATTTTCTACTGGTGGCGACGTACAGTATGGCTTAAGCAGTTGCAATACAGAAGCAAGGAGGAGACTACAACCATTTTCAGCATAGGTAGAGTTATTTAATCACCAAAAGTGACCGTGATGAAAGAATCAAGCTGTCCATTTGGGTTCTAATTATATGTTCTTAAAGTAATTTATTAATCTTTCAATTTTTTAGAAAAACTCCTATCTATTTTCTTCTGTGTCAAAGATCTTTATCCTTCTATGAATTGCATTACTATTTTTTTTAAATCAAAAACACCCATATATTATGTTAGCAAAAAACTATCACTCCTTTCATGAGTAGACATATCAGGAAAATAAGCAATTGTTTTTTTCAAAATCTTAATGAGTAGCATTTATGTCATGAGAAAGATCCCTTTTTTCTTTTTTGCCAACAATGTTATCTATTCTTTGGTTCTCTTATGGCCTTCAGAAATTGAATAATCCAATTTTTTCTATGAATGTGTACTTAGCACTTTCTTACTCAGTTATTTGTTGAAACCTCTCATGTTTATGAAATTGATACTTGGAATGTTTTACTTCAGGCTCTACTATAAAGAGAACCAATGTTAAAGAAAGATGTCAATGGAAAATCATAATATAATTAGTCTGTAAGAAACTATATTAAACAATCCATCTACAAGTATTCTAACAGCTATTACAACAACAACAATCTTTTATCCCATTATGTGAGATTGGCTACATGAATCCTTCTTCTCTATTGTGTCATATTAAGCATCAAATTCTCATTTAATTCTAATAAAATAATACAATTTTTATACTACCAAACCAAGTCATCTTAGGCCTACTTCTACGTTTCTTAACATGGGTCAAATCTAATACATCTACTCTTATAATTAGATCATCATATGGTCAAAGTTTTATATAACCAAACCATCTAAGGTGAATCTCTCAAAATTTATCTGCCACTGGAGCTACTCAAACCTTTTCACTTATATATTCATTTTCGCATTTTGTTTCTAAGTATAAAACCACTCATCGACCTAAGCATCCTCATCTCTGCAACACTTAATTTTATATTTCTCTTTTATTGGCCAACATTTTGAGACATAAATCAATATATTTTGAGACACAAATTTTATCTACCGCCATCATATAAAATTTTCCCTTAAGTCTAAGTGGTACTTTCTATCACACAGAAGGCCTGATGCATTCCTCCACTTCAACCATCAAACTTAAATTCCACTAATAACATCCCCAGCTATTTCACCATCAATTTGAACAACAGACTTGAGATATCAAAAATGTTCACTCTTATTAATGACTTGATCGCTGATTCACAACCTCACTACTAGATATTCTACAACTAAAATTACACTCCATGTATTCAATATTTGATCTACTCAAAAAAAGTCTTTAGCCTTTAAGGTTGACCTCTATAATTTAAGTTTCCCTTGAACTCCCTCTCTAGTCTTATTGACAAATAGAATATCATCAACAAAAAGCAAACACCAAGGTACATCCTCTTATGAATGTCTAATAAGAACATCCATAACTAAATCAAAATGATATGGGCTTAAAGTCGATCTTTGATGTAATCCAATTGAAATAAGAATATTTAAATAATGATGAGGCAATTCTTAAAGTTGATGAAAATTTTGATAATATTCATTGAGGATGGAATTATAACTCCTGAATGCTATTCATACTTGAGTCAAAATATACTTTATTCATATTCAATTTCAAAATAAGCCTAAAAATTTTATTTATTCTCACCAATATTTATGCCCCTCCTAGAAAATGTAAAAAACTTATTACAATGATAGTTTGGCTTTATATGAGAGATTCTCTAGTAGTTTTAAACATCTATTGAACTTTTACATATAATTTCATAAAGGTCATCAATTTAATGGACCCTCTTATGACAAGGCAACCCTCCACATGGTTCGACAACAAAGTTGATGAGATTTTTGTTAACTTGGATTTTTTTCAGCTCCCCCAACTTTTTCCTAAAGATGGATCTAAAGCCATCATCAAATTCTTTTATGAACATTATTTGATTATCTGTAATACTAATCTTACCCTAATTTGCAAATGCCATACATTCAAATTTGAGCTTTACTGACTCAAAATGGAGGGGCTTAAAAATATAATTTCTAATTGATATATGAGTTTCTATGCTCAAGTGGATGATGTGAATAGGTTTGTTATAAAGCTAAGGCTTATTGAAAGGCATCTAATAACTTGAAGGAGAAACCAACAAATTATCAAACAAGAAGAACAAAATTCCAAGCTTGATAAACCCACCAAATTGAAATCATTGTTGAATCGATTCTTTGATTTGTTCAAGATCTCAAAGAATACGATAGAATGCAATTATAACAAACTTAATGTGGGAAAAATCTATTGGCATCAAAGATACAGAGCTAATTGATTTATAAAAGGGATAGAAACATATTTTCTCTTAGAATATAACATACAGGAGATGGACGATTAATTTCATTCAACAAATATGAATAGACAGAGAATCTATAAGAAATCAAGAAAACTTCTTTTTTACTAGTATGGACTATTTCAAAATTCCATTCAAAAGCAACAATTAGACTACATATACTTCAGATTTTCAGAGCTTTCTTTTCATTGCCTTTCTAAATCATCCCTAATTTATCTTGGCGGATGTAAAGATAAAAGTATATTTATTGCTGAAGCTATGGCATGCTCACTAGAATCACTTTTAAATATTTGGGGTCTTCACATTTCTTTTTTTTTTCTAAAGCATTGCCAGAAAAAAAATTGTAGCCTGGTCATTGACAAAATTCAGTGAAAACTTTCTTCTTGGAAAAAATAAAATACTCTCAAAAGAAGGTGAGACAATATCTCAAGCAATTATGTATCACCTTCTATCCCTTTCTAATTTCTTCAAGGTACCTAAATAGGCTACTGACAAAATAAATAGCATCAGAAAGAATTTTTTTGTATAATGGTAATTATGAAGAGGCCTCAACTTGGTTAATTAACAAAACATTTGAACTAAAAAATGGAGGGCTTGGAGCTAAACCTTCAAACCACAAACATCTTCCTACTCTCTAAATAGATTTGAAAATCTATACAGGTGGAACCTAACTTCTCTTGGTAGATATCAAAAGCAATTGTATGAGCAATTCTTCTCCTCTTGATTCATAGATGGGTAAGGGTTGCCACTATTCTCACTTCTTTCCAGGAGTAATAAAAATTCTAATCCTTTCTTCCTTCAAGTGTCTTGGAACATCCATAATGGTGGAAGTGTTACATTTTGGTGGCAAAAATAGTTTCATCTCAAGTATTTAGTAACTTTCTATCCCCATCATTTTAACTTTCACTTTAGCATGGAATCAAAAATGGCTGATAAATTCTCAAATTCTTACTTCCATTGGTTAGCAATTCAATGGAAGGCATTATTTCTATTCATCATTATAATGATGTTTCTAACATCTATTATGTATGGGATTAAGCATATCTTAGCTTCAATTGACTCACCAAAGTGGATGCTTACCCTTAATGGCCTTTACTCGCTCCTACAACTCTCTCCTTACGAAGGGAACCATTCAAATTTCTTCTACAAGATGGATTTGGGATGTCTTAGTTCCACTGAAAATTGCTTATTTGATTGGATCATTTATATGGGCAAGGTTCCTAGCAAAATATCTCTTCAACGTATAGGTATCAATAATGCAACAAGTTAGTTATTTGCAATTATTGGCTGGAAGAAGATTCTCATCTTTTCTTAACGTCAAGTTTTATCCATAGAATTTGACAAAGATTACCCTATCTATTTGGTGTAAGGACTCTAATAGTTTGGCTTGAAATAATCTCTTCGTAGTGAGATTCAAATACCAAGAAAGACAGAAAATCAAGGATATCTTATTTTTATCAACCGTGTAGAATATCTGAAAGAAAAGGAATAACAGATGCTTCTCAAATAAAAAAAAGGAACGAAAAAGTAACCTGGTTCAATATTTTATCCCAAGCATATTTTGCATGGATACTACTCATTAAAAAAAGCCTCTCCACATTATCAAAGAGGCAGGAAATCAATCCACCTGACAATCTTTTACATTTATATTGTGTTACTGTTTGATGCTTCAGCTTTTTTGATAAAAAAGTCCTCTCTGCCTTTTGAATCACTATATATTTTCATTCCTTCATTTTTATGTTTTAATCAGATGAACTCTCTCAATAGTTCAGTCTAATCCCAGATTTCAGTCTAAAAAAACTTGGGGGCAATGTGGGATTATTTTTGGTTTTTTTTATTTATATTTTTTTGTTTATATTTTGTTTTTTGATAAAATATGTTTGATGATGGTAGTTATTTTTAAAAGGCAGAAAGTGTTAAAAATTATTTTGACAGTTTTTAAAATAATATAAATTATTTTGTATTTATTTTTAAAAATACTCTAAATAAATATAATTTTAAAAGATAACATTAAAATAAAAAGAAAAATAACACAAAATAAATTGATCCTAAACAGGCCCTTAATTTCTCACATGAAAGCATGTAGTAACAGCATCTAACTTCACTCAGCAAATATAAATGATCAGTTTGTATACATAGCATGTAGTAACAGCATCTAACTTCACTCAGCAAATATAAATGATCAGTTTGTATACATCGGTCATCCAAGAAAACTAGCAAACAATTCATTTATATCAGATTATAGTGTGCATACCAAAAACACCCAGAAGTTATGCAGATAAAAATATCAAAATATGATTACTTTTTACCAAAATATAACTAGTATTACCACTATGATGTGGGTTATCTCAAGAAGACCGTCTTTTGTTGATCTCTTTTTGTTTGCCATCTCAGATGCATTTGCACTTCTGCCAACTAAAAATCTCAAAAGAATACCATTTGTGCAGAACATTATTGAAGAATTTTTCCCACCTTTGGACTCGAACCGTATCTAGAAAAATTAGCACCAAGAAAGAATAGATAAGGACCAAAATATTGTAACTAAATCGCAAAAAAAAGCCAAAATAATTAGAATTACCCAAATCACCTAAACCAAGTTCAGTAATCAATCATTCTGTGTTCAATATTTTGATTATGTAAAAATACAAAATATACATGCCAATATGATATACCCAAACAATATATGCTCTTGCTTTGTCAGATCATGATACAGAAAGATTACAAAAATATTTTCAGTGATAAAAGATAATGACTTTAAAATCACCACACAAATACCAAGGTAAATAAATGGTCAAAGGTACAATGGCTAAAAGTCAAGAACATATTGGTATTATGGAGAAGACAAAACTATTTGAAATTAATCACCATGTTATATTCTTTTTAATAAAATTTGGAAGTGAGGGGCATATTAACAAGCTAAGCATCAAAAAATCACAATGTATAACCACAAAAAGTCTATCCTTTTCTGTTTGACATCTATCTTCAAGCTCTTCCCACAACGTTTTCACATGTTAGTCTTCTAATTTCAGTTAGCTACATAAATTATCATTCTTCCTTAACTCAAAAAAAAAAAATCACAGCAAAACATTTACCAGGAAAATATCATTAAACAGGAAGTTTTTTATGAAGACAAAACCACATCTTAGAAGCTGTAAAGCATTTAAATTCAATTAACAATTTACCAAGTACAAACAGCTTTCTAAAAACCATTTTTCCAAATTCAACCAGAAAAGGCTTAAATAAACAGAGCAATGGCTGCTTCCCCATCAGCAATCTTAATAGATTTAATAATTGTGTTGGGAAGCTAAGTAAAATCAAATAGAAGTAATATATCTGTGACATTGACAAAAATGCCCAAACTCCTGTTACCTATGTGTCTACCATACTTTCAAATGCATGATTGCACAATGGTGGTTTAGAAAAGTTTGATGGTTCTGATAGAAGTCTACATCCTAGAGAAAAGAAATAGTATTGCCATCATAGGAATTCATCAATATTTAGGTTCCCTGGAAATGTATCTCTTTTAAACTAGCACCAAATAGTGGGATAAAGTAGCCAGCGGCGGCGATAAGTAACACATCTCTATTATGTATAAAATTGAATTAAGCTGGGATTAGTAACATGATAAATTCAAGTTAGCGCGTACTTTAAAAGAATAAAATTCCACCAAAAAAGATTTCCAACAAAGCTTAAAGATGATGCATATGCAAATCATCATGGTCACAATTACAAATGCGACTTCCAAATTTGCATGATTACACTCAAGTTTGCATGGAAAGCTATCTATTACATACAGAAAGGTATCTATCTAAACATGCACATGCACCAGTTTCAAACAAAAAATGGAACAGAGTGGAGTTCAAGGAAAGTAAATTCCATCTTCTATAAACAAAAATGAGACCAGACGTTGAAAAAACAAAGAGTACTTTCCTGTCCTGCAATGCAAAACATGCTACATTCATTGTGATTTTTAAAACAAAATTTTCTATTAAATGGGTTTAGTTTACATCCAATCACCTGTGCTTCATTAATTTAGTCAATTAATGCAACTGTTCAACTAGAAATATATATTGTACATAGTTATCATCCAAGTTCAACAAAATAAAATGTACATCAAGAAAAGAAATAATAGTTCCATAACAGTTCATCCCTTGCACACATGTGAACTCCGAGTGTGGAATAGATTGGAGGTGGGACCTTTCCACTAGTAGAATGTAAATACAACAAGAAGCTCCCTCAAATGAAGAATCTAGAATAGGGTTGATGTTGTAAGCTCCGTAATTTCCCATCTAACTCTTTATATGAGAGATTTCAGATTAACTTTCAAAGGCTGATTGGATATCAAATAAGATATTATCCGGAAATTCAGCTATCATTTTGCAAAGATGTTATATTTGGTTAGAGTTTTCCTATAAGTGAGTGCAATCCCCTTTGGTCAAATACCTCTCCAAGTCATGAAAGTGCACCTTAGATCGATGGTAGTTGATAATTTTTATATATTTAACTTATAGTAATAGCAATTTGGTTCAAAAATAAAAGAAAATATACCACCATCAGCTTAGAATGAATGATAGGGGAATGATAATGAACAAAATCAAGATCCCATAGCTTCATCATCACTATTGTGAAATACCCTAGTCTACTTAGCAAAGATAGTCAACTCAAAGTGAACGAAAGATCCTTATCAAAAACCATAAGTTGTATCGTCAAAAAAATCTCATAAACTAGAAGTGAATGTTTGCCTAAAAGGGCCAATTTCAAGTTAGTTAACAAAAACCTTCATACCCTATCAGGAGCACTTAATGGTTAACACCTCATGGGTTGAATTATTGGGTAACATTTGGGGTTTGGATGTAGCCGTAACATAATAGTGACATTTGGCTACAAATTACTTAGTCAAGGAGCACATACCACATCCTTACTAGCACGAGGTTCTCAAAAGTAATCACATAAATAAACTTGATATGAAATTAACTCTTTGTAAGTTCCGGTCAAACTTAAATTTGATATCCATAGGTAACTAGTTCGGAGGATAGATGAGAAATTTCTTTAAGCTTGAAACAATTTATCATTTTAGATTTTGTAGATTTTTATATTTTTTGGGGATTTAAGTCCAAAGTAGGTTATTTTATAATTTGGAGCATTTTGATAATAATATCATCTTTAATTAAAATTTGCTATCAACATGACCATCATTGAAGAAAATTTTTTAAAAACAATTGTCTTCATGATGTAAAAGTATGGGAATAATTGACCTGACCTGACAACTCGATATGAGGTCAACTCGAAAAAATCAGGTTCGAGATCTTCGGGTCGAGTTTGGGTCAATGTATCCGACCCGTTTAATATTTCAGTTCGGGTTGAACAACCAACCCGATTTTAATCCTAAACCCGAAATTGACCTGATTTAACCCATCAACCCAGAATTGACCAGATTTTGGCTCAACCCGAGATTGACCTGATTTATTTTGGATTTAACCCCAAAATACATGTCTAAATGGGTCAATTGAATCGAGTTCAGGTCAATATTTTAACCCGTAAAATATATGGGTAGGGTTAGGGTCAGGCAATTTTGGGTCGAGTCAATATCAAGTCAAACCCGAATCTAATCCATGAACTCGAATTGACACCTCTATGTAAAAACTAGTTTTTAGAATGAACCCCTCAAATTATTATGATAAATAGATGTGTCCATTATAGGGATAAAATTGAACTTTGTCATTTTAAACCTTATCAACTAAGCTCATGTGCCTGTAGACGATCGAACTTGAATGTTGAAACTTGCAACCTGCTACATTAGCAAAGTAACCTCGAGAATTTGCATTTTGAAATAAATTTTCCTTATAAGAGGGGCTTTAAAGGCCTTATGCAAACAAAAGATAAAATAATTTAGTGAATTTACAATTAGAGTATCTAACTCCTAATCTAATAATACAAAGTTACAAACTTGCTTGATTTGATTGGGGGAATAAAAAATTTAAATTGTTCTTTAATCATTATTATTTTAAACATATTGCACCAATGTTACTTATGGGGCACAATTCTTATCGACTCTACTTCTTAGAAGTGTGGAGGCTGAGACTTACAATCTCTTCTTTTAAGTAGGGTAGCCTGCTTGAGAGCATAAATGTAAAGTGTCGATAAACTTAGAATTAAGAATGAATTCATGAGCTTTCAAAATAATTGCACATCTTCAAAATAGTTGAATGCTTTTCAAAATATTATAAGTTGAATTTGGTCTTTATTGGTCAAAGCACACATGGATGAATTTAATTTTGATGATTAAGTGCAGTTTTGAGAACCCATATCTTTTAATGCCTTTGGATGAATACATTGTTGTAAATTTGTGCACATAAACATGCATTTTGAGATTATTCTAGTATGTTGTTTGCTTGTATGCACTAATTTGCAAATTCAATTGCAAGTTTAAAGACTTAAGGGGAATTTTAAATCAATTTTGTTTTGTGTTTTTTGGTTTTTGTTTTTATGTTATTTTTAAAAATATGTTTATTTAATGTAATTTTTAAGTTTTTTTTTTACTTTTTATTTTAAAAATAAATCACATTATTTTTAAAAACACTCAAAATAATTTTTGAGTATCTTAAAAAATAATTATTACTACCAAACATATTTTATTTTCAATCAAAACAAATAATAAAATAAAATAAAAATAAAAAATAGAAGTAATTCAAAAGAGCTTCTTCATATTTTGTTGGCCATAAAGTAATGTATTTTGCTTGCTTTTCGTCAACTTTTTTGCCTAGATAGGTATCATAGGAAAAATCTTTTCACTTTATAGAGGAGCTGCATTGGTCATTACTATTATTTAGTTCACTTAACGTGACATGTATTGCATTGGGAGTGTTTTTGATGTCTCTTTTTTTGTAATTTTATCCTTCTAATTTCATTTTGGTCGCATTATTTACTCCAAAAGTTCACTCAAATTTTATTCTTAGCAAGTTCATTCATTGGTGATTTTGGTAGCATCTCTGTCACCCTCATGAGGCTGCTCCCCCCCCCAAAAAAATGAGTTTTTACTCCATAACACAAGGAAATGTGTAGACCTACATAATATATATATATATATATATATATATATATATATATATATATATATATATATATATATATATATATATATATACATGGGCACCGCGAGGGTGGGCAATTGCCCACCCTGAGATGGGCAAAAAAATAATTTTGCCCATCTGCCCTAATACTCTCAAAACAACTCCCGCTGAGCCGCACAATCGATTCTCGCAAATCGCAACTCCCCTCTTCGCCCTCTCTCGCAATCGCAACTCCCCTCTTCGGCCTCTCTCGCAATCGCATCTCCACGGGACCACGAGTTCGGAATTCCTTCGACAGTTCTATGGCATCCATCTTAATTCGGGCATCGACGAGAAAAGTGGCCCGGAGGGACTCTCCTCCGCTTCTTCACTGGGTAAGCCGCTCCACGACCACGAGGTATTTCCCTTCGATTTACCTTTCATTGTTTTCATCGAATGTCCTTTCTTTCTTGCAAGCATGAGTGTGCAAACAGCTTTTGATTAAGTGAGAATGTTTCCTTTCGAAGCTTTTGTTCTAGAGTATATAGACAAGTCATCTAATGTATTCTTTTAACAAGCTGGGATGAGATAATCGTTTATGGAGGAGCGCTTTTGATTGGAAAAGGCCTTGATTTTCTCAATATAATCTATGGCGGGGATGGGGACTGATTAGGAGAACTTGCTATAAATTGCTTAATTTATTAACACCTCATTTTTCCGAATGTGCTCTTGTAGGAAAAAAGGGATTTTGATCATCATATCCCGCATAGCCTTGAACTTAAAAAGTAGATTGAATATTCAGTAATTCAATAAGATAATAACTAGAATACAAATGAAAAAAAATGTAGGCTAGTTTGCTTGATGAGCCTTGAACTCAAACAAGCTCAGCTCACTTGAATCACTATTAAAGTGGTCTAACCGTATAAGTATAATATAAATAAGTAGAATCTAACTTTATTTTCAGTATCAAGCTGCAAACAGGAAGATTTACAGGACAGAGATGCAAGCATTTCCCAAACTAATTTTCCCATCAGTCAGAGATAGTACCTTCCTTAGAGAGCTGTGGTATGGTATGGCAGATGCTAATAAAACCTGATGTGATAAAAGAGAAAAATAACATCTGAAACTCTTTTGCTTTCTTAAAAAAATCTAATGAAGGCAGAAAACAGGTTGTGTTTTGTATGGCAATTAGGAAGAAAGGGGAATTTGCTGAGGCCTTTGCAAGGAATGGTGGAAATAATTTCTTCTCTAAGTGAGACCCTTAAGATCACTTTTTTTAATCTTTTTATTTATTTTGCTTAAATTATATTTTGATTTGAAATTAAACATACGCTTATGGAGGAGCTTATTTTTATCACATGTATTAATCATTAGTTATATACTTTATGCAAGTGATATTGAAGGATTTTATTCAATAATATTTTTCATGCAACATTCTTCACAATCAAAGGTATGAATAGTATTTTAATTTTAAACAGAAGGTGTGCCTTTTTTTTAAGATATTATTTGTTTAATTTTATTTTAAAAAAGGTGGTGCCTTTTTTTTTTTAAAATATTGTTAGTTTAATTTTATTTTAAAAGGAAGGCGTTATTCTTGAGATATTATGAATTTGTTTTGAAAAGGTTGAAAGTGTCATTATTTATTGATTTATTTTTATTTGCATTCTACTATCATATTTAGGATTTTCTAAATGGATCGTTATTTAAAGAGAAAAGAACGAGTTGATCTTGATATCGATGATCTTCCACCGATCCTCCAACCGACGGAGTTATGATGTTAATAGAGATAGAATAATGTAGAGATATTTGGTAAAAGGTCACATCAACCCAAAAGTCATAATTTTTCCTCAAACAATGATAGAATGTTGCACGCAGATTTAATTCAAAGTTTTGAGGAATATCCATATTGGTTAGAATATAGATATGAAAGATCGATATTGTTTATATTTATTTATTTAAGCCTCGAACAAGTTACTATAAATCAAGGAGGTGGAGATTCATTTATCGAGAAGGATTTAAAATTAGAAAGAAAAAAGAAAAGTTTTACACGGAACACAATAAGTCATTTGTGGCAAAAAGTGTGAAGATCTAATGAAGCCTCAAACACAAAGTATCTAATATGTGGTTGACTAAAGATGAGAAACAAAAAAGAGTATAGGGTAATGTTGACTTGATTATGTTAGATTTCTTTTCATGACAGGATTATCATTCAGGTCACGATGAATCTTTTAATTGATTAACCAAGGAAATTATTTAGAATTATTCCATTTTCTGCATCATAATGAAGAAATTAAAAGTTACATTTGAAAAAGACAAAATTACAATTGACTTCACCAGGTACAAAAACAACTTTGTCGCATCATCTAAGACTTAGCTTCTATCATCAACTCGACTTTGAGTAATAATCCAACCGCATTTCCTATGGATTTACTTAATGACGCACCACATTAGTTTACATATCTAAATCATAATCTTTAATAAACTCAAGCCACCTTTGTCTTAGATTCTTCTTTTGTGTAAAGATATATTTAAGACTTTGATGATCGATCAGCATTTCACTCCATACAAGTAATGTCTCCAAATTTTAAGAGCAAAAATCACAGCTGCTAACTCTAAATCATGCACGGGATAATTTCTTTCGTGAGGCTTTAATTGTCTCAAAGCATAAGCAATTACTTTCCTATTTTGCATTAAAACACAACCCAAACTTTTTAAAGATGCATCACTAAATATTTGAATCCTCACCCCTCGATGGAATAAAATCAATAAATGATTTTTCAATTGAAAACTCGCTCATTCTTGTCCATTGGAATTTGATATCCTTTCAATAAATTAGATGATTGCAAATGAGAAAATCTCGACAAACTTCCTAAGCCTTAAAATCAAGCGAACTGTAACATTCTTTCGGACCATTCTAAAATTGCTTTTACTTTTGAGGATCAATAACTCCTTCGATAACGCCTTAAAATGCGACGCTATTCATCCAAAATTCACATTTTGAAAATTTGGCATATAATTGATTTTGTCTTAACAATTAAAACAATCCTCAAATGATTTGCATGTTCTTCATCGCTTTTAGAATAAATCAATATCATCAATAAAGATAACAAACCGTCCACCCTTAAAACACGATTCATTAAGTCCATAAAGACTGCATGAGCATTAGTTAAACCAAATGGCATAACAAGAAATTCATAGTGTCCATACCTAGTTCCAAAAGTCGCTTTTAAAATATCAAGATCTTTAACTCTAACGATGATATCCGGATCTCAAATCACGAAAATACGGGCTTCCTCCAATTGATCAAATAAATCATCAATCCTTAGTGGATACTTGTTCTCATTCACTTTATTTAACTCCCTCGTAATCAACACAATCGATGTAATCTATCCTTTTTCTTAACAAATAATACTAATGCACTCCACTGAGTTCCGGAATAAATCATTTTTCAATTCCTCGCAACTAACACTTCACCCATGCAATTCTTTGAGCCATCCGTAAGGAGATTTATGTAAGGTTGTACGTTGTACATCAATCCCAAACCTACTTCTCGTGTTGGTGGTAACCCCGTAATTCCTCCTAAACACATCGAAATTCAAACAATGGAATGTTTTTCAGCTCAAACACCTCCTTATTCAACACATCTAATTTGGCTAAAAATATAATTTCACCGCTTCTTAAATATTTACTCAACTTCACTGCACTAATCAAAGAAGACACGGCATTCTTATCACAAGAAAAATAAAATGATTTTTCACATGCAAAATTTCACTCTCCCAAAGATTCAATTGTTGCAAAATATTTGATCAACCAATCCATACCTAAGATAACGCCAAAATGTCTGATTGGTAAGATAATTAGTCAGTAGAAAGTGTTTATCTTGAATGTTAATGTCAACAACATTTCCTATTTAGATTCAAACTATCACCGTAAGGCATTACATACAAAGGAAATAAATAAGATCAACCCAGTAAAGAATCGAAATGAACGAATGCGAAGAATCAAATGTAATCAACCCAAATGATCTGAAATTTTAAGCATACCTGATACCACTTCATTTGATTCATTTGCTTCTTGTGGAGTGATAGCAAAAACTCCTGCTTTTACAAGAGGGTTGGCTTTTCGCTCTGAAGTTTCTCCTTTTTCTTGAATTGAAGGTTTCCCCAAAATTGTGTTTACCGGCTTCCAAAATTTTCTTGACTCGCCCCTCGATAATTGTATGGTTTTATGTCCTTCTTCTCTCAACGGCGACACGTCCAACCCACCACACATTCAGAATATCTCCGATCCAAATACATTGACCAAAATGTCGCTTCCACACTTATCATAAATAGTTTCTCCAATTGAATTTGTTTCGTCTTCACATCGTTTAAATTTCTCAGAAATCTGCCTTCTTTCAAAGCTTTTGCTTGCGCTAATCCGCTGCTGGAAAAATTCAACTCATTTTCAATTCTTCTAGCTCTTTCAACTAACACCGAGAACTCCGATATCAAAGGAGCTAATGCCAACCTTAATTGATCTCGCCTCAGAATCTATGACACATTTCTCTTCCGTACGATATAATGTGAGCATATCTAGAGAAGTGAACTTCATATTGCATTATAGTTTTGAGCCTTGAGTTAGATTGAAAAATTTGTCTTGTAAAGCAAGCTGCCGATGGAGGAATAAACCAATTTTGAATACTTTGACAAATTCATCCCATTTGATCTTAGTATTGGTCAAATCTTTCCCTGTGCCTCACCACCTTTCTCGCTCCTTCTAATACAAAAGTACCAAGATTCTTCTGCTTTCGTGGCAAATCATCCCATCCAATTTTTCCAATTTTAAGACCAATCTTCCGCCACTATAGATCACCTGAATGCTCTGGTGGTTTGAACGCTTGAAAGATCCTCAAATGTTATCCACTTCCATACTCGACTGTGCTCGCCGCAGATTTTTCCATATGTTTTATCAACAACCGAAATCAACCGAACTACCCTCAGAATTCATCGATCTACCTTCACCACTGCTTGTCAGATTTCACTGCTAATTATCTTCGCAGTGCTTCGTGGTTCAGATTAGCTGTAGGATCACCTCTAACCTTGCATTTCTTCAAGAAATTAATCTGTAATTATAAAAGTATTTATATGATACATATTTATTAAATATCATACATGCATGAAATTATTAAGAACATATATTCCTAACCCAAATTTAATCTATACTCAGACATCAATTCAACACTTATCCCTAAATCCAAATCATGCTTCCATTACTATTACTCATCAATCTTTTGCTCGTTTCTCAACCTTATCTGCTTTCATTTTCTGATGACTCTTATGCTGCTCTATGTCAGAATAGATGACTGACATTGATTTCACCACACGCTCCAACCTCCATCGCTGAACGAAAAGAAAATTTCAGATCTAATCAAATCATCACAAATATTTGCAATTCATATACTACTTAACTTAATTCATATCACAATTACTGGAAGCATGAAATCTTTAAGTTTGTAAATAAATACAGAGCAACTAAAGACATTTAATTTGTACGTACTCAAAAAGCCTTTAATCTTTCCAAACTATACACCACAAAACTATAATTCCAAAAATACTTTCTACCCACCGTCTTTTCCTAAATTATCAACGGTGAAGATCATAAGCTAAAGCTTAGTGAGACAAGAATGCTAAAGTAAGCTCAAGACAAGAAACAATCGTAATGTATAATGTGAATTTACAAACTGTAAATGTAATATCAGAATCAACAATATGCCAGAAAGTCAGAATAACAATATAACTAAACAATATGATGTAGAGACATATCGATCAAGTCATATCAAAAGAGCGCTTTAATGAAAATCATTTCGCCTATATCAAATCATTTTTCTAGAAATGTCATTTATAATCAGGGTTTTGACTTTCATACATAAGAGTCGTCACCCTACTCGCAAGTCGTAGCGCGAACTACTACTACCACACGTACCGACACCAGGGACAACCTAACGACCCCACCTCAAATGTCGGGATACTAAGATCCCCTAATCACCATCTCCGAACTTTTCTATTCGCAGCCTCAGAATATGCCTCTTCCTATCACAATTAACATTTCGCTTATCACATTATCGCATTTTAATGTTTTCAAACATTTCTATACGCCAATGAAATCATATATAGAACTAAATTTATAATCATCAGAAATCAATAATCAAGTCAAGTAATAAACATTTGTATTTCAGATTCAATATGTAAATATCTATATATCATTCATACAATTTACTGTGGTGTAAACAAATGGCATACATAGAATAATCAATTTAAATTAAGAATTACGTCTCTCACCTCGGTTGTCCTCGATTCCTCCTCAAGACAACCTATAAATAATTCTTCTAAATACTCTTATAACATACAACTCATAAATGAAACTCATAATTAACACCAATCTTACTCAAATTGATATCTCCTCATATAAGTGAAATTTGAAGACGATTCCAAAGTAATCTACTAACGCCAATACATACCGATCAAATTAACATAAACTTAATAAGATTCCTTGTTTAAAATTAACGATTCATACTACTACACACATACATATTCTCTTTTCCCCAAACATTTGATTTCCCCAAAACCTATCACTGTCATACTTTCAGTAACCCCACTTTATACTTTTATTTTCTTTTCTACAACCCAAGTCAATTACTTAGTAAATGGATTGCATAACTTACCCAAATTCCTTTTAAATCGCTCTCTCAAATTCATCCACGAACGCTGCGGATCGCCACCTGACGTGCGATTCCGGTTGCGAGGGTTACCTGATGAAGTCGACCAGGGCGCGGTTCAGTTGGCGACATCGGCGTCAAAGTCGACGCCGGTTTCCGCACTGAGCGCGCAGCCTGGCATGAGGCGGCACTCCTTAAGCCGATGGGAAGGATGGCGGCTCGGCGTTTGGTCACGAGCACCGTGGCCGGAAGGAAAAGGAGGAGACGACTCGATCGGTGACCGAGGCCGGCTATGGAAAATGAAATAGGTGAACGGATCGATCTCACCAATACGCGTCGCTTTAATCCCAGACGCTTAGTAAAGTGCTACAAGAACAAAGTGTTAAAAGAAGTTAGGAAATAATTAATTGGATATTACAGGGGGTTTGTAAGCAGGTGGGTAAGAAAGTGCAAGCAGGCTAGAGAAAAAGTGTGCAAGTGAGATCAGCGAGATGGACTTGTATGCACGAGCAAATAAAGATGTGGATATGAGAAGGGTCACATGGCTAGGGTGAGTTCATGAGAGAGAGTAAGAGGAGAAAAAGAGAGCATCATGCAAGAAAGTATAGAGGGGAGTGATGATGCAGTTGGGGATGAAGAACAATGATGTGAATAAGAGCCTGAAAAAAAAAAGTTGTATGAAGAAGAGAATGAATAAGGGACAAGGAACAAATAATAACTTTAGTACTGAACTAATTTTCCTTTTTTTTAAAGGTGGTATGGCCATCAGGACTATTTGTATATAATTAGAAAACTTTAATTACAATAAACACATATTATTATTAACTTTAATATTAATTTATGTTTTATCATTTGTCTATTTTATTTACTTTTAATAATAATGCATGTGTAATAACTCTCACTCATACACATCTTGCATTTAATTTCTGACTCACATGCTGGAAAAATTTTTGGCTTTCCCTCATGCAAGGAATCTGTTAACACAGGGGTCTTTTTAGGATACTTATGGCATTCTGAATGTGTTGGTGCAGTCTATTTTGTGAGATGATCGGTGTTTTGAGCTTCTGTTATTCAAGCGATATATTGTAGACTGATTCTTGGTAACACTACAATATGCCTTTTCCAAATTGATCAGGTAAAAGATAACAAGGTCAACAATTGTAGGAGCCTTAATTACTCAAACCACAACATAGTCTACTTAATTATTGCTCCAAGCACGCTCTTCTGATAGAATGTAGTAGATTTAAATTGAATTACAATAACTTGATATAATGTAGTGAAGTTAAATACCTTATAACCAACAGTGTCTCCAATAGTTTCTCCCCTTTCATATGAGATTCTTTCAGCAACTACACTCATGAATCCCAATTAATTACATTTACTTATCAAAAACTGCAAGATGATGAAATCTAAGCATCGAAATGGTTAGATAAAGTACCTGAAATAGCTGAGATACGTCTGGGTTGGGTGCACACAACTTTACATGCCTCATCTTTACTCCACATATGATCCAAAATATACTGAGGAACCTGAATTTAATTGTGATAATAAATCCAGTGAACAAGATAATGAAACACAGAAAGTCCATTTGAGTTTTTCAAGACAGTTTGATTTAGGTTTATAAGATTCTGCTGGTTTATGACTTAAGTATTATAAAGTGGGATAAAGGAGCATGCAATTCAGTCTGTGTTGATTAAGCCAATTATTGGTAGGATGGTTTTGCTTTATTATCTGACATTAAATTGGATGATCAAATTTTCCAATCATCACATGCCTAGAAATATCAATTTCAATCTACGGATCATTGGTAATGAAGCAAATCGAAAAGTATATCCATGTCGAAAACACAAATCATGTGTCTTAGGATGAGCAATTTGATGAACTAAATAGTGTTTCTCCTTTGATTCACGTTAGTTAAAGTTTATCTCATAGTTTTGATTTTACAGTAGTTTATTTTAGAGTAAATATTTCTATGATCATGATCCTATAAAGAACAAGTTATGTACTCTAATGTCTAGATTAGTTCAGTTCAATTCATTCTTGGTTTGGATTTCCAGGGTCAACAACTGTTATTCCCTGTTATTGTGTCCATCTCAACTGTTGTTGTTGGCAAGTTACTATTAATGAAGAAACCTGGACTTCGTTAGATGTGATCTAGTCCTACAGCAGGAGATTACTGTGGTTTTTGGCAAAATTTTGTAGCAAAAATTTGGTGCCAAAATTGTGATCTGTGGTTTTTGGCAATGTATCAGCTTTTGTGATTCTGGGAAGCTACAAATTTTAGGCATTTTGTGACTATAAATAGGACTACTAGAACATGCAAAAAATATATATATATTGATTAATGAAATTTATGTTCTTTACTTAAATATGCTAGTTGAATGTGAATTTTTTGAATTTTATGAAAATAATTACTACTAAAATTCAAGGGAAACCATCTTATACCCCAGCAAAAGGCCTAAATTAACGCAAGTGATTTATTTTATTGTTCTTTTATATTCTACAATCTTCATTATTATTTTCATAAGTGGTTGGGATTTAGTCAAATCTAATACAACCTGGATTCCTAATGGTAAAGTGAATCTCGATCAACATATGATTTTAATGGCCTTAAATTTGTTACAAATTTTCTATACAAACAGTCATTAATTTATAGTTTTAGGATATTCTAATTATGTTTTTCATGAATATAGATAATTCTGTTTAATAAGTCATATGTGTATGTTTTATACATCTCATCTTAAAACTGCATCATGAAACCCTAGATGTAAAGACTGTTGTATCAAATGTAGTATAAGAGTCTAACATTATTTCAAAATGTCAAATATTACTAGAACACAACAATTTGATCAATTAACAAAATAATGACTAAAGTAACCTAAATGAAATTAGCCAAGCCATGGTTCTAGCTAATAATAATATAACCATATGAGGTTAAGAATTATATTCCTACTTTCAAAGTAAAATATAAGTCAAGGGAAATTTTTAAATTGACTACAACAACAACAACAACAAGCCTTTATCTCACTAAGTGGAGTCGACTATATGAATCCTTTGTCTCCATTATGTCCTATTATGTGTCAAATTCTCATTTAATTCAAGTATACTAAGGTCATTTTTTATACATCTTAACCAAGTCTTTTTTTTCTACCTTTCTTTCTTAACATAAGGCAAAATCTAATGATCTACTCTCTCTAACTGTCATCGAATGGCCGACGCTTTAAAACCATCTAAGGCTGACTCTCTAATCTTATGCCAGGAACTTCCAACTTTTTCAACATACTCATTTTAGCATTTTATCTCTAAGAGTAAAGCCACTCATCCACGAGCATCCTCATCTCTCACTTAACAACTTTTATGCTTTATCCAACTTTCATTATAAGTCAGAAGTCTTACCACCATCTTATAAAATTTTCCTTAAGTTTAAGTGGAACTTTTCTATCACACAATAGGCCGATGCATTCCTCCACTTCAACCATCCAACTTGAATTCTACTAATAACATCTCCATCTATTTCACCATCATTTTGAACAATAGAGCCTAAATATCTAAATCGCTCACTCTTATTAATGACTTGTTTACCTAATGTCACAACACTACCACTAGAACTTCTACAACTAAAATTACACTTCATATATTGAGTTTTAGATCTACTTAAACGAAACCTTTACACTCTAATGTTGACCTCCATAATTCAAGTTTCTCTTGGACTCCCTCTCTAGTCTTATCAACAAGAAGAATGTCATCAGCAAAAAACATACACCAAGATACATCTTCCTGTAAATGCCTAGTAAGAACATCCATAACTAAAGCAAAAAGATAAGGGCTTAAAGCTGATCCTTGATGTAATCCAATTAAAATGGGAAAATATTTTGTCAATCCTCCTTGTGTTTGGACACAAGTAATAGCTCTAGTATATATATCCTTAATGACTTGAATATAACTAATATTAACTCCTTTCGCTCTAGAACTCCAAAGAACATCTCTTGAAACTTTATCATAAGCTTTCTAAATCAATAAATATCATATGTAAATCCTCCTTACTTTCTCTATACTTCTCCATCAAACCTCTTAACAAATGCATAGCATCCATAGTAGATCTACTGAAACCAAACTGATTGTGAGAAACCTTTGTATCACATCGTAACTATGCTCAATTACTCTCTCCATAATTTTAATGTATGAGACATTAACTTAATTCATCTATAATTTGCACACTCTTGTGCATCACCTTTATTCTTAAATATAGGAACCAACAAACTCTTTCTCCACTCATCTGGCATTTTTTTAGCCTTTAAATAAAAGATTTGTAAGCCAAGAAATTCTTTGATCTCCTAAACATTTCCATACTTCTATAGGAATATCATCAGATCCTACTGTTTTTTCACATTTCATTTTCTTTAAAGCTTCTCTAACTTCAGATTTACTAATACGACGATAAAAATAAAATTCTCTATTTTTGTATTAAGTTGCTAAAATCAATCGTACATTCATCCTTCATTGGTTTATCAAAATATCTCATCCACCTATTTTCAATATCCTTTTCTAAGAAAAGCACTTTATTATCTTCATCCTTAATACACCTCACTTGAACTAGATCTTTACTTCTCCTGTCTCCACCTATTTTTAAATTACCGATGATTTTAAATATTCTTTGAATATTAAAAATAATCTGACACTCAAAAAATAGAATATATTAAACAAAAACTAGCAGACATGATCAACCATGCTGAAAATGTATCATTGTTAAAACTACAAGATTTGATATCAATATAAATTTAAAAAATATATATCCATCACTCAGTGAATATAGGGACCAACTATGTAATAAATTTAATATTTTTGGATAAGGTGATTATGGTGTTTTAATAATATTCATGGTTTAAAAAAACTTGTCACAAAAAAATCATTTGCCTCAATGTGCTATGTTGTCATTATCTATTTGATTAAAGATCTCATGTAAAAAATTGGTGATGAATTGAACTAAAATTCACTAAAATGCTACATGAAGTTTTATGCATGATCTTAGCTATCGTGAATATTGCATTTGTTATACTAAACATGTATTTGCTATCTTGTCCCTGAACGAAATTAAATATCATCTCCATTATAGCTCTTTAAACAGATGCCAACTTAAAAATCATGTATGATCAAATCTGATTTTATTAAAAAAAATTATGGTTCATGAATACTCTAGAAAATTAGAATGAAAAGAGAATATAAAATAAGAGATTACATAACTAAATTTTATTCCCTCATGCTGTGTAAAAAAAAAATCATTATGTGTTAAAAAAAATAAGAGGCTGTACGTAAATAGAGAAATAACTATCAAGAAAATAAATATATATGAAAAACAATTTCTAATTTTAGAATTCAAAATTAATTATATAAAAATAAAATACTATTATCCACATATTATCAAATTGTTATTGATGAAAAAATTGTTATTCATAAATTTTTATAGATAACAAATGGTCCGCATTTTCAATTTTTTTAAATGAAAATCTAATCTATTTGAACGTGACTTAAGGTAGCTTGTTGTCATAGTACACTTTAAAATTTTCTTCACTTAATAATTTAGTCACTCTAACAATCTTTTTAACTGAATTCCTTCACAAATACCAAATGTAATGTAATGCCCAAAAATTTTAAAAATATAACATTAAAATTTATCTTAAAAAATATACCCTACTTTCGCATCATGAAAATGATCAAGCATAATTTTATGAAATTTTACATTTCATTTTAGATCATACTGATATATAGAAGTATATATTAATTTTCAAATATACAAAATACATTTCATTAGTTTATATTTAAATCAATCTTCTAAAATTTTCATTAAAAAATAGAAAGAATTACATTCATACCACATAATTCTTATGCATTTACATAACTAATGCCCAAACTTAAATATTTACTTATCTAAGTTTAGATATTAGATGTGTAAATACAGAAGAATTATGTGGAATGTATGTAAATCCCTCTTAAAAAAATACTATAACAGTATTGTAGCAAGATTACTGTAATTAATCCTGTAGAACCAACCTATGAATCATAACAAGCAGCAACTGATTTATTTGGATGGCTATGATGAAGTTTACAGACACACACACTATATATATATATGTGTGTGTGTGTAGGTGTCTGTGTGTGTGTGTGTACTTATGCCTTAATCTCCCATATTTAGCCCTATTTGGGGTGGAAATAGAGAGCAGGAGCTCTCAGTTAAAAAAAAAAAAAAAAGAGAACGAAAAGGAGAAGGAAAGGAAACACAAGAAGTAGAAGGAAGAAGACAAATAAGAAAAAGAAGAAGAGAAAGAAAAACGGGGAAAAGTTAGAAATTTAGGTAAGAAATGTGAGTTTTCTTTCTTCTTTGTAAATCAAGTATATTTTTAAAGAAAATACAATTTTTCGTAATTTTCCAATTGGTATGCTTTGAAAACATGAATGAGAGAATTTTTTTGAGATAAAAATATTATTTTAAGATTAACTGATTTAATTTCAATTAAAATCTAAAAATTAGAATTAAATTAAGGATATCATTATTTTTCAATGTCATATAAAAGAAAAAAATGTCAAAGAAATAGAAATAAGAAAGTTCACCCTAAAGGATATCTTATAATTAAAGTGAGATACCCAATCTTTACTACAAAAAGCAAAAGAACTCTTAAGCTTAATGTTTCTAAAAATTTCTTCGCATTGGCATGTTATAAACACATGATATTTACCAATAAAATTTTTGTATTTTTACGCAATCACTTATTTAAAGTAATTTTATGACATGTATGTTACTAAAGATTATAATATGACGTATAATATATTCTCGAATGTAGATTTTATTATATCATGTTTCATTAGCACATGCTAAAGTAGGATAATTACTATCAAATGTATAATCATACTAAATATTTAAAAATGTTTAAGATAATGATGTTAAAAATAAGAAAAGTTTTTAAAATCTATATCATGCAGGATAGGTCGACAAATGATGACAATCTGTACAGGTAGATACAAAAGACCTAATGAGGTAAACTTTAGTACGGGCCAAAAGGGAGTTCCTGACTTCCTGTTTTAAAGTTGGCATGTGAAGTCTAGCCTTAACATGAAAAACCATTAACAGTTAGCCAACGGGATAGGTAATGACCTAATATTAAGAATATGCCAAATCCTATAAACGTTGCAGGACATTTATATGACTATAAACAATAAAAACATGAAAAATGAATAAAAAGAAAAAGAAGTAGTTTCATATGGTAAATGAGCATCATAATGCATAAAATGTTTGGCACATAAATGATGTAATTTATTTTTTTCATAGACAGATATATTTATTAATTATGACTGTCATTTACTCATGACAGATATATATATATATGTTTGATCATACATTAGTATTTTAACTTTTTCATTACTTCATAGCATATTAGTACTTCGCATATTGCTGTAATTCATCTGTTAGTTGCCGTTGATGGATAAGCTGCTAAATCAACATAGAAATATTCAGGATTTTCTTAGTTGCGATCTGGCTCTGTACCATGACATATAATGACTTGTTTTTTTTCCAAATTTGCACTTATATCATAATTCATGTTTCCCGATTTTGCAATATAGCAGTATTCCGAGAATTTTTTTCAGAACATAAATGTAGCAGGATCCCAGGAATTATTGCTTTTTTGGGCGATATAAAAATTTGAGGATTAGATGGAGTACTTAAAGATGCTAATAAAAATATAGAATTCTATGATGCTGCCAAGTTTGTCATTTTCAGATTAAAAATAGCACTACATAACCATGTAAAAATAATTATTGCATAAGAAAATTTATGTTTTTCACTCCAACATATATTCTAACTAGTTGTAATTTGAATTTCTTCGAGAGTGGTGAAAATAATGACAATGGGGAAGCATTGTTATCGAAGAGGCCTGGATTAACACTTCAATGATTTCTTTCCTTGTCTTTCTTCTATATAATTTCCATTACTAATTTACGGATGTCAGGATCGATCAATCTATTAAAATTTGTGTTTTATAATAGTGATGTAAATAATTATCTTTTAAATTTTATGATCCAATATTTGAGCAGAATTCTATGTATTTTATCATTTCAGTAAAATAAACAAAATTATTTTTAAATTAAAACTAGCAGACTGTAAATTTAATATTTTGTGCATTTCATTTAAATCTACATCAGAAAACCCAAAACCTAAAAACATCATGCATCACTAAACTTTGTAAATATGGTACTAATAGAAAATTACATGTTGCAGCCATTTTGGCAACCACCACATCCAAGATTTGTGAGTTCACTCATTAAAAAAAATTAATACGAAGATATCTCTTAAAGAAAAATTATTTGGTGAACAAGATTTAAACGGACATGTTGGTAGAGTAGTAGAAGATTAAAAAATATTCATGGTGGCTACGAGTATAGAAAGACAAATGACGAAGATTGATCATTTTGAATCTTGCCTAAGTTTATGATTTTTGTAATTGCTAATATAAAGTGAAAGGCATATTTTCACTTATAAGAAGTAAAGCACATATTAAATATTTTCTTATAAGAAAAATAGATTGTTTAGAATGTAAAGATAGTAAAATCATTCTAGGTGAAAGTTTAAGTACACAATATCAACTACTGGTTTTGGATTTTAAAATGAAAAGTTGGAAGATGAAAAGTAAATTGAAATATTATCCTCTAGTTAGATGAGAGTACTTAAATAATGCTAATAAAAATATTTTTAGGAGTAAGTTACGAGATCTTCGAATTTGAGATGTTCATGAGAAAGCTAATGTTATATGTGAAAATGTGTTTGGAGAATCAAAGAGAAATTCACTTATTAGTAAAAACGGTTAGTGGAGGAATCAAGATGTTCAAGAATCAATCAAAAATAAAAAAATTTGTTTTAAAAATTAATTTAGATGTAAAAGCTCAAGGAATTGGGAAAGATATAGAGTGACACATAAGTATTCCAAGAAAGTAATATGTGATGCAAAAAATTTAACTTTTAATGATTTTTATAATAGATTGTATACTAAAGAGGACAAAAGATGTATGTATAAGTTACCCAAAAAAAATATGAGAAATAAAGATTTAGTTCAAGTGAAGTGTATTACGGATGAAGATGAAAAGTGCTTTTTTTAGAAGAGGGTATTACACATATGTGAATGAAATATTTTCTAATAAATGTTATGAGAATACAATTGACCTTAACGACCTTAGTATCCTAAATAAAAATAAAAATTTTTGTTTTTACTGTCATATTAGTAAAACTAAAGTTGGAGAGGCTTTAAAGAAAATGAAGTACTGAAAAACAGTAGGATCTGATGATATTCCAATAAATATGTGAAAATGCTTAGGAGATCAAGGAATTTTACTATTTTTTTAACATTATTTTAAAGACTAATAAATGTCAGATGAATGGAGAAAGAGTTTGTTGATTCCTCTTATTAAAAATAAAGGTGATGCACAAGAGCGTGCAAATTATAGAGGAATTAAATTAATGTGACATACATTAAAATTATGAGACAAATTAATTAAGCATAAGTTATGACGTGATATAAAATTTTCTCAAAACTAGTTTGGTTTCATACCAAGTAGGTCTACTATAGATGCTAAACCTTTTTTGAGAGATTTGATGGAGATGTATAAAGAGATTAAGAAAGATCTATATATAAAGTTTCAAGAGAAGTCCTTTGAAGAGTTCTAGAAAAGAAAGGACTTCATATTGGTTATATTCAAGTCATTAAAGATATGTATAATGGAGTTGTTACTTGTGTTCAAACACAAGGATAATTGGCCAAATATTTTTTACTTTAGTTATGGATGTTCTTACTAAACATTTACAAGAGGATGTACCTTGGTGTATGCTTTTTGTTGATGATATTCTTCTTGTTGACAAGACTAGAGAGGGAGTTCAAGAGAAACTTAAATTAGGGAGGTCAACCTTAAAGTCTAAAAGGCTTTCGTTTGAGTAGATCTAAAACCGAATACATTGAGTGTAATTTTAATTGTAAAAGATCTAGTGGTGGAGCTATGACAATAGGCGATCAAGTCATTAATAAAAGTGAACATTTTAGATATCTCAGGTCTATTGTTCAAAGTGATGGTGAAATAGATGGGGATATTATGAGTAGATTTTTCAAGCTTGAGGATTGAAGTGGAGGAATGCATCAGGTCTATTGTGTGATACAAAAGTACCGCTTAGACTTAAGGAAAAATTTATAAGGTGGTGAGACCTGCAATGCTTTATGTCTCAGAATGTTGGCCAATAAAAGAGAAGCATTAAGTTAAGTGTTACAGAGATAAGCATTCTCAGGTAGATGAATGGCATTACAATTAAAGACAAAGTGCAAAAAGGAAATATACATGAAAATGATAGAGTAGCTCTAATAGTAGATAAGATTAGAGAGTCGCCTTCAATGATTTGGTCACATAAAATATCGACAGTCCGATGACCTAGTTAAGAGAGTAGATGTATTAGGTTCAACTTGAAAGGTAGAGATAGACATAAAAAAACTAAGTTATAAATTATAAAAAAATTATCTTATTTTATTAGAATTAAATGAGAATTAGACACTTAATAAAGCACAATGGAGAAGAAGGATTCACATAGCCGACCTCATAGCGGGATAAAGGCTTATTGTAATTGTTGTTGTACTCATTATTTTTCTTAATAAAAATTTATGTAAACCTTAACAATTTCAATTCATCCTAAATGAAGTATCTAATATTGCAACTCATTATATAACAAAGCTAAAACGGATGCCTTAATAATTAACATTATTTGTAAAAGATAATCCAAGCATACAGAAATAGATAAGGAATAACGTGAACTTTTGCATCTTTGATGCATATTCTGCATATTAATTGCTGTTATTGCGGCTGGTTAATGTTGTCAAATAATCATTGTTTTAGGGCAATTCGAAAATGAATAGCAGTAAAGAAAAGGGGGGCTAACAGTTAATAGAAAGGCAGAGATATAGATAATCAAAATAATAGATATAAGTATCAAAAAAGAAAACGGGATTTGCGTTCATTAGTTCCAGGCATTCTGAAAATATGAAGATTATTAAAATCTGACAAACTACTGTTTGAGCGTCTCATCAAAAAATAACTTCACATTTAAGATTTTGGCAAAAAGATAGGTGGCTATGATGGAAGCAAAACTATAGTGTAAACTTTCCAACTCACACAATTTCAAAAAAAAGAACTTTGCACGAGTTTCCTATAACCTTATCCATCAAAACACAGAGTCAAACAAGAACATTAGTAAAATATATGCCAACACCTATACGAATAACCAACACAAAATCTATCAACTATGTACTCAAGACGCCAAATTTAAAGCACCATGAGGTTTGAGCCAAAAACCAAAGCAGGTGCTAAATTATGTCAATATGACCCGGGATAAATATTTCCGTAAAAGGACAACAAAGAATAACTTCTAAGAAAAAGTAGACTGTGCGCTCCCATCCAATGTAACAAACATTCATCAAAATAAGAGCTCCTCAATAAGCCCCTTCTTTACAGAAAGAAAGACCCATCGGATAGCCAAGAGAAAACAAAAAAATTTAATCCTCCACAAACCAGGGCACTATGTACATGCTAAAAATGTAAAGAATCTGGAAATTGATATGGAAAGCCATTGTAAGAATAATGCTTTCAATTAATAATTTGCAAAAATGCATAAACAAGGACACAAAGACAAATGATAAATTACTTTGGCAATGATTTTGAAAAAAATTATCTAAAATGTTGCAAAAAAAAAAAAGCAAAGAACTGCTAACCTGAGTAGTTTTACCGCAGCCAGTCTCACCAGATATCAGTACGACCTGCTTGCGCACCATATATCAGCTAAAAGTGTAGTATAGACTATCATAAAAAGTGAAAAGTGATACTTTTGGTGAAGTAAAATTTACAGAGATGAACTCCAGAAAAAGTAATAGAGGTAATATTTAATTAAAAAAATGCATAATGTTGAAAGGCTGCCATACTGTTCATAGCATGCCAACATTCATGTCCATGAAGCTGCACAAATGCAGGATCTCATTATATTTCCATAAAATGGTTTTTGTAATATTCTTCAAGAGAATAACATTCTCGACACACCTCTTTGTTTTAACAACTCAGCTTTAAATACAAGTTAGATCCCCAATGTCAAAAGCCAAGATACTTCACTCTCCATCTACAGTAAGACATTTTCCCTCTCAATAGAAATAATCTTCTAAGAATTTCCTTCAGTAATTTCTTGAAGGAAAAAAACTCCATTCTTTAAAAAAGATTCTATCATAGTCACTTTCAATACAGTTAACTTTATATCAGCAATGAAAAGGTAGTCCATAACAAGTTCGATATAAATGAATTCGTGAAACAAGCCAGGAGACATGGACCTTTATTATTGTATCAGTTATATGGATTTCTCCGTCTCATAGTCACCATGAAAATAAAATAAACGTATTGAAGATATACAGCTGATAAGAAGATATTTTCTCCCTGTAAAAAATAAGAGGGCACACTACAATCAATCTTTAACCTAAATCTCAGAACAGCCAATGCTTTCATAGGCTTATATTATATATGACAAAACCTAAAGTTGACTAGGTCACCTATTCCAAATCAAAACTAAAGTTTCATGTGCACTTTCCCTACATGAATTTAGATTTTTAACTATTTCTTGTACAATAAGCCATGATTTTAGTAAACCTTTGAACAAAGTAAATAACTACATTTTTAATGCAATGGTCAAAGTACCAAGGGAGTCAAACATACGATTTACCAATAACATGACTATACTTTATAAAATGTCCATAAATCTTATACTTCAACTTATATGTCTTGTATGATGAGAAAGAGAGAACATTTTGTTATCAAGTAATCTTAACTTAAGGTCATAACTGAAGCAAGAAAGCCATCAAAGGAATACAAACATATATTGGAAATTGGGACCAGAAACTAAGAAAAAATAATCCACATACACAGAAATTTTAAAAGTGTAGAAAGAAAGAGTAAAAGGACCTGGTGAGCTTCCAAAGTTGATGTGATAGCATTCTTATAGGATGCAATCGGAAGTTTAGCTCTATCTTCTGCAGTCTGCATGTATAATCATTCAGCTACAGCCCAATGCAGAAATTTAAAACACATTATCATACACAGCATTGATACAATAATAAACCAAAGCATAGACTTCAAATATTCAAATAAATGAAATAATAAACTAACCTTTCTAAATTTTGAGTTTTCATTCATTCTTAATGCAAGCAGCTCCATTTTCTTTTTAATTTCATCCTTGCATATTGAAGGCTTTGAAAAGAAAGTATCTTGTTTCCAATGTGCACTATAAACTGCCTTGCTACAGTTCCGTAAAATATTTTCACTTAATTCTCCAGAATCAGGTGGATAACGTATAAATAGATCTTGAATAACAGCTTTTGACTTTTCTGAGAAGCACAGAGAAGAAACTGACTCTTCTTCCATGTTGTTTTTCTGCTTCTTTTTGCTTTTGTAAACTGAAAGACGGCGATCGGCGCTATTCCTGTAAATATTAAGGTTCAAAGGAGTATGTTTAACTGTGGTAAACTGAAGATGCTGAACTGCAGTTATCAATAGCACATGAAAAATCAGATGCAACTATATTAAGAGCTTGTGACATGAAGAAAAAAGTAACATTATACGTCTAGGGTAAAATCAAGAAATATAACCCTAAACCATAAATCATGAATAAGCATTCCCTTGTAAATTTGTTTTCACTCCTTCACCGTTCAATACTTCAAACTCAAGATCAATTAAATATAAAGAACAGAAGCCACTAATAGAGAGTGTTCTAAGCATTGATGATGATTTGAGTTCATTAGGCATGTAAACATTGGGCGACCAAACCACCTCAAGAGTTTCCACACTTAGCTTTACTTTTATTCAGATCCTCAAAGTATATCATATTGTACACCCTTAGTTTGTACTTTTTCCTACTCATTTAATTTACATTAATGCAAATGTAATATTTCAAAAAAAAACAAAAATTCATGACTTTTGAAAAATAAGCTCAATTTAAGTAATTTGGAAGGTGATTACCTGCATACCTAAAAATTCTACATTCATACAATATGTGAAGCATCTTGTGTCTGCACTATTGATCCTATGACATTGAAACACAAATGCAGCCCAATATAATAGAATGGGTATCTACTGTAGCCCATATGTATCAAATTAAAAAAAGGAAAATGCATAAGCAAGTCCGACACAAGCAGAACACTCTCAATTACCCTCTTCCAACAGATCATGTTAGAAGCCAATCCAGGATCCAATGACTATGCATAACCCTTACCTTAACTTTGATCTAAGGTTTATTATGACAACACGTGTTATGCACCACCAAGTTCTCCTAGTACCCTTCATCAATTTCCTAATAAGCCGTCATTTTGAAGATTCCATTATTTTCAACATCATAGACCATCCCCTACCTCCACCTCCTTCAAGAGTTGGTCTGACATATCTCTCAATCTTTCTCAATCTCCTATTCTCCCTCTCTTTGCATCTCATTCTCATGTTGATCACTGCACTGTTGCAGTAAAGAATCCTCCCTCGTTCCTAATCACTTGCCCAATTTATATTCCGCTGCGATACAGACAAATACATCATAGCCGTGCACACTTCTTCCTTCATCCTTAGCAAAACCTTGGTTATGATACCAATTTTTGGATGCCTCATATAGCCAAACTCAGTGGCACTCGTGTGCCATTTTATATATCATGAACCTTTTCAGTTATACATCAACCGAAAAGTGGTTTGGTTCACATCAATGGCAAACAGGAGCAGTCCACTTATATCCCAATGTTGGTAACATCAATTATTTTATTTAACTAATATTATTATTTTTAAAATGAGCACATAAATAAAATGATCCATAAACTTCTTAGACATATCCGTTTTAATACCAAACATTCTCAAGTGTTAAATTTAGTCCATCAACTCTCCAAATCTTAACTAATTTTCTCCTACCATCCACTTCATCATTTCTGCAGACAGAAATTAGTGGAGGAAAGCATTCCATGAGAGCATTTTAGACTCTTTATGATCAATTTCATTAGCTTGAGCTAGCAATTAGTGAAATTACCCCTATATAGTAAAAAAAAATACCCTCATGAAAAGCTTTAGTTTAAGAGCACCAATTTTGTCTAAAGTGGTAAAGTTGATGGTAGGACAATTAATTCAAATTTGTTGAGTGGCTGGATTGACACTAGAAAATTGTGGGATTATAACAGACGCATATAAAAGGTCTATGGATTAATTTGATCATTTATTCTTTTTAAAATGTATTTACCAAATCAAGCTATTACAAGAAACGTATTTACGTGGCAATAAGATCATCAATGCACTTGACAGAACACATTAAAATTTTACTTCTACTAATTGGATTCCAAAATGTTAATTTCACAAATTGGTTCATGAAGCCTAAACATCAATCAAATGTTAATTAAACTACAAAATGTCATTAGCCTCTCTTATTTTTGTTTTCCTAAACTCGCAAACCAAATTAGCTAAAATCAGCAGGATGCTTACATATGATACAGTTTCACAACATGACATGCTATGCTAGTAAAACATCGAAAGCTTCAATAAATAAAGCACTTATCATCCAATGTTTTAGTTAATTCTACTATCATAAAGATGAACAAGCTGCTCGACATGTGGATTTGTCCATGATCAAGGAACCATAAAATATGTGCAGGAGCAGCACAAGGGTATCCTCTCCAAACTCTATGAAATTTAAATAGTTAGATGTTAAGCTTTCCAAAAAGTAAAGCAAGTGAAAAGCATTACCTAATAAAGCCTAAATTTTCTTTTGAATACATAATATATTATATGAAAACAATATATAAGTTCAACCATGTATTAAAATTTAATGTAAAAACTTATCCAATTGTAATAAACAACTGGGTCACATAATTATAAGGGCAAAATTGTGAAATCATGCATGAAACTAGTTTGGTGAAACAAAAGTACAAAAACAATGATCATTCTCCTTTTAAAAGAAAAAACTAGCTAAATACATGCAAAAACAAGGGAACATATTTTAAAGTGCAAACTTCAACAAATAAATTGTCAAAGGATATTCTTGAGTTTTTCCTTGTTGCCTTCTAAGATGATAACTGAGAGTTGGAAGTACTTATCTAGTAGATTTGGAGAAAGAGTAGAGTAAGGGAGAGGGCCGGGGAAAGGAACGGGTTAAGGTAGAGGAAAGATTTACGCAAAGAAGCAACCATCTTAGTTTTCGGCTATCAAGTAATCATATGACCTTGTACAATAATAAGTATTCATAACATGATATCCAAATATAAGATAAAAATTTAGGCCCTATTTGGGATCAATTTTGTTTAAATTTTATGTTTTTTATTGTATATTATTTTTGAAAATATATTTATTTAATGTATTTTTTTAAGTATTTTTATTTTATTTTTTTAAAAACACTCAAAAAACTATTGAATATTTTGAGTGTTTTTAAAAATACCTATCACTATCAAATATATTTAATTTCAAATCGAAGCATTAAAAAATAAAATAAAAAATAAAAGTGATCACAAACAGCCCTTAATTGATATAAACCATATTGCTTTCTAATGGATCGAGTCATAGTCACAACATATATGCAACTGCTTCAATTTCCTTGGCCACAAAGAACTCTTCCCTAAAGAGTAAAGGATAAGCATTTTGGCCCGAGAAAGAGAAACCAGCCCATGCATAGCACATAATAAAACAACTCATACAGACATAAATGGATGTAGAGATTTTGGTGCAAGGTGTCTCCATGCAACATGTAGTTGAAACTCTGTAGATACCTTGATGAGTGGGGGACAAGATAGAGGAGGCAGAGAAATGAAGTCAATAAAGTCAACATATGGCAATAGCATTGGTAGCAGCAGTGTGAATCAAGCCATGCACCATTGGTACCATCAACATGTGGGATAGGAAGACCATGGTGGTGGTGAAACCATGAACTTTTATACTTCCCATAATGATCTTCCCAAAGGAGAAGTGGAGCATTCTCTTAAACTTGGTTCATCTTCCCCAAGGATTCAATGTTTGCACAATATCAAAATGTTGTATCATGGAAGATACTCTTTAGATATTTTTCACTCCCTCCTTCAAGGAGGAGAAGATAGAGAGAGAGAGAGAGAGAGAGAGAGAGAGAGAGAGAATCAATCATTTAATAGGTAGCAGAGAGGGAGGAGGAAGGGAGTAAAACAAGAGAAAGGGGATTGATTGAAAGGAGAGAAAGGGAAGTGTAGGTTAGAATCTTAATGGTTTTCATTCATGAAGCAATCAATTACCTACTTAAGGGGCTTACAAAAGCTCTTTGGCTAAAGCTCAAAACATTCATCTGAAAAAATAATGATCATAATATTCAAAAACATGAAAATAAAACTTTAAACAAACTTAAAATAAACATAAGTTATTTTGATTGCAATGCTTTGAATCATATATGCACCCAACTCTCAACCATCATGATAATATCCATATTAGGCAAATGGTCTCATAGTTTTATCCCCTTGTTGTAACTTCTTTGGGGATCACACATAACAAAGTTCTCTTGTATGAGCACAGTTATAGAGTTTCTAACAAAATTTAAAGAATTACATCAAAAGGCGTCACGAAGTTTAAAAGTTCAACTTTATCTTAAGAGATTTTATAATCTCCCTCAACTAATATTCTCGGTTATATCTTTATCCTAGAACCATTCACCAAGCAAATAAGATTCTAAATATAACCCATATAAATTCAAGAATTGGCTCCCACCATATAGCACTTAGTCCAAACTAAGATTCAAGAAGTGGCTTCCATAATGTAGCAATTTATCATTTATGACGCTTAGTTCCCATATTCCAGATGGTATAATGCTCTAATGTCATTTGTAATAACTCAAACTCTCATTCATCAAAATATTATTCATTTTGGCCTCATGACTCCAAAATTTTTATCCATTAGTGTAATTGTCTAGGGAGGTCACTTATCCAAGGAGTGTTTCCTCACAAGCACACTTAACTTTAGAGTTTTTAATAAAATTCTATTTATTACACTAAAAGATATCTCGAAGTTTAAAAGTTCAGCTTTATTCTAGTTAAGAGATTTTACACCAGCATCACATGATATTCCAAACAAAGTATGGCACATGCACAAGTAACACCTCAAACTAAAACATATCCTCCAAACAATTAGAAAGAAGAAAAAGATTAAAGAGAAATATGAAAATTTATAGAAGCATGAAATTTACAACCAAATAAATGCTCAAAAAAAACAAGTTACAAAACATATATGATCACATGACCTTCATTCATGTTTGGATCAATAAAATGAGATAAGAGTATGGGATATAGATACAATCAAAAAAATATTTTTTCAAAAACTTTAATAAAATAATAACAAAAACAGTAAAACTATGAGAAAGAATAAGCAAAACTCAAAAATGTAAATAACAAAAAGAAATTTTTCATTTTTGATTTTAAAACTTCTCATATGAGATAGATTTAAAAAAAAAAAATCTATGATGAGTTTCCAATATGCTACATGTAACATGGTATTCATGAAGCCTCCCTTTTTCATTACAAACTTTAACTCTAAAAATTAATGCCTTAAAACTATATCCCAACTCCATTATATTAATTTAAAAAAATTATCAATTTCAATGTCAATAAAATTACATATGTACAATACGCTGTTATCCCAAACCCCTTATCATTTGAAAACCTCCTTCCATTATTCTAACTTTTTACTTCAAAAAGAGGAGTCCTGTATCAAAACTACATAATTTGCTAATAGAATACACAAAGGTCACCCTTACAAATCCTTTGTAACCAATACAAATGATAATGATTAAATATTGATCTTTAATGTGATTCTCAATAGACAATAAATTATTTGATCACCCCACAGTTACATCTAATGCCAATCAACAATGCATCATGCATATCTTCTAACAACATTAACATTCCTTTGACAAATAACTTTTCTCCTTCACTCATCAAATCAATTCCCATGATACTATATCACACCTCCAATTTTTCATAAAAAAATGAATGTTATACGAAGATCCTTTAATAGCCTTTAGTATTTTATTCAATAATTTTCTCACCACAAATATAAACTCAATATGTTATTAAAGATAAAATAATTCAACTATACTAAAAAATTATTTGGTCACCTCACAACTACCACTAATGTTAATTAACATAATATCACACATATTTTAAATAATTTCAACATAGCTATAACAAATAAATTTTCTCCTTGGCCTACCAAATTGACGCGAGTGCTGCAATTGGATAGCCTACATACAAGAATTTCATCCCTATATTCATTGAACCAATTCACTCAACCAAGGGCTGGTTTAGGCTATGTTAATTCCTAGTTCAATTAGTGTTATTTAGGGTTTATTTGCTAATATAAATAGAATGTTGTAAGTGTTAGGGTTTTAATTTTTGTTGTTTTGAAGACTAGAGAAACTTTTCTATGTTTTTCTCTCTTTGAAGAGATTGTTTTTTTTATTTTAGATTAAGTGGTGTGTCTGTATCTCAATCAAATCAAAGCATCTTGTTCTATCTTCCTCAAATCAAGAGAGAAAACAACCCATTACACTAGGAGGTATCACTAGATGCCCCATGATTTAGTATTGAATATCAGAGGAGAGGCAATGACTCTGAAGTGAAGATTGACTTGCCAGATTTTGACGGTCTTACGGATCTGGATGAGTTCATTTAGTAGATACAAACCATAGAGCGAATCTTTGAATACAAAGATGTACCAGAAGATAGGAAGGTCAAATTAGTTGTCATCAAGCTTAAGATGAATACTTCATTATAGTGAGAGAATTTGAAGCGCATTCAATAGCGTGACTGTAGAAGTAAGATCACTACATTGTATAAAATGAAGAAAGAGATGCAACGCAAGTATCTACCTGCACACTACAAACAAGATGTTTTCTTGAGGCTCGATAATCTACAACAAAGGCAACGAACTATTGAAGAGTATACAGTTGAGTTTGAGCAGTTTATGTGAAAATGTGACTTGGTGGAGCCAAAGGAGAACACAGTAGCCAAATACTTAGGAGGATTGAAGTTTGATATCAACAATTTGATGCAATTATAGTCATATTGACCTTGATATATGTGCAAACGTTAGCTCTAAAGGTGAAAAGATGGCACAAGAGCGTCAGGAGCACTCCACTCTTTAGACATAACTCAGCCCTAGATCTAGCAACAAGAATATATCTATTGAAGGTGCAAAACCTATTCTGAATAAGGATAAGTCATCTCAAGATGTGAAGAAAGGTGAGAAGTCCAGTACACCTAACATCTTCCCAACTAGGAAGTCCTTCAAGTCTTATGGTTATGGACACATTGCATATATTGCCCAAATATAAGAGTGATCTCCTTTATAAAGAAGTAGCAGTTGAGGTAAATGAAGAGGAGTCGGTCGAGGGTGTACCTGCTGATAAGTATCAACTTATCGCTAAAGATGGGGAGAAGCTTGTGGTTTGAAGGGTACTCCAATCTAAACCTAAGAGGGAACAGCAGTGGTTGAGGCATAACATATTCCATACCCGATGCAGTGTGAAGAGAAAGCAGCCTTATCATTGATGGAGACAGTTGCAAGAACATAGTGTCTACGCAAACAGTGGACAAGTTAAGCCTCCCTACTTAGAAACACACCCGACCATATTCCTTTACTTGGCTAAGGAAGGGGAATGAGATTTTTGTTGACAAGAGGCGCTTAATGGAATTTTCTATTGAGGATAAGCTCGAGTAAGTTTGGTGTGATATAGTGCTTATGGATGCTTGCCACATTCTCCTAAGTAGGTCGTGGCAATATGATAGGACTATTCATGATGGCTATAAGAACACATTCATTCACCAAGGATGAAAAGCGCATTGTACTGCGGGACATTCAACATGTTATAGGCCTTATCCCAGAATCAATGCTCCCCAACCAACCTACTTAACATATGCGACCAGTTGAGTATGGAAGTTACAAAATTAGGTGGAAGATTTGAGTTTTAGAGGATTGGTACAAGAAAGTACTAGTCGTTGTGCTATTTTGGCTCTTATTGCACCAAAGAAGAATAGTTCTTAGCGATGTGCATTGATAGTAGGGAGGTGAACAAAATCACAATTAAGTCCAAGTTTTCAATTCCATGCTAGGATGACTTATTAGATCAAATCAGGATGAGACCTAAGATAAATGGGAGACAACTTTCAAGACATAAGATAGACTATATAAGTAGATGATCATGCCTTTTGACTTGTCTAATACTTCGAGCACTTTCATGCGGCTGATGAAGCATATTTTCCGACCATTCATCAGAAATGATGTAGTTGTCTACTTTGATGATATATTAGTGTACAGCCATTCCATTGATGATCACCTACGGCATTTACATCAGGTTTTTGGAGTTTTTAGGGCAAAAAAACTAAATACCCGCCCAAAGAAGTGCCACTTTTTTCACTACAAATATACTTTTTGGGGTACATAATTTCAGTTGCTAGCATTGAAATGAATTCCTCAAAAGCGGAGGCCATGGTGAGCTGACTTAGGCCACAATCATTCACTTAGGTACGCCAATTTCTTAGATTGACTTCTTTTTACAAAAGATTCATTAGAAGCTTTAATTCTATAGCTACAACTCTAACAGAGCTATTGAAGAAGAAAAGTTTTCATAGTTCGATGAAACATGAGTCAACTTTGAGACACTGAAGCAACAGGATACTCAAATATCTGTTCTAGCTTTGTCTTATTTCAACCAAGTGTTTGAAGTGGAGTGTGATGCCTCTAACGTGTGGGTTGGAGCTATACTAACCCATAGTGGACATCTTATTGATACTTCAACAAAAGCTGAACGATTCTAAGCGGAAGTACTTTACATATGACAAAGAATTTTATGATGTAGTGAGAGCCCTCAGACATTGGAGCCACTATCTGCTAGCTAGTGAATTCACTCTTTACACCAAACATAAGAATTTGAAATTCTAGAATAGCCAAAACAAATTGAAGGGCAGACATGCATATTGGGTGAAATTCATATCATCCTTTCACTTTCTGCTTAAGCATAAATCAGAAAATCAGAACAAGGTAGCAGATGCTTTGAGTAGGTGACATCTACTAATCACTACTATGCAGTCTAAGGTCATGAATTTTGCAATATTGAACAATGCATATGTTGATGAAGAGGATATTCAGGAGATTTAGATGCGTTGCCAAGATAGACCATATGAGTAATTCCACATATAAGATGATTGCCCGTTCTCTCAAAATAGATTGTGCATCACAAAGAACTCACTCAGAGAGGTCATCTACAGGAATGTCAAAATAGGGGAATGGCAGAACACATTGGCAAAGATAAAACTCTTTCTTTGGTAAAGGAGAGCTTTTGTTGTCCAGGATAGTTTGAGATGTAGAGAGACATGTTCGATAGTGTAAAGTATTCCACCAAGTTAAGACCCAAAGTCAAAATCCGGGTCTCTATACTCTACTTCCTATTCTCAAGTCACCGTGGATGGACATGAGCATGGATCCTGTCGTTGGTTTTCCTCGAACACAACAGGACAAAGATTCTGTTATGATGGTCGTAGACAGTTTCTCCAAAATAGCACATTTTGTATCATGTCATAAGATGATAAATGTGTCACATGTGGCAAATCTATATTTCAAACAGAGTCCTTCATGGTGTGTCAAGGACTTCACTTCAGACAGGAATGTAAAATTCCTTAGTTACTTTTGGAGGACTTTATAGGGCAAGCTAAATACAAAGCTCCAATTCAATTCAATGACACATCTTAGACTGATGGACAAATAGAGGTGGTGAATCACAATTTAGAGAATCTTCTCAGGTGTTTTGTGGGGAAAATATATGGCAGTGGGATTTGATTCTTCCCCAGATTGAGTTTACTGATAACAGGTTCACCAACCAATCTACAGGTTGCAGTCCTTTTGAGATAGTTTATAGAGGAAATCCCGTCACTCCATTGGAGTTGGTTCCTATACTTGCAACCATTGAATCTAGTGTCGATGCGGAGATCAAAGTGAAGTAAATTCAGTTTTTGCATGAACATGTCAAAGGAGAAATTGCTAAGCAAAATGCTAAGTACCAAAAGCAAGCAAACAAGTCTCAAAAGTCCCAGGTCTTTAAAGAAGGTGACTTGGTGTGGATCAGGTTAAAGAAAGAGAGATTTCTTGTAGGTGCATTTAGGAAGCTTAGACCACGAGCTTAGAATTATCAAACGGATCAATGACAATGCTTACAAATTGGATTTGACTGATGGTTACAACATCTCAATCACCTTCAATGCAGCATACTTATCACCCTATTTTGAACATTGAGATGCTCCAATAGATGAAGGTGACACCTCCACAACCTGAGAAGAATGACGCGGGTGCTGCAGCGAGATAGCTTGCCTACAGGAATCTCATCCCTATATTCCTTGAAGCGGTTCACCTAAACAAGGGGCCGGTTCAGGCTATGTTAATTACTGGTTCAATTAATTTTAAGTAGTATTTGTTTGCTGATATAAATAGGATGTTATATGTATTAGGATTTCAGTTTTTGCTGTTTTGAAGATTAGAGAGACTTTTCCCTATTTTTCTCTCCTAGGAGAGATTGATTTTGATTTTAGATTGAGTAATGTGTCTGTATCTCAATCGAATCAACTCATCTTTATTCTATTTTCATTTATGTTTTCAAAATCTATCTTCTCTTGTTATGAACCGTTGACTTAAAATTATTTATTTCAAGTTGCTGTCCTGTTCTTCCAAACCCAGCCAGCCATCGGTTTGGTTGTTTCCCACCTTCCCCACTGCAGGAAAACAAGTGATGTTGCTGTCCAGCATCCTGAAACATCACAACTGCTGTTGGTCGTCCTTCCTGGTACTTGAATAAGGATTCCTGGGTACTAATCTGGAGATTTCAGCCACTGTTTCAAGCTGAACAGTGCAGTTTTTCCCTTACATTCAGCAAAACAGCAAACAAAACCACCTATCCTGACCTATTCAGGTTTTATTTCATCCTCAACCTCATTTCTTATATTCTTACATCATCTCGGCTTAAATCAATTGTCATGGAACCAAAACATATGAATTTTAAATTGTTCATGACAATAAATATCATATTAAATTCCCTTTTTTTTTTTTTGCCATAAAAAATGAACCATTCAACTCTAACATGATTTTTCAACGCTATATGCCATTAAACCTCTAATAACTTTACCACATAACTCATATATTTTATTCCTTTATAATTACCATAATGTTAAATATCTTCATTATTTTAAAAAAAGTGTAAAACGATCTCCAATCAATTAGTTGGTTCTTTAAAATTTCATTTAAAAGATTTACTCAAGACCATTCTCATATCTTCATAAGTCTTCAAATCTAAATAGACATCTCATCTAGTCCTAAAGCTTTGTGATCATCACATCAGAGTAGGTTCAATTTTAATTTTTCCTGATAAATTTGCATTATACTCCATAATTATGATTATTTGACTTTCCTATATAAGCTTTCATCTTTACAAATCATTCAATTAGAAACTAGAATTTTATATTTTGATAATATCATCATCTGAAACAAAGATCTTCTTAAACTCACCATTACCTTTGTCAAAAACCTAAAATCATCATCACATTGCCTTAGCTATTTAATAACTTTTTAAACATGTTTGGTACCTATCATATTAAACAAACCATCAAAATATTTAAGTTTGATTTTTTTAACTACCCTCCATACAAAACTAATTGTTTCCTTATCATAGTCATGTCTCAATTTTTTTAAAAAAGCACATTTCTACAAAACCAATTTTTCTTGTCCAAGTCCCATATATGAAAGGCTAAGAATTAATGTTAGGTTGAGGACTATGTTACATTGACGAATTATCCTAAAATATATGCCAAAATTTCACCAAATGAATCCAAATCAGTATTTGGAAATTTGAATGGCTTTACACAGAGACACACACCCAGAGACTGATGTTCTAATTTGCCTTCTATATATTCAGTAGAGAGTCTACCATATCTCTATCTCCTCATTGAAAACTCGGTAAATAAATCTAAATTACAGTTGTAAAGAACTCTCACCTTTCGTTGACTTACTCCTTTGTATTGATTATACATATAATATACTAACTATTCTCTTTGCCCTCTGTGAAATAAATAAACTATCCTGCCGGCAGTGAAAACCAAGAACACTTCTGTTAGGTTACTAGAAATCTCAACAATTCAACTCTTCCGTATTTACCCAAAGATAGTTCAAGCCAGGAGATACACTGCTTTGGGGTGCGTTTCCAACTATCACAACTAGATATACAATATATACATGATGCACGCAGCAGCATGCAAACAAAATGCCACATCCTAAACAAAGGTAGCACCATACTCTCTACAATTCAAGCTAGACGCACGTCATTAAAGAATGCTTTAAGATTAAGAAAAACAAATAAAATAAAGGCCAGAGTGTTATATACACACCCAGAGCTTCTCGATATCATCCCCATTTTTCTGCACATAGCGTGAATTGCTGCCCGTTCTTGTTTTGATAAATCAGGTTCAAATGTGTATACTGAAGATTAAAAAAGACAACAATAAGTATTATTTCAAAATAACAATATTTAGTTTTTTAATTTCTCAGCCTATACATGAATATTCAATTTTAACATCATTCAATGAAGTTCTAAGCGCGGACATTGAAATTAGTATCAATAAGAAAAAGGTTGCTGACAAGGTTATATACTTGTTAAACAAAACAAGGCTGCTAAACTAGTGATGGTAACTCATCTTCAGCAACACAATCATCATTATGTTACCACATCAATTGAAAAGGCTTTAAGAATCCGCATGAAGCTAGTACTAATGGAATGGTAAATCTGGCTGACACAAATGCTAATTGCTTGACAAGTTCGTGATTTTTTTAAACCCTTTCGGTTTGTAAACCTCTCAGACAAAATTGAATAAAATGCATGATGCGTAAGAAGAAGAAAAAATATCATGTTTGTCTGGCACATAGTAACGTCTACAAACATTTCAAGAAATTAATAAGAATCTTCTGGCCTACTAGGGATAAATAAATGCAGAAGTTTTGCAAACAAGTGCTGGTTTAAGCTATGTACATCCAACTCTGATGGATTACAGCTTGGCAACACGATGACTTCACTCCCCAAATGAGCTGACAAGTCACAAAAGGAGTAGCAATTCATGTGCTTGCAAAACAATGATTTTGGTCAATAAACAATAAAAACAAATAATACATAAGCCCTTAAGCGGTGAAAAGGATAAACATCACCATGCAATTACGAAGTAAATAAGAAAGTAACACCAAAAGAACAGATGAACCTAACAATGTCGTAAGTACAAATATGCCAAAAAAACATTTTTTTTTTCAAAATAAACCCATTTGCAGCAAAATCCTATTTTCCTTTCAAACTTTTATCACAAGACTACAAACCTTCACAACCCTGGCCATAGAGTTTTTCGCATCAGCAACCTATGTCGTGGTTGTCGTGTCACAATGTTAAGTATTAACATCATCAATGACAACTACCACTATCGTCAATGGGTTGGCAACACAGCTGGACACTTCTAAAAAAGAATAGAGAATTTTGCTACTGCCAGATCATGCCACTCTCCCTCTCAATCCCACCCTTTATTTAAGCCTTGCACTTGTTATGACAAGGCCATTAAATCCACCTCAATGGTATCAAGCAACCAGCAATGGTGGCCTCGTCACTGGTCGTGGTCTGTAGATCCCACATCCATAACGAAGGTGATATTTTTATAAATAATTTTGAGACTATGCCTCTAAATTCATCCTATAGGTATATAACGGCATTAATAAAAAATAAATAGCTATATGACTTAGTTTATTCCAGATTGATTCATAAATCTTAGGCTCCATTTGGTATAGTTTTATGTTGCCAGCTTTTCTGCTTTTTTTAACAACAACAGTAGTTTTAAGACATTTAGTGAAATAGATGTGAGGAAAAGCGGATTGTATAAAAGTTTACATATAGCTTTTTTGAAATGATACTAAAAGTAGCTTCCCAGAAAAGCACCTTGATGGACTTTAACTTTTTTATATATTAATTATTTATCGATATATTTAATTAAATGATATTTAGTATTTTCCCAAGAAAGGCGTATATGAATTTTAACTTTTCCATATACTAATTAATTAATTAAGAATTTAAATGTAGAGTAATTAAGATCAAGATATTATATTATAATTATATAAAATCCACAATGTATCCATTGAGGTCAATCTATCAGCTCATTTCGGTGTCACAATAGTTTTTAACCAAACAACCAAAACTCTTACAGTACTTTTCACAATAATATTGTCGAGTAAATACATGCTTTACTGAAAAGTACAACACATAGATGTTAAAGCCGATGATGGCCCTATATTCTTCTCTTCTTATAGCCAACCACCCTAGCAAATCACCTTATTCATGATATAAGACAAGAAAATGTCCAATTTAAAAACTGAACCCAAACCAATGAAGATAGTTTTTATCTTAAGTTTAACCTTTAAATAAATAATTATACATTTTTCAGAACATAGAAGTCCCATTATCTTAGATATGTAAATGATATCTTATAATCTCTAACGAATATGCTGCCCTGTTACAATAAAGGAGAGAATCCCGCACATATGTCGCACTCGCCTTGCCCCCATAGAATATCATTTTAGAGCCTGGCGTCCAGTTTTGCTTTAAAAAAATGCAAAAATTAACAAAAACCTATCCAACTTGACATCCTCTCACTCGCTCACTTTTGTTCATTCCCCTCTCTTTATCCCTCTAATTCACTCATGTCTCACCACCCCACCCTCTCAATCCACTTTCTTTCCTCTCCCAATCGTGCATCCATCCTCCCGCCACATGTCCCTCCCAATCGCACTTATTCACAAATAACCACCTACAAGCGCACTCACATGTGTCTCACCTCGCACATATGTGCACTTGCCACCTCACCGCAAGCTCATTAGAGATTCCTCTTCCCACCACCCTCTTCTCTCTTTTCCAAGGTTTAAAATTGCGCGATCAGGTATTAAAGTATTTTTCGTCCATGATGTATGCATAAAACCTCAAGGCATTTTAAGATGTAAGCCTCAAAATTAACAAATTAAATAAAATAAAAAGTATTGTAACAAATTAACATCATATTATAGTAAGATATAATAAATTCAAAGTATCATATAACATAAATAATTTAACATCAAATCATCAAGTAACAAGTGCTATACAAACATCAAAATAACATATGGCATCAAAGTAAGAATGAATAATATAATAATTCAAAATAAATATAATTTAATAAGTTTCTCTCCCACACTATCCAACATCAAAGTAGAAAGATCACAAATAATGGAGGAGGCGGCGGTGACCAACGCCATGCATGAGTGGAGAGGGTGAGAGAGGAGAGACACTCATGCAATGTATTTCCTGATATTGATTGAATGTGTGTTAAGGCATAAGTGTTGAGTAAATAAATGTTATATTTGATTTTAACTAAAAACACTATATCTAAAAGCACACACCTCAACAAAATTGAGGCAAGGCACAGCTCCCATTATGCGAAGCGTACGTTTCACATAACCCCAATAAGGTGTAAGACTCATTACATTTATTTCAAAAAACACAAGGCAAATTTTGAGAATGTTTTTTATTTTGCAATTTTAAACAATGTAATCTCTTTCTCTCTACATCACTTTCCCTCTTCGTCTTTCTCTAACTCGCCTCCCTCTCTCACTCTATCTCTCTTTTCAGCTTTCTCTTTCTCTCTCCTACTTTCTCTTTCTCTCCCATTATTTCCCTCTCTCTTTATCTCTCATTCTCTCTAACAAAAAAATAAAAAGAAGACCAAACACAGAGGAAGAGGAAAACAAAAAAAGAAGAAAAAATTTTTGCATTATTCAACTCGCCGACTCATTGCACACCCCCGTTGCCTTGTCGTCATTGACATGCCTCGCACCCAAGCATAATGCAAAAATAGGTTTCTTGCTCTATGTTCAAGTACCCATGCATGTTATTCTGATGGAACAAAAAATCCTATTGCTTGTTTCATGCAGGTGACTCATACACATTTTTTTTAACGTAGAAAGAAGACTTATACACATCTTTCTTGACGTGGTGAGAGTTGAAAACTCATACCACCTAAATAAATACTCATATGTGTCTTTCTTAATGCAATGAGAGAATATTTTGCTGCAAATCTTTATGCAAGTACGAAAACCCATATGTGTCTTTCTTAGACACACGTAAGCGAATAGAATGTGAGTGTTAATGAACTAAAAAAAAAATCACACATTTGAATGATTGCCGCATCAGACTCTGTCACTCTCACCTTATAGACAATTGTGTTTTCACATGAATAATTGTCAAACAAAACAACATAATCTACTACACGGTATGGGATGAGCAAGTACTTTACACTAATTCATTGTAATGCACAAAAAATTTTGCAACTCCAATGCAACTTTTGAGAGCTTGAGAACCATGCAATGACTTGCTTGTGGAACTCACTCGATGAAGTGATGCTACGTAGACAGATTTGAGAATTAGTGAAGAGTGCAGTGGTCAAAAGTAAATAGCATTTAGTGGACACAAAATCAACTAAGTTAACAATTTCATTCTAAGAGTTGAATTATACAACCTTTAATTTTGGAGAGAGAGAGGGATAGAGACTCTTCCAAAATCTAAGCAACAAATGCAAAGAAAAAGGCACAATCATCATGCAATACTTTGATAATTTTTTTTTTCTAAGTGAGAAAAACCTCTTCATAAGCCTTAATTTGGACCGTAATTCTTTACGACCAAGTAATGCCACATTCTCAAGAAAAGGAGAAGCTGACCGTATCAAAGCAAGCAACAATTGTGATAGTATTAACTTGATTGTCCACGAACAAATATTCAAAGTTATCTAACATGGCATTAAGCTTAGTCAATTGAGATTAAGTAGCAAAAGTGTCTCAAAAAGATTTGTCAGTGGGTTGAGTTATACCAGGTAAGAGTATATCTTGACACATCTTGATCTCAAATTCTGATTTCCACAACCACCATAGTATAAATGAAATTGCTAAAATGAGAATGCCCAAGATCAACTTTCTTGAGTTAGACAAAGAAAAAAATACTTTACAAAGTATAGATAAAAGAAAGAAGGATTGAGTTGGAAGATATTATTTTGTCACATAAACCTTATGTTAAATAAGAGAAAGAAACACAAATATGGAAGATGGTCTCTCTAGGTTTCCCCAAGATCCTCTCACTTGCATTGAAATAGGAATTTATATGTCGTTTTAGGTGTATTATGTATATAGATGAGGGAATGAATCTCAAATGTTTTTGATATACAATTTTGTTACAATAGGTTCGACATAATCATGTGAGTACAAGTATTAACCTCAAATTTGATAGCTTATAACCACATGGAACGTGCCGGATGTATCTTAATCAAGTAAGTAGGTGCCCCTTGATGATTGGAAAGTGCATAATTGTTTGGGATGTAACACTAAGCTAGTTGTTATATTGCTTTTGGTTGGCTCAAGGTGGTTCATTTTTGGAGACATATTGAACTATCCAAGATGAACAAAATGACAAAGGCTTGATGTATGTGGTATCAACTCTAGCATGATGTATTCTCTTATATGGTTGTTCTAAATTAGTTGATCATTGTAGAGCATGCAATTATGTCATCAAGTAGTATAGGTTACTCTTGAATCAAGCAACTCATGATAAGTGCAACCCATTGGGTCCCAAATAATTAATTATGCATCAAATGCCCATTCAATTAAACCAAGTTGAGCCTATCAGACGATTTTATCTCTTTGTAAACATGCGTAGAATCATTATTCAATCTTGATGGGTGGATCAACCAACTTCCAATAAACTACACAATCTCATTTCATATTATGCATTGAGGAATGTTGCCTCCCAATATGATGAGAACCAAAATGGGACGTAATGGGAGCCAAGCCGACCAAGGATTTGGTCAATTCAATTGGAAAAAAAAAGCTCAAATGAATTTTTTGCTTCTACCCTTCAACCAATTAGCTTCTTAAGAAGTCAGAGATAGAGTATAAACATCATGCCAAAATCTTCATTCGCTTCGTACCTATCCAAACACAAATAAAAAATTTCCAGAATTTTTTCACATAAATAAAAGACAATCAAAAAGCTTCTTCAAAAGTGAATGTTTCCACTCGAACTTCAAGATATTGAAATTGTGCAACATCCATCATTAATAACAGCCAAAATAACCACAAATGATAGACATAAATTGAATGTGCTACACTTTCTATTTACATCCATATGCTGGCAAGAATTCGCCCCTCATTTATAGTATTGTTTGGCAGCTCACTAAATGACAAGAAGTGGAAACCCTCAAATCTAGAAATGGAAGCCACAAGAGTCAATTCTATCATATTTATAAAATCCAGCCCACATTGGACAAAGTTGTTCCAAATCGGTCAAAAAATCCTCCTGTTTCAATTCATCGATTGAAGATCCCATCCACTCTCACGGTCAAAAAAATAGCCAAAGAAATTCCAACATGAGTACTTTTTTATCACGGGTTCCCACTCATCTTAAACGAATTAGCAAATATGCTGAAAGACTTAAAGTACACAAGCAAGATATCCAACTGCAATACCAAGCTATCAACCACTCCCGCACGAGTTACTTCATTACTCCCATTTTTAGGTCCATTTCTAATTGAAAACTATTTGACGCACCAAAAAATCCTAATCACTTCCTGTACTTCCAAAGATCAAAATAATGATTCCAAGGTGCACAAGCCACTACAAATAGCTAATCGCCTCCATACTGAAGCTTAAACAAAAACAGGTTTGGAAAAATAAACGCATTGGAGGGATTGGGAACAATTGTCGGCTCAAATAACCCAAAGAGCAATTTCTCACATGGAAAAAAATTGAAACCAAATCATAGAAATGATTAACGACCGCAAAATGAGCAAGGAAGCGGGTTTGCTAAGTCATAATAAAGTGTTGGATGAATTGAGAACCTTCGCCATCGGATTCGCGGAAATCTTCGAGAATTTTCCCAACTCGAACTCGCGAGGATTCTTTAAGAAAGGCCTGATTCTCCTTGCCTCTCCCTTTCTTGAACCTTTTACCTGCCATCTCTTCTCCTCTCTTCTTCCTGTTGACAGTGTCCGAGTGAGAGAGTGCTACAATAACTATCTCCTGATCTGTCTCTCCCCCTCTGTCATCTCCGAGCAATTCTTTGGCACGGTTGTGACTCTCTGTCCCTCGAGAGGTTTTCTGTTGAAAGAAAAGGTAAACCTAGAATAACGGCATGCACCATACCCTCAAGAACCGAGTGCGGTGGCGTTGGTGGGTCGACCTAGTTATTGAGTAGGTCCTGCCAGATCTGATGAAATCCGGTGAAATATTAAAAATTAGAAAAATATTCTACTTGAATGCGGAGTATATTCAGAAGTAAATTGAGTGGGATGAATTTAAAACTTATTATATTTATTTTAAAATTAATACAATATAAATTTTCTATAAATATATAATATTAATCTTAAAAAAAATCTAATCATTAAAAGCCCATCCAGATAAAATTTCTATGAAGATAACATGATATGTATATATATATATATATATATATATATATATATATATATATATATATATATATATATATATATATATATATATATATATATATATATATTGCTTATTCAAAATCATTTTGTATCAAATTAATGATAATTTTATTAGAGTAATTTTTTAAAAGTAAGTATCATAAAAATAATAATATTTTAATCTTTACATATATATAACATCCTAATCTTTAATATCACATCAAAAATATCATCATCATTAACTTTAAAAAAAGTGAAATGCAACTTTTTTAAGTATAGAAAAGTGTTAGATAAGTAAATATCTAACTTTAAGTGTTAGATATATAAATACATAAGAATTGTGTGATATGTATGTAAATCTCCCAAATAATAATTAATTATTTAACTATGATTAAAAAATTAGAGTATACTTATTTTAACATGCGACGGTACAAGACTAAGGTGGTTAGCAAGTCACAAGTTAAACGAGAGACTTGATTGTATGTAAGTTACCTGCTGTTAATTTTTTCTTAAAAATTATAGCATTTTTTAACCATACTTCACATTTAAGGCAACTTCTAATTTGAATCTTACACATAGTATCATCATTTATGTTTTAAATTCAAAGATGAATTTTTTTAAAATTTTTTACTAGTATGTTTTAATCACTATATACAAAATAAATATAAACAAATTAATTCATAGAAGCAATAACTTGATATGTTCTCCAAGTAAAAAATAAACAACCACATAGAAATTTAAAGACTGAAAAAATATTCTTCACATGCATCTACTTTTCAATCAAATAGGGTTACAGATATACAACATAATAGATCGAAGCATCAAATATTAGATAATATAATAAAAATAAATGTTTCAAATACAATTGCATACAAAAAGATAGTTCAACAAATAGAAATATCAAAATAACATACATCCTAAAACTATCGTCGACGGTGATGTGTATACGAGATCGCACCACTACTATGAGTGTAGTGAGCAGGTGCACGCAATGGACTATCACGCAAATGATGTGGTACTCCATGTGGTCCCTCAACCTGCCCTTCAACATCTGGGCCTTATTCTGACTATGAATAAGGTAGAGAATGTGTGGTCTACTGTGTAGATGAAGTCGCTCCAATGTTAATATTGTGATTCTGTATAAGGCTGAGACTAATAGCTCTACTGATAAGTTGAAGATCCTGGATTAGCATAAGTAGATGGCCCTGCACCCTGTCTGATACATGTATAGTCAGAGCTGAAGCCTCCTCCTGAGACATATGCTCTGCTACCATGTGATGGAAGCGATGGTTGTTAATGTGCATGCGTAATCTCATATCATGGCATACCTTTTCATACCTATTTACAGTCATTTGTACATCTAAGTCACCAGCATGTCTAAAGAAAGGCTGGAAGATCTCTTCAGTTGCTAAGAAATGCTTCGACTATATTAGTCAAACGAGTAGATGTTAAACTCAACTACTTATACGTAAGAACTAAACAAAATTTGTAGTATCTAATATTAATTTACATATGCTCACTCAACCAGTGCTCTAGGATACTATGTCGTTGGCAAATCAGTTGGGGCTTTGAGCAAGTATAGTGAAGCCCATGATCTAAACCATGACATATAGTGATTTATATCTTATTGTCTATCTTCATCATCATCATCATTGATCTGGATAATGTGATCTCTTCTACTCTCTCAAATATCTATGTGCACCTGATCATACTAAACCAATCAATATCAGTTTTTCCAAGCTTATCGACTCTTTTAAAATTGGGATCCATGGGCGTTACATCTATACATGATAAGAGTCCAAATTGAAGAAAAACTTTGCCATGAAGGTACCACTTTACCCTCTTCTAGCTAATGAAAGAGGCATGTGCTAGCCAAATCTCCTCACCAATAAGACAAATATCTGATAAGCTATATTTAATCAAAATATCATATGGCTCTCATATAACCTGCACATGAGAGAAGCTACTAGTCAACATTTTAGTTTGCTTTTGTAATAATGACTTTATAATTTATTTTTTATACCTAACTTTGTAAGAGTCCATCAAGTTCATCTATATACAGCTTGACATTGCTAACAGGCATCTAACGCACATAGGGTTTGTTCCACATGATAAAGAAGTGTTTAGAAATCAATCAAAATATAAAACATCGGTGTAAAAAAACTTTTAAAAAATACTTTATGATTCTTACCTAAAATCAATGCTCATACCATCAAGCTCCTTGGGAAAGGGGCATGTAATGTTGGTCTTCTCACATAAATTCACATCTAGGATTAAATTTGTAGTAAATGCAAGCAACCATCCATATTAGCCCTCTTTGGCCCAGTTGAATCCTACAATTCTCTGTACAAATGGACCAATACTGTTCCTCATACTGAGAAAGTGTTCAATGTGTCCAGATCTTCTAATAAAGGTAGATACTATAGGTGCACCTCAGATCTAGAAGTATCTGGTAGCAAGAAACTCCTCAAGATGAATAGTATGTATGCACAAAAGTATCTGTTGAACTCCACCTCATTCAAATCAATATATGACTCTCTACCACCTAAGCCACATTAATGACATATATGTTCATGCGACCATCCTAAAGGTCGCGAATACTGGGTTGCTTGGGTCATGATATATAGTATCTGAACTATGGTGATGACCCAATAAATCATTAGAACAGTCAAGCCAACTCTACCACTGCTTCCTCTCTCCAATTATTATAAGTCCAATGATCGGAGGTCCATTTACACTTAGGCCTAGAATCATTGCAATATCTTATAATGTAATGATCATCTCACTAACTGCTAAGTAAAAAGTATCGGTCTGAGGAAACCATCTCTCAACCAACGTAATTAACAAATGATGATCCAATTGATTATAGCACATATGACTAGCTTAATCCAATCCCACAACATGTATGACAGACATAAACCTCGAGTAGGTAATGGACCACTCCTTCAGCATAAGTAGGTGAGATGCAGCCTCTAAAATAATGCCCTGAAGATACATTTTCTGAAGTAAGGTGATTACTGAAAACAAATTACATCTAACATAGATAATTAGATTCCAAAGTCCCTCCTAGGCTGACATCTAGTCAGCCTAGTTGCTCATTCGACCATCGTACCTATAAAAAATAGCACAAAAAAATTACTATGTCAAAAATACATTAAAGTATTGATGAATAAAAGAAATATATGCATTACAAACAAAAGGTGGTGGCCTACTAATATTAATGTTAGCTGATAAAACTATCAAGATTTACATTCTACTACTAGGGTTGCGTGGACATGATAACCGATAATGATCAATTACATTACATAAGCTACACATATGACTACTTTAGCCTCTACTCTTATCCATAGTATTTTTATATCTAGTTATGCATGGTCTACCTAATCATCTCTTAAAATTAGGTGATAGCAACTCATATATTTCTCTCTCTTCATCAAAATCCGGCCAATCACTACAATCAGTAAAGCATGAAAGTTTGCAGAATATGTATTTTTATAAAGTTATATTGTATAGTATATTGATACGTATACTAAATGATTTAATCTTCGATGACCTAAAACAGTAATGAATACATTGCATATGATAAATAAGTGTTATGTTACAGCTATATTTACATAACTGATCAACAGTAAAATTAACTCTAAAGGATCTACAACCCAGTCGAGCACTTGCACTTTATTAGCATTTATATTGACTAGTTGCGTATATTGTCTAGCCTCACGTTCAAACCTATTTAACATAGTTTGTGTTCTTCAAGCAAAAGTGGTTTCATTTGAATTTTTATTCTAAGTGACACTTTTATACCTCTTGAGAAATAAGGCGATAATGTTATAATAAATGATAGTGATTAGGACTTGAATTGGTAAACCCATTGCACGTTTTAAAACTCCATTGAAACTTTTTGAAGTGTTTGTCATCATAGTATCGTATCGCATACCATTATCATGAACCAATGACCATTTAGAAACATCACGCTCTACTAACCACTGGAATGCTTCTACTTTCACATTTTTTTTATGTCAGTTATGTATCGATTGAAGATGCTTATGTCATCTGTACTACCAATCATGTATGTCTTTTGACATATAAATTTGACATCTACAATACCCATTTTTCTAATTACTTTTTTTAAGTTTTATCTTAGATGCCTTAAGCAATAGTGATGAGCATCCCAAGGGAATATGTCTCTACAACCATGTACTAGGCCTGCGTGTTTATCTGAAATTATACATAGATCATTCCTTGAAGAAACAATTGACAACAACTCATGAGAGTATGAACCAATGCCATTACTCATTAATTTCTGATTCAACAATAGCGAAAAAAAGTAGGAATAATTCATTATTAACATATATTCCAAGAGCTGTGAGTAAAGTACCATGGTACTTTCCAAGTGGAAAGGACCCATCCATGTTTAAAACTGGATGAAAGAATTCTCATCATGACACTTATGGTTAAAATGCCCAAAATAATCTCTGAAATTGATGTGGGTTATTGACTGGAGCCTATAAACATACCTTGGAAGTACATAACAAACTGATTCCATGAATATGCTAAGAGAGCGATAAGAGTCATCCTAACTATCAAAAATTATTTTAATACTCTTACGACTCGCATCCCATGCCTTCATATAACAAACTCTAATGTTAAATTTTGCTTCCATTCACCCAATTATCTCTCTTGGTTTTAAGTCTATTTGATTTCTTACAATAGGTAATATGAAATAACTAATGAACTTATATGTGCATTGACAATGTCCAGAACTCATGATAATGTTAATGCATGTGTGTGCAACACCTAAGGTTGATATTCTCCAAGCATCTCTCAATCACTTGCTTTGGCTATAATGCATGCACCACTGACATGATTTATTAGATTATTTGTGATGTGCACATACAACTATAAAATTCTTTTAATTTGACATTATTATTAAAAACTAAATATGATTTTATATTGGCCAACCAGTAACTACAAACTGAAGCTCCTTTTAATTAAGAAGTACACGTCTTAAAATAATATAAGAAAATTGTGCTATAAGATGGGCCATCAAAAATAACATCCACATCCAATCTTTTGTGATTTCATAAGTGCAGACATAGTCATTATTACAAACCTTGCTTTCTTCATTTTGAGAACTTCTCAAAGAATAATTCTTAATAAGATCACGACTAGCAATATTATTAAGAACATCATCCTCAACATTATTATCCTCAAAAGTACTTAATTCTCTATTCATTATTTAGTAGTCATCATTAGACGTAGACAATGGTATAATGCATTGCTCATGCAAATGTACATCAACAGACATTTGAATTATATGCAATAACCTTTAATATAATCAATACTTTTACATACTATTGTTTACAAGATAAATTTCTACAAAGGAACTACTAACCGTGGTTATGATTTCTCATAGCTCTGTTGTATCGCAGTTGCTAATGGAAAGGTGAAGTCATGTGCACAAATCTGAAGAAATATTACACTACATGGTAATAGTGTCGATTGTAGATGAAACACTATAATAAGATTTGACTTCTACATAAAAAATCAATGTCTGATAAGAAGCTTCATCCAGTATAACATTAAAGACTTTATTGTCAAAAACCATTGATGCTATGAATCCCGAGCCAACAAGGAAATTACATGTTAGATCAACTATAAAAATATATATATCAAAGCGTAGTTATCGTAAAATTTTCTATTTTAAATCGTCCAAGTTTGTGTGTCACGAAACTTGTATAGGATGATTTCTTCCACTGATATAATTTAGAATAAAATGATCATCAATGCATAATTACCCATCATAGAATAGGATTAAGGATACGAGCTCTTGACTTACTCTAAAGTATGATTATCAACCAACCTACAATATTGGATGACAAAATGTACATAATTAAGCACAGATTGTATTGTTTTGTGCAAAGTGAATCTAAATTATTTAGAGCTCAGCAATGCACAAATTGTTATGTGAAGTAATATACAACTTTTGCAATAAATATCACTAAGCAAATCATAAGAAACCTAAGTGTATATATATATATATATATATTAAACTATATGTAATTAAGTACTTATACTTATGTTCCTAAATTCATATATAAATAGTAAAATTATCCAAATATAAACCATATATTCTCGTAAATCTCAAGGATTAAAGGGCTGTTTGGCTACACACAACATTTAACTCTAGTAGAATATAGTAAATCCAGTAAATCCAGATTTAGGAATATCGCATAGATACTTGAAATTTTTAAAAGCACAATGGAAAAAATAGTAAATGTTAGCGATTAGCATAGCCTCCTCGTAACATAATATATCAATTAATTATAAATCTATGAATTAATCATAAAGAAGTACGTCTATAGTAATTACATCTAATTTCATTAAATTATAATTAATCTAAAATAATGTATTAAATAATTATTACTTAAATAATTTAAAATTATATTTAAAATAAATCAAAATAAAAATAATACACTAGAAAATGGAAGTAGTTAATGCAATTTCAGTGTTCAAAATGAGCATCTTTCTGACCCCCTCTGCTCTGCTACTGCCCGAAAAAGAGAAGGGAGAAAATGAAAAGATAATCCTCGTCTTCTCTCCCACCATCCTTCGTGCGCTTCTATTTCTTTAAATCTCGTAAATCTGCCTACAAACACGATTTACTAAATCCAAATTTAACTTGCCAAAGCGGCTTTCACAGGATTACAAAAATTGCGGATTTAAGTTTTACAATGAAGTTAAAAACTTTCCCATACATCTTTACAATGAAGTTAACTTAAATTTGGCTCAAATCCTACATCTAAACATCCATACATCTTCAAAACAAAGTTAAAAAATCTTTTTGTAAATATACCTTATATGTGGGGACATCGAGTCGACTACGACTGTGTTGGCTCGTAGTTGAGAGGGCGGAGCGGGGAAAAGACATCATGAAGAGCACGGGGGACCACGAGGAAGTGATTTCGGCTAGTGGATTCCACTAATGGGGCTGGCTGGTGAAGGCAAGTCATGGGAGGGTTCTTCTGTCAGATCGCGTGGTCGAGGTGTCAAGAGAAAGAAAGAATTCCCTTGTTGGGTGATAAAATTTATGGCCTAAGCAAGTCTCCCATTTAACGGCCGACTTGCTAGCCACCTTAACGCTGAGGTGGCGAGCAAGACTCCTATTAAGAGCGATTATACCTATTTTCAATCTTTTTTTAATCATAGTTAAACAATTAATTATTATTTATAAAATACTTGTTTTTAAAAATTGCCTTTTATTACCCATATTGTTGATTTTGCATTCAGTTGTTATCTTCTTTAAATTTAAAAGATAAATATAATTTAATTATTAAACAATGTAAGTATATAATTTAGTTGTATTGGCTAATAATTAATTTTAATGCAAGTTAATTTTAATGTCTAATAATTTAATTATACCAAGATTACATATGAAGTATGAAATAATAATAATAGTCTCAAATTGAGTTAGGTCAATTAAGTTTAGTATGAATTAAGCCCCTATCCAAGTCTAATGATGAGTTTGGTGAACATTAGTATTCATGAAGCAAAGTAGATGATTTATTGCTTTGGCTTACGATTGGATTCACTGATGTTGTTTCCCTTTTGTTTTGCTACTTCTATGGTTTCTACTAGTGTTGGTTTGGTCTTGTGCTTAACATTATATGTTTTTTCAAAATATTGATAACTGTTAACTCATGCTTAATCATCTTAAGCCCTTATACCTCATGATCATGAGACTTTCTTGAGACTAGATACTACTTTAGGAGTACTAAAAAATAAGCAAAGATTGTTATTTTCTGACTTGTTATATCTTGACAGGTGTATGGGCTAGATAATATTTTGGGATAAAGAAAGGGCAGTGTGGTGTTTATTTTTTGGGATGTGGGACACCACGTAGATCTTATGGTGTATTTATTGAAGTGATCGGGTATGACATTAAGGAATGATGTACTATCTCGAAAGATAGAAATCACCACCACGTAATGGACCTATTCACCTAATAAGGACCCCTAAGGCATGATGGGCCTTCGAATGTACCAGGATTCTTTCTCCTACTTTACATGAAAAAGTAAGGTAGGGTTTATTTTAAGCCAGGTTCGTTAAGTTCCCTATGAAGGCAAACCCCCATTATTAATTACATCATAAGGAATGAAAATTCCTTAAGAATACTCTTGATTAAAGTAGACAATTAGGGTCTCCAAAGATTTCAAAGTTAATACTATCAAAGGATTGACTGTTTTAGAAATCAAATGAGATAGATCAAGGAGAAGACTTATTTTAAAATATAATAGGAGAAAGTAAGAAATGCTCATGATACTAGGAAGCCTAGTGAGCATTCCAATCTACCCTATAATTAAGCTTTATATTTTTAAAATTGAAGATAGTTAATTATTTGAGTTGACATTTTATTAGATTTCTATGGCTTATAATTCCATAACATAATATTATGGAAATACCTAAGAGGTGAGGATTTATGCTTGTTGCTCGTAAAGGAAAATAATAACTTTAGATCCTAATTTTAGGGAGCTTTGGCAAGGCCCAAAGCACGAACTAAATCTAAGGTAAAAATGGGTATATGTTTTACCTCCACAAGAGAGAATAAACCACCCGACTGTTGGACTTATTACCGCTTGGAGTGGCAGCCAGCTAGCTCTTATGCTTTAAATCCATGTAGGCAAGTCTTATGCTTTGCAAGATGGCTAGACTGTTATTTATTTAGAGAGAACACTAAGTCCTTAAACTCAGTCCCTAAGAGATTAGAGCATGAGTGGTATAAAACTATGACTTAATCTAATGCAAATTTTATCAAATTTATTTGATTCTTTTGGACTCTTTTTTTTTTGACATAGCTACAGGATTTTGTATGCCTAAATGCATGAGAACTTGATCATGGGCCAAATCAAAAGAGAAAGGGGTGTTCTTCCATCAAAGACTCACATAGGTTAAGCCTTCATTCTCTGATATAGATTGAAGCCCCTTCTTAACAAGAGTAGAAGAATATGACATGCATGATATTATACATTCATTCATCGAGCTAAAGGGTTGCTAAAAATTTTATTATCTTGATTTAATTCCTAAGCTTTTATGTGAAGCTATGAGTTGTCTTAAAATTTTAGTTATGAGTTGTTAATTGGGGTAAAAAAAATTAATTTTATGCTAAGATCCTACCGCATCCAGGCAACACATTTAAGCATCAATCATAAAGAAATTAAGAAAAGTATGTTGTTCTAGTGCACAATCTAAACACAACATCAAACAATTTTATAGATTCGTAAAAGAATAAAAGGCCAGTGCGACCGGGTTCCGCTATACATCCCGAAAAGAGAAAAAAATATGGGTAGTCGAGCTCTACCCTTATACAACCCGGATTATAAAAAAAATAATACATGATATAGGAGTTTTCTTTTCTTCATTTCTTCCTTCTCTTTCTTTTGATATTATTTGCTCCAAAGGCATCACAGGGCACCCTAGGGACTAAGCCTTCTAGCCACTGCTCATCCTATTCCCCCATAACACTAGTCCTAATTCCTAATGCAAAATTATATTTAAAATAGGAAAAGTAAATATAGCTACACGTGTAAAATAAATGTTAGCTAAACACACCATACAACCCAAACAGTTATATGAATAATTTGGACTTAGCACCCCACACATGGGTAACCAAGCTCACCTGTCTTAACAGGAGTTATGCTTAAGGGCTAAGCAACCTACACAATAAACATATTTATATTTTTATTACAGCAGCCCCTTAAGGACAACCCCCTGCAGGGAATATGATTAGGCTAATAACGGCCTACCATCCAGTCTACGAGGCATACACCATAACTTCCAGTCTAAAATATTATATCACAAAACAAAACACAACATCATACATACAATGCTCTAACTTAACACTAGAAGTGGTGACTTAGTATTCTAATGTGTGTGTTTAAATTTTGTGTGTCAAGACTTTACTAGGCTTCTTTAGTTTAAGTTTCAATTTGGAGTTTGAATTTGTTTAAATTTTACCTTTGGGTGATTTCAATTTAAATGATTTAATGATTTATTTTTCATTTTTCATTTTTATTTCACTTTTATTTAGTTAAAATGATGTTTAAATTTTCAAGAATGAAGAGTAGAGTGAATTCCATTTGTAGACAGAACTCACCCTATTCTACATCCTAACTCCCAAAGAATCTAACTAAGGTCCTTAAGTTTCTTAATTAGCCCTTTTAAATTTGTGTAATTCATTTGATTTGATTTATTTGATTTGATTTAGAATTTAGAATTTGAGTTTATTTAAGTATTCGATTGATTGATTTTGATTTAGATGTTTTAGTTTAATTGCATCTTGATAATTCAATATCCTTAATTTCTAATGAAGTTTAAGTTTGTTTAAATTCATGTATTTTTAGTTAATTAATTTTAGATTAGATATTTTGGTTTAAATAAATCTTGATAATTCAATATCCTTTTAAGTTAATATTAAATTCTTTTCTTTGATTATGGTTATGTGACTTAATTTTATGCTTATTTGATTTGATTGTGATTCATTTATTTGTAGTTAGATCGGATTATATTAATTGAGATTTTATTTTGATTTTAACTGAGTTTGATTCTTTGTTTATCAAAATTTGATTTGTATTTTGATTTCAAACATTGGTTGTTAGCAAGTTTATCTTATTTAAGTAGGTTGAATAAGATTTGATTTTGATTATATATTAAATTGATGAGAGTCTTTCTTAATTTAATTTAATTTGATTTAATTTGATTTGATTAGCTTTATTAGTCTATGTGTTTGCTTAGGTTCAATGGGATTATGTGATAGTTTAATTAAGAAGTGTATTTATGTTAATTATAAAGATTTGTTTAATTTTCAATTTGATTTCATATTTATTTAGGTTAATGATGTAATTAATGACTTAATAATATAGGTTTAATTTAGATTTTGATTAGTATTTAATTATATTTATGTTTGATTAAGTTTAAGTTTAATATGATCAATTTGATTAACTTAATTAGTTTGTTTAAGATGTGTGATCAATTATCAAATTAAGTAAAGATTTGTTTAATTTTTTAAATTTGATTTCATATTTGTTTAGGTTAACGATGTACTTAATGACTTAATGATTTAAGCTTAAATGAAGAATTGATTGGTATTTAATTGCATTTATGTTTGATTAAGTTTAAGTTTAATATGATTAATTTGATTTACTTTAATTAGTTTACTTAAGATGTGTGATCAAATTAGTTAATAGATTAATTAAGTGTTTGATTTGAATTAATTTTAATTTGATTTATAAAGTTAATTTGGTTTATTAAGATGGTGGATTAATTTATTAAGTTTGCATTAATTAGGTGTTAATTCAATTAGATTATCTTAAGGGTAATTAGATTAATTAAGAAGTGTGTTTAAGTTAATTATTAAATTAAATAAAGATTTATTTAATTCTTAATGATGTAATTAATGACTTAATGATTTAGGTTTAATTTAGGTTTTGATTAGTATTTAATTGCATTTTGATTATGTTTGATTAAACTTAGGTTTAATATGATTAATTTGATTAACTTAATTAGCTTATTTGAGGGGTGTGATTAATTATTAAATTAAATTAGTGGTTTGATTTAAGTTTAATTTTTAGAGTTAGCTTTAATGTAACTTATTTAAATTAATTTGATTAATTAAGATGATGGATTAATTCATTAAGTTTGCATTAATTATATGATGTTTGATTAATTAAGTTTGATTAAGGGTAATTAAAATTTTAAATCATTAGATTAATTAAGGTTTGTTCAATTAGAGATTAATGACTTAATTTCTCACATGTGAGTTTGCATTAATTTGCTGTTATCATTTGATTAGATTAAGTGATTTAATTGTTTATTTTTATTTCAATTAAACTTGATTATTCATAATCATAGTTAGGTTTGATTTTCTTCATTTATTATGTTCATTAGATTTCATTCATATTTGATTTAGTTGTTAGGTTTATGTTCTAATGGCTAATTAATTATCTTATTAATCATATATTAATTAAGTTTACTTTAACTTTATTTGGTTTAATTTGATCAATATCAAATGATTATGTTGAATTGGTTTGTTAATCAATTTGATTTTTAGTTTATTTAATGATAAATTGGTTTCAGTTTATTTATATTCATTAATGAGTTTCATATGGTTAAGACTCCATGCTTAGTGTAGGTTTAGTTACGCTAGTTTGACCCATGTTAAAGTTTCCTACATTTGTTTAATTTTAAATTTAATTTAAGATTTAATCGTTTAATTGAGTTTTATTGGTTTAAATAGGTTTAATCATATTTAATTTAATTTCCTCTAAGGATGATATTTTATTGATTTGAGGTTTGATTAATGATTGCTTAAGTGTTATTTCCTTTCTAATTTTGATTCGACATTTAAATTATTTTTAGATTATATTTTAATTAACTCCTTAATTGATTAAACTTTAATCGTAAGTGTTTGTTTGGGGTCATTAGGATTCAGAAAATCGCATTATTTTCGTAAGAGTCCTAGATGTTAATTGAAGTGATTTAAGCCATTTTGAAGATTTCTTTAAAATTTCTGAATTTTTATTTGATTTATTTTATTAAAATAGACAATTTGAACTTCAAAATTTAATTTTATTTTCCCAATCCAAAAGTACATTTCACTTGAAATGTTTATGGTAGGTGTATTTTAACTTTAATAACAATCCCTAAAAATTTTAACTTAATCTGACATATATTTTTAGTTTAATTAATGAAATTTATTTATTTACTAAAACTCAAATTAAACTCAAAATACATTGTAAAATTTGGGGATTTTTAATTTTTTCGATTCCCCTCGGAAAGACGAATCCAACGAGCCATTATTTGCAATTTTTGGTTAAGTATTTTATTTTCAATAAATTTTTAAAATTTTTGGTGATTTAAATTAATTATTTAAATAAAAAGTCATGGACGCTAACGCCGTCATCCGAAAAGACCGATCAGCCTAGAGTGACCAGTTCACTCTAGACCATCCGATCTATGATCGGAAGGTCCGATCGGATCGGTGATCCGAGTTGAAAGCGACGGCACACGATCGAGCGTCTGATCCGAAACAGTGATCGAACGGTCCGATCACATTAGCGACCAAGGCTAGGATCGTTTATCCACGTATCAAGTAGTCCGAACCCATGAACCACGGGATCGGACGGCAGGTGTAGCCCCATCGGTGATGAATAGTGTTTTGAGTCTTTTTTTAAAGGAAAAATGGGGTTTCTAAGTGAAAACTTATTCAAATGGACTTGTTTTCACATCGATTCACACCAAAAAATTTTTATTTTTTAATTGAGATGATTTAAAGTAAAATGCGAGATTATATAGGAGAAATTCCTAAAATCACAAAAAAATTAACACAAAATGTGAGAAATCTTAAGGCCGGCTAAAGTTTAGCAAAGTTTATCTCGCTGAGGATGGTTTCTGACGGCGGTGAAGATCCGAGCGAACTCCTCGGTATGTGAGGAAGCTTTGGAATGATTTTTAACCTTCGTCTTCCTTTGGAATGTCGTCTTCTCTGATGTTTACCGTCGCCTCACCGGAAAAGTAACTATTTGTATTTTTGAGCTCAAGAATGGCACAAAGAGGTGGGGGATGAGTTCCTTTTTACTTTTGGGAGCTTTTGGGGGTGGAAAGGTGGTGGGAGGAGGAGGTGTGAAGCCTCATTTCCTCCTTTTATAATGGTCAGAAATCAATTCTTTTTTTGAATTTTTTGGCTCCAAATTGATTGTCATCTTGCTCGAGATGGTTGGGATGGATGATAGATTGATCGAGGACTTTAGATTTTTGCTCTAAAGTCCTCTATTGCCACCATATGATCAACTCAATTCAATGCAAATGTTGGGGAGGAGTTAAGTGCATGTGATGGGGGAGAATTAAATGAGGTTGGGTGGAATCCTTTATGGGGGATGATCCAAGAGGAATTTAATTGGGTTGGGTTGATTTTGGGCTGATCCCAAATGGGTTTGAGTCAGTTTGATCAGCCCCCAATGGGTCTTGGCTTGGTTTCAAGGGATTTCACCCAATTTAGGTCATGTGGGTCATATTAGATCAAATTAACTCATTTGATTGAAATTGGCCAAATCAGATTGAGTTACGGGTTGATTCAATGCTCAATTGGTTAATTGAAGATGAATGTGGTCTTTGGTTTGAATCAATTTGAATTTAATTTGGATTTAGGCCAAATTGACCCTTTAGGCCAATTTGAGCTAGGTTGGGTCAATTTGACCAATTGGTCAAATTAGGCTCAATTATGACTTTGATCAAGTTCGATAATCAATTTAGAATGAACTTGAGCCATTAGTTGCAATCAATTTGAGTTAGATCATAATTTGACCCAATTTGGTCCTTTAGGCCAATTTGGGTCAACTTGGATCAAATGATCAATTGGGCTTGGTTTGGCTCAATTGGTGGTTAAGTCATATTTAAATATTAATTTTAGGTTGATTTAAATCATTGGTTTCAATCAATTTGGTGTAGAATGAGTTTTGGTTAGTTTTGGTTCATTTGGGCTAAGGGATGACTTGGTCAAATGACTAACTTGACTTGATCAATAATTATGGTGGAAGGTTTTGGTGAGCTTGGTTCAATCCAATTTGGGTTGGATTGATAGTTAGCTCAAATGAGTTATTTAGGTCACTTTGGGGTAAGTGGATCTAAATGGGTCAATTGGTTTAGTTTTTGTTTGATTCAAGTTTAGTTGAACTTATATATGAGGCCTAGATTGAAATATAAATTCAGTGATAATCAATTTGGAGTCTAAGGGATTTTGGCTCATTTGAAATTTTTAAGTCAAAAGGGCTAAGTTGGGTTTGACTTGGCTTGGTTTCGATTTGATTTGATGGTTTTAGGTTTCATTTATATTTGGGTAGATAATTGAATGAATGATTGATTCAAGAGAAAATTTATTTATTTTGACTTGATCTAGATAGAATTTGGCTAAGTCCAAATAATTGGCTTAAAGGATTTAGATTGAGTTTGGATTTGATTTTTGATATAATTTTGGTCATTTGAATTTGGATTTCATTTATATTTGTGAATATTAATTGATTTATAAAGAGATCAATTAAGTTTGATTTGATCTAAAGGGAGTTTTGGATTTAATGTGAACATCAATGGCTTATGAAGGGTTTTAGAATTTGAATTTGATTTTGGGTTTCAATCATTTGAGTCAAATTTGAAATTAGATTTAGAATTTGAATTTGAATTTGAGATTTGGTTTGAGAATTAAATCTGAGTTTGATTTGAGAAAGTGTATCTAGATTAGGTTTAGGCTATGGGATGGGTAATTTCCTTAAGCCCTATGGCATAGCCTAATCTTATGATTAACACTTCTAAGTCTCTAGGCTTAGATTAAGTGTTCACCTAATCACTAGAAGTGTCTTATGACTAAGAAATTTTTAGTGTCTACAAGGGTCCTAAGTCTAAGAAGAGGTGGTTAAGAGCTCACTCCAAAAATGAGGTCAACAAAAGAACCCCCAATAGGTGTGGTGTAACTGACAAGGCACACCGCATGTATTCACGTTGATCAAAATGATCAACAAAATCCAAAAGATTGCAACAAATAATGGAAGTGGTCTATACCTAAACCCAAAAGGTAGATAGAATCTTGATCTTAGTGTAATGCAGCTCTCTTTTTGCCAAGGGCATAAGAGAGCAAGAAAGAATCTGTTGGGGATTGAGTACATGAACCTTCCTCTAGGGAAACAAGTTCAAGCTATCCGCTGAGGATATAGATTTGAGTTTGATTATGAGTATGATTTGTTTGGGTGTGTATCCAGTAGGGATTAAGTACATGAACCATCCACTTGGGAAATAGGTTCAAGCTATCCATTGGGGATATGGATCTGAGTTTGATTATGAGTATGATTTGTTTGGGTGTGCATCCATTAGAGATTGAGTACCTAAACCTTCCACTTGGGAAATAGGTTCAAACTATCTGCTGGGGATAAGAATTTGACTGGATTTCTTTGATTTATTTGATTAGACTCCACTAAGGTGGTTGTTTTAATTTGTTATGGCTCAACTAGGGAGAAGGGTTCTAGATTGAGGGCATATCTACTGGGGATGTGCACTCGATAAAATTTATTTGATTTAGATTTAAGCTCTACTAGGGAGGCCAATTTGATTTGCACATCACTGGATGGAAATTTGGTTTATTCGATATGTTTAATTTGACTCCACTAAGGAGGTTGATTTTGAATTTATTTTGTTATGGACCCTATCAGTGTGCAATGGACTACATTAAGAAGGAGCCACGTGGGACTTGGCCTGTCTTAGATTTATAAGTCCATATGAGTAGTCTACCTGCCATAAGGTAGGACTATCCGACCTAAGGGTTGTTGCCTTTTGGTGTGCAACGACTGTACTAGGAAGAAGGCATAGCAAACTTACACCTTTCAAAGTAAGGATTAGCATTTGGGGTGATATGTCGATGGAGCAACAAATTGAACCCTACCTAAGGCGACTACTGAGTGAGCCGATGGGGACTTATCTCAACTCAAGAGTAGTTTTGATGATTAATATGATTATTATTGATTTAATTTGGTTTGATTTAACTTAATTTGGTGTGTCATGTTGTGGACCGTGTCGGCGTACGATGAACCCACTAAGAAGGGGCTATGTCGACCTTGACCTATCTCATAATTAAAAATCCAAAGGGGTACCAGCCACAAGGTAGGACTATCCGTGATGGAGGTGGGCTTCTTTCTTTTGATGAGATTGAGAGAACGTGGGTATTAGGGGAGAAGGAAGAAGATATGTTGGATAACTAGCTCCCACCAAGGATTGCCAAGGTTTGGCCACCAAGCTCTCAAACCACAAGAATAAAGAATAACTCAAAATTTTGCAATTGCCAAAAGTTCCCTTTCATTCAAGTAAGAGGGGCTATTTATAGCCATTACAAGCATATTTCAAAAGAAAAGAATTCAAAACATGGAGGGAAAAGTGGGTGGCCACATTAATGTGAAATTAAATTGCCTCATTATTTTATGCCAATCACCCACATGTCATGCATTTTTTTTATGTGGATTCAACCACCTCACATGTCATGCTTTGAATTTTAAATGCAAAATTTCAAGCATGGAGTTTCTAGAAGAAAATTAAAAATTACATAAATAAATAAAAAAGATGAAATCATGAAATGGGCCTTACTAATGGGCTAAGCACTTCTTTCTTGAATTTTCTTGGGCTTAGCTTAAGATCTTGTAAATGGACCTTGGGCTAAATTTTCTTGGGCTTTAGCGAGATCTTGTAAATGGACCTTGGGCTCTAATTTTTGGTTCCTCTTGATGTTACATCACTCACAGGCTCAATTGAACTCACCCAGAGTTGAAATTTAAGAAATCTTCTACTAATTGTGGCTAACTTCTCCAAATTAGTGCAGTCAACCATGTGTACCTGGTGGCTTATTCTTCCAATGAACTAGAAACCGATGTTCTAGATTGGGTGCTTCCTCAGATAATATAGTCAACTTCAAGGAAAGGGGAGGAAGTCGGTGCTATATCTCCTACTAAAGAGTTAGACAACAAGTGGAGGTTTGCTAGTTCCTTCGTATGATAGAATATCTTCAATATTAATAAATGGATGAATGAGCATATCAGCAGGCAAATCAAGGTCATAAGCATTAGTTCCAATTTTCTTGAGAATTCTAAATGGGCCACAGGCTCGTGCATGTAATTTCTTATATCTGGTTTGATAACGCCAGTAGAATGCGAATCAATACATAATCACCTTCTTTATATTCTTTTGTTGAATGATTATGATTTGCCTTAGAAGCATAATTTTCATTACTTATAGTAATTTTCTTTCTTATATCTTCATGGAGGCTTTGAAAATCTTTAAAATGAGAATGTCATCGAAAAATACATGAGATGGTAGGTTTGCAACATCAATTGTCGTCGGGTTTTGACCATATCTCAAATGGTAATTTTTTTGTAAGATGTAGTAAAATAGATAGGTAATTAGGTTGGCAAATGTAAATCCCAATTTCCTAGGCTTTTACCTACTAAGCATCTAAGCAAATTTCCTAAGCTACGATTAACTACTTATTTTTCCATCTTTGTGGGTGAAAGGCAGAAGAAAATTTTAATTTGGTTCCTAATAATTTCCATAATGTTTTCCAAAAATATGAGACAAACTTAACATCCCTATCAGAAACAATGGTTAAAGGGAGACCATGGAGTCGCACTATTTCCTTAAAAAATAATTTAGCTATATAAGAAGCATCATTGGTTTTTGAACAAGGTAAGAAATGAGCCATTTTTGAGAATCTATCCACTACAACAAAAATACTATCATGTCCTCTAACTGTCCTAGGTAATCCTAAAATAAAATCCATTGATAGGTCTTCCCAAGGCCTATAAGGAACAAGTAAGAAGTGTATTGTCCGCACTTTGTTTGATAGTTTTAGCCTTTGTTTACAAATTAAACATTGAGCCACTAATTTTTGAACATCTCGTTTTAATGAAGGCCAATAAAATCTATTTTCTAATAAACATATGGTCTTATCCTTTCCAAAATGACCACACACATGTTGATAAGAAATTCTCTAAGAGAAGATCGAGGAATGCATAATTGTTTTCCTTTATCTAAATACCCATTTGTTATCAAGAATGTCCCTTGTAAAGTTATTGGTTTATCTAGATGTTCAAGATAAATTAATGAAAATCGGGCACAATATAATCATCTTTAATTCTATCAAATCGATTCTCAATTCTAGGAAATCATTAGGTTTACCTAGATAAAGCATCGCAAATTTATTCTCAACTCCTTATGCTTTAGAACAAAAGAGTAGTCTTGTAAAATTCAACCCATTTTGCATGCCTATGACTTAATTTTAGTTGAGTATTAATGAATTTTAAGGCATGATGATCAGAATTAAGTATAAATTCTCTATGTAAGAGATAGTGTCGCCAATGCCTTAAGGATTGAATTACAACATAAAACTCTCTATCATAAGTAGAATATCATTGTTTGGCTTCATTTAACTTCTCACTAAAGAATGCTATAGGATGATTCTCTTGACTCAAAATTCCACCTATCCCAATTCCTGAAGCATCACATGTAACTTCAAAGGCTTTAGAAAATCGTGGCCTAAGGATTGGTGCAAAAGTGATAAGAACTTTAATTTGCTCTAAGGCCTTTTGTGCATTAGAAGTCCAACAAAATTTATCTAATTTTAGTATATTAGTTATTAGAGGAACAATGGTACTAAAATTCTTAATAAATCTCGATAAAAGTGGCTAAACCATGAAAGCTTCTAACTTCAAAAAACTTTAGGTGATGGCCAATCTAATATTGCTTTTACTTTAGAAGGATCAGGTTTAAGTCTAGTAGTGGATATAATAAAGCCTAAAAAGATTACCTCAGTTTGCAAAAAGAAACACTTTTTTAAATTAATGTATAATTTCTCTTATCTAAGACAAATACTATTTGTAGGGTAGATGTTCATTTTCACTTGGACTAAAATCAAAATATCATCAAAATACATCACCAAAATTTACCTATATGGTTTAAGAATAGTATTCATTAATCTCATAAATGTGCTAGAGCATTTGAAAGTCCAAAGGGCATGACAAGCCATTCATAAAGTCCATTAGGGGTCTTAAAAAGCCTTCCACTCATCTCCGATCTAATCAATTTGATGATATCCACTTTTTTAGATCAATCTTTGAAAAAAATTTGCTCATGAGATTAAATCTAACATATCATCTAATCGAATAGAAACCTATATTTGATAGTAATTTTATTTATTGCTCTACTATCAACACATTATATTCCATCTTTTTTTGGAGTTAATAATCACGCACAAGGGCTAAGACTCTCTTGAATAAAACCCTTTCTTAATAATTCCTCAACTTGTCTCTTAATCTCAATATGCTCAGTAGGTTCATCCTATAGTGAGGAAGATTAGGAAGTTGAGAACCTGGTAAGAACTCAATAGCATGTTGAATGTCTCTAAGGAGGTAGCTCATCGTGAAGCTCATCAGGTGCAATATCATTAAAATTAGAAAGAAGAGAAGAGACCACATCAGGTATGTGAGACTCATTAGATTCTGGTATGACTTCTTTTATATGTAATATGTGAAGAAGAAATGGATCAGAGAATTCATTTAGTAAAATCCAAACCTATTATTTCTATCTTTGGGGTCAAAGGAGGAAGAGTAGATGTTTTAAAGTAAGGATCAAATGATAGTATTAGGCATAATAGAAGGATTTTCTATGATAATTAATTGAAGTTTGGCATTTTCTTCAATAGAGGCTTAGGTTGCAAGTCGAAGTTGTTTTGTATGGAGGTGTTTTTCTACTTTATTGGTAAGAATTTAATAGTCTTGTTATTATGTTTAAAAACATAAATATTTTCCTACCATAGTGAATAACATTCATATCATATAGCCAAGGTCGTCAAGAGAATATGAGCAATGTCCATGGGAGAACATCACACCAAATTTGATCCTCATAGCTTCCTATTTTAATAGGAACTAAACACCGATTGGTGATGGGAAGAGATGTATGATTTACCCACTAACATGAAATGGCAGGTGAGGTTCGATTTTAGGTTGGCTCGGGTTAAGGTGTGTGTTGAAATGACATTCATAGCACTCCCTCCATCTATAACTAACCTACATCTTTTCATTACAAAACATACATGCTAAAAATGTTCTTTCTCCTCCAATCTTCTCATTTTAATTACACTAAGACATCTCATCACATTAACATGAGTGTCATCATTTAATTCTAAATTCTTCATCGATAATGGGTGTCATCATAAACTTCTTCTAGATTGTTTATTGGATTTTCAACTTCTTCTAAAAATAAGATTTGAGCTTTACATTGATTTTGCATATGACCCTTTTATGACATTTAAAACATATTACTTCCTTAGTGTTCTTAGAGCTCCCCTCAATTGTAGTTTTAGGCAAAGTGGTTGGGCCATTTTGATGGGTGGGTCTAACAATGATCTATGAGAAGAAATGGAAGGTACTTGACTTTATTTTAGAGAGAAGCATTTCTTTTGTTGTTCAACCAATAATGCATAATGAAATGCTTCCTCTAAAGATTGTGGGTCAAATAATTCAACTTCATTTCTAATGTCAGCCCTAAGTCCAATAACAAATTTATTGGCTAATTGCCAATCATTATCAGTACAATTAATTCTAGAAACTAGATCTTCAAAAGTATTTAAGTATTCAGTTACAAGATAAGTACCTTGTCTCAAAGTTAATAATTGATGTAGCTTATCATGATGCCTAGACAATACTTTGCTCTTAACATTTCTTTCATTTCTATCCAAGTTAGGTGTGTCCTTCCTAATCTTTGTTCTTTAGCTAAAGTATTTGTCCAATAAATTTTAGCATGTCCTATTAATTTCATTTTAGCAAAAGTAACTCGTTGATAATCATCCATTTTATACCAATCAAAGAAGTCATCCATTTGAACTAACCAATCAAGAAATTTATTTGGGTCATGTACACCATAATTTGGGGCTTCTACTTTAACTCTTCGACTTGGATCATTAGAGTCTTCTATAGTCTTAAAATAATTTTCTCCCCATCCACCATTTCTAGCAATTGATTGTCTTCTAAGTGGCTGATTTTCTCTATGGTTTGGATATGAATCTTCTTCATCAATTCCTATTGGCACAGTTTGAGCAGGTATTGGAGGAGGAGTTGGTACTCTATTATTTTATAGATGCGCAATAAGAGTTTGCATTTGTTCTTTAAGTTCTTGCATTTAATTCTTACTTTCTTCTAATATTTGTTGAGTTTTTAATTCATTATCTTGGATCCTAAGATCTAAAGCATCAACTAATCTAGTCAAATTTTCAACGTGATCTTGAGAGATAGATTTTGGTGCCATGAGATTTCTTTGTTTTTTAAAATGAAAAAAAGATATATGAAAAGGGGCTAGTGAAAAAATGAAAAAAAAATTATAATATAATTGTGCAATCAAAGAGAAATTTTAGGCTAAGAGAACTTGTGTGAGGGTACAAGACCACTTAAATCCCAAGCTCTCCTTCAGTTTAGGTCTTTTGACAAAGTTCTTTGCTTCCAAAATCACCAAGTTTAACACATTTATATTATTATGCAAAAAAAAATTATGCAATGAAAAATGCTCAAATTTATCAAGCCTCTTTTTTTTTTTTTTGAAAAGCAAGTTATCATAAGTTAATAAAAAACTTTAAATTAACCATAAACAATAACAAAGATAATAAAGTAAGTAATTAGATTTTGATTTGCACTAATGGCTAGGTTATATTTTTTTTGGTGAAGAATTACCTCACTAAGGTGCTCTCTTAATTTTTTTTCTCTTTTTTTTTTTTTTTTGAAGGGGGAGGAGGCGCACAAGTTCACACAGTTGGGAAATGGCTAAAATATATAATGGAGCTTACTAATTGAAATTTTATGTTATCACTATAAACTTGCAAGCAATATCTATCCTTTAAGCTACTAATATGTATTTAAACTATCATATAAAAGAAAATCAATTAACCTCACAAGTTCAAGAAAAACTCGTTTGAAGTCTATTACTAGATGCTCCCTTTGTTGAAGCTAACTTTATCCAAATCTGCTCCTTCCGGGCTTCACTCGATACCAAATTTGATGGAGGTGGGCTCTTTCTTTTGATGAGATTGAGAGAACGTGGGTATTAGGGAGAAGGAAGAAGATATGTTGGATTACTAGCTCCCAGGATTGGTTTGGCCACTAAGCTCTCAAACCACAAGAATAACTCAAAATTTTGCAATTGCCAAAAGTTCCCTTTCATTCAAGTAAGAGGGGCTATTTATAGCCATTACAAATATTTCAAAAGAAAAGAATTCAAAACATGGAGGGAAAAGTGGTGGCCACATTAATGTGAAGCATTAAATTGCCTCATTATTTTATGCCAACCACCCACATGTCATGCATTTTTTATGTGGATTCAACCACCTCACATGTCATGCTTTGAATTTTAAATGCAAAATTTCAAGCATGGAGTTTCTAGAAGAAAATTAAAAATTACATAAATAAATAAGAAAAAGATGAAATCATGAAATGGGCCTAAGTAATGGGCCTACTTCTTTCTTGAATTTTCTTGGGCTTTAGCTTGAGATCTTGTAAATGGACCTTGGGCTAAATTTTCTTGGGCTTTAGCTTGAGATCTTATAAATGGACCTTGGGCTCTAATTTTTCGGTTCCTCTTGATGTTCTACATCAATCCGGCCTAAGGGTTGCCTTTCGATGTGCAACGGCTGTACTAGAAAAAAAGTGTAGCACACTTACATCTTCCAAAGTAGGGATCAACTATTGGGGTGATCTGTTGATGGCGTAACAAATCAAACCCTACCTAAGGTGACTACTGAGTGAGCACCGCTGGGGTCTTACCTCAACTCAAGAGTAGTCTGATGATTAGTTTGATTTATATTGATTTAATTTGATTATATTTAACTTAATTTGGTGTGTTATGTTGTGGACCCTGTAGGCATGCGATGATCCCACCGAGAAGCTATGTCGGCCTTGACCTATCTTAGATTTACAAATCCAAAGGGTTAGTCTACCAGCCACAAGGTAGGACTATCCGGCCTAAGGGTTGCTTTTTGGTGTGCAATGGTTGTATTAGAAAGAAAGCGTAGCAGAGTTATATCTTCCAAAGTAGGGATCAGCTATTGGGGTGATCTGTTGATGGCGCAATAGATCAATCCTGACCTAGGGCGACTGTTTGAGCATATGCCACTATGGACTCATATCGACTCAAGAATAATCAAAATTAATTTAATTTTATATGGATCCTGTCGGTATTCGATGGATCTACTAAGAAGGAGCTAATATCAGCCTAGACCTATCTTAAATTTACAAATTCAAAGGGATAGTCTACCGACCATGAGGCAGAGCTAACCAACCTAAGGGGTGCCTTTCAGTTTGCAATGGTCAAGTTAGAAAGAAAGCACGGGGACTCACATCTTTCTAAACAAGGAACCACTAGGGTGATCATCACTAGCAAATCGGGCCACTCATTTACAACGATCGTGTTGGAAAGAATGTGTAGTAGATTTATATATTTCAAAGTAAAGACGATCGCCTGGGTAACTCGTTGGTGGCACAACAAGTTGAACCCGACCTAAGATCGAGAGTGCCGAGCAGGGGACTTATCTCAACTCAAAGTAGTCAGGTAATTCTTATAGGGAGTTTTGCTGACACTGCCCTAAAGATAGGATGCATGCTTGGGAAAGGGGCCACTAGGGGTTTGAATTCCTAATCCATAAGTGAATTAATTTTGCTTGTTTGTTTAGTTTGATTTAATGTCGACCCTGTTGGTTTGTGAGGGATCAAACTGAGAAGGAGCTTATATCAGCTTAGACCTATCTCAAATTTATTGAATCAATGGAGAACTTTGCGCATCCGCTAAACAAATTCTCCAAACACATGGGTGGCTACCAAGAAAGGGGGACTGTCTAATCCAAAAAGTAACCTGGGTAATGTCTAAATGGGGTCACAAAGAATGTGATCCAAATTGAATGCCCGCAGGGGATGGGACCACTAAAGGCTTAATCCAACACCCTGAAGAAGATGACATGGTTAGTCATATATCAAATAAATATTCGGTGACCAACTCAAGGAGAAAGCACGGGGACTCACATCTGCCAAGAGTGGTGTATCCATCGGGTGCATCACTATCAGCATAGTGAACATCAACCAACCTAAGGTACCCATCATTTTGCAACAATCAGCCTAGGAAGAAAGCTCGAGGACTCACATCCTCCTAAAGTGGAATTGATTGCTGGGATAGTCTATCTTCGGCTCGATAGGTGCCATCCGACCTATGGAGACTAGAGTGTCCACTGGAGGACTTACATCGACTCAAACATAGTCAAGAGGAAAGGAGCCTTTGGGGGACTTACCCTAAACCTTAAATATACTCAACCTAGTTAGTGCATGATGGCTAGTTCATGAAAAAGTACGGGGACTCACATATCCTTGAGAAAAGTCAACGTGAGGTACCTCATTGGCTAGGTAGTAAAATCTACCGTCCTAACAAGGCGCTCATTGGTTTGCAATATTCAAGTTAAGAAGAAAGCGTGGGGTCTCACATCCTCCAACAAGTAAGCACAAGGGTGACATATTAGTGAGGTAGCATGTAGACTCGACCTAGAGCTGCTAATGAGTGAGTGCCACAAGGGGCTTGCTCCCACATCAAAGTAGCCTGAGATAAAAGATATATGTTTATTTGTGTTGTGAAAGATGAAATAGGATGCCACTTTGCTTCTCTTACACCTATCCTAAACACATCGAAGAATGGATGAAATGGCGCTGCAGGGGAAATTGTGACTCCACCAAGAAAGGATGTCGCTTGGGTTCTCTTACACCTAATTTGGTTGTACTAGTTGAAATGTTATGCCTCTTGGGTTCTTTTACACATATCCTAATAGCACTGGAGGATCATTTGTAGTTTGTATTTGTGTTGTCGAGGGATATGATGCCTCTTGGGTTCTCTTATACCCACCCTAAATACATCGTGGCGGATTCGCAAGCAAAAGATATTTCTAACACAGAAGAAATGAAATTTGAGATGAAAAGAAATTTTATTGATAATTATTTTCAAACAAGATTTATGGATAGTATTTCTTTAAGTAGAACCCATTGATTGGAAGCATCGGGCGCTCTCCTTTATAATTTATGAGTTGGTAATACCCTCCTTGGTAGGCCTTCTCTATGACATAAGGGCCTTCCCAAGTGGGTTCAAACTTACTTTCCATCTTTCGACTGCAACAATTGGTCTCTTTAGAACTAAAATAAGCTCTTCTACTTGAAAAGCTCTAGGACGGACTAACTTATTATGAGCTTGAATCATCTTGGCTTTGTATAACTCGAGCTTCTAGCATGCCCATAGGAGTCTCTCCTCTAAACCTTCGAGCTCTTCCAAATAAGTTGGCGTTATGTTTTGTTGTGATTTTACTACCCATGGCTATCCTCAGTGATGGGAGTTAGAATTCTAATGGGAACAGCTTCGGACCCATACACTAAGGAGAAAGGGGTAGATAGAGTTGGAGTTTTGTATGTGGTGCGGTAGGCCCACAAGGCTTCAACTAACTGTTCATGTCATCATCATTTCTTATCATCTAGTATCTTCTTCAGTATTTGAATGAGGGTTTTATTGAAGGCTTCTGCTAACCCATTTGCCCTTAGGTAGTAGATGGTAGAATATCTCCAATCTACGTTGTGTCTTCGAGCAAAGCTGTTGATTTTAGTGCTCTACAATGCAGTACCATTATCGGATATAATTCGTTGAGGCACCTCGAACCTATATACGATATGGTTCCTAAAAAATTGGAGCACATGTTAAGCTGTGACCTCTCTAAGTGAGATTGCCTCTGCCCACTTGGAAAAGTAGTTAGTAGCAGCTAGAATGAATCGATAACCTTTGGAAGAAGGAGGATCGATCAAACCCATAATGTCAGTGTCCCATCACTCAAATTGTCACGAGGCTAATGTAGGATGTAAATTGTTGGGTGGCTGATGTAAGATCACACCAATCACCTGACATTGGTGGCATCTCTTAGCTATGTCCATGCAGTCTGTGATCATCGAAGGCTAGTAGTATCCTTGTCTCTTGAACTTGGCTTTTATCTTCGGACCGGATTGGTGTGCTCTACATAAATCTAAGTGTACCTCAGTCATGATCCTATGGGCTTCATGTTTGTCCAGACAATGTAACCACATATGATCGAAGGACTACCAGTATAAGGTGCCACCTACAAGAGCATTGGAAAGGGCTCTCTGCTTCACTTGGTGTGCTAGTGATTTCTCTTGAGGTAGTTTTCCTATATTTAAATAATCTATGAATTATTGCCTCCAATTTGACTCTCTCCTTTTTGACCTCCCTTGAGAGAATCTCGATGAGTTCAGCATCAATAAGGGATAAGACTTGTCTATTTTGGACACTTATTGGAATGGACTCATCTTCTGGACATGCCAACTCTTGGGAAAGCTTGGCTAATGCATATGCTACTGCATTCTCTCCTCGAGGAATCTTGTAGATACTAACTTCTGGGATTTGGGCCAACAATTCCATAGTGTACTTGTGGTAATGATGGAGCTTAGGCTTTAGAACCTTGTAAGACCCATTGATTTGGTTGATGACTAATTAAGAATCCCTAAATATGTTGATACGCTAGACGCATAGTGTAATGACTAACTCCAGACTAGCAATGAGAGCCTCATATTCAGCTTCATTGTTGGTGCATGAATTAGACAGATGATATGATAATCTCATCACATCGCGGTTCAAAGTTAGAAGAACTATTCCTACCCCTGCCTTCCCTAAATAGTAAATTATGGTTCTTCTCCTCTTTGAGAGGAAGCTGCACCATCAAAGTACATCTCCCAGTGGTGAGCACTAGTACCCCCTAAGTTCATGATTTTTTCATCGGAGAGATCATCATTAAGCGGAGAATCAGCAAGGAGTGGATGCACTGCTAAGAAATCCACAAGTGTCTATCCTTTTACAGTGCAGAGGGGTACAAATGTTATATCAAACTGAGACAGAATCATCGACCAACATGCCAACCATCCAGATAAGGTCGACCGTGCCATGAGATATTACAGTGGATTGACTCTAGAGGTTAGGTTCACCTTATGAGAAAGCATGTAATATCGTAGCTTTTGGGATGCAAAGATTAAAGCTAGGAAGTACTTCTCAATAGATGGATAGTTTTCCTCAGCAGGGATTAGATGACGACTAAGATAATAGAGAGCATTCTCTTTTCATTCATCATTGGTTTGAGCCAATAAAGCCCCAAGGGAGTCGTCTAATATAGCAGTATATAATATGAGCTGCTTGCCTGGGATTGAGGCTGCTAGGGCTGGCATCGTCATCAGATATTGCTTGATGTCTTCAAAAGCATGCTGACACTTATCATCCCATTTAAACTTGACATCCTTTTTGATAAGTGTTGAGAATGGTTGGCATCTTCTTGATAAGTTGGAAATGAAGCGTCTTAGATACGCCAACCACCCTTGGAATAACCTGAGTTGTGTTAGGCTTTTAGGGGGTGGCATTTCTAATATCACTTTGATCTTTTCTGGATAGATTTCAATTCCCCAGTGTCGGACAACAAACCAAAGAAATTTTCCTGAAGCTACTCCGAATGCACACTTTAGGGGGTTCATTTTGAGGTTATTTTATCTTAACCATTCGAAAACTACTCTCAAGTCAAGAGATGGTCTTCCTTTTCTTTACTTTCGACAACGAGATCATCGATGTAGCATTCAACTTGATGATGAATGAGTTCATCAAAGATTCGAGTCATGGCCCGCTGGTATGTGGCATTGGCATTTTTAAGGCCGAAAGGCATGTTCTTATAATAATAGATTCTTATCAGGGTTCGAAAGATAGTGTTTCTTTCATCCTTTGGGGCCATCTTAAGTTGGTTATAGCTAGATGACCCATTCATAAAGGAGAATACTGCATGAGATGAGGCGATGTCCACCATTAATTCTAGTATAGTAAAGTGAAAATTCATCCTTAGGATATGCCTTATTTAGATCTCTAAAATCAATGCATATGCGAATTTGACCATTATTTTCTTCTTGATGACAAGCGGTAGGATATTTTTTCTTAATAAAAGCATCGATTAGATTCTTGATTTCAAAAGTAACCGCTTCAATGTCTAATCATGCTTTAGCCCTTGATAGGGTTAGCATTAAGTTCAATTGCTAGTTTATGGGTGCTATGTCGAAATAGGCGCATCTCTTCATAACTCCATGCAATTCTTAAACTTCATCAATAGCTTCACTAAATCATTAGTTTCTTTTCATTTAATAGAGAACTAATGTATGTTGTGGATCTTCTTCAATTCGGTTGATTTCTTTAAGCTTGATAGTTGATCATCTCCTCTTAACTCTGACTTCAAAGTCATTTGGATCATCAAGTTTTTTGCACACCTCCTCATATGAGTTAGCATGATTTGAAAAGAACCTATCAGATTCCAAATGATTGGTGATGACTAAGTAGTAATCGCCATCATCAACTGGACCCACTATACCGAATCTTAATTTTGGTCTTGATTATGAATGTATGTATTTGTTGTCTCATAACCTTTCAAAGTAATCCGACCTGTGTTCAGACCATGCATGTAGAATTAATCCTTTCTTTGCTAAATTAAGAATATAGGGCAAGTACCAATCAAAAGGTAATTCTATTAAATCTTTGTATGAATCATCTTCAAGTTCTACATCAGCTTCTTAACTTGAGGGTGATGCTCCAAGAAAGAACTTCTGCACCTTTACATTTGTGGAAGACTTAGGGGCTTCCTTAACTACCAAACCCTAAATTTTTTGTGAGGAAAGTGGTGTTAGAGCTAAAGTTCTCAATTGATGCCTCACCGTTTCATATATAGACTTGGATACACTTATGCTTTGCTTAGAGCCTGGTCTTTATCACTGTCTAGCTCAACTGTCACTTGCATGGGGATCTATTGTCTAGAAGTGCTAGCTAGCATACTAATCATATATGACTTATTCTCTGAACTAGATTCTAAGTCTATATAGATAGTATGTGTACTCCTTGTAACAGGGACATAATTCATATTGGGTGGCCAAGAAGGAGGTCTTCCATCCCTAGGCATGTCTCCAGATCTGCCTCTTCCTCTGCCTGGTAGAGGTCGAGTCATCCTACCCATATGTTCGAATGGAGTAACAAACTATGGGTGAAATCTAATGTTAGGCTCTACTTTCTCCTCCAAGTCTATTTCTCGCTCCCTTTTATTTTATTTCTCATTTTCTTTTTTCATTTTCTTTTTCTTTTTCTTTTTCTTTTTTCCTTTTCTTTTTCTTTTATTTTTGAACTTTTGCCAAGTTCACAAGAATATACATGTTGATTTTGAGGGAGAGTAGGCTGCATCCTCATATATTCTGACCTCATGAACTGTGAATGGCATAAGATCTCCTTTGACACAGTATTCAATCAAAGCATTGAAAGATGTATCTGAGTCTATAATATGAAACTTGGTGATAATCTTCAAATCATCCACTTCTAGTGGCAACACTATAGAGCCTAAAGCCCTCTCGCCTTGTTCATTGAATCCTCTCAACATCATCCTCTCTTTTGAAAGTTTGGAGATGTCAATCCTCAAGTAAGCAAGGGTTTTTAAACTCATAATATTCACTGATGCACCCTGGTCAACAAGAACTCTGGATATCCATATCTTTCAATATCCACCGTAATGTAAAGAGGGTGGTTGTGCTTGGTCGTTCATTGAAGCAAGTCTTCATCATCAAATGTAACTCCTAGAGTGTCCTCTGAACTGCGAGCCTCCTCCTCAGTAGTGGTCAGTTGGGCTAAGTATATCTCTGGATCAAGAAGAGCCTTGATTAGAGAGTCCCTCATCTCTTTGGATAAGATAAGGGCATCATTTATGCTTAACTTAGCTGGCATCTTTTTAAGATGTGCTAGGACGTTGTAGTCAACCTTAGCTTAATCCTCCACATGCATATCTATAGATGGAGCATCTTGTGGAGGGTCTATCTGCTCTTTAGAACCAATGATTTGCTTACCCTTATCCCGAGGTGCCACCCTAGGAGGTAGAACTTTGCCACTGTGAAGGTTAACTTCAGTGACATCTTGGAATGATAAATTTTTAGGAAGTTCTACCTTCTATCAGGTGTACCTACCACTTCTCCTATAGGATCCTCAGAGTCGGATGACTCCAAATCAATCTGTAGAGGTAAACCCATGTGATTTAGAAATGAGAAACCATTTCTAAATCAGAAGAAGAATGATCAAACTAAAGTTATCATTATTATTTTATAGACTTAGAGAGTTTTCTAGGAGAATAAAATCTAGAGTATCAGAAGTGGATAAGATGTAAGTGAAAGCTTTCGTCATTGATTTCTTCTTAGATGGAGGTACATGATAGAATTCTAAAAAAGTAAGCGGGATAAGGGGTATAGTGCCCTTGTCCGCTGATACAACGCTCCTACTAGCAGAAGAGGTGCTAGTGGAGGAAGAAGTAATAGCTACAACGGTGGATGGAGTACTGGACTCGGACGGTGGTTGTGCTGCCATTATATCTTGGGCAAGTAAGGTAGGCTACTGCTGCTGATGGGCTGACAGCTTCTTCAAGTTATCTTTGGAAACTTACAAATCTTCCTTATTATTGGAAGTTTGAGGTACTTCAAACACATGTAAAGAAAGGTTCTTGATCTTAGAGACAACTTTTTTAGAGGTTCGGGATAAGGCAATATCCCAACCTTCTTTTATCTTAAGAGGATCATAAGTATCCCCGAGAATTACTCTAATAGAACTGAAGGGTTGTTTTAATAAGTATTTCTTAGGGATAATAATCCTAACTTGTATTGTCAAAAGTCCTTAAGTTGACACAATCCTCCAAGATATGTATTGGTTGGGGCAATAGTTAAGATCATTACTCTTGCCGCATCTTCCTCTTGGGCTCGTAATTGAAAGTCGGTTTCTTTAAGAGATTCTTAAAGATCTTCATAACTACCTCCCTCTCGAAAGAATATGGCTTATTCAATCTATTAGAAAGAGTAGGTGGGTAATAGCTACCTGACGGTGAATTTGAGTACCGCTGCTGAGTATACTGTGGATGAGGAGGTGACGGCCGCTAAGGTAGTTGTGATGGTCAGTATACTAGCCAAGGTGGTGGTAGAGGAGGTGGCAATGGAGGCTGTTGTTCATGAGGTCTTTCATACTGAGCTCTGTCTGGTTGCTTCCCTTTGTCTAGTGACACTACTACCCTTGACTTCTTCTCGAATGCTTTCTACAGCTTGGGCTTGAACAATTGGTCTTGAAAATATAACTATCTGGATTCCCCTTGTAGGCTAGCCACCTTATTAATTAACTTCTCAAAGGTTTTTATTATAATTGAGCATGAAAGCAACCGGGTCATGAATATTCTTGAAAAGAATTTCTATAGCATAACTGTGGTTCACATACCCGTTTTACCACCACGAGAATATAATCAACAAGGCTGAAGGATTTGTTGCCCCTGAGGTCACCCTTACTTTTAGCAAACCTCTTGATGAAGAGGTGCTCCAACTTGGTCTTCCAAATTAGGCATCTCAGCCCTCAATCTGCAAATGACAGCTAATGAGAGTCGAGAAGAGCATCACCACCTCAGGGTAACAATCTCAAAGTGTATTATATGCTATCGAGGGTTTCTACTACCATCAAAGATCTTGAAGGATGGTGGCACAAAACCCTTGAGATATTGGACTACATCGAATTCCTCCGGGTAGGGTATACCATTTGGAATAGATGAGCCACCTCGGGCTTGCACCAACGCTTCCTTCACTTGCTATTCCATCATATGCTTTATATCTCTCTTAGGCATGGAGGTACTATTTGTGACCTTTCTATGCAGACTATCACTATCCTGGTTCACAGGAGATATATTCTTGGGCTGATTTAGAACATGCAACAACCTAGGGTGGTCGGCCTCTTAGGGAGTAGGCTGTACTGATGGAGCTTGGCCTTGAAGTGTTAGGAATGCTGCTAACATGTCTACAACTCTTTTGTCCATCTTATTGATATGCTCATCTCTCTGCCTTAGTTGTTGATGAAGGTGTTGGGTTGAATGAGCTGTGTCATCTTCCTTAACTACAACACTCTCCTGGCTATGCTGATCTCTAAGGAGGGAACCCCTAGTGTCGACCATATGGACTTTCGTTGAGTCCTCTAAGAGATCGTCCTCATCTAAATCAAAGCTAACCTTTACCTCCTCATAATCAGATCGGTCACTCCTTATAAGCTCTCTCTTCTCTGTAAAGTACAGTTCTAGAGTCTCTTTTAGGGAATGATCTAATTGTTGTACAAATGGTTGTGGGGTGGAGGGGCTATGCTCAGCAAATACACGGGCATTGCTTACACTACTATCTCAGGAGGCTGCTCCTAATGTATATTGATCCTTGTGGGAGGATCCATTGCCATGGATGCTAGCTATATCCTCACCCTTCCCCATTAATGTTGTGTTGTGGAGGCACGATATGAGTGTGGTGGTGACTTGACCACGATGGCCTTGGGTTGCCATTCCTTCTTCTCCATAGTTGAGGCGGGAGGTCGAATAGGAGAGGTCGACCTCACCTCAATGAGTGGAGTAGATGGAGTGGGATCCTTGAGCCATAAACGGATCACCAATGGTGCTGGACTTTCCCCGGATGGGGGTTTCTGGATCTTGGTTGGAATGGGGGATGCCCTGAGCTGGATAAGCGATGGTGGGTAGATCTGTTTGAAGGTAGCACCGACTGCCCCTCGACTATAGGCTTACTCCTCTTATGACAAGTAGCACCAGTAAGGATGATGTTGTCTGAATGATTGGCCCTAGTAGGGAAACGATCGGGAAAATCCATCCGGTGAAGGATCACGCTAGCAAACCTCTCCTCCTCCCTACTTGTCTGAGCCTCCAAGGCTCTCTCTCTCTAGATCGACCCCTTCTCATAGGGATGTCTCGGATTAAAAACTTTTGAGCATCCATGATCCAACTTGGCACAAGACTGTCCTAAGCATGACATAGGGCTTCCTGTGGTCTTTAGCTAGTTTCTGAAATATGCAAATGGTGGAGGTAGTGCAGCAATCCTCCTATAGTCCTCCTCTGCATCTGAGGCAGAGAGGGGGTAGAACCTACTACAACTTAAATGTGGAGAGGTCTCACAGGGAGATCCCTCCTCATCCACATGAGAAGCAGCGTCCATCTCTCTCTCCGCCCTCTTATGATGTCGCTTGACCTTGCAGTTCTTGTTGTATTATGCGTGCAGTGAGCTAGCACCCACCTCAAATGTGGAGGAGACTATTTCAGAAACCAAGAGAGTCTTCCCCTTAGGGGTGTCCGAGGAGGGGGTAGTAGCCCTTTTTAGAGTTGTAGTATGAGTAATTGATTGACCCTGAGCTAGAACAACCGCGATCTTGGTGGTGGGGTATGGTGGCTTTCCTCTTTGTGGAAACTCATAATCGATGGCATGTCGAATTGGATAGCGGCCTGCCATCCTCTCTAACTATGGTGAGGGCTATCCTGAAATCCTCACCCTCAAAACCATGGCCAAAGTAGATGACCTCGATGGAGCTAATGGTAGAGAGCTTTGATTAATGAGTTTGATTAGTGGGGAAGGAAAACACGAACTTGTTGGGAGCCATGGATGCTATACTCACTGAGGATTGGAAGAATTAACTTCATTGCACATTGAAATATAAAGTACACTTGCCTTGATATTCACCTTTAATCATTGATTTCAAGATTTGATTCAAAATTTGAACCCACACTGAATAATCTTAAGGATGTTAAGTGAGGTTCATTGAAAATTTGGAGAGATTTTGGATATCGAGAAGAGTCTTTGCTATTTGATTTCGATTTTGAACCCATACTCAACCAATTTAGGTAGGTTGGATGGGGTTCTAAAATTAGAGGAGAGATTTTCTTAGAGATATTTGTGTGTTGTGCATCTTATTTGAAAATATTGATAGTTTGAAAGGCCTTTACTTAGCAAATTTGGGTATACTAAGAATATGTTGTGATTGTTTATTTTGATTGTGTGATATTTTGATTTGAAAATGGGGCTTCTTACTTAACAAATTTGGTATGTTAAGTAGAGGCCACATGTGTTTGATTTGTGCTTGATTATGATACTTTCACTAAACAAATTTGGAATGCTGAGTGAAAGTCAAATGTGATTGTGAGATAGATTTATTTTTCATTTAAAGATGGGAGTCTCGCTTAACAAATTTGGTATGTTAAGTGAAAGCCCCAAATTTGTTTGAGATATATTTATTTTTCTTTGAGAATGAGACTCTCATTTAACAAATTTGGTATATTAAGTGAAAGCTCAAGTGTGATTTGGCATGAAAAATTGGATCCTTATTTAACAAATTTGGTATGTTAAAATAGGGATCAAATGTGTGTTGAAAAAGTGTCCCCCACTTAACAAATTTGGTATGTTAAGTGAAAGTCAAATATGCTTATGATTTTTGAAAATGAAACTATCACTTAACAAATTTGGTATGTTAAGTGAAAGTCAAATGTGTTTATGATTTTGAAAATGAAATCCTCACTTAACAAATTTAGTATGTTAAGTGAAAGTCAAATGTGTTTATGATTTTGAAAATGAAACAATCTCTTAACAAATTTGGTATGTTAAGTGAAAGTTAAATATGTTTATGACTTTTGAAAATGAAACTCTCACTTAACAAATTTAGTATGTTAAGTGAAAGTCAATTGTGTTTATGATTTTTGAAAATGAAACTCTCACTTAACAAATTTGGTATGTTAAGTGAAAGTGAAATATGTTTATGATTTTGAAAATAAAATACTCACTTACAAATTTGGTATGTTAAGTGAAAGTCAAATGTGTTTACGATTTTGAAAATGAAACTCTCACTTTACAAATTTGGTATGTTAAGTAAAAGTCTAATGTTTTTATGATATTTTTTTGAAAGAAAAGAACTTATTTAACAAACTTAGGTATGTTAAATGGAGATTGATTTGCTCTTATGATTTTCAAAAAGGGGATTCTCATTTGACATACTTGGATATGTCAAATGAGATCCAAATGTGTCTTGAAGTCCAAGGCTTTGGCAAGAAGGTGTTCTATCAAACAAATGCAAATGGTGTTAAATAGAATTCAATTTGCTTTACCTTCTCCAAGGGAAGGGGAACTCTCATTTGACAAATTTGGATATGTCAAGTGGGGCGTTCAAATATGTCTTGACTTCTCTTTTATGTGTGTATGATTTATTGCCTTTTGGAAAAGGGGGAAAACTTCAACTCTAGCACATGTGAAGTATGCTAGGTGGAGTTTCAATTTTATGTCATGATTTTATTCAAAAATAGAACCTCCATCCAACAAATTTGAGTGTGTGGGATGGGGATAGCTATTTCCAAAGAAAATATACTTTTGAAAAAGACATTAAAATTGGTTGATTTTGATTTTGAAAAGAACCTCCTTGTAATAATCATAAGATTTGTTAAACAAGGTTTGGTTATATGTGTTTTGTGCCTTTTTTAAAAATTTCTTATAAATTTTTTGGGTAAAGATCTTTTATTATGTGGATTTTGAAAAAATGCTTTTGGAAAGACATGTTATTTTGTAAAAGAATTTTACTTTCTCATTATTCATGGGAAGAACCTTGCCTTACTATCAGGATGGTCAAGAGGTTTTGGTCATCTCCTTTGGCTGATTAATTTTAATTTTCACCTATTAGGGGATCCCACTAGGGATTTTAAGGCCTACACAGAGTGAGGTCCTAAAACCTAAAGGATGTTGGTGAGCTTTGCTCAAGGATGAAATAAGATAAGTGCCAATGGAAAGAATGATAGTCCTGGGCCTATATAAAATATAAGTCCACTATCCATGCTTGGAGATAATAATTGCCTACTAAAGATGGAGAGAGGAACCATCCCGAGCGGAGTCACCCAAAAATCTATGGTGTTCATTTTTGGGATGTCGGACACCATGCAGATCTTAGGGGGTATTTATTGAAGTGATCGGGTACGATATTAAGGAATGATGTACTATCTCAAAAGATAGAAACCACCACCCTATAATGGACCTAATCACCTAATAAAGACTCCTAAGGCATGACAGGTCTTCGAATATACCCGAGATCTTTCCCCTACTTTACATGGAAAAATAAAGTATGATTTATTTTAAGTTGGGTTCGTTAAGTTCCCTATGAAGGCAAGCCCCCATTGTTAATTACATCCTAAGGAATGGAAATTCCTTATGAATACTCTCGATTAAAGTAGACAATTAGGGTCTCCAAAGATTTGAAGGTTAAGACTATCAAAGGATTGGCTGTTTTAGAAAATCAAATGCGATAGATCAAGAAGAAGACTTATATTTGGAATCCAAAAAGAGAAAGTAGGAAATTCTCATGATACTAGGAAGCATTGTGAGCATTCCAATATACCCTATAATTGGGCTTTATATTTTTAAAATTGAAGAGAGTTAATTATTTGAGTTGACATTTTATTAGATTACTAAGGCTTATAATTCGACAACATAAGATTGTGGAAATACCAAAGAGGTGAGGATTTATGCTTGTAGCCCGTAAAGGAAAATAACATCCTTAGATTCTAAATCTAGGGAGCTTTGGCGAGGGTTGAATCATGACCTAAATCTAAGGCAAAAATGGGTATATGGTTTACCTCCACAAGAGAGAATAAACCACCCGACTGCTGGACTTATTATCGCCTAGAGTGATAACCAGCTAATTCCTCCTATGATTTAAATCCATGTAGGCAAGTCTTATGCTTTACAAGATGGCTAGGCTGTTATTTATTTAGAGAGAATACTAAGTCCTTAAACTCACTCTCTAAGAGACTAGAGCATGAGTGGTATGAAATCATGATTTAATCTAATGAAAATTTTATCAAATTTATTTGATTCTTTTGGTATCTTTGTTTTGACATAGGCTACGAGATTTTGTATGCCTAAATGTATGAGAACTTGATCATAGGCCAAATCAAAACAAAAAGGGGTGTTCTTCCATCAAAGGCTCTCACTGGTTAATCCTTCATTCTCAATCTCTCTCTTAACAAGAGTGAAAGAATATGACATGGATGATATTATACATTCATTCATCCAGCTAAGGGGTTGCTAAAAATTATATTATCTTGATTTAATTCCTAAGCTTTTATGTGTGGTTATGAGTTGTCTTAAAATTTTAGTTATGAGCTGTTAATTATGATAGAAAAATTAATTTTTATCCTAAGAGCCTACCGCTTCCAAGCCACATATTCAAGCATCAAATAAATTTGATAATGATTTAATGATTTATTTTTCATTTTTATTTCACTTTTATTTAGTTAAAATGATGTTTAGATTTTCGAGAATGAAGAGTAGAGTGAATTCTATTTGTAGATAGAACTCACCCTATTCTACATCCTAACTCCTAAAGAATCCAACTAAGGTCCTTAAGTATCTTAATTAACCCATTTAAATTTGTGTAATTCATTTGATTTGATTTATTTGATTTGATTTAGAATTTAGAATTTGAGTTTATTTAAGTATTAGATTGATTGATTTTGATTTTGATATTTTAGTTTAATTGCATCTTGATAATTCAATATCCTTAATTTCTAATGAAGTTTAAGTTTGTTTAAATTCATGTATTTTCAGTTAATTAATTTTAGATTAGACATTTTGGTTTAATTAAATCTTGATAATTCAATATCCTTTTAAATTAATATTAAATTCTTTTCTTTGATTATGGTTATGCGACTAAGAAGCTCTTAGTGTCTAGAAGAGCCCTTAGTCTAAGAAGAGGAGGTGAAGAGCTCACTCCAAAAGTGAGGTCAACAAGCAGCTAAAAAAAAAATATTTATGTGCTTCTCAATACTTCATATCTTTCCTATAATTATATTTACTTGGAGTTGGGATGTTCTCTAATTTTCTAACCTTTCTCATCTCTATTTGTAATAATACTATGGCTATTTTTAATAATGATATCATTAAACCTCCTACAACTAATGCACTATTAGCTCATCTCATACTTTGGCCACACTCTCTTGTCGATTTTATTTTCATGGCATATAACACCAAATCAATTGTGTACATAAATGGTTTCTTACATAGCATTAAGAAATAATTACATTATTTGAAAAGATTTTAAGTTAAACTCAAAGTATATATCTTATCTTATTGGAAACAATAGTTGACTAATACTTCAAAGAAAAATAATATATCGAATTATCATCGACACGTGTGTGTAATTCTCTAATGATAGAGTTAATGGTAGAAATCCTTTCAAACCCATCCATTTTATTATCCAAAGAATTGCTTACAAGAACTCAAAATTCTAGATCCAAAAAATTGAATAGTTCCATGTTTCTTAATACTCTAGAATTGTGATAAACTAACTTTTATATTATCCCATATGTATAGTTCAACGGATGAATGTTATCACTAAATGTCTAAAATAAAATGGCTCATAACCTTGGGCAATATCAACAACATACTATAAGCTCAATTTCTTATATCCAAATATTATGACTTATAAAGGGAACTCATAAGTTATCCTAACGTACTATAATCTCAAATTAAAGTAGAGGGATTTGTTTGTATGATACCAAAAATATACTTATTTAATAAGCACTTAAAACTTAAATATCTTTCTTATGCTACCCTAAACAATTGAATCCTCAAATCTACCACACCGCTACTACCATCTCAACCCTTTTTAACTTTGTTCTCATTTTTCCCTTAACATCGTTCTCACATTCTCACTCTATCACAAAAGTCTTGCTAATAGCGCATCTTACTCCTCATTCACACATGTGAATACCCCTTTTTTCAACACGAAGCAAATAGTTTTCTTCTTCCTCCTCACTCGTGCATGCAAATGGAATTCTTCCTCTGTGATATCCCTTCCTTGCCCTCGCTCAAAGGTCCAGCCCTCTCGCATGAAACCCTCCATCCCGTGCACCTTTACTTTTCTCTTCTTCTAGCTCAATGGTCTCATTGCATTTCTCCTTACTATGTTTTAGCTTTATAAAGGTGAACACACACACCATTCATGCAATATCGACACTCAAAAGTCAAAAGACAATTTTGCTTTATGTAAAATCAATCTTTGCAAGGATAAGGAGAAGTATAGGAAAAAAAAGTATAAATAGACCCATACTTATCTAGTGGATATTTTTCAAATAGATTCACATAAATTATATGAGTAAACCTTTCCTTGAACTATATAACTTGATAACAAAAAATAATTAATCAATTTTTTTATTTAGATAGAAGATTTGAGGAATTTGTCCATGGTTGAGAACACATGAATTTGAATTACAATGTCATATTTATGAATTTTCACCGCAAGAAACACAAGTTGAGTGCAAGTGATCTTAGCACAAGGGAGATGATTGAACAGTGTAATTGCCATGTTGAAATTATTATTATAATACAAGATGTCAATAAAGATGGTGCAACCTTACAATAAACTAAGGTGAGGGACAATCATCAGATATGGAGTGATCCATTATTTGTAATGAAGGCTTTTAGTTGCTTCATGTAGAAATAACAAAATTATATCAACTGGTACATGCTTTGATAATTCATTGTATTTCAAGCAAGCTCTTTGAACTGATACCATCACACATAATTGGAGTTAAAATAAAAGCTAGTAATAAGAAATGAGTTATAATGATATGCTTTAGCGAGGATGTCCATGGAAGATACAAGCTTCACTGCATACTAAGCAAATCTTGAAGTAAGAAAGGTTGATGGAATATACTCATGCCCCAATGCAAATAGAGTGGGAACAAACAAGCCACATCTTTTTTGGTTACTAATAAAATACAAGATCTAGTTAAAAAATAACCATATATACCACAAAAACAAATCAATCATAATTTGAAGATAAAGTATGAATTATCACTGCCTTATATGAGACTATGGCGTTCAAGAGAGTAAACTTGAGTCTCATGTTCAGATCATTGGATGAAAATTACAAATGGGTTCCTACATTAAGAGCATAACTTTTAAATAGAAATTAGGGATCTCACATCACATGTACTTATGACAATACTGATAATTCTTTTTAGTGGTTTTATGTTGGCTTTAAGGTTAGCATTGAATAATTTCTATATGGTAGTCAACATTTGATGGGTTTAGATGCTTGCCACTTAATGTCAAAATATTTGGGTGTAATGTTGTCTATAAATTTACTTGATGGTAATAGTGGCCTATATACATTAGCTTCAGTTGTCATTGAAAAAGAATCTAGGAGGACATGGTAGTAATTCTTGGAAAACTTAACTGAGATAATTTGTTGAAAGATATATCATTTAACTTTTATATCCGATATGGAGAAAGCTCTTGATGAGACAATCAAACATGCTTTCCCTGAAGTAGAGCATAGAGTATGCATGTGGCACTTTTAGAAGAACTTAAAGAAATACTTTCACTATCAATATATTCATACCGTTTGAGCTTGGTTTGGTCGACTACTAATGATTACATAATACTTGAGTACAATAATAAGATAATTGAGATATTTGATTTAAGCTAACAAGTTTATTCATACTTGTTTTTTTCCATAAAAGTGGTCTAAATTTCAATTTATGATAGAGATAAAGAATGATAACAACATAAATAATATCATAGAATCATTTCTTAGATTACTGAAAAAGCAAGCCAGTTTTGAACTTAGTGAATATTATTAAAGGAATGCTTATGGAGCAAAGAGCAACCAAAAAAATGAACGCCCCAAGTTAGTATGGAGAACTAGTGCTTTATGCTGATGATCAAACCAAAGAAATCACCATTAGAAAAAAATAGTTTATAGTAAAACAATTGACATTATGCAGGGTTGAGGTCAAGGGATGACATGAAAGGTTGGAAGTTGACATTGAAATAAGAGAATGCAACTGAAGAAGATGACAAATGATTAACTTCCTTGTGTTCATGTAGTTGGATTCATCAACACTAAGGAACACCCCTCATGGCATACATTTGTTGATATTTAGTACAATATATCCATGTTAGTTGATTTAGTATTAAAATGAAATTTACTTTCTACTTTTTATGCTACTAATTAATGAGAAAATACTGACATTATTGTAGATCTAAAATGGCATATAAAAGTGTAATTTCCACACTCTCTGACAAGGATCTATGGCATATAGTTGATGAAGGAGTTCAAATTATTGCACCCAACACAATAAGACCCAACTGAATGCCAAGAAAAAGAAGATTGAAAAGTTTTTTGGAGAAAGACAAAAAAACTTTATAAATGTGGTCACTATGGATTATGGGGTCATCACAAGAGCACTTATAAAAATCCTATGAGCCAAGAACATTGTGCTCCTTCTAAAGATTCCCTTGATTATTTAGAGCCTACAACTATCACACAACAATATAGATTAAAATTACCAATTAGAAGGGATGTTGTTGATGTGGATGAAGAAGAAATTGATCCAAACTTTAAAGACAACTGTAAACACTCAATTAATTTTTTTAAAGTTACGTGTAACTTTATTTTGTAATTATCAAACTTTTGTTAGTTTTTGATTCAGTGCTACCACATTAAACTTTGTCTTGTAACTATCACACTTTTGCACACTATTGATTTAATAATATCTATTTTATGTTTTTGTGACTCTAACTATTACAAAATATCTTTGTTAGCAATTACTATTGCATGATGAGATACGATTATTTAGGCATTATTGTACCTCACATGTTGATGGTTGAATTGTAGGCTAAAGGTGATTGTCAAAATTGCTTCAAGGATATTTACAATTTACATTTATAAATTCAAACATAATATTAGTTTAATTATCTAGATTATTGAAGCACCATGTAAATCATCGATGAAATAAGAATTTGTCAAATTCATATGTTCATCTCATATTTTGTTGTAGTAATCTGTGATCTCAAGGAATGTCCTTCTGTGTTGTACAAATTGCTTACATATAAAGAGAAGAAAAAATATTCAGTGCTTTGTTAGCATAAATCTTACAAGTGTAGCTGTCAACAATTTCACAAAGATGGACATAATACACCATCAATGATATAATATTGTATCAAACTTCAAACCAAATAAGGTTGTAGATTAATGCTATCTTAGTCATTTGGAGTATTTAATGTTGCAGATAGTTTGAAATAACCCAAGCTTGGCAACTTTTGCTTGAAATGTTATAATCCTCGATTATGTAAGACTATTTTGAGAAATTTTGTGATGTTTGAAATTAATATTTTTCTTACTTAATTCCAACCAAAATATAGATTTTAGAAACTACATTATTTTTCAAAGCATATTTTGAAACCTCATGCAACATAATGACCGCTAATCTTTTCTGTCCCCATCAATTCATATATTAAACTACTATAAAGTGCAGTAGCTTTGAATTATATTTACAACTACCTTTTGCAATATAAACAACTGCTATAAATTACAAGTGATTTTCACTGGAACTACAAGAAGATTTGAGCTATAGCAAACAACTAAAATCTACAAAAGTTATAGTAATCACTGTAAATTATGACAAATTAATATAGATTTACACAAAAATATGCATGTATGCAGTAAACTAATATAGATTTTAGCAAACTAATACATATTTGCACAAAAATTGTAACCAGATAAAATGTAAAAATGTTATCACTAAATAATAATTATCGGTAATCATCTATGTAATTACAATCGAGTCTTAATTGTTTATCTTTGCATTTTAAAAAATATATGAATGAATTGAGACTTATAGTAGCACATTCACTTTATATCTCCATGCCAACCTAATGCTTCTATCAAACTTTACACACAAAAGAACAATAATATCTACGACAATTTTCTTAAAATAAGTACCATTTTAAACTTAATTAGCAAATTAAGTTTCGTTAAAAAAAATTTAGAAATAGGTATTGTCGCCCACTAAGTGGGCGACTAAATAACACGTCAACTCGGCGTGGCGGAGCTAATTTGGGTGTAGCGGTTACCTGTGTCTATGGTAGGCAACTAGTCAGCGTCTCGACTAGTCACCCAATCGGGCTGGATCGTAGCGTGTGCAGGATAGTTGCCCAATAAGTGGGCGACTAGCCTGCAGAAATTTTTTTTTTCACATGAGTTACACCAAGTCATGAAGCATATTATAATTATTAAGGTGAATTAATATTAGGCATATTGAAGTCATTAAAGATATGTACATTAGAGCTATTACATCGAGGATTGGCTTTAAGCTCTTATATTTTTGCTTTAGATTTAGATGTTCTTACTAGGCTTCAAGCCCTTATCTTCAATTATGGAGGTCAACCTTATAGTCTGAAGGTTTTCATTTAAGTAGATCTAAAACTAAATATATGGATTGTAATTTAAATTGTACAAGTTATAGTGTTAGTGTTATGACATTAGGTGAGCAATTCAATGATTCATTATTGAAATGAATTTAAGTTTCACAAGTCATTACAAAAGGAGTGAGTACAAGTATTTACAGAAATGGATGATCCAAAAAAATAAAATAGACAAGAACAAATGTAGTACAGATGCACATGTCATACTGGTCAGGTGCACGTGATGGATGATCACGCAGCTGATGGTGGCCCTCCAATGCAAGATCTTCAAAAGTTTGCATAGGATAGTCCTGTGATGGGAAGAAAGGTGATTGTGACTTATACGTAGGCTGGTATGTAGAAGGACCTGGATCAACATATGTAGATGGATGGTTCAGCATATGTAGATGGTTTGGCACCCCAATCATGTTGTGGGACATCCTCTGTAGGCTTTGATCCATAATGTAGGTCACCGATATTTACACATAACCTCAAGTCTCTACATAACACCTCGTACCTATCTACAGCTCCCTGTAACTCATGCTCATTTGCATGGCCAAAGTACGGCTGGAAGATGTCCTAAGTCACTAAGATGGGCTCTGACTGCATGAAAAAATAGCGTGTGAAATTAGCCTCAAGTAACATATTAAATTCAATAGAATACTTATGTTAACGCTTACATATATGCGCTCTACAGGTATTCTAGGATAGTAAGTGGTCAGAGGATCTATCGGGGCAGCCAGTAAGTAGAGAGAAGCCCAAGATCTGAACTAGCACATGTACTGATTGATAGCCGTCAGCCTGTACTCATCTTCGTTCAAGCCCTCGACTATGTAATCCCTCTGTCTCTTCCAAGCGATAATGTGCACCTAGTGGTAATCAACCCAGTCTACATCTACTTTTCCTCGACCATCGACCCTTTTGAAAGTAGGGTCAACTGGTGCCACATCTACTATGAGTATGATTCTAAACTATTACAGCACTCGATCAGGTAAGTGCCACTCCAGCCTCTTCCAGCTGATCAGCGGGACTCGTGCCAACCATATATTGGAGCTTGCTGGGCATGTACATGACAGGCATAGCATGATCTGCTTAGTGTATAGCTCTCAAATCACCTGCATATATTAAAAATTATGTTAAATTAGAATAAAAAATACTCTACAAGTCTAACCTGTGTATGCAGCGAGCCATCCAGCTCATTCCTATACAATGTCATGTTTGTCATTGGCATCCGGCAAAATTATCTCTCATTTCACCTATGCACACAACACATTTTAAACAAACATATAAGCTAAAAATTTGAAATTGCAGAAATTAAAATATACCTCAAATCAATGCTGAGTCCATCAAGATCAGTCGGATATAGCACATGTAGGGTTGGCCTCCCCACATGAAGATGATCTCAAGACCATATATGCAGGAGGTATAGACAGCCAGCCATATTGGCCCTATTAGGCCTAGTAGACTCATACAACTCCCTATAGAGGTGGACCAAAATTGCGCCTCCTATGGACAATGAATTGAATGAATCTAGGTCCTTAAGAAATGGAAGATACTGCAGATGGACCTCAGAACTTGACGTATCCGACAGTAGGAAATACCTAATAAGAAATAAATTGTAGGCACGCAGGTGCCTGAAGTACTCCTCAATGCTCACATGCACATAAGACTATCTGTAAAAAGACCACCTAAGCCACCGGCGCATGCGCTCACGCTATGCGACCCATCTGAAGGTCGATCTAATTTGTGAGCTGATCGGGTCATGATAAACCACATATGGTATGGGATGTCATCCCAACAACTCATCATAGTAGTCTGGCCAGCTACGCCATCTCTTCCCCTCACCAATCACAATTGGCCAATAACAGGCAGCCCATCAACACGTAATCCCAGGATCATCGCCATGTTCTGAAGCATCACTGTTATCTCACTTACAGCTAAGTGGAAGGTATTGATCTATGAAGACCATCTCTCAATCAGAGCAGTAAGCAAATGATGATCTAGGCAAATAAAATAAAGTTGGCTAGCACACTGTAGGCCTGCTACCTCCAGGACACTGATGAATCTCCTGCAAGTGATAGGCCACTCCTTCAGCATAAGAAAGTGAGAAGCAGCCTCTAGGACAGTGCTTTGTAAAAAAAAATACATGATCGATCAACCATTAGTCAAATTGAAGGCTGTGCAGGTATAACGTAGAAATTGAAATTAAATAACACTTATAGTATCAGGGTGGGCGGCTATATGCTGACCACGTAGGACGGCTATGCTAGAGTGGACCTCGGTAGGTGGATGCTCCAACTATGGGGTGTCCTCCCTAGCATGGCCCCGACACCAACGTCTAACTGATGGGCGGTGATCCTCAACCATCGTACCTGTTGAAAAAAATAAATGTAGTAGTCAGTGTCAGGATGTTATAAATATTAAATGGTAAACTGTAGCATAAAGTAATTCAAAAAAAAGAACTGCAACCTACATGGAAATTCTAAATAACATGCACTAAATATATAGATTGTCTGCTAATATAATTATGACATACCTTCTACTGTTAACATTGTGTGGACACGATAACCTATAGTGGCCAACTATCTTGCATAGACTGTAGGTTCTACTACTGCTAGCTCTATTTTTATCTATTGTATTTTTGAACCTAGTGGTACGAGGTCTACCTAACCTTCTATGAAAATTGGATGGAAGCAATGCTATTAAACCATGCTCAACACTGTAAGATGGTTAATTAGAACGATCAAGCAAAGTGTGGAACTCAATTAAGTACGTGACCTTATACAGATGCAGAGTGTAATACTATGACACACATGTCAGGTGGTTTAATCTTTTAAATCCCATCGCAGCAATAACATATGGGCATGGCCAATGATATATGGCTATCTTATTGCATTGTAGTTATACTGACCATTATCTAGCAAACCAATCCTAAATGATCAGCTTGACCTATCAAACACCTGCATCTCCTGGGGGTTGATGTTCACCAATTATGGGAAATGTCTGGCTTCCCTCTCAGTATGCTATAACATGGTGGATACCCTTTGGGTGAACATAGATAAATTGGCCTCCTATTGCTGAGTTATAGAAGCAAGTCTTTTCATGAATAATACAACTAAATTATAATAAATAGTAGTGATTAGAACTTGAATTGGAAAACCACATGCACATTTTAAAACATTGTTGAAACATTCAAATACATTAGTCATCGTTGTACTATAACACATTCCACCATCATGTAAAAGTGAACATTTAATTGGGCTGCGTTCCACAAGCCATTTGTGATCTTCTTCTTTCACATTTTTAATATCTATCATAAAATGATTAAACTCATGAATGTCATCAGTGTTTCCTGTCATCTACATTTTCTGGCAAAGAAATTCAACATCACCAATTCCCAATCTACGTATCACCTTTTTAAAATTTTCATGTATATGGCGCAAGCAGTGTCTGTGAGCGGCCCATGGAAAAATTTCTCTACACCCATGTAACAAACTAACATGTTTATCAGATATGTTGCACAAATCACATCTAGCTGACATCACAGGCAGCATGTCATGTAAGCACATTAAGAATCACAACCAAGAATCAATCATCTCAGACTCAACAACAGCAAAGGCAAGAGGAAACAAACTATTTTTTCTCATCTATTCCAACAGCAGTAGGTAAAGTACCTTGGTACTTTCCTAACAAAAATGTACCATCTAAATAAAGAATTAGGTGGGAACTATCCCAACCCAAAATGGAAGGACCAAATGCCCAAAAAAGTCTATGGAATCATTGTGTACTGCTAGATTGAATTATGTAGATTGTACCAGGTAAAGTAGTACAAGCTGCTTCCATAAAAAGTCTGAGAGCCCTATAAGAGTCTTCCTAACTACCAAAATTACTTTTATTACCTTACGCCTAGCATCCCAAGCCTTAATGTAGGAAACTTTGACATTAAACTTTGATTCAATTCTATCTATAATCTCTCTAGGTTTCAGATCAATTTGATGCTTAATTACATGTATAATGAAATAAGCTATGAATTTGGAACTATACTACCGATGACCACCAGCACTAACTGCATTAATACTTCTATGGTGTTCCCCAATTCTAGAGATTCTCCAAGCACCCCCTAAGCGTCTGTTACAATGCAGATGCTAATTACATGGTCTGGTAGGACTATCATGATGTACACATATTATAGTATAATTCTTTTGGTTTGAGGTAACTATTTAGAATTAAACATTATTCACTATACACCATCCAATAATAGCAAATTGAAGACTCCTTTTATTTGTAAAACACATTCCTTCTACAAGATCTCGATTTTAATATCATCTGCTAGGACATTTTCATCAGATGGACTGTAAAAGTAAATATCATTGTCCTACTCTCTCGTAGTTTGACATATTCGTACATACTCGTTAGTTGACAACATCTGATTTTTACTATCAATATTATAGAATGAATGATTTTTTAAAAGATCATGACTGGCTACATTCTCAACCACAGAAGCATCTAACCCAAGTGAACAATTATCATCACTGATATCCTACTTAGAGTCACTACTTGAACCACTGCTCATAATCTCATACTCATCATCGCCTGCAGCACTCTGAGGCACAAACAGTTCCTCTAAATGATAAATAATATCATCGCTGCCGCAAAACTCATAAGTAGGATGACACACTTTAATATTAAATATTACTAGTATAAATAGGGAAAGATAGAGAAGGTATTACCTGGGAATCAATTCATCAAAGCTGCTATGTGTCATCACAAGAGCATGTGCGATGAAATCCTGTGTATGCATCGTTGGTATATCTGCTGACCTTAATACTGAATCAGCTGATGTGGATGCAACATTAGCATCCTCCACTTCCACATACAACACTAATATCTGACGGGAAGCTTCATCCAGTGTAACGTCACAAACTTCATCATCAGAAATAACATACGCTATAAATTCGTTATCCATTGGACAATGACATGTAAGAATAATAGAGAGATGCTCTGAATCAATATGCAAGGACCTCATAATTCATTATTTCAATTCCAGTAAAGTGTTGTGTCGCAAAACCTTAACTGGACGATTTCGACCACCCATATAACTTGGAATGAACTGAGCATCGACACTTAGTTCACCTCCATATAATAGGATCAATGAAACAAACTATCTGCTCATTTCTCAAATAACTGGAGAGTAACCAATCATATTAGTATTCCCTAAATCTAAAAAAATATTGTGCATCCAAATTTATTTGTAGTACAGACTACATAAATCAAATAAAATTTAAATCAATCGACACGTTATGCGAACGCCGCCATCTGAGGTGACTTGCTCTAAAGGTAACTGGGCTCTAATATTATAGGCCAACTACAACAACTCAATTCTAATTCATATCATTCATAAATATTTTACAATCATTTATAATAGTATACCTGACATATATTAAATGTTAAAGACTGTATTATCACCTAAAATTACAAATTAATTACATGAACCGCAACTCTAACCCAAAATTACAAATCAAATCCTACTACAAAACTTTAACCATATAGCTCTAAGCCCTATAACACATAATCTACTAACTTATAAATGAGAAAAATTAGGGATTTATCATGTATTTATAAAGAACGATGGGAATGTGAGCTAAAAACTACAAAATCTGTCGCAGGAAACTTCCTCGAAAGGAATGAAGCCGCCAGAATCATCGTCGGAAGCTAATGTTGGGTTCCAAGAGTTGTTAGCTTGAGAGAAAACCCGACACACGCAGCGGACGGGGCTCTTAACAAAAAAAATGATGGGGGTTCGGCTAGAAGTGGAAGGTGGAGCAATGCCGATGGTTGGAACAAGGCCGACGGCTGCTGGAAAGGTTGGAGATGAAGTTAATCGTGCTCAGAAGGGAGAAATGTGGTGGCGGCTCGCATGGAGGCATCGAAGGTGGGAACTACTCAGATCGACAATGAAAAGGGGCTCACGAATAGGGTCGATCGGTCGATCAGTCATATTTGTTTAACCCTCGCCTAGTCGCCCACTAAGTGGGCGATTAGCTTCAGGTTAATGAACCTAGTCGCCTACTAAGTGGGCGACTGACTTCAACTAAATGTGGCAGCTTTCCTGCCATGTCGGAGTTGACGTGGCTACCTAGTCCCCCACTTAATGGGTGACTATGTCTATTTCTAAATTTTTTTACTAATACTTAATTCCTTAATTAAGTTTAAAACAGTACTTATTTTAAAAAAAGTGCCTAATATCTACATATTGAGAGTAGAACTTCACACTTGTAACTTACCATTAGCAACATTCTTACATAAGAGAATCTGAAGCATTATTCTGTGCTAAATAATAATGAAATTATTTTTAAAAAGAGATAATAAGTCCCATATAAAGCTACAACCATCTACATTTGACAAAATCTTGGGGATTTATAAAAGATCACTTGAACGAAACCTATAATAATGCTAAAACTGAAAATCCTATCAAAGTCTTATATAGAAGAAGAGTAACTTGAAATTCTTGCAGACCATCTCATCGTGGGCATGCAACTAATACAAAATCTCTTCAGTTTGATTTTGTGGGCATCTGTAAAATCTTTATCCACTATTGACTATTTATGGGTAGTATACAATATATATTATAAATTGCTTCTGTAATAAATCAGGTTTACACCTCTCATTGTTGACGACTAACTTGAACTCATTTTTGATAATAGAATATATATGTATTACAGTAAGACAAGATAATATAAGTTAATGTAACCTAATAGATTTAAAAAATTTATGAACTACAAGGAAATATAAAGTTCCTTCTGCACAAATGGTCATGGGCTTGTAGAACTGCATATGAACATTTCCTTTCAACATAAGTATAACAATTGAATAATTTATTATTTTAATGAAGCCAAATAGAATCAAAAACGAGCTAGGAAAATGGAAAATTTGAAATGAGAGTGTGGAGAAGATATATCTTTATATGAATAAAAAATGATATTGGAAAAATGTGGAGTACATAAAAAGACAATACATAATAACATCATAATGTTAATTTCTTCATCGATCACATGCAACAAAACCCTAAATGCAATCCCTACGTGATGGCTGGAGAGGGTGTGATCTAGTTTTAGGTTGAAACATAAGCTGATTTTGAGATCAAGATCAAGATAATTGTACCCATAGATGCAAGAGCTGATAGGTGTAGGCAAGAGTTCCAACGATTATGATGATTGTGCTGAGGGGACGGTGAGGATGGAGTTAAAGAAGGTCGAGATGGCAGCAATGGCATGGTAGATTTAAAGGATTTGACTGTTTAGGGTGGCATAGCAGTAATTTATTAAGTTTTTAGTGCTAAATATGAAAATAAGTATGTTTTAGGTGTTATGTAGGCAATTCCTATTAAAATTATTAATTTGAACAACTCTCAAACTAAATAACTAACATTGATTAAGTATTCTTACAAAATTGGCTTTGCATCAATCTTAAAAAGTATTATTCACAAATGTATGAGTGGTGTTTTAATTTAGAGTCATAGGGATACCAAGCAAATATTTGGGGGTACTTATTGAAATGATCGAGTGATGTACTATCTTGAAAGATAGAAACATCACCGTGGCATTTATTTTTGGAAGTATGGAACAACTCACAAATCATATGGGTACTTATTGAAGTTATCCAATGCGACATTAAGGTATGATGTACTATTTTGAAAGATAGAGACATCATCCTATAATGGACCTAATCTCCTAATAAGGACTCTTAAGGCATGATGAGTCTTCATATATACCAGAGATTTTCTCTTACTCTACATGAAAAAGTAGAGTTTATTTTAAGTCGGGTTCTTAAGTTCTATATGGAGGCAAGCCTCCATAGTTAATTACATCCCAGGAAATGAGATTCTTTAAGGATACTATCGATTAGAGTAGACAATTATTATCTCTAAAGATTTCAAGGTTAGACTATCAAAGGATTGGTTATGTTTAGGAAATCAAGTGGGATAGATCAAATGGAAATACTTATTTTGGAAGACAAAGGAAGATAAGTAGGGAATTCTCATAATATAGAAAGTCTAGTGAGCATTCCAATCTGTCATATGGTGAGGCTTTATATGTTTGAAAGTGAAGAGATTTATTTATTTAAGTTGAATTTTATTAGATTGCTAGGACTTATAATCCATCAACACAAGATTATAAAAATTTCTAAGAGTTTAGGATTTATGCTTGTAGCCCAAAGAAAATAGCTACCTTAGATCCTAAATCTAGGGAGCTTTAGCACGACCTAAATCTAAGCGAAAGATTTATACTATAACAAGACCTAAATCTAAGAGTTCAAGATTTATGCTAAAGCACGACCTAAATCTAAGCAAAAAATGAACATAATGGTTTACTTTCATAAGAGAGTAAACCGTCCAACTCTTCTGGACTTACAACCACATAGAGTGGCCGCTAGCTAACACCTCTTACGATTAAAAAAAATCATGTAGTCCAATCTTATGAATTGCTCCAAAGACATCACATGGCATCTTAAAACTAAGCCTACGAGCCACTGCTCATCATAATCCTCCATAGCACTAATCCTAATTCCTTTTATAAAAATTATATTTATATTTGAAAAGTAAATCTAACTACACCTGCAAGCAACATACAAACAACCTACAAGCAAAATATTTATATTTAATTTTAAGTATCCCCTAAAGCACAATCCCTTATAGAAAACATGATTAGGCTAACAATAGCCTAACATCCACTCTACAAAGCATACACCCTAACATCCAATCTAAAATATTACATCATAAAATAAAATATACATCACACATACACCATTCTAAGTTAGGGCTAGAAGTGATGGCTTAATTCTAATGTGTATGTTAGGCTTTGTGTGGTGTGTCTTACTAAGTATTAGAGTTATGATTTGTCTAAATTTTAGAAATAGTTTAAGTTAACCATGATGGTTGGTTTCATTTCAAGTGGATTAGTTGATTTGTAAGTTTTAATTTATATTTTTTTTTTAAATTTTTGTTTCATTTCGTTTACACTTAACATCTAAGTGTTATAAAGAGAAGAAAAAGGCTTACCCTCCTTCATCCCTACCTTAAGCCATTTTCTAAAGCATATTTTGATGACTTAGTTATCTTTAGTGAGTGGATTATTAAGTATTTTCTTATTAATCCTAAGTTTGGGTTAACTTTAAATAATCCTATTCCATGTGAAGGCATCTTAGGATTAATATAATTGAATTACTATCACATGACATATATCAAATCATTTCTTCCCATCACATGTAACATGCATATGACTTTAACACATAGCATATCTACACATACAATATATTTTGGCATACTTAAATGATGAACGATGCATACATTTGGAATTTATATTTTAGTTCATTGAATTATTAATATATATAGAGTAAAGCTCTATCCAAATTATGATATCAAAATACATATGAATGAAATCAAATAAGTATATGTCATTATTAACTTAGGAAGTGAGATAATCAAATGACCTTCTTAGGGCTATTAAAGCCTCATATTCCCAAGATGTCCAGACTATATACTTATTAACATTCAAACTTAAGTAAATCTATATATGAATCACAAGAAAGAGAGCACTAACTTACATGTAATATATGCTAATGACTTAGATGATTATGGATGTATGTATTTTTAATAACAAAAGGGGGTTTTCATCTTTTATTTAAGCACACATGCACATGTAGAAAAGATGTAAGCAAGTATGTGTCATTGTTAATCAGAGAAGTGAGATAATCAAATAACCTCCTTGGGGCTACTTAAAGCCTTGTATTCCTTGGATGTCCAGACGAATCACTTGATATCTTAAATACATATAAATAAATACACAATCATAAGGATGAAAACCTTGAAAAGATTATAGTTTCTTTAGTTGAATTATTTATGCATATGAATTAAAGCTACATCTAAATTCTAATACCAAAATACATAAGAATGAAATCAAATAAGTACGTGTCATTATTAATGAGGGAAGTGAGATAATCAAATGATCTCCTTGGGACTGCTTAAAGCTTCGTATTCCCGGGATGTCCAGACTATATACTTATCAACATTCAAACTTATGTAAATCTATATATGAATCCAAGAAAGAGAACTTCACATTCATATGACTAAGCTATAAGCACATGCAAATCCTATATGTATTCATAACTATCGTCACTCTACATGTTATTTTCAATTTATAAATTTTGAAAAATAGATTTAAATTTATTAATGATAATAATCACATGTATAATTAAGTTAACTCAACATATGCAAGCTTGCATAAATAATTTTTATTTGATTTATTTAAATTTGAAAGAATGAATGCATGAAATCATAAGACATACAACATTTAGAAGTGATTGGAAAGGAATAACTAAATATAAACACATGGTTCATTCAACTAAATTAATTCTTAAGGACAATCACATTAAATAAAATTATTAAAAGAAAATTAAAGCTTCTTATTAATTTGATTTTTGTATTTATATGTGATTTAAAGAGGAGGGAGATTATTTGTTGTTTTAACCCCTCTCCCATGTTTGTAATCTTAATTGGTTAAGGAAAGATAATTAAGTAGATTTTATGAATTAATTAAGTTAAATCATTAAGCAAATCATTTAATTACTCTTTCCCATGCTTCTTAATTTAATTAATCATTTAATCATAAGCCACAAATGATATGAACATGTGAGGAAATAAAATTGCAATGCTCAACCTAAAGCAATTGGCTCACAATTAAAAATTAATTAAGTTAAAGAATCTAATTAAGTACTTTTATGACTTTCCCACACTTATGGGTTAATCATAATTTCCTTAAAAGGGTCTTTATGTTATAAAATACATAAAGCAGTACCCTTAATTTCATTGTTAATTATCTGATATGATTTCCATTTTAATTTGATTTAATTTAGCCATTTAATTAACTAATTAAGCACTTAATTAATTATTTTTTTAATTAATCCTCTTAAAATGAAATGGATTTAGGAAAGAGATTAGAAAAGAGGTCTTAATCTCATTCCCTCATCCATTCACTGTTAAGCAGTGATCAATAAACCCTAATTAACTAATTTTGATTATTTTGAATGTTAATTAATCATTAATATAATTAAATAATATAATTAGGGCCTGAAATATCAATTTCTTAATTACCTAGGCAATAAATTCCAAGAAAATCATGGGAGGTAGAGGTCATCCCAATGAATGAACACAAAAAGTTTGAAATCAATTGCCCAAGTAATTAGAGCTTAATTAAGTTTATTAAGTGGCATTCAAATTCTAATTAAGCCTTAATTACTATTTAAAATTAAATAAAAATATTTTTAATTAAATATGCTCTATTTTACCTTTAAAATGAGTGTATATTCGTAAGTTTTGGATTTTCTATAATTAGTTATGATGCTTCAAAATTTTAGCCATTAAAATGAGTAATTAACCCTTAATTAATAAGCATGCTATGGGATCGGCATGTGGTATGCTTTTCACATGGCGTCACTGGATTGGTTATTTAAAATTATTCGAGTCATCGCTGATATAGCGGCGGTGGACGCACTTTCATCCCCGCCATCAAATCTAAGATCAGATGGCGGAGATTAATTCCACAGCTTCTAATGGATAATTTAATCTAATCACAAGATCATGACCATTCATTCCGATCACATAGAATAGATAGCATATGATCTATCATATCTTCGCGATGGAAGATGGACACCGTCTGCCTTCCTCTGCCCAATTCGAGCTCCTCGGAGCTCGGATTGGCTCGGGATTGATCCCACACCTCACAGGGGAATCCTAGGAGATCTAACATTTGGATTCGCACAACATCAACATTCTCTTCAAAAAGACCTAAATTTTTTTAAGAAATCTTGGTTTAATGGAATAGTACCTTACTGAAGCTCAAGACTGGTGAGGTAGCTTCACTTGACGAGGCAAAGTCCTATTGCGAAGATGGTGTGATGCCTTCCCGCCAGTTGCTCTGTGGACCAAATGCCACCATAATACTTGCCAGAGTTGGTCTAAAAGGTACTTTCGGTGTTCAAAATGCTCGAGGGAAGACTCATTTTGACTCACAAAGTTTATTGAACGTATGGGTGAAGTTAATTTGAATGGGATAAGTTTCGGTGGAGTTGGATGGAGATCGAGGTTGTCCTATCTCTGGTGAGCTCAGTTTGATGTTTTTCAATGACGAAGGCTTAGAGATCTCAGGAAACTTTATGGAAGATTCGAAACGACCTAGGGGAGCTCTCTCAGGGCGTGTTTGTTTGGTTTGGATCAAAATGAGGGGGGGGGGGGGTTTATACCCCCTCCTCTCTTGGACGACCTTGATTGACTTCTAGTGTCCATCTGATGGCCTCAGACGGTTGTGGGTGGCAGGCAGGTGTTGAGTTGGCTCAATTTGAGTGGGTGAGTGAGGGAAGGTGGCTGCCATGGGCGAAGAGCGGGTGTCCTTGGGTTGCCAAGTGAGCCAATGGAAAAAGAAGGGTGAACTCACCTCCACTTGGCTCATGCTTGACCCAACCACTTTTAGGTCAGGTGAGCCAGTGTCCTCTTGCTAAGGTGGAGGTCTAAGAGGCAGCTATGTGGAGGGGAAGCAGATTTAACCATTCAAATGGGGTATTTATCTCATTTGGCAAGCTTGACCCATAGGGTTTGGGTTAATTTGGGTCAATCATGAGTTGAGTTGGATTTGGGCTGACCCAAGGTGAATCAATGATGGGTCATGCCAAGTTTCAAGGGGTTTGGGCTTGGTCTGAATAGGTTTGGCTCAATTTGACCCATGTAGGTCAAATTGGGCTATGTTGGGTAAAGTTGAGCAATTGGTCAAATAGTTCAAATGATGATTTGAAGTATTTTAGTGTAAATGGTTTGGGTTGGTTTGGCTTAGATTCGAATTTGACCCATTTAGGTTCAAATAGGTCAAGTTGATCAATTTGGCTAAATTGGCCAAATTGGCTTGGGTTAGGCATTGGTTCATGTTTGATTGATCATTTGAAGCTAATTGCAGGCTTTGATTTAAATCAATTTGTATTTGGGAATGATTTAGGCCAAGGGTCAATTTGAGTTAAATAGGTCAATTGGGTTCAATTGGTCAAATTAGATTGAATTAAGGCTTTGATCATATTCAACGATCAATTTGGATTGAACTTGAGCCATTGGTTGTAATCAAATTGGGTTAGATTTTGATTTGAACTAATTTGAACTTGGGTCAAAGGACCAATTGGGTTTGGATTGGCTAAATTGATGATCAAGCCATGTTCAAGTATTGATTTTAGGTTGGTATGAATTATTAGTTTCAATTGATTTGGCTTAGGATGAAGTTTGGCTACTTTCACTCAAGTAGGTTAAATGGATTGGTTTGGTCAAATGGCTAGGTTGACTTGGTTTGACCTAATTGATTACAATTAATTAATAAAGGATGATTAACAATCATCATAAGAGATTTTAGATGATTTGATTCAATTTAATTTGGGTTGGATTGAGATTTAGTTCAAATGGATCATTTAGGTAACTTTGGATCAAGTAAGTCTAATGGGTCAATTGGCTTGCTTTTTGGTTGAATAAGTTGAGTTGAGTTTGGATATTGATTTGGAATTGATTGGAGGTTTTGATTGCAATTGATTTAAGTTTAAATGGATTTGGGCTCATTTGAATATTTTAGGTCAAATGGGTTAGGTTATGTTTCATTAGATTGATTTTGGCTTGATTGATTTTGATTTTAGATTTTGATATGGGTTGAAGTGATGATTGAAGGATTGGATGATCTATGAGAAAATCAATTGAATTTGGTTTGGATTAAAGGAAGATTTAGCCAAGTCTATGAGTTTGAATCATAGGCTTAGGTAAGATTTAGTTTGATTTTTATTTGATTGGATTTTATTGTATATTTTGGTAGGTTGATTAATGGTTGAGTTGGTTTTGAGAAAATCAATTTAGTTTGGTTTTGATTGAAAATTTTTTTGCTAAGTCCATAATATTAAATCATATGGCTTAGGAAATGTTAATTTGATTTGAGAATTAATTAGAATTTAGTTATGTGGATTTGAGATTGGATTGAATTTTGATGAATTGAATTTGAGGTTTGGTTTAGGCAAGGAGATAGGCATAAATTGGGTTTAAGTTATAGGTTGGGTAGGTTATCATAATCCCTAAGGCATCATTTAAACCCTCTGGCTAATTCTTCTAAGTCTCTAGGCTTGGGTTAAGTGTTGACTTAGCCACTAGAAGTGTCTTATGACTAAAGAGCTTTTAGTGTCTAGAAGACCCCTAGACCTATGATGAGAAGATGGAATCCTCACTCCAAAAGTGAGATCAACAAAAGGATCCCCAATATGTGTGGTGTAACTGAGGGGCACACCGCACGTATTAGCATTGACTAAGACACTTAATAATGTTCGAAGGGTTTGCAAGTGCTAACAAGATGATCTATACCTAAACCCAAGAGGTTGATATAATCATGATCTTAGTGCAATGCAACTCATCTTATGCCAAGGACATGAGAGAGTTAAGAAGATTTGATTTGAACGAGTTAAAGGTAATTTCACATCAAGGACATGAGGAAAGATTCGCTGGGGAATCACACATGAATTGGATATGTTATGAGATAGATTTATACTAGTGGAATAAAAGGGTAATCCACTAAAGATTGAGATTTGATTTGATATATTTGAATTATTTGGGAGGAATCCATTGGGGATGTCGGTTTGAATTTGATTTTGTTTTATTTTGATTTTTTTGATTTAATTGGTTGAAGGGGGGATCCGTTGGGGATACAAGTTTGATTTTTATTTTGTTTGGTTTGTGTTTGATTTGGGGGCATATCCGCTCGGGATATAAGCTTGAATCTACGGGGATCAAGACTGTGTTTATTTTGATTTGATTTGTTATGACTCCACTAGGAGATTGGTTTTGAATTTGATTTATGTGTTTTTTTTTTTTGTTGATTTGGGCTCCACCTAGGAGAAGAAAGTGATTTAACTCCACTAGGGAGGTTAATTTAAATTTAATTTGTCTTGAGGGCTTACCCGATAGGGGATTTGAGCTTGGTTGAATTTATTTGATTTAATTTTGATTTGATTTATGGACCCCAAGTGTGTAATGGACCCACTAAGAAGGAGCCACAGGGGGCCTTGACCTATCTTAGATTCACCAGGCCAAAGGGATAGTCTACTAGTTGCAAGGTAGAACCATCCAACCTAAGGGTTGCCATTCAGTGTGCAATAACTGTGCTAGGAAGAAAGCGTATGATACTTACATCTTCCGAAGCAGGACAGTCGCTGGGGTGACCTGTTGGATCTACAACAAATCAAACTCGACCCAGGGTGACTACTGAGTGAATATCGTTGGGGATCTTACCTAACTCAAAAGTAAATAGAATTAATTTCATTTGATTTTACTTAATTTGATGATCCCTGTTGATGTGCGATGGACAACACTGAGAATGGGCTATGTCAGCCAAGATATATCTAGATTTACTGATCCAAAGGGGTAGTGTAGTAGCCGAAGGGTGAGATTAATCGACTTAAGGGTTGCATTTCGGTGTGTAATGGTTGTGCTAGAAAGAAAGTGTGGGGACTTACATCTTCCAAAGCGGGATAATCGCTAGGGTGACCTGTTGGATGTACAATAAATCTAACCTGACCTAGGGTGACTACTAAGTGAGTGATGTTGGGGATTACCTCAACTCAAAATTAGTTAGGCAGTTCCTATAGCGAGTTTTGCTAACGCTACTCTATAGATAGGATGCCTACTTGGGAAAAAATATCGTGAGGGGGTATTCTCCTAATCCACAAGAGAATATATATTTTGTTTATTTATATGTTTGTGTGGACCATGTTGGTGTACGATGGACTTCACTAGAGGCTATGTCGGCTTGGACCTGTCTTAGATTTACTAATCTAAAGGGAGGGTCTGCACATCCGCAGTACAAACCTTCTAGCCGTAGGGGTGGTTACTATGACAGGGGGACTGTCTAATCCGGTAGTAACCTGGGTAGTGTCTAGATGGGGGTCGCAAGGACATGATCCAAATAGAGTACCCACAGGAGAGGTGATGTTAGGGACGTTATCCTGATCCCTGAAAAAGAAATCCTATAGGTGTATGATGGCCAACTTAAGGAGAAAGCGCAGGGACTTACATCCGCCATAAGTAGGGTTATCCACTGGGTGGGTCGTTATCAGCATAGCAAACACCAGCAAACCTAAGGTGTCTGTCGATGTGCAATGATCAATCTAAGAAGAAGGCATAGGAGACTTACATCTTCATAGATGGAAATGATCATTAGGATAATCTATCATCGGCTAGACAGGTACTATCTGACCTATGGCGAATACTAAGCGGGGAGTCCCAAGGAAGGACTAGACCAAGACTTGAAGTAGTCAGGAAGAAAAGAGTCGACGGGGGACTTACCCTAATCCTAAAATATACTCGACCCAATCAGTGTACGAAGGCTAGTCTAACAAGAAAGTGTGAGAGACTTACATCTTCTTAGCGGAGCCAACAAAAGGTAGCTTACCGATCACACAATAAGGCCTACCAAACTAACAAGACGATCGTCGATGTGCAGTGTTTAAGCTAAGAAGAAAACTAGGATACTTACATCATCTTGAACCAGAAGCCACTATGGTGACACACTAGCTATGTAGCAAATCAACGTGACCTAGAGCAGCACTGAGTGAGGGCTACTGGGGCATTATCTCAACTCAAAATAGCCCGAGACAAAATATATGTGTTTATTTATGTTTTATGTGTAATTTATGTTTACGTTGTGTTGATGAAAGATAGGATGCCACTTGGGTTCTCTTACACCTACCCTAAACACATCATGGCAGATTCATAGACGAAAATGCTTTCAATTTGAAGAGATTAAATTTGATATGGAATTTTCATTGATGATAATTATTTTCAAATAGGTTTTATGGATAATATTTCTTTAAGTAAAGCCTGTTGACTGGAAGCATCAGGTGCTCTCTTTTATGGTTAATGAGTTGATATGATCCTCCTTGGTAGGATTTTTCTATGTTAAAAAAGCCTTCCCAAGTGGGTTCAAACTTGCCCCCCATCATACGATAAACAACATTTGGTCTTCTTAGAATTAAAACAAGCTCTCCTACTTGAAAAGCTATAGGGCGGACCAACTTGTTGCGAGCTTGAATCATTTTATCCTTGTATAACTCGAGGTTTTGGCATGCCCATAGGCATCTGTCCTCCAAACCTTTGAGCTCTTCTAACTGGAACTTAGCGTTTTGCTCTGTTGTGACCTTGCTACACATGTCTATCCTTAATGATGAAGGTAGGACTTCTAATGGTAGAATGTCTTTAGACTAATACACTAATGAGAAAGGAGTAGACTGAGTTAGAGTTCTGTAGGTGGTGCGATATGCCCACAAAGCTTCAACTAACTGCTCACGCCATTATCATTTATTTTTGTCGAGTGTCTCCTTAAGTGTTTGGATGAGAGTTTTGTTGAAGGCTTCTGCTAAATCATTTACTCTCGGATAATAGATGGTAGAGAATCTCCAATCTATGTTGTGTCTTTGAGCGATGTTGTTGATTTTGGTGTTCTTGAATGCAGTACCATTATCGTATATAATCTAGCGGGGTACTCCGATTCTATATATGATATGCTTCCTGAAAAACTAGAGCACATACCGAGCTTTGATCTCTCTAAGCAGAATCACATCTACCTATTTGGAAAAGTAGTCAGTTGTAGCTAAGATAAACTGATTACTCTTGGAAGAAAGAGGATCAATCGAACCCACTATGTCAACACCCCAACACTCGAATGACCACAAGGCCAATGTTGGATGTAGAATTTTGGGTGGTTGGTGTAGGACCACTCCGTGTACTTGACATTGATGGCATCATATAACTACGCCCATGTAATATGTTATCATTGGCGACCAGTAATATTAGAGTCTTTTGATCTTGGCTTTCATCTTAGGACCGGATTGGTGAGATCCACATAATCCTGAATGCACCTCAGTCACGATCTTATATGTTTCATGCTTGTTTAAACAACGTAACCAAATATGACCGAACGACCACCAGTATAAGATACCATCCATGAGGGCATAGGAAAGTACCCTTTGCTTCATCTGATGTGCTTGAGACTTCTCTTGAGATAGTTTTCTTTTATTTATGTAATCAATGCATGGTTACCTCCAATCCAGCTCTTCATCTTTTTTGGCAATAGCAACCTCTCCTTCAAGAGAGTATTTTTTGATGAGTTCAGTATCAATAAGAGGCATGACTTTCCTATTTTGGACCTATGCTGATATGGACTCATCTTACGGACATGCCAATTCCTTGGCAAGCTTGGCTAAGGAATCCACTATAGCATTTTCTTTTCAAGGAATCTTGTAGATGGTAACCTCTAAGGTTTGGGCCAACCACCCTATTGTATACTTTTTGTAGTGATGGATTCTAGGCTTTAGAACCTTATATGACCCAACAATTTGGTTGACCACTAATTGGGAATCCCTAAAGATGTTGATGTTTTGGATGCCTAATGAGATGGCTAACTCCACATCGGCAATCAGAACCTCATATTTGGCTTCATTGTTGGTGCAAGGATCAGATAAATGATATGATAATCTCATTATATTGTAGTCTGGAGTTAGGAAAACTATTCCTACCCCTGCCTTTCCTAGAAAAGTAGATTGTGGTTCTTCACCTCTTTGAGAGGAAACCACACCATCAATATACATTTCCCAGCGACGAATGCTAGTATCCCCTAAGTTCATTATTTATTCTTCAAGAAGATCAACACTAACCAGAGAGTCGGCAGGAAGTGGGTGTGATGCTAAGAAATTTGTGAGTGCTTATCCTTTCACTGCATGGAGAAGTATGAAAGTAATATTAAACTATGATAAAATCATGAACCTTCATGCCAACTGTCCAGATAGCATCGACCGTGTCATGAGATATTACAGTAAAGTAATTCTAGAAATCAAGATAACTTTATGAGAAAGCATGTAATGCCATAGCTTTTGTGATGCAAATATTAAAGCTAAGCAATGCTTCTCAATGGGTGGATAGTTTGCTTCAACAGAAATTAGATGACGACTGAGGTAGTAGAGCTCACTCTCTTTCCCTTCATCATTGGCTTAGGCCAACAAAGCACCAAGGGAATCATCTAATGCAGTAGTGTAGAGCATAAGTGACTTGCCCAGGATAGAGGCTGCTAGAACTGACTGCATCATCTGGTACTTCTTGACATCTTCAAAAGCATGCTGACACTTATCATCTCACTTGAACTTGGCATCCTTCTTGATAAGTATTAAAAATGGTTGGCATCTGCATGATAAATTATATATAAAGTATCTTAGATATGCCAACTTCCCTTGGAATAATCTGAGTTGAATTAGACTTTTAAGGGGTGGCATTTTTAGTAACACTTTAATCTTCTCCGAGTTAATTTTGATTCCATGGTGTCGAACACAAAATTCAAAGAATTTCCCCGAAACTACTCTGAATGCACAATTCAAGGGATTCATTTTAAGGTTATTTTGTCTTAACCATTCAAAAACTACTATCATGTCAAAGATTGACCACGAGATCATCGACGTAGCATTTGACTTGATGATGAATGAGTTCGTCGAAGATTTGAGCCATGACCTGCTGGTATGTGGCACCGACATTTTTAAGGTCAAAAGGCATGACCTTATAGTAATAGATTTTGACCGAGGTTCATCTTTAGGGGCCATCTTTATTTGGTTGTATCCAGATGAACCATCCATGAAGAAGAAGACTACATGAGATGCGATAATGTCCACCATCAGTTTCAATTTTGGTACTGAAAATTCATCTTTTGGACATGCTTTATTTTGATTCCTAAAATTGACGCATATGTAAATTTGTTCATTCTTCTTCTTAACTAAGAAGACACTAACCAACCAGGTGGAGTATTTTTTCCTTCTGAATAAAACTTGTATCGACCAGTTTCTTAACTTTAAAAATGACCTGTTATTCAATGTCTAATCGCATGCATCTAGAAGCTTGCTTGATAGGGTTAGCATCAGACTGTACTGCTAGTTTATGGATCGCTACATTAAGAGCCAATTTAGGAATCTATTGATAACTCCATGCAAAGTAGTCCTTAAACTCAATAACTAGCTTAACTAAGTCATTGGTTAAAATTTCATTCGATAAGAAACTATTGTATGTCGGGTGTGGATTGTCTTGAGCTCCTAAGTTGATTCCTTTGAGCTTTTTTATCATTGACTTGATTTCTTCTTCAAACTCTGGTGGTGTATCTTTGACTTGGAAATCATCTGGATCATCTAAAATTTTTAAGCACACCTCCTCATATGAGTTAATGTGTTTTGAAAAGAACCTATCAGCTTCCAAATGATTGGTGATGATTATGCAATAGTCATCATCGAGTGGGCCTATCATGCCAAAGCCTAGTCATGATCTTGATTGAGAGGTTTTTCATTTAATTTTCTATATCCCTTTGAAGTAATTCAACCTGTGCTTAGACCATGTATGTAGAATTAATCTTTTCTTTGCTAAATTATGAACACAAGGCGAGTACCAATCAAAAGATAATTTTATTAAATATTTATATGAATCATCCTCAAGTTCTACTTTAACTTATTGATTTGAGGATGATACTCCAGGAAGTATCTCTAAATCTTCACAACTGTGGATGATTTAGGGGTCTCCTTAACTACCAAACCCTCAACTTTTTATGAGAAAAGTGGGGTTAGAGCTAAGGTTCCCAACTAATGCCTAATAGTTTCACATAAAGATGACTTGGATACACTTATTCTTTGCTTAGGAGTCTGGTCTTCATCACTGTCTAGCTAGAGTGTCACCTCCAACAGGATCTACTATTGAGAAGAGCCGGTTGGTGTGTTAATCATATATGACTCATCCTCTGAATTAGATTCTAAGTTTATATGGATAACAGGTGTACTCTTGATAGCTGAGACAAATCTCCTAGTGGGTGGTAAGTATGGAGGTCTTCCATCCCAGAGAATACCTCTATACTTGCCTATTCCTCATCCTTGTGGAGGTCTGGTCATCCTCCCCACTTGTTCAAATAGAGTAACGAATTGTGAGTGGAATCTAATCTCAGGCTCTACTTCCTCCCGTGAGTCTATTTCTCACTCCCTTTTCTTTTCTATTTCTATTTCTATTTCTTTTTTCTTTTTTCTTTTCTTTTTCCTTTTCTATCCTTTCTTTTTCTCCCATATGGGGATTTTGACTAAGTTTGTAAGAATAGACTTTTTGGTTTTGGAGGAGATAGTAGGTTGTATCCTCGTATATCCCAACCTTATGGACTGTAAAGGGTTTGAGATCTCCTTTGACACAATACGTAATTCCACCTCCCATGAACTTAATGCACTAATGTAAAAAGGATGGAACCATGTTGTTTTCATGTATCTACGATCTCCCAGGCAAAGCATTGAAAGATGTATTCGAGTTTATTATGTAAAACTTGGCTTCAGTCTTTCAATCATCTATTTCTAGTGGCAATACTATGGAGCTTAAGGCCCTCTTGCCTTGTTCATTAAATCCTTTCAACATCATCCTCTCCTTTTAGAGTTTAGAGATGTTAATTCTTAACTAGGCAAGGGTTCTTAGACTCATAATATTGATAAATGCACATGGGTCAACCAAAACTCTGGATAGCTTGAATCTACCAACATCCACTCTAATGTAGACAGGACGGTTGCGCTCAATTGTCCCTAGAAGTAGATCTTCATCATTGAATGTAACTTGTAATATGTCCTTCGAGTAGTGTACTTCCTCTCTAGTAGTGGTTAGCTAAGCTAAGCATATCTCTGAATCAAGTAAGGCTTTGATTAGAGATTCCCTCATCTCTTTGGATAAGACAAGGGAATCGTATATGCTTAACTTAGCTGGCAACTTTCTAAGGTAAGCGAAGATGCTGTAATTAACTTTGTACTGATCCTCCATTAGCATATTTATAGGTGGAGCATCTTGGGAGAGGCTATCTGCTCACTGGAACCAATGACCTGTTTACCCTTATCCTAAGGTGGTACCTAGGAGGTAGAACTTTGTCGCTGTGGAGGTTAACTTCAGTGACTTCTTGAAATAATGAGTTTGTGGAAAGTTCTACCTGCTCATCGGATATACCTACAACTTCTCCTAAAGGATCCTCAGAGTCGAATGACTCTAAGTCAATCTCAAGAGATGAACTCGATTGATTCAGAGAAGAAAATTTTGATTCTGAATCATAAAGGAATGGATCAGAACTATTTGAGCTATTATTATTTATACTTGGAGAGCTTTCAATAAGAATAAAACTAGGAGTATCAGAAGTAGAGGAAATGTAAGTGGAATCATCTTTCTTCATTGATTTCTTTAATTTTGGAGGTGGTACATAATAGAAATCAAGTAAAGTAAGCAGAGTGAGGGGTTTGATGCCCTCATTCGTAGATGCAATGCTCCTACCGGTAGAAGAATAGCTAGTAAATGTGGTAGTAGCTGCAACGGTGGAAGAAGTGTTGGACTTGAATGGTGGTTACACTACTGCTCTATCCCGTGTAAGCATGGTAGGTTGCTGCTATTGTTGATGTGCTTCCACCCTCTCACCCTCCCTGAGTTATCTTTCGCAACTAGTAAACCTTCCTTGGTATTAGAGGTTTGAGTTGCTTCAAGCACCTACAAAGAAAGTTTTTTATTTTATAGATAGTTTTCTTAGAGGTTTGGGATAAGAAAATATCCTAACCTTCTTTTATCTTGAGAAGATCAAGTTTCCCTAAGGATTACTCTAACAGAACCGGATGGTTGTTCTAATAAGTATTTCTTAGAGATAACTATAGCTCCTAACTTGTAGCTATGCTCAAGCCAGTCCTTAAAAGTGATGCAATCCTCTAAGACATGGCCTAATAGGCAGTGGTAGGAGCAATAGCTAGGATCATCACTCTTGCCCACTTCCTCCGGCCTCTTAGGCTCGGGTAGCTGGAAGTCAGGCTTCTTCAAGAGATTCTTGAAGATTTTCCTGACTACCTCCCTTTTGCATGAGTATAGCTTACTTAATTTTTCCATAAGAGTATATGGAAAGTAGCTACTTGGTGATGGATATGGATACATGAGTAGGCTACCGTGGTGCTGGTCCGTGACTGGTGGTGAAAGAGAGGAGGTGATAGGAGGCTAAAATTTAGCCTCTCAAACTCGGGTCAAGTTTCCCCTTGTCCACTGACACAACTATCTCGAGCTTCTTCTCAAATATCTTCTGAGGCTTTGGCTTAAATGATTGGTCCAAAAATAGAAACTATTAGGCATCCTCTTGTAGGTTAGCCACCTTGTTGATTAGCTTCTCAAATATCTTTATGGTGAAGCCCTTAAGCATGAAGGTGACCAGACCATGGATTTTTTTAAGTAGAATCTCAATGACATGCTGCTCAGATAGTTGTGGTTCACATTTCATACTCAGGATGTACCATCTGAGAATATAATCAATAAGAGACTCATCAGGTTTTCTTTTCTCTATGATGAGGTCACCTACAGTCACCCTTTGTTGAGCTTCTACAAATATCTTGATGATGAGATGCTTTAACTCTGCAAAAGTCTTCACCAAATCATTGGGCAGTTTGACATACCAATCAAATGTGACCCCTGATAGTATATTGACAAAAAGGTAGAAAAGAAGTACATTGCTGCCCCCGGCATTGCAACAATTGGCCCTGAAGTGTGCAATATGCTGCCTTGGGTTCTCACTATCATAAAAAATCTTGAACGGTGGTGGCACAAAATCCTTAGGGTATTGAACTACATCAAATTTCTCTGAGTAGGGTCAACCATTTGGAACAGATGAGCTTCCCCAGGCTTGCGCCAATGCTTCCTTCACCTACTTCTCGACCATCTATGTCCTTTTCCTGCACGGAGGTACTATCGGTGACCTTCCTATGCAAGCTACCAGCATCATCATCCATGGGAGTGCAACTGGGATGATCTAGGGTATGTACTAGCTCAGGCCGATCATCGAGGAAAGCTATGAAACTGGGGCTTGGTTCTACAAGGCTAGAACTACTGCCATCAACTCCTCTACCCTCTTCTGCATCCTGTCTATCTGATCATCATTCTACATGAGCTGTTGGAGGAGGTGTTGAGTTGAGTGAGAGATGTCACCTTCCTCAAGTACAACACCTTCCTGGCTATGTTATTTCCTCTGTAGGGATCCTTGGATGTCAACCATGTGGACTTCTGCTAAGTCATCCAACATGTCATCCTCATCGTGGTCGAAATTGACCATACCCTCATATTAATCAAAATGATCACTCCCAATAATCTGTATAACTATAATACGGTATTCTTCTAAATTGTTCTCTAAAGAATGATCATCTACTCCCCGCCTGTAACACAAATGCCGACAACTACTAGACCGGCTGAATCTATGCACTCAATACTGATGGGGTGCACTCCTTGGGTGGCTCAATTATTGCGGGGACCATCTCGATATCCTCTCCCCTCTCTTCCTCTAACTACTATGATGGTGGAGTGACCACGACGCTCTTGGGTCACCACTCCTTCTTCGCCACTGCTGGGATGGAAGGTCGAATAAGGGAGCTCGACCTCACCTCAATGGGTGGAGTAGATGGAGTGGGATCCTTGGGCTGTAGCTAGATTACTGAAGGAGAGGATCTCTTTCTAAAAGGGTGCATGTGGAACTTTGTGGGGACTGTGGATGTTGGAACTTGAACTGGCGAAGGTGGATAGCGAGCGGAGTAGTGTAGTGTGGGGGACACTATCTGCCTCTCTGCCAAAGATCTCCTCCTACAACTGATGGTAACGGTAAGGATTATCCATAATGAGTGGCTCTAATAGCTCATCGATCAGAGAAATCCATCAAAGAGGAAGCCGCCGACTGCCTGGCAACCCTCCTCCTATCTCTCTTGCCCGCTTGAGCAAGAACACGCCTCGAGGCCCTCTCTGTATTTGATCCCTAACACTGGAGATCGCTTCTAGATCATATAATGTGACTCGAGCATCCTGGCTCATCGACTTGGTGAATCAGAGACCAACATAGGGCTTTCTCTTATCCCTAGCTGGTGTCTCGTACTCTACAGGTGGTGGGGGTGATGCAACTATCCTGCGATAGTCCTCATCTCCTTAAGAAGCTGAGAAGGGGTGGAACCTAATGTCACCCAAGAATGGAGAGGTATCACTAGGGGAACCCTCCTCAGTAACATGGGAGGCCTCATTTATTTGCTTCGCCTCACGCTCATATTATCGCTTAATGTTGTGATTCTTGTTACGGCGTTGAGTCTTACAGAGCGAAGTGGAATGAGAATTAGAACCTACCTCGAAAGTAGGGAGACTATCTCAGGAGTCAAGAGAGCCTTCCCCTTCAAAATAGGTGGAACCAATGAGGAAGTACTAGCCTGTGCTGGAACCGCAGTAGGGGAAACCGAATGAACTAGCACTGATACAAGCACTAACACAACTGACACTGACACTGGCACAATTGGCACTGACAGGGGTGTGGGAACCATAATGGCATTCCTCTTCAAAGAGGGAAACTCAGAATCGGAGTGCACAATGAAATAGAGAAATGGATTCTTGCCTACTACCTCCTCTCTGCTAACGGTGGCGAGGGCTGGTCCCTTACATGTGACTTTGAAGTTCTCAAAGCCAAGTCTGAACTGGATCATAGGGGCATTGATGAGTATGGCCTGATCCAAGGCCAAATACACAACGGATGTGAAGAAGAAAATCATCTTTCCAGAAGACATGGCAGAAAATAGACTGAAAGATGAAAGGAAGAACTGGGTTGGTATCTCTGCATTATTGGAAAAAAGAATTGAATTAGACCCTTGCCTTGAACAATTGATTTGAATTGTTAATTTTGATTTGACTTTTGAATTAGAACCCTCATTTAATAAATTTAGGTATGCCAAATGGGGTTCTATTGGAGAGATTTAGAGATTTGGAGGAGAGACTTTGCCTTGAGTTGTATGTTTGAATTTGATTTTGATTTTGGAACCCACATTTAAAAAATTTAGGTATGTTGAATGGGGTTCAATTATTTTGGAGAGACTTTTGGAAGTGTATTTGTTGTTATTCTTGTATTGGAATTTGATTTTGGAACCCTCACTTAGTAAATTTAGGTATACTAAATGAGGTTTAATTGTATGTTTAAAATTTTTGAAAGCTTTTTTGTCTTGATGGTTTGATTGTTGATCGTTGATGTGTTGATTTGATTTTGAAAAGAAGAACTCTCATTTAACAAATTTAAGTATGTTAAATGGAGTTCAAAATGTGTTTGATGTTTGTTGTTGATTTGATTTTTGAAAAGAGAATTCTTATTTAACAAATTTAGGTATTTTAAATAGAGTTTGATTGTATGTTTGATGTTGATGTTGGTGTTTAATTTTATTTTAAAAAAGAAATTCTCATTTAACAAATTTGGGTATGTTAAATAGAGTTCACTATGTTTAGGATTATTTAAATTACCCATTTAAGGTGATTTCACTTTTAAGTCTTTTAGTAGCTTGATTAAGTTTTAATTTATGCATTTTTATTTTGTTCACTTCTTACTTAAGATCTAATCATTATGAAGAGAAGAAAGATACTTAACTCTTTTATCTCTAACCTAAGTTGATTTCTAAAGATAGATTATTATTGTTTTAACTTTCTTAATAGATCGACCATAAATTTTATTTGAGCGTAGGTTTAGATTAGCTTTAATGAATCTTATTCAAAAATGAAAGGCATCTTAAGACCAATGAAATTGAGTCACCATTACATAAATGGTTCTCCACTTTTTCCTTTCATTATCAATAACATTCACTCTTTCCCTTTTAATTTCTTTAATATTTGGTTTAGTGTATATATATATATATATATATATATGCAATGTACTCATATTTTTGCACACTTAATGAATATTGATGCATGGATTTGATTGAAAAAAAGGATTTTGTCTCATATTTAAGCATATGCAAACATGTATAAGGAATTTAAGTAAGTACATGCCATTGTTATACTAGAAAAGTAAGATTATCTAAGACCTCATTGGGGCTACTTAAAGCCTCGTGTTTCTAGGATGTTCAGACTATATACTTATCAATTCAAATACACATAAGTATATACATACACATAGAGATAAAATCATGAAAAGGTTGTGTATGAAGATATTTTACTTTTGTAAAGCTTAATGGAAAAAATAAAAGGATTTTACTTTATGTTCTAATATATGCACACACATAAATAAAATCAAGCAAGTACGTGCCATTGTTAAACCACGAAAGTGGGATTATCTAAGACCTCCTTGGGGATACTTAAAGCCTCGTATTCCCAGGATGTCTAGACTGTATGCTTGCCAATTCAAATACATGAATATATAAATATGAACATAAAAAATAAAACCATAATTTGCCATATTTTTACTACAAGTAAATGAACATTTCATTTTTCAAATGATTAATTATTTATAATAAGCATTGATTTAAGATTCATAATTATCATATAGTTTCAAAATAATTTGACATTTCCTAATGATAATAGTCACACCATATGATAACATTTATCTAACTCATGCAATTTAGATGCAACCATATTCTTTTAATTTTAAAACATGAATACATGAAGCACATGGTAAGCACATTTATGATAATTTGAAAGTAAGTAATTGAACATCACCACACAACATACTTGATTTCATTAGAACTTAAGGACAATCAAGTTAAATAATCATCCCATAAACTTAATCAAAGTTTTTTTTATTGTTTGACATTAATATTCAAGTTGTTGAAGACATAAAGAGCAGATGCAATGCTTAGAATTCACTCCATCCTATGTTGGTTGTTGAAGATGTTAAAAAAAGAAAATTTAAATGTATTTTTTTGGATTAATTAAGTTCAATTTATTAATTATATCCATTTAATCTTCCTTCCCAAGCCACTTTAATTTGATTAATTACCTAAACATCAGTCTTCAATGATATGTTTTGAAACAATAAAATTTGCAATGCACCTAAAGATATCTAATGCAATTAGGCTCATCTTTAAGAATTAATTAAATTAAAGAAGAAAAAGAAAAAAAAACGGTAAGATAAATACTCTTATGATTTTCCCACACTAATGAGAAAATCATAATTTCTTTAACAACTTTGTGTTATTAAACACATAAAGGGATTAATGGGTTGCACTTGAGATACTTAAATTGATTTCACTTATATTTCACTATTAATTTTTTTCTTAATTTAATATTAATTAGTAAGCATATTAATTAAATACTTTAAGGCAATATGATTGGTAACAATTAGGAGAGGTGGTCCTAATTAACTATCATGTTATTCCCACTATTTACATTAATAAATTAACATTAATTATCCAATTTTAATGTTCATTAATTTTTAATAATTATTAAATCATTTAAAGAGGGTAATTAGGATTAAAAATTTGGAATTTCCCAAACCACATGACAAATAATTCCAAGAAAATATGAGAGACAGAGGACATCCCATGGAATCAAAATGTAAAATTTAGAATTAACTAGCCAAGTAATTTAGCCTTAATTAAGGTAATTAGCCTAAACTTCAAATCTTAATTAAGCACTGTTCATTCAAAATTAATTAAAGTTTTTATTTTTATTAAATTTTTCTCTATCTAAGCTTTCTAAAATAGGTTTATTTATATTTTTTCAAATTTTCTATAATTAGTTATGATTTTTTTTAAGTTTTGACTATTTTATTACATTTTAAAACTAATTTAAGTCATTTTAAACTGTCAACACCACATGGATGTTGACACTGCTCCGCTTTCTATGTAGCATCATTGTATTGGTTATTTGCAACGTCCGAAGCGGCTGCTAACTCAATGACGGTGGATGCAAATTTGTCACGGATGTCTGATCAAAGATCATAAGGCTGAGATTAATCCCGTGATTACGAAGGGATTAAATTGAAATTTCTAGCGTGATTAATCATGGTCGTCCATTCAAATCACGTAGAGTAGACTACCGGTGATCCGTTGTCTCACGAGCACTGAAAGAAGGACACTGTCCACCTTTCGTCGCTCGATCAGAGCTCGCTGGAGCTCGTTTGATAATGGAATCGAATCCAAAACAATCAGGAAGAGATCTAAGAAGATCATATTATACAAATCGCATGAAATCACATTTCATTTTGAAAAAGACCAACACCTAATGGCCAAATCTACTGTTGCTGGATTTTTATCTCGCTGGAGCTAGAGACTGGTGGTCTGTCAACAGAGGTAGCTTTGTCTTGATGAGATGAAGCCCTGTTCAGAAGTTCTTGAGCTACCTCCCCAGTGATCGGTCTTTGGACCAAGTGCTGTTGCGGAAGTCATCGGAGTTAGTCTAGAAATGCCTTTTAGTGGTCGAATCGATTTGAAATCGATTCTTTTTTGTTCACCAAAGTGTGGGGAAAGTTAATTTGGCTTTGGTGGAGATTTGGTGAGGTTGGACAAACGGAGCTCTCGGGTGTAGGTGGTGCTTGGTCTTGCTGGCAATGGGGTGCACGGGGAGCTCAAGGGAGAGTTTGGGATTGTGCAAAATCCTTTGGGGATGGTCTCTTGTGAGTTTGAATGGATGTGGAGGAGTATACTCTCCACCCAAACTAAACCAAGGGATGAGATTGGCTCAGCCTTTGGCAGTCATTCGATTGAAGTAGGTGGATGGAGATGGCAGAGGACTATTGAGGTGGATGTGTGTGAGAGGCTGAGGGAGTGCAGTAAACTGCCATAAAGTATACACTCCTCCTTAGGTGGACCAATAGTTTCCCATGGGTGAGCTCACCCTCTCTTGGCCAAAGGTCGAACCCAACAAACTTAGGTAAGGTTAGGCCAGTGGTCCTCTATGTAAGAAATGCCAAAGATGGAAACCATGGCATAGGCAGGTGGGTAACCTTTTTAAATGAGTATTCTATCCCATTTGGAGGGCTTGGTTCAATGGGTTTGACCCAACCCAAGTTCACCATGGGTTAAGCTCACTTAGGTAGGCCCATGGTGACCCAAAGAAGAGTCATGTCAAGTTTGATTAGGTTTGGCTCAATTTGATTCATGCAGGTCAAATGGACTCAATTGGGCTAAGTTGATTATTTTGATCAAATTGGTCAAAGTGGAAGTTTGGTTAAATTTAATTGATTATTTGGAATGAGTTAGTACAATTGGTTTGGTTCAATTTGGCATAGGTTTGGATTTGGTTCTTATGGCTCAATTTAGTCAAATGGGTTATGTTGACTAATTTGATCAAATTAGTTAAATTGCCTTGAGCATGGATTAGGTCCATGTTCAATTGATCATTAATGATTGATTAGAAAAGTTGATTTTAATTGATTTGGATCAGGTAGTAGTTTGGTTTAATTTAATTAGGTTAAATTGGGCTAAGTAAGTCAATTGGGTTGAGTTGACACAATTAGGTCCAATTAAAGATTGGATCATGTCCAACATCCAATTGGTGAATGATTAGAAGCATTGGTTTAGGATTTGATTTGGCCCAATTTGGCCCTTTAGGCAAATTGGGTCAAACTTGGGTCGAAATGCCAAATTGGCTTGGTTAAGTTCAATTGACTTCAACTAGTGGTTGAGTCATGTTAAATATTTAATTTGTGATGATGAGAGTCATTAGCTACAATCAATTTAGCTTAGAGCATGATTTGATCTAATTTAGCCTTTAGGTCATTTCGGGTCAACTTGAGTTAAGGGGTCAAATTGACTTAGTAAAGTCCAATTGATTATGGTGAGTGTTCTATAGTGACCTACAATCATCAATGAAGAGATTGGATAGCTTGGTTTGACCCAATGAGAGTTTAATTGAAGTTTGATCAAATTGGACCTTTTAGATCACTTTGGGTTAAGTGATTTGGTCAAGTAAATTTGGACCAATTGAGGCTATGGATGTTTGGAATATATTTAATGATGAATTTGATGTTGATTGATGGGTTTGATTACAATTTATTTGAGTTTGATTGGGTTTTGGCACATTTGAACATTTTAGGTCAAATGGGCTAACTTTGGTTACTTAAGTCTATTTGATTTAATTGGCTTGATTGTAGGTGTTGGAATCATTTGAAATGATTCATTTGTTAATTAGAGTTGGATTGGTTTGAATGGAGTGATAAGATTAAAGTGGGTTAGCTTGGGTTAAGGTTCAAATTAATTAGAGCTTAGATTGAAAATCAAATTCAATTAAAATCAATTGATTAGTTTAGGGTTAAGGTTTTAAGGTTTTAATCATTTGGTTTAGGCTCGAGTGAGCTTATGGGTATGAGTACCGGTTTAGGCCTTAGGGTAGGTGAAGCTTATTTGCCCTAAGGTAAGCTCTATACCTAGGGTCATGCCCTACAAGTCTCTAGCTTAGGTTTAGTGTCCCCTTAACTACTAGAAGTGTCGAGCACTAAGAAAACCTAAGTGTATAGAAGAATCCTAGACCTGGGATGGGAGTGACCAATCCAAAACTGTATGTCTCTTATTAAAACATATATTAAATCCTCGTTTCATCTATATACTCCATAGAGTAACATTATGGAATATAAAAAATCCCATTAGTAGTATAATCAACAATTATGCTAAAGCTGGCTTGGGGGATATTATCATCTAACACTTAGTCAAATGAAAATGTTTAATATATTAGGATGCTACCCAAACCTCCAACACAAAATTGCTCACCCTTCAACACATTCTCAATCTTGAGAACAATGTTATTTTTAAAGAGGAAGGGAATGCTACACCTAATATCAAACTTATAGAACTCATAGATAGTCTACTCCTTACGATTTAACTTTTAGGCTATAAGTAATCCTTTCTTTGGAGATAAAATTACTTTCTTTATGAGTATGGGTTTTAATGATAATCAAAGTATCCATCTTAACCATAAAAAACTTATAAATCTAAATTAACTTATACAATAAGCTCAACAAAGTTTAAAGCTTTATGATGCAAGTATATATAACTCAAGCACATGATAAGCTTGCTAGATCAAGAATGTTTGTTATTAGTGATCTAGTCATAGTATTTTTGATGGTCAATTGGTACTCATAATTGATGAGGTAGTTAATTTAAGCTTACTTGAGATGATCCCCAAAAAGTCACAATCTCATCAAGGTGAGTATTCTACTTCAAGGAGACTTCCTAACACTTACTGTAGCATCAACAAAGCAGCTATTAATCTTCAATATTTTATAAATCCTTTCATAGATTTAAGGTAAAATATTTTTTCTCTATTTCAAACTTTGGTCTAAGTATCGTACTTCAATGTGACTCCTCATTTCATTTAGACTCGTGTGTATCTTTTGAGTAACATAACCTTAATAGCTTCTAATTATATCAAAATAACCTATGAAGTTCTATATAACTTCTTTTATCATGTAATGGCAAAAAAATTAGGACCATCAATAAATTTTGAAAATCTTTTTGATGGTCGAGTGTTAACACAAATCTTTATAATAACCTATCTAGAGAACATATCTCTAGCCTTAATTCCCTAACCCTTGAAGACTATTATATTCAATTTGTTCTCCATTATTCTATCTTACAAAAATTTAGTAAGTCTAATAAGTTAAATCACGCCCTTTCCTTCGACACTTATGTATCAAGTCTCCATAGATGCACAAGATATGATCTTTAAATCAAGCATCAAATAATATAACCTTAAGATTCTTTAGACAAGTGGCCCCATAACTTAAGCCTTAATCATTAGTTTGATTTTTTTTTTTTCATTTTCAACTTTCAAGTATCCAAAGATTATTCAAGTGAATATCTCATTCATCACTACCTCCGAGTATTTTCTCATTCTAACTTACAATGACTATCTCATGAAAAAGGGATAAGTCATCATATAAGTCTTAGATCTTATTTTCTTACCAAACAGAGATGGCATATCATGGGAAGAGCATATAAATCAAAAACAAGACTGAGCGTTAGCTCCTTAGTGAAAGTCCTCCAATGGAAATGGCCATAACATTATAGAAGAAGAAGAGGAAGATGGTAATGATCACACTAACTTCAATGAGTTTTGACTCTTTGTGCTTATCTTTGTATGTTCTTGTTTCTTGATAGAAATGTCCAGCTTGTTATTATTGTATCTCCATCCCCCAATTTACTATGACTAAGAGAAAGAAATTTGAGATAATATGTAAAAAAAACTATTGTTACAAGGCGCAATAATATTTGTGGATTAACTACAAAATATAAGTGGTAGAATTTTCTATAGAAAATCTGCTGAAATTTTGACTTGATACTCTGAATTAAAAATGAGATACCAAAGCCTTTCCCCCATGCTTGACTTCCATCCCTAACACGAAGAATTTGGTCACAAACTGCCGCCGAATTGATTTATTGTTGTTTCTAGAGCTATTTTTACATTCTTTTCATGGATTTGAAGTAAAATTTAGTTTTATATCATCCGTTAGTTTAGAGTTTGGATTTATTCATATATTTATCTTTTTTTTTTTTTTCGCTTTAGAAGTTTATGTTTGTTTTTAAGTTATGTCCTTATTTTCACTAAAAAAAGTCTAGGGATAGCTTCAACAAATTTGTTTTACTAACATGCATAGGTCTAGGCTTGACTTATATGATTATTATATACATGTACATTTTATTTATTAAATATATAATATTTGAGTAATCTTATGCTAATTTTATAATTTTTGTTTGTAAAAGATATTAATTTTATTGATAGAGTGATAATTTTTTTAAATTATTTTAAAAATATTTACTAGACTTTTTTATTTTTGAAGTTTTTTATATGATAATTATTAATTATATAAGTAGCGAAGTAATTATTTAAGTTAAAACTTAAATTGATCTGAATTAGAGTGCTAATGAGTCGTGTTCAGTTTTATCCTGAATTTGACTTGATCTAAATAGGTTGATCGAAACTTAACTTGTTTATTAAATGAGTCAAAAATTTTGACACAAACTTGACCCACATTCAATCTAATTGACCCGAATACAACATATATGTCCCATTTAGATGCGCATCTTTTGTAAAATTTGAGTTTGAAAATCAAAATTAAATGCATCTAAAATTTTAATTATATTGCATAAATAAATGAATATCAAATGCTAAAAGCCATTGATGTATAATAGAATGCTTTTTGCATTCACATTATATAATATTAATTAGTATTAAATGGCTTTTATTAATTAATATTAATAGGAGACAAATGAGGTTTAATTAATATTATATAATATTAATTATTAAATAGCTTTTTAAATTTTAATTAATTAGAAATTCATAGCTATGAATAGGGTGAGTGTTGAGAGTCCAATGCTTCCATCTAAATCTTGGCGAATAATGTAGCCAAGTGTTTAAAGGTTAGCATTTTATTTTATTTTTATAGTTAGATTCTTTACACGATAATCTTATTATAAATTACAATTTTACTAGTAATAATATCATCATCATCATTATTATTAGTAATTATAAATATTTTGAATTAGTAATATGTTGTAATAATAGTTATATAATGTAATAATAACTATCATCATAAGAATAATAATGATAATAATAATAATAATTATTATTATTATTATAATTATCATCATTATTATTCATATTATTAATATTGACAATTTTAATATTACTAATATTAATATTATTATTATTATTATTACCATTGTAATTGTTATTTGGGCTATTATTATTATTATTATTATTAATATTAATATTATTACTATTATTCCTATTATTATGTTATTATTAGTAGTATTAAAATAATCTTTATTTCGTTTCAAGATCACGCTTCTAACATATTAACAAATAAAAAGTTTTTTGCAATAATTATAGTTTTTTAAAAGTATATTGTGAAAAATATTACATTCTTATTATACCACTTTACTAAATATTTGCTCTCATGTATGAACATGAATTTTAGTCTTATATATTCTTTTTTCTTTGCAACTCAAAGTATTATGTTAGCTTGAATTCTACCTATGTGCTCAATAAAAGATGCAATATATTGAAAGTGTGATGCATGCAAGATGCACTATGTTGAAAGTTGATGTTCATTACATTATTGACATAATATTTTTAAGTTTTTTAGTGTGAACTCCATACATAAGTTTGAAGAAATATTCGACATGGTATTAACAAAAAATTAATGAAACAAAAATACTAGCAATAAAAATTTGAAGTCTAGTTGTAATAATTATAATAATAGTAATAATAAAAAATTGTTTTTAATAATACTAGTAATAGCAAAAGTAGTAATAAAAAGTAATAAAAGTAATAATCATGCATGTAATACTAATACTAATACTAATAAGAATAAAAATTAATAATAATAATAAATAATAATAATAATAATAATAATAATAATGTTGATGATGAAGTTGTTAAAAATTATATTAGTAATAACAACAACACTAATAATGATAATGATAATAATAATAATAATTATAATAATAATTATAATAATGAAGAAGAAGAAGATGATGATGATGATAATAATAGCAACAACAACCATACTAATAGTAGTAATACTTTTTGGAATACCAATAACACACATCATGCAATGGAGTTTTTATCATCTAGCATCATGGCCTGTATACATAAATAGAAAGTTTTCATCATCATATTGTTGTTCACCACACCAAAATAATAGTGCATTCTTAATATATCATAATTTTGGATTTGATGAACCTATAAGATATCTAAGGACTCCCTTCATAGTTATCATATAAGACTCTTTATATTCATATCCATCAAAATATTGATAACATCTGTAATAGTAGTACTAGTTATGTAAAACAAATCAATGATATTACTAATTGCATTTTGAATGATTTCGTATTACGACCTATGCTACTAAGCAAATTATTCACCATGGCCAACCCCCCCCCCCCTTCCTATAATTGTGATTGTGGAAGAAATTGCCCACTCATGATCACCGACTTTAACATCCTCTCGGCTAAAACTAAGAGTTCTTGCTCATTATATCATGATAGCTCAAAATACACAATTAAGCTAGTGTGTCACTTCCATACTAGCGGTTGTTTTATTGTCACGGGCATCGAGGATGATGAAAGCTATGAGTTTTTGTTAGAAGAGGCAAAAAGAAACAAAATTATAGTTTATGTCAAATTACCAAAACTAAATACATAAGACTTCTCAATACATTCTCTACCATATGAACCTAACACCATTGCATCTGATAACAATGACATTTTAAGGTATTACATGATCTAAAATTTAGCTTTTCTTAACAAAGAAAAATTAGCTCACAATATTTGATTGAGCAATCAACTTATTGTTGTAGGCCTACTCCAATTGCAATAGCTTCATATTTGTATGGCTTTTCAATCGATTATGACCTAACTGCTTCCTAGTCATTCATATTAGTTCATTCATTTGAGCTCCTATCACGTCAAAATGTTGAGCCTCTAGGTGATGTTCCAACTTCTACACAGATGTAGAAGTGTAAAAACGAGATTACAAAATGATGGATAATCGATTGAATGATAGGTTAGCTGACTCAGGCAGTAATGAAATTAAAAGTCATAATGAACTTGACAACAATGAGGATGTGCTTGATTATGAGTATTTAGGCTAGCATAAAATAAAAATTACTAATCTTTCCACCTCAATGAGTTTGTTAAAGCTATATGGATAATAAGGGAGTGGGATGCATCTGATGCATGCGATAGTTTAGAAGTCAATGCATCCATCAATTTTGGTGAGTCTATTTCAAACGAGATAGTTACATGAATGATCTTTATAACTAAGTTAGGCTTGCAATGTGCATTAAATAATTGGTCCATAATTAATAATGTAGAATACTATAAAGTAACCTCAAATAAGAAGAAACTTTTAGTAGAATGCTTCTAGCATGATTGTGCTTCTTGGCTATGTCTTTGGTGTTTACATATCTCCAGTGTTAAACGAATAGGTGGAGGTTGGTGTATCTTTGATATTAATCACTATAACTATCATGTCCTTGGGGCACTATAATTGTATATCAGAAATTATTTATTACCACATTACTCTCTTAATTTGCAAGCATCTAAATGTAAATCCTAAAGAAATTATTGGAAGGATGGACTCTAAATTTAATATCCAGTGTCATAAATAAAATCATTGGGATGCACGATGTAAGGCGATAAAATAAATTTTCAGAAGCTATGGTGAGACATACTACTCACTTTACCAGTTGATGGAGGTTGTTTGTATTGTCATTGCAAAGACTATTTATATAATTCAACCAAATGCAAGTAATCAGTTCATCAATATTTTTTGATACTTTGGGCCTTGTATTTATGGATGGAATTTCTATCGACAGGTTTTGAATTTGGATGGGGCATTTCTGCAAAATAAAAATTGAAGAACTTTATTAGTTGTTATTGTATTGATATGAATAATGATCATTTTCCTTTAGATTTTGCAATATTTGAGTATGAGACAAATGAATCATGTTTGTGGTTTATGAAAATGTTGCATGATTTAGTTGAACTTGTTCAAACATTTCATGACCTATATATAATCTCGGATAGACATTCAGGGATTGTTTGAGAAAGTCAAGAAATCTTCTTATGAGTTACATATAGAGATTGTCAACCGCACTTATATGGAAAAAAAAGATCAGATGAATAGGAGTTGCAGATGTAGAAAGCATTTGTGATAAAATGTATTAGGCTCGCTACATCATTGTTGGCTTTATGAGCTCATTTAATCTTATTAATTTTAATGAAAACAAATGTATGTTTAGATGTTCTAATACATGTGTTTAGTATTTCAGATGTATAAGATTGTTATTTTATAGTTAATGCAAATACAAGATTGAAAAGAATGCAAAAAATTAAAAAAAATTTAAAAAAAAATTCAAGATGAATAATTTGGAGTTCAAGATGCAATATTTTAGGTTATATACATTTAGGAATGTCTTAGAGTTAAATAAGAGTTATTAAATATGATTTGATTTGTTCACAATTTAACATATTTTATTTAAGTTATTTTATATATTATTAATTATTGATAAAGAACTTAAATTATATATAAATAAGTCACCACTTTCTAATTTTCATTCAAGTTTATAATTTCAGCAAAAAATTATATGCTTCATACATAGCATTTAAATTGTAAAAATAATAAATAATAATTAATTATGATTATTGTGTGCAACTAAATTATGTATTTGATATAATAAAAAAATTAATTTAATTTAAAATTTTTTATGATAACTAATATATCTATGATTATATATAAATTATATCATAGTTTTTAAATGTCATATTTCAAAATTGACAAAAAAAAATTATGAAATATAGTATTTTAGCCAAAGCCATTTTATAATCAAGGAATTTCGATCTGCTTTCATCTCTAACAAATTCCATGAATTTTTCTTTTAATTTGATAGATTATATGACATACTTTTAAAATTGAATTTAATAGGAATTTTCAAATATTAGCTAATTTTAATATTGAATGCATGTTAGCTGCTCTCAATATATTAAGAGCTATTTTTGGTTAGTTTTGACTTGCCCATGTGATTAGCCATTTTCTAGCTATCTGAATTTAATAATTATGTAAAATAAATTAAAATTTTATTGAATATTATATTATTATATAATAAAATGATGTTAGAATAATAAATTTTTTTAAATTTATTTAAAATAATATTCTTGCTTATAAATAATTCTCATTCTCTTCATGAAAGGGCTGCTCTTTCAAATACAAAAACTCTCCAATAAATCTAAGAAAAAACTTATTAGATTTTTTCAAATATTGCAAGATCAAATCATTAGTTTAAATTCTATAACATTTAAAATTAAACAAGTTTTTACAAATTACTTGAATTTGTTTTCATGATCTTAATCTATTTTAGTTGTTTAGCTATTTTTTATCATCTATTTGTTCTTTCAATATTTTCATTTTTAGTGGATTAGTGTTTAGACATCATAATTTAAGTTTTTCACATCACAATTTTTTTATTTTTTATTTTTTTTTTTTTGTGAGAAAAACTGTTGTGATAATTGATAGGATTTATTTCATTTTTGCTGAAAATTTTAAGTTCCTGTAAATATGTTTTGATTTTTTAAAATATTTCTTTATTAGTCTTATTTGAAAGATCATTTATCTTTAGATCTATTTTAGAAGCATATTTTAAATAATTTAAATTAATTTAATATGCTAAAATACTTTCATATTTACTAAATCTCTTTTTTTTTTTAAATTAAAAGCTTATCTGGTTACCTTAGATTCAATCTATATTAATTTTATTTAAGTATTTTATGATTTTTTATATTAATTCAAAGCATTATTTTGATTGAAATAAAATAAGTTATTTGCTGGAATTTAGGGTATTTTCTATATTTATTATATATCAAGTTTCTTTATCAAAATATAATTTATAAAAAGTTAAATTATTTTATTTAACACTTGTCATTTCATTCGAATTAATACCTTTTGTTCAAATAATTTTTATCTTGTAAAAATTTAATAAGATTTATTGTTTTTATTATTTCATAATTTATAAAAAAATTTGGGTGGAATGTTAATCATTTTTAGACTATTATATACATACTAATTATAGTTTCTCTTAAACTTAAAATTATTCTTTGTTGAAATTCATTTTATTGTGCAATAGACTATTGTGAATTTATTTTTAAATTTGTCTATAAATTGTAATAATATAAATATTTTAGTAAGATCATTTTAAGATAATTATTTTATCACTTTTTATTAAAATTCACTAAGCATTTTATCTTATCAAATTTGTAAGTTATAAAGTAATTATTTATAAGTTTTAAGATCACTTTTTTTTTATTTTGTTAGATTGGTATATCTGTGAAAAGTATATTGTATCTGAATTTGTCATTTTTTATTTTTCTTTTTATGTTTGAAAACTTTTTTATTGGGTTGTACTCGCCCCTTATATGAGTTGTAGTTGCCCCGTTTAAGAGAGTATAATTTATAAAGTATTTTATGTTTAGTGAATTCCAAGCGAGGGTGGCTAGGCATGGATGTAGATCATTTTTGGGTTTGATTAAACAACGTAAAAATTGTGTATTCATTATCTCTCTTTACTTTAATATACTTTATGTTTACTGCATTGTGAATTATAGCTTGTCATTATTAAATCAAAAATTAATTTTCTATTAAGAGTTTAAAATATTTAAAAATGCCAATTTTATGCTCTCGACCCCACCCCCTTGGGTGCCATAGTGACTCACAATAATGATCTTATCATCTTCAATAGGTACATGACTACTATTAAAAAAATTAAAAAATGAAGCTATATATTAGCTACTTAAATAAGATATTATAAAGTGATTTTATGTCAAGATGGTGGGTTTATATATGAAATATTAATAGTAATGCATGTGAATGTTTCAATGATTTTCTTAAACGAGCTTGTAGATTGTTAATTCAAAGATTAATCTTTGCTACATATTAAAATCTTATTGTTCTTTTCAATATGTGATTGGATGAACCAAATCGTAACCTAGCCAATAATGAATCTCCCTTTGCACCTCAAGTTAGATCAGACAAAGTATAATTTCACACCTGTGGCTTATAAGTGAAATACATAGAGATATTATGAACTTATCTGCACTAACTCACAGGAATATCAAGTTTTCCATATGTCATCTAGGGAATTTAGAGTTGATATTTGTTCAAGAGAAATTTGTGTGTGCATGTAATAAGCAACAAATATATCACATACATTGTGCCCACACTATTGTTGTCTTAAATGTTAAATGTCTCGACCATACAACTTTCATATCAAAATTTTGCATCTTAAAAATTAAAAATAATAATATGTAGCTATATTCCATGTAATTCCCAAGAAATATTTGTGCTGACTATATGATGAAACATGTGGAATCATTCTTCTAATAGCATCAATTTTTAGAAGGTGAGTAGGAAGACCACATAAAAGTAAGAGTAATAGACTTTGTATATATTGTAAGATTATTAGTCATAATGGTTCAACTTATCAATATAATCCACGTAATATAAGGTATGTGTCAACATGTTTTCTATCAATACTACCATTTAATCCAAATTATTTTTGTAAAGTTACAAATCTCAACGGTCAAACTGTTCAACCACAACTTAATATTAAGTAAACATAAATATACATATTAAAACACATAAAATTCACAAAGTTTTTATGCTTATCACTTACATATGATATACCAACAAAAGAGAATTTTCAAATAAGATGTTTACAATCATCAAATGTTTTTACTTGTAATCATGCATTTAGAAAAAATAACCGAGTTGAGAAAAAAAAATCCCTCGCCACCAAATTGATTGGAGATGAATTATAAAAGAAGGTACGAACAATACCTAAAGTTATTGAGTGTTTTATGTTATTAGAGAGCATGGCACAATATTATGGTGTCACTCATAATTGGACTAAGGCGCTGTTTGGTTGCCTGAAAAAGGAATACAGTGTAAGGAATACAGTATAAAAAAAATGCATTGTATTTGGATTAATTTTGAGTTGTTTGGTTGAAAACTTTATAAATACATCAGTTTATTATTATTTTTTTGGTAAAATAAATGTAATATAAAGTATTCTTGAGGTTGTGGCGGCCATTTCTTTAAGGCCGATGACGACCGGTGATCGTGGCGAGCGCGGGGCTGGCGGCGGTGGCATCTGATGCAGCGATGTGCCAAACGGTGTGGTATGCAATGGTGCGAGGTAGCGGCCATAACACTTTACACTGGCCGGTGTATTTGGAATTTGCTCAAATCAGGCGAATTCCAAATACATTTTGTAATATATTCTAAATACATTACATTATCTTAGAAATTTTACTTTGCACTATGTCAAACACTAAAAAAGTTAAAACCTCTATATTTACTTTAGTTTACACCCAAAATTCAAGCAACCAAACAACTCCTAAGTATTTTTTCTTGTTTATCATACTGGAGGATACATTTAATCCATTATAATATGGATATGCCACACATTGAGAATAATTTCCTTAATAATATATTCATTAGTATGATAGACATAAAAACAAAAGATAACTTGAAGGTGAGAATAAACTTAAAGTAAAATAATAGAGTTGGAGTTTTAGAAGCTGCTACTAGGAAATTCTTAAAGCTTAAAACCAATTATTCACTTACCTTGGATTAAAGAATAGTTGTGTATAAATTTGATTTAATCCCTTAAGATGCCAGATGGCTATGCACCTAATTTTTCATGATGTGTTGATAAGTATTAGATAAATTATTTGGGTTAAAGAGTCACGATTATTATGTCTTTATAAAGTGTTTATTATGAATTATGTTTATCATTTTAGGAAATTGGGCAAATTTTTTAAAATTTCATGTTCTATATATTTAAATATGAACTTATTGATTCAATATAATATAAATATTATATAAATATTATAGTGATATTATGCAAATTAAAGTGAATCTTTCCACCTAAATTTTTTTACTTGATGATGAAGCCCTTACCAATATATCAACCATATAAGACTAAAGTTGGGGCTAAATTCAACATTCTTATATGTAACCATCTGAAAGTTAAAAAATAGTTATCATTTTCTCTCTTTTTTTTTTTTTTGCCTATGCTTGTTGACTCATAAATAACTTCATAGATAAAATCAAGATGGCTCTGAAAAACAAAGTCTCTCTAGAAGGGTCTAATATGTTACACAAGAAATTGTACATTTTTACTTATGTTACATAGACCTAAATGTACAATATGCTCAAATAAGAGTAGCTCATAATAAAATATCAATAATAATGACAAAATTTAATTCTTATTAACTATTTCTTAAGTAAATGATATAGTTTTAATTAAGTGCATATAAGATATTTAATTAATAAAAATGCTAACTACATTAATTATTCATTGTGTCTAATTATGAAGAAGTTTAACCCTTCTTAGAGCAAGTCTTTTCATTCTGAAAGTAAAATCATGTCATTATGAGACTTTACAAAATTTATTTCTTTTGCAGTACCTCAACAAGCATGTTAAGTATATAGGGCTACAAATAAACCAAGTGTTCAACAAGCTACTCGTGTCTCAACTTAATTAGAGCTTATTCATGATCATTCAACTAATTAATCGAACAAGCTTGAATACATTTGTAAATACTCTGCCATTAAATGATTAATTGAATTACTCTCTCATCGATTCATTTATGATCTTGAATAGTATAATTTAAAGCCCGTGAAAAAGCTTTTTAAAGTGCTCAATAAATAATATTATTTAATATTCAAGAACAAGCTTGCAAATAAGCTCATAAAGAAGCTTATTTAAATTTATATAAATTATATCATTAATTCTTAAAACTAATTAATATTGTATGTAAATTTTAATTAATTTACAAATAGTGTTATTTAATTATAAAAAGATCCTTTTAAGTAAATTTTTATTATCTAATAAAGTAAAGCCACTAAAAGCTAAGGCTCATTTGATTAAAAAATAATTAGCTTGAAAATGCTACTCATTAATTTACTCAACAAGGTTTGTTTGCTTAGAAAATAAATAGCTCGATAATACTACTCGTTAATCTGCTCAATCAGGCTCATTTGATTAGAAGATAAGTAGCTTGATAATAATACTCATTAATATGCCTAATAAGGCTCATTTTACTTTGATAAATGAACTATTCGATAATATTTTGATTATTCTAATTTGAATCAAGTACAATTCAAACTTGAACAATCTGAATGATAAATGAACCAAACTCGAACATGAGTTTAGAAGCTCAATTTGTGCTCAGCTCGAGCTCGAGCTCAAATTTTATAAATAAGCTTGATATGACCCTGAAAATTCCTCTAGTCGAAGCATGAATCTTGATGCCGAAAGTCGAGAAATTGAAACCTGGTCGAGATCAAGACTTAAAATATCATTGAAAACTTTGAGACATCGTTAAATTCTTAAAAGCTCTCCAATATAGAGTGTTTATAAAATCGAGCGCCTCGACATTAACAAGCCAAAGATCTTACAATTCTGACTTCATTTGAGCATTCAAATACACAAAATACATCATATGATCGAGCTCCAATATAGAGTGTTTATAGTCAAATCGAGCGTCCGATTGGAGGAGTAGTTCGGATTTTGCATGTATTTACAGAGACGCCACTCCTCCAATCTATAAATAGCCCCTTATTCCTCATATGAGGGAAGGCCAAGAGAGAGAGAGAGCTCTAAAGATCCTCCAAGCACAATCGTCGCACTGACGGTGCCAACCACGCCGCCGCCATGGCCGATCCTCACCGTCGACCACCGTTGCCGATCATCATCACCGACCACTATCGCCGAAACATCGCCAACATCGTCCAACATCATCACAACATCGCTGCCAACATCTCTACTACTAAGAATCACATAACCGATTGTTGTCACATAGCTGTTGTTCCTTTCTCATATACAATTTTGTAATCCCATTATCGGGAAGATCTTGTACTCTGAAACAGAGACATAGTGTAAGCTTTTTACTAGGCTAGGCCCCGTGGGTTTTCCCTCTTTTCGAGATTTTTCACATAAAAATTCTGGAGTTTTATTGTTCACTCTTTAAATACCTGTGTGTGTGCTGGATTTCCCAACAAAGCTAAGGCGAAAACTTTTACTCTACCGCAACTGATTTTCTAGCACGCAATAGTTTGACGCCGTCTGTGGGAAGTTGATTCCCATTATTTCATCTTGTATGGCGACCAAGTTTTCCAACAAGATCAAAACCACCATCGAGATGTAGCATTTCAAGCTTTTAAGGAGCGCAAGCGAAGAATGAAGATTCATCAAACTAGTTCCTTGATTTTGTCGCTAAATCCTAATCTCAAAAGATTATCCAAATCGATATCGGATATCTAATTGATTATCGCCGAAGCAAGTCCGTTACTAATGAAAAAGGCCAAAGTTAAGGAGCAACGTATACAACCACAAACGGATATTTTAATACCTCTTCTATACGTTAACGCCATCGAGCAAAGACTACAAACAACCTAGGATAGGTCAAAAGGTCCTTGGTAGACTTCCTACGGCCTCTTCCATACAGGTTAACGTCATCGAGCAAAGACTCTGACAAACAACCTAGGATAGGTCAAAAGGTCCTTGGTGGACTTCCTACGACCTCTTCCATACAAGTTAATGTCATCGAGCAAAGACTCTGACAAACAACCTAGGATAGGTCAAAAGGTCCTTGGTGGACTTCATGACCTCTTCCATACAGGTTAACGTCATCGAGCGAAGACTCTGACAAACAACCTAGGATGGGTCAAAAGGTCCTTGGTAGACTCCTCACGACCTCTTCCATACAGGTTAATGTCATCGAGCGAAGACTCTGACAAATAACCTCGGATAGGTCAAAAGGTCCGGTGGACTTCCTATGACCTCTTCCACAGGTTAACGCCATCGAGCAAAGACTCGACAAACAACCTAGGATAGGTCAAAAGGTGGACTTCCTACGACTTCTATACATCACGCCATCGAGCAAAGACTCGACAAACAACCTAGATAGGTCAAAAGGTCCAGTGGACTTCCTACGACCTCTTCCATACAGTTAACGCCATCGAGCAAAGACTTCGAAAAACAACCTAGGATAGGTCAAAAGGTCCTTGGTGGACTTCCTACGACCTCTTCCATGGTTAACGCCATCGCAAAAGACTCGACAAACAACCTAGGATAGGTCAAAAGGTCCTTGGTGGACTTCCTACATCTTCCATGGTTAACGCCATCGAGCAAAGACTCAACAAACAACGATGGGTCAAAAGGTCCTTGGTAGACTTCCTACGACCTCTTCCATACGTTAACGCCATCGAGCAAAGACTCGACAAACAATCTAGATAGGTCAAAAGGTCCTTGGTGGACTTCCTACCTCTTCCACAGTGTTAACATCGAGCAAAGACACAACAACCTAGATAGGTCCGGTCGACCTCTTCCATATAGTTAACGCCATCGAGCAAAGGCTCGACAAACAACCTAGATAGTCAAAAGGTCCTTGGTGGACTTCCTACCTCTCTTCCATACAGTTAATGTCATCGAGCAAAGACTCGACAAACAACCCAGATAAATCAAAAGGTCCTTGGTGGACTTCCTACGACCTCTTCCATACGTCACGCCGAGCAAAGACTCTGACAAACAACCTAGGATAGGTCAAAAGGTCCTTGGTGGACTTCCTACGACCTCTTCCATACAAGTTAACGTCATCGAGCAAAGACTCTGACAAACAACCTAGGATAGGTCAAAAGGTCCTTGGTGGACTTCCTACGACCTCTTCTGTACAAGTTATTGTCATCGAGCAAAGACTCTGACAAACAACCTAAGATGGGTCAAAAGGTCTTTGGTAGACTTCCTACGACCTCTTCCATACAGGTTAATGTCATCGAGCAAAGACTCTGACAAACAACCTAGGATAGGTCAAAAGGTCCTTGGTGGACTTCCTATGACCTCTTCCACACAGGTTAACGTCATCGAGCAAAGACTCTGACAAACAACCTAGGATAGGTCAAAAGGTCCTTGGTGGACTTCCTACGACCTCTTCCATACAGGTTAACGTCGAGCAAAGACTCGACAAACAACCCAGGATAGTCAAAAGGTCCTTGGTGGACTTCCTACGACCTCTTCCATACAGGTTAATGTCATCGAGCAAAGACTCTGACAAACAACCTATGATAGGTCAAAAGGTCCTCGGTGGACTTCCTACGACCTCTTCCACACAAGTTAACGTCATCGAGCAAAGACTCTGACAAACAACCTAGGATAGGTCAAAAGGTCCTTGGTGGACTTCTACGATCCCTTCCACATAGTTAACGCCATCGTAACACTCGACAAACAACCTCGGATGGTCAAAATCTCACGACATTCAACCTCTTCCATACGCACATCATCGGTAACACTCGACAAACAACCTCGATGGGTCAAAGATCTCGCCGATTCAATTCAACCTCTTCCACACGCCATCATCGAAAAACACTCGATAAACAACCTCGGATAGGTCAAAATCTCACGGATTCACTAATTCTTCATATAAGTTAACGCTATCGAGTCACACTCGGAAAACAACCTCGATAGTCAAAGATCCGTCACCGCCAACCACTGCCGTCGCCGCTGACCACCCTTCGCTAACCACTGCCGCGACCATCATTACTTCCGCTGGTCACTACATCATCGTTTCATCCACTCCATCGACGCTGGCCGCCACTGCTGACCATACCATCGCTGGTCGCAATTACTCACCCGATCATTATCTCGCTATTGGCGCTATTGCCACCATCGACTACTGCGCTTGTCGTCATTGCCGACATCACGGCCGCCAACTACCGCTCCCCGTTTACCGCTGCTGATTACATTGCCGACATCACTTGGTTACCACTACCGGCCATCGGACAATTTTCGCTACCACATCATTGGCTATCCCACCATTATCGACGCTGCTGCCACTGCCGACTACTGCCGCTGTTGCGCACCAATTTATCACGCTAACCATCAGGCTGGCCACGCCGTTACCACTGCCGCCGGCCAATGCCACTACCGTCTCCGGCTCGCCACACCATCGCCGAATCTCCACCGGCCACCACCATCATCGCCGTTATCTCGCCGACCACCTCAGATCCGGCTGAATTAATGTCGACCACCATCATCGCATCGTCAACCCCTCACCGGTGATCGCTTCCAAACCCGGCGGTCCGACGCGGCGCCAACTCTTTGGGAAAACTCGAGCAGATGAACTACGGGTATTGACGCTTCCAAACCCGGCCGGTTCGACAGCGTAGTCAACGCTCTTCGAGGGAAAAGAGTTTGCCGTATGTGCCGGGCCTTGATCGCCTCCACCCGGACGGTCCGACAGTACATTGATGCCTTTTCGAGGGAAAATCAGACAAACGATGTACGCGATTTGATCGCCTCCATACCCTGACGGTCCGACGAGTATAGTTAACGCCTCTTTCGAGGGAAATCAGACACGACGATGTATCTGCCTTGATCGCTTCCATACCACGGTCCGACGTCGTTAACGCCTCTTTCGAGGAAAATTGTATACACGACGTAGTACCGCGCTTGATCGCCTTCCAAACCCGACGGTCCGACGAGGTTGGCACGCTTTCAAGGGAAAATCGAACAACGACGTAAGTATCGGCCTTGATCGCCCAAACTGACGGCCGGTCGATGCCTCTTTCGAGGAAAACCTAATAACGACGTAAGTACCGGGCCTTGATCGCCTCAACCTTCTTCAAGAAGAAGAGAAGGTGCCTTCTCCCTGCCCTGATTTTATAGATTCTAGGGCAAAGGATAAAATCATCAAACCGCCAAAACCGCCTGAATCAAAACCATCGTTTTCGGCGGTATCACGCTTCGCTCTGCTGGTGCCTGCGGTACTCGACATCGCCAACGCCGGCTACCACGGCTCACATCATGTTTCGCTGGCCGGTTGGCATACTGATCATGTCACTAGCGACGCTACCACCCATCGGCCACGATCCGTTTCTCCAGCTCATTGTCGATTCCAGGTTCATGCAGACGGCCACTACTCTGCCTGGCCAACCGGTGGCCCGCTACACGCCATGGCGCCCGCATTCAGTTCGTCGCGGATGGGTCCGTAACCTCGAAATTCTCGCACATACCTATACATATTTGGCTATGCATCTACGTAAGTAATCGTGCTTACATGAAGACTGTTCTCTCAAAATGTGTGGTTAATACCTGCAGATTTCATTGAAGAATTTGCTATTTTGAAGTATTACACATATATTTTTTGATGATTGAGATAATATCATCCAAAAATAAACTGATATGACCCTAAAATTCCTCTATCAAAGCACTAATCTTGATGAGCAAGTCGATCAAATTGAACCGGTCGAGATCAAGCACTTAAAATATCATTGGAAACTTTGAGACATCGGTTAAATTCCTAAAAGCTCTCAATATAAAGTGTTTATAATAAATCGAGCGCCTCGACGAGTTCTAACAAGCCAAAGATCTTATAATTTTGACTTCATTTGAGCATTCAAATACACAAAATACATCATATGATCGGGAATCATCATGAGCCGTCCGATTGAGGAGTTTTGCATGTATTTACAGACGCCATTCCTCCACCTATAAATTCTCATTCCTCATATGAGGGGAAGGCTAAGAAGAGAGGAGAGAGCTCTAAAGATCCTCCAAGCACAATCGTGCCGCCACTCGACGGCCGTCAACCATCGCCGCCGGCCGCTGCCGTACCGCCACCGCCGATCCTCACGGCCGACCATCGCGCCACATCATCACCACCATTATCGCATTATCATCGCAACATCATCGTCAACATCCATCAATATCATCGAACATCGTCGCCAACATTACTACTAGCAATCTACAACCCGATTGTTGTCACATACTGCTGTTCCTTTCATATACAATTTGTAATCCCAAGTCGGGAAGATCTTGTACTCAAAAGGATACATAGTGTTTTTTTTATGCAGGGTTTTTCCCTCTTTGAGGTTTTCCATGTAAAAAATCTGAGTTTTATTGTTCACTCTTTAAATACCTGTGTGTGCTAGATTTAACAAGCTAAAACTTTACTCTACCGCAACTGGTTTTCTAGCACGCAACAAAGCTCAAGCTTGAACACATTCATATTTGACTTGGTTTGTTTGTGACCATATAAGTATACTATGTGAGATATTTATGTAGAATAGAATATAAAGTGGATCGATATATAGTTATTAAAATTAAACTAAGGGACAAAATAAAAAATAAAAATTTTATAAAGGTTACTCATTAAGATGATGAAATATCTGGATGTTTACAATTCATTCTTGATATTGAACAAATGACTAGTTTAACTAATATGAATGTCACATGTAAGAAACATGAATTTTTATTAAGAAAAATATTGATGATAATGATGATGAATATGAAGAAAATTTTGATATAATTAACATGAAGAAAATATATCAATACTAGTGAATATATATATATATATATATATATATATATATATATATATATATATATATATATATATATATATATATATATTTCTTTTAATTTTATTATGTTTTTCATATTATGAAATAGCATGGATTGTGTATTTTGTAAAATTATTTCATGCAAATGGAATTAGAGGTGGAGATACTTCTCCCTGAAGATCATCCCATACAATCTTCAACAAGAAGAAAAAGATATGTGGGATTACATGGGTAGTGTTCATTGACCGCTACAACTATGTGGGCTCTGAAAATTCGCCACCGACCTCTTGATAATTATTTAAATTGAAGAGAGTGATTTAAAGTGTTGGTGTAATTTTTAGAAGACATATGAGATAGTAGATAAGACACTACCTAGAGATTTCGCCCTCGTTTGGTGAGGACTTTAGATATGGTTCCAGGTTCCTATAGGCTCAAGCCCCTATAGTTAATTCCCCTTCTCTATAAGTGAGAGAGAACTTTTAATTAAGGCTAGTCGTTAGATCGCTTAAGGTGTAGCATAAAGTAATAACATATAGAGTTTCAGAATTTAAGATGTATGAAATTTATTATTTCAGGTTAAACCGGATGGTTGGGAGAATGATGACATGCCCGATCTAAATCCCATGGTTATCATCCTCCATGGTCCCTAGTCTACTTAGTAGGAGGTCAACCTAACAGAAGGATCCTTATCAAGAATACAAGTTATGTCATCCAAGAAATTCTTGTAGACCTGGGGTGGTGTTTGTCTTAAGAGACAGACTTAAGTCTACCCTAGCTGATAGAGGGTTATTTGCCTTATCAAGTATACCCTATAATTCACAACTCAAAGAGTGAGCCGAGCATACGTATACGTGATTGTAATATAATGAAAACCGCTAAACCACTGATCAGGACTCAATCATAACCGCTTCATCTGGAGCCTACTCAAATCACGCAATGAGGACACGGTCACGCCCCACAGATTGAGAGAGTGAACATAGTAGAACACTTGATTTAACATACTCTTGTGATGAGTTTTCTTAATTTGTCACCCCCAACAAACAGTTGCGGAAGGTGGATAGATTGAGTTTGATTTAAATTTTTAATGATAGAATTTCATTTAAAAAATTTTGGATTGTTACTTAATTTGATTTGAAAAATTGATTAATTTGAGTATGTTTAAGAGCATTAGATCCTCTCAACTGTTATGCTAGGATTAGATCTACTATCACACGTAATCGCCGATATTTAATTGATTTGAAACTCTTATTATAAGTTTCTAGGTTTTGTTAACCCGGACCCAATCCTAAAACTAAATTAGGAAGCAACTCGCGCAACATCCTCAGACACTTGAATTTAAGCATTCAGCGTAGTGTCGGGGCCCATCCGTGTGTTTAGTAATTTAGGTAATTTTATTTCTGAATTATGAGATTGATTTTGTATTCTCATTTTATTCTAATTTAGCCTGCGCAATCTTTTCAGACATTAAAATTTACACTTAAAATCTCTATATTCGAACACATGCAGGGATTTATAGCTTAGATAATTTTGCTTAATTAGTGATTTCGTTAATTTTTGAAAATTATAATTAAAATAAAATTCTTTAATTTTTTATTAAAAGAGACCCTATGATTTTTGTAGATTTTGATTTAGTTTTGCCTTCTGTCTGCTTGTATAAAGAGTTACAGATCCGATGGTGATTTTTTGTATGAAGCTACAAGTTCAAAGGATAATTTAGTTTGTTATTTTAAAAAGAAGATTTACCCTTCAAAGTAATTCTCATTTTCTCCCTCTTTTATTCAACATTTTCTACATTCGTTTTCCCCTTCTTCTTTTTTTTCAAACTCTCTTACATTTATTTTCCCCCTCTTTTTTATTCAAACTCTCCTACATTTATTTTCCCTCCACTTTTTCTTTTGAAAGCAAATCACTCACTACCTCTTCTAATTCTATAAATAAGGCCAAGAGGGAGTCTTCTATTCTATTCCATTTGTTTGAAGGGTTGGAGTTAGGATATTTTTGGAGTGGTTAGAACTTTAGGGCTTAACTAGATAAATTTTGTAAGTGCTTTTCACCCATCTTTTTATTTTGTTTTACTTTTATGTTTGTTGTATATCATTTTACTTTCCCCTTTTTTTTTTTTTTGTCGCTTTTAGTTTAAAATTAGTTACAAGTTTTCTTACTTAGCGTTCTTAAGCCAGTTCATTTCACTCTCCCATTTTTTTAAGTCAAAAGATTTGCAATTTTAGCCTCGATCATCCAGTGTTTTGGGATATTTTGGCATACTCGATGCCTCATGAGCGAAGGAGTGGGTCTTCATGACACCATAGTCGATTTTTTCATCTCGTCTCTGAGCACGTGAGTCTTCAAACCAAAAAAAAAGATAAATGCAATATATATTCATCCCCTTTTTTCTAAGTCTAGAAATTAGATAAAATTTCGACGAATTGCCTAGCACATCTAACGTTGGCTTACTTTATGCTTCCTTGAGCAATGATGTCTTGCGCCACAAGATTTTTTCATCTCGTCGCGCTCTCTTGAGCACGACGAGGCCTTCGAACATGCAAAAAAATACAAGCATATATATATATATATATATATATATATATATATATATATATCCACATTCATGATCCCACATGTTCGACTATTTTTTTTTTCCGCTACAATGCTCGAGCAATAATAGATGCGAAAACGAAGAACCTTGACGGTTGTTTCTCTCCATGGCGAGAGAATTTGAGAATGCGAGGAATGCGCCAAAACCGAAAGAAGACCCGCTTTAACGATGTCTTCAGCCGAAAATATGATGGAAAGGGATGAAGAAGAGCTGGTATTTGGCTAGCTAAGAGCATCCGATGCGGGTTTGTGGTTGAAGGCGCGGCTAGAACAGGCCTGAGACAGAACGCAGCGAGGCGGTTGAGCGCAGTGGAGGCGGATCCGCGGGAGATACCGAATAGGGGCAGGTCAAAGCGTGCAGCAGAGGGGAGCTGCGGCACAGGCCTAACAGTGGCGAGTCGGAGCGGTGGGCTCGTGCAGCGCGGAGCGCGGGAACGGGTGGCGAGACGGGCTGTGCGTGGGCCGGCGAGCTGCGCAGTGCGGAGCGGCGGAATGGACCGGCGGACGCAGGTTTGCGCTTTATGGCGCAGATCCCTATGCAGCACGGTGGAACATGGCGGACGCGGGCTCATGCATGCGGGCCGGTGCGGCTGGCTCGTGCAGTGCGGAGCGCGGTGGAACGGCGGGTGCGGCGGAGCGGTGCGGTGGAGTAGTGCAGCGGGCTTGTGCAGCGCGGAGCACGATGGAATGGGCCTGCGGGCTAGTGTAGCGGAGCAGTGTGCTGGGACGCGGGGGGACAGCGAAGCGCGGGAGGAGATTGAGAGGAGAGAGGGACGGGATTTTTTTACCTGTGCCGCGGGAGGTTGGAGCGTGGGAATGGGAAGAAGAGACTTGGAACCATTTTTTCTCTTTTCTTTTTTTTTTGAACCAGCGAAAATGAGAGAGAGGGAGCGGTTGCTGCAGGAGGGAGTCTTTCTTTCAGTTTGGGGAAACACACAACAAAAGAGGGAGGGAACGGTTAGACTTTAGGTAAAAAAGTTTAATGATTTTTTTCAAATATTTAATTAATCCAATTATGAATTTTATAAATATAGTTGATATATATATATATATATACATATATATATATATATATATATATATATATATATATATCAATCTTGTTTTTTCAATGTATAACGACGCAGGCTTCAGTCGAATTAGTGTCGAGCCAAAACAATTTTCTCAAAATGCATCACCACTTTTCGACCACGATTTTCATGAACTTGTCAGAAAGTATGAATAATCTTATTTGATAGATTGATATTTTCAAGTAATGAATCAATTTCGAACAAATGTCATTTGGCTTGACGCTCTTAACTTTGAGCATGCGAGCAATGACTCGAGGCTTGAACATTGATCCTCAAGTTGTGCAATATTTATATCAACCAATGATGTTCAATGCATGAAATTATTCATCGACGAGGTCATTTGAGTTGATTTTGGCGACGCGTATTTCATGATTTGCGCCGTTCACTTCAAATCATTTGACATTTGTGCATACTTGTTTGAATTGAGCGCGAATAGTCTCATTTGATAGTTTTTGATATTTTGAAGCTAACAACATGATCAATTTTATGAATGGAGGTCATTCAGATATCATCCCAGCTCCTTGACTCTGTTATATGCATCGACACATTAATAGCTCGACCACTTAATCGGTTGATCGTTAGATTTAATAATATTTATATTCTGATCAATTTTGATATTTTGAACACGATGGTGAAGTCCATCCATCGATCAGAAGTCATTTCGACCATTTTGGACGTCAGAGCCCCGATAGATCACCTCAAGTCCGCCAAATTTGACTTGTGGACTTGACTTGACTTATGACACATATGAGGAGGTCAACAAATGCCCCTCAACAAATGTGATTTGTGCATAGTGTGGGTCACATTTGTTAAAAATTGGTTGACTTATTGGTTTTCTTCTTTCTACCCCTCCCCGTCTTTCTTCTTCTCTTTTACTTCTTGTTATTGTGTCTTGAGAACTTGTGGGCATACTTGATTACACCGTTATGTAAATTTTTATGTAATATTTCTTTTATCACTTGACAGGAGAATGTTCAACTAGTGGAGACCTGATGATCTATCATCTGATGAGCCTAACGAGGAGGCTATATGGTCGGAGATTGACGGACATGATCCTCGTGGAGATGTTGATATCAGAGATAGGATTAAGCAACACACTGATATGCTACGAGGACGTGATTTTTACCAGGGATTCTTAGCATGCTCTTCCCTACTCCCTGATTGTACTTCAGATTCCTTTACTTTTGAGGATCCTGCAAACTGCTACCCTTGTCAAGTGTGGTGACTACAACTTTTTGGATAACAATAGCCCATGTTAGTTTCGGATATTGTGATGTCTTTTTGCTTCTAACAAAGATTGAGCCGATAAGACAGCTCACTGAGCCACCATCGCCTACAGCTCACTAGACCTACTTCGGGATTCCTCTATTGGCAGGATTCCTACTCTTCCTCGTCGATATGTCCCATGGGCTAGGTATATTCTACAGGACCACAAAGATATTTTATGGACAACTGGGATTTATGAGGCAGTATATGTATCTTTATTTGAATTTGGGGGTATGCCTTCTTCTTGGGCTCATGGAGTAGTGAAGTTCTAGGATCATAATAGTAACACTTGTTGGATTGACCCGGAGGAGTTGATAGTCACTCTTTTGGACTTACAATCTATGTCGGGTCTTCCCATATTCAGTTGTCGCTACGATAAGTGCATTCCACATAATGGAGAGTTATTTGGTAGGCAGCCTTCAGATGATTGTGATCGACGAGGCAGACTAGCTATGCCTTTCATTTATATTGATCTCCTGGGCCACTATTACCAGACCTTCAGGGTCTTAGGGCATTCTATACGCTCATGAGCCGCATTACCTATGAGTACATGGATTCAGAGTTTCTTGCAGGATTATGCTCTATCCGAGGAGTCTGTAGCATTGCATGACCCTTATCGATTCGGTGTGTCTGAAGGTAGTTGCTTATCCGAGGAGACTATGGAGCTTATTTTACCAGCAGGAGCGACTTCTCCAACACTATCGGGATTAAGCGAGGATCTGTTCTTATCCAGCTTTATAGTGATATGGCTCTACATTTTTGTGCTCCCTGTTACAGAGGGCTTAGTTCGCCCAAGTACTTTATTAGTAGCCAACAGGGTCTCTTGAGGTGAGCGAGTTTCTCTTACCCCAGGAGTATTAGCCATGCTTTATAGGATATTGGGAGTGATTTCTGCGGCAGGTTCCCTAGAGCTGCGAGATGTGATTCTACCTTGTCAGTACTTATATGCTTGGGTTCATCTCCACATACATGGTGCCTTTGCTTATTTTGAGTATCCATCATTCTTTTAGGAGGATATCCTACAGTCTTCTTATATCGAGCATCTTCTACTTTGGAGATGGAGAGGATTCATGCCCTTTTTGCTCATTTGGTCGAGATTGATTTTATTGGTTCACCATAATATACTAGCTCACCCTCGACTCGATAGGATTGATCTTGTGACCTCTTGATGAGAATGACAGATTCTCCTTCATGGTCGTGACATTGAGAGTATGAAAACCTTTCAAGATAATGCCTTGATGGTTATGTTATCGGGCAAGTATTATAGAGGGCTATCGCCTAACCGTTGCACGTTTGGTTTCTTCCAGTCGACTGCTCACGATGGCAGACCACTCATCCCTAGTGTAGTGGATTTTAGGAGGATCAGAATGATTCCCCTTGAGGCACATTACTTTGCTGCTTCAGCCATTTGGCTACATTTACTGAGGCTTGGTACTAGTGCTCATTTTTGGATAGCCCCTCCACATGGTTGCACGGGGGTTATTTATACTTACCTCACTTGGGTATGGTTGTCTTTTGACCTTTTTCTAGAGCGTGGTTCTAGGAGATATGAATGCATGATGAGGTCTTTGGGCATTCCTCGAAATCAAAGGACCCGTTGTTGGTTACCATTAACAGGAGATTATAGCGCCAAAGGTATAATCACTATTCTCCTCTCTTTCAATACTTTTGTCCACTCCTTCCTCTTTTTTTATCAAAATATGCTTAGTGTGTCTGATACTCTAATTTGATTCTTGACAGATGCACTAGTTGGCGAGCAGGTCAGGGCTGAGGATACCACTTCTCGTGGCAGAGTTAGAGCTAGGGATTCTACTCCTAGCTACACTGATGTTTCTTCACCGGCTCGCTGATGTAGGTGTAGCCAACCTACCAAGCCTGTGTGAGTTTCGAATGATTGCTCCACGAGTCCTCTGTAGTCGTTTATGACTTCTGATGAAGCACCACAGGTGTCAGGCAACACTAGAGATATTATTGAGGATTCGGAGTTGGCCTGTCGCGCGTGTCAACCTTTGATACTATCACTTTTGATGTTATTACTCCTTCATTGGAGCCACTTTTCTATACTAAGCCTAACTCCGCCCCCTGTCCTGGGGAGACTTCTAAGGTGAGAGACCTCGTACCTAGCAAGGCTTCTGTTTAGCTAGCACATAGCCCTGGAGCTTATTAGATAGTGAGGGTTCCCGAGGATTATATCGCTTACGACACTCCAATTCAGTCGGAATCATCATGTTCAGGTACTTTCTCCCTCAATTTAATTATTTATTTTTATTAACTTCACTTCTTTACATCTGCTTCGTGCTGATTATTTTCATTTATTCCCTGTAGTGCTTGATGTAGGCTATCAGTCCGAGATCTACCATCGACATCCCTATAGAATGCAATGTGATAGAGAGCATGATTGCGGGTTTGTTTTGAGGGATGTGGTTTCTCGGATTGCCTTGGACTCACCATAGTCACTGGACAGCTTCACATCACTTTGGACCTTTTAGCTCGCTTGAGAGGAACAGGATCTTAGGTATCTGGGGACTCTCTGTAGAGACATAGAGTTATTAATCTATCGGATGAGATCGCTCAGTATTATCCATTCTAGCACTTTACTGATAGAGCTTTAGAAGGAGGTTAGGCTTCATAGGGAGGCGGCTGACCTAGCGCATGATGAGTTTGAAGAGAGTGCCGAGGCTCTACGACATGACCGTCAGAGTTTGATAGATGCTTCTTCTAAGTTAGACAGATTGAATACCGTGTAAGAGAGTAAGTAAGTGAGATAAGAGTTCAAAGCTAGAAAGGTGAGCAAAGAGCGTATCGCCACGCCACCGGCTATGGTAGATGCTGAGGCTACTTTGATTAGAGCTACTGACGCTTTACAGTTGGCTAAGAGTGAGCAGCCGTCTTTAGCAGCTTATTTAACACAGCTTCATGAGTTACAGTCTAGGCTCCCATGATGTACTTTACTTTTTTTATCAGTCATGTATCGTCCATCCTCTTGTTGCATCAGTGGATGTCAGCGTTCCTCTGTTACTTCTGCACTTTTGTGCTTTTGTGGATTTGATGAGAAAATCAGCTTTGATTTGTGCTCTGGGCTTGATTTGTATGCTTTGTACTTTGGGTTTAATTTATGTGCTAGCTACAAAACTTGAATCATTTCAGCATTGAACCATCTACTATCTGCTTCAATGGCTATGCTGAAGATCTCTATCTTTTATGTCCTTGCAGATTTAAGCCTCCCCAACCCTAGCTTCGTGCTTGGTTGGGTTTGATAGAGGAATGGGTTTATTTGTTTTGTTGAAGGACCCCACTGGGGAATTGGTTTATTCGTGCTCGATCGGATTTGAAATTTCTTCTAACCTAACTTTAAGCTTGATGGACCTGATGAAGGATTGACCTGATTTGTCAATATTGACTTATCAAGAAGTGTATTTATACCATGAATCCTGTGCTTGCTGCTTTGACAGATTTATTGAAGGGTGCATACAGATGATCCAGTCTTCCAGCTTATATAGGGTCCATGTTGAGTTATCAGCAAGAATGTGCTTTAAGATCAATAACTACAAATTCTTTAGTTCACCATCGTATGAACTATGGAATTGCTTTCCTGGCCCCTATTCTCGATTTGATAGACTTGATGAGGAGATTGGCTTTGATCTGTGTTTTGAGCTTGATCATATCATATGAGAATAAATTAAAATATCACCTTGCAGGCAATATGAAGATTGATTTGAGATAACCCTGAATTAAGTGTTTCCTCATATTGCATTGATCTATAAATCAAGTAGAAAGATCTCTTAGATCATGACTGCTTGTAATCACTAAGCTGGACCTGGTTTGAGATTGAACAACTATCATCCTTGGACTAACGAGCAAGGGCTCTTTCACTACGCCCTTTTCTTGTGAGTTGTTGAGTGAGGAGAGCGTCAACAACTCGGCCACATTTGGGCTTGTTGAGTTCAACCTTTAGAACCTACTCGAGTCTTCGACTTAAGCTGTAATGGGTTGGTGATTTTGTCATCAGACTGACGAACGGGGGCTCTTTCACTGCGGCCTTTTCTTGCTTGTTGAGTGAGGAGAGCGTCAATAACTCGACCATTTGTGGGCTTGTTGAGTTTGACCTTTAGAACCCATCTGTGTCCTAGACTTCAGGATGTAGAGGTTGATATTTTTCCAACTCAGTTGATTGAAGCTTCTGAAATCAGGAGTTTTTCTGACTTGATCTCCATAATTTTGACAAATCTGAGAGATAAATTTCTTGACATTTAGGGTTGTCTTTTCATGCATAGAAATAGATTATTTTTGTTCCTGCAAGAACATGCAACTTAACAATGATCATTATATATTCGGGATTTCTAAAGCTCGATGTCAACCTGAATCAGAATGTATTTGAGGATCTCGTCTTATAGCAATGTTAACTCAAATAAACTTAATATAAACTAAAAAAATGCCTCCTGTCTTGTAGGGGGAATTCTAAAGCACATTTGAAAGAACTTTCAAGATGAAATTACACAAATATATCAATTTGAATTGATATGCTCTTAAGAGGGTTTTAGCATACAACATTGATTTCATCTATATATAAAAAAGATCTAAAAATGCCCCCAGTGTGACATGGGAATTTTCACAGAAAAATTTTTCATATAGAGTGAGTATATTTATTTAGGAATCTCAGTATGAAGTACGATGTCGACCTAAATAGATATACTAAAAAAATATCCCCTGTCTTGCAAGGGGATTTCTATTGTACCTCGAGAATGTATTTGTCATGTATAATACTTTTTCAAGTATCGACCATTAATTGGCGGCATTGGTCTTTCACCCTTTAGGTCAATGAGTTGGTATGCCCCTCCTGGATACACTTTTTCAATGGCAAAAGGTCCTTCCCAATTAGGCTCAAATTTGTCACCAAATTTTCAATTATGAATAATTGATCTTCTCAGCACCAAAACCAATTCTCCTTTTTGGAATGTTCGAGGCCGCACCGTATGGTCAAAAGCCCTGGACATCTTTATTCGATAGACTTCCAGATTTTGAAGAACTTGCAATCTAACTTCATCAAGCGCATTGGGTTCCTTCATTCTTAGGCGAGCATTTTGATCTTCAATTAGATTATATTGGATGACTACTTGAAGGGAAGGAAACTCAACTTTGAGCGGAAGAACTGCTTCAGTTCCAAATACTAATGAATAAGGAGTGGCCTTAGTCGGTGTCTTGTAGGTGATTCGATACACCCATAGAGTCTCTATTAGCTTGGTATGTCATTCTCTCTTATTTTTAGTGAGAATCTTGTTGAGTAGTTTGACCAATGTCTTGTTGAAAGCTTCTGCCAAATTATTTTCTCTTGGATTGTATATTGAAGAGTATCGCCAATCAATTTTGTGTCGATCGACGAATCTATAAATCTTTACACTTTTAAAGGTTATGTCATTATTAAAATTATTCGGCGTGACACTCCAAATCTATAGACCACATTATGCGTAAAGAAGTTGATCACTCAGAAGAACTTCTTTAAATGGATAGCCTCACCAGAGATCAATCGCCGCTGGATGAAGTGGTGTCCGACAATGATGGATCAATTGGTCCAATTACATTTGTACCCCAACATTCGAATGGCCATGATGTTATTGTTGGGTGTAATGAATTTGGAGGTTGATGGATGAGATTCCCATGTACTTGACACTCGTGACACTTCTTAGCGTGATTAATATAGTCTCTCACCATAGATGGCCAATAATAACCCATCCTCTTGATCTTTACTGCCATCTTGGGACCTGACTGATGTGCACCACAAAGTCCTTCATGAACTTCAACCATCACTTTGCTAGCTTCATCTATATCTAAGCATCGTAGCCACATTTATTCAAAGGATCTACGATATAAAGTGTTGGTGATGAAAGCATAGCGTAACATTCTCTTCTCGATTTGAGCTACCAGTGATTTATTATTTGGTAATTTCCCTTCTTTAAAGTAGTTAATGAAGGGCTGCCTCCAATCACGTGACTCTTCTACAGTAAAGGCTTCACACTATTTTCCAAGGCAATGTCATTCTTAGCTCTTCTTGGTACAACTTCTTATTGATTTTGAGAGGCGAGGAGCAACCGAGTCACATCCTCACTGGTCAAATTTAGCCCCTCTACCTGTGGGGATTGATACTTTACTGACTCTAGAACTTGTCGAGTAAATATGTTGATCATGACATAATCACCATTCATACTTGCCATTTCCTTAACTAATTTTGCTAAATAATCGGCTTTACTATTCTCGGATCGAGAGACTCAAGTTAGTATAATATTTGGTATCTGCTTTATAAGCTCAAAAACTCGCTTGTGAGAGAAAGCTAACTCAAACTTGTTGATTCTATAGATGCCAAGTACTTGATTTATGATAAGCTGAGAATCACCAAAAATATGCAAGTTTTGAATGCCTATGAAAATAACTTCTTCAAGACCTGCCACTAATGCTTCATATTCAGCTTCATTATTAGTTCTTGGCTCAGTCAATCCATATGATCGTCTCATTATCCCTCCTTCTAGTGTATTAAGACGATGTTGATTCCGCTCTTGCTCTTATGAAATTTAGATGTTGGACTTGTTTGATCGATGAGGCTCCATCAATACATTTCTCAAATTTGTGATTTTTTCTCTTTCATGAATGAGCATAATTTGCTCATCAAGAGAAGAGTCCGTAGGATGGGATGTACTAAAAATCGCTAAGACTTGTCCCTTCACCGCGTAGACGTATGTGATATCAAATTATAAAAGCAATACTGCCCATCTTGCTAAGCGACCTGTCAATGCTGATCTTATCATCAAATACTTCAGCGGATCGATCCTTGAGATGAGGGTAGTGTTGTGAGATAATATATAGTGACAGAGCTTTTGGACTATAAAGATCAATGCTAAACAGTGCTTCTCTATCGGAGAGTATCTCATTTCGCCCAATCTCATTGATATAATAAAGAGTATTCTCTTTGCTTTCATCATTGTGTTGTGCCAATAATGCTCCAAGGGACTCTTCTAATGCAGCTGTGTATAGAATGAGGGGTTTCTCAGAAGTAGGCGCTGCAAGGATTGATGGATTTAACAAGTAGTTTTTAATGTTATTGAAGATTTCTTGGCACTCCTTGTCCCACTTGAATGGAGCATCCTTCTTCATTAACCTTGCAAATGGTTGATAGCGTCCTGATAAGTTTAATATAAATCAGATGAATAGTTGTCCTTGTAAAGAGAGCCGACGAAAACTGGAGGCATCTCCACAATTGTCTTAATTTTAGCAGGATCAATTTCAATACCTCTATGACGTACAATGTACCCAAGAAATTTTCCAGAGGATACCCCGAATGCACATTTTAGAGGATTCATCTTGAGATCATATTTTCTGATTCTCTCCCGTGCAATTCTTAAGTCTTCGAAGTGGTTTCCATTATTCAAGCTTTTTACTACCAAATTTTCAAATAACATTCCACCTTTTGATGAATCAACTCATCAAAAATACGCGTCATGGATCTTTGGTATGTAGCTCTAACATTTTTCAAGCTAAAAGGCATGACCATGTAGCAATAGATGCCAATGGGTGTTCTAAATGATGTATGTCTTTCATCTTCAGGCACCATCTTGATTTGATTATATCCCGATGATCTATCCATGAACGAGAACATGTCATAGTTGGATGTGTTGTCCACTAGTAGTTCTGATATTGGAAGTAGAAAGTCATCTTTTGGGCATGCCTTATTTAGGTCCCGGAAGTCAATGCAGAGACAGATATGGCCGTTCTTCTTCCTAACTGGGATAATATTGGCTATCCAATTTGCATACTTCGCCTCTCGAATGAAGTCTGCTTCGATCAGCTTTTTAGTTTTTGCAATTACCTATTCTTCAATCTCCAATCTCATTCGCCTAGGAGCTTGCTTAATGTTGCATCTGGTTTAATAGCTAGTTTATGAACTATTACATTAGGGGATAAGCCTGTCATTTCAGAATATGTCCAGACAAATCAATTCTTGAATTCACAAAGTAGTATTTTTAGCTCTTCAACTTTCTCATCATGCAGAAGGGCACTAAAAGTTGGATGGGGATCATCCTCAGCTTTTAGATTGATTTCTTTTAGTTCATCAATAGTAACTATTTGTCCACCATCTTCAAGTTCTTCAGGTACAGGCTTGGCTTCTACTTCTTCATCATTTTAAGAAGAATTTCATGGGAATCATCTTCTTCATCACTAAGACTCTCGATATTAGTTTCTATTATATTATAACAGGCTCTATCTTGATGAGATTTGCGGATGAACCCCAGACCTTTAGTGATAAACTTATCACTTCTTCGTAATGCCTGAGGACTTCTTTGGCTCCACATCTTATTAAAGATTTGAGTCCTATGTTTAGTAGTTCTAATATGAATTCTAAGCTTATGCATCATTCTTCGTAATTTCTGTAGATAGTATATTGGTATTCTTGCTGATACAATCTCATCAAAATTTTCATGTTGAGCAAGCTGCTCAAAATTATGAGACTAAGACTCTTCAGATTTGTAAAAGAGAGTTCCTATTTTGCCGCTCTTACTCAACAATGACACATAGAATGTTACCAATTCTTCAATATTATGAACTTCCCTTGGAGTGATTTCTTTGAAGCACTGCTGAGGGATGGGTATAATTTTGAGTGAGTCATCTAACTCTACCAAGTGAGCTATCCTCTTTGATGTATCCATATGAACTCTATTTTCATAAGTAGATTCAAAATTATAGTCTGAATCAGACTCACTTATTTCATATTCTACTTTTCTTGAAAGCTTATAAGTTCCCTTAGGCTTGACAGGAATATCTTCTCCTTCTATGTCACTTCCCAAATGAGAAACTAATTTTCTTGATTTAGGTGCATAATCAAGTGCTTTAGGAAGAGTCGGCGTTACCTTCTTTCTTCCACTTTGTTTCTGCTCTTTCACCTTGTGAAATTGCTTTTTACGTCCTGAAGTGGATGCTACCGCTTCAAGAGGTTATGTTAGCCTAGGCTCTTTAGGAATGAAATATTTTGCATCTTCATAGATCTTTGCTTCATTGACGAAGAATGGTTGTTACCGAGAATTTTGAATTATGCTCCTTCTTTTAGGTACTTTATACACTAATGTATAGTTGATGAGACCATGCCATACTCATGCAGCCACGGCTGGCCCAAGAGAGCTCTAAATGATATATCGACATCGATTACATAAAACTTGGCTTCTGTATATAAATCCCCAAACTTGAACTAGAGAATAAAAGAACCTAGAGTTTTCTGCCATTTTTCATTAAACCATGAACCATCAACTTATCTCTCCTAAGATGTTGGATATCAAGTGATAATCCTCTTAATACCTTTAGACTCATAAGATTGATAGAAGAACCTGGATCAATCAATATTCGGTTGATCAAGATGTCATCACTCTCTGCAGTAACATAAAGAGGATGGTTGTGATCCGCTATTCCCAACATAAGATCTTCCTCAAAAAATGTGATTACTGGGAGATCTTGAGTTTGCAATGCTTCAGTCATGCATTTTTTAGGAAAGTAAGCTTCATAACTCTCCAGATCTTTGAGAGCATGTATCAAAATTTTTTAGAGATCTTTTGACATCAATAGAGCCTCGTACACACTCAATTATGCAGAGATCTTTCTTAGATGTGATAGAATATTATAATCTATCTTCTCGCTTGATTTAGGCTTTATCTTAGGATTTTTGGGAATAATATCCTCGTTAACTTCAATTTGTTTGCCTTTGTCTTTATTTACATTTATCTTCTTTGATGAAGGTGGTAAGACTTTACCACTTCTCAATTGAACTTAAATCATCTTATCTTGCTCAGATTCTTCTGAAGAGGTAGTTTCTTCAAATTCCCTTCTTATTCTGGAAGATTGGCCAAAAGGGCTAGGCTCATTTTTCATCATCATACATTTCATACGTGATGATATCAATGAGTCTGACTCTTCTCCGTCAGGAAAACATAGATCTTCATCTGAACTGTTATTGTCTGATTGAGTCATTAAATAAAATTCAGCCATTAGCTCCTCAGACTCTTCTTGCTTTCCTGATAAGAATTTTTACGGGTTGGTCGAGTTTGTTTGACTACCCTTGTCATTTCAGAATAACTGATGTTGAAGAATATCTGACATCACGCAGATGATTTGACATGTCTTTACTAGACAAGATTCATCATTATCTTCTTCATCTGATTTAGCAATGCGAAGTTTAGGCATGAAGTCTACAAGCCTAAATGGTTGTCTTTCCAGCTGGCGATACTCATCTAAATTGTTAATGATCTTTTGAGTTGTAGTTCTCTTCTTGATCTTCTTTTTCTTAGCCAGCTTCTTTGATTTATGAGGCGTGCATTTAGTAGATTGCTTCTCATGTTGTGAGGAAGTATCCTTATCAGAATGCGATTGAGAAGCCCAAATAATTAGTTTAGGCATCTCTCTTAAGTCCAATATAGGTTCAAGTGGTGATTTCCACTTAACACTAGGGACATTGTTTAGCTACTTTAGCATTTTCATGCTCTTTTTGGATATACTATTTGTCATTCTTCAGTCTGAACTGATTTTTTCTTCTGTTTGTCTTTGCTGGATGATACGAAGAGGACGTAATCATCCTTGTAGACTCTCTTTTTGGGTTGACTAGAACACTATCGGATAGTGTAAATTCACCTCGCTGATACATCCTTTCTAGCCAATCTTTGAAGACATAACAATCTTTGATAGGATGACTGATCATCCGATGATAGGGACAGTAATTTGGACTATTGCCTTGATCAACTTCTTCATGCCTTTTAATTTCTGGTAATTGTAAACCAGCTTTGACTGCTTGCCGAAATAATTTAGCCACACTGTCCCTTCTAAAGGAATGTTCTTTGTTCATCTTTTCCTTAAGAGATGGCCGCATTTGCTCATCCTCTCTTGTTACTTATTTTGGACGCTCTCCGCCACTTGAAAAAGTTTGAGGTTTGTCATTACCTCCTAATACTAATTTTGGCTGTGGGTTAGAATAAACAGGCTTCTTTCCCTTATCATTATTATACATTAGCTTCTTTCCTTATATCCACATTGTATATCACCCGCTTTTCACCATTTGAGCTATAAGAAGCGGCATGACTTTCATTTCTTCTTGAGTCTGAAGGTTTGTTTCTCTTTGCTTTATCTGCATAGACTTCAAACTTAGGGCGATTCAACTTTTCAAATTTAGCCACCCTATCCAGCAAGTCCTGGAATGTTGCAATCGACACCATGCATAGAAATGGTGCTCTTTTATCATCCATATTGCCCATTAGCAATTAGATCGCATGTTCTTCATCCAATTATTGTTGCACTTCATACTTAGGTTGTGCCAACGACTTATGAATTTTGTCACAGACTCGTCTTTCCTTCTTTTCAGTAAGGCGATGTCAGCGATTGTAATTTTATCGGTTGCACTGGTGAACCTCTTCTGAATATAGTCTCTAATTCAACAAATATTTTAACTGAATCATTTGAGAATTCTGCATACCACTCGAAAGCAGCTAAAGTTTGGCTACTAACGAACTGATAGAAGAGCAGTGCATCATTCCCTCATGTGTTACCACAAGTAGCCTTAAATTGGGCTAGATGTTGTTTTGGATTACCAATCCCGCTAAAATATTAAATTTCAGCACTGAGTAACCTTTCAAGTACGACACTTGGTCATATTCGGTTGGGTAAGGGTGACCCTTACTCATCAGCTTTTCAGCCTGCTCTGAGGCTATGACTTTTTTTATCTTTTCATTGATTATTATTTCTAGGCGGGTTACAATTCCTCTAGCGATTTTGAATTAACGGTAGGAGAGGTAGTGGGTTAACTTCGTTCCTCGCTTCATGTGTAGCATGTACTGCAGGAGCTTGAGGTACCACAATGGCTGGTGGTATAGAAGTTGTATTATTAATTGTCTATTGATTAGCAGACAAAATAGGTGATGCACTTGATGTGATACTCTTCTACAACATCTCTATCATGATGTTCATTTGTCTCATCATATCATTCATTTTGGTACCAAGCTGTGAAATCTCATTCTGGTCTTCTTCTTCTTCTTCAGCAAAAATTAAAGATCCATCCTTTATTTGCTTCTATGAAGAATCTTCTTCATAGATGTCGAATTCAGGTTCAGGTTCCCTAAATTCACGCTGCTGCTGATGGTGTTGAGCGGAGAGTTCATCTATATCTCTGATCATATAGATAACTTCTACTTACATAGTGTCATCTTCATTATTTTCTTCTTGCACTCAAATTTTTGATCGACGATTTCAGTCGATCTCTGGTTCAATGTGCGGAACAAACACTTCTTTTATTAAAGGACTACGATCAAAGTCAACCTTCTTTTATAGGGGTGAATCTGATCGACGATGTGATCCCCTAGAGGATTCGTCAGGGTGTCGACCATCATGTCTTTCATCAATGATATCCCTTCTTTTGGGTATCCACTTCTTATGAGTTGATTTTGAGGAGGATTTCTGAGTATATGTATTAGATGTCGCACCTCTTCTATTACTCAAAGTTTCATTACGGGGCCTTGGCCTCCATATTTGCTTATCCTTTCGCTGGACCTTTCGGCAGCGGATTCTTGGACTCGAGGTCCAAGTGTCATGCTCTGATGCTCATCATGTGAAGCGTACTGGGCTCACTGGCTAGTTACCATAAGAGGTGACAACTTTCTTGGTGGTTCAGTATTTTCCATCACCACAGGCCTCTGAAATCTTCTTTTTATTAGGCCTTTGTCCTTGGCTACTTTGAGAACTTTATGTATCATAGCAGCAGTGTTTCAGGCTGTCTCCTCTATGGTGGTGGAACTTGATGTGGTTGGTTCTTCCAGAAAGATTGCTTTACTTCACCAGTAGAGCTATTCCTTTTTTACCCACTTTAGGTTATCAAAGTTGTTGTGTGTAGGAATACTCGCTTTTGGCGGCTTATTTATTAGGTCGTTCAAAGGGGATCTGCTAAGCCCTCAGCTCAGCGTTTCTCCTTCTTCTCTGTCTTCTCGTTAATTTGCTCCCTAATGAGGAAGTTTCATGATTATGCTTTTCGGGTACAAAATGTTCAATTGGCGAAACAATTGTACCATGAGGCATTAAAGACACAGTTTGCCCCTTGACGATTCTTTTCATCACGAGAGCTTCAGATTGACCTAGCCTTCAGAACACTGAAGTTCTTTGTCGGAAGAACTCCTTGACAGCGGTTGGATGTTGAACTGGTTGGCGCACATGGCTAATAAGAGCTTCAATAATTTGAGGTCTTCCAGCATGGCCTCGGAGGAATGTACCACGGGTGGATACTGTGAGTTGCCACCGATAGATGAAATTCAAGCTACCAAATTGAATGGTAGCCCAACATCTCTGTGTTGATGATGACGCGAAGTGAGATGTTGCACACAACCTAGTTGAATGATGAAAGTAGTGCTTTGTAAATTTATTCTGTAAAAGTGAAAGATGGGGATTAGTAATTAGTAATTATTATTTCACCCCATACTTTCAAGATACAAAGGCGCTACAGAACAAAATAATGGTGTAATGAAGATATACTCTACGGAATGATTCATTCTACATAGAGCCTCATATTGAATTTATTACACACTCAAATCACCATTTTTATTTTGAAATTTTGAAGATTTTATTGCTACTATGGCACCATATATGACTAGCCAAAGATGAAAAGAGAATCTTGTCCCCAGAGGATTCTCCAGAAATCTGTGGACTACAAAAAATTGCCACCGACCTCTCGATAATTATTTAAATTGAAGAGATTGATTTAAAGTGTCGGCGTAATTTTCAGAAGGCAGATGAGATAGTAGAGAAGACACTACCCAAAGATTTCACCCTCATCTGGTGAGGACTTTAGATCTGGTTCCAGGTTTCCATAGGCACAAGCCCCTATAGTTAATTACCCCTCTCAATAAGTGAGAGAGAACTTTCGATTAAGGCTAGTCATTAGATCGCTTAAGGTGTAGCGTATAGTAACAACATATGAAGTTTCATAATTTAAGATGTATGACATTTATCATTTCAGCTTAAACCAGATGGTTGGGGGAATGATGACGTGCCCAATCTAGATCCCATGGATCCGTCATCCCGGACAGTCGCGGTCCCTAGTCTGCTTAGTTAGAGGAGGTAGTCAACCCAACCTGATCGAAGGATCCTTATCAGCAACACATGGGTTATGTCATCCAAGAAATCCTTGTAGACCTAGGGTAGTGTTTGTCTTAGGAGACAAACTTAAGTCTACCCTAACTCATAGAGGGCTATTTGCCCTATCAAGTATACCCTATGATTCACAACTCAAAGGGCAGGGCCATTGGGGAGCATACGGGCTACGATCATGATCATAATATAATGGAACCTGACTGGCCAAACCACCCGATCAAAGGACTCTGGTCATAACTGCTTCATCTGTGAAGTATACTGGTCAAACCACACAGTCAGAGGACACGAGACACATCCTTACTAGCGTGAGATTGATTGAGAGTGAACATAGTAGAACTCTTGATTTGACATTGGCTCCTTTGTGAGCTAGAATTTTCTTAATTTGTCACTCTCGATAAATAGCGAAGGTGGATAGATTGAGTTTGATTTAATTTTTTAATGATATAATTCAATTTAAACAATTTCAGATTGTTACTTAATTTGATTTGAAAAATTGATTAATTTGAATATGTTTAAGAGCTTTAAATCACAACTCGCTAGCTACTAACGAGGATTAGATCTACTATCACAATGTAATCGGTTTCAAATATTTCACTAATTTGAAACTCTTATTATAAGTTTTAGGTTTTGTTAACCTACCTCTAAGACTAAAGAAGCAACCCACAAACATCCTCGACACTTGAATTTAAGCATTCGCAAAGGTGGCCCATGGATATTTAGTAATTTAGGTAATTTTATTTATGAATTATGAGATTGATTTTATATTTTTATTTTATTCCAATTTAGCCTGCACAACCTTTTCAGATATTAAAATTTACACTTGAAATCTATATGTCCGAACACATGTGGGAATTTATAGCTTAGATAATTTCGCCTAATTAGTGATTTTGTTGATTTTTGAAAATCATAATTAAAATGAAATTCCTTATTTTTTTGATTAAAGGAGGCCCTATGATTTTTGTTGAGTTTGATTTAGTATCACCTTCTGTTTGCTTGTACAAAGAGTTGTAGATCCAGTGGCGATTTTTTGTTTTGAAGCTACAAGTTCAAAGAATAATTTAGTTTGTTATTTTAAAAAGAAGATTTACTCCTCGAAGTAATTCTCATTTCCCCCTCTTTTATTCAAATTTTCTTACATTTGTTTTCCCCCTCTTTTTTATTCGAACTCTCCTACATTTATTTTCCCCCTCTTTTTTATTTGAATTCTCCTACATTCTTTTTCCCCCTCTTTTTTATTCAAACTCTGCTACATTCGTTTTCCCCCCTCTTTTTCTTTTGAAAGCAAACCACTCACTACCTCTTCTAATTTCTATAAATAAGGCCAAGAGAGAGTCACCTATTCTATTCCATTTGTTTGAAGGGATGGAGTTAGGACATTTGAAAGGGAGTGGTTAGAAACTTTAGTGGGCTTTCAACTCTGCTTAGATAAATTTCATAAGTGCTTTTCACCCTTCTTTTTATTTTGTTTTACTTTCATGTTTGTTGTATGTCATTTTACTTTCCCCCATTTTTTCTTGTTTGACGTTTTAGTTTAAAATTAGCTGCAAGTTTTCTTACTTAGAATTCTTAAGCTAGTTCATTTTACTCTCTCATTTTTCCTAAGTGAAAAGATTTGATTTTATAAACCTCAGGCCATCCCTGTAGTGCATCGAGGGTGTTTTGGCTACTTCCCTCATGTGAGAGGTGTCTTATGACACAAAGCTTTTCATCTTGTCGCCCCTCTTGAGCACAACAAGGCCTTCAAACCTGAAAGAAGACACATACAATATATATTCATCCCCCCTTTTTTTCTAAGTATAGAAATTAGACAAAATTTTGATAGTATTTGCCTGAGGATGTAAGTGATGGCTTACTCGATCGCCTCTTGAGCGTCCGTCACCATGCTCTCTTAGCTACATGAGGGAAGCTTCTAGAGGAATATAGAAGAAGGAAGACCCTGGAGGATTCCAGAAGGTTCTACCAAAGTCTAAAGGACCTTAAGAAGATGGCTACTTCAAGAGGAGTCTAGAATCCTATGGAATACTCTAGAAACCTTGTATGCTAAGAGTAGTGTAGAATACTCTAGAATCATGTATATTTTAATGTACTCTAGAATGTTCTTGCTTGTCCATGGGAGAGACTATAAATAGGGGATCTCCCCTCCCATTTGGATCATCCAAGAGTTTTCAAGCAACTTGTATTGTAAGAGTTCCTTTGCTTAGTAAAGTATTTTCTTTACTCTAACCTCTCTTCCAAAACGTTTTGGTGTTCTTATCTTGCATGAAAGTTAGTGACTTAGCCGTGAAGAGCTAAGGCACGGGTTACTTGGGAAAAGTTTCCGACAGCGGTTATCGAGCTAAGGTTGGAGGCATGGCAAAGACCGGCAAGGAGCAAGTTGTTGGATCTGATACCACAAATGTGGAATCATCTCAACAAGTTCGAGGTCGTGAAGAGCAACATGATCCTGCTGCATCTAGGCCACATGGAAGGTCCAAAGAGGTGATCTCTGGCTTTGATTCACGCCTTGCTCGGGTGGAGGAGGCTATGAATGGGATGGAAACCCAGATGGAAGATCTAGGCGAGAGAGTGATTGGACTCGAGGAGGAGGACGTCACCATCCATTCTTCGATCAGAGACATGATCATCCAGTTGGAAGGATCCTTCAAGGATCAAATGGCAAAGATGAGGGAGGACCTAATGGGGGTACAACGATCTCATGGAGAAGAAATGTACAGTCTACGTGCAAGCATGGAGGAGATGCGCGGGGACATCTCTTTGTGCAGCAAGCGAAGGAAAGAATCATGCCGCTGCCAAGCATTGAGGTGCCTAAACCAAAGAGCTTTAGCGGAGTTCGCAACGCAAAAGAAGTAGACAACTTCCTATGGGGACTGGAGCAATACTTTGGAGCGATGAGCATCCATGATGAAGATGCCAAGATCCGCCATGCCCTCATCTTTCCTCGACATGCTATGTTGTGGTGGAGGAGAAGGCGTGGGACATCAAAAAGGTATGGTACCATATCTACTTTTGATGACTTTAAGAAAGAACTCAAAGCGTTCTATCCAAAATGCGGAAGACGAGGCTAGAGCCAAATTATGAGGCTCAAACAAGTGGGATCAATCCTGGAATATATCAAAGACTTCACTAGTCTAGTCCTTGAAATCCTCGACATGTCCGACAAAGATTCCCTCTTCAACTTCATGGACGGACTCCAACCATGGGCAAAGACTGAACTTAGGAGGCGCGGGGTACAAGATCTTGCAACCGCCATCGTTGTGGCAGAAAGCTTGATCGATTATACCAAGGAGTCCACAAAGAAGAGAGTACTTATGTCAAAAGTGGGGAGACAAGGGACAACACAAGGAAGAGAGTCAACCCCGGGAAAGGACAAAGAAAGGATAACAAGATAACACATAACAATTGCTTCCTTTGTGGAGGACCACATTGGGCAAGAGAATGCCCTCAGAAGAAAGCCTTGAATTCCCTCCTAGCAAGTCATCAGAGTGACACCGTGGAAGCCGAAGAAAGAGATATGGCAGCACAAGTGGGATCCTTACAGGTATTAAATGGGATTCAAACTACTCCAAAGCCCCAAGCCAAAGGACTACTCTTTGTGAAGATGGCCATTGATGGGAAGACTACTGATGCCATGGTAGATACTGGCGCTTCCCACAACTTCATCTCTATTGAAGAAGCACACTACTGGACTACAAACACTTGGAGGGGAGGCTCCATCAAAGCCGGCCAACTCGGCAAGACCCATTCATGGGGTAGCTCGTGGAGTCAAGACCAATGTGGGAGCTTGGTCAGGTACTCTAAACTTTTCTGTCATTCCAATGGATGACTTCAAAGTTGTTCTTGGGCTAGAATTCTTGGACCAGGTAAAGGCATTTCCAATACCATTTGCCAATAGCATGTGCATCATGGAGGGTAGCCAAACTTGTTTGGTGCCAACTACAAGGGCCATCAAGCCCAAAAAATGCTATGGCAATCCAATTCAAGAAGTCGGAAGAAGAAAGCTACTTGGCCGTTCTTCATGACAAGGATGATGAAGACCCGGTGTCACAGGAAGACATGCCAAGGGAGGTGGCAGCCGTGCTGGAGGAGTTTAAGGATATCTCACCAGCAGAATTGCCAAAAGAACTACCACCTAGGAAGGAAATAGACCACCAAATCGAGCTGGAACCAGGGACGAAGCCACCAGCCATGGGAGCCTATCGTATGGCACCACCGAAATTAGAGGAGCTACGCAAGGTGAGGGAGTTAGAAGTGGGATTCATCCGACCTTCCAAAGCTCCATTTGCCTTGTTCCAAAAGAAGAAAGATGGTTCCCTACGCATGTGCATAGACTATCGGGCTCTAAACAAAGTGACGGTGAAGAATAAATACCCGATTCCTCTCATCGCCGACCTTTTTGATCAATTGGGGGATGCCACATACTTCTCCAAGTTAGACTTGAGATCAGGCTACTACCAGGTACGGATAGCAGAAGGGATGAACCCAAGACAACATGTGTAACAAGGCATGGATCTTATGAGTTCTTGGTTATGCCTTTTGGCTTAACCAATGCTCCGGCAACTTTCTGTACTTTGATGAACAAATTGTTCCATCCATACTTGGATCGATTCGTGGTCGTCTACCTAGACGACATTGTGGTGTATAGCAAGACACTTGAAGAGCATATAGAACACCTAAAGAAAGTATTCCAGGTACTCAGAGATAATAAGCTCTATATCAAGAAGGAGAAGTGCTCTTTTGCCAAGCCGGAAGTAGTATTCTTGGGGCATAAAATAAGAGAAGGAAAACTCATGATGGAGGTCAACAAGGTGCAAGCCATCCAAGACTGGGAACCACCTGCAAAGGTAAGTGAGCTAAGATCCTTCTTAGGACTTGTGAATTACTATCGCAGGTTCATAAAGAGCTATTCTGCAAGGGCCGCTCCATTAACGGATTTGCTCAAGAAAAATAAAGCATGGGCGTGGGACAACAAATGCCAGGAGGCATTTGAAGACCTCAAGAACACCATCAGTAGTGAGCCAGTACTTAGCCTCCCTAATCACACAAAGACTTATGAGGTACACACTGATGCATCCGATTTTGCCATAGGAGGAGTGCTCATGCAAGACGGACATCCTATTGCCTATGAAAGTCGAAAGTTAAATGAGACCGAGCGCCGCTACACTGTCCAAGAAAAGGAGATGACCGCCATCATACATTGCCTAAGGGTATGGAGACACTACTTACTTGGGTCAAGATTCAATGTCATGACAGACAACATTGCTACTAGCTACTTTCAGACCTAGAAGAAGTTGAGCCCAAAGCAAGCTAGATGGCAAGACTTCCTAGCAGAATTTGACTATGCTCTCGAATATAAGCCAGGGAAGGCAAATGTGGTAGCAGATGCCCTGAGCCGGAAGACCGTGTTAGCTAATATTTCACAAATCTCCAGCACCTTGGTGGACAAAATCAAAGAAGGACTGAAGGCTGACCCTCAGGCCCAAAGCATCATTACTCTAGTAAAAGAAGGAGGAACTCGACGATTTTGGATGGAAGAAGATATCCTTTACACCAAGGGACATCGGATCTATGTGCCAAGATGGGGCAACATCAGGAAAGATCTAATCAAAGAGTGTCATGACTCCCTATGGGCAGGACATCCTGGTATGCGACGAACTCTAGCTCTTCTAAAAACTAACTATTATTGGCCAGGGATGCAAGATGGAGTGGAAGAATATGTACGGACTTGCCTTGTATGCCAACAAGATAAGATCGTTCAACAACAGCCAGGGGGACTGTTGGAACCACTACCTATACCACAGAGACCATGGGAAAGTGTCTCTATGGACTTCATCTCCAGCCTACCAAAATCAGAGGGATATGGTAGCATTTTGGTCGTGGTAGACAGATTCAGCAAATATGCTACCTTCATAGCTGCTCCCACTGATTTCACAGCTGAAGAGCCCTCAAGACTCTTCCTCCATAACATAGTAAAGTTATGGGGGATCCCAAAAAGCATCGTTAGTGATAGAGATCCTCGCTTCACAGGGAGGTTTTGGACAGAGTTGTTCAAGCTGCTAGGGTCAGATCTGAACCTTTCAACAAGCTTCCACCCCCAAAGTGATGGACAAACAGAAAGGATCAATGCACTTATGGAGTTATACCTAAGGCATTATGTGAATGCCAACCAGAGAAATTGGACGAAGCTCCTTGATGTAGCACAGTTCTCCTACAACTTGCAGCAAAGTGAAGCCACAGGGAAAAGCCCATTTGAAGTCATCATGGGACAACAGCCCATGACGCCTCTCACCCTTGCCTCCAGCTACGAAGGGAGGAGCCCTGCAGCATTCAAATTTGCCAAGTCATGGAGCGAACAAAGGGAGATAGCCCGAGCCACACTATACAAGGCTACAAAAAGGATGAAGAAATGGGCAGACAAGAAAAGGAGGAACTTGGAGTTCAAGGAAGGAGACTTGGTACTTATAAAGCTCCTACCACAGCAATTCAAGGCATTCCGAAAGGTACACAAAGGGTTGGTACACAAGTATGAAGGGCCTTTTGAAGTGGTTAAGCAGATAGGGAAAGTCTCCTACAAGCTCAACCTTCCTCCAAAACTAAAAATTCATCCAGTCTTCCATGTAAGTATGCTGAAGCCATATCATGAAGACTTAGAGGATCCATCAAGGGGAATATCCATGCGAGCTCCCACAGCAGTGATCACCTCGTTTGATAAAGAAGTAGAAGAAATAATGTCTGATCGGGTAGTTCGCAAGAGAGGAGTACCAAAGTACAGGGAGTATCTCATCAAATGGAAGGGATCGCCAGATAGTGAAGCCAGCTGGGAACATGAAGATACTGTGGCAATTCAAAGACAAGATACAACTCTACCATGACGGAAACATGCGATGAGGGCATCGCAAGCTTAAGTGGGGGAGAGTGTCACAACCATGCTCTCTTAGCTACATGAGGGAAGCTTCTAGAGGAATATAGAAGAAGGAAGACCCTGGAGGATTCCAGAAGGTTCTACCAAAGTCTAAAGGACCTTAAGAAGATGGCTACTTCAAGAGGAGTCTAGAATCCTATGGAATACTCTAGAAACCTTGTGTATGCTAAGAGTAGTGTAGAATACTCTAGAATCATGTATATTTTAATGTACTCTAGAATGTTCTTGCTTGTCCATGGGAGAGGACTATAAATAGGGATCTCCCCTCCCATTTGGATCATCCAAGAGTTTTCAAGCAACTTGTATTGTAAGAGTTCCTTTGCTTAGTAAAGTATTTTCTTTACTCTAACCTCTCTTCTCCAAAACAGTTTTCAGTGTTCTTATCTTGCATTGCGAAAGTTAGGCTGACTTAGCGTGAAAGGCTGGGCCGCGCGGGTTACTGGGAAAAGTTTCCGTGAGTCGCGGTGTCTTGTGACACCATAACCGATTTTTCATCTCGTCGCGCCCTCTTGAGCACGACGAGGTCTTTGAACCTGTAAAGAAACATAAGCATGTATATATATATCCACATTCACAGATCTCATATGTTCTGACTTATTTTTCGGTGTGTTACAATGCTCGATAAGGGAACAAGGTTAGGTATGTCAAAAACCAAGAAAAGAATCTACCTCTTGACGGTGTTGCTTATCTAGCTGCAGTGAGGCGAATTTGAGGAGTTAATACGAGGAATGCAACGCTGGAAATTGAAAGAAGGATTCACCTCTTGACGATGTTCTTCCCTGGTTTACGACGAAGCGAAAATTGGAAGGATAAAGCAAGGAATACGATGCTGGAAACTAAAAGAAGAATTTGCCTCTTGACAATATTCTTTCCGATTTACGACGAAGAGAAAATTGGATGGGTTACGCGAAAGGAATCGTCGCGGCAGTTTGTGTGTCGAGCGACCGGAAGGACCAGCGGCCAGCTGTGTGAAGGTGCAGACAGCGAAACAGTACGTGGACAAACGTCAAGCGGGTCAGGCGTCTGATGGAGGAGGAGTTATAACCGCGAAGCTGTGGCTCGTCTGGGCTGGCGAAACGGGCACGGGATCAGCTCATGCTGCAGGCAGTCTGGGCTCGTCAGCCTTGAGCCGAATGGCCGGGATCTTCTTCGATGCTTTCTGGCATCTGGCAGCTCGTCAAAAGCTCTGTGAGCAGTGGGTGGGGTGGTTCGTCAGACCACAGGCGAAACAGGCCCGGAATCGTCTGTGCGCAAGATGAGCGGATCTGAGAGGAGATGAAGGAGAGAGGGCGGATTTTACTTGTCGAGGAGGTTGGAGCATGGGAATGGGAAGAACAGACTTGGAATCATTTTTTATCTTTTTTTTTTTAACCAGCGAAAATGAGAGAGAGCGAGCGGTTGTTGCATGAGGGAGTCTTTTTTTTTATTAGGGAAAACACACAACAAAAGAGAGAGAGATAACAGTTAGGGCTTTTAGGCATAAAATAGGCTTAGTTGATTTTTTTTTCAAATATTTAATTAATCTTAATTATAAATTTTATGCCGATGGACTCATATAGTTGATATTCTGAGCTTTTTTCGATGTTTCGGACGCAACGACGCAGTCCGTTACGCAATCGGAGGCCGTTTGGTTCAAGTCGGCATAAAATTGGGTTAATTTCAGCTCAAAATACGCGTCATTGCTTTCGGCCGCTCGATTTTCACGCATACTTCTCCGAATTGAGTGTGAATAATCTTATTTAAAAGATTTCGATGTTTCAAAGCTAACGGTGCAATCAATTTTACGAATGAAGGTCGTTTGACTTGTTTCGACACCTCCTGACTTCGAGCGCTTGAACAGTTAATCCCCAAGTTGTGCAATATTTATATCCTGACCAATTTTGACATTCTGATCGCGATGGAGAAATCCGTTCGTCGATCGAAGATCATTTGAGTTGATTTTAGTGACGTCCTGTGTATTTCAGCCTCGATTTGCGCTCTACCACTTCAAATCATTCGACATTTACACAGACTTGTCTAAATTGAGCGTGAATAATCTCATTTGATAGTTTTTGATGTTTCGAAGCTAAGGCGTGATCAATTTCATGAACGGAGGTTGTTTGGACATCGTCGCAGCTCCCCGACTCTGTTATGCGCATCAACACATTGATAGATCGACCGCTTAATCGGTTGATTGTTAGATTTTACAATATTTATATTCTGATCAATTTCGACGTTCTGAACGCGACGGCGAAATCTGTTCATTGATCGGAGGTCGTTTTGATCATTTTCGGTGACGTCCAGTGCATTTTTAGCCCCAATTTATGCACTGTCACCTCCGAAGTCCGCCGAATTTGATTTATGGACTTGACTTTACTTATGACACATATGAGGAGGTCAACAAACCACCACCACCCATATTACTTCACTTGATCCCAATCCATTCTTGATTAGCTATTTAGCATCATATGTCCCTTGCTCATTTATATTTTAGACTTCTGTATTTACATTTAAGAATCATACCAAGGTAATGAGCCATTATTTTTAACCATAGCCTTTCTATACTTGCCTGATTTATTTTTAACTCAGTGACGAATAGTTAAGTTTGACTGATGTGGGCCACATTTTAGGATGGTCTTACAATACTTTAATTATAGGTTATCCTAATTCTTTCTAAGTCCAAATCAATTTGCAAGTCACATATTGTCGAGGCACTTTTAGAGATTTTTTTAGTCTACTTTATTACATCACTTCCATGCATTAATGCTTTGATTTCTATCTCTATTTGGTTTATACTTGATAGTATAGCCATGCTAATTTATCTAAGCTCCATTTTGACTTGACCATGCTCAACAAGCTAGATCTACTCCTTAATATATTCAAGCTCTTTTGAATGTACTATTCACTTTATTAACTCTTTTGGTTAGAAAACATCCTAGATTTATTATGTTTTTTTGGCTATATTATTCTTAATTTAATTTTATTATTATTTTAAGTATGTACTTTCTTACATATGATCATACTCTTTTAGCTAAGTTTATTTCTATTATAGTAATGTTGTTACTACATTTAACCAAGTCATGCACTTTTGAGTAGATCCATTCTTGAATGGGTCATGCTCTTTTATTCTTAATTTAATTTTATTATTATTTTAAGTATGTACTTTCTTACATATGATCATACTCTTTTAGCTAAGTTTATTTCTATTATAGTAATGTTGTTACTACATTTAACCAAGTCATGCACTTTTGAGTAGATCCATTCTTGAATGGGTCATGCTCTTTTAACCATGTAGTTCTCTTTAATAATCAAGTTCAATTAATTAGTTATGCTCTTTTGGCCAGGTTAATCCTAAATGGTCATACTGTTTTGATCTTACCTTTTCTTAATATATTTCAACAAGGAATTTTTTTTTTGTGGACTTAAATCACACCTTTTGGCTTAAGTTCTCTTCCAACTTAGTCATCTACTTCTGACTAAGGGGTTGTTTGAGATCAATTTTATTTTTTATTTTTTATGTTATTTTTGAAAATATGCTTGCTCAGAATATTTTTTAATGTGTTTTAATTTTTTCTAAAAATATATAACATATTTTTAAAAATACTCAGAATAACTTTTAGATATTTTGAGTATTTTTAAAAACAACAAGTACATTCAGATAAGTCTTATTTTTAAGCAAAATATAAATGAAATATATAACAAAAATAAAAAAACAAAAGGCCCCTAAGTTGTTTTTAACCATATACTTTAACATTTTTAGTTCTAAATATACACATGTATTCAAAGCATTTATTTAATTCCAAACAGATTATATGTATTTAAACTTACCATGCCTTCACATATTTAGAACTTTTTTGAATGTCCAAAATATTTCTATTTCTTAAGGGTTATTTGAGATCACTTTTTTTTGTGTTTTTGTTTTTGTTTTTATGCTATTTTTAAAAACATGTTTATTTAAAGTATTTTTTAAATATTTTTATTTTTAATTTTCAAAAATAAATAATATTATTTTTAAAAACACTATATTTTTAAGGAGTTATTTAGGATCAATTTTGTTATATGTTTTTTATTTTTATTTTTATATTGTTTTTGAAAACATGTTTATTTAGAGTTTTTTTTATGTGAACATTTTTTTTGTTTTTAAAAACAGTAAAAACAACAACAAGTATAGTTAAACAAATTTTATTTTTAAGCAAAACAAAACAAAATAAAATAAAAACACAAAATAAAAATAAAAAATAAAAGTGATCCCAAACAGCCCCTAAATATTTTGAGTGGTTTAAAAAACAATAATAACCACAAAATATGTTTTACTTTAAAACAAAATTTAAACAAAATAAAATAAAATAAATAAAAAATAAAAAGTTGTATGAAACAACCCCTTAGACTTTTAAACCACATTTAAATTTATGAATATAATGATAATAACAGTTAATGATTTTAATTATCTCAATCATATACTAATACATATTCCCTATGCATGAGTTAAGTCAACACAAATTGGCAAAATATGAAGCCCTTTATTTTAAGACTAACTTGTGGTTTTTATATATTGACTATCATTATTATGTGTTGATTCACTAATTAATGGTAATCATCATTTCATAATCAAATCATATATAATTATTTTTAGTTTACAAATAAAATAAAGCATGTCACCTTAATAAATTTTTTAAAAAAAATTTAAATTAGCTAGTTTAAATAATATAAAAATCAATTATTTTAAAATAAATCAATTTATATCTTTTAAAAGTAAAAACTAAATGTTCATTTATTTTTAAGCATTTTTAACTATATTATTATCTATTTTTATTTTATATATTTAAATCTAATCATATTAATGTTACAAGCTTTAGATTAATGGGATCAGAGAGGCAAACTAGTTGTTAGCCCATCACAATTATATGAAGTAACCTTATAAGCACACCAAAGATTCTTGCACAATTAGACACATGATAGTGCATAGCCCCTTAGCCGATTAACATAGGTCTAAATTGTAATTAGGTTCTTTTGATATCAATTCCTTTTAACACAATAATTAAGATTGATATTTGCATGCATTTTGGTGTGAATATTTGTTGCACTAAGATAGAATATATTTTTCTTATAAATGTGAGGCTTATGATTATTTGAACATTTATTTTATAAATTTGTACAACAATATTTTAAAATACCATATAAAGGCAATATTATTGTTAATTGATATGTTAGGTGTTTATTTTTATCGTGATATAAACATTTTAATTTAATTTTTTTTTACTTTTTAATTTCTTAAAATATACTTTTAGTTAGAAAAGCATTTTATTTGTAATAATGTATAAGCAAAGGTTCTCAACCAAGTTCAATTTTTAGATCCAAATCCACCAAGTACATGCAAAACTAGATGGAAATAGAGAGATTAGGATGAACCTTGGGACATGAACTAGGAGAAGAAGAACTCAACACTTGTAGCTTATTAGCTTTAAATTTTATGTAGATTTGGAACTTAGTTGCATTATGATGAGCTCAATTACCACTTTTTTTCTCTTTTCATAAGAAATAAATTTGTACACCTAATTATATGCAACCTTTTTAATTCTTTCAAGTTTCAACCCATTTAGCTCTTAATGCTTATGGTTTCATTATTTATTTATATGTTACTTACTATGCTCATTTATTATTATTATATATGGTTTATCTGAAAATCATACATTAAAGTAAGCTTTTTTAAAATTTCTATAATAACTTTTAAAAAGTTATAATCAATCTTAAAATAATAGTTTATAAATAGATTTTATTTATAATTAAATTCCGGGCATTAGCACCAATTTTTAATTATATTTTGTTCACTTTATTCCTTTTTGAAGAGGTATAAAGTTGAGCTTATCAATGATAGAGTCCCCCATCTAATGCAGATTTATTATATAGTTAGTTTTAATGCATATAACTAAAGCCTTTCACTTAAGAATAAATAATTGAACATCCATATCATGCCATTTAAAATAAAGCTTTTAACTTAACATTTTGATTTTAAATGATATGCCTAAGTGCATGTGTAGCACACCAAGTAGTGTCCATCTTTTTTCAAATATGATTATAAGTTCAATTAGTTAGCTCTGATTGTACATAACTAGGCTATCTCATTTACCTCTTTTCATAGATAATCTTTATATCTCTAAGGAATGTAAGTCTCACAACTTTTCCAATATATCCCCTAAAAATTATTTATTTAGAAATCTATATGTTTTTCTCAATTTGAGATCAAGAAACAAACTTTGGATAATATTCAAAGTTATTGATACGACATCTCATAAAAGAGCTAAGTTGACTACCTTCACAATTATTAGTATCAAGCTAAATAACTTAGAATTATAAATCTATTAAACTTTGAGTTTTTACATTTTTTTTTTCTAGATTCTATACATTTACCAATCACTTCCTTGAAGATCATTAATACTTCTATTGATTCCTTGGTGGTTCAATACTTATTATTGCTTAGATTTTTTTATATAGAGAGATACTTATCTTATTTGGTTATGATGATTCACATATAACCTTATACACTGACCCATCTCAAAGTCTAAACTATGATATTTTGATAATAAATTTTAAATTAAAACTATCTTTGATATTAACCTAATTAAATCAAAATAGAAAATTATTTTTTAGTTGAGAGTGCCTCTTAAAGGTTTCCTTTAGTGCTTAATCTTATAGAGTTTGCCCCTAAAATTCCAACTAGATTCCAACTTGACTTTGATGATATAATTTTTGTGACTATTTTACATAATAAAATAAGATTTGTTAATCTTACCACAATAGACCACTTCTTCTATCTCTTTATGTGAATTATCTTATAAAAAAACATGTTCATATCATCACATTTTTTTCTTTTAATATCTAGCTTGAGCTTTCTTTATTAATTAGCTTTATCTCCTTAATAAATTGAAATTATAAATTAGTAAAAATGATGTTTGTTGTTTTAACTTTATCTTGAGGCAGGACCCCATAATATCTCATTAGCTAAACCTAAACATGCTGATGTTTTTATTGTTAGGTATTCATCTCAAATAGTTCCTCTAGTCAATTTATTGATTGTACCAATCATAATATTTGATTCCATTGTTATAATAAAGATTGTTAAATAACAATGTCATATGAGTGATAATAGATATACGATAAAAATCTAAAGATAAAATTTGGGCCATAATAACTATTAGTGATGGACATCGATGATGGCTGGTGGTTGTTAACTTCAATTTATTTAACTTAGTTCTTAGCTCACTTCCCAAAATGAATTTATAGAGTATTGAGAGTGACATTTTAGTAAATTTAGAAAAATATCAAAAATACTCTATTAGATGATCTATATTAATTTCTTTTAATTATATATAATTCTTTTAGTATTTAAGTGCCTTAATAATATGAGATTTGAGTAATCTTAAGCTTATTAGATTTCTTTCATTGAGCTACTCGATTCGATTACAAGCAAGATTAAAAAAGAATTTGATTTTTCAATTAATAATTTAAAGCCTTTAATTTTACATCAAATATTTAAATTTTGTTATATATTTGAACTTAGATCAAATCACTTTTAATATTAATGAATTCGTCTCACTGAGATATTCAATTTAACTATAAATTTACTAATCTGAGAAATTGGATGATATTTCTATATTTAATTTTGAAAGATTTAAATACACATATTGCACTAAGATTTAGGCCCTATCCATCAAATTTTTGGATGATACATTAAGAGTTTTGTAAAAGTGGAATCATTTTAGTATTTAATAAATTTGAAAGTAATGTCATGTGTATGATCATGATAATTAAAAAAAAACTTAGAGAAAATTTTAAGGATTATCAATCATAATCCTTTGTTTGCCATCTCTCACTACTACCCCATAAAAAAAAAAAGCTTTGAATGAGCTTTTGCATTGCATTTTGATATTCTTTAGTTGTGTGGAAGGATAATTATTTATGACCTAGAATTAAAATTAATGATCTATTTTAGTTAAATAAACTCAATTAGTTGTTTAATCTCTTGATTTTTTTTTCTTGCATAAAATGTTTTACATTATTTAGATTTATGTTATTTTTTTATTTATCTATGTAAGATCCTCATGGAAGTTATGAGTTAATTCTCAATATATATCATTATTAATTTTTTAGCATGATATATATATGGAAGATTTACATACATATCACACAAATCTTATGTATTTACATATCTAACACCTAAAGTTAGATATTTATTTATCTAATACTTTCTTATATTTTAAATGGTGTATTTTACTTTTAAAAAGTGAGTGATGATGATACTTTTGATATGATATTGAAGATTGAGGTATAATATATCTAAAAATTAAAGTTTAGATATTAGATATGTAAATATATAGGAATTGTGTGGTATGTATGTAAATCAACTTTATATATACATATATATTGGTTATGATGGCCGGTGTCCTAAATATTAATCCAACGGCTGAGATCTTTCCAATCTCATCGAGCCGCGCGTTCATGTTATTCAACTAATGTAAGGCACTGCTTGCCTCCCAGCGCTCATGTTAAAACCCCCACCAAAGCCCTAACGCCGTATTCGCCAGCCTCCCCTTCTATCGCGGCTGCGCTAAATCGATTCGATCACATACGTCGACGTGAAGAAGGTAATTTTGAAATCTTTAGCGCTCCTATTTTCTTGTATCGGAGCGGCACTAGTACCTTCAATTTGAGCATCAGTTTTTCCGTGATTACTCCCTTTGGTGCAATCTCTATAACTTAACTAGTGAGCCGGGATCCATCATCGATGTTCCCCTTTCACTATGAGCGTCCATTTAGTAAAAGCTGAAAGTTTTGTAACTGGATCTCTATTCGATTGCCTGAATTGCTTTTCGTCAGTTATATTCATGATTCTATGCATATTGTTTCGTGATTAGGCTATTAGTTGCAGATGTTGGTGCTGTTCGAGACACCGGCGGGCTTTGCCCTCTTTAAAGTATTGGATGAAGGGAAATTATCCAGAGTAGAGGTGTTGAGACTTATGATATTTTTCTTTTCTTTTTTATATTATTTTACATCAGATGTTGGTCTAATTTTAAGAAATTTTTTTCTTAATTTTGAAATCATTTTCAGGATTTGTGGAAGGATTTTACTAGCTCTGAATCAGCTAGACAGGTGATTTGTTATTTAGATTACTTGCAAGCCGCTACAGTTGCTGATGCAATCTTCCTAATGACTTTCTTAGCAATTTTAGCTTAAACTGTTTGTTTAATTTGTCATTTCTAATGATCCTAAACCTGTTTGATGTGAATCTGTTCCAACATCATCAGGTTGTTAAGCTGAAAGCTTTCAGCAAGTTTGAGAATACAGCAGAAGCCCTGTCTTCAGCAACCTTGTTGATAGATAGCAAGCCAAGCAAAGGACTTCGCAAGTTTTTGCGTGCTCATTGTGAGGGTGAGACCCTTGGAGTTGGCGATTCCAAACTAGGAAATGCTATTAAAGAAAAACTGGTTCGACACATCTTGTTGCATACAACTATTCATTGATTTATTAATTTATCATAGTTAATATTTAATAATTTACCATATTTTTGTTCATGCCAGAAAATTGATTGTGTCCACAACAATGCTGTCATGGAGCTGATGAGGGGATTAAGAAATCAGTTAACAGAGCTCATATCTGGTCTTGGCGTGCAGGATCTTGCTCCAATGAGCTTGGGCTTGTCACACAGCCTTTCCAGATACAAACTGAAGTTCAGCCCGGATAAGGTGATTGATTACATGCTACTTTTTCACTCTCCTTATTGAATTTTTTATTAATTTCATTTTATTAATTTTGAGAGTATTTTAGGTGCTTATGTGGATTACAACGTAGCATAAATCACTCTATTAGGTTTAAGAAGTTTTCAACTTTTTTAGGGGGTTTACATAACACTAAAATCTCATCTATTTTCATATCCAACATCTAATTACTTCTATTTACCCCAGTACCATTAATCTTTAAATTATCAAAAGTGCCATCTATTCTCCTCTGCCGTTTAACTTACTCTCTTGTCTAGCTTGATAAAGCCGTTTTCACATAATTTGTGGTATGTGGACTGTGTTGGTAGTGAGGAAAAGAAAAATGTATTCGAACTCGGGCATTTGATAGAAGCAAGATTTGAAAGAAGTCACACTCCAATATAGAAGTTGCGGGCAATAAAATGGAGACAAACAAGGCAGTAGCAGTAGAAAAGGAGGTGACTACACCGGCATCCTGTGCGACCAAAGAAGGGTAATCACAATTGAGGACATTTGTCATGCTGCAATCAATGAAATTGAACCAGCTCCTCCAGGCACACTTCATGTTCTCACAGGTTGTTGTCAATGACATCTCCTCACTTAGGCTTTCACTCTTCACACTGGTCTATGATCCGCTTTTTATTCCAGTAACCCTTTCCCGCGTTACTTGTACATAGTTGTCTCTACTATAGTCGCCATCATCACTACAATCTTGATCTTTGGAGCTTATTCACCATCAACTTCTTGTTGCAGTAAACAGAGGAGAGTGATAGGTGGTACTTTTCATATTATTTAAAATTAGAATAATATAAGGGTAAATAGAAGGGAATTGAGTGTTAGCTATATTAATCACTAATATTAGTACTGCTCTCTCTCTCTCTCTCTCTGTTCTAATGAGCTATTCCATCTTTTTGTCATATATGTAAATTCTTCTTTTTTATTCATTTCATGGATCATTAGTATTCTTTATCAGACATCTGAGCCATGCCTTTTCACTTTTTCAGGTAGATACAATGATTATTCAAGCAATAGGTTTGCTAGATGATCTTGACAAAGAGCTAAATACTTATGCCATGAGAGTACGTGAATGGTATGGTTGGCATTTCCCTGAGCTTGCTAGGATTGTACAAGATAATATCCAATATGCTAAATCCGTCAAGCTGATGGGAAACCGTGCAAATGCAGTGAACCTTGACTTCTCTGAGGTCTGTTTTCATGACCTGTTATGCTTCAAATGTTGCGCTAATTGTTCATTTGTGAGGAACTAGATTCGAACTCGCATTGCAACCATACCTATTGTGAATATTGTACTGTCCTTGCTCTACAAATGATCTATTATAACTCTTTGTTGTTTATGATAGCAATGCATTATAATTGTCTTTGTTTAAACAGTTTTTATCAGAAGAAGTTGAGGCGCAGCTAAAAGAAGCAGCTGTTATATCCATGGGCACTGAAGTTAATGATCTTGATCTGGCAAATATAAGAGAACTATGTGACCAAGTGTTGTCTCTTTCTGAATATAGGGCCCAGTTGTACGACTATCTTAGAAGCAGAATGAATACCATTGCTCCAAATTTGACTGCCCTTGTTGGGGAGCTTGTTGGAGCTCGCCTCATTGCTCATGGTGGCAGCTTATTGAATTTAGCAAAGCAGCCTGGGAGTACTGTTCAGATTCTAGGTGCAGAGAAGGTCAGCATCATTACTGTTTTTTTGCAAACTTCAAGTTTTGTTTTCACTTTTCAAGTTGAAATTAATCTTTATGTAGCATTCAAAATTGTTTTAATGATTTCATTCACAATACTTGTGTATATTGAATATGAACTTATGTAATCTCACTCTCGTCTTACCTTTTTTTGTCCTAAGCATATATATAATGAGTATGTTTTATTTGTTTAAATTGGAGAAGTATGTAAAATTGGAGAAGTAAGTAAAATTATAATGTGTTCTGTGTTCTCTTAATAAATGTTTGCAGTTGCATTTCTATAAGCTGCTTATGACCCTCAAGATGTAGTGAGGTGCTTCTGGAAATATACTATATTTTACTTATATTGGTGTTCGCTGACATGGTTTAGCTGGTTGATATTGGCGACAGTTCATAACTTCATAACATATATTATTAGCTGATTAGTGAATATTGTTTTATCTTGATCCGTTCATTATCTTTGAGAGGAAAAGAGGAAAACTTGCCAAGTAAATAGCAGGTTACAGCAATGACTTGTACACATGTTCTAATGTCCTGTGTTCTCTACAACCAACTTTTATTATGGGTCTATGAATCTATGATTTCAATCACTGCATCTACAGGCCTTGTTCAGAGCACTAAAGACAAAACATGCAACACCAAAATATGGGCTCATATTCCATGCATCATTGATCGGTCAGGCTGCTCCAAAACTCAAGGGTAAAATCTCTCGATCTCTTGCTGCAAAGGCCGCACTTGCCATTCGGTATGATGCTCTTGCTGATAGCCAAGATAACTCAATGGGGTTGGAGAACCGAGCGAAGGTAGACATGAATATTTTTTTATGATCTTGTCACGCATATATTTCTCTGTTCTACTGTTTTGTCCTTAACTGCTAATTTTCTTTTCTTAAAACTGCTTAATAGCTTGAAGCCCGCCTAAGGGTTCTTGAGGGAAGAGAGCTGGGCCATTCGGCTGGTTCGACAAGAGGCAAGCCTAAGATTGAGGTTTATGATAAAGACAGAAAGAAGGGTGCTGGAGCCTTGATAACTCCTGCAAAGGTATTGATTTCACAACTTCGGGTGGAATTGTTATAGTTGGGGCAAGGCTAATGATGATTATAACATTTTGTTTTTATATTTTGCAGACTTATAATCCATCGTCTGATGTGGTACTTGGGCGTGCTGAGGAATCAAATGAACAGAAGCCAACAAACGGGCAGGATGAAACTCAGACTAAGAAGAGAAAACATGAGGAGGTGGAGCCAGGGTCAGTTGCAGAGAAGGGAGAAGGGGTTCATGATAATGAGGAAAGTGAAAAGAGGAAAAAGAAGAAGAAAAAGAAGGCCGAGGCAAATAACACTGAGGTGCAAACTGTTAATGAGGATGCTAAGGTAGTAGAAGAACAGCAGGTGAAGAAGGAAAAAAAGATCAAAGTAGAGATTAGTGATGTGAAAATTGAGGATGAGGGTACTAAAGTAGAAGAAGAGCAGGAGCAAAGGAAGAGAAAGAAGGTGAAATCAGAAGCTGAGTTGGAGAATGATGTTCAGAAATTTGAAGATAATGCCGAGGAACTCAGAATTAAGAAAAAGAAAAAGGGAAGAAAGCACTCGGAAGGGGATGATGAAACCAACCAAGAAGTCAAGGGGCAAGGAGAAACTGAGAAGTCCAGCAAGAAAAAGGATAAAAAGAAGAAAGAAAAGCAGCGCGACTGAGTGTTGTAGTGAGGATGTTTGTGCAATTTTGTTTTGTAATGCCTGTGCAAGTATGTTTAACATTATTTTTATTTCTGCCTTTTCAATCCTGGCAGTGCTCCTGCTTGTCTGTGAATTATTCTTATTTATGTAGAACGAAAAGCTATCCCTGGGTTATATTTGTTGTTTCCTTATGAACGTGACAGGGATGCTTAGTTTTTAATTAGTTTAAGATTTATTATTAATTTTAATTTTGCATGCTACTTCTGCTCTTTTATTTTTTTTCCTTAAATTGTTATTAGGGTAATTTTATCTGATCAATATTTATACGTATGATTGTAATAGAGAGCAAGAATATTTGTTTTCACATATCTTATATTCATCTATCCTTTTGAATAGTTTAGGATTAAAATGATTTTTAGCTTTATTTAAATATGATATTTTGACTTCAGAGAAGAAGTAATAAGGCAAAAATTCTTGTATTTTATTGCACATAATTATGAAGCCATGTTAAACTTCATGAAATTTTGAAATATTGATTGAAATTTATCTTTATCATAAAAAGTTAACATTTATAATGATTTAAAGATGGTTTTGCCTCAACCATGAGAATAAAGTACAAAGTGACAATGTTTGGATTTTAATTAGTCTGTGATAAGAGTTTGAAAGTTGTTATCAAGGTCTTAAAATTCTAAATTTGTCTATGCCAAAATAAAACTCTATCATATGGAGTTTGGTGGAAAAAATGTCTAATCTAACATATAATTGAAAGGATGTTTGTGTAGAATAATGAGATTTTGATATTTTGAAAATTTGATTCCATGGAAAGCTAGGGTTATATTTTTATTTAGAATCTTACATGTAAATTATTATAATGATTTTAGATCACATATTTTATTAGGTGATTGGTGAGATGTAAGAAAATAACATTGTATATGTTTTTATAGAGATTTTGTTAATTGGTGTAAATTACTCAATTTTATTGTGAAGAAATTGATTGAAAAATTCTTCAATCCTTTTGGAACACTCAATGACATGCCCTACCTTTATTTGAAATAATACTATATTTACTATTCACATAAAAGTTTTGTTCAAATAAGTGATGGTGTGTGAATCCCTTTAAAGTTAGCCAAAATTTTAAAATAGATGCAAAATAATACAAAATTAATTAAATGAAGATCTAAAATAATAATAATAATAATAATAATAATTTTAGATATAGTTGCTCTTTTAATGAACAACCAATTCTTCGTTGAAAGGGCAACTCACTTATTTAACATTTTTTTACTTAACTATTATGTTGTGACCTACAACATTAGATTTGCAATCACTCATTTTTTGTTAGAATTGAACTATTTCATTATCATTAGAAAGGTAACTAAATTTGATAACTTTTAGTGATTATGGCTTCATAAATCACATTCTTTGACAAAATACATCATTCTTAGTGCGAAGTATGAAAGATGGATCCTACAACACTATATCTGCTCTAGCTCACTCAATTTTTATCTGAATTGAATGATTTTAATATCGTTGGAAACCTTATTAAATTCTCTATAAATTTTATGTTGATATTTTTTATTGATTTTGAATGCATAAGTCACAATTTTTAAAAATCTTTTGCATTCTCAATGTAAATAACAATGAATTGACCCTGCAGTGCTATATTGACTATAATTCACTCATTTTTAGTAGATTTAAATGATTTGAAATCATTGAAAAGCACATAATATTTTTATAACTTTTTTGTTGATAACTTTTAGTTATTTTGAATGTGTAAAGTGTAGTTTTTGAAATTATATTGCATTCTTAGGGCAATGTATGATGGATCGACTTTACAATACTATATTCGATCATAATTCTCATTTTTTATTAGAATTAAATAATTTCTATATTGTTAAAAAGCTAACAAATTTTGCTATAATTTTTATGTTAACAACTTTCAGTGATTTTGATTATGTAAGTCACAATTTTTGAAAATATACTGCATTCCTAGTTCAAAGTACAAAGAGCTAACCTTATAGTGCTATATCGATCATAACTCACATATTTTTTGTCAGAATTAAATGATTTATGTATCATTGAAAATCTTATAAAATCTGATACAACTTTTATGTTGATAATTTTTAATTTTTTTTACTGTGTAAGTTATAGTTTTTGAAATTATACAACATTCATAACACAAAGTATGAATGATTGATCTTAAAGCAGTTTATTAGCTATATCTCACTCTTATTTTTTTTTTTTTTGTTAGAATTGAATGATTTTAATACCTTTCAAGAGCTTTCAAATTTTTTACAACTTTTATGTTGATAATTTTTTGTGATTTCGATTGTGTAAGCCACAAATTTTGAAAACAAACTGCATTCTAATGCAAAGTATGAATGATGGACCCTACAACACTATATTGACTCTAGCTCAATAATTGTTTTGCCAAAGTTGAACAATTTTAGTATCCTTGGAAAGATTACAAAATTTACTATAATTTTATTGATTTTGATTGTGTAAATCATAGTTTTTAAAAATATACACATTCTATTATGATATAAAAAATTAAAAAAACATTGTGAAGAGGAACAAAATTTCTTATATCTTCAATTGATACAATAAAAAATATTTAAAAATAGAAAAGAGTGGTCATATAAAGAATCATATTTTGATTTCTTGCATAGTAAAATAATTAATACATTATATGATAAACATTTGAACTAAGCAACAACATTGTTTTTCATTATAATCTATTTTAAAAACATTTTGCATAGTAAAATAATTAATACATTATATGATAAACATTTGAACTAAGCAACAAAATTGTTTTTCATTATAATCTATTTTAAAAACATTTATAGGAATTAAATTTCTTGTTTCTAACAATTAGGAGTTTTTCGTGAGAATAATAAAGCATTTACTATTGCCTAATCTAATTCTTCATTGGCCTTAGCGAACTTCATCATCAGTGCATATGAATTATCCTGGAAAAAAATAAATCAACAACAACATAATCAACATAACATAAGCATCACATATCAATTTTGCAAAAATAATGCAAGCACTTGCCCAGCATGAATGTCAAATTAAAGCAATGAAAATTTTTTTCGATAATATTTTAGAAAAAGTTCACTTAAAACCAAAAACACAATGTAGATGCAATGTAGAAGCAAACTAATGCTAAAATTGTAATTCACATTAAAAAACTAAATAGACACATCACTAATTTTCATATTTGGTTACAATACATTAATCTAAACTATTAATATAAAAGAAGTCCATGTAAAATATGAAAATATTACAATCCAACTACAACAAACTACTATTGACAATGATGTTTGTGTGGAATAGTATCAGTCCCTGGAGTAGTGTGATGTGTTGCATGCAGTGGGCAATCACATATACAATGTCTTCCTTCCATACTAACTTCTTCTCAATTATGCTCTTTGTGTCTTGATTGTGGATGCGGTGGATATGGCATAAGATATTGTACAAATGGTGTCGTTCCCCATTGCTGACTAGAATAGTATTGTGATTCTCCTAATGGCATCCACAAAGGTTGAGAGATGACATATAGGGAAGAGTTGATTAGTGCATAGGGTTGCTAATTGTAGACACCCTCAAGTGTAGACCATGATTGCAATTGAGAGTTATGCTATAAGTGGATGGTCTAAAGTCAATATATGTAGATGGCCCTTTACTTATATCTAATGCTTGTGTGGCTATGGCTAAAACTAACTAATGAGACCTACCTCCGACTAACAGAAGTCGGTAGTAGGTGTCGTTACTGTGTATGTGCGGTTTGTAATTCCTGGTTATTTCCTCAAACTTATTCAGAGTTGCATATAGTTCAAAGTCATTAGGTTGTCCAAAATAAGGCTGGAAGATCCCGATATGCTAAAAAAGTTCAGTCTGGCTGCATTATAAAAAATTGATATCGATATTCATTATTTAAGAGAGAAATAAACTAATTGCTAACAATGATTTAAAAATTCTTGTTCTTCTAATACTATGGGATAATATATGTCCGGAGGGTCAATAGGGGTTTATGGCATCCTCTATGATTTAACAAGTAGAGTGATGCTCACAATTAATATTGACACATATAATGGTTTATGGCATCCTCTATGTCCACCTCACCATCACCAACATTGATGATCAAATATCATAGGTCCTCCCACATAGTAATGTGCACCTAATGGTAGTCAACCCAATAATTATTTTCTTTTTCTCACTCCTCTTAAACTCAGGATCCACTAGTGTCACATCTGTATGTGCTAAGTACCTAAATTATCATAGAATACTATCAAGAAAGTTCCACTCAATCCTCTTTCAGTTGATAAGGGAAACACGTGCTAACCAAATATCCTCACCCATCAAGCAAACATTTGCCATATATAATCTAATCTGAAAGTTATTTGGTACAATCATGCATGATAGACTTGCTAGACATAAGTTCATCTGAAACATTGGATGAAGCATTATTCCTTATTTCATAATCCTCATTAGCTATTACCAAATGTGGACTAGTCTGTCCACAAGAAATTGTGCCAACTTGAGTGGGCTATGATAGAGTGCTAACCATATGTGCTACAACAACATTCAAGGTAGGATTGTTAAATACCATTTGTCTTTTATTAATGCAAATAAAGTCTCGTATTTAAGTAAAGTCGAAGTACAAAAATGTTGTCCCTAATATAACTCTATCACTGTTAACATGTGTCGCAGCTATCTGGGAGACAAGAAAGTCTTGCTCATAATGGAAAGAAATTGGTTCAATTACAACATTCAACATCTTACGAGATTCTTTACTCAACATAACTCCATATAATTCATCGTGCAAAATGAGTGCTATTATAAATCCCATGCCAATAGAGAACCAACATATATGATTAATTATGTTTACACTTGCATTGACATTTAGTGCTCTCAAAATTCTCTATTTTAAACTTTATAAGTTTTTATCTTGAGGTACTTGTATGGGATAATTTCTCCCTCTACCATAAGTAGGTATAAAATGCTCATCAACAGTTGGATGACCATCACAAAATAAAATTAATGAGATAAGCTATTGACTCATTGTTGATATAATGACAAATTCTACAAGGTGTAATTAGACCAAATCATCATAAAGATCTACATGAAAGATGAATGAACAAGTTTCCTTATTTTTATGAACTTATCCTATGATCTATTGAGAGAGCAGATTAAGTGGATTTGGTCTGATTTATTATTAGGAATTGGCTTCAAGCTAAGGACTCAAAGAAGAGTCCACTAGGAATTGTAGATAAATTTGGTAAGATTGTAGATTGATTCCTGCCAAGGGCATGAATGAGAATTTGTTAGGAATTGATGGGATTTTATTGAATTTATAGTTAATTTAATTTTGTTGTGTTGATTAGTTTTATTTGGTTTTGGTGATTTGTGTTTGTTTTGATTGACTTGATTTCTTGAATGAGCGCAGGCCCTATCAATTTGTGATGGGCTACACTAAGGAGGGGATACGGGAGGCCTGCCTCAGATTTACTAGCCTGAAGGACTAGTCTGCTTATCCTTAGAACGACACTACCCAACCTAAAGGGGCAAGTACTAGGAGAGGAGCCGCACTAGCTTGATCCAAAATTAAAGTATCCACTCGATAAATTGGCCTCAAGGTCATGATCTTAACACTAAACATATGAAAATGAACCAAATCAGTTTGTGATGAACCACACTAAGGAAGGGCTACAAGAGCCTACACCTTACTTTAGATTTACTTACTCAAATTAATAGTATATTGACTGTGTAGTAGAGACTATCCAACATAAGGGTTGTCCATTGGTTTGCGATGGTCGAACGAGAAAGAAAGCTCGAGAAATCACATCTTCCTAAGCAGAATCAATCATCGGAGTAACTTACTGATTATGTAGCAAGCCGAGCCTAACCTATGGTGACTATTAGGTGAGGACCACTTGGGTCTTATCTCAACTTGAAGTAGTCAAGCTACAAGGAGTTTTGTTGACACTGCCCAAAAAGTAGAATGCTTATTTAAGAAAAGGTGTTGTTAGGGGTCTTATCCTAATCCTCAAGATATTTTATTTTGTTTGTTTGTTTGGTGTGGACCCTCTTGGTTTACAATGGACTATATTAAGAAGGATCCACAAGGGGCTTTGACCTACCTTAGATTTACAAGCTCAAAAGGATAATTTGTGCATCCATAGAATAATGCTATCCAACCAAAGGGGTGGCTATTGGGCAAGGGGGACTATCCAATTCAATAGTAACTTGGGCCTGGTCTATATTCATGAAGATGTTATCCAAATAGAATGCCCTTAGGGAAATATGCCTTTGAGGGTTTTATCTTATATCCCTAAAACATATAAATCTTATAAGTATATGGTGGCTAATTTAGGAAGAAAGTACGGTGACTCACATCTGCTTGAATAGTATCATCAAATGGTGGGCTGCTGTCAGCAAAGTGAATAACAACCCATTTAAGGTGCCCGCCAATTTGCGATGATTAATCTAGAAATAAAGTATCAGAGACTCACATCTTTCTAAGAAGAACTTATCATCGAGACAATCTATCATTGGCTAGACAATACTATTCGACTTAGGGCGACTACCTAGTGGGTAGTCACAAAGGAGGGCTAGTACCAAGCTTGAAGTAGTTGGGGGTGAAGAAGAGGTGCTAGGGGTCTAACCTTAATCCTAAATATATTATCAAACATAATCAGTACACGATAGTTAGCTTGAGAAGAAAGTTTGGGGACTCACATCTTCTCAAGCACAATCAACTATCGAGGGAGTTTATTGGTTATGTAATAGAATGTACCAAACTGACAAGGTGCCTATTCGATTTGCAGTAGTTAAGATTGGAAGAAAGCACAATGACTCACATCTTCTTAAGTAAGAATAACCACTAGGGTAACTCACTGACTAAGCAGTGAATCAAATTTGACCTAGAGCGACTATTGAGTAAAGGCCACTGGGGGGTCTTATCTCAACTCAATGTAGCCCAAAGAGAAGGATTTATGTTTGTGTGTGATTTTTTGTGCTTGTGTTCTGCAAGTTAGGATTAGGACGCCACTTGGGTTCTCTCACAGTTATCCTAGTCATACTAAAGGATAATTAAAAGAAAGAAAATTTTAGACAAAGCAAATAGTTTGTTTGATTAAAAGAAAATGATATGTTTTATTGATAAAAGTTGATTGAGGTGACATTATCATGCATAATATTTCTTCAAGTAAAGTTCGTTGATTGGCAACATTGAGCCTTCGCCTTTATAGTTGATTAATAGGCACGACCAACCTTGATAGGCTTTTTCTATGACAAAAAGGCATTCTCATATTAGTTCAAACTTGCCTCCCATTTTGCGACAGGCAATAATTAGTCTCCCAAGAACTAAAATGAGCTCTCCAACTTGAAAAAATCTCGGGCAGACCAACTTATTATGAGCTTGAACTATTCTTGCTTTATATAACTTGAGGTTCTGGCATGCCCGAAGGAGATTCTCTTCAAGACCTTTGAGTTCTTCCAACCACGACTTAGTATTTTGCTCGATTGTGATTTTACTGTTCACTACTGTCCTTTGTGATGAGAGTTGGACTTCAAGAGGGAGAATAACTTTAGACCCATACACAAAGGAAAAAGGAGTAGACTGTGTCAGAGTCTTGTAAGTAGTGCTATAAGCCCACAAGACTTCAACTAAGCACTCGTGACATTATCGTTTGTTATCGTCGAGCATTTTCTTTAGAATCTAGATAAGAGTTTTGTTGAAAGCTTATGCTAACCCATTTTCCTTAGGGTAGTAAATGGTAGAATATCTATAATCCATGTTATGTCTTATGATGAAGTTAGTGATCATTGTACTCTTGAAGGCAGTACCATTATCGGATATGATCCAGCGAGGTATACCAAATTTATATATGATATAGTTCCTAAATAATTGGAGAACATGCTGTGCTTTGACTTCTCTAAGTGATATTGCCTACACTAATTTAGAAAAGTAATCTATAGCCGACAAGATGAATCGATGTCCCTTAGACAAGTAATCTATTGCCTACTCAAATGGCCATGAAGCTATGGTCGGGTGTAGGATGTTGGGTGATTAATTTAGGATTATTCCATGTACCTGACACTAATGGAAGCATTTGGCCATGTCCATGCAATCTGTAATCATTATTGTCCAATAATATCCAAGTCTTTTGATTTTTTCTTTCATCTTGGGACCCGACTGATGAGACCCACATAGTCTTGAATATACCTCAGTCATAATTTCTTGGGATTTGTGTTTGGCTAAATAGCATAACCACATGTGATCAAATAACTATTAGTATAAGACATCATTTACAAGGGGTTAGGAGAGTTCTCTTTGTTTGACTTGATGGGCGTGTTATGTCTCCTAGGGTAGTTTGCCTTTGTTTAGATAATCGATGAAGGGTTGCCCACAATCTGGTTCTTCATTTTTTTAGTGATAATAACCTCCCCTTCAAGAGAGTATTTATTGACGAGTTCATTTTCAAGGGGAATGAGTACTCAACTATTGCATACATCTATCAACATGGACTCGTCATTCAGACATGTCATCTCTTTAGCATGCTTAGCCAGCACGTCGACTTGGGCATTTTCTTCCTAAGGGACCATATAAATAGTTGCATCTAGGATTGAGCTAACAACTCCATATTGTACTTATTATAGTGGTGGAGTTTAAGCTTGAGGACTTTATAGGACCTGACGATCTGGTTCACTACTAACTTTGAGTCCCCAAAGATGTTGATGTCTTGAATGCCCAAAGAAATGACCAACTCCAGACTGGCGATGAGGGCCTCAAACTCAGCTTCATTGCTTCTATTAGGCTATCACAAATGTTATGAGTATCGTAACATACCACAATCTAGGGTTAAGACAACTATTCATATCCTTACTTTGCCTGGGAGAATGAACAATAGTTTTTCTTCACTTTGAGAGAAAGTCACACTATCAAAGTACATTTCCCATTGATGGCTATTTGCGTCCCCTAAACTCATGATTTTCTATTTACCGCACGAAGGGGTTGGAAAGTGATATCAAACTAAAATCATGGACTATCATGCCAACCATCCAGATAGTGTCAACCATATCATGAGATACTGTAGTGGATTGATTCTAGAAATTAAGTTGACTTTATGATAAAACATGTAGTGCTGTAGCTTTTCAGCGACAAAGATAAGAGCAAGGCAATTCTTCTCAATGGGTGGGTAATTCACCTTAAGGGGTATTAGATGATGACTAAGATAGTAAAGTGCATTCTCTTTCCCTTCATTATTAGTTTGGGCCAATAAAGCACAAAGGGAGCCGTCTAATGCAGCCGTGTTTAGCATGAGTGGTTGGCCCGGGATAGGGGTGACTAGAACTAGTAGAGTCATTTATGCTCTTGAATGCATGTTGGCATTTATCATCCCATTTGAATTAGGAATCCTTAGTGATTAGTGTCGAGAATGGTTGACATTTGTTAGATAGGTTGGATATGAAGTGTCTTAGATACACCAATCTCCCTTGGAATGATGTGAGTTGGGTTAGGATTTTAGGGGGTGGCATTTCTAATATCTCTTTGATCTTCTCAGAGTCGATTTCAATCATGTTGTATAATGAACCCTAGAAGCTTCCTTGAAGTTACCCTAAATGCACACTTTAGATGTCTATCTTAAGGTTGTATTGCCTCAGCTACTCAAAAATTACTCTTAAATCAGATATATTGTCTCCCCTTTCTTTGCTTTTGGCCATAAGATCATCGACATAACATTCTACTTAGTGATGAATGAGTTTATTGAAGATCCATATCATGGATCGTTGGTATGTGACACCAGCATTTTTGAGGCCGAAAGAGATGACTATATAACAATAAATTTTGATCGGGTTTTGAATGCAGTGTTCTTTTCATCTTAATTTGGTTATAAATATATAAGCCATCAATGAATCAGAGAATTACAAGAGATGAGATGATGTCTACCATCAATTTTGGTATAGGTAATGATAATTTGTCTTTTAGACATACTTTATTAAGATCCCTAAAGTTGAAGCTGTTGGTAGAAAAATTCTTATAAGGGAGTCGCCTTTCAAATCTGTGGGGAGAAAAGAAAGATGTCACCTTACAAAAATTTGTCTTAATAAGATGCCATGCAGATATGCAGATGTACTTATTCAGGTGATCAGATACATCATCAAGGAAATAGTATACTATCTCGAGAGATAGAAATCACTACCCTTTAATGGAACCAATCACCTCAATAAGGACTCCTAAGGATGATGGGTCTGTATATGTACTAGAGATTCTTTCCCTACTTTACATGAAAAAGTAATGCAGGGTTTATTTTTAACTGGGTTCGTTAAGTTCCCTATAGGGACAAGCCCCCATAGTTAATTACATCATAAGAGATGAGATCCCTTAGGAAAACTCTCGATTAAGGTAAATGATCATTGTCTCTGAAGATTTCAATAGGGAAGGACGATCAATCAACTGGTATGTATTTGAAGATCAAATGTGATTGATCAAAAGAGGGAGTTATTATTGAAGCCAAAATGAGAAATAAGTAGAAGATGCTCACAATGCTAGGAAACCTAGCGAGCATCTCAGACTATCCTAAAATTGGGCTTTACATTTTAGAAATTGGTTTAGTTTGTTTGAATTGTGTTATTCATTAGAATTTTAGGACTTAAGATTCCTTAACACAAGATTAAGGAAATGCTTAAGAGGTGAGGAATTATGCTTATATCCCACAAAGGGGAGAAGCAACCTTAGAACCAAAATCTAGAGAGCTTTGGTGAGGGTCGTAAGCACAACCTAAATTTAAGAAAAAAATGGGTAATTGGTTTGTCTCGACAAGAGAGGACAAACCACTCGACTACTTGGACTTATAATTGCCTGGGAGTGGCTGCCAACTAACTCCTCCTATAATTTTAAATACATGTAGACAAGTCTTTATGCCTATGCAAGATAGCTAGGCTAATTTTATTTAGAAAGAGACTAAGTCCTTAAACTCACTCCCTCAAGAGACTAGATCATGTAAAGAGACATGCTTCAAATGACCTAAATCTAATGCAATTCAAATTTCATTTTATTTTCATTTTTTGACAATCATTTTGACTCAGGAAAATATGATTTTTATGACAAATGCATGAGAAATCATATTATTGGCCAAAATCAGCGAGAAGGAGGAGGTGAGTTTCCACAACGGCCCTTAAAGGTCAAGCCGGATTCTCTGGTAAAGGTGGAAGCCCTACAATCAAGAGTGAAATAAGATGCATTTGTGCATAATATTATAAATAGAAATGCTCATTTAACTAAGAGATTGCTAATTCTTTTATCTTGATTTTAACCCTAAGATTTAGGTGAGGTTATGAGTTATTTGATTTTAATTTGAATTAGTAAGTTAGGTAAAAGATTTATTTTTTTCTAAAGAGACTAATCCACATCCAGGCCATACACAAAGTAATGAAGAAACTAGAAAAATCATGACACTTAATGCAAAAGCTAAATAAATCATCAATCAATTTATAAAGTTAATCACAAAAAGAATAAACGGTCATTTGTGGTCGGGCACCATCGCCTAGACCCAAAAATATTAAATATGGGTAGCCGAGCTCTACCCTTATACAACCCGAATTACAAATAAATTAAATTATAATTTAAGAAAAAGAAATTCATTATTATGGGGGTCTTCAAGCTTTATTCTTCTTTCTTCTTTTGGTTCCTCCTTTGGATGGTTGGAAGGTGGATGCTCCTAGGCTTCACATGGTGCATAAGCTAGGATCTTATGACTAATGTTCACCCTAATCCCCATAACAAAGTATTCTAAAATTCTAATTATATAAATTTTTATATTAGAAGGAAAAGGGAAATCTAACTATCACCTGCAAAATAAAGATTAGCTAAATCACACCACACAAATCCCAAGCATGTATATTGGACTTATCACCCCACACATGAGTGACTAAGTCCACCTGGCCTATGGGTTATACTTAGGGGTATAAAGCACCCGCAAGCAAAAGCATTTATATTTTTATTTATGATAGCGCACCTTAAACACAATCCCCTACGGAAAAGAATAGTTAGACTAAGCACATCCTACCATTCATTCTACAAACATACACCCTAACATCCAATTTAAAATATATATCACAAAATAAAATATAATATCATACCATGCACCGACCTAACCTAAGGCTAGAAGTGGTGACTTAGGCTAATGTGTATGCTTTGAAGGCTTGTGTGGTATGCTTAGCATAGGATTTTGGGTTCAAATTTTCTAAGTGTGAGGGACATGTTCAACTTAGAGGAGAGTTTCATTTAAGTTGTTTAAGTATTTTGGGTTGATTTTATTTCATGTTTTAACTTATTTTCAGTGAAACCTACAATTAATTATTAAGTTATGAAGAGAGGGAAAGAGAAAACTTCTCTTTCCTTCCTTAATCCTTAAGTAATTTCCTAAAGTAGGTTTATATTTTAGTTCAATTTAGGTGAATGTTTTGATTACATCTTTTAATCAATCCTATGTTCAGATAAATCCTAAACAAACCTATTCAAAAAGAAAGATATTTTAAGATTAAATAAAATGAATCAAAATTCACATAACACATATTACTTCATTTCCTTCCTAATATATATAACATGCATATGGATGGACCATAAGCATATTTATACATACAAATGAAAGTAGTTAACACACTTTATGATGCATGTTAAGTAATTCATTTAAGAAAATTTAGAAGTTGAATATGTATAATTTTTCTGAAGTAGAAAAGATTTTCCTTATCCAATATTTCACATACATACATGAAAGTAAGAAAGGCATAAGTGAGTGCAGCACCATTGTTAACCAGAGGTGTAAGGTACAAGACTTACTTAGGGCTACTTAAAGCATCACAACCTCAGGGTTGTCCAGACTAATATACCACTTTCCTTAAATACAAGCATGTATATAAAAAAAATGAAATAGAAAAGGAAGATGCAAAAGTTGTTTAATAGGTTTATGTTGTTTATGCAATTTATGTATGTGAGTGTAGGTAACCTTTCTTAGATGGTAGGATAGGGATGAATAACATATGAAATTAGGTGAGCATTACGTCCTTTTCAAATGAACCTTGTCTCGCCAAAATTCCTATTCAAACCTATACCAACATAGGACATGAAGGAAACCTATAATAAGCATACCTTTATAATATTTCACATCCAAGCTTATAATTAAAGTATAAGTACCATACTTTCAAATTTGATATTCCATTTATAAGTTTTAAAAATAATTTGGATTTAGTAGTGATAATAGCCACTCATATTTTATTTTAGCCAACACATGCACATTTGACATAAAGTAAACAATTTTCATTTTAAATTTTGAAACATGAAAATATGAATGCATGAATCACATGGCATACAACTTAACATGTTGGAAAAGATCCAAAGCAATGAAAGCATGAAAACAAACTCACTTTACTTAAATCCTAAAGACATTCTTATGGAATAAGAAAATTTAGAATAAATTAAAGTGAATTTCAAAATAATTTTTGTTTAGTTTGAAGTTTGATTTAATTTTAAAAAGGTGAGATGATTTTGCTATTCCTAACCCATTCCTACATGTGTTTTGTATTTTTGTTTAATTTATAGATAATTATATCCATTTTTATGTGTTGATTAGGATATTGTATGAATTAAGTAGCTTAATTAACCCTTACCTACACCTCCTTAAAAAAATTAACTAAATAATTATGAGCCAATGAGATGACATAAAACCCACAAGGAATTTAAATTTGCAATGCACCTAATAATAAAAAGGCCTAATTCAATTTGGCTCACAATTAAAAGTTAATTAAGCTAAGGGGTTTAGCTTAAGTAATTTCAAAATTCCCTTTCACACCTATGAATGAGATCTTGATTTCCTTAATTGAACTTAGTCTATTAAATACCTAAGCATCTACCCAAGGTAGATTAATTAATTTTTGAAACTTTTTAGAATTTTTGAAAATTGATTAAGGGGATAATTAATGAATTAACTCTTAATTAAGAGGAGATTAAGGAGAGAAGAGGGGGTTTAGGGAATAGCTTAGGGGAAATGCCCCAAAATTATTCCATAAACTTCCTACTTACTGGATCTGATCTTAATCCATCCTATTTATTGGGTAAAATCATTAATCACACCTTAATTATCCTTAATTTCATGAAAGGGGCAATTAGGGAATGAAATAGAAATTTTCCCAATTGAACTTTTAATAAATCTCAAGAAAATTAAGGGAGGTAGAGGTCAACTCCTAAAATGAACCACAGAACTTTGAGATTAATTGATGACCTAATTAAAAGATAATTAGCTAATTAAGATTCTCAAAGAAACCCAAATTCAGAGAAAAGAGTAATTTAAAATCCATTGAAGCCATTTTTAAAATATTATAGATGAAATTATCTTTCCATAACATTTTTCCTTTTATTTTTTTTTTGATTTTTTTAGAATAAATTATGAATTTTAGAAGATCTATAGATTAATTAGAAATTAATTAGGCATATTAATTAACCCTAACTAATCCCTAGCTCACGACGCCGACGCGTGGTGGCGGTGGTCAGCGCACTTTACACGCATCACGCCATGAGGGGGTAACTTAAATGTCACATCTCTAATGGCGGCGGTGGACCCGCGATTATATCCTCGACCGTCCGATCAATGATCGAACGGTTAAGGATTCACCTGTGGTTTAAAATAGATAAATGGATTTACTAAATGTGGTAAATAATTTTAACTATCCATATAAAATGCGCTGATGGATGGCTGAGATGATCCAAGTTCTTCTCCTTGATCAACAGAGACCGTCCATGATCAAGGAGAAGATCCAAGCTCGATATAGCATGGAATCACACCAAAATCAAACCACACATTCTACAGAAATAGAACGTCAAATCCAACGGCCAAAATTCGATGAGGTGAAAATTTCTTTCACAAAGCTCCACACCACATTGAGTTTAGTGATAAAAAAATTTCATACCTCATTAGAGGTGATTATTGGTGCTCAAAATCGATGAGGTAGCTTTGTTTGGTGGAGAGGAAGCCTCTTGAAATTCTTAGACCTTGGGATTGAGTGGATCAATGGATGGACCAACACCACTTCACTTGGGCTTTGACTTTGATTGAATTGATCCTCTCCTTGCTATGGAAACTCCAATGTGAGCTTGACTGATCTCAGATTGGTCCTTAGAAGAAGTGCGTATGAGGAATTTAGAGGAAATCAAGTGTAGAGAAAGTTAGCAATTCATCCTACCTCCCCTATTTTTGCACTATGCAAAATTAAGAAAGAAGAATTCAAATCCTCTCTAAAAACTTTGGGAATGCTCTCTGATGATTGCTAAGGGTTCCTAGGCTTCAATCGACAGAGGGTGAATTAAAATTTCATTGAATTAGGGGGAGTATATCTCCCCCTATGGCAATCGGATGGTCGAACCATTCTTTTTCATTTTGATCTAATTGCTCAAATTGGAGAGGTTGTTTAGGCTATTTTGAGTGTGTCATTGGTCAGTTTGACCCATGTAACGATTGCCAACTTTCCATCTACTGAATTTGAGCTTAAGAGGGAATTTGAAAAATTCAATTTTACTCTAGTGGCAGGTGTGGCCTATGCGCCAAATGGGCTGACCCAAACCGATTGGATTGGGTGCACTACTCATCACTAAGTTCCCTTGAGCTTTCAGGAAATCCTCAAGTGATTGTGAAGAGGGTATGACCAAAATATCCATGGGTTAAGCCAAAATTTGTTCTATGGCTTAGGGGTAGAATAGTTATTTTGCTATTTTTTTCACTTTGGACATATTGGGTATGTGTAGAAACTAGGTTTGACCAAGTTTTATTGGATTTGGAATCCATTTGATAGGGTTTGGCTCATGTTGACCCATTTAGGTCAAAATGGGTCAACTTGGGTTAAGTTGACCAATTGGTCAAACTGGGCCAAACTAAGGGTTGGGTCAAGTTCATATGACCATTTGAAATATTTTAGTAGCTTTAGTTTCGTTCAATTTGGTATAGTTTATATTTTGGCTCATATGACTTTATTTAGGTCAAATGGCTCAAGTTGACCTATTTGACCCATTTGACCTATTTGAGGTAGGTCAAGGGTAGGTTTATGTTAGGTTAGTCATATAGAGTGGATTAGCATCTTTTTTTCTAATCAATTTGGGTTAAGTTCAATTTTGGCTCAACATGACGCCTTTAGGTCATGTTGGGTCTAAGGTCAATTGGGCTAGGTTGGGTCTAGTTGGCCAATTAAGGCTTTGGTCAAGTTTCACAAGTAATTTGTGATGGGCTTTATCCATTGATTTCAATCAATTTGTCTTAGATCAAGTTTTGACACATTTTGGCCCTTTAGGTCAAAATGGGTCAACATGGGTCAAGTGGGCCAATTGGGCTAGGTTAGGCTCAAATTTTGGCTTGGTCAAGTTCAAACATAGGTCATGAGTGAACTTAGATCAATGGTTTCAATCAATTTGGCCTATGATGGAATTTGGCTATGTAAGGTTTCATTTTAGGTTAAGTGTTGACTTGGTCAACCCTTAGGTTTGACTTGGTTTGACCTAATTTGATTGATTGATCATCTCATGATGATTGTTGATCATGATGAGAGGCATATATGAGTTTGGTTCAATCCAATTTGGTTAGGATCAAAAGTTGGCTCATAAGGGTACTTTAGGTCACTTTGGGTCAAGTGAGCCTAAGTGGATCGAATGGCTTGGTCAAAGCTTGATTTGAAGTTGATTGATCTTGTATAAGGACTTATTATTAAAATATAAATCCATTTACAAGTGGTTTGGGGTCAAATAAATTTTGGTCCATTTGAAAATTTCATATTCAAAGGAAGAATATGAAAGGGTTTTGGGTTTGATTTTTGGTTTGGGTTTTGATTGAATGATTGGAGTTTGGATTTATATATGAGCTCATGATCATAGGATTGATTGAACCATGAGAGAAAATCAAGGATTTGGCTTGATTTGAAAGTGATTTGGCTATGTTCAAGATTTTGGCTTGAAAGACTTAGATTGGATTTTGAATGGATTTGAGTTTGATTTTGGTATTGGTTTTGATTGTTTTAATTTATATTTCATTTATATATGTGAATATAAATGAGAAAATAAATTAATCATTATTTAGGTTAAATCCATTAAAGGGAATTTAAAGAATTTAAAGCAATTTATTAATTTGAAATTTAATTTTTGGATTGAATTTGATTGATTTATTTCTATACTTCATTTATATATGAGAACATAAATGAGGATATAAATAATTTTTGAGAAAATCCCTTGAGTTTGAATGGGTTTGATCAAAGTTTAGGTTAAATCCAATAATGGAAAATTAAGGGATTTAAGGGAATTTTAAGGATTTTAAATTTGGAGTTTAATTTTTAAGTTGGATTTAATTGATTTTAATTTATATTTCATTTATATGTGTGAATATAAATGAGAATATAAATAAGTTTTAAGAAAATCCCAAGGGTTTGAATAGGTTTGATCAAGATTTAGGATTGATTTTGGCTATGTCCTTTAATGGAAAATTAAAAGGACTTATGAAAATTTTTCATGAATTGATTTTGAATTTTGAATTTGATTTGATGGGTTTGAATTTATATTTCATTTATATATGAGAATATAAATGAGAATATAAATGAATTATGAGAAAAATCTCAAGGATTTGAATAGGTTTAGATCATAGTTTTGGTTAAGTCCTTAATGGAAAATTAAGGACTTGGGCAAAATTTGGACTTAGGAATTTTTGGTGGATTTTGATCATGGGTTTCAGTCATAGATTTCAATCATGGATTTCAATCATATGGAGTTGATCTGAGTCATGAGGAAAATCAAATTGAATTGATTTGGAGTTTGACTTGAAAGAAGGAAAGTAAGGAGTGATATAAGCTAAGGGTATGAAATTTTCCTAACACCCATAAGGCATTACCTATTTCTATAGCTAACTCTTCTAAGTCTCTAGGGCTAGGTTGAGTGCCCACCTAATCACTAAATGTGTCTTAAGATTAAAGAACTCCTATAGCCTAAGAGAAGTCCTATGTCTAAGATGGAGGGGTTGAGAGCTCATTCTAAAAATGAGGTCAACATAAGCATATGTGGATTTGACTATTTTTCTTTTTGACTAGGACACTGGCCAACTAAGTGGAGTATTTTTCTTCTTTAATGAAACTAGTATCTATTAGTTTCTTGACTTCTAAAATGACCACATGCATCTAGAAGCTTACTTGCAGGGATAGCGTCAAGTTGGATTGCTAGTTTATGAAATATGACTTCAAGAGCTAATCCAACCATTTTGTCATAACACTATGTGAAGAAATATTTAAACTCTGAGAGTAGACTGACTAAGTAATTAGTTTCAAGTTCAATCAGCAAGGAACAGATGAATGTTGGGTGTGGGTCATCTTTAGTGCCCAAGTTGATTTTCTTCAGCTCATCGATGGTTGACTTGATATCTTTTTCTAGTTTTGGGGGAGCACCACTAACTTGAAATTTATCTATATTATATGAAGTTTTTAAATACACCTCCTAATATAAGTTTGTGTTGTTGGAGAAAAACCTAGCAGACTCTAAATGGTTGGTGATGACTAGGCAGTATTTATCGTCATCTACTGGACCCACTATACCAAAACCTAGTCCTCATATTGATTGAAGTTTTACATTTGTTGTTCAATAGCTTTTCAAAGTATTCTAACATATATTTAGACCATGTATGCATAATTAAACCTTTCTTTGCTAGGTTTAGAACACAAGGAAGGTACCAATCAAAAGGTAATTCTATTAACTCTTTGAATGAATCCCCCTCAAGCTATGCATTAACTTCTGGGCTTGAGGATACTGCTCCTGGATAAAATCTCTGAGCCTTTACATTTGTATGTATTTTAAGAGTATCCTTAACTACGAAACCCTCAACATTTTATGGAGAAAGTGGGGTTAGAGCTAAGGTTCTCAAATGCTATCTCATAGTTTCTGTTAAAAAGGATTTAAATACACTTATGATTTGTTTAAGGACCCTATCCTCATCACTGTCATGCTCTAGTGTCACTTCCAAAGGCTTCTTCTAGAGTGGAGGGGCAGACTAGTGTGTTCACTGCATAAGGCTCATCTTCCAAACATAGTTCTAAGTCTATGTAGATGGAAGGTGTACTCCTTGATGTTGAGATAAATTTTCGGGTACGTGATAAGTATGGAGGTCTACCCCATGGGGAGGTCAGGTCATCTCACCCACTTGTTCAAAAGGAGTGTTGAATTATGGGTGGAAAGTGATTTCAGGCTCTACTCCTTCCCTAAAGTCTTCTTCTTGCTCTCTTTTCTTTTCCTTTTCTTTTTTTTCTTTCTTTTCTTTCTTCTTTTATTTTCTTTCCCTTTATTTTTTATTTTATTTTTCATTTTGATTCAATTTGTGAGAATGAACATTTTGTTTCTTGGGGAGATAGTAGGCTGCATCTTCATAGATCCCAACCTCATGTACTAAGAATGACTTTAGATCTCCTTTAATACAATACTCTATGCCATCTTTTATGAACGTAATACACTAGTGGAGCGAAGACAAAACCATATTATTCTCATGAATCTGAAGTTGCCCTAATAAAGTATTAAAAGATGTACTTGTATCTATTATGTAAAGCTTGACATTAGTTTTCCAATCATCTATCTCGAAAGGTAGTGTAATGGAGCTTAAGGCCCTCTCATTTTGTTCATTGAATCCGTTCAACATCATCTTTTTAGATTGAAGTTTAGAGATACCAATCCTCAAGATGATAATGGTTCTTATGCTTATGATATTGACTGATGTGCCCAGATTAATAAGCCTTCTAAATAATCTAAACCTAACAACATCTAGTAAGATGTAAAGGGGACGATTGTGTTTTGTTGTCCTAAGCAGTAGGTCTTTATCTGAGAAGGTAACTCTCAGGACTTCCTTCAAAAAATATGCTTCTTCTCCCACTGGATCGACATCGACCAACTGAGCTAAGCTCAAGAACTGCTTTGATCAATGACTCCCTCATCTCTTTGGATAAAATAAGGGTGCCATATATGCTTAGCTTAGCTGCGACTTTCTAAGATGCGATAAGATGTTGTAGTCAACCTTGCGATCACCCACAAGAATATCTAAGGGTGGAGCATCCTGTGAAGGATTTGTCTGCTCATTGGAACCAATGACCTATTTAGCCATGTCTAGAAGTGATACCCTAGGAGGTAGAACTCTAGCATTATGAAGATTAACTTCAATGACTTCTTCTAGTGGAGGGTTTATAGTGAATTCTACCTACTCATCGACCATACCTGCAGCTTCTCCTAAAGGAATTTCAGAGTTAGATAACTCCAAATCTATCTCTAGTGGTGAACTCTAAAGATGCAAAAAAGGAAAACATATTTTTTAATTGGAGAGAAAGTGATCATAATTATTTATATTATTATTTTTATAACTTGGAGAGCTATCAATAGGAATGAAATAAATGAGTTTGTCAAAAGTGATGAAGATATAAATGGAATCTTTCTTCTTTATTGATTTAGTCAATTTTGGTTGCACAAAATAGAAGTCAAGTACAATAAGCGGCTTGAGTGGCTTGGTGCCCTCATCCCTAGATATAATGTTCCTGGAGGTAGTAGTAAAGCTAGTATAAGTGGTAGTTTTAGAGGTGGAGATGAAAATGTTGGACTTGGACGGTGGTTGTACTGATGGACTATCCCGAATGTATGGTAGTTGCTCTTGCTATTGCTATTTGTCTTTGATCCTCTCTAAGTTGTCCCTCATAACTGGTAGACCTTCTAGTGTGTTGGAGGTCTGAGTTGGGTTAGACACCTATAAAGAAAGTTTCTTGATTTAAAAAATAATTTTTTTAGAGGTTTGAAATAAGGAGATGTCCCAACCTTCTTTAATCTTAAGAGGATTAAATGATTCCTAGGAGATTACTTTAATAAAACCAGAGGATTATTCTATTATGTATTATTTGGGTATCACTATAGCTCCTAACTTATAACTACATTCAAGCTAGTCTTTAAAGGTGAAGCAATCCTCGAAGACGTGTCCTAGCATATGGTGATAGGGGTAGTAGTTAGGATCATTACTCATGCCTACTTCCTCCAACTTTTAGGTTCAAATAATTGAAAGTTAGGTTTCTTGAGGTTGTTCTTAAAGATCTTCTTGGTAAACCCCTCTTGAATGAATACGCTTGTTAAGTTTGTCAACAAGAGTAGGTGGAAAGTAGCGACCTAGTAGAGGACACTAGTACTACTATTGTAAAGGTCTACCATTCAGAACTGATGAGACCCCTTAAGATTGTGCCAATGCCTCCTTCAGTTGATGTTCCACCATCTATTTGATATCTTTCTTTTAGATGGTAATGCTATCAGTTCCTTTTCTATGGAGGCTACCGATGTCTTCTTCTATTGGAGTGGTGCTTTTAGGTTGATATATTATATGCACCAACTCAAGTTTATCTATCTCCATAGGAGTGTACTGGGGTGTTGGCACCTGATTTTATAGAACTAATACAACTGACATTAGTTCCTCCACTATCCTTTCCATCCAGTCAATCTGATCATCCTTAAGTTTGAGTTGATGCAAAAGGCATTGAGTTGAGTTTGACATTTCACCTTCCTCAACTACAACTCCCTGAGCCTCAATGCTATGATGTTTCTCTCTATGGGTAGAAGTCTTAGTCTCTACTATGTGGACTTCTTCCATGTCATCTAGAAGGTCATCTTCCACTATTCTTTCCATCCAGTCAATCTGATCATCCTTAAGTTTGAGTTGATGCAAAAGGTATTGAGTTGAGTGTGACACTTCACCTTCCTCAACTACAACTCCCTGAGCCTCAATGCTATGATGTTTCTCTCTATGTGTAGAATTCTTAGTCTCTACTATGTGGACTTTTCCATGTCATCTAGAAGGTCATCTTCCTCCATATCATATCAAATTTAACCTTCTCCTCATCATTCTCACTCCTTTCCATGTCCTTGATGGCTAACTTGTACTCTGCTAAGATTTGTTCAAAAGAATGACCATCTATGTTTTTAGGGTCTATAGGGACATATCCTGGTGATCCTCTACTACACAACTTCCCATAATAAGAGTGCTCTAGATATCCTGAGTTGATGAGGTGCTGACCATGATTGGCTCAACTAGCATGGGGACTTACTTTTCTTCTCCCTACTCTTCTTCTTTCTCCTTTTCTTTTTGTTGAGTTGGTGAGGTGATGGCGACACTCTTGGATTACCACTCTATTTTCTCCACTGATGATGTGGGAGGCTGAATAAGAGACATCAGCTTCACATCATCAGTACGAGTAGATGAAGTGTGGTCCTTGAGTTCTAATCATATCACAAAGGGTGGAGACTTCTTCCAAAATGTAGACTTTTAATATTTTATGGGGACTTCTTATGGTGTGAAAAGGATATGTGTTGGTGTACTATGGGTTGAGTGGTGCTGATGTGATGGAGGTGGCACCGACTACACATTCACTGAGGATCTGCACCTCTGATCAGACTTAGTAAGAACTATCATGTTTGAACGATCAGCTATGTCAGCTCACTGATCGAGGTGATGACCTACTAATGTTGAAGTTATCGACTATCTGGCAAACCTCCTTCAATCTCTTTTCCTTGCTTAGGCTACTAACTTAACCTCTGTGGCCCTTCTTACATGTACTCTTCCTACTCTCTTGAGTACAGACCTCAGATTAGCATTGGGCTTCCTGCTCTACCTATCTAGTGTTTCATATTCAAATGGTCATGGGGCTGATGCTGTATGAAAAGCTGACTCAACCTCTCTAGCCATATGCTCATGGTACCTCTTTATCTTATGATTTTATTGACCTCACTTTTGGAGTGAGGATTGTTCATCCCAACCCTAAGTCTAGGATTCTTCTAAACACATATGTTTTCTTAGTGCTAGAACACTTCTAGTGATTAAGGGAACACTAAATCCAGACCTAAAGACTTGTAGGGAATAACTTTTGGACTAGAGCTTACCTTAGGATGAGTAGATTTCGCCTGCCATAAGACCTAAACTGACACTTATACCCATCAATTTTTTTGAACCTAAATCAAATGATTGAAACCTCAATCTCAGCTCATAAATTCAACATGATTGAGTTTAATTTCTAATCCAAGCTCTAAGCCAAATTAATTTGAATCTTAACTCAAGCTAACCCTCTTCAATCCTATAATTCCATTCAAGCCAACCCAAGCAAACCAAACTCAATCCAATTCTCTCAATTTTTTTAATTATTCAACAGATCATTTCAAACTATTCCAACACTTATAATCAAGCCAACTAAGTGGATTAGATTTAAGTAACTCAAGTTGATGTATTTTACTTAAAGGGTTCAAATGAGTCAAAATATAATCAAACCCAAATCAATTGTAATTAAAACCATCAATCAACTTCAAATTAATCATTGAATATACTCCAACCATCTATAGCCCCAATTAATCCAATTTGACTTGACTAAACCACTTAACCAAAAATGAACTAAAAGGTCCAATTAGACCAAACTTCAATCAAACCCCCATTAAATCAAATCAAGCTATCCAATCTTTCATTGAGGATTGTAGGTCACTATTGAACACTCCTCTACAATCAATTGAATCTAACCAACCCAATTTGGTCCTCTTAACCCAAGTTGACCCAAAGTGGCCTAAAGGGCCAAATTAGACCAAATTATGTTCTAAGACAAATTAAGTACAACCAATGACTCTCATCAATTATAATTCAAATATTGAATATAACTCAACCACCAATTGAAGCTAATTGAACCTAACCAAGCTAATTTGGTCTCTTGACCCAAGTTGACTCAATTTGACCTAAAAGATCAAATTAGTCCAAATCAAATTATAAATCAAATATGCTTGAAACCAATGCTTCTCATCAACCAATTGAATATTGAATATGATTTAACCTTTAATTAGACCTAATTTGGTCAACCCAACCCAGTTAGCCTACTTAGTCTAATTTGACCTAAAGGGTCAAATTGAATGAAATCTGTCCATAAACCAAATCAATTGAAATCAACTCTTCCAATCAATTACAAATGATCAGTTAAATATAAACCTAACATATGCTCAAGTCAATTTGGCCAATTTGGTCCAATTGGTCAATATGACCCATTTGACCCAAATTGAACCATATGAACCAAATCAAAATCTAGTCCAAATTGAGCCAAACCAATTACACAAATTCATTCCAAATGGCCAATTAAACTTATCCAAATCCCCACTTTGACCTAATTTGGTCAAAATGGTCAACTTAGCCCAACATGACCCATTTTACTTACATGAGTCAAATTAAGCCAAACCCAATCAAACCAATTCTAAATCCAACCAAACTTGGCATGACTTATCATTGGGTCACCATGGACTTGCCCAAGTGGAGCCAACCCATGGTGAATCCGAGTTGGGTCAAACCCATTGAACTAAGCCTCTCAAATGGGACAAAATATCTATTTAGAAGGGTTCAATACCTCCCCACCCTTAGCAACCACCTTTGGCCTTTCTTAGACAAAGCACTGCTGCCCAACCTAACCCAAGGCTGATGGGTTCAACCTTTGGCCAAGAGAGGCTGGGTTCACCCATGGGCAACTATTGGTCCACCTAAGGAGGAGTGTATTCTCCATGGCAGCCCACTACAATTCCTCAGCTTCTCATACACATCCATCTCAGTAGTCCCCTGCCACCTTCGACCACCAACTCCGATCGGATGAGTGCCAAAGGTTGAGCTAATCATGGCCCTTGGTTCAAGTGGGGAGGAGAGTACACTCCTCCCCATTAATTTAAATTCATCACTACCTTCCTCATAGCATTCTGAGCAGTCTTAGAGCATTCCCCGAGCTCTCCGTGCACCCCATCGCTCGCAAGACTAAGCTCACTTCAAACCCAAGAGCCCCATCCATCTAACCTCATTAAATCTCCACTTAAGCCAAATTAACTTTCCCCACACGTTCACTACACTCAGACGATCCAAAACAAATTGATTCCCGATCGATTCAACCACCAGACGGCATCCCTAGACCAACTCTGATGATCTCCAAAATGACGTTTGGTCGACAGACCGATCAGTGGGGAGCAGCTCAAGATCTTTTCAACTGGGCTTCATCTCTTGAAGATGAACCTACCTTTGTCGGCGGACCGACGGTCTTTAGCTCCGGTGAGATAAAAATTCGGTAATCATAGTTTTGGCCTCTAGGTGTTGGTGTTTTGTGAAATGAATTTCATTTTCGTGCGATTTCCACCATAGGATTTCCTTAAAATTTTGCCTTCATCATTTTTGAGTTATATTCACCATCAAACGAGCTCCGGCGAGCTCGAATAGTGGCGAAAGGTGAACGATGTTCATCTTTCTACGCTAACAGGATGACGGATCACTGGCTATCCATTTCACATGATTATAATGGATGATCGTGATTAATTATGGGATTAATCTTGTCCGTCCAATTTGAGATCGGACGGTTGGAATGAAACTGTGTCTGCTGCTGCTGAGTCAGTAAACCCGTTAGACATTTTAAATAACCAAACTGCGGCGCCACGTGGAAAGCATTGCCACGTCAACCTCCATGTGACATCAATGATTTAAATTGATTATTTAAGTTTAAAAAGTTCAATTTAAATGGCTAAAACCTCATAAATTAATAACTAATTGTAGAAAAATCTACAAAATATAAATAAACCTATTTTGAACAAAAGAGAATTTAATAAAAATAAAATCCCCAATTAATGTGTAATGAATGATGCTTAATTAAGATTTAAAGTTTAGGTTAATTATATTAATTAAGGCTAAATTACTTAGTTAATTGATTCCAAATTTGGCATGTTGATTCTATTGGATGTCCTCTGCCTCCTCTATTTTTCTTGGAGTTATTTATCATGTAATTTCAGAAATCTTAAATTTTTAATCTTAATTACCCCTTTTAAATAATTAAATAATTATTAAGAATGGTGAAATTAGATAATTGAGGATGATTAACTAATGAAAATAATGAGGATAACTTGAGAATTAATTAGGATCCATTTTTCCTAATTAATTCCAAATGTAGTCCATTAGTGAATCTGATTAAAATGATTTGTAATTAAAGGAAATTAATGATGAATTCAAGTGAAATTGATTTAAATAACTCAAGTGCAACCCATTAATCACTTTATGCATTTAATAACATAAAATCATTGAAGAAATTATGATTACCCTATTGGTGTGGGGATATCATAAGAGTATTTAGCTTAAATATTTTCCTTCTTTAATTTAAGTAACTCTTAAGCATGAGTCTAATTGCATTATACCTCTTTAGGTGCATTGATGATTTTATTTTCCCAAAGCATATCATTGAAGGCTCATGATCAAGTGGTTACTTAAATAAAATAACCTTGAGGAAGGGTAATCAAATTAATGTAATTCATGGATTGAACCTAATTAATTCATAAAACATAGTTAATTTTTTTCTTAAACATATCAAATAACTAATGTGGGATGGAGTGAACCTTAAGTATCATTTCTCCTCTTTAGGTTTTAATAACTTGAATGTTAGAATTAAACCTTATGAAAGCTTTGGTTAGTGTTAAGAAATATTTATTCAACTCGATTGGCCTTAGGATTCAATAAAATTGGGTATGTTATGTGGTAACATTTAATTACTCCATTTAACTTATTATAAGTGTGCATGCCATTTGTTTCATGTATTCATATTTTAAAAGAAGATTAAAAGAATATGATTGCATTCAAATTGCATGAGTTGGATAAATGATATTATATGGTGTGGCTGTTATGACTAATAAATCTCAAATTATTTTTATAAGTTAATGATGAATCAAATAGTTTGAAAATTTAAATCAATGTTTATTGTAAATACATAATGAAGTTTTCATTTGGTTGTAACTTAAAGATGGCAATGGATTAGTTTATCTTTATGTTTTATCCTTATGATTACACATATTTGAATTAGCAAATATATAGCTTGGACATCCCTAGAATACAAGGCTTTAAGTAGCCCCAAGGAGGTCTTAGATAATCTCACTTATGTGGTTTAACAATGGCATATATTTGCTTAATTTCATTTATGTGTATGCATATGCTAGAATATAGAGTAAAATTTCTTTATTCATGCCATTAAACTTTACATAAATAAAAGATTTTTTTATATTAGCTTTGCATGGTTTTGTTTCTATGCCTATATATATATGCTTATATGTATTTAAATTGACAAGTATATAGTCTTGACATCCCGAGAACACGAGACTTTAAATAACCCTAATGAGGTATTAGGCAATCTCATTTCCTGATTTAACAATGACAAGTACTTGCTTAAATTTCTAATACATATTTGTATATGCTTAGTTATGAGATGAAATCTCTCTTTTCTATCAAATTCATGCATTAATATTCATTAAATGTGCAAAAATATGGGTATGTTACATGTACATGTATCTATTAGATTAAACATTAAAAGAAATTGGAAATGAAAGAATGTGAATATTATTGATAATGAAATGAAGTAATGGAATATTGCTCATATGATGGTGACTTAATTTTATTAATCATAAGATGCCTTTCATGTTTGAATAAGATTCCTTAAAAATAATCTAACCTTAGGCTCAATAAAATTCATAAGTGATTCATTAAGAAAACTAAAGCTACAATAATCCGCCTTTAGAAAATAATTTAAGTTAGGGATGAAGGAGCCAAGCCTTTTTCTTCTCTTTATAATAATTAGATGATAACAAAGTATTGAGCGAAATAAAAATATGTAAGTTATAAATCCAATCAAGCTACTAAAAGACTTAAAGACTATTCTTAATGATTAATTTAAGAAATTCTAAAACTGTAGACAATCATAATCCTAAAGCTCAACCAAGACATACAACACTAAGTCTTAGCACACACATTAGAATGCTAAGTCATCAATTATAACAATAAGTTAGGATGGTGTATGTTATGGTGATATGTTTCATTTTATGACGTAATATTTTAAACTGAATATTAAGATTGTTTGTGTGTAGATGCTAGGTTGTTATTAACCTAATGATGTCTTATGTAGGAGAATGTGTTTAAGGGGCCACTGTAATAATAAATGAATACAAATGCTCTTACTTGCAGATGCTGCTATGCCCCTGAGCATAATCGAATTAGGACAAGTGGGTTTGACAACCCAAGTGCAAAGTGTTGAGTCCAAATATGTAAAATATAATCGCTTGACTTGTATATTTGTTTAACTAATTTCTATTTACGTATGTAGTTAGATTTTATTTTCCATAAATATGTAATTTTTGTAATAGGATTAGGATTAGTGCTATGAAGGTTTAGGATGGGCAATGGCTAAAAGGCAAAGACCTTGGAGGCCCTGTGAAGCCTGGAGTATTCAAATCTAAGAAGAAAAGAAAAACAAAGATTGAAGACCTCCATAACATTTATTTTAATTGTATCATTCAATTGTAAGATGGGTTGTATAAAGGTAGAGCTCTGCTACCCAATTTTTTCTCTTTTTCAGGTGTATGTCAGTACCTGGCTGCAATGGTATTTTATTCTTTTATGAAATTTAAATATTTGATTGTTGTGTTTAGATTGTGCAATAGAAATGACATGCTTTTTATAGTTTTCTTAAAGTGTGCATGTTTGATGTGTGGCTTAGATGCGATAGGCTCTTAGAGTAAAATTAAATTTTCTGTTCTCATTAAATAACTCATAACTAAATTCTAATGCAATTCATACCCTCACCCTAAAGCCTAGGTATAAAAATAAGAGAATAAAATATTTAGAAGCCCCATAGTTGAATGGTTATACGCTATAACAACATGTATATTATATTGTCTCACTCTTGAATGATCTCCACTCTTGCACGATAGGGGACAAGCTTGATCTTTGAGAGAGGTCCCTTGTGGTGGAGAACACATATTCTCACTCAATTTTATCATGCATTTAGGCATATTTATCTAAAGCCTTGGTCCAAAATAAATGTATCAAAAATAAGCTCGAAGACTTATAAATTTTTAACATTAGTCTATGTCATACTTGTATACCAAACATTATCTAATCTCTTAGGGAGTGAGTTTAGGATTATAGCTTCCTTTTCAATTAAATAACAATCTAACTATCTTGCATCTACATAAGCCAGCCTACAAGATTTTAAAACATAAGAGGTGTTAGGTAGCGGACACTCAAGGTGGCTGTAAGTCCAGAAGAGTTGGGATGTGTTCACTCTCTCTTGTGGAGGTGGACCATTATATTCCATTTTTCTTTAGTATAATTAGGTCAAGCTCTTAACTTGTACTAGAGCACCCTAGATTTAGATTCTAAGGTGACTTATTTCTATCTTGTTACGAGTATAAGTTTCACCTCTTACCATTCCTATAATCTTGTGTTGTTAGGTTATAAGTCCTAGTATTCTAATAAGATTCTAACTTAAACAAAAATAATTTTCTCACTTTCAAAAATATAAAACCACATAATAGGGTAGATTGAAGCATTCAATAAGCTTCTTACCTATTCTCCTTTGGAATACATAACTAAGCTTTCCTATTTGAACTCCTCCCACTTGATTTTTAATAAACACTAATCATTTGATAGTCTAGCCTTGAAATCTTTGGAGATAATTATTGACTACTTTAATCGAGAGTATTCTTAGAGAATTCTCATTTCCTATGATGTAATTAACTAAGGAAGTTTTCTTCAATAGGGAACTAAAGAACTCGCCATAAAATAAACCTTACTCTGGTATATATGAAGCCCCATCTGTCTTTGGAGTCCTTAGTAGATGATTGAGTCCATTGTAGGGTGATATTTCTATCTTTCAAGATAGTACATCATACCTCAATGTCACACTCGATCACTTTAATAAGTACCCCCTAAGATTTGTGTGGTGTCCCTACAACTCCAAATTAAAACACCATAGGTTCTTATTGTGGCACTAGGTTTTGGTTAAAGGGACATGGTGGGAGCTAGCATTAACCTTGAATGTAGATGGGACAACCTCTGATGCAAAGACTTTTTGCCCTTAGAGATCAAGGTTGCCAAGGAGGTGGTGCTAGTCCTAACTACTTTAGTGGTGGACATAGCTGAGACTTGTGGTAAGGGAACCTTTACAGCCTTCCTCTTTAAGGATGGGAACTCCGTGTTAAACTGTAAGTCAAACTATAGAAGTGAGTTTTTATCAGCCACCTCCTCCTTACTGATAGTGCTGAGGGCAGGACCATCACAAATAATCTTAAAGTGTTCAAATCACATGCCAAACTTGTTGATGAGGGTAGTGATGAATATGACCTGATTCATGGCCAAATCCACACCAGAGGCAAAGCAGAAAATGGGCTTCTTAGAAGACATGTTGTTGTTATTATTGTTGCTTCAGGATGAAAAGATTGGGGCTTTGTATCTATTTGAAAAGAGGACAAGGGGTTAGTGTACTTAATCTTTTTTCTTTTTTTTTTCTTTGATTGATTAAGTTTGAATTTGAAGCCTCATTCAACAAATTTGGTTATGCTAGATGGAGTTCTTAATTTTGGAGAAATTTTTCTTTGAAAGAGTGAGAGAGAGACTTTTATTTTGAACTTCATTGTGGAATGAGTTTAATGGACTTTTGGAACAATTAATGAACATAATTTTGCAAAATTTGGGTATGGAAATAGATTCAAAATTTTGATAATTTTATTTAAAGTGACATAATTTATGTTTTATACTTTTAAATTCAACTCCACCTATTGGGGATCGAATTGGGGTTCTAGAACCTACTCATTTCTTAATATTAAATAAGATGGTCTAGAGAGAGAATGATGTTGGTAACACTTGTCCAAGAAAGAAATAGTTGATATATCTAATAAAATGAATGATATTCTAAGCCAATGAGTGCGATAAGCGTACTATTGATGTATGAAGATAAAATATAACTACTAAAGTTGGAGAGAGAAACTTTCCCCAATGGAGTCGCTAGAAAAATCTATGGTATTTTAATTTGGAGTTCTCGTAGGAACACCACGTAGAACTTAGGGGACATTTATTGATCCAGTACAAAATTAGGGATGATGTACTATCTTAAAAGATAGAAAGATCATCGTACAATGGACTCAATCACCTAATAAGGACTCCTAAGGTAGATGAGTCTACATACATACCAGAGATCTTTCCCCACTTTACATGGATAAGTAAAGTGAGTTTATTTTAAGCTGGGTTCTTTAGTTCTCTATGGAAGCAAGCTTCCAAAGTTAAATACATCACATGAAATACATTTTTTTAGGAACATCTTAATTAAAATAGTCAACTAATGTCTCAAAATTTCAAAGATTGATATCAAGGAATTAGCAATTATTGAGAAATAATTGAGAAGACTCAAGTGGGAAGAGTTTTAGACAGATTTCAAATAAAGATAAGTAGGAAGCATGCAAGATACTAGGAGGCCTAGTGAGTGTTTCAATCTACCATATTGTGATGCTTTATATTTTTGAAAGAAATAAATTAAATTAATTTTTGAGTTGAACTTTTCATTAGAATGTTAAGACTTAGATTCCAATAATACAAGATTATTGAAATGCCTCTAAGGTGAGAACTTATACTTAAAGAAAAAAGAAACAAGTTGCCTCTGAACCTACATCTAAGGTGCTAGAAGAGGTTTGACCTAAATATACTCGAGGAAGGTGGGATATATTAGTCCAGTACCACTTGAGACAATGCATGAATCTCAACTCTTCTAGGATTACAATTGCTTGGAGTGGTTGCCAGCAAACACATCCTATGATTTAAAATCTTATGGATTGGTTATACGTAAATGCAAGATAGCTAGGTTGTTATTTATTAGGAAAGAATCTAAAGCCCTAAAGTCGCTCTCTAAGAGATTAGATCAGGATTGGTGTGTAAATTATGACTTATGTTAATGCAATAAAATTTACATATTTTTATCTCAAATTGACTCATCATTTTGGGCTAAGGATAGGAAAAAATTATTCCTTAATGGATGATAAAAATAAGTTATGGGCTAAATCATAAAGAAGGGGTGTTCTCCACTACAAGGGATAGCCCTCACAAGTCAAGCTAGTCCCTTATTGTGCAAGAATGGAGAACCCCCTATTTACAAGAGTGAAATAATATGCATGCATAATATTAAAACATACAACCATATAATTAAGGGGTTGCTAGATCTTTTATTTCTTGATTAAGATCCTAGGCTTTTTAGTGCAATTGGGGTAAAAAAATTTGTTTTTCTAAAGAGCCTACCACATCCAGACTACACATCAAACAATCACATTTTAAGAAACCTATGAAAAAAATACACTATTTCTATCATGCAATCAATGTAAACACAATAATAAAATATTGATCATGTAAGAAAATAAAAGGCCAATGTGGCTGTGTACATACACCACAAAAAAGAATAGAGATGGGTAGCCGAGCTTTACCCTTGTACAACCTAAATTATATTTAAATTACAAATAAAAGAAAGCTACAAAGGTCTTCAATGCTTCATCTTCACCTTCACTTCATGGATTGGGACACTTCGGGCTTTACAGGGCCTCCTAAGTTTGTGATTTCTAGCCACTGCTCATCCTAAATGTCATAGCACTAATCTTATTCCTATTAAAAAGTATCTTTTGTAAATAAAAAATTTTGCTACACCTATAAAATTGAAGTTAGAGCAACATAAATGTAAACTAAATCGTTTATATTTCACACATTCAAACTTAGCACCCTACCTTGGATAACCAAGCTCACCAGCCATAATGGATTATGCTTAGAGACTTAATAACACCTGTAAGCAAGAAAAATTTATATATTATTATTTTTATAGTGGTCCTTTAAGCATAATTCACTGCAAAAAAAATTATTAGTCTAAGATTGTCCTAACATCTAGTCTACACAAATCAATCTTAACATCTAGTCTAAAATAATATATCACAAAATAAAACATCACATCACCACAAAAAACTTCATCCTAACTTAAGAGTAAGGTTAGTTTTCTAATATTCTAGAGTGTGTCAAGTTTAATGTGGTGTGTCCTTATTGGCCTTTAAAGTTATGAATTCTTCGAATGCTGGATCTTTTTTTAATCCTTTATTAAAGGCGGTGATACTTTACATAGTTATTATTTTAGGATGAATTTTTATGCAAATTTTATGTTTCATTCATTTGAGATCTAGGATTATATAGAGTAGAAAGAGTGAGATTCCTTTCATCCCTACGCTTAGGTTGGATCTAAGAAGTGGATTTTATGATTTTTAATTTCTTTCTTTTTTGTACTTATGTTTGGACTCAGCTTAGAGAACTCATTCTGAATAGCACAAGTCAACCTAAGATTACTAAACCTAAGATGAATTTGGTGATAAAGCACCATTGCTTTTAATGTATGTATAAGTTTTATCTAATCATATTATGCTTAATACATGCATGAATGGATGTCTATTTGATTATTAATTAGTTAACATGGGTTAGAATCACATGATGCATGGATTTTTTTTTTGAAAGAAGATAGTATCTTTTATTTACATATTTTTAGCCTTATGTCAACATATGTGCACATGTATATACAATGAATATTTGCAAGTATGTGTCATTATTGAACTAGGGAAGAAAGGTAATCAAAGACCCTTTTTGGACTACTTAAAGTCTCGTGTTCCCGAAATGCCCAGACTAAATTCCTTTTTAATTCATACATACATGTGCACACACATAAACATAAAGGATGAGCATGAAAACTTTTCTTAAATTTAATTAATGAAATTAATTTATCCCTATCACATAATTTATCAAAAATATCAAGATATGTGCTATTGTTGAACCAGGGAAGTTGGGTAATCAGAGACCTCCTTTAGACAATGTAAATTCTTGTATTCCCGGGATGTCCAGACTATATACCTTTCTGACTTATGATTTCTACATGTAAGAAATTAAAATCAACATTGCAATCCATATATATACAAAGATTGATTAACTTTTGATTGCTTTAGAAAAAATAATTTGAAATTTACTAGTGATAATAGCCACACTATTTACTTCAAATGTATGCAGTTAACACAATTCCCTTATATGACTTTTTTTAGGGAAAATAATTTTGAGATTTATTAGTGATAATAGCCACACTATTTTCATTTAAATGCATGCAATTGATGCAATTTCCTTCACACAATTTTTATTTCAAAAATATGAATGCATGTACACATGAGATATGTAACTTTATAAACAGATTAACTAAAATAAATGGAGCTTCACCGAATTTCAAACTAGATTTATTAATTCTTAAGGACATATCATACCTACATGAATGCCCTAAACTTTATCAAATTAATCAAGTTTGGATTTAAGTGTTTGAATTACCTTAACCTAAAGGGATATCAACTGATTTAGATTACCCTTACCCATCTTTGTTCATTAATTGGTTTATAGAGAACTTAGTTTGATTTTAATTATGAGCCTAAAACTATGATGAAAAGATTATAAATAAATAAACTAAAGATTATCAATGCCCTAAAGATTCTAATGCAATTAGGCTCATAATTAGTAATTAACTAAATTAAGAACGACCAAATTAATTAATCTATTACTCTAAAAATTCTCCACTGTAACGGAGAGTCTTGATTTCATTGATGAATCTTTATGTTAGCTAAGCACATAAAGAGTTTTAGATAGAAAATTCTATTAATTAAAATAATTAATGCAAATTTTCTAATTCCTAAATCAATTAAGTGATTTATTTGATTAATTAAGAATCCTTAAAAGTGATTTTGAAGAATAATTAAGACTAGAGGTTCGAATCATTTTTCTTTATCATTCTTATTATTTGGTAATTAGTCAAACATCTCTGATTAATTTCATAATTTTCTTAATTTTTAATAATTATTAAACGCATATAATGAGTAATTAGAATTTTAAAAATCGATTCTTCTAATCCACTTACAAAATTAACCCAAGAAAATTATGGGAGGTAGAAGCCATCAAATGGGTTAATCACACAAAATATCAAATTAAATAGCAAAGTAATTATAGAATAATTAAGGTGAATAGGTAACATTTCAAACTCTAATTAGTCATTATTCATTGAATGAAATTTGGGGATTTTATTTTTCCCTAATTCTCTTATGTTTAAGCTTTTCAAAATGGGCGTTTTTGTATTTTTATGATTTTTCTACAATTTGGTTTGAATTTTTGATGTTTTGGTTAATTAAATCATATTTTAACCCTAATTAATCCAGTTACATAGTCGGAGTCACGCGGCGGCTGGAGTGGTCGAGCTTTCCATATGGCACCGCCATATTTGTTATTTAAATCGTTCGACGAGGCTGTTGACTAAGCCGTGATGCACGCACTTTCATCTTAATGGTTCAATCATAGATTGAATGATGGAGATTAATCTTACGATTTTAAAGGGAAAAATCTAGAAATTTTAACTCGATTACTCGCAAACATTTATTTTAATAATGTAGAATGGATGACCGATGATTCATTGTCAACTCGTGGTGAGAGATTGACACTGTCTACCTTTCGTTGCTCGATTTGAGCTTATTGAATCTCATTCAATTGTGAATTTGATTCTAAAATGATCAAGGGAGAGTTTTAGGGAGATCCTATGGTGGGATTCAGACAAAAAATAAATTTTTTCACGTAAGACCAATAATCTTAAGATTTTCTATGGTTGGCTAGAAATTATCTTGCCAGAGCTCAGGATTGGTGGCCCGTTGACTGAGGTAGCTTCACCTTGAAGTGGAAAATCCCCGTTGAGAAGCTTGCGAGTTGCCTCACCAATGATTGCCCTCTTGACCGAAGGCCTTCATGAAGCTCATCGAAGTTAATCGAACTCAGTCTTCCGATGGTAGAATCAATTGATAATTGATTTGTTCTAGTTTTTTAGAGCTAGAAGAAGGTGTGGGAGCATTTAATTTGATTTTAGTGGACTTTAGGTGGAATTGGACATACTGAGGGCTCACGCTGAGGGAGGAGTTGGTCTCACCAGCATGAGGAGTTGGTCTCACCAGCATGAGGAGCCCTCAGAAGGCTTAGGGATTGCTCGAGGCTCTCTGTGGAATGTCTGTGATGAGTTTGAGTAGAAGAGGAGGTGTATACCCTCCTTCCCATTTGAACCAACCAAAGAGGTTGGTTCAGGTTTTGGTAGCCGGTTGACTAGTGGGGGTGGTCTGAAATGGCATGGGACTGATAAGGTGGAGGTCCCCTTATGGATGTGAAAGTTTGGTGGCTAGTGGTGAGAGGGGCAAGTCTCTTGGGTTGAACCAAGGGTTAGCCAAGGTGGGAGGGACCATTCCTTGGTGAATGGCTGAACCCAATAACTTTAGGTGAGGTCTAGTTAGCATAGGGGGAGCTCAAGGCATGCTAAGGTGGCTGGTTGCCCAAGGTAAAGTGAGGGCTTGTAATTTCTTATTTTGGGTTTTTATTCTATTAAGAATATTTGGTTTACTTTGGTTGGGTCTACTTGGGTCAATGGGATCTAATGGTGAGTCATGCCAAGTTTGGTTGGGTTTGGCTTAATTTGACCCATATAGGTTAACTTGAATTCAAATGGATTAGGTTGACTAATTGGTCAAATTGGATCAAGAGGGCACTTGGGTTATGTTCAATTGGTCATTTGGAGTGTATTGGTGCAATTGGTTTGATTCAATTTGAAGTGGATTTGAATTTGGTTCAAATGTGTTCATTTAGGCTAAATAGGTCAAGTTGGCCAAATTGGTCAAATTGGAAATATTGAGCCCAATTAAATGAAAGGTTGACTTATGTTTGATTGATCATTTTATAATGATTGTAGGTGTTGGTTTGATTTTATTTGGGTTAGAATAAGTTTTGGTTCAATTTGATCATTTAGGTCAATTTAGGCTAAATGGGTCAATTAGGTTGATTTGATCAAATTTTTTTGGGTTGATGGTTGAAGTGTGTTCAATAACCAATTTATGATTGATTGAAGGCATTGATTGCAATAAATTTGGATTGAAATGAGGTTTTACCCAATTTGGATTGGAATGAGGTTTAACCCAATTTGACCCTTGAGATCAAATTAGGTTAACTTAGGTTAAGTGGTCAAATTGACTTGGCTAGATTTAATTGATTACAATTAGGTGATCAATGATGATCAACAACCATTTTATAGAAGGTTGGATATATTGATTTTGTCCAATTTGAATTGTGTTAAAGTTTGAACCAAATTGATCTTTTAGGTCAAATTTGACTAGGTGAACCAATTGGGTTGATTACGTCAAATTGATGCCAACTAAATGTTGAGAGGCAATCAATGATGAACTTAGAGTTGATTAATGGCCTTGATTGCAGTTAATTTGAGTTAAATTAAATTTTGAACCCTTTAGATCAAATGGGTGAACTTATGCTAATTGAATCAATTGGCTTGATTGGATGGGATGAAATAAATTGGAATGTTTAATTGGATGTTTTGGAACAATCTTGAGGTTTGGATCAAATCAATTGGCTTGAATAAAATTAATTTGGTTTTGGCCCTATGGAGTTCAAATGAGTCAATTTGGGTTAAGGGACAACTTGACATAGTTTGATTCAATTGGATTGAAGTCAAGGTCTAATCAAGCATGGTTAAGATTTAAATGATTTTGAATGGGTTGGATTCCAATTGGGTTAAGGAGTTTTTTATTTCTATGGGGTTTGGTCCTCTTGAATCCAAATGGGCTAACGTAGGTCAACTTGGTAACTTAACAAAATTGAACCATGATGGGTCACATTAAGCATAGGGTAAGTTGACATTTTATTTGTAATCATTTGGTTTATGTTTGAGGGTCTAGTTTGATATAAGGTTTTATTGGGTTTATGGTAGGTGGTGCTCTGCCTATCCAAAGCCAAAGTCTAGCCTTAGGGTTAAACCATTTGAGTCTATAGGCTTGTGATTATTGTTCTCTTAATTACTAAGAGTGTCTTAGCACTAGGGATATCTTAGTGCCTAGACGAATCATAGGTTTAAAAAGGGGTAGCCAACCTAACTCCAAAAGTGTGAACACTTCAATAATTTTTTTTTGAAGAGGCAATCGCTAAAATATAATTTATTAAAAAAATAAGAAGTTAAAATATTTAAGCTCAAGTTGATGTGAAAAAGTGAAAGCTCTCAACCAATCAACCGCACCTCTATTCACCTATAATTTCTTTTCAAACTTCTACTTGTCTAATAAACTAACTTAAAGAGTATAGTTAGCTTCTTAAGCTCCACATTGAATTCTCAAATTTTTATTATCTTAATAACAATTTGGCATGTACTTTTTTCATGTTTCCCTATTGAAAAGTTTATTTTTTACAGAATTCACATGTATGACTTAATGATCTTAATTTAATTACTAAGGTCTTATGAAGGTAAAATTTTTAAAAGTGTCTCTTGCTTTTTTATATATTAAAGGGGATCTTTTTATAAAACTAAGAAGAGATCCATAAGATCTCCCATTAAACATATATTCTATAGGTTTCCTGACATCTTCTGCTTATTGGATATTCCATAAATTTATTATTATTCTTTAAATTCACTTATTCTAAATTATCCAAGGGTATCAATTCTAGTTAATTAGTGGGGTTTGAGATTGACTCAAGGTTAACACAATTCTGAATATGCTTGACCTGAACTTAACACATTTATTATATAGATTAAATATTTATCACAAAGTTTTCTTGGCTTGAACCAACCTAACCTAAGCCTATTTAACTTATTTATTATATGAATCATGCAATTTTTTAAATCATAACAACCTAATTAAGCTAACTTGAATCCATTTAGTTAAAACCCTTATAGTAATTAAGTCGATTTTAAGTTATTTAAATCAACATGAACATAACCAAAATAATAATTGGATTAACCTTTCTAACTCGAACCTAATCCAAATAGTAATTGGGTTAAATCAAATTCATATTTTTTTTGAGTGGGTTTAGGTCAAATCATTTACTAACACTACTAAAAATATCTTGAGCAACAAGTTGTTTCAAATTTTATGAATTCATATTGGCACTTTGAAACCTCTCTTTCAAAGAGGTGTTTCCTTAATTCTCTTTATAACTAGGAGATTTCAATATGGCTAAATTCCATTTATTCATGGCTTTCTCATCCATATAAAAAAGAGAAGGGGCTGACTCCTTCCATCAATTTAAAATGTAATTGTAAACTACTTAAATGCTATAGTTTCTTTTTAAAGAACTTTATACCCTTCTTCGTGTAAGTCGATCATATTTTTTGAAACATATTATCATTTTATAACCCCTTAATGGTGTTGAATTTATCCAAGCATTTGCAGACCCCAATTATTTGAAATTATGAGTTGCGCTTTTCAAATAATTAAATCATTAAACAATAAGAATAGATATAAGGATATCCAAAGGGGTTGTTTATGGTCACTTTCAAATTTAGTTTTTATTTATAATTTATATTATTTTATTTTTCTTCTAATATAAAAAATATATACTTAGTATCCTAAGTGTTATCTTATTTTTATTGAGTATTGTTTAAGGTGTTTATGGCAAGTGGTGGTGATAGCTAGTGATGGTTGTTTTTCAATGTGATTTTCAATTAAAAGAATTCCTAAAAATTATTCTAAGTATTTTTAAAAATACTCTCTTTTTTTCCAAAATAAAAACAAAACTCCAAACAAATGTATTTTAGTAATAAAAAAGGGGAGATTTGTTAATAAGCTAACACCCAAGAGGGGTGGGGTGGTGGATTGGGTGAATTTTCAAATTAAAACTTAAATATTTCATTTTGTAGAGAAGTTAGTTGCAAAAATTATATGAATGATTATAAATAAAGATCGAAGTAACCAACCAAACAAAATACAGGAAAAATAAAGTATAGAAAAGTAAAGGCAGGAGACAGAAATTTTTATGTGGTTGACCCCAAAATCATTCACTAGTCCCCATTTCACTAATACAAAAATAAATTACAACTAATCTCTCATACTTCCTACACCAGGCAAGTACAACCCAAACTTTATACTTTCTTCGAACTCGTAGGTATAAGCCTAATACTGTACTTTCCTATAATGAGCAAGTGCATCCCCAATAAATTCCTTACAATGAACAAGTACAACCCCAATCAAGTTCAAAGAATAAGAAAAAGAAAATACAATTTGAATATCTAACTCTCAATTTAAAAATAATTTTGCATTCAACTCAACTAAACATTAATAGGACAAATAAGAAAAGAAGGCTTAATGCTTATGTTATATGTTTAATGAATTTGAAAAATATGCAAAGAACAATTCAACTTAAATTCAATGCAATATTTAAATTGATTTTGTGAAAGCTTGCATTAGGATAAAATGCAAAGATTTTGAAAGTAATTTTTTAAACCACTTGCACAGAGTATAAAACAAAGATTTTGAAGATGAAAATGATGAAGAACAATCAAAATAAAGCTTTAAAGAGATGAATTCAATTCAATTAAATGCAAAGAAAAATGTTTCAAATCACTTGAAAGAGGATGATAAAAAAAATAGAGAAGAACTTTTACTATAAAGCACATGAATCTTTTCATCCAAATCAAACTAATAAAATCAATGATTCAAAAGATTCAAATGAAATAAGAACTCTTACTCAAATTCTTATATTTATGAGTGTGCACTCGGTCGGATGGACAAATTGGTTCTCTAATTTGTTAATCCAATCAGATTGAAATAAAAAAAAAATCCAAAAACTGAACCATTTAATATTTAACATAAATCGAACTAATCCAATCCAATTTTTTTAACAGATTTTAGGATTGGTTTAGGAGAAATCAAAATTATCAATTAATTATCTTATGAATTTTTTTGAAAATGAATAGAAATAATAATGTCCATTCAAAATTATTAAATACACCATAAAGGCTTGAGAAATGACGTATTAAATTTTATTTTGCTAAATTATATTTTTAATATTTTATTTGTGTCACTCTAAAGCTAAATTCATGATGATGACCATTCAAAAGATAAAACTAATATTATACATTTTTAGTTTAATCGGTTTAATCAGTTTAAGAAGATACAAAATTGATCCAAAAATCAAAATTCAAATATTCCAAATTTCAAAACCAAAATCCAAATAACATATATTAAACTGATCTAATTTAATAAATTTAGTTTGGTTCTATTTGGATTTTTGGTTTTAACTAAGAAATGCACACCCCTACTTATATTTATGAGCAATGAAAGTAATGACTTGGTGTGAATTTTTGATCTTGAAAGAGGCCTGAAAAAGTTGAAGAAGATCTTCACTTGAATGATGTTGAAGATGATAAGAGAGAAGAGGATCTCAATAACTAAAACTTTAAGTAATTCTCAAGCTAGGTCTTGGCCTAGATGGAAACAATAAAATAACTAGAGCTTTTGCACTTTACTTCAAGCAAAACCTTACGCAAGGTTTCGACAATTGTGTGAGCAATCAAGAGAAGAGGGCTTTAGCACTTTGAATCAAAGAGACACTCCATGAAATCAACCTGGCCTAGTTGAAGAGAAACAAGAAGAAGAGAAGCTAGGAGAGAACTACCTTAAATAAACTATGAGCCGCCCATAGGGGTTTGACCAAGTCATAAAGAGATAAGGGAAAGAGATTAGAGGGATACTATCAAGTAAAGATTTTGATTATTAAATTCAAAAGAAATTTGATTTGAATTAAATCAAATTCAAATCTTATATGGGTGGTCGGTCAAGCATGGAAGAAAGATAGAGAAAAAGAGAGATGTAGATAGCCTGTGATAATTGATCAACCCTAGGTTTTGGCCAAGTCAAGCAAGGAAGAAAATGTATTATGGCAAGACTTTGAAATTTGAATAATTGATTACATGATGATAAATTGAATCCAATGGAATGTGTGGCCAGACAAGCCATGAGGGAAGAATCTAATGCTTAACATAAGCAACATTGAGAAAAAAAGGAATAACCAACATATTGAAGTGTTCGACCCTGGTAAGGTAAAGGAGAGGGAAATTGAATATGGAAAGATTTTGATTTCAACTCATTTAGCACATGCTTATAATTTGAATTTCATCAAGCTAGGTTTGATGTGGCCCGCCAAAGCAAGAGTGATTGAAGATGTAATAAATTAATTAACTTAATTGATCATAAGTTAAATAAGGAAGAAGTTTGAATTTATTTTAAATAAAATAAATCTGATGAACCCATTGCATGAGATGGCCAAAGGGTTTCCTAATGGAGTTCAATCATGAATTAATTGAAATATTTAAGAGATTAATTTATTAATTTGTTGGGTTTAAATTAAACAAGCCAAGATAATAAATAAAATAAATCAAGTAAAATCAATAAGTGAATTTCATCCAAGGCTTTCCAAGATGGGGTAAGTTTCAATTAATGAAATAAATCAGTTATAAATTATGCATAATCAATTTAAGAAGCATTTTAAATTAAATATATAATTTAAATCAATTAATTATTAAAGGAGGGGTCGGTTGTAATAATTTTGTAAAAAGGAATTAAAAATAATAATTAATTCAAGGTTAATTTGAATTTGAATTTGAATGAACTAAAATTATTTTGATTAAATTTAAATATAATAAATTTAAAATGCATAGGGGTCGGCCAAAAGCATGCTACAATGAGAAAAAGCATATTTGGAAACAAATTAAGGCGAAAAATAATTTTAAATTAAAAATTCTTAATTTCAAAAATTCAAGAGAATATAAATTTAAAAAATTCATTAAATGAAAGAAAAATAATATGACAAGTAATATAATAATTCCAAAAATTAATAATCAATGAAACATTTGATTAAAAAAACAAGAAGGGAATTGATAATAGAAAAAAATAAAAGATATGTGAGAGAAAAATGATAAGTTTGATAATGAAAGAATAATTTTATTTTGTGCTAAAACAAGTGGATAAGTAATTATGTTAAGCTTGGAAATACTTAATGAAGTATAGAATAAATTTAACTCACTTTAAAATGTAATGAAAATAAGCTTAATCTTATGCAAGTGCATAAATGATCTAATCCAAGAATATTGAAAACTTTTATGCAAAGTAAAATATGAAAACATATTCAAAAATAAAAATAAATATTATGTAAATATTTTAGACATTTTCTTAATGTTATTGAGCTCATATTGATCTTATTATTGCAAGTCCTAGGAATATTCTAAAGTTGTCCTAGTCTAGTTGATCTTGACTTTCTAAATTTGACTAAACACAAAGTGCTTGTTGAGCTTCCTGAAACATAAATCATTTTGTTCCTCCAATCATATATTTATTATCTTCAAAATAAATTGCATAAGTAATAGGGCTCATGGAGTCAACAATTCTCCCCTTTTTGATGATGACAAATCTATGTTGGCAGGGTATCGGGATGAAGGTGCAAAGTGATCTTTCATCTACTTCTTTAACAAAAGGATCTTGCATTTAAACTAATATAACAATGTAAACCATACAACAATGAAATAAAACATAGTAAAATATGTAACAAAGTAAGGGAAGTGGAAAAAACATGTAACATGTAGCAATGTGAAAATCAATAATAAAAAATTAAGTAACTCCCCTTAAATCTTTGCATATTTAATAAAATTTTAAAAGACCAATATACATATTTATCCCCCTTTTGGTAACATTGAAAAGGTTTAAACATGTAAAATATAGAAGTAATATAATCTAAATAAATGGATCTAACATGGCAAGCATATGTCTCAAAGTACCAAAACATTCTTCAATAAAGGTTTTGTAATAATGCTAGTAATTTGCAAATTTTTATGAATAAATTCAACATTAATATCACCCTGACAAACATGATCTCTAATGAAGTAATGTCTAGTTACAATATGCATTGTTCGTGCGTGCTGAAAAAGATTTTGGTCAAATAAATAGCACTGGTATTGTCACACATAATTAGAATGTGTTCTAGCTTAATCCCAAAATATTCTAATTATTTATTTAATCATACAACTCGAGTAACACAACTTTCGACAGTTATGCACTCAATTTTAGCAGTGGAAAGAGCAACATAGTTCTATTTCCAAGAGAACTAAGACATAGGAGATGCTCCTAAAAATTGATATGTGCTTGATATGTTTTTTCTATGTATTTTACAACCAATAAAATTGGCATCATAATAGCTAGCCAAATCACTTGACATAAAATTTTTAAAATACCACAAACCTAACCTAGAAGTGTCTATCAAATAATAAAATATACGTTTGACTATTATTAATTAAAATTTCTTAGGAGCAGCTTGAAATGAGCACACAAACCAAAAATAAATATAATATCAGGCCTTCTAGTAGAGGGGCTCATGAGAGTTTTACAAGATTTGAATCTCTTCATCTCAAACCTTTCAATAAGATCGTTTGTGTGCTTAATTTGATAAATGAAGATGCTATTTTTTGTTGTCTCACTTGAAGACCAAAAAAAAAAGTTCTTCCATCATGCTCATTTCAAATTCCTTAGACATCATAGATGAGAACTCATGGCACAAAGATTCATTTATGCTTCCAAACAAAATGTCATCTACATAAGTTTGCATAATAATCAAGCCATCATCTATATTCTTTAAGAAGAAGGTGGTATCTACTATGCCCTTCCTAAACTCATGGTCAATAAGAAAGCTACTCAACCTATCATACCATGCCTTAGGAGCCTATTTTAAATAATACAAAGCTTTCTTCAACTTAAAAACTTGATCAAGAAGATTTAGGCTCATAACTCAAGGGATTTCTCTACAAAGACATCATGGACATTAAACCCATTCAAGAATGCACTTTTCACATTCATTTGAAAGAGTTTAAAATCCCTATGACAAGTATATACAAAGATCAACCTAATAGCCTCTAGTCTTACTATGGGTGCAAATGATTTCTCAAAATCCATCCCCTCAACTTGTGTGTACCCTTATACAACTAACCTAGTCTTATTTCTAATAATACAACCAGAGTTATCTAACTTATTTCTAAAGACCCATTTAGTTACAATCACATTTTGATCTTGGGGTCTAAGGACTAACTCTCAAACATCATTCCTAACAAATTGATTTAATTAATCTTTTATAGCTACACTCCAATAATGATCTTTCAAGGCTTCATCAATAGACTTAGGTTCAGTTTCAGAAAAAAAAAAAAGAATGATTAATCATCTCCTTAAAGTATCTTCTAGTCCCAACACCTTGGGTTGGATCTCCGATGATCAAATTTTTGGGATGATTATTAATGTACTTCAACACTTTAGGCAATGAATCATCAACATTTTCTTCTAAATAAAATGTTTTAAATTCTTCTACTTCATTGTGATTTGAGTCATCTCTAAAGCAGCCTACATGATTTTTATCGAATATGACATGTACTTATTCTTCTACAATCATCTTCTTTTTATTAAATACTTTATAGGATCTAACAAACATGGAGTAACAAAAAATATTCCATCATCCGATTTACTATCAAAATTTCCTAAAGATTCTTTTTCATTATTCAAGATGGAATATTTGCAACCAAAAATATGAAAATGACTAATCTTAAGTTTCTTTCCAAAGAACAACTCATAGGGAATCTTATTTGAGATATGTCTCACATAAACTCTGTTCATCACATAATAAGCAATATTAACAACTTCAGCCTAAAAGTATTTAGGTAATCTATAATCATCCAACATGGCTCTACTAAATTTAATCAAAATCTTATTTTTTTTATTTCTACAACATTGCTCTGCTAAGGAGTCCTATGAGCAAATAAATTATATTTAATTTCAAATTTATCACAAAAATTTTCAAATAGTTTATTTTCAAATTCTTTTTCATGATTTGATTGAATTCTACTAATCAAAAGTCCTTTATCTCTTTGAATATATTTTGCAAACATTCTAAAAACCTCAAATGCATCATTTTTATGTCTTAGAAAATATAACCCAAGTTAATCTAGAAGGGCCATCTATAATAACAAAAAGCTATAAAATTTACCTCCTAAAGTAGATATGCCAACGAGTCCAATCAAATCCATATACAATGTTTTAATGGTTTAAATGTAGTAATAATTTTTTTTTTAATTTTTGAAAGATTATTTGAATGGTTTTCATGTATACATGCATCATAAATATAATATGAATGTAATTTTATCTTTAGCAAATCATATATTAAATTAAGTTTTGTAATTTTAGTTAAAGAGTGCATGTTAATATGACATGACTGTTTGTACCACAACCAAACATCATCATGAGAGCTTTTAAAATAAAGTAAATTCAAATTAGCATCACAAAAGTTTTCAAAGTCAATTAAGTAAATATTTTTAAGCCTTTGACCCACAAGCAAAATAATTTTTGTATTTTTAATAACATAAAAAAGGAGTATGATATTCAACATTCAATCTTTTATACCAAAGATGGCTAATTGAAGTTAAATTGTGCTTCATGCCATCAATAACAACTACTTTTTTATGTAATTGAATTTTTAGAAATAGAACAAATTCCAATAATTTTATCTTTAGTATTGTCACTAAAAATAAAATATCTTTTTTTTGTAAGATTCTAAATAAGTAAATTTAGATTTGTTGCCTGTCATATGCCTTGAACATCTATTATTCAAATACCACATGTCTTGTCTGATCTTGCTTTAAAGGTATTTATGCAAAAGAAAATCACGAGTCAACCTTTGGAACCGAAACATATTTGGGTCCATATCTTATAGAAATAATATGTAATGAATATTATGTAATGTGTGTTGTTGCATTTTTTAGTTGTTGATAGCAAAAAAAAAAATTGATTTAAGAAATGCTTGGATTTATGTGCATGACAATCAAATGGTATGTGACCTCTTTTATTGCAAAAATTATGTCAAAAATTTGTATTAGCATAAGGTCGATATCTAGGTGATTTTGATGTGTTAAATAGATTACCTTTATTAGTGAACTACAACATGTATTCAATTTTACACATAATAACATATTTTCTCTTTTTAATTTCTCAATAAGTAAAGATTGATATACCAATGAACTTATTTTAATTTTCAACTCATTACATTTATCTTGTAAAGATAAAGCATGGATTTCTAATTTTTCCTTTTTTTTCTAAGATATTATATATATTTTTCATTTTTTGTATTCAAAAGCTAACTCATTAAATGCATCATCCAATTCTTCATAAGAGTCTTCTTCACATGCCTCACTTGAAGTGTCCACATCTATCATAAGACAAAGGTTGACTTCTTTTTCAATCGTTTCATCACTTGACTCTTCTTAATACGATTTTGCATACAATGCTCTTTTCATTTTCATTTAATTTTTTTTTCTTTTCTCAACTTTTTTTTTCTTTTCTCAACTTTTTTTTCTTTCAACTTGCTTTTCTTTCTCAATAATTTATAAGCAATCTTGCTACATGTCTTGGCCTTTTTGCAATTGTAGCATACTATTCTTTCATCTACATTAGAATTTTTAGTATGCAATTTATGTACTTTAGATTTACCATACATTTACTTTTTTTTTTCTATCGTAGCATATTTTTGAGCTTCTTTGAAAGCATAACAATCTCATTACTATTTACTTCAAAATTTGAAGCATTCTCCACCACTGGTGTCCTCCACTCGCAAAGCAATTATTTTCCCTCTCACTTTCTTTTGGGAGAAGTCATTTTGCTCTCTTTGTCCTAGGACCAGTTAATGAGCTATTAAGATACCAAGAAGCTAATCAAGTGTATATGCACATAAATCTTTAGCTTTACTTAGTGTAGATTTAGCATCCTATTCTTTTAGAAGACACCTCAAGATTTTGTAAACTAAATCTTAATTTTATGTTTTCTTCCAGAAGAATATAATATGTTATTTTTTTCATGAAATGTAACATGCAGAATATTTCATAGTCATGCACTAATCTATTTATTTGTGCATCCTTTACTTCATCAATTCGATCATATATAATAATTAATTTATCCCATATTTCTTTAGAAGTACTAAGCATAAAAATTCTCATATAATTGTCAGGAAGTAAATCAGAATACAATATATTACATGCTTTTGCATTTAATTCATATTATTCTCTTTCATAAGCAAACCATTCATCAAAAGGGTTTTCAACTTTCAAACAATTTATTTCAATGATGGGTGTGTGATATTAGTTTGTCAACATATGACACATATGAGAATCTTAACCACAAATAAAAATACTTAATAAAATTTTCAATAATCAAATGAAACATTATCAAGTAAGGGTGGTTTATGTGTAGATTGTCCTTCAGATAGTACTTAAATGCCTAGTTTTATAGAAAATTTAGTTGCAAAAATTATATAAATGATTATAAATAAAGATTTAAGAAACCAAACAAACCAAATAAAGGGAAAATAAAATGTAAAAAAGTAAAGAAAAGAGACACAAAAATTTTTATGTGGTTCAGTCAAACCCTAAAAAATAGCCTACGTCTACAACTAGTTACCCTAACAAGGAATTCACTGATAAAAAATGAGATTATATACTTTTCTACTCCAGATGAGTACAACCTCAGCATCGTATTTTCTTATAATGGGCAAGTACAACTCCAACGATGTACTTTCCTATAATTGGTAGGTATAACTTCAACGAAGTTCAAAGAATAAGAAAAATAATATATAATTTGAAATTATTAACTCTCAATCTCAATTTGTACTCAACCAAACCAAATAATGATAAGACAAATAAGAAAAAAAAGAGCTGCATGCTTATGTTTTATGTTTAATGAATTTAAAATGTGCAAAGAACAATTCAACTTAAATCCAATGCAATATTTAAATTGATTTTATAAAAGCATGCATAGGATGAAATAACAAAGATTTTGAAAATAATTTTTTTTAAACCACTTGCACAAAGTAAAAAAAGATTAAAAAAAGATTGGGGATAAAAACTACAAAGAAAAAAAATCAAAACAAAGTTTTAAAAGGATGAATTCAATTTAATAAAAAAAAACCTTTCAAATCACTCAAAAAATGATGAAAAGAAATTAGAGAAGAACTTTAACTATAAAGCACATGAATCCTTTCATACAAATAAAATTAATAAAACCAATGATTTGAAAGATTGAAATGAAATAAAAACTCTTGCTAAGGTTTTTATATGTATAAGCAATGAAAGTAATGACTTGATGTGAACTTTCCAAAGCTTGAAGAGGCTTGAAAAAGTTGAAGAAGATCTCCACTTGAATTATGCTGGAGATGAGAGGAAAGAAGATGATCTTAAACACTTAAAGTTTGAGCAATTCTCAAGCTTGGTCTCGATTAAGGTGGAAGCAATCAAAGAACAAGAGCTTTTGTACTTTACTTCAAGCAAAACTTTAGACAAGGTTTCTGCCAAAGTAAGAGCAATCAAAAGAAGTGGGCTTTAGCACTTTGAATCCAAGAGACACTCCAAGAAATCAACTAGCAAGGGTTCAACCTAGTTGGAGAGAAGTAAGAAGAAGAGAAGCAAGAGAGAACCACTTTTGAAGAGAAGAGGGAAAGAGATGAGAGAAAAAAACTATTAAGGGAGGAATTTGATCATTGAATTCAAATCAAAATTGATTTAAATTAAATCAAATTCAAATCTCATGTGGGTGGTTGGTCAAGAATGTAAGAGAGAGAGAGAGAGAGAGAGATGTAGATAGATCATCACAATTTGAATAAGTAGGTTTCGACCAAGTCAAGTTAGGAAGAAAATGTCTTATGACAAGACATTGAAATTTGAATAATTGATCATAAGATGATAAATCAAATTAAATGGAGTATATGGCCGGTCAAGCTAGGAGGGAAGAATAAAATGCTTAACATAAGTAACATTGAGCCAAAAAGGAATAACCCACAAAATGAAGGGTTCAATCATGGTAAGGTAAAGGCGAAAAAAATTGAATACTATAAGTTTTTGATTTTAACTCATTGAGCACATGCTTATAATTTGAATTTTATCAAGCTAGGTTTGATGTGGCTAGGAAAAGTAAGAGTGATTGAAGATGTAATAAATCAATTAACTAAATTGATCATAAGTTAAATAAGGAAGAAGTTTAAATTTATTTTAAATAAAATAAATCCAATGAACCCAAGTGCATGTGCAAAGGGTTTCCTAGTGGAGTTCAATCATGAATTAATTACAATATTTGAGAGATTAATTATAATATTTGACTAAAAAGATGCGAGATGAGTTGAGAAAGAGTTTGTTGGATCCTATATTTAAGAATAAAGGTGATGCACAATAGTATGCAAATTATTGAGGAATTAAGTTAATATGCTATACATTAAAATTATGGGAGAGAATAATTGAGCATAGATTATGATGTGATACAAAAGTTTCTCACAATTAGTTCATTTTCATGCAAGGTAGATCTACTATGGATGCTATACATTTGTTAAGAGGTTTGATGAAGAAGTATAGGAAAAGTAAGGAGGATCTTCATATGATATTGTTGATTTAGAGAAAGCTTATGATAAAGTTTCAAGAGATATTCTTTGGAGAGTTCTAGAAAAGAAAGGAATTAATATTGGTTTTATTCAATCCATTATAAATATGTATACTAGAGCTGTTACCTGTGTCCAAACATAAGGAGAATTGAAAAAATATTTTCCTATTTTATCTAGATTACATCTAGGATCGGCTTTAAGCCCTTTTTTTTTGCTTCAGTTATGGATGTCCTTATTAGGCATTTACAAGAAGATGTACCTTGGTGTTTGCTTTTTGCTGATGACATTCTTCTTGTTGATAAGACTAGAGAGGGTCCAAGAGAAACTTGAATTATGAAGGTCAACCTTAGCGTCTAAAAGTTTTCATTTAAGTAGATCAAAAATTGAATATATGGAGTGTAATTTTAGTTGTAGAAGTTCCAGTGGTAGTGTTGTGACATTGGGTGAACAAGTCATTAAAAAGAGTGAGCGATTGAGATATCCAGACTCTATTGTTCAAAATGATGGTGAAATAGATGGAGATGTTATTAGTAGAATTCAAGTTGCATGGTTGAAGTAGAAGAATGTATATGGCCAGTTGTGTGATAGAAATGTATCGCTTAAACATAAGGGAAAATTTTATAAGATGGTGGTAAGACATGTAATAATTTATGGTGCGGAATGTTAGCCAATAAAAGAGAAGCATAAGACTAAGTTAAGTGTTGCAGAGCTGAGGATGCTCAGGTGGATGAGCGGTTTTACTCTTAGAGATAAAATGTGAAATGAGTATGTTCAGGAAAAAGTTGGAATAGCTCTAGTGGCAGGTAAGATTATACACCTTAGATGGTTTGGCCACATAAAGTGTCAGTCGTCCGATGACCCAATTAGGAGAGTAGATACATTAGATTTGCCTTATGTTAAGAAAGGTAGAGGTAGACATAAAAAGACTTGGTTAAGATGTATAAAAATGGCCTTAATATACTTGAATTAAATGATAATTTGACACATAATAAGACACAATGGAGAAGAAGGATTCATGTAGCCGACTCCACATAGTGGGATAAAGGCTTGTTGTTGTAGAGATTAATTAATTAATTTGATGAGATTAAACAAGGCAAGCCAAGATAATAAATTTAAATAAAATAAATCAAGAAAAATTAATAAGTGAATTTCTCCGAAGGCTTTCCAAGATTGGATAAGATTCAATTAATTAAATTAATTTGCTATAAATCATCGGGACATAATATAAGAAGCATTTTGAATTAAACATATAATTTAAATCAATTAAAAATAAAAGGAGGGGCCATCTACAATAATTCCATAAAAGGGAATTCAAAAATAGAAAATATAATTAATTCAACATTAATTTAAATTTGAATAAACTAAAATTAAGTTAAATAAATTTAAATATAATAATTTTTAAAATGCACAGGGGTTGGCCAAAATATGCCATAAAGAGATAAAGCACATTTGGGAATAAATTAAGACCAAAAATAATTTAAAATTAAAAATACTTCATTTCAAAATTCAATAGAATACGGATTTAAAAAATTCATTAAATAAAAAAAATGATAATAAATATAATAATTCCATAAATTAATAATCAATAAAAATTTTGTCAAAAAAGAAATTAAGTAGGGATGATCAATAAGAGAAAAAAAAGATATGAAAGAGAAAAAGAATAATTTTGATAATGAAAGAACAATTTTATTTTCATGTTAAAATAACTTGATAAATAATTAAGTTAAGCATGAAAAAAACTTAATGAAGTATGAAATAAATTTAACTAACTTTAAAATGTAATGGATAAAGCCTAATCTCATGCAAGTGCTTAAATTATCCAAAAAGGATTTTATAAAAATATGCAAAAATCAAAATAAATTATATGAAAAAATTTTAACCATTATTTTTATATTATTGAGCTCTTTATTTGTATTATTATTGTAAGACTTAAGAAGATTCTTAAGCTATCCTAGTTCAGCTGATCTTGACTTTCTAAATTTGACTAAGCATACTGAGCTTGGCGAGTTTCTTGAAACACTTAAAAATAAATCTTTAGTTTCTTCCAAACATATGCTTGTTGTCATCAAAATCATTTGCATAAGAAATAGGGCTCATGGAGTTAACAAGATTTATACACATACCACATAAGTCTTATGACTTTACATATCTCACACTTAAAACTTGACATTTATTTATATATCACTCTTATTATTTACTTATATAACACTAAAATTCTTAAATATAACAAAAAATATTAGCAATATTAATTTTTTTAAAGTGTCGTATATAATTTAATGTTTATGTTTGATGTGAGTGAGATTCTGAAGTGTTATATAACTAAATATCAAAACTTAAAAGTTTGATATATAAATATATACAAATTGTATTCATTGTATGTAAATCCCTCTAAATAAAAAAAAATTGCTCCTATCATATCCAAATTTTAGGTTTCAAAAACTATATATGATTGATAACTAACTATAAGATATTTCAACTGAAAAATATGAGTATCTTAAAAAAGTAATAAAATAAATTATTTATTTTAAAATAATGACATAAAAAATATAAATTTGAAACTTTTTGATATAACACATCAAAGGAGGAAAGGGCCTGCCACAAGGTCTCGAACAAAAGCTTAAACTTGTGAGGACTTCTATTAGATTTTATGTGTTGTGGTATTTTATGTTAATGTCTCATATGTTGTATTCTATAATAGTGATATATTTTATCATATTTAAGTGTTGTACAAGAGTTGCGATTGAAAATATTAAGTGTTTTAGTGTCAAAAGTGCATTAGTATTATAACACCTTGGCACTAGCTTTCTAGCACCTTGGCACTGCAGCCGATTTTTTATAGGTTGTATGTATAGAGAAGTCAGCACTTAGGTGGCTTGTGACATTGTAAAATGACGAGTTCTACATTTTAATTATTATTTTTCAATAGTTTTCTCCCAAGGGGCACATCTCTTGGAGGATTGCACTTAAATAAACACTTGTTTTGACTTAATGGAGGATACTAGACTTATTCTGTGTACAAATTTGAGCGTATACTCTTTGGTTGGAGCTTAGTAGTCGACCGTCTGAAGGATTTGGTGATCCTTTCCTACAGTTCTACTTAGCATAATAGAACTTCTTCATATCTCTTCCACTTTGGTAAGGGAAGATCTTGAAGCACTTATTCTTCCTTTATCTGTTATGACATTCTCTCCATGACTGGTCTATCAAATTTGGTATCAGAGGCCAAGGTTGGAAGGCTTGGAGAAAGTACTCGTAAATAATCTATATCAAATCTAAGTAAGGTTAATTTTGTATTTTGGATTTTGTGTAATTTTCTTTATAGATTTAGTGCCTTAGCTTGAAAACACATGTTAAATTAATGTGATAGAAAATTCTATGAATAATTATTTTATTACAAACTAGTTGTCTCCACTTATAAAGCCTAGTCTTTCTCTACATAATCTAACTACAAGTCATAATACTTGAGTAACAACTTGAGTAAGGGAGAGTTCACTAAAATAGTCAAACTTCGTATATAAACCTCACATAAAATTGAACTCATATCTTTAAAGATCCTATGATTATTTTATTGTATGTTTGCTTAATATTTTGTAGTATCCACAAGTTACTTTGTATTTACTAAAGACTAATCATTTTCAAATTTATGCACCTCATTATATTAAATCTCATTTGGAGTGACATATTTGCATTCTTTTGTTTACATAATGCCACCCAAATTTGTTAGCTTGGACCAACTACAAAACTTAACTAGAAGGATAGATGAGATTACTATATGAAGTGAAGAAAAACTCATTAGAGTAGGAGATCTTTTTATGAATCTAGCCGTAGAAGTTCAAACCTTGAGTACTAGGCTTCAAGCCCTATAGATTATTCCACATTCGGATGATGTAGAGCCTGCAGGAGGGAAAAATATTGAACTTTCTGAAGATGACTATCTTACAAGAAGGCCAAACCTTAGAAATATTCTTAGACAATACCATCTTAAGGTCCATGAAACCTTACATCAACTTACAAAATAAGTTAAGATAGAAGCCTCAAAGTTTGACGACAATCATGACCACAATAAATTTTTAGATTAGTTAACCCAAATGGATGATTTGTTTGATTGGCATCATATGGATGATTATCAACATATTATATTTTTTAAAATAAAATTAGTGGGTCATGTGAAAATCCATTGGAATAACCTTTTAGCTAAAGAAGAGAGATTCGGTAGAAATCTCATGACATGGGTATAAATGAAAGAAAATTTAAGGGCTAAATGTAGTTCTAGAAATCATGATAAAAAGCTCCACAAATAATTGACTTTTCTTAAATAAGGGAATATGCCAGTAGTAAAATATGTGGGTACATTTATGGACTTAATAGCTTGAGCACATTGCACTGATCAAGAGTGAAAAGTAGCTAATAAATTTATTATTATTTTAAGAGGAGATATTAGAAATGATGTAAAGCTTCACATTCCCCAGACCTTAGAGGATGCCTTTCACTATGCTTTACTCCTAGAAAAGCATAAGAAAGTTGCATCCACATCCAAGATATAAGCTCAAATATCCTTTAAATATCCAACCACATCCCAACATAAAAAATCTATCGTTAGACTTAATCCTTCTACATCGAATAACCCATCTAATACATCCTTCATTGAATCTACTTCTAAAAATATGAGAGAAATAGTTTACTTTAAATGTCATAAGAAGAAGGGTCATATGTAAAATCAGTGTAAGCAAAAATTATGTTTCTACATGAATTGAAAGGTTTAAGAGAAGAAGAGGATATTGATGAGATACATGATAATACACCACTATTAGATGAAGAAGTGGATCCAATTATATATATAATTCAATGTCAGTTTTGAGGTGTATGATTTCTTCTAAGAAAGAAGAAGACTAGAAAGAAAAAAAGAAATATTTTCTCAATGTATATCTTATGTGAGGAAAAGAGGTATAAGCTGATAATAGATAGAAGGAGTGTTATAAATGTTGTCTCAACCTATGCTATCATTAGAGTCAATCTTACAGCTGAACCTCATCTAGAATCATTTCAAGTTAATTGGATAAATCACACATCCCTACCTATTACAAATAGATATCTTATTTCAATTAAGATATGTAGTTCTATTGATCAAATTTGGTGTGATGTTCTTCCAATAGAAATAACTCATATCCTATTAGGAAGACTATGACTTTATGATTTGAATGTAATAAAAATATTTATGTATTTAAACATAATGAGAAATTAATCAAATTATTTCTAATAAAGCCTAATGAAAGAGGTCAATTACACCCCTCATAGAATTTTTTCTACACTTCCATACAAACTCAATTTTGAACCACAACCTAAATCCAACTAAGAGAAAAATGTGAAACTCTAGTTGATAGTGATATCATCATCCATTGATAGTGCAGATACTTCTGATAGAGATTTTCATATATGCGAATCGACTAAAATACAAACCACAACCTTAGAGTTTAAACACTTAGAGAGTTCAATGATCATAGTTCTCTATTTATCTTGCACCTTTGAAAATCTTTGTTGAAATTAAGAATCATCACGTACCTATTGTGGTCTTAAATCTATTATCTGAATTTATAAATTTGATCTCTGATGACTTACCTAATGAATTATCACCATTAAGGGATAACAACATGCCATTGACCTAATTCCTGGTCACAAATACCTAACTTACCTCATTATAGGATGAATCCAATTGAGCATATTGAATTAAAACAACAATTATAGGAACTCTTGAATAAGGGTTTTGTCCAAGAAAGCCTTTGCCCTTATGCTGTACCATCTCTTTTAATTCTTAAGAAATATGGAAATTAGAAAATGTGTATTGATAGCAAATCAGTAAAATAGATCATAATAAAATATCAGTTTCCTATACTTAGGTTGGATTACATATTAGATCTTATTTTAGGTTCATCTTTATTCTCTAAAATTGATTTGCAAAATGGATACCATCAAATAAAGATTAAATTAGGTGATGAATGATAGACAATGTTCAAAACTCCCTTGATGGTCTTTATGAATAGTTAGTTATGTCATTTGGTCTTTCAAATGCACCTACTGCATTCATGAGAGTAATAAACACTGCACTAAAATCTTTTATCGATCAATTCCTTGTATTATATTTTGATGATATTCTTATATTTACTTTAGATAAGAAGTTACATCTACATCACTTAAGAATGATCTTAGAAAAATTAATAGTGACAAGATTATATGTAAACCTTAAGAAATATTTTTTATTAAACTAAAGTCATTTTCTTTGGTTTTATTATATATGCTGATGGATTAAAGTTGACCTATCAAAAATTAAGTGTTTTATAAATTGGTCAACTCCAAAATATTTTATAAATATTAGAAGTTTTCATGGATTAGTAACTTTTTATAGGAGCTTTATAAAAAATTTCAGCACTGTTGTAGCCCTTATCACTGACATCTAAAAAAAATATAAGTTTATGTGAACCATAGATACTGAAAATGCAATGAAATACATTAAAATTTTTATGACTTCTTCACCTATCTTAAGTCTTTTAGACTTTAATAAAGTATTTGAGGTGACTTATGATGCATCATATATTAAAATTGGTGGAATATTAAGTCAAGAAAATCATCCAATTACTTTTTCAATGAGAAATTAAATAACATTAGACAAATATATTCAACATATGATCAAGAATTTTAGGTGATTATTCAAATTCTTAAGCACCAATATAAAGAGTTTATTCTGAATACAGATCATCAAGCTCTAAAGTTTATTAACTCCCAAAAGAAACTAAACTATAGACACGCTAAATGGGTTGAATACCTTCAAGACTTTTCCTTTGTTCTTAAATATATATATGGAATATAGAATAAACCAATAGACACGCTATCTAGAGTATCTCTAATTATTTTATCCTTCGAATTTTAAATCCCTAGATTTTAGACTTTAAAGGAAGATTATAAAATTCACCATGATTTTTATATGATATACTTAGAACACAAATCCAAAACCTTGACTTTTGATAGCTCTTATATCATTCTCGCTAGATATCTTTATAAAGATAAAATGTTATGTATTCTTGAAATATTCTTAATATAATTCTTTAATTTTGAATTACATTCAGGAGGTATATCAAAATATTTTGACAAATTAAAGACCCAAACACAAGTTAAACGAAGGTTTTACTAGCCTCAATATGAAAGGATGTTGAATGTATCGTAGCTCAATGTTACACTTATCATCAAGCTAAAACTATGAAATAAAAAACGGGTCGTTATATTACCTATTTCTTCTAGACTGTTGGAAAACTTATCCATATATTTCACATTAGGTTTACCTAGGATGCTTCGTGGACATGATAATATATTTGTTGTTATAGATAAATTTTCTAAGAGGGCAGATTTCATACTTCGTTCAAAATTTAATGATGCATCTCACATAGCAAGATTATTTTTTAGATAATTTGTCAGGTTACATGGAGTCTCATCCACTATAGTTTTTGATAGAGATGTTAAATTTATTAATTTTTTTTTGGAAAAACTTTATGAAAACTAATGGGAACACAACTAAAATTCTCTTCCGCATTTCATCTAAAAACTAATGGATAAATGGAAGTCATAAATAAGATATTAAGAAATTTACTAGGTATTTAGTTGAGAAAAACTAAGAAAATTGGGATTTAACATTACCTACATCTGAATTTGTATATACTAGTTTCATTTCTAGGTCAACCCATAAAATCATTTTCGAGATAGTTTATGGATATAACCCTAAAATGACAATTGAATTAGCTAATACACCTACTCATGCATTTTTTTATTTGGCATATACATTTGCATGTGATTCTCATAGCCTTCACGAAGACATAGAGAAATAATTGAAAACAAAAAATGCTAAGTACATTGAACAATAGAATAAGGATAAAGATTTTAAGAAATATGAAATATGTGATTATGTATTAGTTCATATTCATCCTAAGAGATTTTTTTCCATAAAATATATGAAGTTACAATTGAGAGCACGTTGGCCATTTAAAATTATTAGGAAACTTGGTACTAATGCTTATGTTCTTGAATTTCTCCTTACATGTTTATTAACCATTTTTTTAATGTGAAAGATCTAATATCTTTTAAAGGAGTTACCCAACCTCCAAATTTGTAGAATGATACTTTTACAATAGGAGATAACAATTATTTGCAAGTACCTATCCAGTCAATATTCTTTGAAGTGGAGAATATCAATATAGCTGAAACTCCAATCGATGATAGCACCGATCATAAATCTTAATTAGCTGGAAAGACTAGTCACCAAGTGAGGATACTTGGATGACTTTAGAAGAGCTACAGAGTTTTGCCCTTGAGGTTCTTGAAGACCTTCATAATCTTAACTGTTCAAAAAAGAGTTCTTTGGAGTTCGAGGGAGTTGATGTAGCATATCATATCAGAAAATAACCATCATAAGGTCCCAAACTAAAGATTAAATTTATGAGAACTTTTATTAGGCTTTATGTGTTGTGGTATTTTATATTGATGTCCCATGTATTGTATTATACAATAGTGGATGTATTTGATCATGATTAATTGTTGTACGAGAGTTATGATTGAAAAGATATAGTGCTTTAGTGTTAAAAGTACATCAATAGTATAACACATAGGTCCTAGCTTTCTGGCGCCTTGACGTTGTAGTCGTATCTTAAAGGGTGTTTGGACAGAGAAGCCAGTGCCTAAGCCTTGGCCTGTGGTACTTCGGCGCTGCGAAATGATGGGTTCTACAGTTTGATAGTTTTTTCAGTAGTTTTCTCTCAAGGGAAACATCCCTTGGAGCATTGCACTTATATAAACACTTGTTTTGACTTAATGAGTGAGTAAGACTTATTTTGTGTGAATTTTTGAGTGTAAACTCTTTGGTTGAAGCTTGGTGACCAATCGTTTAGAGGATTTAGTGATCCTTTTATATAGTTCTACTTGGGTGAGTGAAACTTTTTCACATCTCTTCTACTTTAGTGAGTGGAAGAATTTGAATCATTTCTTTTTCCTCCATCCGTTGTGACGTTTTCTCCATGACCATTCCCTCACTTTTAGAAATCTATATATTCTTTTTAGCAATAGTACTAATGGCATAATTGATGTTGTTAAAAATATATGACTCAACATGAGATGAACATTAAGCACTTATAATACAGTGATTCAATTCATACAATGAATTAATTGAAATTGCAAGTTCTTGAAATTTGGCTGTTAATGAGATATTTTAAGAAATTTTTGAAAATATATTATTAATAGGCACATATCTAAAAATATGCCCATTAATGATAGATTTAACTCCTTTTACTTAGTTGATTTTATAGAGATTCCTTACAACATATTTATTTGCATGCTTTATCACAACTCTCTTTTCATATTTTTGGTTGGCATTTTCTCTTGTCAATTCAATTTAAATCAAAAACTCCCACTTTACATTGCACTTCTTTCCTCTCAAATAGTAAGTAGAAGGCAACTTGAGTTTGCATATCATTCATTGCATTAACACACCTTGATCTCTCCTTCAAAATTGACTGTATCTCTACTAATTAGTTTCTCTTAAGCACTCAAAAAAGTAGACCTCTAAATATGATAACTTGCCATAATCTCTAAAAAAAACTATCGCAACTATTTATGCCATAAGATATTGGTGAATCTGATAAGATGGGGAACTATTCCTTAGGAGTTACAACCAATACAAAGCTTTTTGATGAAGGCATCACAATCCATAGATGAGATAAAGTTTATAGTCATTATCTATCAATGATGAGTTTAATAGAGAGCAGTATTGAGTTGATAGAAAGATAGTATGATGATCATTTTGATACATTTAACTGTTGATGAAGACCTACAAGTAAAAGCTATATTTTAGATGCTTGTTATATAAATTGAAATAATTATTGTGGCGTGCATATATACCCCGTTCAAACTCTAAAGGGCTGTTTGGTTGCCTAAATTTTGGTTGTAAACTAAAATAAATATAGGAGTTTTAACTTTTTTTTTGTGTTTGACACGGTGCAAAGTAAAATTTTCAAGATAACTAAATACATTACATAGGTCATTTTTGGTGTATTTGGAATTCTCCCGATTTGGGCGAATTTCAAATCGCCAATCTAAAGTGTTGGTAGCGTCGCCAGCCATGCCATTATCGTCGTGTCAAAAGACTCAAAACCTTCAAAATATATTACAACTTTTTTTTATTAAACAAAAAAAGTAAAGTCACGAATTCGTAAAACTCTCAATCAAATAACTGTAAAATAATCTTTTTACACTGCATTTATTTTACAGCCAATCAAACAACCCTTAAATTCAAAAAATGAAGCTTAACATCACAAATAAAATGGGATCGAATCTCACTTTATGTAGGTAAATGAATTAACAATTTTCAAAATTTAAGTATAATAGTTTTTTTCAACTTCAATAAATTATATAAATTAAGTAGAGCCCGTGTTAAACATTACTTAAAAATTTAAAATTCACCCAACCGGGATTCCTTCAATACGGCAATGCCACAGTATATTTTTTTCCGCGGCGTCGCAAGTCCTCAACCTCAAGCTATACTTCGACGTGTTCATTTTATTTTTGGGGTTAAAGTGTTCAATATTGCCTTTTACAGGATTTAGGTTAAATCCTGCTTAAATCCTGCTACCAAACAGCCACTATCGGTTCCATGCTCCTAAAGCCAAAGCTCGATGTCTCTCGCCCCAAAACTCTTCTCCCATTACTCCCCTCTCCCGGTTTCATCTTCTCCTACTCCTCTGGTGTGGGCCGCCGTCCCAAGAAGAAGATCTACCACCGCGTTCCCGATCTCGACAAGGTCATGGACCTCCAAAAGAAGCCCGCTCTCCTTCTCCGCCTCCGTTCCATCTTATGCGCCAAGAAATCGCGTTCCCTCCTCCTCCGTGACCTTGAAAAAGAAGTAGGCTTTGCCAAAAAATGGAACTTTGTCTCCCTCATCGAGAAACACCCAACCGTTTTTAAAATATTAGGTGGCGGCGCCTCACGTTCCCCCATCTCCGTACGCCTCACTGATAAGGCTGAACGCATCTCTTCCGATGAGGCTCGAGCCCGGCAATTGATGGAACCCATCTTGGTCCGTCACCTCCGTAAGCTCCTAATGATGTCACTCGATTGCCGGCTTCCTTTACAGAAGATCGAATTTATCCAATCCGAGCTGGGTTTGCCAGAAAATTTCCGAGAATGCCTGATTCCTAAGTACCCGGATTTCTTTTCCGTAAAAAGTGTGAACGGTTTAGATTATCTCAATCTCGAGAGCTGGGATTCCACTCTGGCTGTCACAGTCCGGGAAGAAAGTTTGGATCCTGGAACGTTGAAAATAGAATCTAAGAAAGCAGTAGGAAGAGATGGTAATTTCCCAGGACCCCATGCTTTTAAGATAAGTTATGCGCCTGGGTTTAGACCCAATGTGCATTATCTCGAGGAAGTTCAGAAGTGGCAGAAAATGACATTTCCTTCACCGTATTTGAGTGCCAGGAGGATTGAGCCGGCCACACCCCAAGCCAGGAAGCGGGCTGTTGGGGTGCTTCATGAGCTCCTGAGCTTGACAATGGAGAAAAGGCTACCTTCAAATAAGCTGGATGCATTTCATAATGAATACCAGCTTCCCTGTAAGCTGCTACTTTGCTTGGTTAAGAATCATGGGATTTTCTATATTACGAATAAGGGGGCAAAGAGTACTGTGTTTCTTAAAGAAGCTTATGATGGTAGTAATTTAATAGAGAAGTGTCCTCTTCTGAAGTTCCAAGATAGGTTCGTGTCACTTATTGGAAGGCCTTGCTCAGATTTGGATAATCAACTGGCCGTTTAATGATTCTTTTCAGTAGATTGAAACAGAACATCATCACCATCAGCCGTATCCTACCTGCTTTGGTCTGCTTTATGAAACCTCATTATCCATTCACTATATTTCAATTGAGTGCTATAAATGAAGCAAAACACTGACTTGGAAGCAACGGTGTGCCTTAGTTTACTTCATACTCATCTGAAAGTAAGATGTGAGATTGAGTTATGGCTTCCATCCACTTCATGTGAAGCAAATGCTTGAACTCATTTCAAGAATGAAGTTTCCCATCTTCCAAACTCCATATGAAAAAGAAAAAAAACCTTGCCCTAAGAGCTATTTGAGGCACTCAAATTGCATCTCTTTGCATCAGCTTCAGGGGCAAGCTGAAGAGCTTTTGTCTCCAAATGAACACAGTAGAACCTCCATCCTCTGTTAAATTGCAAACCAAAACATGTTTTAATCCCTTACAGAAAAGTATGCGGAAAGATCTAGTTGATGGAGTCTAAAAGGACAATAGTCTCTTGAAAAACAGGTTTGAGGCACATGACATTTTTTTATCTTTTTTTTTTCAACATATAGTTTCTGTATCTAGAGAGAAACTGAATTTGATGCTGGATATATTATTTTGTGAATTTGTAGCAAGGTTGGTAATTTGCCACAATTTCCTTCAAAGATCAATGGATTTATGAAAATTTGTATTATATTTTTTGAATTTAATTTTTTGTCATTTAAATAGTCTGATAATGGAATTAATAACACCATAACAAAATACCTTCTACTACAGAAAGCATATTGGAGATCTTTATTTGGAGTCCTGTCATAGGAATGCTTTTAAGTGCTTGCTAACTGGTCTTTTACCTTTGCAAAGTTTTAAAGCAGTGACAGGTTATGGAGATGCTTGAAAGATATCTTATACACCATTGAACTGTCAGATTGTTATTCCAAAGTTTCTGGTCTTTACTATGCGTGCATCTTTCTAAATAGTTTCCCTTTTGAGGTACAATTGACAAATGCAAAATGCTACATTGCCCCCTCACTTAAAAAAGGTGATTTGTTGACACTAAGAACAACAACAACAACAAGCCTTTATCTCACTAAGTCGGTCATGAATCCCCCATCATTGTATCTTACTATGTGTCAAATTCTCATTTAATTCAAGTATATTAAGGTCATTTTTATACATCTTGACCATGCCTTTTTTGGTCTACCTTCCTTTCTTAACATAAAATCTAATGCATCTACTCCTAATCGTTGGACGGACGCTTTTATGTGTAAAACCATCTAAGGCGACTCTAATATTTTTTTTAAATTTTCCCACTTTTTCCAACATACTCATTTTGCATTTTATCTCTAAGAGTAAAGCCACTCATCCACTGAGCATCCTCATCTGCAACACTTAACTTAGTCTTAATTCTCTCTTTGGCCAACATTCATCATAAATCATTGCGTCTTTACATCTTATAAAATTTGTCCTTAAGTTTTACTTTTTAATCACATAGATGATCTATTCCTCCACTTCAACCATCCAACTTGAATTCTTCTAATAACATCTCCATTTATTTCACCAGCATTTTGAACAATAGAGCCTAAATATTTGAATCGTTCACTCTTTTTAATGACTTGTTCACCTAATGTCATTATACTATTACACAACTAAAATTACACATCATATAGGTTTAGATCTACTTAAACGAAAACCTTTAGACTCAGGTTGACCTCCATAATTCAAGTTTCTCTTGGACTCCCTCTAGTCTTATCAACAAAAGAATGTCATCAAGAAAAAAGCATACCAAGGTACATCTTCCTGTAAATGCTGTAAGAACATTCATAACTAAAGCAAAAGATAAGGGCTTAAAGTTGATCCTTAATGTAATCCAATTGAAATAGGAAAATATTCTGTCAATCCTCCTTGTGTTTGGACACAAGTAATAGCTCTAGTATATATATCCTTAATGACTTGAATATAACCAATATTAACTCCTTTCTTTTCTAGAACTCTCCAAAGAACTCTCTTATCATAAGCTTTCTAAATCAATAAATATCATATGTGGATCCTCCTTGCTTTTTCTATTCTTCTCCATCAAACCTCTTAACAAATGTATAGCATCCATAGTAGATCTACCTGGCATGAAACCAAATTGATTGTGAGAAACTTTTGTATCACATCGTAACCTATGCTCAATTACTCTCCCATAATTTTAATGTATGCCACGTTAACTTAATTCCTTTATAATTTGCACACTCCTGTGCATCACCTTTATTATTAAATATAGGAATCAACAAACTCTTTCTCCACTCATCTGACATTTTTTTAGTTTTTAAAATAACATTAAAAAGGTTTGTAAGCCAAGAAATTCCTTGATCTTTTAAACATTTCCACACTTATATTGGAATATCATCAGGTCCTTTTGTTTTTTCACATTTCATTTTATTTAAAGCTTCTAACAGATTTATTAATCTGACGATAAAATAAAATTTTTATTTTTGTTTAGGTGTAGGTTCTAAAATCAATCGTATTTTCAGATCCTTCATTGAAAAGTTTATCAAAATACTTCATCCACTTATTTTCAATATCATTTTTTAAGAAAAATATTTTATTTTCATCCTTAATATACCTCACTTGAGCTAGATCTTTACTTCTTCTATCTTTTTGGTTAGTTAACTTATACATATATCTTTTACCTTCTTTGGTATCTAATCTCTTGTATAAATCACTAAAAGCTAAATTTTTTGAATAATATATTATTTTCTTAGAATCTCTACATACCACTTTATATTTTTTTAAATTCTCTGAGTTTTTACATTTAAACCAAGTTTTATAACAACACTTCTTATTTTTTATTTTTTTTTTTTTTGACTCCTAAATATTTTTATTAAAGAAGCTTTTTTTGATTCTCCACACTCTTTTAGATTTGTTTAATTTCTTATTATTTTTCCCACATAACATTAAATTCTTTATGAACATTTCAAATTTTAAATCTTTGCGAACTGCTTTTAAAATATTTTTATTAGTGTTCTTTAAGTGCCCTCATCTAATCCTAGGACAATAATTAGATTTATTTTTTATCTTCCAATCTTTCATCTTAAAATCTAAGATTGATAATCGATGTTGGGTATTTAAACTTTTACTTTGAATGACCTTACATTCTTTACAATTTAAACGATCTATTTTTCTTATCAGAAAATAATCAATCTGTGTTTTACTAGATCCATTTTTATGAGTAATAATATGCTCATATCTTTTCTTAAATAAAGTATTAGCAACTATAAAATTATAGGCTCAAGCAAAATCTAATATAGTCGGCTTCTTATATTAATCAAATCCATAACCACGTGAATACTTTTAAAATCTTTATCACTCTACCAACATGATTTAAATCTCCTCCAATAAATACTTTTCTTGAGTATATTTTGTATTAATTCTCTAATTCATTCTAAAATTTTTGTTTGGTACATCCAAACCTATTGAGGGCGTAAACACTTATAACATTGATAATCTTAGTTTCAACAATAATATTTAAAGTATAATTATCTACTCCCATTAATATTTATAACATCATCCTTCAAACTTTTATCTATAATCATACATTTTTAATTCAACCTACAATACTAAAATTTAAAACCTAAACTATCAATCTCTTTGGCTTTCTCCTCAACTTATTTAGTTTCTTGAACATATAAAATATTTATCTTCCTATGAACCATAATATCTATTAATTCCGTTAGTTTACTTGTAAGATTACTTATTTTCTAAGTTCTTAACTTAATTCTAGTTTGATAGACTAACTTCTTTGATCACATCCGTCCATAATGTGGGAACCCTTTCTTATTTAACACTTTGTGCATCGCGTACGCCCTTGTCACTTCATTGTCTGACATATACAACTCTAGGGGACTTCCTAGCATTAACAAAACGTTTTAAAGGATTCATGTTATGATTATTTCGACAAGTTTTACGCTGGTTGTCGACTGTCTATCGCAACCCTCCACTTTTTACATCCGGACTTAGGACCGGCAATGGTAGTGTTAATGTTAGATACCCTATCTGATCGTGTCTTGCACCAACTTAATGCTCCAACACGTTACTACCTTTTTTTGAGCTGAGTGGAGTAGTGGAGCATTACTCTTGATAAAATTTTTACTTGCATTGATCTAACACTATTGTTGATTTGGTAACACTTCCTGTGTTTTGAATTTTCTTCAGTTCTCTTTAACTTTTGTGAAATTTAAAAATGCAAATTTTGATGTTCACATTTAGTGTCATTGTTTAAACATCATGTAAAAGAAAATAGCTATTGAGGCAACCATGATGGTGACTCCAAATTTACTTAATTCTAGAACTGGAACTAAGGGCCCCAACCAACCATGGAGAAAACTTATGTAGCAGCTATTCCTACTTCTTGGTAGTGCAATTCATGTAGCTAAGCAACAATGCATAATTTTGAGGTTCTTTATGAGGCTTCCTCTATATTGTGAAATATCTTGAAATGAATTAAAGGTAATTCATTGCTCATTTGTCGAGCTCTTAAAGACTATTGAAATTCTCATTCACCCTTTTGCATTTAGCATGATGGAGAGTTACTTATAAATTATATCACTAGATTGACTTGAGGGATTATATAGTTTTAGATTCTACCCATTTACAGCTAAGGTTGCATTGGTTCTTTGGTCAAATTTTTTAGATTTCAATCTTTCGGCCATAACAATCTCATTTAATCCCTTATTGTCAAAGAAAAGGGATGACTAAGCATCACTAGGAGCTTAGAGAGACTGAGTAGGATTCATTACTTAAGGAGGTCCATTCAAGAACAATGTTTCTCAAACACGCTTTGCACACCCAACAGCCAAGTGTTATGACATGTGACCTTGAAATTGCTTGCTCTCTATGATTATGACCACAATTTAAAGAAAATGATTTTTTTTAAGGATCTAACCCAATAAGGAAAGCTCTAAAGAAGAGTGATAAAAGTTTTGTTTCAATCTTGCTACGATCACAATGACAATGATTTTTGACACTTGAAGTCACTATTAAGAATTGCATCAGTAAAGCATATCTGTATGAATTTGTGGCCATGCATGATTGAGGCAATGATTGGACAGTAGGACTTAGAGATTCGCATTTTAGGAGCTAGCATATGATTTGTGTACAATGAGGTAAATGCCATTATTTTGCATTTACTATCATTTTCTTAAAGATTAAGATATTTTAATTAATTGAAATGATTTTGACAATGCAGTGGTGGTGAAAACGATAATGAATGAATTTTGAAATTTATAGGATTTTGATTGACGTAGGAAGTTTCATGAATGTACTTTTCCTATCAATTAGGTGGATGCTTCGATTGGATGTGGAACTATAGACCTTCAAAGTATCTATGGTTGGTTACTTAGGAGAAAGGAGAATATTTAAAGTAATAATCACTCTTATGCTTCTTTGGGGGACTACATTTCTTATGAATCAATGTAAGTACATTTATGGTGTTTAGAGCATAGTTTTTTTAACAATATTATTTTGGATGTTAATTACTCGATTATAAGCAGCCTTTTCTATAAGGTGCTTGTCTGTAAGTTCATAATGCTTGAAAGTGTTACTTGAACGTTGTTCATGCGAAAAAATTGAGTGGGACTTTAGCTAGTTGAATAAGCCATTTAAAGTACTTACAATTAGGGAAATTTATAAGCGAAACTTCAGAATGAATTCTCTTCTTGAATGTAACTTATGATTAGAGTTGAGTTTTCTTTTATGGAGTAATCTAGATATTTTTACTTAGAAACTCTTGAAGATGTCATGATTTGATTTTAATGCTCCTTTTCACTAACTATATGTAGCTAAAAAGGAAACTATCAAGCAAAGGAAGGTAAAATTGTTGAGGTGATGCACGAGGTGTTCCAAATAGAAGTCCTCAAATTGCTAAATGCTAGTTTCGTTTGAGAATTTTTGTATTCATATTGGGTTAAAATGTTGCCATGGTCAAGAAGAGGAGATACAAAATGCATGCCAACTTTGCCAAATTTTAACAAATCTTACTCAAAATATTTATATCCTTTCCAAGCATTGATGATCTGGTTGGCTCAATAGTTGGGTATGTTATACTTCGTTTTCTTGATATTTTCTTACGTTACTATCAAATGAAGATACGCTCATTTGATGAGTAGAACATAAGTTTCATCATTGATAAAGTATGTTGATGTCATTTACATTGAAGATGATGATGGCAACGTACTAGAGATTTATGGACAACACGTTCAGGTCATGAAAACGTAGAAGCTTGAAAGTTTATACTGATGCTATTGTATTTAAGAGCAAGAACAAAGTTGATCGTCTCTATGATTTTTTGAAGACATTTGCTATATTAAAAAAATGTAACATGAGGCTAAATCCTAAAAGTGCATATTTGGTACATGTTCAAGAAAGTTTCCAACATGTACTATTGTTTTTCATAGAATTGATTTGAGCTTTTCTAGAAATGAGATCTTTCTCGATGAAAGATGTACACAAGTTTATAGTGAAATTGGCTACTTTGAACTGATTTATGTTACAATTGGGGGGGGGGGTGAACTGCTCCATTATTTAAAACTCAAAGAAACAGAAAAAGGTTCATTTGGATAGAGGATTGTGAAGAGTTTTTAAGTCCTAAAAAATACTAATCTTCATATATAGTGATTAGTGGCTTACAACCATGTAAACTTTTGTTAATCTACCATGGAGTTATTTACTCAATGATTGGCTCAATTTTTATTCTTGAAGGAGGGAAAATATCTTATTTACTTTATGAGTAAAACAATCTATAGAGGTAAAAGGAATTATATACCGTGTTTCTCTATTCTTCTTCTTTTGGTGACTTGATTTTGATTCAAACAAGTAATGTGACTGTATCTTGATTGAATGTAAGCATTGATCTTCTTTTCATCCACCAAGGATCGATCCCAACATTGGTTTGTCGCCTCTACACCATATCTCTTTGTTTTTTTATCAACATTGCTGTTGTGCAGTCATTTAGCAGCCCATTCAGTCCCCGCTAGCCACTATCCTGTCACTGGATCAATTCTTTATTGTAGATTGGACTGATCTATAGCTGATCGATCATCTTCCAATGTTTTCTCGTTGTCCAAGCCAATGTTGAGGCTGAATTTCCTTCTCATTGCAACCAACCAAGGAGGTTTTCTCAAATTTTTAGCCATCGTTCAAGGAATATTCTTTAATTTAAAGTTTTACACCTACCTTAGCTCTTATTTTATCAATTTGTTATCTTCTTGCTATCTAAGAACAACATCATTTGATATTAGAGCTAGATCTACTCTAAATTTACCTTGGGTACACTTTTCTCTACGAACTCAATCTACTTAATCCAACTTTCATCCAAAATCCCTCTTCAAATTTTGGCCACACCCTTACTCAAACCACCTAAACCTAAACTCGAAAGCTTATTTGGAGAAACCATAAAAATGAGTCCAAGAGCTTACTATGGAAGAAATGTAGTCAGAAATCCTACAACTATAGTGTGTGCTTGCTAAATTTGAGAGGAGACAACAATTGAAAGTTACAACAAGGGGAAGTTACTTAACCAGGAGATTTTTAGTGATGAAAAATCAATGTTGTGTCGGTTTGGTTTTGATTATAGGAGAAGAAACAATGATCTTGTGGTGAAGATTGACTTTTTATAATTTGAAGGACGTATGGATCCACATTAGTTCCTTATGTGTCTCCAAACAATGGAGTGAGTATTTGACTACAAAGAGATCCCCAAGACATGAGGGGTCAAATTAGTGGCCATTGAACTCAAGAAGAGTGGTTTTCTAGTGATAAAAAAATTTGAAGCATATGCACCAATGCAAAGGGAAGAGCAAAAATCATTACTTGGACTTAAGATGAAGTGAAAGTTGTAGTGCAAGTACATACCAACGCACTACATACAAGATGTCTTCTTGAATCTCAATATATTATGGCAAAGGGATATGCTCGTGTAGGATTATTCAACAGAATTTGATTAATAAATATTGAAGTATGAGTTAGTGGAGCCCAATGAGAACACCATAGCACACTATTGAAGGATTAAAATCATCAATCAATGATGTGATGAAATTCTAGCCTTACTAGTCTCTATTGGATGTACAGAGATAGGCACTAAAGATGGTGAAGCAACATAAGAATAACAAAACTACTCTATTTAAACAAGGCCTTGCCATGGGATCAAGTAGCAAGAGCTTATGGGGGTGTAAATTCAATCTTACAGGAGGAGAAGACAACTTCAGATGGAAGAAGAGTGAAAAGATTAGCTCTCCAGATATTTTTCTTACTAGAAAGTGCTTCAAGTGTAATGGGTATGATCACAATGCCTTCAATTGCCCAAATAGGAGAGTGATTTTGTTTACTAAGCAGGGCTTAGTTAGAGAGGTAGACATTGAAGATTTAAGAGATGATCGACCTGAGAATGAGTACGAACTATTAGCTAATGAGAGAGAAATACTTGTGGTTCTGCAGGTTTTATATATTGAACCCAGGATAGAACAAAAATGGCTTAAACACAACATCTTCCATACTCGATGCATTGTGAAGGGGAAGATGTGCACTTTTATTATTGATGGAGGCAGTTGTGAGAATGTTGTCTTTATCCAGACAGTGGAAAAACAAAACCTCTCTATTGACCTTCATGTATGTTCCATAAGTTGAATTGAGCTGATACGACTAGAATGATTGATGATGGATGCGACATAATGCGGATTGAGTTAAAAATCCTTTAATCACGATCAAAATCACTGTTGAAACTACACAAATGATATCGGTTTGCAAATTAAATCATTTGAATATGTTTAAAATGTCAAAATCTATCGAAGAAGAATCTTTCACGATCAATTAGATCGCACACAATGAAATCGATGGGCTATGGACTAGTTGTTTAAATAAGAACAAAATTATTTTGATTGCCGTCGAAGTCATCTAAAGGTCATCTGTTTGTGAAATAGACTGCTCTAGAGCCCCCATAGTCAATTACTAATTACATCCTAAGGGATGGGATCCTTTAGGAATACTCTCAATTGAGGTAAATGGTCGTTGTCTTCAAAGATTTCAATAGGAAAGGTATATCAATCGATTAGTTTATTTTTGAAGATCAAATTGGATTGATCAAAGAGAGAGTTATTATCGAAGTCAAAAGAAAAATAAGTAGGAGATGCTCACGATGCTAAGCTAGAAATGTCACCCATATTATTAAGGTCGTTGTACAAGAAATTTTTAAAAAATACTCCCGTATTGGGTTGTGATGTGCAGTTTGAGACATAAATAAATGCTGAATTTTGCAAGAAAAAAATTAAAGCACATCATAAAAAATTTAAATTTTAATTAGGCTAATTAATTCAATTAAAGTAATATATGCTAATGTAATATAATTAAATATACAATATATATATATATATATATATATATATATATATATATATATAATCAGATTATTTTTAGTAGTATTTAGATTAGGTTAGAATAAATTTTGTTTGAATTAACTAGTTTATAGTTATTTAAATCAAAATTTATTAAACTTTTCTCTTTTCTTGTGCTCTAAATCTCGAATTTTATGGGTATGTATGTTGGCTCATCGTCCTTATCCTCGTATACCCTATCCCATTGCAAAAGCATTCATTTTTCTTTGTCCATTCATGCTCTCAAGCAGAAAGAAACTTCTATCCTAGTTTTCTATTCAAGTTCTCGATCTCCCTTCTCCCTCGCTCTTGGTCTCCTCTCTCACACTCCTTGCTTGCTCGACTCTGCCTCTCCTAGGGCTGAACTCTCCCACACAATCACAATTCTCTTCTTGCTCCCTCTTTTTTCTATTCAAGCGCTCATTTTTCTTGCTCCTCCCTCTTTTTTCTTCGTACTCGAGCCACAAGTCGGCCTGCATTCTCCCTCTCATCCCCATCTCTCAAAAACCCCATTAGTCGCTAGATCTACCTCCTATCCCTCATGCCAAACCCATCAACAAACTGCCCACCATCACTGCAACTCTCTCCATACTTAGCTCTGATTTCTCTATTTGCCACCCTCACAACTCGCCATCCCCTTTTTATGTGACCAAGTTGAGCTAGCAGCTGACACTTGCTTCCTCTTTTTACTCACACAACAGGACATAACTCACTCATTTGGTACTCTCCTGATCTTCTCCTCAAGCACCTCGACCCAAACCACCTCACACTCCTTCAACCTCTTCCTAACTAGGCAGAGTCACTCCGTCCTCTACTCAGCAGCAACACCGGCTGCCCCCTCCACTCAAAGTACAACATGACCCTCACCCCATGACCAACCTTTTGGCTTTGGCTATCTTTTTCTAGGCTGTAGCAACACCCGCTCTCTTTACCTCCCTGACCCGAGCCTTCATACCAATTGACCCGCCTGTAGCCTGTAAACTGATCTGTCTATCTATCTATTTCTATCCTCTCCCTCTCTCTCTCTTTCTATATTTTATAGAAAAAATGAAAAAAGAGAATATATATATATATATATATATATATATTATTCTCGCCAATTATGTCACCTCATTACCACTGTTTGCTAAGGTAAAAAGCTAAAATTACTTAAGTTATTGTGTATGTTGTTTCAACGTGGCGAGAAAACTTGCTAAGTACTATGCACATTGTTCTAATGCGGCGACAAAAATTACATATTTTTCTCGAGTAGGTACTTGAAGGCACATGTGTTGTTTTTTATAAGTATAGTAGGTGTGAAGACCCCTCGATTACAATGTTCCAAGATATCGATTATGCATGGTTTGTATAAATGTGGTAGGAAAATATTAGCACTCTCGAAGTTGCTCATTGCTGGGATGACGCCAGGATGTTGCTGAATTTTATCAAAATATGGATTGATAGAAAATTTAAATAAGAATTAAAAGAATGTTTGAAATATAAATTGACAATTAAATTGATAATTATATTAAGTTTGAAATAGTCATAATTTTATAAGTCTGAAAGTAGAATGGACTTATAATGAATGAAATTTGTCAGTATTAAAAGTACTATATTTCAATTAATATTTGGATTGTGCTATTTCAAACATTAAAATAATCACTTTTTGAGATGTTCGAAAGGAATATGACTTACGTACTTCAAGATGATTTTACATTCACATTCAAATTTATTGTATTGAATGTGTGCAAATAACCTAAAAGAGGGCATTGTGCACATTCCACGAGATAGTTTTAACGTTCAGACCATCATACTGAAATGTGTGCAAGCTACTTACAAAGTTGAGTTGCTCGTATTACGAGATGTACTTGCATTTAATATCATCACATAAAAGTGCGTGCAGATGGTTTAAGTGATCACATTTTGCATGCATCTTGAGGTGAGCATCCCCTTAAAATTTATGTATTGAGATGCGTGCAGATCCCTCAAAGAATTAAAATGTGTGCGAACCTTGAGACAAAATTCTACTTAAGTCATTTGCATTGAAGTGTATGCAAGTAGCCCGAGAGACTAAAACTTGCATGTATTGTGTGGTAGTCTCATGTGTAAAAATTAATGAATTTTGCTTACACTACGAGGCACCCCACATTTAGATTGGTATACATCTATATTTGATGTCTCAAAATTGTGCTAATAATAAAGTAAATTAGGAGTATGCTTTTGGAGGTAGTTATACATTTAAATTTTATCGCACCAAGATCCGTGTAATAACTTAAGAGAATAAGGCCTGCACTCACCTCGAGATAATTTGATATTCTGGTTCACTACATTGAAGTGTGTGCATATAACTCAAAGGTGCTTAAAGAATTGAACTATCAACGCATTTCAAAATAATTGCACATTTAAGGCTGTCATGCTGAAATGTGTGCCGATAACCTGAAAGATTTAAATGCACATATACTACTAAATATTCTAATGTAGAATAGTTGCACTAAAATGCATGCTTATCTAAAAGATCACATCATTCACATATCTCAAAGCAGGCTTGCATTAAAACATGTCACTTCGAAGTTGCTTAATGGAATGAAAATTGTACACGCAGATGCTTAAAAAAATTGACGGATGAAAGCGGCTAGGGTAAGCTCTGAAGCTCTTCCTTCCCCTCCGACGGCCTCCTCCTCCCTCCTTCACCTTCCTCCTCTGATCCTTTTTTGCGCTCCTCCCTCCTAGGTCGCCCCATCTTGGATAGGCATGGATTCGCCTTCCCCTCCATAATGCTCATTTTCCAAAGACTTGTCACCCCTTCCCTCACCACGGATCTACAACTCTGGAAGAACATGTGGAAGGATCTCCTTCTATCCCAACATGACAAAGCCATCCCTCTCCTTCATTCCTCCTGACTCGTGAAGTGGACTTTACGGAAGACGAGCTTTCAAGGCCGAGGGAATGGCGTCTCCCCTTATTGGACATGCAATAGGAAAACGCCCCTACTTATGGGGCTCTCCTTGCCACGATTAAGAAGAAGTGGCGCTTTAAAGGTAGCCTCGACCTTCTTACCCTCGACGGAGATTTCTTTCTTTTAAATTTAATTGCCGTGAAGATTACAACTGTGGGACAACGCCCCTGCTTTCCTCAATGGTCGCCGCTTATCTTCCAACAATGGTCTTGGGACTTGCCATCCAAAGAATCTATCACCAACTCCTGCGGATCAAACCGCCGAACTTTCCGCTGTTGGGAATGAATCAGGTTTTCCAAAGTCGTAGTTGGCATCCCGTTAGACAACCGCCCTCACGTATCACCTTCGCACGTATCTGTGTTCAGGTTAATACTTCTTCTACTCTCCCAGACTCAATTCCCATTAACTTGAATGGCAAAAAGTTTGATCAGGAGATTATCTACGATTGGAAGCCGGCGGTTTGTTCCCATTGTAAAACCTTTTCCCATGATGATCGATCTTGTCCAAAGAATCCTACTCCAACAAAACCTGGGCGTGTAAGTCGCGCACCAAAGAATAGGAGTTTTGTTAATCAATTACAAGGGAATGCACAGAGGAATATTTCACCTCCTCGGATCAGGCACCAGTTAATTTTGGGATGTTCTCCTGTTGAATCAAATCCTTCAAAGAGGAAGAGAGGATATTTCTACCTCTAAAGACCTCACCGATCCAACTAATTCTGAAACTAATGTTGATTCAAATCCTGGGGGGGTCACCACCAGGTCGGGTGCGGTTTCTCCTAGCCGTCTTCACCAACAACAACAAAATCAAGGAAAAATTCCTAAAACCCCTGGCAAAGCTATGCACGAGGAAGGTGGCTCTAAAATCACATCCAACCTTCCGATTTCTCCTCAGAAGGGAAATAAAAAGAAGGGCAAGAAGCCCTTAATCTCCTCTTCTCAAAGAACCAAATGTCATTTGGAACGCCCCGGGTCTCTCTCACGGCCATAGTCGGATTGCTTAAGGATCATAAAGGACTATCACTCCTCCTCTTCCTTGAAACAAAGATCCAATCTGAAACTACTTCTAACCCTTTCTCTCACCAAAACTATACCTTGCTTAACTCTGAACTATCTGTATCCAATTTTGATTGCGCTCCAGGTGGTCGAATCTGGATCAAATGGAGTGCTGATAGATTGAGTCTTGACCTCATCTCCAAAAATCAGCAGTTCATACATGTTAAAGTCTCGGCCAATGGAAATCAACCTTTTGTCCTTACTCTATCGATAATGATGCCAACATAAGGAAAGCTCGTGGAACTCCTGACCTTCGCTCGCCCACTCTCCATGGATTGTTCTTGGAGATTTTAATTGCCCTCCTGAATAGCAAGGACAAAAGGGTGGAAATCGGTATTCTAAACAACACTCTTGAATTCAAAGAGTGTGTTAATGATTGTGAACTTCTTGAAATGACTAGTATTGTTTCTATATCCGTACAACCAACGACTGACAAGCCTATTTTCTCCAAGCTGGATCGGGCTTTTTGCAATTCACAATGGTTGGAGCAATACCCTACATCATACTACAAAGTTCTTCCACCTCTTTCATCCGATCATTCCCCCATGGTAACATTTCTGCATACTCCTTTATCCCCTCTCATTTCTTTTCAGGAATTATTGGACAGCTGATCCAGGGTTCCAGGAGATTATTAGGGAGGCATGGGCTTTCTACATTCAGGGTGACCCGCTCTTTATCCTCTCTAAAAAGCTAAGGCATGTTAAACATATATTACGATTCAGATTTTCAGAAACAACATCTATCTCTTTGCAAATCAAGACTTTGAGCAATGATCAAAATAACATACTTGAAAGATTACAAATCGATCCTTACAACACCACACTACTTCTAGATGCTAAGGACATCAAGATCAGATACAATGAGCTTATTATAAAGGAAAGCCTTTGGATTAAACAACGAGCTAAAGCACACTGGCTCACATATGCAGATGATGATATCAAATTCTTGTATCATTCCATTAAAGAAAGGAAAAATACCAACTTGATAAGGGAAATTCATTCTGATAGGGGATTGTTATCACCGACTAATTGCGGAAGAATTAGAATACTATTCGAACTTTTCAACAAAGAATGACTCTTTACACCTTCCTTCTTAACCTCCCTTGGGAACTTGCCTATCTACAATCAAGCAAATGAGCTTGATGCCAATCTCGACGTGAAATCCTCACAGCACTTAGAAGTATCAATGAGAATAAATCCCCTGGCCCTGATGGATTTAACTCCAAATTCTTCTTAACTTCTTGGAATGTCATTGGCAAATCCTTCCTTAGTGCAGTCAATTTCTTTTTCAAAACATCCAAAATGCCAACTTGCTTTAAGCATACTTTACTTACTCTCATCCCAAAGATCAAACATTCTAATAAGATTGAGGACTTTAGACCTATATCATTATGTAACACCTTCTACAAGGTGGTTGCCAAGATTATAGCTTGCCGTATGAGGAAATTCCTTCCTTCAATTATCAATACTGCTCAATCAGCCTTTATAAAGGGAAGGGACATTGCAACCTTGCAATGGCTTTTGAGATTTGTCATGAGTTTGCTCCTTCAGCTGGAAATAATTACTTTCTTGCTAAATTTGATTTAAGGAAAGCATTTGATAAAGTTAACAGATACTTTATCATTCATAGATTACTCAACAAAGGATTTCCTATCAAGTTCACAAAATGGGTGGAGGCTTGTATAATGGATGTACCTTTTTCTATAGTGCTAAATGGCAGTATTAAAGGCTTCTTCCCTTCCTCTAATGGACTTAGACAAGGTCGCCTTTATCCCCTATCTCTTTACTATAAAGAATGGATACTTTTTTCCTCGTATCATAGAAAAGGAAGTCAACCTTGGTCTATACAATTTCCACAATGAATTGCAATATATCACATCTCCTATATGTCGATGACCTTCGTTCTTGGAGAAGCTAACATAACCACCTTGACCTTGAAACTCTCTAAACTCGGTTGAGGAATACCTGGGGGAAGTAAACAAAGCCAAATCATCCATTTGCTTCTCAAAAGGTGTAAGAATGAGGAGGTATTCTCAAATTTCATTGATATCAAAAAAGGATCTTTCCCTTTAAAGTATTTAGGACTTCCTCTTGTGACGGGTCCCATTAAAAAGGCACTTTTCAATCCTCTCTTTGATAGACTCCAAGTTTGGTTGGCTGGTTGGAAATCTAAATTCCTCTCACTTGGTGGTAGAATGCAGCTCATAAGATCTTCTATCAATAGCTACCTTTCTTACTGGTTTAGGGCCATGGCCATTCCTGAAGGGATTATTAAAAAAATTTGTTCTTTTACTGCCAAATTCTTCTTTCATTCGGGAGAGGATAAAAAGCTGCATACAATCTCTTGGGTCGTACAACCATTCCTAAAGAGAAGGGAGGTATCGGCCTCCTTTCGCCTCTCTCTTAAATCAGAAAATGCTTTGAAATTCTGTTGGAGATTCATTGTTTTCAAGGTGGTGTAAATCCAAATATAATTCTTTGTGGCATCCTAATACATATAGAATTTCTCCTCTCTGGAAATCCATTAAACAGCTAGCTAATAAATACAAAGACAAATTTACCTTCAGCATAGGTAGTGGTCTAAATATTTCCCTCTTCTTTGATCCTTGGTGTGAAGGAGTACCTCTTTTCAGCTCCCTGGGTTCAAATGGGATAAAAAGCTCAGGACTTTCAGAAACAGCAAAGGTATGCTCCTTAATCCTTAATGGTAAGTGGAATACCTCCTCTCTTCCACTTGCTGTTTCCTCATGGTGTTATAACAGAATTATAAATACCCCTATTCAGGGGGGGGAGGATTCTATTAGGTGGCTAAACATCCAATGTCCTAACACTAAGGATTTCAAGGATGTTATATTTGAATCTCTCCCTAATATGTATTGGAGCAAGGAAATTTGGTTCAAGGGGTATGCAATCAATTATGCACTGTACTGTTGGATGGCTTATCAAAACGGGCTTAAAACTACGGATATTTTAGCAAGGAGAGGAATATGTTCACCTTCTCTTTGTCTTCTTTGTCATACACACACTGAGACACATACACATTTATTTTTCGAATGCTCTTATTCTATGATGATTGTTAGAGCTCTTATTCCAAATGGACATTTCCTTTTACTGCAATCTTCCTTACCGCAAGTCTTAAACTTTGTGGATGATAAGCAACATAGTGCTCTTATCCGGTTACACTATTTGATAACGGCTGTGCTGGTATACTCCTTATGGAAAGAAAGGAATAAACGGAAATTTGCAGCATTAACCACCTCTGCTTCATCCCTTATCTCTGAAATACAATCTCGAGTTGCTGCTAAGCTTCAGCTCTGGAAAGTTAAATGCACGTGGCCCTCTCAGGTGCAGGAGCAGTGCTCAAATGGAAAAACTACAAACCGCCATAAACTGTTCTCTTTCCCCTCCCCAGGTGGACAATGATGATGTGCTTGTATGCAATTCTTGGAGGTATTGATTCCTGGATCTGGAAGGCCTATTGGCAACCTGGATTGCCCCCTTTGATCATTCATCCATCGGACGGCCATTGGCAACCGCCGGAATCATATGTGAAAACTGCTACCGATTAAATGAATTCATCCTTTGATGAAACCTCCAGATGGTTCTTATTTCTGAGTCCACCTCATCCTCATTCCCTCTCTGCAGTTCTGTAATCGCAACCTGGAGCAGCTGCTGTGAGTTAATTTAGGTTTTTTTGCTGGTGTATGAGGTCATGTGATTCAATTTGTCCATGCTATATGTTTTGATACTAGGTGTTTTAGTTTCTGCAACTTTTTGTTTTGTCTTACTTGTAATTGTATCATTTACTTTTGGAATTAAAACTGGGCTCTGCCCTCAAATTCTTCCAAAAAAAAAATTGTACACGCATATCAAGTCAATCCTATGTTTAGGTGTATTGCTTTGATATGCATATAAATAATTTGAAAACTTTAAGGCGTGCATGCATTTCGAAGCTCTTCTTCAAGAAAAATAAATCAATATATTTGAACGATGCCAATTTAAGTAGAGTTTTGCGCGCATCACGAGATATACTTGTATTTGAAGTTATCATGTTAAATGCACGCAACTGATTAAAAAAATCCAAATGAAATGAGCATCACAGACGCATTATGAGGTAATTATACGCTTAAATTAGCATTTTTTGAAATTTGTGCAAGTGATTCGACAACATGTGTGCACAAATTATAAAAAAAATGAAGTCATATTCAAAGCTCCAAAGAGCGTGATATGAAAATATTTTTGAGCTTAGCCTTAATTGCATGTAAATCATCTAAACTGCATGAAAATCATTGAGGTTGAAATTTGAAATGCATGCATATGCCTAGACACGTGTTAATCTCTTAAATTAAGTGTTTGACTATGCTGTGTGGGCTAGATATAAAAATTAATTTGAAATTAACTATGCTTTGAGAAACATGCAACTATATTGATTAAATGATAATTATTTTGAAGATTTATGTGTTAATTTGAAAAGTTAAAATACTTGTTCGCTCTGGAAAAACATTTTGAAACCTTTGCCATATTAGGATGTTTGAGATATTCTTCATGAGGTAGATTAATTTTTATTTAACTAGATTTTTCTTAATATATTTATTAGGATTTATTTAGATATGTGCTCTACTTCCTATGGATGCAACATCCATACTTAATTACCCTTTTTATTGTAGTAGGAGAGCATTCTTGATTAAGGTTGAAAATAAACATTAATCTTTAGTATAAATCTGTGTTTAGTGGCATGGTGTTGATGACTATTTAGGGTAAAGGAAAGTAATCCCGATCAAGATCTCATAGTTTCGTCATACTGGGACTACCATTATTCTAGTCTATCAACATCATAGGGCTATTAGCCACAATATCCAGAGAACCTGATTAGCAGCTATGGATTGACTCTTTCCAGGAATCTTGAGTAGACTGAAGTTATTGTGCAAGTGTTAAATGAATTATTTAAGCTAAGCTTGTAGGTTTGATTAATAGTTTAATCTTATGATTTCTTCTTTTAGACGAAGCGATTTAAGACTTTTTATGAATTAGGTAGGTCATTGTTAAATGAAGTCTGAATTACATACATGAACTGACCTTATATCCATTGGAATGCTTGATTGAGTTGGTTTACATTCATTGGAAGATTGTGTATTTATAGTGAAATCAGCCTTGTAGATACATGTTGAGCTTACATTCATTGGAATACCAAGTTAGATGTGGATTTTATTTTACAAACATAGTTTGCCTTATATTCATTAGAATGTTTGCATTAAGTGTGTGGTTTTGCCTTGTGAATAATGGTTGAGCTTAAATCCATTGGAATGCCTAATTTTGTATGATATTTATCTTGCAAATATAGACCGGTCTTATATCAGTTAGAAAACCAATATTTAAATGTAGTGGGCTTTATGCACCATATGTTTGACTTACATCCCTTTGGAATGTCATTTGTTTATGTACGTGAAAGTTGTTTTGTAGATATACATTGGGCTTACATCCATTAAAATGCCATGCTAAATGTGAAAGAAGTGTCTGTACATTGGGCTTGCATCCATTAGAATGCCTTGTGTTTATATGTGGTTTAAAGTCTGCTTTGCAAACATAAACTGAGCTTATATCCATTGGAATGCCTAAGTTCAAATGCAATTCATCTTATAAATACATATGGGACTTATGTTTCTTTGAATGCCATATGTACAATGGTTTAATCTTATTTTATATTTGAGAAAAATCTTTATTTCAAATTCATTTTTTATGTTTTAAATGAATCTTTGATTCAAATCTCATTTTATATTTGAGATAAATCTTTGATTTAATCTCTCTTTTATGTTTGAGATAATCTTTTGATTCAATCTCCCTTTCATTCATTATTTTGGGATGATTATTTGATTCAATCTCCCTTTATGTTTGAGATAAATCTTTGATTTTTCTCATTTTGTTGCCGTGAATTTAGGCTTTTAATAAGTTATGCTTAGTCAATTTGAGTAATCGATAATTGTTCATGGTTGTGCTTATGCATATAGTTTCAACTCAAAAGGTTAAACTTTTGGAGATTTTTATAAAATCTACATGTAAATGAAAGGATTTTTAATTTATTCATATATTCAAAATTTGTCAAAGAATTAAATGACAGAGTTAAGTTCTCAATTTGTAATGTTAATTAAATTGCATTATTTTAATATGAGAAATGATTAGATTGAGTGATTGTGAATAATTTAACTGAAATTATTAGAAATAATTGGTTGAATTTTTATTTAGCAATTCAAGATTCAACCTCTTTTTTTAATTTTGAGCTTAATTTCACATATAAGAATTTAAGTTCAATAATTTTAACAAAATTTTGGCAACATGGAATTAGAGTGTTTGGGTCGTGCATTTGGAGTCTTGCATTTTAATCTGTGTATTTAACTTTTTTGGGTGTGTGGTACATGAAGCAAAGTAAATTTTGATGTAATGTATTTGGAATTACCGACGAATTCCAAATATACCAGATTTTGTCGACCGCTTCCGCCGCCGAACATCAAAATATTTTTACATTACATTTTTCTCTACCAATAAAATTCAACCAAAAAAGAGTGACCGAATTATTTTATAACGATTCCTTTATGCATTTGGTCACAGATTTTGATCGTTAATACAAGGTAAAAAATCTCAGGATTACTTTATACGTTTAATGGTTTTTCACAATTTTCATTTTCGCAGAAATGAATGAAAGAATCACGCACGCCTACGCATGCGGATGTCCGGCCGGCATGGGCGCGCGATGCATGGGCGTGGAGATCTACGGCCCGGCGTGGCGACAATGGGCGCTGGGGCGGCGGCGGCCATGGTGGCGATGAGCGGCGGGCGCCGACAAGCGGCGGCGACAGAGGCTGGGCGGCGCAGAAGCGGGTATGGGCCAGAAAACGGCACGCGCCAAATTTACATTGTCTGTATTTTCGCCAGATTGTATAAATTTCAAATACCGCAGATTGAATTTTACTTTCAACCAAAATAAAGTTCAGCATTTAGAATGCAATGTATTCCAATGCACCAAAACCCTCAACCGATTCTAAATGAAAAGAACCAAATGATCCTTAAGAATGATTTTATAAAATTTGGCTCGATCAACGCTCTTTTACCTTGCTTTAGACTCAAGATAGACGGAAGAACGTGATCGTTTCTTGTCAGACTTAAGATCGAAGGTAGAGATCTTTGAAAATTTCTTGGTCGGACTCTAGATCAATGTGCACGGGTCTACTGTACCTATATTTATGTGACTTTTTTAATAAATTTATGTTATTTATTGCAATTGCAATAGTATTATAAATGCTATGTTCTGTGAATTTTAGTGCGATTGAGCACTCTTCTCTCTTACTCTGGATCTAAGATCGATGGAGGGAGGGAGTCATCTCTTATCGGACACATGATCGACGATATGAGTCTTCTTAAATTAGGGCTTGCGATAATAAATTTTTAAATTTTTTTTATTATTAAGAGTCATTCTACCTAATAAAAGGTCCCAAAGTCTCCTAAATATTGCCTTAATTCTTCTTTTCAGGTTTCAGATCAGGCTTATGGGCACTATTCCTTGCATATTAGATTCGGTCGAACCTTCTTTTACATGTAATTAGTCACGTCAAAAATTGAACATGGTCTAACTCCCTCCTATTACACACAAGTCAACTAGTGTAGAGGTTGGCTTGCTCAATCCTCCTCTCTCTTCTTCACATGAACCTGTAGGCTACGACTCCTCTTCTTTCCTCTCTCCTTTGTGCCTCGGCTGGGGACTTTCTCAATCTCACTTTCTTTCAGCTTGGCTCATGCTAGTATGTGTAGGAAGCCTTTAATCGGTCGAGCCTCTTCTTATAAAGTTGCTCATACATGTGCCTTGAGGTTGGTGATGTGGAGTGGTGGTTGAAGTCAATCATGGTCAAGGATGGGAGTTCATGGGGTTGAGGAGGTCGGATGAGCAAGTCGATTTGGCCGAGTGTGGGATTGTTTGACTTGGGACGTGCAAGGTCGTGGCAAGGGTGTGGTTGAAGCTGAGCAGTTAATGGAGTTCGTGGCCGAAGATGAGTTTCGATTTTTCTTTTGCCCCTTTTTTGTTTAATTTCAGTTGCCAACAAATTGCTCCCCAATGAATTTGTTGTGTCGTTTGAAATGAGACTTTGGTTGGTTTCTTCTTTATTTATTGTTTGATGTTGTTTCTTTCTTTGTTTGATATATTTATGGAATATACATCTTTATTTTCTATGTAGATTCTCCATGATGTTTGCTTGGAAAATGCCACATGATATGCCTCTATGATTGAGCCTTACGATCCTTACTATTCAAGTTGGATACATGATCATTTGTTGTGGCATCAGGTGATATTGATGGAGATATATATTTATGAGGATTCGTTTGCTTGATCATCTCGCATTCCATCCTTTGATTTGGATCTTCTGTTGGGATATGATCCTGCTAACGAGATTGTTAGCCTGAAGCTGAGACACAGTGTTGCTGTTTTTTTATGAGTTACAAATCATCTCAGCTATGGGGATCGAGATATACTTCAGCTAGCTGTAGACAGTGCTCTTCCCACAAGTGTCAATCGCCTTTTAGGTTTTCATGTACTGTATCATGAGACAAAGGATTGGAATCCAAGATCTGTGTTTGGCACTCCCCTTTCAGCCAGTAGTAGGTATCTGCATTGGGCACGTCATAGTTTACAAGTGCACTGCGATATTTTCAGAAGAGCTGATTTTTATCATGCAGTTTTTGCATCACTTTTAGAGCACATCAGTCTCTTTTTTTTGGATTCGTGGTATAGTGGAGAACTGGATTGACACTCATGAGATGAGAATTACATCAACAAATATGCAGGACATCTCTGGTTTTCCTATTTTAAGCATTCATTATGAGAATGCATTTCCTCCTAATTATGAGCCTTTTTAGCGCTAGGCAGTTGGTCAGTAGAGGAGAGGAATTTATATACTCTTTTAGCCTCAATCGTGCTTTGGCTCATTAATAGAGGCTTTATAGAGAGTGAAGGGCAGGTCGTGGTCATTAGAGGACTATTATTCATGATACATGGTTAGAGAGTTTTTTTCGGCAAGAGACACTTGCCATATTTTTCTTGCCTGGATAACCTGTTTGATACTGGTTTGTAGTTATCTGAGGAGTCTTTCTAAGCTAGATTTGAGCCTGAGAAAATGATTGGTTTTCAACATATCTTGCCTCGAGGCGTTGATAAGGAGTTGTCTCTTATAGTCTTTCTTGCCATATGGTTGTGTTACTTTGTGTTTCTTGGGCACAGCAGACTTTTTTCCATTCTTCTCTCTTGATGGCTAGCTTACTTGCTCTTGGGGAGGAGATTTCATTAGCACCTACTGCATTGATATATTTGTACCATAGATTGGTCAGGGTGAATGCTATGTTCGACTCACGCTATTATGTGGAGGCCTTTTGGTATTACTTTCATGGTTGGATTCATGTACATGTTTCTATAATTTTCAGTTGCCCTGAGACACATCTCTACTTCAAAGATCAGTGTTTTGGTCTTACTGATTCTAGATTTATATTTAGATTTAATTTCTTTTGAACTTAATGAATCTAGATTTATATTTAAATTCGATCCCTTTTAAACTTAGTGAATCTAGATTTATATTTAGATTTTGTTTCCTTTGGGCTTAGTGAATCTATATTTAATATTTATGCTTTGTCTGTTAGATTCGTTGAGCTCATATATTTTACACATTGATTCAGCTCTTAATGCTTTATGAATCAACAAACTTTTTCTTTCTTTTATTGGATAGATCTCCTTTTTGATAGAAGGTCTTCTCCTTGCTTTTAAAGGAATATAAAATTGTCCCCTGTTTGATATGGGTTTTTCTTTTAGGATGTAAATATTTTAGCTTTCTTCTTGAGCTTAAATGCTAATGATGACTTGTCATTTATTAGTTATGGGTAATATCTTTTGAGATATTGTTTATTTGTAGGAACCATGGGCCTAATACCTTTGTATCAATGAGCTATGAGCTCCTCCTTCAAATACTTTTTGAAAATGTAAGGTCCTTCCGAATTGGATCAATTTTCGACCAATTTGATGATGGAGAATTATAAGCATTCTGTGTACTAATAGTAGTTCATCCGCCTTGAAGCTTTTTGGGCGAACCATTCGGTCATGAGCTTGTGTCATCTTTGCTCTATATTTTTAGATTTTGTTAAGCTTAGAGCCAAACTTTGTTTGACTTCAAGTTTTTCGAGTAATATTCAGGCATTTTCTTATCTAGTGAGTCCATTTTTGACAACAATACGAAGTTAAGGTAATTCTATTTCAAGAAGAAGTATTATTTTTATTCGGAAGATCAATGAATATGGTGTTGCTTGTCTTGCAGTCTTATATGTGGTGCAATATGCATATAAAGTTTCTGTTAATTTGTTATGCCATTTCATCTTATTTTTAGGGAGAATTTTTTTAAGAAGTTTAACTAACGTTTTGTTAAATGTCTTAGCAAGACTATTAGCCTTTGGAATATACATCGAAGAATATTGTCAATTTATTTATTTTTTTCTCAGTGAAGCGTTAAATTTTGACATTTTAAAGGCAGTGCCATTGTTTGACATGATTCGTCTAGGCACTCTAAATCAGTAAATAATGTCGTCTCAAAAGATCTTTATTATATTGTCTGCATGAACTTCTCTTAATGAAGTTGCTTCTGTTCATTTTGAAAAATTGTTTGTAGCAGCCAAGATGAAGCAGTGTGCTATAGATGATTAAGGATTTATTGGATTGATTATGTTAATTCTGTAACTTTTGAATGGTCATGATGTCATCGTTGGATGTAGGGCATTGGGTGATTGATGCAACATGTGTCCATGCATCTGACACTAATGACATTTTTTAGTATGCTTAATGTAATCTTGAACAAAGCTGAACCAATTATAGTACATATGTTTAATTTTAATTTTCACCTTTGGACCATATTTATTTGCTCCACATAATCCTTCATAGACTTTAGCCATAACTATTTTAGCTTCATTTAGCTCTAAACATTTCAACCACATTTGTCCAAATGAGTGATGATATAATGTATCATTCATGAGGAAATTTTATGAGCTTTTGATTTATCGTTTGGTAATCCACCACCATTAAGATAAATGATGAATGGCTATCTCCAATCATTTTCTTCAATTATTGTTAATTTTTTTGTGCTTTTCTTTGATTTTAAAAGGCTGAAAAGTGTTGGTGCTATTGATAGTTTACTTTGGACTGTTATTGTGATATGATCTCTTTGAGAATCTATCATTTCTTTTGTTAATTTTGCTAATGCTTCGGTTTTAACATTCTTCTAATGTGACATTCTCGTAAGTGTTACTTTAGGGATTTATTTTAGAAGCTCTAAGACATGCTTATGATAAATCACCAACTCGGGTTTATTAATTTTGAAAGCTCTAATTGTTTGTCGTATTATGAGTTGAGAGTCTCCATAGATATGAAGTTTTTTGGATATTCATATTCACTACTAGCTATAGGATTGTGATTAATGCCTTATATTCAACTCTCTTTATTAGTTCGAGGTTCAAATATGCTATATGAATATCATAATATAGCCTTACGGTTAGTGAATATTAAGCCAATTTCAACCCATATTACTGATAATCCAGGTGATTTAGTTAGTTTTATTGATGAAGCTTTATCAAAGTAAAGCTCATATTTTGATGATTATTGAGCTTCCTCCACTTCAAAAATTTGCTCATTAGGCAATTCATTATTAAGTGGAAAGTTTGCGGGTAAAGGTTAAGCAACTAGAAAATCAGTAAGAGTTTGCCCTTTTATAGCTTTTTGTGGGACATATGTTAAATTGGAGCAATGATACTTCCCACTTAGCTAAGCGACTTGTTAGGGTAGGCTTTTGATCTACATTTGATGATAAGACAAACATTTCACTGTAATTCATGCAAAACAATCTTTATATTTACAAAGAAGTGCTTTCAACTTTTCCAATTTTTTTTGATATGAGGTTGGCACTGATAAAAGTTGGCTTTAGATCTTTTTCAGTATCTAAGTTGATTTCTCGAAGTTCATTAATAGTAACTTGACTGTCTTCTTCAATTTTTTTCGAGGTTTCTTTAAGGCCAATTATTATTTCGTCATCGAGTTTATCTTCATTTTTAGGGGAGAGATCCTTTTGTTCATTTGTAGTCTCAAATGAAGTACTTTCTCCTTCTGCGATAGCATAGCATGAGTTCATTGAAGAGAATGTAGAGGTAATGTACCTAACTTCCCATGTTGTAAACTTCCCATTTCTTATAGGAGTTTGGGTATTATCTCTTGGCTAAAGCCTTTTTAACAATCAGGCTTGCATACTTATTGGTTGTTTTTAACTAATTTCTTTAGGACTGATGAGAAGTATTAGTGAATCATTATTGAAATGTCTTATTCCTCAAAATCCTATTTTTTAATCAGCTCTTGGAGATGTGTGGCTCACATTTCTATTTTGTAGAAAAGAATCTCGTGTTTATTTTAACCTCTTCTAGGAGGAACATAGAAGATTTTTAAATGTTATATTTTACATTTCTTGAAATTATTAAGGCTTTCTCATGTGCCATTAGCACTGTAATTATTTTTATAGCCTTTTTAGAGATTCAAGATTCATGTACCTTATTAAAGATTTGATTTTCTCTAACTATTTTGTTATATCACTGGTGCTTGAATTTTCTTTTCTTTGAGTAGTTAAGGCTTCATTAGGTTGATAAAGTAATAACTCTTCATCATCATTCTCTATCTTACTGTCCAAATAAGGGATTATTTTGGGTTGTCTTGATCCATTAGTGTATTTATCTTTTTAATCGTCACCTTTAAGCTTTGCTTTAATATGTCGGGCCATTTGCTTTTGTTGAGACCTTTTATACTTTTTTAGATATGAAATACTTAGCATCATTGTAGATCTTGACTTCATGTATTACGAAGATTACCGTCAATTCGTACTTTTCATCATTCTGAATGTATTTCATGCGTTAGTGTAGATTTGAAGGCACTATATCATTTCATGAATCCACGACTTTCAGAGGAGTGTTTCGTAGGAAAAGCTTCAATCACATGAAATTTGATTTTTGTGTATAGTGTCCTAAAGCGTATAGGCAGAATAAGAGATCCCAAAGTTTGTTGTTCTTGTTCATTAAACTCTTGTAGGAACATTGTACTTTTATGCAGGTAAGGAATATCTAAGGCTAATGTTCAGAGCATTTTAGCTATTAATAGATTGACTGAAGCATCTGAGCCAATTAATATTCTTTTTATATGTATAGCATTGCTTTCTTTTGTGACATAAAGATGTCGATTATGTTTAGTAGTCCCTAATAGCAAATCATTATCACTAAATGTGACGATTGTTAATTTCTGTGTAGATAAGTAATCTTCATCTTTTCTTCAACAAAAAAGATTTCGTACGGCTCTGTATTTTGTGGGTCTTTAATCAATATTTTTCGTACGTCTTTAAATAGAATGAGAGTATTATAGATACTTAATAATATTGATAATTTATGTAAATGTGTTCAGACATTATAATTTACTTTTGTTTTGATGGCTTTTTGAGGTTTAGCCGGTGGTGGAGGTAAATCATCTTTATTGATTTGAAATTCATTGCCTTTGTCATTGATTTTTTTTATGGTGGTAGATAAATTTGTTTCCCACTCTTAAATTGGATCTAGGTTACCTCATCAGAGGAGTCTTCTTTATTAGAAATGTTTGAATTGTTTTATCATCAAAGTTTTTAGAGCTTTCGGAATTGCTACACAGTTTATGACATTGCTTCATTGAGTATGCTTATAACTTCTTTTTAGTAAGCATTTTCTCGAGAAAGCATAACTCTGCTTCAAAGTCAGTTGATGTTGCAGTTGATGTCTCAACGATGCGACATACCTCCCTTTGGGGTTGAAAATTCTCCTCATCAAGATATTCATGGATGCTTATAACTCAACGCCTTTTTTTAAAAAAATCTCATTTGTAGGATTTTTCATGTCAAGTTGCAAATTGGCCATATATTTTTTCAACTTAACTAGCCTTCGAGGAAGTTGTTTATACTCTAAAGAATCAATCATCTTTTATATTTTAGATTTTGGCTTTCAAAGTTTTCTCTTCCATGATTTATGAGGTTTTGACGAAGAAGATTGACTAATTTTTACTTGATTCTTTGGATTATATAAAAATAACAGGCTCCAAAGAGTTTCTCCAATAAATGCTTTATATGACTAGAAGGATATTAATCATTCTTTAATCTTCTTTGAGATGTAGGTCTTCCAATCGCCTTTTTCTTCTTTGTTTATTTGTGAAGCTTTGCCTTTATCATCATTCGCATTTTGAGCACTAGTTTGAGATGACACTTTGTATCATTCATCGTTCGCACTTTGACACAAAATTTGAGACAATGCCTTAACATACTTACCTCTTGTATTTTGTCTTGGTCGTACTGAATAACATTCACCTTTCTTAGGATGAACCAAGACACTGTCATATAGAATGATCTCATTATTTTGATAGCTTTACTCTACCCGTTTTTTAAAGATAAAATAATCCTCAATTGGATGATTGATAACTCGATGATATGGGCAATAATTAGGATCGTTGACCATATATGCTTTGTTGGGCCGACCTAATTCTTGCAATTGTAAACCCAATTTATGGCCATACTTGAAGATTTTAGCAGTACATTATCTTTTGAATGAATATTGCTTGTTTATTTTCTCTTGGAGGGTGGATATTTTATTCTTTTATTTTTATTTTTTGCTGGCTTTGCTATTTGTCTTGAGGTTTTTGCGCCTCCATTTCCCTTATCAATTGAAAATTTGAATATTATGTTCACATCGTTCTTCTTTGAATCATATGACTTTGATTATTTTACTTTCCCGAAGGAATTGTTGGTATAGCCCTTGTGAAAGCCTTTTTGCTTAGGCGGCTTTTCAAATTTGGCTACACGATCCAATTATTTTTGGAAAGAATTAATTGTTTTCATGGATAGATATGGAGCCATATGATCATTAATTTTTTTGCATTAAAAGTTTTACCATATACTTTTTTGTGAGTTGATCATATTTCATGCGCAGATTTCGTTATTTTATAATATTTTTTGTGACACTCTCGTTCTTTCTTCTTTTCTCTAGGAAAGACTTGTAATAGTCACTTTTTTGATTGTACCACCAAATCTCTTATTGAAAAGTGTCTTTAACTCAGCTAAGATTTTTACCGAGTCATTGGGATTCATGTAGCCGACCCCACCTAGTGGGATTAAGGCTTGTTGTTGTTGTTGTTGTTGTTGTATTGGGTAACTTTGCATACCACTCAAAAGTTGTGTTAGTGAGGTTGCTAACGAATTGTCATAGTAGTAAGGTGTCATTTTCTTTTGTATTTTTGCAAGTAGCTTTGAATTGAACTAAATGCTGCCAGAGATTTTTTGTAGTAAAAAAGGTGTTGAATTTCGGTACAACATACCTTTTAGGTTATTCTACTTTGTCATGTTTGGCCAGATATGATTAGCTTTTTCTCAACAGTCTCTGAGGTAATGATTACTTTGACTGACTGATAAGATATTCCACTTGGGATTTTGTGATGACATCAGCCTCCTAGTGAGTACTTTGTGTAACTTCTTCTGGAGGCTCGTGTCTTTACGTCGGTGCTATTGACAAACTAGATGAGACATTCTAAATGCTCCCAGTTTTAGTTGTTTGATTGGTTGCCTCTGGAGGATTTCTCGGAGGCATTTGTTGTGTTGCAGTTGCTATTAAACTGAGTTGATTGACTAGTTCTTTCATAAACCCACTCATCTCATTGAGACAATTGTTAAGTTGGTTGATTTCTTTGTCTCTCTTTTGGAGCTAAGAATTTATATGTCATTGTAATTTTGTTACAACATTAGTCACTTTTTCAACTTCTTCAAGTTTCATGTTTAACCACTTGATGACTTGGACCTTCTTGGTGTTGTTCCTCATTTAGAGGTTCAGATGTTACGCTCATATATAGACATATATATATATATATATATATATAATGAATAGGTAGTCACAGAGTTTGATCCACCATGTAGACACTTCGACTTTCATGCGATCGATTTCATCATCTTGGAAGTTAAGAGTTTGTTGCTCTTCATTAATGGAGATTCTTCATCCCTCCAAAAGAGTTGATTGTCGGCTTCGTTGGCCATTGGCTGGTCAACCTTTGGTTGATGTTAGCCTTTTCTTCATCTGACTGTGTTTGTTCACGCTAAAATTTTTCATTCTTAATTATTTGAAGCTCTTTAGGAATCTAGATTGGCCGAGACTTTCCAGTGATGGATCTTTGAGAATGTGCTATAGATGTCACATCATGGTGTTCACTGTAAGAATTGTGACAGAGTTGTTTATATTGTTTTTTTGTGAAGGATGTTGGGATCTTCCAACTGCTGGCCACTTAAATATCTTTGTAGTGAAGGGCTCGTTGTCAGTGATCACTGAACTTTAGAGCTTGGGCTTTGAGCTTTGCTCGAACTTCACATGGTATTTCCCAACACTGTTGCTGCCTGTAGGACAAAGGTTAGTTGGTTCGATGATGTGCTTCACCAACTTTTTAAGTTTTCTTTGAAGGTTATTGTTTTTAATAGCTTTCAAAACTATGTAAATTTTAGAGGAGACAGTCTTCTCCTTTCTTGGTCATTCTTTTAGAGTATGTTGGAGGGAATTATCCCATAAAGATTTTTTTATAGCTTCGCTAGAACTGTTCCTTTTGACCCATCTTAACAACTCGAAGTTGCTGGTAGTGGGTATGCTCGCTTCCACTCGTAGGTCATATTGTTGTTCAAAGTATATAGATAATCTTGTAGCCTTGCAGCGAGCATTATTTTCTTCAAGCCCTCCTAGGAATTTTGGTACTCGAGGAAGTTGCTTCATGATTGTGGTTGCCTGGAGCGAAGGCTTTGTCTTGTTGAATGATAGACTCCTCTAGTGGATTGTTGAGTGAATCCCTAATAATGGATTTCAACTTAGGCTCACAAGCCTTCTCCTCTTTAGCAGGCATTGCTAGGATTACCTTTGACAACCTTTTAGGAGCTGACTCCCTTCCTTTATTAGAGAAAGCTTTAGCATTCAACTGTCTGGGATTGTTTGGGATAATTACATTTGGTCTCTTTCCTTTACATGACAGTTTCTTGGGTGTAGTGTCTTTTGCATTGCAATGCATTCAGTGATGGTTTTTTCAACTAGCTCATGAGTACAAACTGCTCAACTTTAGAAATTATTTCAAACTGGATGGTAGCCCCAGTAAAACTTGTATTGATCACTGTTTGAGGGAATCTAACAGTAGATTCCTCTCCCAACTTTACAATCATTACGTTCTTCAAGTTTGCCATTGATTCTCCTCAGCTAGATTGAAAATTCATAAGTTAGGGTTTTACTTGATTTCAAGAATCCAAACTTTTGAAATAAAAAAAGCTCAATATATATAACGAGTATTTTTCTAGTGAATGAAATTATAAAGATGTTATATCTATCTATTATAAACATCGTATTGGTTTATTATTTTAACTAGAGATTCCGAAGAAAATATTTTAAATTTCTAATAAAAAATGGAGAGGGAATTAATTCCCCAATGGAGTCGCCGAAAATCAGTTCACTCAAGAAAAATATTTTGAAACCTCCACCATCTTAGAATGTCAGAGAATTCATTTTTCATGAGGCAAATTGATTATTATTTAATCAGATTTCTCCTAACATAGATATTAGGGTTTATTTAGATCTGTGCTCTACTTCTTATATACACAAACATCCATAATTAATTACCTCTTCTATCGCAATAGGAGAACACTGTCGATTAAGGTTGATAAGAAACATTAATATCTGGTATAAATCGTTGTTTGTGGTGTGGTATTGATGATTATTTGGGATAAAGGAATGTAATCTCGATCAAGATCTCATGATTCTCTCATCTTGGCACTACTAGTATTTCAGTCTACCAACATCAAATGACTATTAGCCACAATGTCTAGAGAACCTGATTAACAATCATGAATTGTCTCATTCTAGGAGTCCCGAGTAGATTAGAGTTATTTTGCAAGTGTTTATTGAATTATTTAAGCTAAACTTAACTTGAGGGTTGGCCCAATGGTTTAGTCTTATGATTTTTGTCTTTTAGATGTTTTATGAGCTAGGTAGGATCATTGTTAAATGAAGTCTGAATTACAGACATAAACTAGACTTATATTTATTGGAATTCCTAATTAAGTTGAGTTTACATCAATTAGAAAGGTATGTATTATATGAGTGAAGTCTGGTATGTATTATATGAGTGAAGTCTGCCTTGTAGACACATGTTGGGCTTACATTCATTGGAATATTAAGTTGGATGTGGATTTTGTTTTACAAAAATATGTTAGTCTTACATTTATTATAATGCTTAGATTGAGTGTGAGGTTTGCCTTGTGATTAATGGTTAAGCTTATATTCATTGGAATGCTTAATGTTGTATGATGTTTGCCTTGTAAACATATGTTGGACTTATATCAGTTAGAAAGCCAATATTTAAATGTGGTCAATTTTATGCATATATGTTAAATTTCTCTTTGGAATGTCATGTGTTTATGTAAATGAAATTTGTCTTGCAGATAAACATTGGGCTTATATTCATTGGAATACTACGTTAAATGTGAGAGAAGTCTGTCTTGCAGACTTACATTGGGCTTACATCCATTGGAATTTCTTATGTTTATATGTGGTTTAAAGTCTATTTTGCAGACATAAACTAGGCTTATATTCGTTAGAATGCTTAAGTTCAAATGTAATTCATCTTATAAAAATATAATGGACTTACATTCCTTTGAAATGCTATGTGTACAATGGTTTAATCTTATTTTATATTTGAGTTAAATTTTTGATTTCAAACTTATTTTTTATGTTTAAAATGAATCTTTGATTCCAACCTCATTTTATGTTTGAGATGAATATTTGATTTAATTTCCTTTTTATGTTTGAGATGAATTTTTTATTCGATCTCATTTATTATTTGAGATGAACAATACATTTAGGCCTTTAATAAGTTATGCCTAGTCAATTTGAGTAATCAATAATTGTTCATAGTTGTACTTATACAAACATTTTCATCTCAAGAAGTTAAAATTTTGAGGATTTTTATAAAATCCACAAGGCTTTATCTGATTACGTGGGGTCAGTTACATGAATCCTTCTCTATTGTGTCTTATTAAGTATCAAAATTTTTATTTAATTTTAATAAAATAAGATCATTTTTTATACTGCCTAATCAAGTCTTCTTAGGTCTTCCTCTAGCTTTCTTAACATAGGTCAAATCTAATTAATATATATACTTTTTTAACTGGGTCATCAGATGACCAACATTTTATATGACCAAACCATCTGTGGCAACCTTCTTGAATCTTATCTACAATTGGAGCTATTTCAACCTTTTCATGTATATATTCGTTTCGCATTTTGTCGCTAAGTGTAAAATCACTCATCCACTTGAGCATTCTCATCGCTCCAACACTGAACTTAATTTTATTCTTCTCTTTTATTGCCCAACATTCTGCTTCATAAATTATTGCAGGTCATATCACATCTTATAAAATTTTCTCTTAAGCCTAAGCAGTGCTTTTCTATCACACAATAATCCAAATGCTTTCCTACACCTTAACCATCCAACTTGAATTCTACTAATAGCATCCCCATCTATTTCTCCATCATTTTGAACAATCGACCTGAGATATTTAAAAAATTATCTTTTTTTAATCACTTGATCACTCAATATCACAATCTCACCGTTAGATCTTTTACAGTTAAAATTATATTTTATATATTCAATTTTATATTTACTTAAACGAAATCCTTGAGATTCTAAGGTTGACCTCTATAACTCAAGTTTCTCTTGAACTCCCTCCCTAGTCTTTTCAGCAAGAAGAATCTCATCAACAAAAAGCATACACCAAAGTACATCCTCTCGTAAATGTCTAGTAAGATCATCTGTAACTAAAGCAAAAAGATATGGGCTTAAAGTTAATTCTTGATAGAATCCAACTTAAATAGCAAAATACTTGGTCAATCCTCTTTGTGCTTGAATGCTAGTAATAGTTCTAGGATATGTATACTTAATGATTTGAATATAAGCAATATTAACTTCTTTCCTTTCTAGAATTCTCCAAAGCACTGCTCTTGGAATTTTAACATAAGCTTTTTTCTAAATCAACAAATATCATATGTAGATCCTCCTTCCTCTCTCTATACTTCTCCATCGAACCTTTCAATTAATGTAGAGCATCCATAATAGACTTGGCATAAAACTAAATTGATTTTGAGAAATTTTTGTATCGCATCATAACCTATGCTCAATTACTTTCTTATAATTTTAATGAATGTCACATTAACTTAATTCCTCTATAATTTGCACACTCTTGTGCATCATCTTTATTCTTAAAAAAAGGAATCAACAAACATTTTCTCCGCTCATCAGATAATTTTTTAGTCTTTAAAATAATATTGAAAAGGTTAGTGTATTAATAAATTTCTTGATCTCTTAAACATTTCCGCACTTCAATTGGAATATCACCAGGTTTTATTGCTTTTTCATACTTTATTTTTTTTAAAGCTTCTTTTATTTTGATTTTACTAATACGACGATAAAAATAAAATTCTCTGTTTTCATTTTGGGTATTAAGGCCGCTAAAGTTAATCGTATTCTCACAACCTTCATTGAAAAGTTTATCAAAATATTTCATTCACGTATATTCAATAGCTTTTAAGAAATTTTTTTTTATAATTTTCATTTTTAATGCACTTTACTTGATTTACATCTTTACTTTTTCAGTCTTTGTATTTGATTAATTTATATATACATCTTTCACCATATCTAGTATTCATTCTATTATATAATCATAAAAAGTTATTTTTTTTTCCATGGCATCGTATTTTCTTAGAATCCTTATTGACCACTTTATATCTTTCATAATTCCCTGAGCTTTTATATCTAAACTAATTTTCATAATAAAATATTTTATTTTTGATATTTTCTTACACATTTTAACTCTACCACTAATTGTTTTTATTAAAATGAGTTTTTCCTTTTGATTCTCCAAGCACATTTTTTGCAACTCGTTTAATCTCATTTTGTATATTTTCTCACATAAATTAGCTATCTCATGAACATCTCAAATCTTAAGATCTTATAGCTTACTCTTAAATATATTATTATTATTATTATTTAAGCACTCTATCTAATCTCAAGATAATATTTTAATTTATTTTTCATCTTCTAATTTTTCATCTTAAAATCTAAAACTGGTAGTCGATGTTGGATACTTAAATATTCAACTAGAATGACCTTACAATCATTACAATTTAAATAATTAATTTTTCTTATCAAAAAATAATCAATTTTCATTTTACTAGGTTCATTCTTACAAGTGATAATATACTTATCTCTTTTTTTAAATAAAATATTAATAATTATAGAATCATAAGTTAAAGCAAAATCCAAATTCATATCCATTATATTAACTTCTTTATTAGTCACTTTAAATTCATATTCATCATGATTGTTTTTAAAATCTCCTACCATTTTATCAATATGTTCATTTAAATCTCCTTTAACAATAAATATTATTTCTTAAAGCGGTATCCTTTGTATTAATCTATTTAGGTCATTCCAAATTTTTTTCTTTTGAGCATGCATCCAAATCTAATTAGAGAGCATAAATATTTATTATATTAATAATCTTATCATCAACAACAATCATTGAAGCTATAATTCTATCTCTAATCCTACTAAAGTTTAAAATATAAACTATCAATCTCATTGACCTTCTCCCCAACTCATTTAGTTTCTTGAATACATAAGATATTTATCTTCTTATGAATCATATTAATCTATTCATTAGAGTACTTATATTTTAAGTTATAATCCTAATTTTAGTTTTAAGAACTAATTTTTTTGCTTGCATTTGTCTATAATGTGAAAGCTTTTGCTTATTTAACAGTGCACTTGAGTGTCGATGCAGTAGTCCTTGCACATTTTTTACTGTATTCAGGCCATACAATATGTTGCTTCTAGGAAATGTCCTAGTATTATCACAATGTATTAAAGGATTCATGTCATGATTTTTTAACAAGTTTTATGTCGGTGTTGACTACCTAATGGGGATTATTTTTAAAATAGGCTTAGTGTTAATCTTAATTATGCGTTTAGGCATAAAAAATTTTTTTTAAATCAGACTGTCGTCCGTCTGTATTTGGATGATACTCCACGCGGTGTCGAACGGCTTGTGAAGGATTTTTTTTCTTTTTTCTGTAGAGAGAGAGAGAGAGAGAGAGAGAGAAAAAAGATTGGTAGCTTTTTTTTTTTCTTTGAAAAGAGAATGAGTTTTATTAATTTTTTAATTAATATAATAATTTAAAATATTTAAAATATATAATTTAAAAATATTTTTTATAAAATATTTAATAATTAAATATTTATATATTTAGTTATTAATTAATTAATTTATATATATATAATTAAATATATAATTTAAAATATTTTAATTATATATATAAATTTAGAAATTTATTTAATATTTTTTATTAATTAATGTAATTATTTAAGTATATAATTTTATTAATTTTGTTAATATATAATTTAAAAATATTTAAAATATATAAATAAATAATTTTAATAAATAAATAAAGAAATAAATAAATTATATAAATATTTTATAAATTATTTAAATAAAGTAATTATATTTATAATTTTTTTAGTTATTTATATATTTAAATTATATAAATATTTTGTAATTATATTTATAATTTTATTTAGTTATTTATATAATTTAAAAATAATTTTTATAAAATATTTTAATTTTATATATATATATATATATATATATATATATATATATATATATATATTTATTTATATAAGTCTATAATAATAATAATAACAAAAATATAAAAAATATAAAATATAAAATATAAAATAAATAAATATATATATAAATAACTAAATATTTTATAAATATATTAAATAACTAAATATTTATATAATTTAAATATATAAATAACTAAATAAAATTATAAATATAATTACTTTATTTATATAATTTATAAAATATTTATATAATTTATTTATTTCTTTATTTATTTATTAAAAATTATTTATTTATATATTTTAAATATTTTTAAATTATATATTAACAAAAATTAATAAAAATTATATATTTAAATAATTACATTAATTAATAAAAAAATATTAAATAAATTTCTAAATTTATATATATAATTAAAAATATTTTTAAATTATATATTTAATTATATATATATATAAATAAATAATTTAATAACTAAATATATAAATATTTAATTATTAAATATTTTATAAAAAATATTTTTAAATTATATGTTTTAAATTATTATATTAATTAAAAATTTAATAAAACTCATTCTCTCTTGCAAAAAAAAAAAAAAAACCTACCCTTTTTCTCTCTCTCTTCTCTCTCTCTCTCTCTCTAGCGGAAGAAAAAAAAAAAATCCTTCCGATTAGTCGTGGCGTAATGACGACTCGGCGATGGCGCGGTATCGTCCGTTACTGCATCTATATTTCTAAAAAAAATTTATCCTGTCTAAACGCATTATAATTAAGATTAAAATAATCCCCTATCTTGTCCCTGCATTTTTTTTATGGGACTTGGGACTTGAAAAAATTATCATCCCATAATTTTTAACCGCAATTGAGATAAGTTTTGTGTTTCATTTTTAGGTGACATTCTAGGCAACCATGACTTTTTCCATGATTATTGGATCAAGTTGTGTTGTTGCTTGCGGGTGTTGTAATATCCAATCTTTGCCTATTTTTATTTTTATTTTTTTAATTATAATTGGGTATTGCTTAAAGATCATTCCATGCGTATTCCTTGAAGCATGCCTTGAGACTTATGATTCATTTCAACCATTGAGACTTGTTCTTTTTTAGTTGAGAGCTTTGATGCGATTTCCCTCAAGGAGTTTAAATTCCTCAGTGAGATTATATAAAAAATTATTATATTATATTATAATATTATATTAATATTTGTTTAATATTATTATACATATGTAACTAATATATATCTAAAAGACCGCTTAGCCTAATAGAATTGTTTGACATTAGGGTTGTGAGGCTTATGATTATGGGCAATAGAGCTAGTAATGTTTTTTATGCAAGTGCGAAAGACCAAAGGGAAAAAAATCTGGTCTTTTTGTTTAAGCACTAGAGCAAGAGGTCTTCGAGTTGAGTGTGAGAGATAGGTGTTGACTGAGAGTGGGAGGTGAAATTAGGACTCTTTATTTAAGTTTATTATTTTATTTTATTTTATTTTTATAGCTCTATTATTACTTATGATTTCTTATAATTTATTATGGCTATTGTTATTTTCATCTTTTGGGATATGATTATTGTTAATTTTCTTCTTAGGTTCTTTTATTTGCTTTTATTGTGTTAATATTTTATTATATGATAATCTTATTATTTTGTTTAATAATCTATGCATTTGCTTCCTTAGAGTGAACATATCATGTTTTCTTTGTTTTGTTTGAATATGGTTGATTCATTTTTTTGTCTAATATCTTATAATTTTAGTGGTAATAATGGTTTTTTGATTTATCTTTATAATAATGAAATAAGTAAATATATTGATGTTTTATTCCATATTTATGACTTATTCTTAATTTTGTTATTATTTTTTTGTTTTTTGTTTTGAGGTTTATGCTTTGATCCTCCTTGAAGCTTATACCTTACACTAAGGCAAATGCCTAAATCCTAAATGACATATTAGGTGATGTAGCAAATGCTTGCCTACTTTCCATCACAACCAAGAAGGTAATGATATGCCATGTTTGGGAAATTTCCTAGCACTAGCAAAATTTAAATTTAAATTTTGATGAATTTTATCAGTAGTTCAACAATTGGTTGCCTACAATGTTTTAACTATCATGTTTTGTTTTTAGTATCTTGTTTATGTAAAAAATATCAATAATATTTGCCTCTACATGATTCCTCTTGTGATTAATGGATTTTCAAATGGATATCTTGTTATCAGAAATTTATACTTCCGAGTTTTCCACTTGAGAGACGTTGATCTTGCAGGAAATTACAACATCAAAATTATCATCTGCATGTTCAAATCTTTGTTTTATCTAGGTGTGGCGGTGAGCATCTTTTGTTCACTGATGCCAAACCTTCAGGAATCTAAGGTCATCCATTTTGTGTTACTCTGAGGTCATGTCGTCATATAGAATTTCCATGAGAGAGCGCCTGCATTAGAGCCTACGCAACATTTACATCAGGTATAAAATCTTTTTAGATTGGACATGGATTTTTATCATTCTGTATCAACCCTAGCATTGCTTAGGAGTCTTTTATTTTTATCTTTGCCATGTTTGTAATCGAGGGTGGTCTGATGGGACAAAGATCATAGTGTAGTGAGGAGCAGAAGCTCTAAATATATGTTGACCATATCACTCCCCAGGAGATTTATGTTACTTAACCTCAAGTGTGTCACGACCTGGCCTGGGAGCTTGGAATACGAAGGCGGGAATAGATGGTCTAACGGATAAAAGAAAACTTTCATAATACTTTCAAGCTTAAATAAAATCTCCAATCATACAAGAGCCATTACAATCCACAAATGATTTAACAATTTGCTCACATATATACTAAAAAAGTTCATATGACATACAATTTAAACATAAGTTAACATAATTGACATAATTACTTATCTCCAAGTCTCTACGATAAACATAACTCTCCTTCTATCACATTTGGATGTTTAAAAAAAATTAAACAATTAACAATTTAATAAAATTCATTATGTTATTACACTATAAGAAATAAGGTAGAATAAGATGAGTTTTGTTATCACATGTACATAAAAGAAATTTGCTCAAACAATCAAACATATGGGGGGTAGGTATACATAAATATTTTGTATGAACTTTTAATTTTACATTTATCATCCGTCTTAGGAATCACCGTCTAAACATTTACAAATACTCATCCAAAGGACAAATAACCATTATCATTTGCCAATTTCATTAACCCTTTTTCATCATTTCATGGGTATCAGTCTCAAATAAGACTATATAAGGAACTTCACTTTCAACATACACATTCATAAGATTCAATTATACAACTGATATTAATTCATAACTAACAAGAATCGCTAACTTTATAAAATGACGGTTGACAATACGATCTAAGATTCGCGTATTATATACAACACGGAAAACAAGAAACTACATCACAATTTATGAAGGAATATAATCACAACATGAAAGAAAAAGTTATAATCATACAACACGATTTCATCACAAATAAATTATTTTTTATCATAAATATAAGAACATAATTACCCACTTTAACTCATAGCTTTCTCGAATCTCTTTTCCTTTAACGCTTCTTTCCTTAATTGAAATTCCATAATAAAATTTGGATCAATATTAAAAGTAATATATTTTATTTTTTATTAATTTCTTATCTACGATACTTATGTATTTTTTTATCGATTAACGCCACATTCATCAATATATTCATTATTTATTTTATAAATCAAGTTAAACTAATAATTAGTAATAATAATGATAATAATCATATTTTTCTTCAGACATCAATTATTTAAATGACTTAAATATTCTTTATTCATTCATAGGAAAGACTAATTTTGTATTATTATAAATTATAATAAATGTTATATTTATGTACATTTATTAGGCTAAATCTCAAGTTAATACTTAAGTTATATTTTGCATGTAGTATGTAAAATTTAAATAATTAAATTTAATTTATATTATACTTAAGGAAAGGTAAAATTAAGCTCTCAATCTATTAATACAATTATTCAGATTTTACTACATTCATTCATTCATAAGTTTCAAATGATTTTTCATTTATGTTCTCATAAATTTAATACTTTCATTTATTATTTTTCTTAAGATGATTCTTGAAATGATCTTAAAATGATATCTTAAACTTGGATTTAATTTATGCTACATATTCCTAAATTAAATTATTTGCTAAAATTGATAAACCCTAAGTTAAAAACTTAAAATAATATTAAAATCAAAGATAATAACATAATCAGTTTTTTAATTAACATATAATTATATAAATTATTTTAAAGTTGACTTAGGGTTTCTTATATTACATAAATGTGACTAATTCAAAGGAAAATTTTCAATTTTCAATAAATAAACTTACCTTATGTTATAAGTCCTCGATTTTGCCCCTGCACCTAACCCGTTTCTTTCACGACGACGCGACGCGACGCACTGCTCGTTTCTCCGTCGCGACGATAGCTCGTTATCCGATGTCTCCATGCAAGAGAGTTCGCTCATTCGATCATGCTAAGTCACCTGACGTACAGGGTCGCTTCTTCTTCCCTCTCGCCATTACATGCACGCCGACGCATCTACTCCTTGTCGATGCATGGAAGATTCACGACCGTGAGTCTTCCTTCTCCCTTCCTCTCCCTCTCGTTTTGGGGTTCGCTGACAACCGTAAACCGAGCCCGCCTTCTTCAATTCTTATCTCTACGGCTAACTGTCATGGCGATTTTTTTATTTTATTTTCTTTCTTATTACAATCTCTCCTCTTATAAAATTTCCCCTCAAATTAAATGATATTAATAAATAAACATACCTTTAATTAAATAATTGAGGATAAAGTTTCGATTGATTCCTTCTCCCATCGCCGCTTCGATCCGATCCATGTTTACAAGATACCTGACAAATGAAATTTTCTTATTCCTGAGATGCTTAATATCATAATCTATAATTCTTTCTACTCCCTCCACAATGTAGATCCGGCCAATATCAATAGATAATTTTGGTTTATCGCATTATATTTTCGCAGGTTATAAATACGAACACATAAACAGCATTGTGCTTTTGTATGTGAGAAGGTAAAGCGGTCTATAAATCTCTCAATTCTTTCAAGATTTCATATGGACCGATATAAGCATTAATTTGACTTTCACCATCATTTTATACTTTTCATGGGGCTTTAAAATACAAATTCTCCCAATTCTCTTGGCCGATGTTTAGCATATTTCTCTGCATCTTGAGCGACTTTTAATCTATCAGGATCAATCGGATCTTTTTAGTAGGCTTCATCTACTTCTGCTACGATGATTCTTCTTTTTCACTTGTCTCTCACTAACAAAATAGTGTTTTGCATTTTCTTTTACAATACTTCATAGGGAGTAGTATCGATACTTGCTTGAAAATTTATTATTGTATGGCTCAATCAAAGGTAAATGAATTTATCAATTTCTCCCAAAATCAAGGATACGAAGTCTAAGTAAAACTTCAAGTATTTGAATTGTTCTTTTTTTGGCCATTTGAGGATGGAATCGATCGAAAGTAAAAGTTCACAAAACTTGAATTTTCTCCAGTCTGATATAAATCGGATTCATGATTTTGTCACCATATAACCGTGATTTAAATTACATCTTCTTTATTAACAGACGATTGTTTGATAGGTATAAAGTGTTCAGATTTAGTCAACCTATCAATAATGACCCAAATAGCATCGCAGCCTCTTCTAGATCTAGGAAGCCAATTACAAAATCCATAGCAATATCGTCTCATTTTCACTCAGGTATTGGCAAGGGCTGTAAAAGTCTACTTGGATTTTGATGTTCAGCCTTAACCATCTAACATGATTGACATTTATAGACAAATTCAACTACAATTTTTTTCATTTTTGGCCACCAAAATATTTCTTTAAGATCTTGATACATTTCTTCTTACCGGATGAATTATATATAATTAGAATGATGTGCTTCATGTAAGATGTCTTTCCTCAAATCTCCAATTTGGAATGCAAACCAGTCGATACTTGATAATTTCTCTCGATTTCAAAATCTTTTGTATAACCTACTTTTATTAAATCTAAAATTTTCTGAAAGTCATCATCTTGAGGTAAAGTATCTCGTATTCTGTCTTTCAATTTTGATTATATAATCATTTGATTTAACAATGAAACATGATCATCTATAGATTTAATAATTGAAAATTTTAATTTTTCTAAATTTTTAATCAACTCTTCCTGTTGAGAGATCAACTAATAAGCATTACCAGATGTTTTTCTACTTAAAGCATCAAAAACTATATTTGCCTTCCTCGAATGATATTGAATATCCAAATCATAATCCTTAATGAGTTCCAACCATCTCCTTTACCTTAAATTCAACTCCTTCTGAGTAAAGATGTATTTCAAGCTTTGATATCAGTGAAAATTTCACACCTTACTCCATATAAATAATGCCTCCAATTTTTAATGCAAAATACTGCTGCTAGCTCTAGATCATGGGTTAGATAATTCTTTTGATTTTTTGATTCTGAAGCGTAAGCATCACTCTTCCATTCTGCGTAAGTCTCCGTATAATGATGCATCATAAATTTGAAATCCTTCTCGCGATGGAATAGTTATCAGTGCGGTCGTTAAACAATTCTTCAATTTTGAAAAGCCTCTTCACATTAATCGACCATTCAAACTTTGCTAAGTTAGCCTTGATAGTGTGACAATCGTGAAAACTTTTCAACGAATCTAATATCCGCCGTCAATAAACTTACGTGGCGTTGGTTGGTGCAGTATTATTCATACTCCTTTGTAAACTTCACTTCTGTCATGTGTCCCAAGAATGATCTTACAACAACAACAACACAACAACAAACCTTAATCCCACTAGTGGTGCATGAATCCTTCGTCTCCATTGTGTCATTATGTGTCAAATTCTCATTTAATTCAAGTATACGATCATTTTATACATCTTAACGTCTTTTTTAGTCTACACTATCTTAAAGGCAAATCTAATGCATCTACTCTCTAATGTCATCGGATGTGGTACGCTTTATGTGGCCAAACCATCAGGAGACTCTCACAATCTTATCTACCAGGACTCAATTTGTTTCTGAACATACTCATTTTGCATTCTATCTCTGGGTAAAGTAATACAAACTCCATCATCACTTAGCTTATGTTTCTCTTTTATTGGCCAACATTATGTAATAGTCTGGTCTTACCACCATCTTATAAAATTTTTTCTTAAGTTTAAGTGGAACTTTTCTATCACATAATATAGATGCATTCCTCCACTTCAATCATCCAACTTGAATTCTAATAACATCTCCATCTATTTCACCATCATTTTGAACAATAGAGCTAAATATCTAAACTCTTATTAATGACTTGATCTAGCACAACCCCACTAAAACTACAACTAAAATTACACTCCATATATTCAGTTTAGATCTACTTAAGCGAAAACCTTTAGACTCAAGTTGACCTCCATAATTCAAGTTTCTGTTGGACTCTCTAGTCTTATCAAGAAGAATGTCATCAACAAAAGCATACACCAAGGTACATCTTCTTGTAAATGCCTTGAACATCCATAACTAAAGTAAAAGATAAGGGCTTAATGTTGATCCTTGATGTAATCCAATGAAATAGGAAAATATTTTGTCAATCCTCCTTATGTTTGGACACAATGCTCTAGTATACATATCTTTAATGACTTGAATATAGTCAATATTAACTTCTTTCGTTGGTACTCTCCAAAGAACATCTCTTGAGACTTTATCATAAGCTTTCTCAAATCGATAAATATCATATAGATCCTTCTTATTTTCTCATGCTTCTCCATCAAACCTCTTAACAAATGTATAACATCCATAGTAGATCTACACGGCATGAAACCAAATTGATTGTGACAAACTTAGTATCACATCGTAACTTATGCTCAATTACTCTCTCCCATAATTTTAATGTATGACACATTAACTTAATTCCTCATAATTTGCACTCTTGTGCATCACCTTTATTCTTAAATATGAACCAACAAACTCTTTTCCACTCATCGGCATCTTTTTGTCTTTAAAATAACATTAAAAGATTTGTAAGCCAAAATTCTTGATCTCTAAACATTTCCACTTATTGGAATATTATCCGGTCTCTTGCTTTTCCACATTTCATTTTCTTTAAAGCTTCACTAACCAGTTACTAATACGATGATAAAATGAAATTCTCTATTTTTTTGTTTAGTATTAAGGTTGTTAAAATCAATCGTCTTTGATCCCGTTGAAAAGTTTATTAAAATACCTCATCCTATTTTTCAATATCTTTTCTAAGCCTTTATTATTTTCATCCATACCCTCACTTGACTATATCTTTCTTCTCATCTCTTTGGTTGGTAACTTATATATCATCTTTCATTCTGGTATCTGTCATTATATCACTAAAAGCTAAATATATAACCAAAATTCATTAACTAAAATTTTGCATATGATACTATTTAACCAAAATTCACACTTTAAAAATTTTGCATATAATTCATTTTCCTTCAGAGCTTGTAAAATAATGTGAAGATGATTTTCATGAGCTGCTTTATCTCTAGAATAAATTAGAATATCATATATGAATACAATCACAAATGAATCGAAAAAGGGTTTAAAGATTCTATTCGTAGATCCATATCTGATTGGAGCGTTGTTAAGCGATAAAGCATCACCACAAACTCATAGTGCCCATACCTTGCATATATCTTCTTCCTTGATTTTCAATTGATGATGACCTGATCTTAAATCAATCTTTGAAAATATTGAAGCTCCTTCTAGTTGGTCAAAAAGATCATCAATTCTTGGCAAATGATATTTATTCTTCAATGTGAGTTTGTTAAGCTCTCTATAATCATGCATGTAAGCTCCCATCTTCTTCTTCATAAATAATATAGCTCCTCGAGGAGATGTCTTGGACGATAAATCCCTTCTCTAATAATTCTTGTAGTTGATTCTTCAACTTTTGTAATTCCTTGATCGCCATTCTATATAGTACTTTCTTCTGGGTTTTGCAATTAAATCAATAGAAATCTATCTCCATTGAGGTAAACTGGTAAGTTATCCGGAAAGATTTACGGATACTCTTTTCTTATGGTATATCCTCTAACTTCTTTACCTCTTTAAATTCGATCTTAAGAAAACCTTCATAGCTTTTCTTAGCATTTTTGAACTTTAAGCAGATATCATAAATAATACTCTTATGCCTGAATTTGAATTTTTCTTTTTCAGGAATATTGAATTTGATTGTCTTTTTACAACAATCTATAATAGTAGTATAATGTTTAGATAACCAATCCATTCCTAAAATCACATCAAATTTATATATCGTGATCTTTAAATCTGCATCTAATTTATTTTCAGATATTCGTTCACGCAAAATTTCTAGCATTCATTTGAGACCCATTTGGCACTGCTACTGAAAGTATTGCAAACATTTTTATAACTTGGAATTCCAAAATTTTCACACATTTCTCAAGTATAAATGAATGTGATGCTCCAGTATCAAATAAAACTCTAACTGATTTACTTTCAATAAAGATGATACCTATAAATGAGTAGACATATAAAACAAATATGTCAGACAATATAAAATTATAATAATGCTACTTTAAATAAAGACATACCGTAATAACATCGTCAGTCTTTTGCTTCTTGTTGTGAGTGCATAAACTTCAGGTGTATATTCGGCGATTCGAGCTTGAGATGGGCGATCGGTCATTCAATCATCCTTTGTCAACTCAAGGAGGTTGAATACTTTTCCTAGCATCCATTGAAGATTTCTGACTCAAGATAAGACAAGATTTTGCCATATGTCCTGGCTGATGGCATTAATTGCAAGTGTTTGTGCCTGAGAGACACTCTCCTTTATGTGCTCTTCTACATTTTGGGCATGTGATAATATTGCTATTGTTGGCATTGGTATTTGACTTAAGCTTCTTACAGTTTGATTTTTCAGTTTGAATATTGATTTTGGCTTCATCGTATTCCTCCTTTTAAATATCTCTTATCCTTTGAGTAGCTTGCATCCAATTATCCTTCTTCGCTCCACGCATAGTCATGATATCTAGAGGAATCAAGGATTGTCACTACATCCTTGATCAGATAAAATATGACATTTTTCTTCTGCATTTGGTATCAATTGAGGTGCATACTTTGAAAGCATTGTAAACTTAGCTTTATACTGCATGATAGAGTGATCTCCCTGTATCAATTTGATGAACTTGTCCTGTATTTATCTTCTAGTTGAGAGGGGTACAAACCAATCTCTAAAAGTCTTCATAAAGTCCTCCCATGAAATAAGATTGCAAGACATTCCTTCAAACTTCTCTTCATTGTCCCCACCATCTCTCGCAAAGCAAAAGAAACCAAAGCAACTATCTTTCGGAGGCATCTAAAATTTTCTCATCGCGTTTTAGATTAGGTCGTCCGTTCACGAGAAATAAGGTGGCCTCATATCCTGAAATAATTTTAAGTATTTTTCAATAGGAACCCCGCCACTTCCACTAGTTTGTGTATGCTGATTTCTTATCATTTGAGTCATTGCTTCCATCATTTGTGTAAATGCATCTATCACTAGTGAAGGCGTTCTTGCGAAATTCAGTGCTCGGCGGTTTGCTCTCTATTTTCACCCATAGTATCTTCCGAATTGATTCCATAAGTTAGAAGCACATTAATTTATTACACATAAATCAAATTATAATCACATGCAAATCTCTTCATAAAATTTATCATCTTCCTAATGACTCTTTGATTATGATCATACTTATATCCCTAAATATAATCACATGCAAATCTTGCTCTGATACCACTCTTGTCACGATCCGGCCCGGAAGCTTGGAATACTAAGGCGGGAACAGACGATCGGACGGATAAAAGAAAATTTTCATAACACTTTCAAGCTTAAATAAAATCTCCAATCATACAAGAAACAATTTTCTGTATATCTTGAAAGTTTATATCTGATTTAAACATAATTTAATATAAGCCGACATAATTACATCTCCACAAGTCTCTATAGCGATAAACATAACTCTCCTTTCTTTCAGTTAGGATGATTACCGAAAAAATTAACAATTAACAATTGAATAAAATTGATAGATTGATTATCTTTGTTATCTTATAGTAAGAAAGTAGAAGCAGTATGCATCGCGTTTTATTATCACACGTATACATAAAAGAAATTTGCTCAAACAATTAAACATAGGTAGGTATACATAATATTTCATTATGAATTTTACTTTTACATTTATCATCCGTCTTAGTCACCGTAATCCTTTACCAATACTCATCCGAAGGAAGTAGCGTTCCATTTCAATTTCATTGGCTTTTCATTATTTAGATGCGAGTGCATTCGTCTCGAGCGGTCTGTGGGGTGAACTCTACTTTTAATATCACATTCATAACATACAATTATCTGTTATGTATTAATTAAATAAGATCATCTTAACTTTATAAAATGAGTAATGATATGATCTAGATTCGTTATTATTCAACTGAAGAATAAACTAAATGTGATTTATGAAGAGAAAATAATTATAACTTGCAATACAGAAAAGAATCATACAAACATGCATTTCATCACAATAAATTAAAGACATTTTACCATAAATATAAACGTAATTACCCACTTTAACTGCGGTTTTATGAATTTTCTTTCTTTAATCTTCATTCCTTAATTGAAATTTCTATAGAATAAAATATTAATTTGGATCAATATTAGAAAGTAATATATTTTATTTTTTTATTCATTTCTTATCTATGATACTTATGTATAGTTTTTATTGATTAACGCGTTATTGATATTAGATTATCTATTTTATAAATCAAGTTAAATTAATAATTAGTAATAATAATGATAATAATCATATTTTTGTTACTTTCCTGTATCAATTATTTAAATGACTTAAATATTCTTTTATTCGATTAATAAGAAAGACTAATTTTGTATTATTATAAATTATAATAAATGTTATATTTATGTACATTTATTAGGCTAAATATCAAGTTAATACTTAAGTTATATTTTGCATGTAGTTTGTGAAATTTAAACAATTAAATTTAATTTGTATTATACTTAAGGAAAGGTAAAATTAAGCTCTCAATCTATTAATACAATTAATTAAATTATTTTTACTACATTCATTTCATTCATAAGTTTTAAATGGTTGCATTTCATTTATAGGTTATCATAAATTTAATACTTTCATTTATTACTTTTCTTAAGATGATTCTTGAAATGATCTTAAAATGATATCTTAAACTTGGATTTAATATATGCTACCTATTCCTAAATTAAATTATTTGTTGAAATCGATAAACTCTAAGTTAAAAACTTGAAATAATATTAAAATCAAAGATAATAATATAATCAGATTTTTAATTAACATATAATTTTATAAATTATTTCAAACTTGACTTAGGGTTTCTTATATTACATAAATGTGACTAATTCAAAGTAAAATTTTCAATTTTCAATAAATAAACTTACCTTATGTTATAAGTCCTCGATTTTGCCCTAGATCCAACCCGTGGGCTTCTTCACGCACGCACGCACGGTCTGGCTCTCTCGGTCGTCAGCGCACGAGAGGCTCCGATGATCCGACGTCGGCGGCAATGGAGCCGCCTCACTATGCTAAGGCACGGACGCACTAGGACCGCCGCTTCTCCTTCTTCTCCCGGTCGTCGGCCTTGTCTCCTTCTCCCTGTCGTCGACGTACGGAAGGTTCACGCACTTGAGTCTTCCCTTCTTCTTCCTTCCTCTCTCCCTCTCTCGTGTTTTTTGGGGTTGGTTTGACAAACCGAGCCGCCTCAATTCTTCTTTTCTCTATTTAGTCAGCGACGATTATATATCTATATATATATATATATATATATATATATATTTTCGGTTATTACAAAGTGTACCTTGGAGATATTGTTTTCACCTGAAAAAAAGACAACTTCTTTGCAATAAAAGAGTTAACTTCCACTATGAGGACTCATTTTAAATTTGTAATACTCGTTTAGTTTTGCCTTCAATAACTCTGAGTGCTTTTGGAAGCTACAGCTGCATTTACTTTATTTGCTATATGTTATGAATTCATAAGATGTTTAATCTTTTATACAAAAATATTGTTTTGTATGTAATTTGATGATTAGTGAGATTGGTGCGTTTATTTGAATTTAATCTTGTTGATCACCATTTTAATTTTCATAATCAGCTTGTGTGTGTTAATGTTTATGATTTATTGAGTCCCGCTTCAAAAGATGATGGTATTACCACACAAGTAGTAAATTGTGAAGCGAAGAACAGATCCTCAGATTGTAAAGATTCTCCTATGGTTGAATATCTTCTTTTTCTCTGATGTATGTTGGCTGACTGCATCATCTGCTACTATGCTGTTATTTCATGATTACTCGTGGTTGGATTGGATAAGTAAGCCATTAGCTTTTTTTGTCGTTGTGGATTGAGAATCAGTTGTTTTTTTCTTGCTGATTATTTAAAATGCTTATCTTAGTAATGTATAAAATTTGTCTGGGCTAATTCCTCTTTTGCTCCAACCGTTTATCCATCCACTCCACCTGGTTGGGTTATATCAGACAGTATCACTTGGCTGGGGTATGTTTTTAGAATTCATTTTAACAAGGAATGATAATAATTACTGTAGTAATACTGGATCATACACCTATGTAGTTAACTGATCACGAATCCCGACTTTCTTTGATTTCTTCTACCAACTACGTTCATTCATAGGAAAGTTAATGGAAAGCTAAGCCAACAAAGAAATTCCAAGAAACTACTGATGCGACTTGAAGCTTGAGCAAGCGAACGAAAAACATACCGCCTGTACCTTTTGGTTGAAAACCGGAGCATTTGCAGCTTCATTCTTATCAATATACGAATGATCATTAACTTGGCAATCTATACCTTAAAATATATTAAAAAGATTCCCACACTTTAGAACAAGGATTATGGAAGTTTTACGTGGTTGATCATCATAAAATGCATATTTTTTTTTGTATTTATATGATTTTATAAGAAAGATAACACATCTTTAAAGAAATTAATTCTAACAAATCATGACCTAAGAAGCATTACGAAGCTGAAATGTCATTTAAAGTTAGTAAAAGCTAAAGAGAACAAACAAATTGGCATCTTTGCTAGAAAGCATTAGACTTGCAGGAAAAACTTCCTAAATGTTCAATGAAATTTATCTTTTGTGCGTTCACCCTGTATGATTTCTCAATGATGGGATATGCACTGTTAGAGCAGTAGTTCTTCTATGTAAGAATAGCAACTTCATTGCACACAACATAGGAACAAACCGAACTGATGGAGAAACACATGTTTGTAGTCAGCGGAAACTTCAATCACATATCTAGCCTTCAGCAAATTTAGTTGGTTTATTTTATTTTGTAATTTCAATTTGCTAGGGACAGTCCTGTGATGATGGCCTTGAGAAAAGGATGTGCTTTCTATTTTCCAAATGCTGGGTTCGTCTACATGATTTGACTTGTGATTAGACTTGTGATTAGACTGTACTTTGATTCATGTATAAGTTGAGGTTATAAAAGTAGCTTTTGATTATGTGGCTAGATGCTCTTTGTGGGTTGTTATTATGGTTCGGGTGTGCATGAATGACACGAGGGTTGTTGTCTAGAGGGACAAATTTTAAATTAGACATAATTATAAGTTTAATTAGCTAATTAGAGAAAAAAATTCAAAATAAGGAGTCGTTCGTTGAAACGGCTTGTGGCGCCATTCGTGGCATCGGCGGCGTTCAACCGGCCGCCAGTTTTTTTTTTTTAAAATTGGGCGGCGGAATATTTTGCTCATATCTATCTCATCCAGTGTCGGAATTGAGTGAGCATGGTATCGTTGGAATCGTAACGAAATTTTCCATAACTTTTATGTCGATCAAAAATTAAGATTGTGGCCCGATAAGCAACAGTTTTTGCGAATGTGCGAAAAACTTGCAACACCGACCTGAAATTTTTGAGTAGCCGCCTTTATTTGTCTATATCGGACTCATCCAGTGTCGGAATCAAGCGAGCTTGGTATCGTTGGAATCGTAAAAAAATTTCTCCCAACTTTTATGTTGATCATAAATTATGATTGTGACCCAAAAATTTAATAATTTAAGGTGTGTTTATAGCGTGTGTTCTTAGCTTATTGTTATTTTGGTGGATTACATCTACGATGATAATTTGGATGGAAAAAAAGATAATTAAAATAAAATATTAAAATTAAATAAAATCTGAATTATTTTATTATTGTTGGTTTGATGAATCTATTATTTTTTAGAGAATGAGAATATTCTAAAATTTTTTTTAATTATTATTATTATTATTATTATTATTTTTTGTGTTAGTTTTATTAGTTTTGTTGATCAAGTTATTGAAAGTTTGGTTTTGATGACTTTGATTGTTTCGATTTGTAGTTTATATTATTTTATTTGGCTAAATATTTATTAAATTCTAATTTTATTTTTTTATTAAATTTATTATTGTTTGCACTATTTTTAAATAATATTATTCTATTTAAGTCTATGTTTTTGTATTATAATTAATTGTATTATTACAAATTTCTTAAAGAATAAAAAAACTCATTCAAGGTTGGAGAGCATATGATATATGTATGTATATGTATGTATGTATGTATATGTATGTATGTTAGGGGTGTGCGTTTGGTTGATTTGGATGGATTGGATGATAAATTTTTAAAACCGATTGGTTTTGGATTCCTAAAAATATTGAACTAATCCAATCAAATAAAATGCAAAACCAAACAAACCAAATAATAATTTGGTCCGATTATTTTGGTTTGGTTTTTGATAAACCGAAGTTGGTTACATTTAAAAATTATTTATATAATTTTTTATTGTATAATGAACAAGCAAGAAAAATAACATAAATATAATTAAAAAAAATGCAATTAACTATTTCATGCGCTAACAAAATATTTAAAACTAATTTTTACTTGAATGATGTTTTGAACTCGGAAGTTGATGGAATCATATTACTGTATTATGAGACCAAAATATTTTGAAAAATTGGATAATGATCCTCTAAAAAAGCACCTACCAAGTATTCAAAAATAAATAAAAATAAGTGTATAATAGATAAGCCTATTATGCATAAATTAATAATACCGTATTATATATAATTATTTTGGTTTATTTAGTTCTATCCAAAATTTTATTTAACAAACTGATCCAAAAACCAAAAACCAAAAACCAAAAACCAAAGTTTTCATTAATTAAAACCAAAATCCAAATTACTAAGTTCAAAACCGAACCAAATTACTCAAAAACTTTGATTTGGTTTGATTTTTTGGTTAAAAACCAAATAATGCACACCGCTAATGTATGTATGTATTATGTTTTAGTATTATAACAATTGTATAATGTCAGTCAATCGTAATTTATGATCACGTGAAAGTTGTGGTGAATTTCGTTCGATTCAAACTCGCTTCGTTTGATTACCGGATGAGTCAGATATAAAATAAAGGCGGTTGCTCAAAATTTGGTCGGCGTCGCTTTTTTGTTCGCAAGCTTAACTGCCACAATCTTAATATTTGATCAACGAAAGTTGTGAAAAATTTCGTTATTCCGATGATACCTCTCGATTACCGGATGAGGTAGATGAGCAAAATATCGGCCTCAATTTTTTTTTTTTTAAAATTAAAGGCCGTCGTCATTGACGGACGACGTTAACGTGATCGTATTGGCTATCATCGATTCAACGACGACTTATTTTTATTTGTTAATTTTTTTTCGGTGCCTAATTAACTAATTAAACTTATAATTATGCCTAATTTAAAAATTTTTCCTTGTCTAGATGAGTGCTTGTGAGATTTTTGGTATGGGGCTTTTCTTGCTACTGATTTTATTTGTGGATAAGCTTAATGTTAAGCTTTATCTTGAATTGAATTTGGTTGTTATTGTGCTTACCATATTGATTAAATTAGATATTAGGGGTCTATAAATAGATAGTTAAAGGCATGTAATGGAAAACTTTGATTCAATTAAATTTTAAAATTTAATTGTCTTTTATCTATGATTGGATGTGTTGTTTCTTTTAAGTGCGGTACAACTGTAATTACCTAATGATGGAGAAGTTATGTTGGATTTCCTTTACTTTGGTGAAACTATTTTTTTTACTTAATTTCATTTTAAGATATTATTACTAGCTTTGCTAGAGTTTGTGATTTTATTGAAGTCAGTATGACTGAAATTCTAATTGTAGTGAATTAATGATAATTATTTGCTAATTTTGAATGGTTTAGTTTTTTGTTGATTTTTTTTTTCTGATCTTTTCAATCATTGCATTATTGTTTGCGTTTTACTCCAAGTATTTTCTTGCTTCTTCTAAAATTTAAAAGTTTTTGAATATTTAGTGGTCTTAATTTTCTTTGCATAATTCATATTTCATTACATCATCCTAGATACATTAGGAAACCAAGATCATAAATCATTCAACATGAAAAACAATGCCTTAAAACGTTCTTAAACGCTAGGGAAATGAGTGCACTGATGGCATGAATTGTAAAATCATATTATTTGAATGGAAGAGGTGACAGTTGAGAGAATATTAGATCTTTCAAGCCAGAAGAGTATGGCACCTTTGGCGGATTATTTTTATGAATATGAGGCTGCAGTATTAATTAAAACTTCCGATTTGATTTCAGTTCTTTCAAAAACATGAAAGATTAAAGTATCAAACATGTATATAATATTCAAAATTTAAGGACTGTTTGCGAAGTTTTATTCTGCGTAAGTTTTTTTCAGAGGTTCTGTGCCGATAAAAAGAAAAAAACCCATCATGCAGATCCTTTGCTTTTCCTAAAAAAACATTCAGGCTGGGGAGGAAGAAGCAAAAGAAGCCTCAATAGGAGAGAACCCCGTCAATGGAAAACTATTTTCTCAGTACATGCTTAGTGGTTTTCTCAGTTCAAATGTTTAATAATGGCACTTATTGGTTTCTGCTGAGGTAGTACTACAGTTGGACAAAAGTGCAATGAAGTACTCAATCTTCCTTTATTAGCTGTGAGAATCGCAACCAAGCTTAGGGACTCGAGCACTTAAACCTTCATTATGACGTCTTCTTAGAGTTAGACTTATGTCCTGAGAGCTTTATGATATACAATTTGAAGTAGTGGTGGTCCTAATATTTCATGAGATTAAAAAGTAATGGCATAAATGCAACTGTCGAGCGCTTCCACTTCGAAGGAATTAGTGGCCTAGTTTGGAAAAGGGAACTCCTTTTCAGCTTTTCGTTGGTTAAAGAAGGAGCTTAATAGACACAACAGGGACTCTCAGTTGTGGTTTAGGATTTGAAGCAGAAGGTGGCAGGAGATATTTCAAAATTGAAAATAGATTGCAAGGCATTTTAACCTAGTTATTGAGAGTTAAGGCTTTCAACCAAGAAGTCTTTAGTTTAAGTTCTTGCACTTGTGTTGTGTGTGAGTTTGCGATTAAGGGTCCGGTTGGAACAGTTGTAGTTTTTTGTAAAGTTGATTGCAAAGTTATTGTGGGAAAAATTGTATTTTGAAAAGCTGCTGTGGACATTGGAAATATTTTCTTTTTTTAAAAATTCAAACAATAGTTTTTTGATAGTCATCATGTTTTGACAACTCTTTTCTCAAAGTCAAATTTTCATCACAAATTTTTTTTAAAAAGCATCAAAAAAATTGGTAGCCAAATATAATTGTGATTATTTTTTGAAAAATAAAATAGTCAAAAAGTTGTCTCAAAGGCATATCCAAAAAAAAAAAAAAAAAACAGATTAATGACATTGGTCCCATTAGAGAGTTTAATATAGTGATATCAGATTAGTGATATAATTAGATATCAAAATGGCTTGCGTATTTATTGGTATGGTTTTTTTTGGACGATATGATGTTCCGTTTGTTTATTGAAGTTTATAGTAAACAATTTAAATTTATAGATTTCGTATTATTATTTATTGGTCTTAGTTAGAAATTAATGTTTGTTTTAAACTTCATAAATCTTCTTAAATATTCTCTCAAATATAATGATATTATTGTCACACACAACCTAAATAAATGATATTGAATGAACTTTAAAAGCCATCGCTCAAACAAGATATGCGTGGAATCATGCACATCATGGCTTAGAATACAGAAAAGGCTCATTTGATTGATTGAAAATAGAAAATATATTTTAGAAAACGATGATTTGATTTTTTTACTCTTGGATGTTACAATAAGCAGCATAATCTATCTCCAAATACTCACCTTTTTTATGCCTTTCAGAAACAATCTTTCTTGATGCATTTTATATTTTTCATGCAGATTCATAATCACGGGAGTTTTTTCTAAGAAGAAAATAAAAGTAAGAGAAGAGATCAGGAAGTGAGATTTCTTAAAGAGAAAATGAATGATAGCGTCCAGCGACCAAATTTGGCAGTCAGAAGATCAGCTGATGCATCAGGCAAGCAAAATAATATGTACTGTTCAACATTATGGTCTCCAATGCTTATAATGCAGCATAATGGAGGCGTCGTGGGTCTCTTCAGTCGCTCCTTCCTGCTCCTCCAATCAGGTACTGTCATGTGGCCGTGACATTGCTGCTCTTCAAAAAATAAAAAAAGAAAAACGTTTGATTCTTCTGTTGAGTGACTGGCCATCATTCATCGAAATTAAAGCTGAAAACAAAAGGACTTTTGGGCGGGATTCATATCATTATTATCTTTTTTAATCTTTTGATTCGTTCTGAGTCTTCTTCTTTGGTCACAATCACATGCGATCTGGAAGCAATCCTTTGAGGACAAAAGCAGCTTCAATTAAGAGCTTGTTTTATAGATGTCTACTCAGAAGACATTAATTAAGTTTAATTAGCAATAAATTAATTTTTCTTTTTTTAAAGTTATACTTTCTTTTCATTTACTTTATGTTGTTATCAAGTTTATAGTTGCTTTCACTCTCAGCTTTATATTCCTTCCATTATTGGCCACAAGGGCACATGCTGTCCATCTGTCAGACTATTTTCCTGTGTTTTTTTTTTTTTTTGATAGGTCTCTTTTTTATTTTTTCTTGTTCTGTTGTGTTCTTCTTGCACATCACTGTGAAAGCTCCGGCTACTTAATGTGCTGCCCATTCTGAATGGATGTGGAACTTTGTGTTGATCCTTTCTATTGGAAATGCCACAAAATTAATGTGTTAATGCATGTTTTTTTAGCTTTATATATATATATATATATATATATATATATATATATATATATATATATATATATATATATATATATATATATATATATATATATATATATATATAATTTAATTTTGATATTTATATTATATTGTGTTATAATTATGTTAAAATATATGTATGAGAATATGTATTTCATTTAAAAAAAAAGATAATATTGGTAGTGCTTTTCCTGTGATGTTAGAAGTTTTGGTGTTTTGCAAATATGAAAATTTAGATTTTAGATGTGAAAATACATAAAAATTATGATATGAATATAAATCTTTTTTTATTTTTAGGTATTATTACTAACTTTTATGAAAAAAGAGCTTTTATTTAATTATTTTAATTTTACATAAGTTAATTATTTTTATTATAATTCTATTTAAAAGAGGTGAATGGTGACTCAAGCTCTAATTAATTTATTGAGTTGAACTTATGAGACTTTTATCAAATAAAATTTGAGGCAGCTCATGAATAGACTTTATTTATTATCTTGAGCTTAAAAAATAAATCATTTTTTTAATGTTATGTGCGAGAACATAATGGCCAGCATCAAAGTTTTTTTTAGGATATTTGAGCGAATTTAATCGTAAATTTATATGTATGTACAATGATTTAAATTCATTATTTTTTAGTTAAAAATTAAAGTTCTTAATAATTAGGTTAAGATATTTTGCACAATATCAAAGTTTTCATCCCACACATTACAAAGGGATTAAGATTCTATTCGATCTCTTCTCAATTGGAATCTATTCTATTCTGTTTAAAGTGAATTGCAGAGTCTAAAAAATAAAATATAATTATAATATTTAATCTGAAACAGTACAAATAATCATAATATTTAATAAGCATTCAAATTTTACGTTGAAAATATTACTGCTTCTCATCTGTTTCCAATCAAACCTCTGAGGCCAGACATCCATTTGGAAGCCCAAACGATTTCATCCATTTTGTTTCAGGTAATTATTTTTCTCAGATGAATGCAGGTTTGAGTATGCCAAACAAATGGTTAATTGCATTGTCATGCTTTTAAGCATTCATGATGTATATTTTAACTCACAATGAGGGAAGCTTTCCCCTATATTCTTATAATAGCATAAAAGTTATTTTCGAAAATGGAACTCTTTTCAAAATTTTAAAATTTTTTCTAATTAATAAAATAATTAAATTTAACAATGACTCTATTAATTATTTTTTAAAAAAATTGATTTAAAAAATAGCTATCAGTTCTAAAAATATTTTATTTCAAATAAAAATAAAAATAAAAATAAAATAAAATAATTAAAAAATTAAAAATCAAAAGGGATCCTGCACTGCCCTTTAGGTTATATGGCTGGTTTTCTTCAATGCTGCAAATCCTCTATATTAATTTCGGAAACTTGAGTGATGTTTCCTTAATGAAAAAATGATCATAATAAATACTCTGGCCAAATCTTATGTCTTAAATTTCATTCTCGGTGTTTTCAGTGGCTAAGTAGTCCTTATTGTTCCCCACGTCATTTAGTGCAATAAATAAATATATAATATATATCCTCATGTTTATTCTCTCTTTCTATTGTCTTTTATGGTCATCAAATCTATATAATAGAAATTGTTTTTTATAATCATCGAGGTGAGTGACCATGAAATTGTTTTTATAATAAAAAATAAATTAAGTTGATAGGATCCATGATTTTAATATTTACATCTTAAATGTCATAAATTTGAATTCATGCTGTCTCATTGATGAGAATATACGCTGCTGATCTGATTTTCGTCGATCTAAATCAATCTCCAGTAAAATATAAATTAATATTTAATTTATGATTGTCGTCATGATTAGTCTTGAGATGCATGGACGTAATATTTTTTTCATTGGATGACAGTCTAATATAATCACTTTAGTTATAATGTATGAATAGTGAAATTGAAATGAAGAGGAATATTTTAGAAAAATGTCAATAGAAAGGTGTGGTTTAGAGGATGAATATAATATATAGTGAGCATGCTAAAAGCATGACATTGCATGCCGGCTCACCAAAAATTGTTATGGAGTGAGGTTATTTGCATTGTAACATTTTTGATCATATATATTCCTTAATACCATCATATTTCAAAATAGCATAAAAGGTTTGGAGTGATAATGAGGTAAATCCTTCTTTTTTAATGGCATGATTAGTGAGTAGGTTGAGTATAATATTTAGAAAATAAATATTTATTTTATGTAAAAATAATATAATTATATGAGTATTATCAATAATTTGTGGTGTTTATGATAGTAAATTTCTCATTATATGAAAATGAAGTGTTTTACAAAAAAAAAAAAAAAAAAAAAAAAAAATCAAAGTGGTGTCTTTGTGTTGTGCTATGCAACATTGTGATGTTCGTCATATGATATATTGGCTTAAAAATAGAGATGACAACACTTTCGCATTGGAGATTACCATTGCAGTGCCAAAATTAAGCAAGATTAGGTCTTCTACTCTGAATTTGTGATAAGCTTGTACTATTTCTTTCGATAATGTGATGTGAAGTTTATAATAAAATTTACAGTGTTATTTTCTTTCACTTTGTATTTCATTTAGTTACATTTTGGCCAAGTGCAAACTTAACATCTAGTGTAATTTATAGATATAAGAAGAGTTATTGAAGAATAGCTAGAGAGAAATAAACAAATCTTTAAGTATATAAGCATATAATACTTGGAGGTTTTTAATCAAAAAAGAAATGCTTCTAATGTAATAATATAAATTACTTAGTATATTAATATAAGTAAGCAGTATGAGTGATTAGGTCATCTAGTTATCCACAGAGACTAGAAAGTAAATTTTTTTTGATTGGCAATAATTTTAATAGAAAACTTTATCTCAAAATTCCATAAAAGTAGTATAGGTGAACCAGAAATTTAAAATATTTTTCTCTTATTAATTAAATTAGTAGTTTAAAGAATATTTAAATAAAAATTTTAGATTAGTTTAATCTGAAATTACTTAGTTGGATAAAAACTTAAGTTAATTTAAGATTAGTAATTGACTTAAATAAGAAAATCAAATTTGATCCTCATAGAAATAATATTCGACTTACCTCAATATTACTTGTGCGACACATGACTTACATATACCAATTTAGTTGGTCAAGTTTTTGGCCATGTTGTTGAGGATGGATGTGAAATTTTGAATTAGTTAATATTAGTCATATTAGCCTATTTTTAATTCAACTCATTTTTGTGTTATATTTTTATTCAAATTCTATGGATTATGTAGCTTTAGCTAATTATATTCATTTATTTTTGTTTGTATTTTATAAATAATTTAGTATTGCATGTAGTAGTTCTTGTTTAATTTTTTTTAGTAGTTTTTGTTTTATCATATGCTTAGGGAAGTTGACTTAGATCTCATACTACATAATCTTGAAATAGGAAAAACATGTAGAAAAGTTAGGAAAGAAAAGAAATAAAAATTAGATTCACAAATTGACTAATCAATCCAATGAAGTAAAGTATTGTAGACCTCTTAAGGGTTAAGCCACACTTTCACTCGACAAAATCCATCAAAGAATAAATTGGCCAAATATTCAAGCCAATAAATTTTAGCTAAAATTATTTATAATTCAAATGGTTCAAAATTCTCAATTAAGGGGCTCACTAGTAGAGGATCCTACCGGACATATCACTAGTTTCTCAAAGATAGTGTATGACTTTTAAGTACAATGGAGTGTCTAATGACACTATAAGACTTTGATTATTTCTATTTTTAAGAGATAAAGGGAAAATGTGGTTGAATTCTTTACCCTTGAGCTTAATCAATACATGGAACAAAATTTTTGGCCAAATTTGTTTTCCCATCTAAAGCTACCAAACTTAGGAATGACATAACTTACTTTACCTAATTAGACAATGAGTCATTTTACGATGCATGGGATAGATTTAAGAAATTATTGAGAAAATATCCTCATCATGCTTTACTTGATTGATTAATTTTGCAAAACTTTTACAATGGATTAGTGGGTTCTATTAGTAAATAATAGATGCTGCTGTGAGTGGTTCATTGATGTCTAGACCCTTTGATGTGGCATATGCATTGATAAAAGAAAAGGCTACCAATTATTTTTTTAATAGCCTTCTGAATGATTAAATCATATGATTGTAGTTAGTGTTTATGAAACTAATATTTTTGTTCATTTTGACTTCATAAGCAATAGAAATATCAAAGAAATTAGATTATTTAGGATTGAATCAAAATCAAGGATTACCTATGAGTTATGATGTAAGTAGCCCAAATGAGAAGTCAATGAATGTAAGAAATAATCAACAAAATATGTCATACTCAAGTACATATAATCTAAGTTGGAGAAATCATCCTAATTTAGTTGGAATAATTATAAAAATGTTGAAAATAATAATTGAAATAATAATCAATAAAACCATGTAGTAAATTAAATAACCAAAATAATTTAATTTCAAATTCTAGACTTAGTTATCCATCGGGGTTCCCTACAAATAATCAATCTAAATAGAAGAAAATGTCATGAGAAGACTTAGTGATTTAGATGGGTATTCAAATGCAAAATCAAGTAGTAATCATTTGAAATATTAAAACTTAATTAATATAATTAGCTAGTTTAATCACTATTAGATCATAAGGGACAATACCAAGTAGCATTAAAATGAATCCTAAAGATAAGGGTAAAGAACAATTCAAAGCTATTCAATTAAGAACTAGTAAAAAAGTGGAAGAGGTGTTTAGAGAAGTGATATAATAGAATGAACTTGAATTTAAAATAAAAAATAAAAAAATACTATAGAATTAAAAAAAAAATCTAAAAGAAAGTAAAGCGATTACTACCTTTTTTTTCCACAAAGGCTTCAAAAACAAAATTTAGATATGCTTTTATTCTAGGTTTTTTGAAGTTTTCAAGAAGCTTACCATTAACATTCCATTTGTCAAAGCTCTTGAACAAATACCAAGTTATGTAAAATTCATGAAAGATAATTTTAATAATAAGAGATTTTGAAACTGTGACATTAACAAAAGAATTTAGTGCAATTATCTAAAAATAGCTCTTATGAAAACTAAAAGACCAAGGGAGTTTTGCTATACCATGCACTATTGAAGATAAATTCTTTGGAAATGTACTATGTAATATAGGAGTCAATATAAATTTAATGCCTTCGTCTATCTTTTAAAAAATTAGGACTACGAAAAGTTCAACCTACAACTATAACCCTTTAATTAACAAATCATTAATGTTTTTATGAAAGTTGATAAGTTTATCTTCCCGTTGATTTTATAATGTTATATATGGAGGAAGATAAGAAAATTTCAATTATTATAGTTAGACAAATCCTAGTAACTTGAATTGATATGATTAGTGGGCAAAAATAAAAAATAATAATGATAGTTAAAGATAAAGAAGTCATTTTTAATATTCTTTAAATCAATGTAATACATTGATGACTCAAGTGACAACTGTTTTAGGGTTGATTTAGTGAATATATGTATAGAAGTTGAAATGTGTTAAAATTTATATTTAGATTTTTTAGAGCATGTTAAGCTTAATAGTGAAGGAAATAGATAAAGCTAAAAATGAATATGCTCTATTCTTAGAAGCTACACATAAAATGTATAAGAACATTTTTGAAACATTAGATACATCACTTTTAGCATGACCATTGAGAACCTCTAATGATGAATTGCCTATCCTAGAGTTGAAAACATTGCCCAAATATCTAAAGTATGCCTTTCTAGGTGAATCATCAGCTTTGCCAATCATAATTTCTATGGATTTGGTTGATGTTCAGGAAGAAAAAGTTGATGAGAGTTTTGAGGACTTATAAGAAAATCTTTAGTCAGACAATTGTAGACATTAAAAGAATAAGCCCTTCATTAAGCATGCATAAGATAACGTTATAAGATAGTTCTCAATCAAAAGTATATTTTCAAAGAAGGTTGAATCTTGTGATGAAAGAAGTTGTGAAGAAGAGGATTCTACAATAATTAGATATTGGCATTATGTAACTCATTTTTAATAATTCTTGGGTGAGTCCTACACATTGTATACTAAATAAATAGGATATGACAGTGGTAGTTAATGAAAAAAATGAGTTAATTTCTACTAGAATGGTAATTAGGTGGAGAATTTATATTGATTATAAGAAATTAAACTAATCAACCAAGAAAGATCATTTTTATTACATTTCATTAACCAAATGTTGGATAGTTTCCTAGGACATTCATTTTACTTTTTCTTAGCTGGATATTCAACATATAATCAAATTTCTATAACACCTAAAGATTAATACTTGATTATATTCACTAGTCCCTATAAATTTTTTTCTTTTAGAAGAATACACTTTAGATTTTGTAATGCACTTGCTACTTTTTAAAGATATATGATTGGATGGTTGAAGTGGAGGAATGCTTTGGGCTTATTGTGTGATAACAATGCTTTATGGCCTTATGGTTTTGTTATTTGGGTGTGTTCATAGGGACACTACGTATATCTTAGGGGGTACTTACTGAAATGACTGAGTATGACATCTAAGGAATGATGTACTATATCAAAAGATAGAAATAAAACTTTATAATGGATTTAATCATCTAATAATGACTCCTAAGCTAGATGGCTCTATGTATATACCAGAGATCTTTCCCCTAGTTTATATCGGTGAAGCAAAGTAGGGTTTATTTTAAGTCGGGTTCTTTAGTTTCCTATGGAGGAAGGCCTCAATAGTTAATTATATCTTAAAAATGAGAATTTTCTAAGAACACTCTCAATTAAATAGTCAACTAATGTCTCCAAATTTTTCAAAGGATTGACAATTTATTAGATTTTAGGTGGGAAGAGTTTGAATGGGAAAATTTCTTAACAGATTCCAAAGGAGAATGAGTAGGAAGCATCCATGATACTAGGAAACCTAGTGAATGCTTCAATCTATCCTATAGTGAGACTTTATATTTTTGAAGGAGAGAAATTATATTTATCTAAGTTAAAATTTTATTAGAAAGATAGGACTTAGATTCCAACAACATAAGATTGCAAAAATATCTAAGAAGTTAGGGCTTACACCCATATCAAAGAAGAAATAAGTAGCCTCTATACCTATATATACCATGCTCTAACATAAGCTAAGAGCTTGACCTAATTCTACTTGAGGAAAGTGGGATATGATGGTCTACCTCTACTAGAGAGAGTGAACTGATCCCGACTCTTCTAGACTTATATTCGCCTAGAGTGGCTGCCAATTGACACCTTCTACAATTTAAAATTATGTGAGCCAGTCATATGTAAATGCAAGATAGCTGTGCTGTTATTAACTAGGAAAAGATCTAGAGTCATAAACTCACTTTCTAAGAGACTAGATCATGATTGATATGAAAAAAATGACTTAGACTAATGCAACAAAATTTATAATTTTTATTTCATTTTTTGACCCATCAATTTCAGACTAAGGCTTGAGAGAATTTATTCTTAAATGCATGATGAAATAAATTATGAGCTAAATAAGAGAGAAGTGATATTTTTCACTATAATGGATTGCTCTGATAGGTCAAGCTTGTCCCTTATCATGAAAGAATGGAGACCCTCTATTAATAGAGTGAAATAGTATGCATGTATGATGTTGAAATAATCATTCAGATAAGGGACTACTAAATTTTTTATTTTCTTGATTAGAGTTCTAGGCTTTCAAATGAGGTTTGTGGTGTTTATTTTGGATGTGTGTGTGTGGGACACCACACAAAGATCATAGGGGATACTTATTGAAGTGATCGAGTATGACATTAAGGTATGATGTGTTATCTCAAGAGATAGAGGCATCACCCTATAATGAACCTAATCTCCTAATAAGGACTCCTAAGGCATGATGGGTGTTCGAATATACTAGAGGTTTTTTCTAACTTTACATAAAAAAATAAAGTAGAGTTTATATTAAGCCGGGTTCTTAAGTTCCTTATGGAGGCAAGCCTTCATAGTTAATTATATATTAGGAAATGAGATTTACTAAGAATACTATTGATTAAAGTAGACAATTATCATCTCCAAAGATTTCAAGGTTAGACTATCAAATGATTGGTTATATTTGGAAAATCAAGTGGGAGAGACCAAGTGGAAGATTTATTTTTGGAATCCAAAGGGAGGAAGTAGAAAATGCTCATGATACTAAGAAACCTAATGAGCATTCCAATATATCCTATGGTGGGGCTTTATACATTTGAAAGTGAAGAGATTTATTTATTTGAGTTAAATTTTTATTAGATTGCTAGGGCTTATAATTCATCAACAAAAGGTTGTGAAAATGCATAAGAGGCGAGGATTTATGCTTATAGCCTGAAGAAAACTAGCCATCTCGGGTCTTAAATCTAGGGAGTTTTAGCATAAGCTAAAGCACAATCACAATCTAAATAAAAGATGGACATAATGGTTTACCTTCATAAGAGAGGATAAACCCGTCTGACTTATGGACTTATAATCGCATGGAGTGGCCATCAGCTAACACCTTCTACATTTTAAATCCATGTGATCTAATCTTATGAATTTGGAAGATAGTTAGGCTTGTTATTTAATTAGAAAGAGACTCATATGACTTAATATATAAATACAAAATCTTTACAAATTTTATTTCATTTTGACATAATATTTTAGACAAAGGCTTGAAATTTTTAATGCCTAAATGCATGATGAAATGGATTGTTAGCTAAATCAGTGAGAAGAGAGTGTTCTCCATCACAAGGGATGCCCTCACAGGTCAAGCATTCCCCTATTGTGTAAGGATGGAGATCCCCCATATTCAAGGAAGAAGGAATATGCATGCAAGATGAGACATACAACCATACAACTAAGGGGTTGCGGAATATTTTAATTATCTTATTTAAATCCTAGGATTTATGGTGAGGTTATGAATTATTTTAAAACTTGGTTATGAGTTGTTAATTGGGTAGACAAATTAATTTTAATGCTAAGAGCCTACCGCATTCAGGCCACACATTAAAGCATCAAATATTAAAAAACTATGAGAATCATGCAATCATAGTGCACAATTTAAACAATGTCAAACAATTTTATAAACTACCATAAAAAAATAAAAGGCCGGTGCGATCGAGTACCGCCGTACATCCTGGAAAGAGAAAAGATGGGTAGTCGGGCTCTACCCTTATACAACTCAGAATATAAAGAAATAATTCAAATTAGAATGAGTACATGCTATGGGGTTCTTCTTTCTTCACTTCTTCATGCCCTCCTTTCTTCATTTGATTTGGTTTGCTCCAAGGCATCATAGGGCATCCCAGGATAAAGCCTTCTGGCCATTGATCATCCTAATTCCCCATAGCACTAATCCTAATCCCTATTACCAAAAGTACATTTATATGGAAAAAGTAAATCTAACTGTACCTGTAAAATAGAGGTTAACTAAACATATATTCAACCCCAAGCAATTATATTTATAATTTGGACTTAGCACCCTGCACATGGGTAACCAAGTCCACATGTTTTAACTTAGATTATGCTTAGGGGTTTAAGCAACCTGTAAGCAAAGCATTTATATTTATTCTCAAGCAACCCCTTTAGTACAATCCCCCAAAAAAATATGATTAGGCTAAGAGTACCCTAACATTTAGTCTAAAATATTACAACACAAAATAAAATATGCATCACACATACACCGTCCTAACTTAGGACTAGAAGTGGTGGCTTAATTCTAATGTCTATGCTAAGGCTTTGTGTGGTATGTCTTAACTAAGCATTAGAGTTATGGTTTTCTAAATTTAGAAAAAGTAATTTAACATGAAAGTTGGTTTCATTTCAAGTTGTTTAAATGATTTGTAAATTTTAATTTATGTTTTGTTTTGTTTCATTTGATTTACACCTAAGTGTTATAATGAGAAGAAAGAGGATTACCCTCTTTCATCCCTACCTTAAGCCATTTTTTAAAGTATATCTTTATGATTTAGTTTTCTTTAGTGAATTGCTTATTGCATATTTTTATTAATCATAAGTTTAGATTAACTTTAAATAATCTTATTCAATATGAAAGGCATCTTAAAATTAACATGATTGAATTACTATCATATAACACATGTTGAACTATTCCTTTCCATTACTTATAGCATGCATATGATTCAATCCTTAGTATATCTATACATATAATATATATTTTGACACACTTAAATGGTGATGGATGCATATGTTTTTAGTAGAAAAATGGGATTTTCATTCTTTTAATCAAATGCACATACATATGTATGAAAGATGTAAGCAAGTACATTCCATTATTAACCAGGGAAGTGAGGTAATCAAATGACCTCTTTAGGCGCTACTTCAAGCCTCGTATTTTCGGGATGTCCATATTAAACACTTGCTATCTTAAATACATGTGAATGTATAAATAATTATAAGAAAGTAAAATCATGCAAAAGATTATATTTTTAATTGAATTATTTATACATAAGAATTAAAGCTCTATCCAAATTCTTATATCAAAATACATAGGAATGAAATCAAATAAGTATGTGTCATTATTAACCAGGGAAGTGAGGTAATCAAATGACCTCCTTGTGCTAATTAAAGTCTCATATTCCTGGGATGTCCAGACTATATACTTATTTACATTCAAACTTATGTAAATCTATATATGAATCTAAGAAATAAAGCTTCACATTCACATGACTAGGCTATAAGCACATGAAAATCCTATATGTATTCATAACTTCCATTACTCCACATATTATTATCAACTTATAAACTTTGAAAGATAGATTTGAATTTATTAGTGATAATAGCCACACATATATTTAAGTTAAATCAACACATGCAAGCTCACATAAATAATCTTCATTTGATTCACTTAATTTTGAAAAATTGAACACATGAGATCACATGCCATACCAAATTTAAAGTAATTGGAAAGGAATAACTAAACATATGCATGTGATTTATTCAACCAAATTAATTCCTAAGGACGATCATGTTAAATAAAATCATTTAAAGAAAACCAAAGCTTCTTATTAACTTATTTTTGGATTTGAGTTGATTTAGAAAGAGGAGAGATTATGTGCTATTTTAATCCCATTCTCAAGTTGGTAATCATAATTGATTTAAGGAAAGGTAATTAGGTGGGTTTTATGCATTAATTAAATTGGATCATTAATTATTCACTTAATCATCCTTTGTTATACTTCTTTAATTTAACTAATCATTTAATTATAAGTCACAAAAATGATATGAACATGTGAGAAAATAAAATTGCAATGCTCCTAAGAAATCTAATGCAACAGGCTCATAATTAGAGATTAATTAGGTTAAAGAATCTAATTAAGTACTCTTATGATTTTCCCACACTTATGGGTTAATCTTAATTTTCTTAAGGGTCTTTATATTCTTAAACACATAAAGAGGAACCCTTAATTTCATTGTTAATTAATTGATGTGATTTGAGTTTGAATTTAATTTAATTTGGCCACTTAATTAGTTCCTACGTTAATTAATTCTCTTAAAATGAAACAGAATTAGGAAAGAGATTAGGAAAGAGGTCATAATTCTCTCCCCTCTCCCATGAACTATCAATTAGAGGTTAATAAGCTTTAATTAATTAAACATTGCTATTTTAAATGTTAATTAATCACGTAATTAATTAAAAGGGTAATTAAGGTTTGAATCATTGATTTCCCCTAATTACCAGGCAAAAAATTCCAATGAAATTATGGGAGGTAGAAGTCATCCCATTAAATGGACACATAAAGTTCAAAATTATTTGACTAAGTAATTAGGGCTTAATTAAGTTAATTAAGTTTTCACTTAAACCCTAATTAAGCCCTAGATATTGTTCAAAACCAAATGAGTATTTATTTATATTTTAATTTTAATTAATTCTACTCTTAATTACCTTTAAAATGAGTATTTATTTATATTTTTCTGATTTTTTTATAATTTGTTATGATTTTCCAAAGATTCAGCAATTAAAATTGATTAATTAAGCTTAATTGAGCGTAATCCCATTGGCGCCACGTAGAACACTAATGTGGTGCTGCGAGATTGGTTATTTAAACTCATCCGAGTTAGCGTTGACGTGGTTGGTGGTGGAGGTGCTTTCGTCCCCGCCACCAATCTTAGATTGGACGACAGAGATTAATCCCATGGTTCCTAAGGATTAAATTGGATTAAATCTAATTGCAAGATCATGACCGTCTATTTAAATCACACGAAATAGACGACGAATGATCTATCCTCTCCCGCGTGATGGAAGACAAACACCATCTGCTTTCCTCCACCCAATTCAAGCTCGTCGGAGCTCGGATTGGCGCGGGATTGATCCCACACCTTCAGGGAGGTGATCTACAAGGATCCTATGGTTGGATTCACATGACATTCCCATTTCCTTCAAAAAGGCCCAAAAAATGAGAAATCACTATTTGAAGGAATAGTACCTCGTTAGGGCTTAAGGCTGGTGACGAACTAACTAGGGTAGCTTCGCCTTGATGAGGCAAAGCTCTATTGAGAAGCTCATGTGATTCCTCCTTGCCGTTTTCTTCGTGGACCAAGCACCATCGTAGAACTCATCAGAGTTGATCTAGAAGGTACTTCTGATGATTGGAGAGCTTGAGAAAAGATTCGTTTGACCTCACCGGAGATTGGTGAACATGTGGGTGAAGTTAATTTGGGATTGGTTAGGATTTGGTGGAGTTGGATGGAGTAGAGCCTTGTCCTATTTTGGCGGGCTCGGTTTCTTCGTCATTAGTGATGGGAAGGCTCTAGGAACTTGGAACGACTTTAGGAAGTTCATCTCTGACTGCTAGGGCTCACTGAGGGTCAATGAATTAATTTGGATTGAGATGAGGGGGGTATAACCCCTCCTCCCTTGGATCAAATGGCCTTAATTTGTTTGGCTTCTAGCGGTCATCCAGCCGCCACAGGTGGCCGTGGGTGGCTGGGAATCATCTAAGGAGGCTTGCTTTGGTTGGCCAAGTGAGGAGGAGTGGCTGCCATGGGAGGAGGTGGCTGTCCTTGGGTTATCAAATGCTCCGATGAGGGAGGGGAGGTGAAATCACCTCCCCTTGGCTCATGGCCGACCCAACCTCCTTTGGGTCAAGTGAGCCAGTGTCCTACTTTCCTATGTGGAGGTCTAAGAGGCTGGAAAATGGACAGGGAGTGGATTTGACCATTCAATGGTGGCCCTAACCCATTTGATTTAGGGTCAATTTAGGTTAGGTTTGATTTGGGCTGACCCAAGGTGAGCCAAGGATGGGTCATGCAAGTTTCAATGGGGTTGGGCTTTGTTTGAGTGGGTTTGGCTCAATTTGACCCATGCATGTCATATTAGGATAGGTTGAGTCAAGCTGACCAATTAGTCAAATTAGGTCAAACCAAGGATTGAGTCAAGTTTAAATTAGTATTTTGAGTGTTTTGGTGAAATTGGTTTGGGTGGGTTTGGCTTAGATTTGAATTTGACCAAATTTAGGTTAAAGTGGGTCAAATAGGTCAAGTTGACCAATTTGGCCAAATTGGCCAAATTGGCTTGGGTTAGGCATTGGTTCATGTTCAATTGGCCAATTGAATATGATTTGTAGGATTTGGTTTGAATCAATTTGGCTTTGGTTTTGATTTAGGCCAAGTTGATCCTTTAGGTCAATTTGGGCTACATAGGTCAATTGAGTTCAATAAGGTCAAATTAGGTTCAATCAAGGCTTTGATCATGTTTAGAGATCAATTTGAAATGAACTTGAGCCATTGATTACAATCAATTTGGGTTGGATTTTGATTTGACCCAATTTGGTATTTTAGATCAAATTGGGTCAACTTGGGCTAAAGGGCTAATTAGGTTAGGTTTGGCTTAATTGATGGTCAAGTCATGTTCAAGGGTTGATCTTAGGTTGATACAAATCATTGATTTCAATTAATTTGGCTTAAGATGAAATTTGGCTAATTTAGCTCATGTAGGTTAAGTGGGTTGACTTGGTCAAATGACCAAATTGACTTGGTTTGACCCAATTGATTACAATTGATCAATCAAGGATGATCAACAATTATCATAGGAGGTTTGGAGGGTTTGGCTCAATCCAATTTGGGTTGGATTAAAACTTGGTTCGAATAGGTCAAATTGGTCACTTTAGGTCAAGTGGACCAATTGGCCTAAAATGACTTGATTTTAGGTTGAATTGAATTGAGTTGAGTTTGTATATTGATTTGGGATTGGTTTATAATTTTGGTTGTAATTTATTTGAGTTTGAATGGATTTTTGGCTCATTTAAATATTTTGAAGGCAAATGGGTTAGGTTAGATTTGATTGAATTGATTTTGGCTTGATTGGTTTGATTGTAGATTTTCGTATGCTTTGGAGTGATGATTGAAGGATTAAATTGATTTGAGAGAAAATCAGTTGAGTTTGATTTGAATTGAATGGAATTTGGCTAAGTCCATAGATTTGAATCATGGACTTAGGTTTGGTTTGATTGATTTTGGTTTGGAGATTGATTTGTCTTGGTTGTAGATTTAGATGTGGATTGGAATGATGATTGAATAATTGAATTGGTTGATGAGACAAATCAATTGAGTTTGATATGAATTGAAGGAAATTTGGCTAAGTCCATATGTTTGAATCATGGGCTTAGGTTTGGTTTGATTGATTTTGGTTTGGAGATTAGTTTGTCTTGGTCGTAAATTTAGATGTGGTTTGGAATAATGATTGAATAATTAAATTGGTTGATGAGAGAAATCAATTGAGTTCAATTTGAATTGAAGGAAATTTGGCTAAGTCCATAGGTTTGAATCATAGGCATAGGTTTGGTTTGATTGAATTGATTTGAGGAATTGAATATGATTGTAGATTTGATTTGGAGGGATGATTGGAGGATTGATTGATTTATGATAAAATCAATTAAGTTTGATTTGGATTGAAAAAAATTTAGGTGTCCATAAGGTTAAATCATAGGGCTTAGGCTTAAGTTATTTAGATTTGATATTCAATTGGATTTGAGGCTTGAATTTGATTGTTGGTTTAATTGAATTTGGAGGGATGATTTGAGGTTTAGTTTAGGCTAATGGGGTAGGCATAAGTTGGGTTTAGGCTATAGGGTAGGTTGATTGTCCAAATTCCAAAGGTATGATCTAAACCCTATGTCTAATCCTCCTAAGTCTCCAGGCCTAGGTTAAGTGTTCACCTAGTCATTAGAAGTGTCTTATGACTAAGGAGCTCTTAGTGTTTAGAAAACTCCTAGATCTATGATGGAGGATTGGACCCTAACTCCAAAAGTGAGGTCAACAAGGTTATGATTTGTTTAAATTTTAGTTAAAGTTGCTAAGCTGGTGTAAAAAATTTAATTTTTTCCAAAGAGCCTAATGTATTCAAGCCACACAACAAATAATTAATCTTTAAGAAACCTATGAAAAATATGTCATTTCTATCACACAATCAAAGTAGACACAATAATCAAATATTAATCGCTTGAAAGAATAAAAGGCCAGTGCAACTGGGTACCACTGTACATTCTAGAAAAGAAAAGAAATTGGGTTGTTGAGCTCTACCCTTATACAACATAGATTATAATTAAATTATAAATAAAAGAAGAATCCATGGGTGTCTTCAATTCTTCACCTTCACTTCATGGGTTGGAACATTTTAGGTTTCACAGGGCTCCCAAGTCTATGCCTTCTAGCTATTGCTCATCCTAAATCCCATATCACTAATCCTATTACTATATATATATATATATATATATATATATATATATATATATATATATATATATATATATATATATATATATATATATATATATATATATATATATATATATATATATATATATATATATATATATATAAAATTAAATATGACTATACCTGCAAAATAGAGGTTAGCTTAACATTCATTCAAACAAAATAGTTATATTTCACATATTTAGACTTAGCACCCTATTTTAGGTTACTAGGCCCACCTGTCCTAATGGATTATGCTTAAAAACTTAAGAAGTGCCTACAAGAAAGAGGCATTCATAACTTTTATTTTACAACGATCCCTTAAGCATAATCCCCTACATAAAATATCATTAGTATAATATCGTCCTAACATCCAGTCTACGCACAAACAATCTTATCATCCGATCTAAAATAATATATCACAAAATAAAATATCACATCATCACAATAAAACACTAGCCTAACCTAACACTAGGATTGGTGGCCTATCAATCTAATATATGTGCAAATGTTAGTGTAGCAAGTCAGAGCTAGGTTTTAGTGTTTAAGTAGTAATTTGCAAGTAAAAATTTAATTTAATACCAATAAGTGGTTTTAAGTTAAGTGATTAATGAATTAAAGCAAAACTTTTTTAAAATTTAATTTAGTTTGAGTTAGAGTTGGATTTCATATTTTGAAGAGTATGAGAAATAGTGAGCCCCACTTAAGGAAGGGCCTACTCTTCCTTATACCCCTAGCCCTAATAGAGTGAATACTTCAACAAAAGATGAAAATTCACCTTAAGAGTCTAAATTAAATGTGTTTTATGAGTTTTAATTATTTTAATTATTGATGTTTTGCTTTAATTATCAACTAAACTATGAATTTTAATTGATCTTAATTATGATTTAAATCCAAATGGCTTCATAAATTTTATATGTCATATCTCAAATTTAGAAAAACACACTCAAGGATTTTTTCTAATGCTTTACTTGAATTTTTGAATTATTAATTGTTAATTGTTTATAATTAATTAACTAAGTGACAAAATTTTATATTAGTGGTATAATGTTTCCAAAATTATGAAAAATGATATCTAGAGTTGGGAAAACACCAAGGAAATATTCTCTGAGAACTTGAGATAACTTTATATTAAGTTTGATTTTGTAATTATTATATTATTTTATATTGTAGATAATATTTAAATTTATATAATCATGAAACTTTATAGGAGCATTAAGAATAAGATCCGAATACTCCCATAGAAATATAATGTTATTTGAAAATTATTTTTGATTTCCTTTTTTACTTGATCAAATTATATATTTAAATAGACAAAATATTTTATTATTTAAAGCAAGATATTTTGTTATTATTATTTTTAGGTTCAATCTATCATGTCTTAGTGGTTCTTTTCTAAATCTAGTTGATTGATATTGGACTTTCTAGTCAAAGGATTAATTAACTATATGTTATTTTGAATTTTTTAAAAATTACTTAACCTTATCACTTAAAATTAAATTAAATGATATAATCATTTTTTTAATTATTACAAAATTATTTTTAATTAAAGAGAGAATTTTAGTAATATTTAATAAGCTTTTTAATGAATTACCAAAATTAATTTTGATATTATTATATCTTAAGTTTTAACATATTAATTTCATCGACTTCTAAATTTATTCATAAAATTTGTGAACTATTTAGATTTAATTTTTATTTTATATACGGTTGATTGATTTAAATTATATATATATATATATATATATATATATATATATATATATATATATATATATATATATATATATATATATATATATATATATATATATATATATATATATATGTAAATGTGATTTAAATTAGTTATGAATTCCTCCAAAATTTTATATGAATAACTAATCAAGTAAAACTTAATTGATTATAATTAATAATTAAATTAATTAAAATTAAGGATATGACACATAACTAAATTTTCTTTTTGGCCTTTAGGATCGACATACAACAATTAAGGATCAAATTGATTTCATAATTGACTTTCATAAATTATGTTCAAATAACTTTTATATTTGATTATAATAAATATAATATTATTGGTTTAATTTTAATTTTTAATTTTTTTAAACATTAAGTTTTACTTAGATTTGAGGTAATTTAATTTACAATTTTTTTGTTTATTTTGACCATATATTATTTCTTTTTGGACTTTTAATGGTTGATTAACTCTTATCTTTTTTTATTCAATTGAATTTAATAATAAATAAAATGGATTAATCGTGATCATTCGATCAAGGATGAAATGATTATGAGTTAATCATGGCTTGATGGGTAGAATCAAATCACTACACCATTCCACCTAATCAAGATTATTCATTATAAACAGATAGAATAAATAGCCTTGATTTTGTCTATAAACTCTCACCAAAAGGATTAAAAAAAATAAAGTGCATGGGATCTAAAAGTTGAATCTTAATGATGCTCGCATTCAATGCATCAAACATGAGATTCCTAAGGCTTTCTAAGCGTTTAAAAATTATACCTTATTGGAGCTAATGTTCGTTGGATTCTAACCAAGAGGTAGCTTCATTTGAAAGATGTGAAGCCTTGCTGAGATGCTTGTTGGGTGCCTCCTAGCCAAACACTCCAAAGATCGAGTCACCACTACAGCTCGCTGAACTTGATCAAACTACATGTTTAAGAACTTGAGAAGGGATGAGGGTTTTCTTTCTCAACTCCTAAAACTTTTGGGAGAGAGAGAAAGAGGGAGATAATGACTTTCACGTGTTAATCAAAGGGAAGGGTCAGGATGGATCATGTATAAGTAGGCAGTAGATGGCATGCAGGACTTTGCTTGTTACTTGTGAGGACAATAAGAGCACATGAGGACTTAGATGGAAGATGAGGTCTGGTTAAGCTCACGTGCCATCCACAAATAGCAAGATTTATGGTGGCAGAATAAGGAGAGGACCTATTGCTGCATGTAAATGGGAGGTCATAGATTTAAAGTAGTTGCTAGTTGGGATAACCAAATGAAATGGCCGATTGGTTTCTTAAGGTCAGGTAGCAATTGAGGCAGTTTGAAGCTTCAACTCAAGTTGCTACAGCATGGATGGGAGAATGGAGGGATTCATAAGGGGTACTTGCTGCTTAAGAAAGAAGGATGGGCTATAAACAAAGCTAAGATTGGAGGTGGGAGAGGATATAGCTTGTCGTCGTGCAAGCTTAGGCCAATAGTGTGGTCGGAGATGACATTTAAAGGTCTCGTGTGTGTTGTGCTTGCTATTGGATAGGAGAGGAAGATCAGCAAGCCAAGTGGCCACTGATTTAGAGTTGATGCAAGTATCAAATGAAGGGCTACCATGTGTCTCAATTTTGGAGTGAGCGAGGGATGAGAGGCCACCTGCTAGAGGAAGATGATGGTGGAGTTGGTTCTGGGTTCAATGAGCTTGCCAGGTTAAGAAGGGACTGAGTTTGACATATGAGAAGGAGGGAAGAGGGGCTCCCCAAGGAAAGTTTCTAATCAATTTCAGTGGGAGAGGAGGTGTATACCCTCCTCTCCATGTGAACCAACCCAAGAGGTTAGTTTAGATCATGGCAGTCGACTGGCTAGTGGGGGTGGCCAAAAATGGAGTAGGACTGATGAGGTGGAGTTTCCTAGTGGTTGTGGAAGGTTGGTGGCTTGTGGTGAGAGGGAAAAGTCCCTTGGGCTGAACCAAGGGTCGACCATGGTGAGAGGGACCTCACCTTGGTCAATGGAAAAGCCCAATAGCTTTAGGTCATGTCTAGTCAGTATGGGGGAGCTCAAGGTATGCTAAAGTGGCTGCCCAAGGAAAAAGGAGGGATTATACCTTTATATTTTGGGTTTTTGTCCTATTTCAACCCCATGGTTCATTTGGTTTGGGCTAAACCTGATTCACCTTGGGTTGGGCTCATTTGGGCCGGTCAATAGGGATCTAATGATGAGTCATTGGTTTGGTTGAGTTTAGCTTAATTTGACTTATATAGGTCAATTTTGGTTCAAATGAGTTTGGTTGACCAATTGGCCAAATTAGGTAAAGAGGGCACTTGTGTTATGTTTAATTGGTCATTTAGAGTGCAATGTTGCAATTGATTTGACTTAATTTAAAGTCGATTTGAATTTGGTTCAAATGGGCTCATTTAGTCTAAATGGGTCAAGTTGACCAAAATGGCCAAATTGGTCAAATTGGGTTGGATGAAGGGTTGAATTATATTTGATTGATCATTTGAAAATGATTGTAGGTGTTGGCTTGAATTGATTTGACTTAGAATAAATTTCAATTCAATTTGATCTTTTAGGTTAATTTAGGCTAAATGGGCTAATTGAGTTGGTTTAATTAAATTGGCTTGGATTAGTCATTGAATAGTGTTCAATAATCAATTTATGATTGATGGAAAATATTAGTTGCAATCAATTTGGATTGGAATGAGATTTGGCCCATTTTGGTCATTTAGGTCAACTTGGGTTAGGTGGTCAAATTGACTTGGTTAGGTTTAATTGATTGCAATTTGGTTATCAATGAAAATCAACAATCATTTTAAACAAGGTTTGATAGATTGATTTAGTCCAATTCAAATTTAATTAAAGTTTGAATCAAATTGATCTTTTAGGTCAAATTGGACTGAGTGAACCTGTTGGGTTGATTGGGTCAAATTGATGCCAATTAGATGTTGAGAGGTACTCAATGATGGACTTGGAGTTGATTGATGACTTTGATTGCAATCATCATGAGTTAGATTGAATATTGACTCATTTGGACCTTTTAGGTCAAATGGGTACAATTGGGTAAATTGGTGAAATTGGGTGGGTTTGAGTGAATTGAATTATTTGATTAGGTGTTTAAAAAAGATCATGAGGCTTAGATTGATTTAATTTGGCTAAAATAAAATTGAATTGAATTATAGCACTATAAGGTTCATATGGGTTAACTTGGGTTAAGGGCCAATTGGATTGCAACCATGGCTTGATAAAGTTCAATCAAGTTTCAAATAAGTTTGGGTAAGTTCAATTTCAATTGGATTGGGCTGGTTTTGAATTAGCCCCCTTTTGGTCCAGATGGGTCAAATGGATCAACCCACCCATTAAACTAAGTTGGATCTTAATGGGTCAACATAAGGCTTGGAATCATTTGGCTATAGGCTTGGGTTTGGTTTATAATCAATTGGTTTGGATTTGAAGAGTTGGTTTGGTATGAAGTTTAATTGGGTTTAAGGTAGGAGGCATTCTACCTATCCTAAGCTGAAGTCTAACCCTGGGGGTTGAACCTTACGAGTTTATAGACATAAGATTTGTGTTCTCCTAACCACTAAGAGTGTCTTAGCACTAGGGATGTCTTAGTTCCTAGATGAATCCTAGGTCTAAGAAGGTTTGTAACCAACCTCACTCCAAAAGTGAGGTCAAGAGGCCTAGATTGTTGCCTCGTAAAAGAGAGGCATAAAATTAAATGTTGTAGAATGAGGATGCTCAGACTAGAGAGAGTTAGGAGAGTAGCTGTATTAGATTCAACCTATGTTAAGAAAGGTAGACATAGATCTAAAAAGATTTAGATAGAAAGTATAAAAAATGACCTCTATTAGAATTAAATGATAGTATTATACTTAGTTAGACACAATGAAGAAAAATGATTCATGTAGCTCACCCCTTGTAGTGGTATAAAGGCATATTATTGTTATTAGTGTTGTTATTGTCATAAGATTAATGATTTACCTCACATTGCAAAACTTTTTTCAAGAAAATGTTAGGTTTGATAAAGATGAAAGATTTATATCTTATTTTTATAAAATCTTATAAATACTATTGGATGCAAAACTTAAAATTTTATCAGATTCTTACCCAAAAATAAGTGATTTGATTGAGGAGGTCAACAAGACCCTAGAATTCATTAGTTTTGTCTAGTAGGCAAAAATTTAGGTACTTAAGATTTGCTTTTTGTTATTTCTAAGTTTGTATACAGCAATATAGTTTATAAAAGTACACATAAAACACCTTTGAAACTGTATAAGATTATAATCTTAAGAGTCTTATAGATCTTGAATAACTTTCATCATATGGATATTCTAATTTATCATTTTTATTCACAAGATTTTTTTTGACTGCATGAATTGGTTAAAAAGCAAATTAAAATTAACAACATTAAATGTACTAAAGTAGCATACCATTAGAGATATCAGGGGAAATATACTAAATGTGATAATATTTTGATAAACTTAGACCCAACTAATATCCCTTGACCAAATTTAAAGAGTTATAACAAAAGGTTTATGATCTCTTTAAAATTTCAAGAAAAAAATTAACCTCATACTTATATGAAATTGTCTTTTGACATACTTTTGAGTTCTATTATATATATATATATATATATATATATATATATATATATATATATATATATATATATATATATATATATATATGTATGTATGTATGTATGTATATATGCTTTTATGTATGTATGTATGTATGCATGCATGCATGCATATATATAATATAAAACCTTACAAATTGGCTATGCAAATTAAGAATTTGGAGATTAATCATATTGAATGCGAGCTTTATAATACATTGATATTGTTCTACCACCCACCTACATTGAGGTGGATTCTTTCCTTGTTGATGAGTCACCTATAGATGCTATTACAAAGCATTAATTTCTTATTAAATGCAGATCAACTAGTTGTTGATGATCTTCAGTTACAATAAGATGAGTTAAGAAAATGTTGGCCTTCAATTTACTCGATTGATATTTGAATCATAACTCCTCAGATGAGAATTCTTCTAAGTTTACACAAGTTCATTCAGACACATTCAATATAACTAATAATCAAAATAATGACTGCCACTAAATATTAATTATTTTATGTTTTATTATTTTCTTATATTTTTTTTAAGAATATTATTTATAATGTTATCAAATATAAGCAAATAATAAGGGGTATAATTTTTAACCAAGTGGGGTCAAGAATGTAATACCATTCAAGTGGAGTCCATAGTGCCACATCAATATTGCACTTTATCTTATTAATCATTAGAGTCCATGTTTAAAAAAGTATGACCAACCAACTTTTAGTACTTTTAAAGAGTTATTCATTCTTACAATAACTTAATTTAATGAAATTAAAGATAAAACTATAAAATAAAAATAATGGCTAAGATGTTTTTATTATAATTTGATCAACCTTTTATTTTTACTTCTCCTAATGTGTGATGCTTATTAATATCATAAAACATGCAAGAAAAGGAAATGAAGTAAAATATAAATCTTTGGAGAACTTTTGTCTTTCTTCTTAGATAAAATTTAGTGTTAATCCTTAATCATTAGTTTGATGACTAGAGGTCCTTCTTGATGAGAGTTTGGATACTTTTTATTTTTATCTTATTTATGTGATTTTATTATAATTAGAATTTTTACATCTTTTTTAACCATTTTGAAACTCTTTAAGTTTTCACACTCCTACACTATGTTATTTCAAAACTTTTATGCTTCCTAAAATCTATCCAACCTCAGCAAACCAACCTTCCTATTGCTCTCCACACCAAAATCTCTATATAAGTACCATAAATAACTCCATATTCTTATTGTAAATATTCTTCGCTTTTCAAAGAATACTTATAATCATCATAACTTAGCATATAAACCCCTCTTAAACTCCATACAAAATCAGCCACCTAAAAATCATTCTAAACTATACTATCCCTTGGTATATCTTAGCTAACTTTCAATCTCCACTTTCTAAAAGTTTTTAAATACCCAAATCACTTCTACAGGGTTTGACTACATTACTTTAAACTAGATAGAAGTATTCACTATCAATCTCTTTCTTAAATATCACCATATCCATTATATCATTATCCTTCTAATATTAGACTAAGCATGTTGATGTGTCTAACTCAAGCAAGGGAGATACTTTAGTTGCAATCATTCTTTGAAGAAATATGTTAAAATTTAAAACTTTTTTGTTATATTTTGATAGTTAGAGTGCTATTCATTTACTAATAATAAAAAAAAAAATCTACTTATCATGCTATGATATAACATATTTAAGTTGCTATCACTATAGCCAATAAGCTTTGAAGGATAATATTTTATTCATGAGAAGATTATTGAGAAATTGAATCTAGCTAATATATTGACAACTTCAATGAAAAGTAAGCAGAGCCTAGTTTAAACCTTTTAATTGACTTTTGATCAAATAAATCCAAGTAAATATTAATGTACACTTAATTTGTTCATTAAAATTGCAGAGCTATCAAGGTAATGACAAATGGATTTATTTAAGAGATTAGGAAGTCATAATAATCACTGCATTAAAAATAAAAATATAATAATCAAATTTTCTTCTTGATTACATTTTATATTTATTAAGGCTTTGGATGTAATTCAGATAGCGTCTGATCTGGATTTTGCTTTTGTATCATTCCACATCATTTTAACCATATATATATATATATATATATATATATATATATATATATATATATATATATATATATATATATATATATATATATATATATTAATGGAATAGAAGAGCAATTTTTAGATTTGATTTCTTATTAATTTTTTAAAGAAACCCTGATTTAATTTACAAATTCTGCCTTCCACCTTTTTTTTATTATTTGATTTATTTTGAATAAATTAAAGCTACATTATTAATATTATTATTGACTATTTGGTTTCCAATAGTTTTGACTATATTCAAGTTTTATTTTTATTATTTTAAGCACTATTAATTTAAAGGTATATAAGATATGAATGCAACATTTATCACATCACTTTAGTATAAAATAATAGTTAATTAATTAATAATAATCAAATTGCAGATAATTCTATATTGGGGCATTTAAATAAATACCACATAATTCTCATATGTTTACGTATTTGACACCTAAAATTTGATATTTACATGCTTACACTTAAATTTTTTACTTCACAAAAATGTCCATATTATAATCTTTTTAAAGTTGAAAACATTTTTTTCATGAATAATTATTAAAATGTAAATATCCAATTTTAGATGTTAGAATTATAACTAAATAAATATTATGTGTTATGTATGTAAATTAAAATAATCAAACCAACACTTAATAGACCTAATTAAAAATAATAATTCATAAAATTGGTCACATAGTTGAATAAGATTAATTATGATGTGATTATTACTAAATCATAATGGGATAAAATAATAAAATTTATTTAAGGAGTATTTTCAATTATTTCAAATTGAAGAAAATGCGCTTTGAATTAGTTAATTCTTTTTATGCCAGCCCAAGAAGTGACTGCTGATCACTTAAAAAACGAAATTTAAAAAGGAGAACAATGGGAAATTTGTTCATTGGGACAAAAGATTCGTTGGCAAAAGCTTAAAGGAAAAATTCAATTAAAATATATTATATATATATATATATAGCCAATCTAAACTAGTAACTAGTATTAACCTAAGTTACAAAGATGAAAATATACTTAATAAGAGGAAAAGACATTCAATCCACGTAAATATAGACAAATAAGGGTCCTTTTTTGAATAATATTTGATAATTCAAACACTATCTTGGAACCCTGTAAAAATAAGTGGCACTTATAAAGAAGAGTCCAAATGTCACTAATCATAAGAAAACAAAATTTGAAAAATCAATACATTTCTTTAGACGTTAGCCTGTTTATTGATTTTTGATTTTTTTTTTAATGTGATTCATGTACAGTCGACTCCCGGTTAAGTACGCAAATTGATCCGGAGCTTTTTGTGCATACTTAGCTGGTAGGTGCGTACTTAGAACAATTTAGACACTCTCACTTCCCTATCTCCCCGATGTTGACGAAAGGCAAAGGAAAGAGGCTAAATGAGTTCCAGAGGACTGAAATTATCGCCAAATTGAGCAAACTGAACCCCCAAACGAAGAGCCCCGGGAGTATGAAGTCGTGAAGGTGCTATCCGAAAAACTTGGGAGAATCGAGAAGCCATACAGAATCGGTCTTCATTAATGTCTGCAGAAGAAAGGTCGAAAACTTATAGAGCATCCATTGGTTGATTTTCTCAAGTGGAAGATATGCTTTACGTTTGGATTGATAGCATGTGCCGAGCTAATTTTCTTGTTCCTCCCTCCTTAGCCATCACCAAGGCGAAGAGAATTGCTGAAGAACTTGGCCTATTTGATAATGACTTTAAAGCCTCTTGGCAATGGCTCAGTCGATTTAGGACTCGAAAGGCCTGTAGAAAATTCTCCTTCATGGGGAAGGGGCTAAAGTCAACAAAGATGATCCTGAATTGTTGGCACAACTGAGTGAGCTTTATGCTTTAATCGAGCAATATGACCCGGAAAATGTTTATAACTTGGATGAAATGGGTTTGTTTTACCGTGTCCTTCCAAGATTCACTCTTCTCATGCCTCATGAAGATATTAGCACTGCAAGAGGAAAAAAAAAAAAAAAGTGAAAGACAGGGTTTCATTGATTGTATGTGCCAATGCTACATGGACACATAAAATTCCATGTGCATTAGTTGGGAAACCCAAAAGTCTTGCATGTATCAAGAATTGCGAATGGCCTATGAAATATTTCAATCAAGGGAAAGCGTGGATGGATGTAGAAACATGTTGGAAATGGTTCAATGAATTGTTTTTTCCAGAAGTGAAAAAATGGACTGGTCGTCATGTGCTATTGTTGATGGACAATGCACTAGGTCATTTTGATGCATTTGAAAGAGACAATGTCAAGGTGGCCTTCTTTCCTCCTAATTGCACTAGTTGGAAACAGCCATGCGATATAGGGATCATAGCAGCCTTGAAAAAGAGATACAAGTATCTTTATTTGAAAGACGTCTTGGACTTTTATGAGTTCAGCGATGATGTGAAATCGCATAAGAAAGAACAGGCCAAACGAGTACCAAGAGGTGCCGCAGGTGTTGCTTATGGAAATCCAGCCCATTTATTAGATGCCGCCTTGTATGTTAAACAGGCCTCAGATGCAATCTCAAAAAGTTCAATCGAGAACGCGTTCAAAAAGGCAAAAATCATGACTTTAATGGAGACGACCAATGAAGAGGACCGGGACTTCATGGCTGACATTATTTCCAATCTCAACTCTTTGAATATTGCCATTGGAAAAGACGAGTTGGAGGATTTTTTACATCTCGATGACGAGAATAATGATGTTTATTCACAAGCAATTTTGGAAGATGTTGATGAAGTGCTTGAGACTTTGCAAGTTAAGGATTCTTCAGAATAGAATGAAGATGAGTTGCATGATGATGGTCAGATCGATCCCTCTGCAGAGAATGATGTCATATTCAACGATTTCGATCAGCTGGACAAGGTAGTGCTTGAAATAGAGGATCAGTTGCTGTGTTCTGAGGTGCAAAATGAAGCAGGTGATATGTATGATGATCTTCAAAATACCTTTGAATCTTTCCAAAGAAAACTACAACAAATCTAGGCTAATTCTAAACGTATGAAAGTTAAAAATGCCCGTCAAATGACTTTGCATGATACATTTCTTCAATAAAAATTGATTTGGGTTTTTTCGCAAAATTTTTGCGTACTTATCCAGATACGTACTTAAATGGGTGCGTACTTAAGCGGGAGGTTAACGTACATAATTAGGTGTTTTGAATTATTATGAATATATATAATTTTAAATATAAATAGGAAAGCTCATGCAACATTTTTAATAGAAAAATTCGAATTAGTCAAAAAATATAATATAATTAAAATAATGACTTTTTCAAATTTGAATGCCTATTTTCTTAAAAACAATAAAAATAAAAACTCATATTGGTTCTACATTTGCTACATTTTTAAGTGGCATCTATTATGTAAGTATCATATTATTATCTCACATTCTTAAAATTTAAATATTAAAAATAGAAGAAAATTATTATTTTAAGATTAAAACTTTTTCTATGCATATTTTTTAATTTTATCATATTATTTTATTAAATAGTATATAGAAATATAAATATGAGATGAGATATAAATGTTGGGAATCAGATCTTCTTTTTCCGACTTTATTTTCTTCTACAAGCTTTAGAGTCCATAATGGTTATTCCTTTAAGATAAAAGTAGGAAAATATTGCATGGTTTTATTGTAATATATTAAATAAGTTTTTATATGCTCACAATAAATAAAGAGTTATCATGCTAAGTAGATCTAATTCTTGTGAGCGCATGTAGAAAATGGTATATAATGGTCATTTTAAGATATATTTTTATATAAATTAGAATTATTTAATAAAATTTAAGATGAGAAAATTGAAATCAAATCAAGTTGAAAGGGTGCAAGATATTTTAGCCTAGTGGTTAAGAGTTTTGCCTTTCGACCAAGAGATCTTGGGTTCAAGTCCTTGCACATGCATTGTGTATGTGAGTTTGAGATTAAATTCCTTCAAATGTTCCAAAAAAAAAATCAAGTTGAACGGGACAACGAATGGGAAAGGAAGCTATGCAAGCTAGTTTGACTTCAAGTATTGAGAGAATATTAAGATGAATAGAGAAATAAAAAGAAGGTAAAAGGTGAAAGTACTAGAGCACACAACACTTTGATTGAAAATAAATTGAAGAATTTAGAGATGCTGAATTTGAGCAAATTTGAATACACACACACCATTCTTTTGAGACTTTTCATAGAGATTTTTTATTGAGGGATAGAAATTCTATTAAAATAAAATATATAGAATTGTATTAACAAGAGTATAATTTAAAAAAAAAATAATTATAGTTTCAAGGATAATCTCAAATAATATGCTCCATATTTCCACTAATTGATAGCTAATTTATAAATTTGTAGGAGAATATTGAAGTTTATATTGCTTTAAACAATATACTTTTGTTTATATATATTATTATAATTATTTATGTGCTAAAAAATTATGATAATAGATTGAGCATTTTCTATTTTTATGTTAAGCTCATAAGAGATATTAGAATTGTTTACTTGAAAAATCTAAGAACAAAAAAACTATAAGACCCTTTCCTAATAAGACCTAAATTATGATGTTTAGAATTAAATTTCTTAGTTAAATTTCTTAGTCCCCTTTTGTAATATGAGCACCTTGCAAACCTAGTGTAGCTTAGCTTAGACAATCCATAGGTATATAAATTTTTTGGTTGGTTGACTCTATCATGCCACACTTAATTCGGTAGATTAACTTCTTGACTAATAAACTTTGGTCAAACTTAAGTCCACTAGCAAAAACCTTAGGATATATTCTAGCATTATCTCGACATTTATAAATCTATCTTCTTTCTAGTTAGTTGATTATACTATGCCATAGTTGATTAAGTGAATCAAACTCTTAGTTAGTATGCTCAGGTTATGACTAAGTTGGTCAGTGGCCTTCTCTTTAAGGTTAGTCTTTAAAAACTCATTAGTCTAGTCTAGCCTAGTTTAGACACTCATAAGTCTACCTTGGTTTTAAAAAATCTAAGCCTCATGACACTCTCTTCTAGAGTAGATTATTTATGAAAGGATTAACTATTTTAGCCCCTTTCCTTATTTAATCACCTTTTTGGATCTTGCTTAACCTTATTTAGGCATTTATAGATCTACTCATTCTTTAGGTATATTGACTCTACTATGCAACAATTGAACACCTTGGCTAGTAAATCTTAGTTAGGATAAAGCCCATATGTAGACTTTTCTAGTTTAGTCATTAAAAAGAGACAAATTTGTTAGGCCTAATCTAAACTTACTTTAAACACTTGCACCTTTTGTCTTAAGAAGAACTTGAGCTTTTTGACACCTTCCTTAAATTAGACTAGTAAATATAGGTTAAGAAAAAACCTTTTACCTTTCTTAGTATGGTCCACTAAAGCTCTATGGCACTTCTTTTAGGACTTGTAAGTTTATTTAAGATTAAGTCCATAAGACCTCTCATGGCTACATTCTTCCTAGATTTAGGTTAACATATCACTAGATTATTTGAATCTAGCCATGGAATTTCATGCTATTCGTACATTAATTGATCAGGGTATGCAATGAGCAGAAGTTATGATAAAGGGTTTAGGTTTTAGAAGAGATGCTACATGCATGATTGTTGACCTTACTTTTGGAATGAGGTTGACTACCTTCTACTTAAACCTAGGATCCATCTAGGCACTAAGACTTCCCTAGCACTAAGAAACTCTTAGTAATTAGGAAAACACTCACCCCATGACTAGATACTCATAAGGCTCAACCCTAAGGCTAGACCTTGGCTTAGGATAAGTAGAACACTACCTTCCTTGAACCCATCCACATCATAATTAAACCAATGAACCCAAACTGAATCAAATGATTGTCAATCAAAATCTCAAACCAAAACTAATTTAATCTAGGCTCAAAATGATTTATCATGGTTCAATTGGGTTAGGCAACCAAGCTAGCTAGACTTAGCTCCTTTAGATTCGAGAGGTCCAAACCCAAGATTCAACTCCAATTGAAACCTCATTCATTTGAATTCATTTCAATCCTAATTGAGTTTGAGAAATCCTTGATTTTAATCCAATTAAACTAAAACAAAATCAACATGGCCCTTGATCTGACTTAGCCCATTTGAACTCCATAGGGTCAAAACTTGATTCAACTTGATCCAAGCCAAATTAAATTGATCTAAACCTCATGATTGCTCCAAAGCATATAATCAACCATTCCAATGCATTTCAACCTATTGGGCCATGCCATTTGACCCAAGTTGACCCATTTGACCTAAAGAGGTCAATTGGGCCATAACCAAGTCTAACCCAAATTGATTGCAATCAAAGCTACCAATTAACTCTAAATCAATCACCCCTCTCACGCTTAATTGATACCAACTCAACCCTATCAACCCAATTGGTTCACTTGACCCAATTGGACCTAAATGATCATTTTAATTCAAACTTCAATCTAACCCAAATTGGATTAAATCAGCTCAACCAGTCTCTTCCATAATGATTATTGATCATCTTTGATTATCCAATTTCAATCAATTGGGTTAAACCAAGCCAATATTGGCCACTTAACCCAAGTTGACCCAAATCTCATTACAATCCAAATTAAGTATAATGAATGCCTTTAATCTATTATAAATTGATTAGTAAATGCCCTAAAATCATCAATTGAAGCTAATTTGACTAAGCTAACCCAACTGACTTACTGAGCTCAAATTGACCTAGAAGATCAAATTGAACCAAAACTCATTATAATCCAAATAAATTCAAACCGACACCTACAATCATTTCCAAGTGATCAATCAAACATAGACCAACCCTTCATTCAACCCAAATTGACCAAATTGGTCAACTTGACCCATTTGGCCTAAATGAACCCATATGAACCAAACCCAAATCCACTCCAAATGTAATCAAACCAATTGCACTAATGCATTCCAAATGACCAATTGAACATAGTGCCTTATTGTCCCAATTTGGTTAATGGTCAACATAACCCAATTGAACCCAAATTGACATATATAGATCAAATCGAGTCAAACTCAACCAAACAAATCCAAATCCCACCAAACTTGGCATGAATCATCTTTAAGTCCCCTCTAACAAGCCCTAGTTGACCCAACCCAAAGTGAACCCTGTTCAGCTCAAACCAAGTGAACCAATGGTTCCAAATAAAATAAAAATCCAAAATAGGAAGGTCCAACCCCTCTCCTTGGCTTAGGCAACAACCTTAACATGCGTTGAGCTCCCCCATACTGATTGGACCTAACTCCAAGCTATTGGGCTTAGCCATTGACCAAGGTGAGGTCCCTCTCACCTTGGTTGACCATTGGTTCAGCCCAAGAGACTTTTCCCTCTCACCACTAGCCACCAAACTCTCATAACCACTAGGGGACCTCCACATCATTAGTCCCATGCCATTTTTGGCCATCCCAACTGGCAGGTATACACCTCATCAGTTCGATGCCATTTTGGACAGGCTGCCATGACCTGAACCAACCTTTTTGGTTGATTCACATGGGTAGGAGGGTATACACCTCCTCTCCAATCCAAAAAAATATTAGAGAGCTTCCATAAACAAGGTTGACCAATCCCTAAGCATCTCTAGAACTCCCCGTGCACCCGACCGCCAATGAGACCAGCTTCTCTCTCAGCTCGAGCACCCACTCTATCCAAACTCACCTAAAATCCACTAAAATTTAATTAACTCTACCCCCACCTTCCTCAAGCTATGGAAAACTCAAATGAATCAAATCCTAATCGATTTGATCACTAGAGCATCGATTTCATCTTTTTAAGGTGAAGCTACCTCAGTTGGCAGACCATTGGTCATGACCTCTGGTGAGATAAATTCTGACAAACTGTAGAAAACCATAAGAGTTTTGGCCTTCTATGAAATGAATGTGAATTTCTTGTGATTCCCACCTTAGGATCCATTTAGATTGTGCCCCTGATCATTTTGGAGTTGATTTCACCATCGAGCGAGCTTTGGTGAGGTTGGATCAAGCAAAAAAAAAAAAAGTGGAAGGTGTCCATCTTTTGATGTGGGACAATGACAATCATTGACCATCCATTCCGCATGGTTAGAACGGGCGGCCATGATTAATCACTTTAGATTATGTTGATTTTATCTTTTAAAATTGCAAGATTAATCTCCGTCATCTGATCTGTGATCGAACGACTGAGATGAAAGCACATCCATCACTGCATCGGATAATTTAAATAGCTAGCCCTACTGTGTCATGTGGAAAGTGCTGCCACATCAGCCGCTGCACAACACTGAATGTGTAAATGGATTAATTTTGGATAAACATATGATTTAATTAACCATAACTTCAAAAAATCACAACTAATTATAAATAAATAAATAAACCCATTTTGGAAAGCTTAAATAATGTAAAATACAAGAAAAATAAACTCCCTTATTCTTGCCCAATGAATAATGTTTAATTAAGCTTTGAATGTTTAATTAATTACTTTAATTAAACTTAATTACTTGGCTAATTAACTTGAGATTTTTTTATTATTCCTTGGGATTACCTCTGTCTCCCATAATTTTCTTGAGTTAATTTTCCATGTAGATTAATATAGCTTATTTTTCAAATCCTAACCACCTATTTTAAGCATTTAATAATTATTAAAAATTGAAAAATTATGAAATATACTAAGGATGTTTAATTAATCATAAAAATAGTAAGGGTGGCCAAAGAAAAATAATTGAGACTTTTGATCATATTTATTCTTCCAAAATCACCCTAAGGACATTTAATGAATTAATTAAATAGTTTAGTTAAATTAAGAAATATATAACCTTTGTAATTAATTTAATTGATTAAAATTCTTAATTAAACCTCCTTATGTGCTTAGCTAACATAAGGATTTCTTAATGAAATCAAGATTTTCCATTAGTGTGGAGAATTTTGAAAGTAATTAATTAATCTAATTTTCTTCTTAATTTAATTAATCATTTGTCATGGGCCTAATTGTATTAGAACCTTAGGTCGTTGTTGATTTTATCTTCCATCATTTCAACATAATTTGTAGGTCCTTGATTAATAGTTAATCAAATTAAGAAGCTTCTTTTGGAGGGAATGTGAATGGTTAAATAATGGAATCATAAAAATCACTTATGGTTCCTTTAAACTTCTTAATGAACAAAGAGGGGTAAGAGGAATCCAAATCACTTAATATTTTCCTTAGGTATAAATAACTCAATATTTCAAACTTAATTTTAATAAATTTGATGAAGTTTAGAATATTCATGTGGGTGTACTTTGTCCTTAGAAATTAATGAATCCTAAAGTGATGTTTAATGAAGTTTCAATTGCTTTACTTAGTGCATTCATCTTATATGTGTTCATGCATTCATCTTTATGTTTGTACATGTGCATGTACACTTTTGAAATCATCTTTATGTTCATACATGTGATAGGAAAAGACCATCTCTTTTAAAAATGTAATCCATGCATCATGTAACCCCAACCCATGCTATTCAACTAATTATTTAATTAACATGTACTCATGCATGCATTGATTGTGATATGCTTAGTTAAGATTCATGCACATGTTAAAAGCAATGGTATTATTTTATTAGAATCACCTTAGATTCATTAATCTTAGGTTGACTTGTATCTTTTAAGATGAATTTTCTAAGCTAAGTCCAACTATGAAAGTAATCACAAAGTCTAAAAGGTATGAATCCTACCTTTTAGATCAAAACTAAGGGTTGGGATGAGAAGAAGTTTCTCCTTCCTCTCTTTTCTTTATAATTTTGTAATTTCTATTCAGTACAATGAAATAAAATTTTCATCTAAAATTCATCCTAAGACAATAATCATGTGAAGAATAATCATCTTTAAGAGATAATTTGAAGATCCAACACTAGAAAAATTTACAATCTAATGCCAACAAATACATACCTCACTAAGCCTTACACACACTTTAGATAGATAGACCACAGACTATAGTCTTAAGTTAGAATGATGTTTATTATGGTGCTGTGATGTTTTATTTTATGATGTAATATTTTAGACTAGATATTAAGATTATTTGTGCGTAGTCTAGTGCTAAGATGACATTAGAGTAATAATAATTTTCACAGGAGATTGTGCTTAAAGAACAACTATAATAATAATAAAAATATAAATGCTTCTTGGTTGTAGGTGTTGTTAAGTCCCTAAGCATGATCTAATAAGACAGGTGGGCTTGGTTACCCAATGCAGGGTTCTAAGTCTAAATATGTGGAATGCAAGTGCATGGTTTGAATGTGTGTTATACTAATCTCTATTTTGTAGGTGTAGTTAAATTTAATTTTTCATAAAAATGTAATTTTTATAATAGGATTAGGATTATTAGGATGAGCAGTGACTGAAAGGCATAGACTTGGGAGGCCTTGTGAAGCTTGAAGTATTCAAATTCAAGAAGTGAAGTTGAAGAAGAATTGAAGACCCCCCATAGCTTTTCCTTTAATTGTAATTTTAATTATAATTTGGGATGCGTAAGGGTAGAGCTCGGCTACCCAATTTTTTTCCTTTCTTGGGGTGTACGACGTTACCTAGGTGCACTAATATCTTTTTTTTTATGAAATTTATTATTTGATTATTATGTTTATTTTGATTTCATAATAAATGACATATTTTTCATTAGGCTCTTAAAGTATGACTGTTTGATGTGTGTCCTAGCTGCTTTAGGCTCTTTAGGAAAAGTTAATTTTTCTATTCCCACTTAACAATCATAACTAAAACTTAAGCGATTCATAATATCATTTTTAAGCCTAGGATAATACTTAAGAAATAAAATGATTTAGTAATCCCTTAGTTGAATGTTTGTATATTATAACATCATGCATGCATATTATTTCACTCTTAAAAATAAGGGATCTTCATTCTTGCACGATAGGAGATAGGCTTGACCTATGAGAGTAATCACTTGTAGTGTAGAATACCCTTTCTTTTTGATTTAGCTCACAACTAATTTTCATAATGTATTTAGTCACAAACTCTCTTAAGCTTAAGTCCAAAATGATAAGTCAAAAATGAAATAAAAATATGTAAATTTTATTACATTAGTTTAGGTCATAACTTGCACACCAATTATGATCTAGTCTCTTAGAGAGTGAGTTTAGGACTTTAGATTCTTTCATAATTAATAATAGCGTACCTATCTTGCATTTACATATGACTAGCCAACATGATTTTAAAATCGTAGGAGGTGTTAGCTAGTAGCCACTCTAAGCAATTGTAAGTCCAGAAGAGTCAGAATCGGTCCACTTTCCCTAGTAGAAGTGAACCAATATATCACATTCCCTGAGTACAATTAGGTCAAACTCTTATCTTGTGCTAGAGCACTCTATGTATAGATTCAGAGGATTCTTGTTTCTTCTTTACTACGAGTATAAGTTCTCATTTCTTAGGCATTTATCAATCTTGTGCTATTGGAATCTATGTCCTAGCATTCTAATAAAATTTCAACTTAAATAAATTATTTTCTCTCTTTAAAAAATGTAAAGCCTGACTATAGGGTAGATTGAAGTACTCACAGGCTTCATAGTAACATGGGTGCTTCTTACTTATTATCCTTTGGAATCTACTAATAACTCTTCCTATTTGAGCTTTTCTCGGTTGCTTCCCAAAATGACAAATTATTTAATTATCTACCTTTAAAATCTTTAGAGACATTAGTTGACTAATTTAATCAAGAGTGTTCTTAGAATTTTTTTACTTCCTAAGATGCAATTAACTATAAAAAGAACCCAACATAAAATAAACCCTACATTACCTACCAATGTAAAGTATGAGAAAGATCTCTGGTATATATGTAAAACTATCTACCTTAGGAGTCTTTATTAGGTGACCGAGTTCATTGTAGAATGATGTTTCTATCTTTCAAGATAGTACATCATTTCTCAGATGCCATACTTGATCACGTCAATATGTACTCCATAAGATATATGTGGTGTCCTTATGACTCCAAACATAAACACCACAAAGCCAATCCTGGTCTTAACTAAAAGTTATGGCACTTATTGTCCCATAGCTTTTCAAAGTACTCTGACCTGTGTATAAACCATGTTTGTAGAATTAGACCTTTCTTTGCTAAATTCGGAACATAAGGTGAGTACCAATCAAAAGTCAATTCTATTAATTCTTTAAATGAATCATCATCAAGCTCTACCAACTTCTAGGCCTGAGAATGCTATTCCTGGACAAAACCCTAGAGGTTTAGCATCTGTATGTAGCTTAGGAGCATCCTTAATTATTAAACCCTCAACTTTTTATAAGGAAAGTGGGGTTAGAGCTAAGGTGCCCACATGCTGTCTCATAGTTTTACATAGTTTAGATTCAGTTACATTTATGCTTTGTTCAAGGACCTTATCCTTATCTCCGTCAAGCTCTAGTGTCACTTCCAACGGGATCTTCTAGAGTGAAGCAATGGCTAGTGTGCTTAGTATATAAGATTCATCATTCGAGCTAGATTCTAAGTCTATGTAGATAGCAGATGTACTCCTGGATGCTGGGATGAACCTTCGAGTGGGTGGTAGGTATGGAGGTCTACCCCCTCTAGAACTCCCTCTAAAGTTACCTTTTCCTCATCCTAGGGGAGGTCGGGCCATCCGACCCACTTGTTCAAAAGGAGTGATAAACTGTGGATGAAAAATAATCTCTAGTTCTACTTTCTCCCTAAAATCTTCTTCTCGCTCCCTTTTCTTTTTCTTTTTCTTTTTCTTTTTTCTTTTATTTTTATTTTTATTTCTTTTATTTTTCCTTACTTTCTTGTTTTCTTTTCTTTCTATTTATATTTCTTTTTCTTTTTTTATTTTCCATTCAATTTATGAGAATATATATTTTATTTCTTGGGGAGGTAGTAGGCTGCATCTTCATTGACCCCAACCTCATGTATTGAAAATGGCTTTATATTCCCTTTAACATAATATTATGTACGATCCGTGATGACCTTGATGCACTGGTGGAGGGAAGATGGGACTATATTATTTTCATGAATCTAAGGTCACCCTACTGAAGCATTAAAAGATGTATTTGAATTAATTATGTGAAACTTGGCCTCAGACTTCTGATCATTTATCTTCAAAAGTAGTGTAATGGAGCATAATGCCCTCTCGCTTTATTCATTGAATCCTTTCAACATCATCTTTTCAGATTGAAGTTTACAGAGGTCAATTATTAATAAGGGAAAGGTTCTCAAACTCATGATGTTAACTGATGCACCCGGATCCATAAGCACTCTGGAGAGTCTAAACTTGCAAATATCCACTGTAATATAAAGAGAGCAGTTGTGTTATATTTTCCCAAGCAGTAAGTTTTCATCTGAGAAAGTAACTCCTAAGACCTCTTTTTGAAAAACATGCCTCATCTTCAACTAATGTGGTAGTAACCAACTGAGCTAAACATATCTCAATATCAAGCAAGGCTTTAATTAATGACTCCCTCATTTCTTTAGACAAAATAAGGGTATCATATATGCTTAACTTAGATGGAAACTTTCTAAGATGTGTTAGGACATTGCAGTCGAGTTTGGGTTGGTCCTCCACAAGCATATCCAAGGGTGGAACATCCTATGGTGGAGTTATATGCTTACTAGAACCAATGACTTATTTACCCTTATCTTGAGGTGTTACCCTAAGAGGTAGAACTTTGCCACTATGAAAGTTAACTTCAATGTGGACCAACCTAGTTACCCTCCTCAAAATCAACCTAAGAAAAAGAAGCCAACCAACATTATAAGAATTAGTGTTACAAATGAGGACCAAATTATGAAGTCAAGTTGCCTCTATTAAAAATTTATAAACTCAATAAAGAAAATTGGCTAGCAACCTAATTAATGAAACCCATGGTAATTTACCTAAAAACATTGAAATTAATCTTAAAATTAGAAAAAGAAAATTTAGAAAATAAGATTGAAAAATCAGAAGACTCTAGTAAAGAAAATAAAGATGATAGAATACTAAGTGATGTAGAACATTATGATGATCCAAAAATTAGAGCTCAAGGTCCATTTATAAGATCTCAAGCTAAAGCCTAAAAAAATTCAAGAAAGAAGAAGGCTTAGCCCATTAGCCTGCTAAGACCCATTTTATGATTTCATCTTTTTTATTTATGTAATTTTTAATTTTCTTCTAGAAACTCCATGTTTGAAATTTTGCATTTAAAAATTCAAAGCATGATATGTGAGGTGGTTGAATCCACATAAAATAATAGTATATGAAATGAGTGGATGGCATAAAATAATGAGGCAATTTAATGCTTCATATTAATGTGGCCACCCACCTTTCCCTCCATGTTTTGAATTCTTTTCTTTTGAAAGATGCTTGTAATGGCTATAAATAGCCCCTCTTACTAGAATGAAAGAGATCTTTTGAAAATTACAAATTATTGAGTTATTCTTGTGGTTTGAGAGTTTGGTGGCCAAACCATGGCAATCCTTGGTGGGAGCGCTAGTTATCTAACATATCTTCTTCCCTCACCTCCAATATCTATGTTCTCTCAATCTCATCAGAAGAAAGAATGCCCACCTCCATCAAATTTGGTATCAGAGTGAAGCCTGGAAGGAGCAAATTTGGTCAAAAGTTTGCTTTAATAAAGGGAGCATCTCAAGTGCTGGACTTATCTTCAAACTTGTGATCTTTTCTTGAACTTGTGAGGTTAATTAATTTTCTTTTATATGATAGTTTAAATATATAATTACTTGCTTTATTATCTTTGATATTGTTTATGATTAATTTTGGAAGTTTCTTTGATTAACTTATGATAACTTGCTTTCTTAAGAAAAAGAAAAGAGGCTTGATAAATTTGAGCATTTTTTTTATTGCATTAAAAAAATAAAAAAATATGCATGCATAATAATGTAAATATGTTAAACCTGGTGATTTTGGAAGCTAAATAGGACTTTGTCAAAAAGACCTAAACTGTCTAAGGAGAGCTTGGGATTTAAGTGATCTTGTACCCCCCTCCTCACCTGGAAGTTCTCTTAGCCTAAAAGTTCACTTTGATCGCACAATTATATTATACTTAATTTTTTCATTGGTCCCTTTTCATATATCTTTTTTTTTCTTTTAAAAAAAATCTCAAGGCACCAAAATCTTTCTTTCAAGATCAAGTTGAAAATTTTACTAAATTAGTTGATGCCTTAGATCTTAGGATCCAGGATAATGAATTAAAAACTCAACAAATATTAGAAGAAAGTAAGAATCAAATGCATGAACTTAAATAATAAATATAAACTCTTATAACACATCTACAAAATAATAGAGTACCAACTCCTCCTCCAATACCTGCTTAGACTGTGCCAATATGGATAGATGAAGAAGATTCATATCCAAACCATAGAGAAAATCAACCACTTAGAAGACCATCAATTGCTAGAAATGGTGGAAGGGGAGAAAATTATTTTAAGATTATAGAAAACTCTAATGATCCATCTTGAAGAGTTAAAGTAGAAGCTCCAACTTATGATGGTATACATGACCCAAATAAATTTCTCGATTGGTTAGTTGAAATGGATGACTTCTTTGATTGGTATACAATGGATGATTACCAAAGAGTTGCTTTTGCTAAAATGAATTGATAGGGCATGCTAAAATTTATTGGACAAATACTTTAGCTAAAGAATAAAGATTAGGAAGGACAAACCTCACTTAGATAAAAATGAAAGAAATGTGAAGAGCAAAGTACCATCCTAGGCATCATGACAAGAAGCTACATAGTCAATTATTAACTTTGAGACAAGGTAATTATCTTGTAACTGAATACTTGAATACTTTTGAAGACCCAGTTTTTAGAACTAATTGTGTTGATAATGATTGGCAATTAGCCAATAAATTTGTTGTTGGACTTAGGACTGATATTAGAAATGAAGTTGAATTATTTGACCCACAATCTTTAGAAGAAGCATTTCATTATGCATTATTGGTTGAACAACAAAAGAAATCTACTTCCCTCTTTAAAACTAAAAGTCAAGTACCTTCTATTTCATCTCATAGATCTATTATTAGACCCACCCATCCAAATGGCCCGACCCCTTTGCCTAAAACTTCAATTGAAGGGAGCTCTAAGAACACTAGGAAAGTAATATGCTTTAAATGTCATAAAAATGGTCATATGCAAAATCAATGTAAAGCTCAAATCTTATTTTTAGAAGAAGTTGAAAATCCAATAGATGATAATCTAGAAGAAGTTTATGATGACACCCCATTATCTGATGAAGAATTGGAATTAATTGATGACCCTCATGTTAATGTGATGAGATGTCTTACTGTAATTAAAAATGAGGTAGAAGATTGGAAGAGAAAGAACATTTTTAGCATGTATATTTTGTGTAATGAAAAGAGATGTAAGTTAGTTATAGATGGAGGGAGTGCTATGAATGTCATTTCAACACACACCTTAACTCGAGCCAACCTAAAATCTGAACCTCACCTTGAACCATTTCATGTTAGCTGGGTAAATCATACATCTCTTCCCATTACTAATCGGTGTTTAGTTTCTATTAAAATGGGAAGCTATGCAGAACAAATTTGGTGTGATGTTCTCCCTATGGACATTTCTTATATTCTCTTAGGACAACCTTGGCTATATGATATGAATGTTATTAACTATTGTAAGGAAAATGCTTATGTTTTTAAATATAATAATAAAACTATTAAACTCCTACCAATAAAGCCGGTAGAAAAAACACCCTCCATAACACCACACAAAATAACTTCTGACTTGCAACCTAAGCCTCTATTGAAGAAAAATGCCAAACTTTAATTAATTATTATAGAAAATCTTATTATTAGGTATAATACTATCATTTTTGATTCTTACTTTAAAATATTTACTCTTCCTCCTTTGACCCTAAAGATAGAAATAATAAGTTTTGGAGCTTTACGAAAAGAATTTTTTGAGCCATTTCTTCTTCATATATTACATGTAAAAGAAGTGATACTATACTCTAATGAGACTCACATCTCTTCTCTTCTTTCTGATTTTAACGATATTACACCTGATGAGCTTCCTGATGAGCTACCTCCTCTAAGAGACATTCAACATGCTATTGAGTTCTTACCCGATTCTCAACTTCCTAATCATCCATATTATAGGATGAACCATACTGAGCATGTTGAGATTAAAAGAAAAGTTGAGGAATTATTAAAAAAAGGTTTTGTTTAAGAGAGTCTTAGCCCTTGTGCAGTCTCGACATTATTAACTCCAAAGAAAGATGGAACATGGCAAATGTGTGTTGATAGTCGAGCAATAAATAAAATTACTATCACATATAGGTTTCCTATTCCCTTGTTAGATGATATGTTAGATTTAATCTCAGGAGCAATTTTTTTTTAAATTGATCTAAAAAGTGGATCTCATCAAATTCAGATTAGAACAGGAGATAAGTGGAAGACAACTTTTAAGATCCCTGATAGAATTTATGAATGGTTTGTCATGCCCTTTGGACTTTCAAATGCTCCTAACAAATTTATGAGATTAATGAATACTGTTCTTAAACCATATATAGATAAATTCTTGGTGGTGTATTTTGATGATATTCTGATTTTTAGTCAAAGTGAAAATGAACATCTACAACACCTACAAAAAGTCTTTGAACTGCTTAGACAAGAGAAATTATACATTAATTTAAAAAGTGTTTCTTTTGCAAGTCGAGGTAATCTTTTTAGACTTTATTATATCCACTATTGGACTTAAACTGATCCTTCTAAAGTGAAAGCAATCTTAGATTGGCCATCACCTAAAAGTTTTACTAAAGTTAGAAGCTTTCATGGTTTAGCCACTTTTTATTAGAGATTTATTAAGAATTTTAGTACCATTATTGCACCGATAATTGATATACTAAAATTAGATAAATTTTGTTGGACTTCTAATGCATAAGAGGCCTTAGAGAAAATTTAAGTTCTTATCACTTCAACACCAATCCTTAGGCTTCCTGATTTTTCTAAAGCCTTTGAAGTGACATGTGATACTTCAGGAATTGGAATAGGTGGAATTTTAAGTCAAGAGAATCATACTATAGCATTCTTAGTGAAAATTTAAATGAAGCCAAACAACAAAATTCCACTTATGATAGAGATTTTTATGCTATAATTCAATCCTTAAGGCATTAGTGACACTATCTCTTACTTAGAGAATTTATACTTAATTTTGATCATCATGCCTTAAATTCATTAATACTCAGTGAAAATTAAGTCATAGGCATGCAAAATGGGTTGAATTTTTACAAGACTATTCTTTTGTTCTAAAACATAAGCCTGAAATTGAGAATAAACCTGCTGATGCTTTGGTTAAACCTAATGATTTTTTCTTTAGAATTGAGAATCTCAGGATTTGATAGAATTAAAGATAATTATATTATGTGCCTTGACTTTCACCTAATTTATCTTGAACACCTAGATATACCAACAACTTTACAAGTGACATTCTTGAAAACAAATGGATATTTATATAAAGGAAAATAATTATGCATTCCTCGATCTTCTCTTAGAGAATTTCTTATCACTGAGCTACATGTTGGGGGTGTAGCTAGTCATTTTGGAAAGGATAAGACCATATGTTTAATAGAAAATAGATTTTATTGGCCTTCATTAAAATGAGATGTTCAAAAATTAGCAGCTCAATGTTTAATTTGTAAATAGGCTAAAACTATCAAACAAAGATATGGACAATACACTGCCTTACTTGTTCCTTATAGGCCTTGGGAAGACCTATCAATGGATTTTATTCTAAGATTACCTAGGACAGCTCGAGGACATGGTATCATTTTTGTTGTAGTGGATAGGTTCTAAAAAATGGCTCATTTCTTACCTTGTTCAAAAATAAATGATGTTAGCCAAATTATTTTCTAAGAAAATATTGCGACTCCATTGTCTCCCTTTAACCATTATTTCTGACAAAGATGTTAAGTTTGTCTCATATTTTTGGAAAATATTATGGAAATTATTAGGTATCAAATTAAAATTTTCTTCTGCCTTTCACGCACAAACTGATGGACAAATTGAAGTAGTTAATCATACCTTAGGAGATTTGCTTAAACATTTGGTAAGTAAAAGTTTAAGAAATTGGGATTTATATTTACCAACCTTAGAATTTATCTGTAATAGTAGTATATCTAAAACTATAAAAAAAATCACCATTTGAGATAGTCTATGGTCAAAACCCATGACGATCAATAGATGTAGCAAACCTACCATCTCATGTATTTTCTGATGCAACATTCTCATTTGCTAAAGATTTTCAAAGCTTCCATGAAGATATAAGAAAGCAGATTACTATAAGTAATGATAACTATGCTTCTAAGGAAAATCATAATCATTCAATTAAAGAATATAAAGAAGGTGATTATTTATTGATTCACATTCAGCCTGAGCATTATCAAACCACTATATATAAGAAATTATGTGCACGAGCTTGTGGTCCATTTAAAATTCTCAAGAAAATTGGAACTAATTCTTATCGCCTTGATTTGCCTATTGATATGCTCATTCATCCAGTTATTAATATTGAAGATATTCTATCATATGAAGGAATTAGTAAACCTACACTTGTTTAGTCTAACTTTTAGTAGGAGATATAGCACCGTACTTACAGAAGCCCTCTTCCTTTGAAGTTGACTATATTATCACCAAGGAAGCACCCATTAATCCAGTTTCTGAACATCATTTTCTAGTTCGTTGGAAGAATAAGCCACCAGTTGAAGACACATGGTTGACCTATACTGATTTGGAGACTTTAGCCCCACAATTAGTAGAAGACTTCTTAGATTTTAACTCTATAGAGCAGAGTTTAATTGAGCCGAGGGGAGTTGATGTAGAATAGCATGAGGATCCAAAAATAGAGCTCAAGGTCCATTTACAAGATCTCAAGCTAACGCCTAAGAAAATTCAAGAAAGAAGAATGTTTATCCCATTAGCTTGCTAAGGCCCATTTTATGATTTCATCTTTTTTACTTATGTGATTTTTAATTTTCTTCTAGAAACTCCATGTTTGAAATTTGGCATTTAAAAATTCAAAGCATGACATGCGAGGTGGTTGAATCCACATAAATAATAGCAAGTGAAATGGATAGATGGCATAAAATAATAGGCAATTTAATGCTTCACATTAATGTGGACACCCACCTTTCCCTACATATTTTGAATTCTTTTCTTTTGAAAGATGCTTGTAATGGCTATAAATAGCCCCTCTTACTAGAATGAAAGAGATCTTTTGGCAATTACAAATTATTGAGTTATTCTTGTGGTTTGAGAGCTTGGTGGACAAACCTTGATAATTCTTGGTGGGTGTGCTAGTTTTCTAACATATCTTCTTCCCTCACCTCCAATATCTATGTTCTCTCAATCTCATCAGAAGAAAGAATGCCTGCCTCCATCACTAAGGGAGAAAAAAGAAGCTAAGAGATAAGACTTTCAAAAATTGAGAGAGAGACTATCACCACCATTCCCACAAGACTTCAAAAACTAAATTTTGATAACAAATTTTCAACAAATTTAGATGTATTCAAGAAATTATCCATAAATATAAGCCATTGAACAAATGCCAACTATGCAAAATTTATGAGAGATATATTATATAAAAAAGAAAATTAGAAGAAAGTAAAACTGTGGCATTGACTATGAAATGTAGTGCCATAATTTAAAAAAAAATGCATGAAGAACTTAAGGGTCTCGATAGTTTTATTATACCATGCACTATAATATATAAATTCTTTGGAAACACATTATGTGACTTAGGAGATAATATAAATTTAACTCCTTTGTCATATTTAAGAAATTAGGATTAGGTGAAGTGTAGCCCATTAGTGTGACATTGCAATTAGTTGATATATCCTTGACTTATCTTAAGGGTATTATTGAAGATGTATTATTTAAGGTTGATGAATTCATATTTTGTGCATATTTCATTGTATTAAATATGGTAGAAGATAAGAAGATACCTCTTATTTTAGATAAATTTTTCTTAGTCATAGGGACAATTATGATAGATTTGCAAAAATGGCAATTAACTATGAGAGATCAAGACTAAGAGATTACAATTAATGTTTTAAAATCCTCCTTATCTTAGAAATGAGGAGTGCTATAGTAAAGGGATTAGAGAATATAGTATAGATTAGAATTTGAATATGTCTATGGTTGAAAATCTTATAGAACAAGACCTAGTTGAAGATAATGAAGAAAATGATTATGTCTAATTCCTTAGATCTGTTCTTGTAGAACTTAATAAAAATTTTAAGCCTTTAGATATTTTAATATGCACTCATAGTCTTAAGCCATCAATCATAGAAGCACTAGAGTTAGAGTTGAAACCATTGTCTAATCATTTAAAATATGCATACTTAGGACAATCTTTAACTACTAATAATTATTTTTGCAGCTTTGGATGAAAATCAAGAAGATAAGTTGAAGTGTATACTTAGAGAACATAAGAGGGATTTTGGTTAGACTATAGCAATATTAGGGGAATAATCACATCTATAAGTATGCATAAGATTCAAATGAAAAAAAAATCTAAATGATTTGTAGATAACCAAAGGAAACTCAACCTAATTATAAAATAAGTAGTGAAAAAGAAGATATTAAAGTGGCAGGTACATGCATTAATTATTTTATCTTTGATAGTTCTTGGGTTAGTCCCATTTATTGTGTGCATAAAAAGATTGGGATCATAATTTTTCTAAATGAAAATAATGAAATCATACCCACTAGGATGATTATAGATTGGAGGATTTGTATAAAATATAAAAAATTAAACAAAACAGGTAGAAAAGATCATTTTCCATTGGCTTTTATAGATTTAATGTTAAATAAACTAGTTGGGCATCCATTTTATTTCTCCTAAAACATTTATTAAAAATATAATCAAATAGCCATAGCACCTCAGGATCAAGAGAAGACCAATTTTCTTTACCTTATGGTACTTTTGCATTTAGAAGAATATTCTTTGGATTATGTAATGCACTTGTTACTTTTGAACATTGTATGATGGCTATATTTTTTGATTTTATTAGAAATTGTATAGAGGTGTTTATAGGTGATTTATTTATTTTTAGTGTGACTTTTGAATATTATTTGGAAAACATAGAAAAGGTCTTAAGAAGATATGAAGAGAAAAAATAAATCTTGAATTATGAAAGATGTCATTTTATGGTGAAGAAATGTATATTTCTAGGTCATATGATATATGATATATTTATAGAAGTTGATAAGGAAAAAATTAAAATTATAATAAAACTTCCACCTCTAGTGAATGTAAAAAGAATTAAGAGTTTTCTAAGACATGTAGGTTTTTATAGGAGATTCATTAAGATTTTTTCAAAAATTTCAAAACCCTTATATAACCTGTATGAAAATGATACACCATTTGTAATGATTTCTGACTATTATGAGACATTTTACTTTGTTAAAAAACTAAACTTATCTATGCACCTATTATTATTACACTTGATTGAAATCTCCCATTTAAACTTTTGTGTGATGCTAGTGATTATGCAATAGGTGTAGTGCTAGGACAAAGAAAGAAAAAGGTTTTTCATATTATATATTATGCTAGTAAAACTCTTAATGAAAATCAATTGAATTATTCGACAACTAAAAATAAGTTATTAATAATAGTATTTCCTATGATAAGTATAGATTATATCTTGTTGGTACAAAAGTCATTGTATATATTGATCATGTAGTAATAAATATCTTGTGGAGAAAAAAGATGCAAAACCTAAATTGATTTGATGGGTTCTTCTTTTACAAGTGTTCGATTTAGAGATTAAGAATAAGAAAGACATACAAAATCAAGTAAGTTACCATTTGTTAGATTAGAAGTGTACAAGAGTTTGTCTAGTGGAGAGATTAAATAAGAATTATTTTATTATCACTTATCTATGTTTGAACACAAAATTATTCCTTGGTATGCAAACATAGTGACATACTTAGTGGGTGAGATCTTACCTTATGGATTGACATATCATCAAAATAAAAAGTTTTTACATGATGTGAGGTTATATTTTAGGATGAACCATTTATGTATAAAAAGTGTTTGAACCAAATTATGAGGAGATGTGTACCTGATGATGAGATAAATGACATCCTGACGTTATATCATGATTTTGAGTATTGGGGAATTTTGAAAGAAATAGAATAGAAACTAAGGTGTTGCAGAGTAAATTTGATTTTCCTAGCTTATTAAGAGATGCTAATGATTATGTTAAGAATTGAAAGTTAGGGAATACCTTAAAACATCATGAGCTGTCTTTGAATTATTTACTTAAGGTAGAGATTTTTTATGTATGAGGAATTGATTTTAAGGAACATTTTATTTCATCATTTAGAAATGAATATTTTTTAGTTGCCATTGATTATGTTTTCAAATGGATATATTCTATAACTACTTGTAGGAATGACTCTAAAGTTATTTTAAAATTTCTAAAGAAAAATATTTTTACTTGATTTGGAACACCTAAAGTTATTATTAGTGATGAGGGTACTTACTTTTGTAATAGGAATGTTAACTTATTTTTAGCAAAATATGGGGTGAAACATAGGATAGCTACCACTTATCATGCTCATTGTAGTGTTCAAGTAGAAATTTTAAAAAAGGAGATTCAGAGAATTCTAGAAAAGATTATAGGTCCAACAAAGAAAGATTGGTTTAATAGATAGATGATGCATTTTATGCCTATAAGACTACATTTAAGGCACCCATTGGTACGTCTTTCTATATGTTATTATTTGTAAAAGCTTGTCACATGCCACTAGAATTGAAACATAAAACATATTGGGTGATTAAAAAGTTAAATTTTGATAAGAAGAATGTAGGAGAGAAAAGGCTCTTTGAGTTGAATGAGTTGGATGGATAAGATTTGGAGCATATAATAATGCTAAAATTTATAAAGAACAAATTAAAATATGACATGATAGAAAGCTCCTTAAAGAAATAATTTGAGCCTGGACATCAAGTTTTATTATTTAATTCTAATTAAAATTAGTTTCAGGAAAATTAAAGATTAGATAGTTAGGGCCTTTTCTAGCTGTAAAAGTTTATCCACATGTTGCTATGGACATTTAGGACTTGAAAACTTATAGTATATTTAAGGTAAATGGTCAAAGGCTTGAGCACTATTTTGTGAGTGATGTGAATCAGCTTAAAGAATCAATTAGTTTTATTTGTAGTTTTAAATGATTAAGAGGTAATTGAGTTGGTTTGAGGATTATAATCCAAGCGCATCGTGATAGCAACCCAAGTATATATGTTCTCATTATAGTTTGTTAGAATTTATTTTATGTTGTAGTTTTATTATGTAAAAATGTTTGTTAAAAAATGAAAAAAACATTATAGCACCTTGGCACCGCACTATGCAATGTTACGATGTCATGTTTTTTTTACTATAATTGTGTTGTTTTGTCTTGAATTTTATTGAAACAAAAAATTTTCCATGTGCCATTAATTGAGTCATAGTGATTAGGCTCTATGTTGACCAATAGTAGTTAAGGATTTGGTCAACCTTATGACACCAACATACATCATAATTAGAAAAAAGTATTAAAACATCATAGTGTTGAGCTCCATTAAGTTCATTGAAGGGTTGACTAAAAAAATTAATGTAATACTTATTGTTTTTATTTCATATTTCATGAAATGTAATTGATATTTTTGACCTATAGTGGGATCGTTTGACTAGTAACTAGCATATAGGTGCCACACCTTAGAAATTGAGGTAAAAAGGCTAGCACCTAGGCACAGGGTAACTAGCAGTATGACATTATAGAAAATTACAAATAAGACCCTGTGGTGTTTACTTTCAGATGGGTCGTGTGGACACCACGTAGATCTTAGGAGGTACTTATTGAAGTGATTGGGTATGAGATTAAGGTATGATGTACTATCTTGAAAGATAGAAAACATCACCATACAATGAAAGTAATCACCTAATAAGGACTCCTAAGGCATGATGGATCTTCATGTATACCAAATATTCTTCCCCTGCTTTACATAGAAAAGTAAAATAGGTTTATCTTAGGTAGAGTTCTTTAGTTTCCTATGGAGGCAAGTCTCTAGAGTTAATTAAATTTGAGGAAATGAGATTTCTTAAGAACACCCTCGATTAAAGTAGTCAATTATTGTCTCCGAAGATTTCAAGGTTAAGACTATCAATAAATTGGCTATTTTTAGAAATCAAGTGGGATTGTTTAATTAGAAGACTTATTTATAGAATCTAAGAGAAAATAAGTAAGAAATGCTCATGATACTAGGAAGTCTAGTAAGCATTCCAACCTATCCTGTGGTGAGGCTATATATGTTTGAAGGTGAGAAGACTTATTTCATTTGAATTAAATTTTATTCGAATGCTAGGGCTTATTGTCCATCAACATAAGATTATAGAAATGCCTAAGAGGTGAGAGTTTATGATCATAGCCCAAAGGATATAAGCAACCGCAGATCTTAAATCTAGGGAGCTTTAACACAAATTAAAAGCATGACCTAAATCTAAGTAAAAAATGGGACATAAAGGTTTAATTCTATAAGGAAGAATAAATCGTCTGACTCTTCTAGACTTAAAACTGCTTAGAGTGGCCACCAGCTAACACCTCCTATGATTCAAAACCATGTAGACCGGTCTTATAAAATTTCAAGATGGTTTAAGCTATTATTTAATTTTGAAAAGGGACTAGAGTCCTAAACTCACTCCCTAAGAGACTAGATCATGACTGGCTTGAGTATATGACTTAGTCTAAAAATATATAAGTTTATTAGTTTTATATGATTCTGACACAATATTCTAGACAAAGGCTTTAGAATTTCTTATGCCTAAATGCATGATGATATACAATTATTATCTAAATCAGCAGGAGGAGGTGTTCTCCACTACAAGGGATGCCCTCACAAGTCAAGCATTCCCTAATCATGTAAGAGTGGAGACCCACCTTATTCAAGAAAGGAATAAGATGATATGCATGATTGTAGAAACATACATCATTTAGCTAAGGGGTTTCTAAATATTTTAGTTATCTTAATTGCATTCTAAGCTTTAGAATGAGGTTGTGAATTTTTAAATTTTAGTTATGAGTTATTTATTATGGTAGAAAAATTAATTTTTATCTTAAGAGCCTACCATATCCAGACCACAGATTCAAACATCAATCTATTGCATAATTTAAACAAAAAAACAATCATTTTTATACACTACCATAAAAGAATAAGAGGCCGGTGCTGCCAGGTACCATCGTACACCCCAAAAAAGAGGAAAGTTGGGTATTTGAGCTCTACCCTTATAAAACCCAAATTTATAAAATAATATTATAATTTAGAAGTAAATACATGCTATGAGGGTCTTTAGTCTTCATTTCTTTCTTCTCTTGAGTTGATTTTGCTCCAAGGAATCACAGGGCACCCCAAGACTAATCCTTCTAGCTTCTACTCATCCTAATCTTTATAACACTAATCTTAATTCCTATTACAAAATTATATATATTTTTTTATGGAAAGTAAATCTAACCACACCTACAAAGTTGATATTAGCTAAACATACATATAGTCCAAAGTAGTTATATTTCATAATTTGGACTTAGCACATGGGTAAAAGATTATGCTTATGGCATAAGCGTTCAAGCAAAACATTTATATTTATTATAAAGTGGCCACTTAAGCATAATCCCATGAAGGAAATAATATTAGGCTAATGACGACCTAACATCCAATCTACAATATTACATCATAAAATAAAATACACCATCATTACATGCACTGTCCTAACCTAAAGCTTGAAGTGGTGACTTAGCATCCTAATGTGTGTACTTATGCTTTATGCGGTATGTCTTAGCTAAACATTAGAATTATCCTTTTTTAAATTTAGAATTATTTAATTTAGCATGATGGTTAGTTTCAGTTCAATTTGTTTAGATGATTTATAAGTTTTAATTTATGTTTTATTTTATTTTATTTGAATTACACTTAGCATCTATGTGTTATAAAGAGATGAAAGAGGCCTACCCTTTTCCATCCCTACTTTGTTTTCTAAAGCATATTATTATGATTTGATTTCCTTTAGTGAATGATTTATTAAATATTTTATTAATCTTAAGTTTGGATTAATCTTAAAGAGTCTTATTCAACATGAGAGACATCTTAAGATTAATATGGTTGAATTACCATCACATAGAATATGTGGAACCATTCCTTTCCATCACCCATAACATGCATATGATTTAACACTTATTACACATATACATACAACATATTTTGGCACACTTGAATATTCATGGATGCATACACTTAGAAATTATATTTTACTTGATTGAATTGTTTATACATATAAATTAAAGCTTTATCCAAATTCTAATACAAATGTACATAAGAATAAAATTAAAGAAGTATGTGCCTTTATTAACCAGGGAAGTGAGATAATCAAATGACCTCCTTGGGGCTACTTAAAGCCTCGTATTCCTAGGATGTCCAGACTATATACTTATCATCATTTTAACATATGTAAATCCATATATAAACATAGGAAAGGAAGCATTAACTTTACATGCAATACATTTGATATGCTTAAATGATTATGGATGCATGTTTTTTTAGTAGAAAAGATATATTATTTAATCAAATACACATACACATGTGCAAAAGATGTAAGTAAGTACGTGCCATTGTTTAAACTAGGGAAGTGAGATAATTAAATGACCTCCTTGGGGCTACTTAAAGCCTAGTTTTCCTGGGATGTTTAGACTATATACTTGCTAAATTAAATACATATGTATGCATACTTCACTAGAAGAGTGAAAAATAATGCAAGAGATTATATTTAATTTGATTGAATTATTTATGCATATAAATTAAAGCTCTATCCAAATTTTAATACAAATATACATAGGAATAAAATTAAATAAGTATGTGCCTTTGTTAATTAGGGAAGTGAAATAATCAAACGACCTCCTTGGGGCTACTTAAAGCCTCATATTCGTGGGATGTCCAATCTATATACTTATTATCATTCAAACATATGTAAATTCATATATGAACATATGAAAGAAAGCATTATTTTCATATGCTTAAGCTATAAACATATGCAAATTCTATATGTATTCATAACTACTATCATTCCAAATGTTATTATCAATTTATAACCTTTTAGAAATAAATTTAGATTTATTAGTGATAATAGTCACACATATAATAAGATTAAGCCAACACATGCAATTTCGCATAAGTAAATTTCATTTGATTTTGAAAATATGAATGCATGACATCACTAGACAACATTTAATGTGATTAAAAAGGAATAGCCATGCAATTCCATATAATTCATTCAACTACACTAATTTCTAAGGACAATCAAATTAAATAAAATTATTTAAAGAAAAAATGAAAGCTTCTCATTAATTTGATCTTGGACTTTAATTTAACTTAAAGAGGAGAGAGCATTTGCTATTTTTTTGTCTAAATTAAGATTATTTTGGTAATCTTAATTTATTTAAGGAAAGATAATTAAGTGGTTTTTATAAATTAATTAGGTTGAACCATTAAGCAATCCATTTAATTACCCTTTCCTATGCCTCTTTAGTTTAATTAATCATTTAATCATGAGCCACAAATGATATGCACATGAGGAAAAAAATTTCAATGCTACTAAAGGACCTAATAAAATTGGCTCATGATTAGAGATTAATTTGATTAAAGAATCTAATTAAATACTTTTATAATTTTCCCATACTTATGGGGTAATCATAATTTTCTTAAGGGTCTTTATGTTATTGAACACATAAAGAGGAACCATTAATTTGAATGTTGACTATCTGAAGTGATTAGTATTTTAGTTTGATTTGATTCCATTATTATTTGCTTAATTAATCTCTTAATTTAACCTCACATTAATTAACTCTCTTTAATGATATGAATTTGGAAAAATAATTAGGAAAGAGGTCCTAATCACTCTCCCCATCATCTCACTATTAATTTCAAATTAATGAAGTTAAATTAATTAATTTTTACAGCTTAGAACTTTAAATAATTATTAAATTAATTAAGAAGAGTAATTAAAATTTGAATTTTAAATTTCTCCAATTACATAAACAATAAATCTCAATAAAATTATGGCAGAAAGAGATCATCCCATTAAACCAACATACCAAGTTTGGGATTAATTGCCTAAGTAATTAAGGCTTAATTAAGATAATTAAGAAAATATTCAAACCATAATTAAGTCTTAATTAATATTCAAAATTAAATGGATTTATTTTTATTAAATTCTCATATGTTTAACCTTTCCAAAATGTATTTATTTATATTTTTTAGATTTTTTTTTGCAATTTGTTATGAATTTATCAAATTTCAACCAATTAATCATATTTTTAGACCCTAATTAATCACTATTCCCATGGGCGCCATGCAGGTAGCTGACGTGACAACATTTTCCACTTGGCGCTATGGGATCAGCCACTTAAATGGTCCAATGCAGCACTAATGTGGTGGTGGCAGATGCACTTTCGTCCCCGCCATCCGATCTAAGATTAGATGGCGGGGAATAATCCTACAGTTCCTATAAGATTAAATCAAATTAAATCTGATGGATTAATCATGACCATCCGTTCCAATCATGTGGAATGGATGGTGGATGATTCGTTGTCCCCCGAGGAATGGAAGACTGACACCGTCTATCTTCCTCTGCTAGATCTGAGCTCATTGGAGCTTGTGGAGGCTCAGGATTGACTCCAAAATATTCAAAAAAGGAATCTTAGGGGATTTAATGGTGAGATTTGTAAGAAAATATGAGTTGCTTCATAAAAGACCAACACCTAAGACCATTTTTATGGTTTTCTAGAACTTACCTTGCTAGAGCTCAAGATTGACGACTAACCGACTGAGGTAGCTTTATCTTGAAGAGATAAAGCCCTACTGAGAAGCTTGTGCCTTGACTCCTCACCGGTGGCTCTGTGGACCAACCATCATCAGAATCCTCACCAGAGTTGGTCTTGGATGGGTCTCCGGTGCTTGGTGAATGTGTGGGCAGAGTTAATTAGGAAATGGTTGAGGTTGAGTGGAGTTGGAGAGAGCTAGGCCTTGGTTTTAATCAATTTTATTGTTTCCAATGATGGGGAGGCTCAGGGGATTCTGGAAATTGTTCTCAGACTTTGTCTCAACTCTCTCATGCTCTAGGAATCTTCTGACATGAGTTTGAATTAAATGGGGAGGAGTATACTCTCCTCCCCATACAAATTGATGGTTAGGATCAATTCTGCCATGGGAAAATGCCCGACCGGTGCAGGCGGCCGGGGACGTTAGGGAATTGGTGAGGTGGCTCGATTTGGGTGGAGGAGTGAAGGGGAGTGCGTTGCTAAAGCTTAGGTGGCTTTTCCTTGGTTTCCAAGTGTTCCAATGGAAGGAGGTGGGTTAGCTCTCCTCCACTTGGCTCATGGCTGACCCAACCAACTTTGGCTTAGGTTAGCCAATGGTCCTCATGTCCAATTTGAGCTTAGGATAGCTGCCAAGGGTAGGAGAGTGGGTTTGACCATCCAAGAATGAGTTTTATCCCATTTAGAAGGCTTTATAGCAATGGGTAATGGGTCCATTCATTTGGTTTTGGTTGAGTTGGATTTGGGCTGACCTATGGTGACCCAAGGATGGGTCATGCCAAGTTTGAATGGGTTTTAGCTTGATTTGGTTGGGTTTGGGTCAATTTGACCCATGTAGGTCAAATTGCCTAGGTTGGGTTAAGTTGACCAATTGGTCAAATTGGGTCTAACCATGGGTTGAGACAAGTTCAAATGATCATTTGGGATGTTTGGGTTTAATTAGTTTGATTTGATTTTGAGTACATTTGAATTTTACTCATATGGGTACATATGGGTCAAATGGGCTAAGTTGACTAATTTGGTAGAATTAGCCAAATTGGCATGGGTTAGGTGTTGGTTTAAGTTCAATTGATCATTTGAAGATGATTGTAGGTTTTGATTTCAATCAATTTGGATTTAGGAATGATTTCATTTTGACCCTTTAAGTCAATTTGGGTTAAATGGGTAAATTTGGTTAACTTGGTCAAAGTGGGTTCAACCAAGGGTTTGATCATGTCCAATAATCAATTTGAGATGGATTTGAGTCATTGGTTGCAATCAATTTGGATTAGAATTTGATTTGGACAAATTTGGCTCTTTAGGTTAAATTGGGTCAACTTGGGTCAAGAGGCCAATTGGATTTCTCTTGGCTCAATTGATGGTCAAGTCATGTTCAAGGATCAATTTGAAGTTGGTTAGAATCATTGGTTTCAATTGATTAGGTTTGGAATGAGATTTGTTTTAATTTGGCTCATGTAGGCTAATTGGGTCAACTTGATCAAATGACCAAATTGACTTGGCTTGACCCAATTGATTGCAACTGATCACTCAAGGATGATTAAAAATCAATATATAAGGGATTGTATAAGTTGGCTCAATTCAATTTGAGTTGGATTGAAGTTTGATTCAAATGGGTCCTTTAGGTCACTTTGGGTCAAGTGAGTCTAATGGGTTAATTGAAATAGTTTTGGGTTGAATTGAGGTTAATTGAGTTTGATAATTGATTTAGGAATGATTGATGGCTTTGATTACAATTAATTTGGGTTTAATTGAATTTTGGCTCATTTGGACACTTTGGGTTCAAATGGGCTAGGGGTTGATTGAGTTGATTTGGTTGTTTTGGTTTGATTGTAGCTTTTGGTAGAGTTTGAAATGATGATTTGAATTATTTTAGAAATCAATTGAATTAGGTTTGATTAAAAGAATTTTGGCTAAGTCCATAGGGCAAGCTTAAGGGGTTAAGATGGATTGAAGTTATGTGCTTCAATCATTTGGCTTGGAGCTTAGATATGAATTGAAATTCAATTTGGATTGGTCAAATTGATTTGAGGTTTGGTTTTGGCTAAGGAGGTAGGCATAATTCTTGGTTAGGCCATAGGATGTGTAGGCTTCTTAAGATCTTATGACATAACCTAAACGTATGGAAAGTCCTGCTAAGTCTCTAGGTTTGGGTTAAGTATTTACTTAGTCACTAGAAGTGTCCTATGACTAAGAAGATTCTAGTATCTAGAAGATTCCTAGGTCTAAGATGGAAAGATTAAATCCTCACTCTAAAAGTCAGGTCAACAAAAGGACCCCCAATAGGTGTGGTGTAATTGGCGAGGCACACCACACATATTAGCGTTGACTGAGATGATCAATAGTGTCCAATAGGATTGCATGACTACCTATACCTAAACCAAGAGGTAGATTGAATCATGATATTAGTGCAATGCAACTAATCTTATGCTGAGGGCATAAGAGAGCCAAGGAAGACTTATTTTGGGTTGGTTGAAGGTGGCCTTCATGTCAAGGGCATGAAGAAAGATCCGCTGGGGGAACCACACATGAATTGGATTAGGTTTAGTGATTGATTTATGCCAAAAGCATAAAAGGGGAAATCTGTTAGGGATTGAGGTTTGATTTAATTTTTTTTGATTTAGTTTGGGAGGAATCTACTTGAGATATAGATTTGATTGAACTTATTTTAATTTATTTTGATTTGGTTTGATTGGTATACATGTTTGAATTTGCTGGGGATCAAGATTGGATTGGATTTATTTTGATTTGATTGATTTGATTTATTTATTGATTTGGCTCTACTAGGGAGATTAATTTGGTTAATTTTATTTAATTTTTTGTTTCTACCTAAGGCGACTACTAAGTGGGATAACACAAAGGAGGAGTAGACCCAAACTTGATGAAGTCTGGAGGAAAGGAGCCATTTGGGGACTTACCCTAATCCTCAAAGATAAACTCAGACCCAGGCGATGCATGACAGCTAGTTTAAGATGAAAGCATGGGGACTCACATCTTCATAAATAAAGCCAACATCTAGGTAGCTCATTGGTTATGTAATAAGACATACCACACTAATAGGGCACTCATCGGTGTGTAATTGTCAAGCCAGAAAGAAAGCACAGGGGCTCACATCCTCCTAAGAGAAAAGACCACTAGGGAGACACACTAACTAGGTAGTAAACCAAACTTGACCTAGAGCAACTACTGAGTGAGGGACGTTGAAGGCGTTATCTCAACTCAAAGTAGCCATAAACAGAGGATTTATGTTTATTTTGTTTATGTTTTGTGGTGTTTATTTTTCGATGTGGGGGACACCACGCAGATCGTAGGGGATACTTATTGAAGTGATCATGTATGACATTGAGATATGATGCACTATCTCGAAATAGAGGCATCACCCTTCAATGAACCTAATCACTTAATAAGGACTCCTAAGGCATGATGGGTCTTTGAATATACCAAAGAATTTTCCCCTACTTTACATGGATGAATAAAGCAAGGTTTATATTAAACTAAGTTCTAAAGTTCCATACGGAGGCAAGCATCTATAGTTAATTACATCCTAGGGAATGAAATTCCCTAAGAATATTCTCGATTAAAGTAGATAATTATCATCTCCAAGGATTTCAAGGTTAGACTATCAACAAATTGGTTATATTTAAAAATCAATTGGGAATTCAAGAAGAAGACCTATTTTAGGAAGCTAAAGGGAATATGTAGGAAATGCTCATGATACTAGAAAGCCTAGTGAGAATTATAATCTATCTTATGGTTGGGCTTTATAATTTTGAAGTTGAAGAGATTTATATGTTTGGAGTTGAAATTTTATTAGATTACTAGAGCTTATAATCCAACAATACAAGATTTTGAAAATGCCTAAGAGGCGAGAATTTATGCTTGTACCTTAAAAGAAATAGTAACCTAAGATCCTAAATCTAGGGAGCTTTAGCATAAGCTAAAGCATGACCTAAATCTAAGTGAAGATGGGCATAATGTTTACCTCCATAAGAGAGGGTAAACCACCCAAATTTTATGGCTTACGCTAGCTTGGAGTGGCCATCAGTTAACTCATCCTATGATTTAAATCCATGTGGTCCAATCATAAGAAATTGCAAGATAGTTGGGCTATTATTTATTTAGAAAGAGACTAAAATCCTTAAACTCACTCCCTAAGAGACTAGAGCATGTGTGGTATGAATAATGACTTAGTCTAAAGCAAAATATTTTCAAATTTTATTTAATTTTTTGACACTTCATTTGGATAGAAGCTTTAGGATTGTGATGCCTATATGCATGATGAAGATAAGTTATTAGCTAAATCAACAGGAAAGGGGTGTTTTCCAATACAAGGGATGCTCTCATAAGTCAAGCATTCCCTTATCGTGCAAGGATAGAAACCCCCATTTGTAAGAGTGAAATAATATACATGCATGATGTGAGGCATATAATATTTAGCTAAGGGGTTGCTAAATATTTTAATTATCTTATTTAATGATTAGGCTTTATGGTGATATTATGAGTTATTTAAAATTTAGTTATGAGTGATTAGTTGGATAGAAAATTTATTTTTATCCTAAGAGCTTAACACATCGAGGCCACACATTAAAGCATCAATCATTAAGAAACTAAGAAAAAGCTACAATTTCTAATACATAATCTAAACAAATTATCAATCAATTTCTATAACTATCGTGAAAGAATAAGAGGTCAGTGCTGTCGGGTGCAACCGTACAACTAAAAAAATAAAAAGATGGGTAGCCAAGCTCTACCCTTATACAACCTGAGATATAAAAGAATAATTACAATTTATAATTGGGTCTTTATATCTCCATTCTTCATGTCTTCATGTCTTCCCTCCCTTTGATTTGGCAGACTTCAAGGCATCACATGGCACCCTAGGACAAAGCCTTTTAGACAATGCTCATCTTAATCCCCCATAGCACTAATCCTAATTTCTAATACAAAATTGCACTAAAAATAGGAAAAGTAAATCTAACTACGCCTATAAAATAAGTATTAGCTAAACACACATACAACCCCAAGCAATTATATATATAATTTGAATTAGCACCTTGCATATGGGTAACTAAGTCCACTTATCATAATTTGGATTATGCTTAGGGGTTTAAGCAACATGCAAAGAGCATTGATATTTATTTTTAAACACCCCTTCAACACAATCCCCTGTAGAAAATATGATTAGGCCAATATCGACCTAACATCCAATTTAAGAGGCATACTCCCTAACATCCAGTTTAAAAAAATACATCACAAAACAAAACATACATTACATCATGCACCATCCTAATATAGAACTAGAAGTGGTGACTTAATTCTAATGTGAGTGTTAAGGCTTGTGTGGTGTGTCTTACTAAGCATTAGAGTTATATTTTTCTAGGTGTAGAAAATATTCAAATTATCATGAGGGTTGGTTTTACTTTAAAGTGTTTAATTGATTTGTGAATTTTAATTTGTATTTTATTTTGTTTCATATGATCTACACTTAACAACTAAGTGTTATAAAGAGAAGGAAGGAGGGTTACCCCCTTTCATCCCTACTTTAAGCCATGTCTAAAGTATATTAATTTGATTTAGTTCTCTTTAGTGAATGACTTATTACACATTTTTAAAATAATCCTAAGTTTAGGTTCACTTTAAATAATCTTATTTAATATGAAAGGCTTCTTAAGATTAATATAATTGAATTACTAACACATGATATATGTTAAACCATTCCTTTCCATCACATGTATCATGCATATGATTTAATACTTAGCATTTCTATACATGCAACATGTTTTTGCACATTTAAATGATGAATATACATGTGTGTTTTAAGTTTATATTTTTCATTTGGTTGAATTATTTGATCATACTAATTTAAAGCTTTATCCAAATTCTTATACAATGATACATACAAATGAAATTAAATAGGTACGTGCCATTATTAATAGGGAAGTGAGGTAATCAAATGACCTCCTTGGGGCTACTTAAAGCCTCGTATTCCTGGGATGTCCAGACTATATACCCATTGCATTCAAACATATGTAAATTTGCATACATGAACATAAGAAAGAGAGCTCCAAATCACATGATTAAATAATTTAATCATTTAAATAGTTATGAATGCAAGTATTTTCAAATAGAAAAGAGGATTATCAATCTATAATTAAATATACACATGTATGTATAAAAGACATAAATAAGTATGTGCCTTTGTTAACCAAGGAAGTGAGGTAATCAAATGACCTCCTTAGGGCTACTTAAAGTTCATATTCCCATGATGTCCATACTATATACTAATTTTTCTTAAATACATACACATGTATTCATAATTAAGAGGATGAAGATCATGTAAAGATTGTATTTTCTTTAATTAAATTATTTATTTATATGATTTAAAGCTCTATCTAAATTCTAATGTTAAAATTCATAAGAATGAAATCAAATGGATACGTGCCTTTGTTAACCAGGGAAGTGAGGTAATTAATTGACTTCCTTGGGGCTACTTAAAGCTTCATATTCCAGGGATGTTCAGACTATATGCCTATTGCATTCAAACGTATATAGATCAACATATGAGTAAAGGAAAGAGACTTCACTTCATACACATAGATTATAAACACATTCATCTCTTATGTGTTTATAACTGTCATTGCCACACATGTTATCATTCATTTGTAAGCTTTTGACAAATACATTTGAATTTAATAGTAATAGTAGCCACACCTATATTAAGTTAAATCAACACATGCAAACTTGACATAAAAGAAATTTTATTTTGATTTAATTATTTTTGAAAATATATGAATGCATGAAACCAAATGACATATAATATTTAGCATGATTGGAAAAAGAATAATCAAATACAAATATGTGTTCCATTCAATCAAATTAATTCCTAAGGACAATCATACTAAATAAAATTGTTTAAAGTGAACCAAAGCTTCATTATCAATCAAGTTTTAGATTTAGATTTGATTTAAAAAAGGAAGAGAACTCATCATTTGCTGCTATAAACCCCATTTCCACATTGGTGATTTGATTTGGTTTAAGAAAAGGTAATTAGGTTAATTTTATAAATTCATTAAGTTGAATTCTTAATTAAGTCAATCAGTTACCCTTACTTATGTTACCATAAAGTAATTAACTAAATAATTATGAGCCAACATGATATGCAAGAAAAATGAATTTACAATTATCCTAAGAAATAAAGGACCTAATGCAATTGGCTCACAATTAATAATTAATTAGGTTAAGGAACTTAATTAAGTACTCTATAATTTTCCCACACATATGGGTTAACCATAATTTCCTTAAATGCCTTTAAGTTGTTAAACACCTAATGATCTACCCAAGATTTAATTAATTAATACTTGATGTGATTAAGATTTGATTTTGATTAATTTAGCAATTAAAAAATTATTTAAACCTTTAATTAATCTCATTTTTGATTAATTTTTCCTTTAAATGAAATGAACTTAGGAAAAAGATTAGGGAAGAGGTCCTAATCCCATTCCCCTTATCCATTCACTACTTAACATTGATTAACAAACTTAATTAATTATCTCCTTATTATTTGAGAGGTTAGTTAATTAATTAGATTAATTAAGAGAGTGATTAAGGATCAAATAGTTTATTACCCCAATTAACTAAGCAATAAATCCTAAGAAAATTATGAGAGGTAGAGGCAATCCCATTAAACTAACACACAAAGTTTGGGATTAATTATCTGAGTCATTAAAGAGTAATTAAGCTAATTAAGTTTTTAATTAAACTTAAATTAATCATTTATTATTGTTCAAAATAACTTAGAATTAATTTTAAATAATTCTCCTCTAAAATACCTTTAAAATGAGTATTTATTTATATTTTTTGATTTTTCTATTATTTATTGTGAATTATGGAAGTTTCAGCAATTAAAAATAATTTATTTTCCCTAATTAAGCCTAGTCGCATCGGCGTCATGCAGACCACTAACGTGGCATGCTTTCCACATGGTGCCGCGAGATTGGTTACTTAAGCGCTTCTGACTCAGCGCTGATGTGGCTAGCGGTGGATGCTCTTTCATCTCAACCATCCTATCTCAGATCGGATGACATAGATCAAACCCGTGGTTCCTTAAGGACTTAAAATCAGAGAAATCTAACAGATTAATCATACAGAATAGGCAGTGTGTGATCCATCATCACATGAGCAACAAGAGATGAACACTGTCCACCATTCCTCTCTCAATCTGAGCTCACCCGAGTTTGGATCAACTCTAAATAAATTCCACACCTTCATGCGAAGAATGAGATGGGATCCAACAACTAAGATTACACGACATTCAACTTTCCATCAAGAAACTCAAATGATTTTTTTTGCAAAATCTCAATTTTTATGGAATTACCTCACCGAAGCTCAAGATTGGAGGAAAATCTAATTGAGGAGGCTTTGTCTAGTGGAGATGATGCCCTGTTGAGCAACAGTTGGATCAATTTCCCCTCGTTCACTTGGTGGACCAAGATCCATTTCTTTGGGGCTCAAATTTGATTGAACTCCTACCTCTGGTGGTTGACAAGCTTGGGAAGCGATTCATTCTTTCTCGATGAGGCATGGGGAAGGTGTGTGTGAAGTTAATTTGAGTTTGGTAAAAAAATGAGGGAGTTGGGTTAGAAATAAGGGTGTTCTATTTGGGACAAATGGGAATGGGGTTTTCTAATGAGGGAATGGGCTTAGGAACTCAAGAGATAGCTCTAGCAGCTCATTTTGAGTAGTTAGGGATTTGAGGATGCTCAATGTCTCAATTGGAATTGGCATGAGGTGGGGGGTAAACCCCCTCCTCCTCTTGATCAGATGGGTTGATCTGTTTTGGCCTCTAGTGGCCATCCGATCACCTCAGAGGGTCGTGGGTGGAAGGGAGGAGGTGAGCTGGCTCAGTTTGAGTGGGTGAAGGTGAGGAAGTGGCTGCAAAGGTGGGAGGTGGTTTTCCTATGCAAATTAAGTGCTCCAATGGATGAGGTGAGGTAAGTTCATCACCCCATGGGTCATGGCCAACCCAACCACCCCTTGGGTCAGGTTGGGGAGAATCCTAGGTGCCTAGGTGGACCAATGGGAGGTTGCCAAGTGGTCAAAGAGAAGAAATGACCACTTAAATGGGTGATTTGTCTAAGGTGATACCCTTAATCCAAGGGTATAATAGTCATTTGGTATTGGATTTGATTTGGGCTGGTTCAAAATGAGTCCATGGAGGTCTAGCCCAAGTTTCAAGTGATTTGAAATTGATTTGATTTGATTTGACTCAATTTGACTCATGTAGGTCAAATTGGGTCAATTTGGCTTAAGTTGACCAATTAGTCAAATTGAGTCAAACCAATGCTTGTGTTTGATTTAAATGATGATTTGAAGTGTTTTGGTTCAATTAGTTTGGTTTAGTTTGGCTTAGATTTGATTTTGGCCCATTTGGAATCAAATGGGTGAAATGGGTCAAGTTGACTAATTTGACCAAATTGGACAAATTGGCATGGGTTAAGTGTTGATTTAGGTTTAGTTGACCAATTGAAGATGATTGTCAACTTTGGTTTGAATTAATTTGGATTTTTGATTTTGATTTAGTCCAATCTCACCCTTTAGGTCAATTTGGGCTAAGTGGGTCAATTGGGTTCAATTAGTCAAACTGGGTCGAATTATAGCCTTGGTCAAGTTCAACAATCAATTTGGAATGAACCTGAGGCATTGGTTGTAATCAGTTTGGCTTAGATCATGATTTGATCCAATTTGGCCCTTTAGGTCAAATTAGGTCAACTTGGGTCAAGAGGGCTGATTTGTGTTGGCTTGACTTAATTGGAGGTCAAGTCATGTTCAAATATTGATTTTGAGTTAGTATGAATCATTGGTTTCAAGGGATTTGGCCTATGTTACAATTTGGCTAGTTTGGGTTCATATGTGTTAAGAGGGTTGACTTGGTCAAAGGATCAAGTTGACTTGGTTTGACCTAATTTGTGATAATTGATCAACCTAGGGTGATCAACAATCATGATAGGAGATTTTGATTGGCTTGGTTCAATCCAATTTGGATTGAATTGAAGTTTGGCTCAAATGGGTCTAATTGGCCACTTTGGGTCAAGTGGACCAATTGAGTTGAGTTGTAAGGTCAACGAAAGGATCCCCAATAGGTGTGGTGTAACTAACAAGGCACACCGAATGTATTGGTATTGACTGAGATGATCAACAATGTCCAAAAGATTATAAACACTAGAAAAAACCACTTATACCTAAACTCGAGAGGTAGATAGAATCATGATCTTAGTGCAATGCAACTCAACTCATGTCAAGAGCATAAGAGAGCTAAGAGGATTTGATGAGAATTCCATGTCAAGGACATGGAGGGAGATTCGCTAGGGGATCACGCATGCATCAGAGATGACATGTGAGAGGTTTATGCCAAGGGTATAGAATGAGAAAATCCACTAGGGATTGGTTATGTGAACTTTCCACTAGGGAAGCAGGTTCAAGCTATTTGCTGAGGATATGGATTTGAGTTCGATTTCATTGATTTAGTTAGGGGTATATCTGCTAGGGAATACAAGGATTTGAATTTGATTTTAAATATGATTGTTTATTTTATTATGGCCTCCACTGGGGAGGAATGTGATTTGGCTCCACTAGGGAGATTGGAATTGATTTTGATTTAATTTATTTTGAAGGAGTATCTGCTGGGGATAAGAGTTTGGTTAAATTTCTTTGATTTGTTTGATTAGCTCCACTAGGGAGAGATGGGTTTGGATTATTTCAATTTAAACTCTACTGGGGAAGTTGATTTAATTTGTTATGGCTCCACTAGTGAGGATGGTTTTGAATTTAATTTGTTTGATTATTTGTTTATATATTATTTTGAGCTGCAATGGAGAGAAGGGTGTGATTTAACTCCACTAGGGAGAATCAGATTAATTTTAATTTAATTTGGATTAGTTTATGGACCTTGTTGTTGTTAGATGGATCCACTGAGATATGGCTATATCAGTATTAACCTATCTTAGGTTTACAAATCCAAAGGAATAGACTACCGGCTGTGGGGTAGAGCTAGCCAACCAAAGGGGTTGCTTTCGGTGTGCAACGACTGTGCTAGGAAGAAAGCATAGCAAACTTACATCTTTCAAAGTGGGGAGTAGCCGCTAGGGTGATCAGTTGGTAGCTCAACAAATCGAACCCGACCTAAGGTGACTACTGTGTGACTCAAGAGTAGTAAAGATTAATTTCATTTGATATCATGTGATTTGATATAGTTTGTTTGAATTATTTTGATTTATTTTAATTTTATTTAATTTATGAATCCTGTTGGTGTGTGATGGACCAAACTAAGAAGGGGCTACGTGAGCCTGGGCTTATCTTAGATTTATCGATCTAAAGGGGTAGTCTACCGGTTGAAGGGTAGGACTATCCAACCAAAGGGGTGTCTTTCAGTGTGCAATGGCTATGCTAGAAAGAAAGCATAGCAGAATTACATCTTCCAAAGCAAAGAACAACCATTGGGGTGACTTGTTAGTAGCAAAATAAATCGAACCCGACCTAGGGCTGCTCGTCGGTGTGCAACGATCGTGCTGGAAAGAATGCATAGGAGACTTACATCTTCCAAAGCAAGGAGTAACAATTGTGCTAACTTGCTGGTAGCACAGCAAGTTGAACTTGACCTAAGGGTGACTACTAAGAGAGTGTCATTGGGGAGTTATCTCAACTCAAGAGTAGTCTGGAGATTCTTATTGAGAGTTTTGCTGACAGTGCCCTAAAGATAGGATACCTACTTGGGAAAAGGTACCATCGGGGGTGTCCTTCTAATCATTAAGTGAAAAAAAAATATTGTTTATTTATTTCGGTAGACCTTGTTGGTGTGCGAGGGACCACACTGAGAAGGGGCTATGTTGGCCTTGACCTTTCTCAGATTTACTGGACCAAGGGAGAATTTATGCATCTGTAAAAAAGAATCTCCAACCATAGGGGTGGTTGCTAGGAAACGGGGACTGTCCAATCCAATAGTAACTTAGGTAGTGTCTAAATGGGGTCACAAAGGATGTGATCCAAGTAGAATGCCCACATGGGAGGTGCCATTAGGGCCTTTATCCTGGACCTTGTAAAGAAGAAAGCTTGTAGGTGTACGGTGGCCAACTTAAGGATAAAGCATAGCAGATTTACATTTACCATAAGTGGTGTATCCCGGTTGTTGTCACTAGTGAATACCATAACGAATGCGTGTGCGCGATCAATCTAGAAAGATGGCATGTAGACTTATATCTCTCTAAAGTATAATTAATCATCAGGATAGTCTATCATTTGCTCAACAGGTGCTATCCGACCTAGGGCGACTATTAAGTGGGGAGCCCCATGGGAGGACCAAACCCAAACTTGAAATAGTAAAGAGGAAATGAGCCACTGGGAGACTTACCCTAAAATTCTAATATACTCGACCGAGTCAGTGCACGATGACTAGTTCAATGAGAAGGCATAGCAGACTTATATCTTCTTAAATGAAGACATCATCAGATAGCTTACCGGCTATGCAGTAAGGCTTACCAAACTAACAGGGCACTTATCGATGTGTAGTGGCCAATTAAGGAAGGAATGCATAGCAGAATTACATCTTCCAAAGTAAAGAGACCACTGGGGTGACACATTAGTAGAGTGGCACATCAGCTCGACCTAGAGTAGCTACTGAGTGAGTGTCGATGGGGGAATTATCTCAACTCAAAGTAGCCAGACATAAAAGATATGTGTTTGTATGTAGTTTATGTTTGTGTTGTGTTGATGAAGAATAGGACGCTGCTCAAGTTTCTTACACTTACCTTAAATACATCATGACAGATTCACAAATAAGAATACTTTCAACATGAAAGAGATTGAATTTCGAAATGGAATTTTTATTGATGATAAAGATTTTTAAACATGAATTTAAGCATAATATTTCTTTAAGTAGAGCCCATTGGTTGGAAGCATTGGGTATTCTACCGTATGATTAATAAGATGATAAGATCCTCTTTGGTAGGCCTTTCTATGGCAAAAGGGCCTTCCCAAGTGGGTTCAAACTTGCCTCCTATCTTGCGATGGGAAATGATTGGTCTCCTTAGAACTAAAATAAGCTCTCCTACTTGAAAAGCTCTAGGATGGACCAAATTATTGTGAGCTTGAATTATTTTAGATTTGTATAATTTGAGGTTCTGGCATGCTTGTAAGCATCTCTCCTAAAAACCTTCGAGCTCTTCTAACCGCAACTTGGCATTCTACTATGTGGTGATCTTGCTATCCACAGCTATCCTTAGTGATGGGAGTTATACTTCTAATGGTAGAACAGCTTCAGACCCATACACTAAGAAGAAAGGGATAGATTGAGTTAGAGTTCTGTATGTGGTGTGGTAGGCCCACAAGGCTTCAACTAACTGCTCGTGGCTATAGCTTATTATCGTTTAGTGTCTTCTTCAATATTTGGATGAGAGTTTTGTTGAAGGCTTCTTCTAAGCCATTTCCCTTTGGGTAGTAGATGGTAGAATATCTTCAATCTATGCAGTGTCTCTGAGAAAAGTTATTGATCTTGGTGCTCTTGAATGCAGCACCATTATCAGATATAATTCATCGAGGCACTCTAAACCTATATACGGTATGGTTGCTAAAAAATTGGAGCACATGCTGAGCTGTGACCACTCTGAGTGGAATCACCTTTTCCCACTTGGAAAAGTAGTCAGTAGTAGCTAGGATGAACCGATGACCTTTGAAAGAAGGAGGATCAATCGGACCAACTATGTTGGTACCCAAACACTCGAATGTCCATGAGGCCAATGTAGAATGTAGAATGTTGGGTGGTTGGTGTAGGACCACACCTTGTGCTTAACATTGGTGGCATCGCCTAGCTAAGTCCATGCAGTCTATGATCATCATCAGCAAATATTATCTGAGTCTCTTAATTTTGGCTTTCATTTTAGGACCGGATTGATGAGCTCTGCATAATCTTAAGTGTACCTTGATCATAATCTTACAGGCTTCATGTTTTTCCAAATAACATAACCACATATAATCGAAGGAGTGTAGGTACAATACCATCCATGAGAGCATAGGAAAGTGCTCTCTACTTCATCTGATGGGCTTGGGACTTCTCTTGAGGTATTTTGCCTCTATTTAGGTAATCAATGAATGGTTGTCTCCAATCTAACTCCTCATCCTTTTTTGGCAACAGCAACCTCCCCTCAATAGGGTATTTTTTAATATGTTCAGTATCAATAAGGGATAAAACTTATCTATTCTGGACCCTTATTGATATGGACTCATATTCCAGACATACCAACTCCTTGGCAAGTTTGGCTAAAGCATATGCTATGACATCTTCTCCTCAAGGAATCTTATAGATGGTAACCTCTGAGATTTTGGGCCAACAGCTCCATTGTATACTTGTGGTAGTGATGGAGCCTAGGCTTTAGAACTTTGTAGGACCTAGTGATTTGATTGATGACTAGCTGAGAATTCCCATAGATATTGATGTTCTGGATGCTTAGAGTAATGAATAACTCCAGATTGGCAATCAGAGCCTCATAGTCAGCTTTGTTGTTGGTGCAAGGATTGGACATATGATATGAGAATCTCATCACATTGCAGTCCAGAGTTAGGAGAACTATTCCTACCCCTACCTTTTCTGGAAGAGTAGATTATGGTTCTTCTCCTCTTTGAGAGGAAGCCACACCATCAAAGTAAATCTCCCAGCATGTAATGCTAGTATCCCCTAAGTTCATGATTTGTTCATCGGGGAGGTCATCACTAAGCAAAGAGTCAACATGCAGTGGGTGTGCTACTAAGAAATTTGCAAGTGCCTATCCTTTTATCACACAGAGGGGTATAAATGTAATATCAAACTATGATAAAATCATGGACCAATATGCCAACCATTTGGATAGCATGTAATGAGATGCTACAGTGGATTGATTCTAGAGATCAAGTTCACCTTATGAGAAAGCATGTAATGTCGTAGCTTTTGGGATGTAAAGATTAGAGCTAGGAAATACTTCTCAATGGGTGGATAATTTGCCTCAGTAGGGATTAGATGAATACTAAGATAGTAGAGCATAATTTCATTCTCTTCATCATTGGCTTGACCCAATAAAGTGCTAAGGGAGTCATCTAATGAAGTAGTGTAAAGTATGAGCAGATTGCCTAGGATCAGGGCTACTAGAACTGGCAGTGTCATCAAGTTTTGCTTAATATCTTCAAAGGCATACTGACACTTATCATCTCACTTGAACTTGGAATCCTTTTTGTTAAGAGCTGAGAATGGCTATCATCTTCCTGTTAGGTTGGATATAAAGTGTCTTAGATACACAAACCACCCTTGAAATGATTTGAGTTGAGTTAAACTTTTAGGGGGTGGTATTTTTAATATCGCATTGATCTTCTCTGGATCGATTTTGATTCCCCGATGTCAGCCAATAAACCCAAGGAATTTTTTTGAAGCTACCTCAAATGAACACTTCTGAGGGGGTTCATTTTGAGGTTAAATTATCTTAACCATTCAAAAACCTCTCTCAAGTCAAAGAGATGGTCTTCCTTTCCTTTCCTTTTGATGACGAGATCATTGACATATCACTCAACTTGATGATGAATGAATTCATTGAAGATTTGAGTCATAGCATGCTGGTGTGTAGCACTAGCATTTTTAAGGTCAAAAGGCATAACCTTATAGCAATAGATTTCGATCAGGGTTCTAAAAGTAGTGTTTCTTTCATCTTCACAGACCATATTTATTTGGTTATATCCAGATGAGCCATCCATGAAAGAGAAGATTGCATGAGATGAGGCAATGTCCACCATAAGTTTTGGTTTTGGTAGTGAAAATTCATCTTTTGGACATGCCTTATTTAGATCCCTAAAATTGACTTATATGTGAATTTGACCATTCTTCTTCTTAATTGGGATGACACTGACCAACCATGTGGCATATTTTTTCTCATAGATGAAACCAGCATCGATCAATTTCTTAACTTCAGAAATGACTTATTATTCAATGTCTAATTGCATGCAGTTAAGAGCTTGCTTGATAGGGTTAGCATTAGGATCTATTGTTAGTTTATGGACAATTATGTTAGGAGCCAATGTAGGCATCTCTTCATAACTCCATACAAAGTAGTCCTTAACCTCAATGAGTACCTTAACTAAGTTATTGGTTTTAGTTTCATTCAACAAGGAACTGATATATGTTGGATGTGGGTTGTCTTTAATCCCTAGGTTGATTTCTTTGAGCTTGTTGATGGTTGACTTGATATCTTCTTTGAACTCTAGCGGTGCATTTCTGAATTTAAAATCATCTAGATCATCTAAAGTTTTTAAGCACATCTCATCATATGAGTTAAAATGATTTAAAATAAACCTATCAAATTCCAAATGATTGGTGATGACTTAGCAGTAATCATCATCATTAACTGATCCCACTATATTGAATCCTAATCCTGATCTTGATTGAGAGCTTTTGCATTTATTCTTCTATATTCTTTTGAAGTAGTCTGGCCTGTGCTTTGATCAAGTATGTGGGATTAACCCATTATTTGCTAAATTATGAACACAAGGCGAGTACTAATCAAAAGATAATTCTATTAAATATTTATATGAATCATCCTCAAGTTCTACATCAACTTCTTGACTTGAGGATGATGCTCTGAGTCTTCACATCTGTGGATGACTTAAGGGTTTCTTTAACTGCCAAGCTCTCAACTTTTTATGAGAAAAGTGGGATTAGAGCTAAGGTTCCCAAGTAATGGCTAACTATTTCACATATAGACTTGGATACACTTATGCTTAGCTATGGAGCCCATTGTTCATCGCTATCTAGCTCAAGTGTCATCTCCAAGAGAATCTATTATAGAGAACAGTTGGCTGGTATGCTAACCATATAAGACTCATTCTCTGAACTAGATTGTAAGTTTATATGGATAGCAGGTGTACTCCTGGTGGTTGGGACATATCTCTTATTGGGTGGCCAATAAGGAGGTTTTCCACCCCTGGGATTGCCTTTGGACTGGCCTCTTCCTCTACCTGGTGGAGATTGGGTCATCCTACCCATATGCTTGAATAGAGTAACAAACTATGGGTGGAATCTATTCTCAGGCACCACTTCCTCCTCCATGTCTATTTCTCTCTCCCTTGTATTTTGTTTTTTTTCTATTTTTCTTTTTTTCTCTTTCTTTTTGTCCCACAAGAGGATTTTGACTAAGTTTGTGAGAATAAACTTTTTAATTTTAGGGGAGGTAGTAGGCTGCATCCAAATATATCCCAACTTCATGAATTGTAAATGGCTTGAGATCTCCTTTGACACAGCAGATGATCCTACCTCTCACAAACTTCATGCATTGATGTAGAGAGAATGGAACTGTGTTGTTTTCATGTATCCACAGTCTCCCAAGTAAAGCATTGAAAGATGTATCCGAGTCTAAAATATGAAATTTGGCTTCAGTCTTCCAATCATCTATCGGCAACACTATGGTGCCTAAGACTGTCTCATCTTATTCATTAAATCCTCTCAATATCATCCTATACTTTTAGAGTTTAGATATGTCGATCCTCAAGTAAGCAAGGGTTCTTAGACTCATGATGTTGATTGATGCACCTGGGTCAACCAGAACTCTAGATAACCTATATTTGCCAACATCCACTATAATGTAATGAATATGATTGCACTCGATCATCCCTAGAAGTAGGTCTTCATCACGGAATGTAACCCCTAAAGTATCCTTTGAGTTGTGTGCCTCCTCTCCAGTAACAATCAGCTGAGCTAAGCATATCTTAGGATCAAGTAAAGCCTTGATTAGAGATTCCCTCATCTCTTTGGATAAGACAAGGGTGTAATATATGCGTAACTTAGCTGACCACTTTCTAAGATGAGCTAGGACATTGTAATCAACTCTAAACTGCTCCTCCACAAGCATATCCATAGGTGGAGCATCCTGTGGAGGGGCTATCTGCTCATTAGAAAAAATGACTTGCTTATCATTATCCTAAGATGCTACCCTAGGAGGTAGAACTTTTCCACTGCGTAGGTTGACTTCAGTGACTTCTTGGAATGATGAGTTTATGAAAAGCTCTACCTTCTCATCAGGCATACCTACAGCTTCTCGGATGGGATCATCAAAGTTGGTTGACTCCAAGTCAATCTCAAGAGGTAAACCTAATTAATTTAGAGAGGAAAAGTCTGACTCTGATTCAGAAAGGAAAAGATTGAAACTACTAGAGCTATAACTATTTAGACTTAGAGAGCTTTTAATAGGAATAAAATCAGGAGCCTCAGAAGTAGACAAAATATATGTAGAATCAACTTTCTTCATTAATTTCATTTTAGGTGGAGGTAAATGATAGAAATCAAGTAAAACAAGTAGAGTAAGGGATTTCATTCCCTTATTTACTGATACAATGCTCTTACCGATAGAAGAGGAGCTTGTAGAAGAAGTGGTAGCTTTAATGATAGAGGGAGTGCTGGACTTAGACGGTGGTTGCTCTACTAGACTATCCTGGGCAAGTATGGTGAGCTCTTGCTGCTATTGGGCTGTCACCCTCCTCGTGTTATCCTTCGTAACTAGTAACCCTTCTTTGGTGTTGGAGGTTTGAGCAGCTTCAGGCACCTGCAAGAAAAGTTTCTTAATCTTAGAAATGATCTTCTTAGAGGTTTGAAATAAGAAGATATCCCAACCTTCTTTGGTCTTAAGAGGACCGCAAGTATCCCCAAGGATTACTCTAATAGAATTGGATGGTTGTTCTAAGAGATATTTCTTAGGGATAACTATGGCTCCTGACTTGTAGCTATGCTTAAGTCAGTCCTCAAAAGTGATACAAGCATCTAAGACATGGCCTAACATGTGGTGGTAGGGGAAATAGCTAGGATCATCACTCTTGCCCACTTCCTCTGGCTTCTAAGGCTCTAGTAATTAAAAGTCAGGTTAGTTTAAGAGATTCTTAAATATTTTCCCAACTACCTCTCTCTTGAATGAATATGGCTTATTCAATCTATAGGTAAGAGTAGGTGAAAAGTAACTACCTAGCGGTGTATATGAGTACCACTACTGGGTAGGCTACTGAGGTGGTGGCAATGGCCATTGTGACAACTGTGGCGGCTGGTATGACGATCGAGGTGGTGGAAGAAGAGGTGGAAAAGGAGGTTGCTAAGCTCGTGGTTTCTGATATTGAACTCAAGTTGGCTGCTCCCCTCTATCCACTGACACAACTATCCCTGGCTTCTTCTCAAACACCTTCTGTGGCTTAGGCCTTGATGATTGGTCTAAAAAAGTTAACTGATTGGCTTTCTCTTGTAGGCTAGCCACCTTGTTGATTAATTTCTCATGGTAAAGCCCTTAAGCATGAAGGTGACCAGGCCATGGATATTCTTGAGAAGAGTCTCAATGGCATGCTATTCGGATAACTATGGTTCATATTCCATGCTCAGGTTGCGCCACCTGAGAATGTAATCAATAAGGGACTCATTGGGTTTTTGCTTTTCTAGAATGAGGTTGTCTACAATCACTCTTTACTGAGGTCCAATAAATCTCTTGATGAAGAGATGCTCCAACTCAGTGAAAGTTTTCACCGAATTGTTGGGAAGTTTGGCATACTAATCAAATGCAACCCCTACTAAGCTGTTGACAAAAAGTCTAAACAAGAGTGCATCACTGCCACCGACATTGCAATAGCTGGCTTTGAAGTGTGCAATGTGTTGCCATGAGTTCCCACTACCATCAAAGATCTTGAAGGAAGGTGGCACAAAACCTTTTGGGGTATTGAACTACATCAAATTCCTCAGGGTATGGTCTACCTTTTGGAATGGAAAAGCTCCCCTTGGCTTACGCCAATGCCTCCTTTACTTGTTGTTCCACCACATGCTTGATATCCTTCTCATGCATGGAGGAGCTATCTATACCTTCCTATGCAAGCTACCAACATCTTCATCTGAAGGAGTGCACCTAGGATGATTATGGTGTTTATTTTTGAGATGTGGGACACCAAGCATATCTTAAGGGGTACTTATTGAAGTGATCGGGCATGATATTAAAAAATGATGCACTATCTTGAAAGATAGAAATCATCACCCTATAATGGACCTAATCACCTAATAAGGACTCCTAAGATATTATGGGTCTTCGAATATATAGAGATTTTTCCCTACTTTATATGGAAATGTAAAGCAAGATTTATTCTAAGCTGGGCCCATTAAGTTCCATATGAAGGAAAGCCCCCATAGTTAATTACATCCTAAGAAATGGGAATTCCTTAGGAATACTCTTGATTAAAGTAAAAAATTAAAGTCTCAGAAGATTTCAAGGCTAGACTATCAAAGGATTAATTGTATTGGAAAATCAAGTAGGAAAACTTAAGGAGAAGACTTATTATCGAAGCCAAAGAAAATAAGTAAGGAATGCTCATGATACTAGAAAATCTAGTGAGCTTTCCAATCTATCATATAGTTGGGCTTTATAATTTTGGAAGTTGAATAGAATTATATATTTCAGTTGAATTTTATTAGATTGCTAGAGCTTATAATCCACCAACACAAGATTGTGGAGATGCCTAAGAGGTGAGCATTAATTCTTGTAGCCTAGAGGAAATAGCTACCTCAGATCCTAAATCTAGGAAGCTTTAGAAAGAACTAAAGCACAACCTAAATTTAAGCGAAGATGGGTATAAGGTTCACCTCCACAAGAGAGGATAAACCACCCGGCTGCTGGGCTTATAATAGTCTAGAGTGACAGCCAGTTAACTCTTACACTTTAAATCCATGTAGTCCGACCATATGAATTGTAAGATAGCTAGGGTAGTTATTATTTAGAAAGAGACTAAAGTCCTTAAACATAGTTCCTAAGAGATTAGAGCATGAGTGGTATGAGTAATGGCTTAATCTACAAATGAAATCTTTTCAAATATTATTTGATTTTTTACTCTTCATTTTTGACAAAGGCTTTAGGATTTTTATATGCCTAAATGCATGATAAAATGAATTAGTGGCAATCAAAATAGAAGAGGGTGAAGCTTCGTCAGTAGGGGTTGCTCTCATAGGTCAAGCGGTTCTTATGCATGTAAGGATGGAGGCCCTCATTTTGCAAGAGTGATTCAAAATGCATGCATGATATTAGAAATACAACATACAGCTGAGGGGTTACTAAATCTTTGAATTATCTTGATTTACAACCTAGGCTTTATTGTGAGGTTATGAGTTATTCAAAACTTTAGTTATGAGTTATAGTTGAGTAGAAAATTTATTTTTATCCTAAGAGCCTAATCGCATCCAGGCCTCACATTTAAACATTAATCATAAAGAAACTATGAAACACATGCATTTTCTAATGCGCAATGTAAACATAACATCAACCAATTTTAAAAAAAAAACTAGCATAAAAGAATAAAAGGCCAGTGTGATCGGGTGCCATCGTACAACCGAAAAAAGAAAATATGGCGAGCTTTACCCTTATACAACCTAGAATTACAAAATAATAATTACAATTTATCAAATGCTATGGGAGTCTTTATTCTTCATGTCTTCATGTCTTTATGTATCTTCCTCCTTCTTTGATTTGGATGACCTTGCTTCAAAGGCATCATAGGGCCTCCCAAGACAAAGCCTTCTAGCCACTACTCATCCTAATCCCCCATACCGCTAATCCTAATCTCTAATGCAAAATTACATTAAAAATAAGAAAAGTAAATCTAACTACACCTACAAAATAAGTGTTAGCTAAGCACACATAAAATCCTAATTAGTTATATTTATAATTTAGACTCAGCACTCTGCACATGGGTAACCAAGCCCACCTGTGCTAAGTTGGATTATGCTTAGGGGCTTAAGAAACTTGCAAGAAAAACATGTATATTTATTTTTATAGCAACCCCTTAAGCATAATCCCCTACAGAAAATATGATTAGAGTAATGATGACCTAACATCCAGTCTACAAAACATATACCCTATCATCCAGTCAAAAATAATACATCACAAAACAAAACATACATCACACCATGCACCATCCTAACATAAAGCTAAAAGTTGTTTCTTAATTCTAATGTGTGTGTATTAAGGCTTGTGTGCATTAAGGTTATAATTTTCTAAATTGAAAGGATGTTTAATCATAAGAGGTTGATTTCACTTTAAGTGGTTTAATTGATTTGAGAATTTTACTTAGTGTTTTCTCTTGCTTCATTTGACTTACACTTAGCAAAAAGTGTTATAAAGAGAAGAAAATAGGATTGCCCTCTTTCATCCCTACTTTAAGCCACTTTCTAAGGCATGTTAATTAGATTTAGTTCTTTTTAGTGAATGACTTATCAAGTATTTTAATTAATCCTAAGTTTAGAATCACTTCAAATAATCATATTCAATATGAAAAGGCATCTTAAAATTAATTTGATTGAATTACTATCACATGACATATGTTAAATCTTTTCTTTCAATCACATGTAACATGCATATGATTTAATCCTAAATGTATCTATACATGCAACATATTTTTAGTACACTTAAATGATGAATGTATGTGTATGTGAAGTCTATATTATTTTGTGTGATTGAATTATTTAATCATATTAGTTTAACGCTTTATCTAAATTCTTATACAAATATACATAGTGATGAAGTTAAATAGGTATGTGTCATTGTTAACTAGGGAAATGAGGTAATCAAATGACCCCCTTGGGGTTAACTAAAGCCTCATATTCACGGGATGTTCAAACTATATACCCATTTACATTCAAACATATATAAATTTGTATGCATGAATGTAAGAAAGAGAGCTCCAAATCTCATGAAGAACTAATTCAATTACCTAGCTAATAATGGATGCTTGTATCTTTGATAAAAAAAGGGGTTCTAATTCCATAATTAAATACACACACACATGTATAAGAGACATAAGTTAGTACATGCCATTATTAACCAGGGAAGTGAGGTAATCAAATGACCTCCTTGGTGCTAACTAAAGCCTCATATTCTTGGAATGTCCAGATTAAATATTTACTTTTCTCAAATACATATGTATGTATGCATACAAAAAGGAAAAAAAAACCATGCAAAGGTTATATTTTTATTTGATTAAAACATTTATGCATATGGAGTAAAGTGTTATCCAAATTCTAATGTATGAACACATGTAAATAATATCAAATAAGTATGTGTCACTGTTAACTAGGGAAGTGAGGTAATCAAATGACCTCTGTGGGGATAAGTAAAGCCTCATGTTCTTAGGATGTCTAGACTATATACTTATTAACATTCAAATACATGTAAAACTACATATGAATTAAGGAAAAGAAAGCTTTACCTCACATGTCTAAGCTATAAGCACATGTATTTAGCATCATAACACTCATTACTATTCATTTATAAACTTTTGAAAAATACATTTGGATTTAGTAGTGATAATAGCCACACATATATTAAATTAAATCAACACATGGAAGCTTTACATAAAAGAAAATCATTTGATTTAATTTAACTTTGAAAAGATGAATGCATGATTTCAAATGATATACAATATTTAACATGATTGGAAAGGAATAGATAAATATAATCATATGATTTCATTCAATTAATATAATTTCTAAGGACAATCATGTCAAATAACGCCACTTAAAATAAACCAAAGATTTATATGTATCATTTTTTTTTGAATTAATGTTCGGCTTGATTTAAGGATGTGAGAAGAGATTTACTGATCTTAACCCATTTCCATGCTTATGAATTAATTTGGTTTAATAAAATGTGATTAAGTTGATTTTGTGGGTTAATTAATAATTATAATTCCCCTTATGTTGCCTTAAAATAATTAACTAAATAATTATGCAAATATGGAAAATGAAAATAAATGATTCTAAAAAATAAAATAATCCAATTGGCACATGATTAATAGTTAATTAAGTTAAGAAACTTAATTAAATATTCTTAATTCTCCCACACATGTGGGCTAATTATAATTTCCTTAGGATTTCCTTAGGTTGTTGAACACCTAGGGTCTGCCCAAGACTTCACTAATTGAGATTCCATGTGATTATAATTTCAATTTGATTAATTGGTTAAGCCTTGATTAATTTAATTAATGAAATAAACTTAGAAAAATAGATTAGGAAGGAGGACCTAATCTTATCCCATGGGTTCACTCACTATTTGGTAGTAATTAACCACTTAATTAATTAATTTATTAATGTTTATGGGATTGATTAATTATTAATTAATTTAAAAGAGTAGTTAGAGCTTAATTAACTAATTTCTCTAATTAATTAAGTAAAAAATCCTAATTAAATTATGGGAGGCAGAGGTCATCCCATTGAATTAACACACAAAGTTTGCTGTTAATTACTTAAGCAATTAAAGAGTAATTAAGTTAATTAATTTTATAATTAAACTTTAATTAAGCCATACTTACTGGTCAAAATTAATTAATAACATTTTTTAAAAATAAAATCTCCTCTAAAATACCTTCAAAGTAAATATTTATTTGTATTTTTATGATTTTTCTATGATTTATTATGATTTTCTAAAGTTTCTGATGATTTAAATGATTTTTCATTATTTTTATAAAGTCTATTAATTTATTTTTACTAAAATAACTATCTGAGCTTCAGAATGTAATATCTCCCAATCAAAATCCTTTTGACTTGAACCTTTTATGGTAGGTATATTTTAACTTCAATTTCAATCCCTGAATATTTTAGATCAATATGATGTGTATTTTTAGTTTAATTAATTTAATTTGATTTTCACTTAATCCTAAATCAAACTGAGAATACTCAGTAAATATTAGAGATTTTAGATTTTTTGGATTCCTCTTGAAAAGATGAATCCAATGAGCCTTTACTTGCAATATTTTTATTAAGTATTTTATTTTCTATGAATTTTTGAAGTATTAGGTGATCTTAATTAATTTTTTAAAATAAAAATTAATAATATTTTCTTACTTAACCAAGTCACGCACGACGGCGGGTCTGTTTCAACGCTTTGCCTAGGTCAAGCATTTCGATGCGACACGAGATGTCGCCGTTTTGTATCCGATCTTGCGTGGAACCCGATGTTTTAACATGATTGGGTCATGCGATTATAACATGGAAAATGCGAACACGGTTCCAATCTGACCACCCGATCATTGATCGGATGGTCCATATCAAATCTCGCAATCTGAGAGGCCAAAATTGCATGGTCTGGCATCTAATCCTAGCCGTCTATCCCTATTGAGGCAGGATCGGATGGCTGCTGCTTCGTATGCTTCCCAGCGGATGAAAGCGATGGGAAAACAATTAAACTGAGAGGGAAATCACAAAAATGAATGAAAAAGGGTATGTTCAAGCTTGATTTTGCAGTGATTCTCGATGAAAAACTTTTATTTTTGCATTAGGATTGTTCAAAATGAAAGATGCAAGGGATATCTAAGGGAAATTCCTAGAATTGAGCAAACATGATCATAAACAAGAGATCCTATGGCCGGTTAAAGAATTTGAAAATTACCTCATTGGGGATGGTTTTCGGTGGCTGTGTTAATCTGAGCACACTCCTGGATCTGAGATGAAGCCTTGGGATGAATCTAGATCCTTGCCTTCACGTGGAATGTTGTATTCTCCAATGATTGTCGCCTCCTTGATGGAATCCACTTAGTTTTGGTGTTTTTCCATTGAGAGGAAGTGGGAATATGGTTTCTCTCTTTAATTGGAGTTCTTAGAGCTTCTCTAATGCAAGAATTGAATGAAATGATTGCCTCTTTTCCTATGTGCTTGGTAGTGTCCAAAAAGCACCTATAATTGTGATTTTTTTGGCTCCCAGTGGATGTCATATGGCTTAGAGTGGTTGGGAATCATAGGGAATATTCCTAGGTGGCTTACTTTGGTTGGCCAAGAGGGATTAATGGCTACCAAGAGGGATTAGTTGGTGTGTCCTATGGCTTTCAAATACTCCAATGGGTGAGGTGAGGTTAGGTGAATTCACCTCCACATGAGTCATGGCCAACCCAACCATCTCTTGGGTCAGGTTGACCAGTGTCCTAGGAGCCTAGATGGACCAATGGAGGAGTGCAAAGTGGCCAAGAAATGGAAATGACCCTTTCCCTAAGTGATTTGTCTCATGTGATACCCTTGGCCCAAGGGTTGGATGGTCATTTGACATTAAATTTGATTTGGGCAGATTTGAAATGAACCATAAGTGAGTTGGACCAAATTTCATGTCATTTGGAGTTGGTTAGGTTAGGTTTGACTTAATTTGACCCATTTGGGTAAAATTAGCTCAAAATGGGTTAGGTTGACCAATTGGTCAAATTAGGTCAAACTAAGGATTGGGTCAAGTTCATATGACCATTTGGAGTGTGTTGGTGTCATTGGTTTAGTTAAATTTGGTTTAGATTTGATTTTGGTTCATTTGATTCATTTGGGTCAAATGGGTCAGGTTGACCAATTCGACCCAATTGACCAAATTGGCTTATGTCATGGCTTGGTTTGGATTTGGTTAATCATTTGGAATATGTTGTGAGCTTTGGTGGAATTCAATTTGGATTTGATTGGGATTTAAGTTGGTTTGACCTTGTAGGCCAAGTTGGGTTCAATAGGTCATTTGGGTCTAGTGAGTCAATTGGGCTCACTTAAGGCTTTGGTTAAGTTCAACAATCAATTTGGAATGAACTTCTGCCATTGGTTGCAATCAATTTGAATTGGATTTTGATTTGACATATTTTGGCCATTTAGGTCAAATTTGGTCAACTTGGGTCATGAGGGCCAATTGGGTTAGGTTTGGCTCAATTGAAGGTCAAGTCATGTTCAAGTGTTGATTTTGGATGGGTATTAGTTATTGGTTCCAATAGATTTGGCTTAGGTTGCAATTTGGTTAGTTTGGGTTCATATGGGTTAAAGGGTTGACTTGGTCAAAGGGCTAGGTTGACTTGGTTTGATCCAATTTATGATAATTGATCAACCTAGGATGATCAACAATCATGTCATGAAGTTTGGATTGGCTTAGTTCACTTTGATTTGGATTGAATCAGATTTTGGTTCAAATAGGTCAAATTGGTCACTTTGGGTCAAGTGAGGTAATTGGGATTAGTTGGCTTAATTTTGGGTAGAGTTTGATTTAGTTGAGTTTATATATAGATTTGAGATTGATATATAAATCCAATTGCAATTATTTTGGGTTCAAATGAGTTTTGGTTCATTTGAAAATTTCAAGTCAAATGGGCTAAGTTGGGTTTGACTTAGGTTGATTTTGTTTTGGCTTGATTATTGTAAGTTTTATTTATATTTGGAATGGTGATTGAAGGTATAATCAATTTATGAGAAAAGCAATTGGTTTTGTGTTTTGGAATGAAGGAATTTGGCTAAGTTCATGGGGTTGGTTCATATAGCTTAGGTTTGGATTTTGATTTAGTTTGATTTAGTTGAGTTTATATATGGATTTGAGATTGATATATAAATCCAATTGCAATTGCTTTGGGTTCAATTGAGTTTTAGTTCATTTGAATATTTCAAGTCAAATGGACTAAGTTGGGTTTGACTTGGGTTGATTTTGATTTGGCTTGATGATTGTAAGTTTCATTTATATTTGGAATGTGATTGAAGGTATAATTAATTTATAAGAAAATCAATTGAATTTTGTTTGATTTAGATAGGATTTTGGCTAAGTTCATGAAATTGATTCAAAGGACTTAGGAAGTGTTTTGATTTAATTTGATTCAATTTGGATCTTGATTTGGTATTGGGTTTGATTGTAAGTTTGATGGATTGATTGAAGGGCTGAATTGATATTTGAGAAAATCAATTGAATTTGAATTGATTTGAATTTAGCTAAGGCTAAGTCCATAAGATAAAAATCATAAGGCGTAGGCTAATTTAATTTGATTTGATTCAAAATTGGTTATAGATTTCAATCTTTTGATTTAGATTTAGATTTGGATTTAAATTTGGTATTTTGAATTGAATTTGCTATTTGGTTTTGAGAGAGAGAGAGAGTGAACATAGATTGGATTTAGGCTAGAGGGTAGGTGAACTTTCACTAAGTCCTAAGGCATAGCCTAATCCTATAATTAACCCTTCCAAGTCTATAGGTTTAGGCTAAGAGTTCACTTAATCACTAGAATTGTCTTATGACTAAAAAAGTCTTAGTGTCTAGAAGACTCCTAAGTCTAAGATGAGGAGATTGAAAACTCACTCCAAAAGTGAGGTCAACAATGATCTAAGGTATGTACCAATTCTGGCCGGTCAGCTATCATAGGAGAAGGCTGTGAGACTGGGGCTGGTTTTGCAATGCTAAGACCACTACCATCAACTCCTCTACCCTCTTCTCCATCCTATCTATATGATCATCCTTATGCTTGAGCTAGTGGAGAAGGTGCTGAGTCAAGTGAGAAGTGTTGCCTTCTTCGACCACAACACCTTCCTAACTATGCTGATCCCGTTGCAAGAATCCTTGAGTGTCGACCATGTTGACCTTTGCTGTGTCATCCAACATATCATCTTCATCAAGATTAAAGCTAACTTTGCCCTCCTTCTGACCTGAGTGATTACTTTCAACAATCTGCTTGACTGTAGCACGATAGTCCTCTATCATTTCATCTAATAAACGATCATCTATCCTTCTTCGCTCTATTGGAATGTAGGAGGTAGACTATAGAGCTGTGTATAGATTGTATATCGAATACTTTATCTTTGGAGGCTGCACTCCCTGGCGGCTCAACTACCATGGGGACTATGCCGGTGTCCCCTCCCCTCTCTTCCTCTTACTGCTATAGAGGTGGTGCGACCACTACACTTTTGGGTCGCCACTCCTTCTTTACCATAGTTGAAGGGGAAGGAAGAATGGGAGAGCTTGACCTCACCTCAACTGGTGGAATAGATGGAGAAGGATGCTTGGGCTGTAGCTGGATCACCAATGGAGATGGTCTTTCCCTAGATGGGGGCTTTTGAAGCTTGGTGGGGATGGTAGATGTTAGAAGCTAGACTGGTGATGGTGGAAAACGAGTGGAGTGGAGTTATAGTGGACATGGTACCTCTGACGAGATCTCCTCCACGAGCAGTGCCAATGTGAATGATACTATCTAAATGATCAGCCCTGACAGGGTGCCGATCAGGAAAGTCTATCAAAGCGGAGGCCTCTGACTATTTGGGATACCTCCTCTTCTCTCGCTTTCCCATTAGGGCAACGGATCTAGCCTCCACGACTCTCTCTCTCTATGAATTTGAGCCCTAACGCTTTTAGGAATCAAACTCCTCAAATCATGTAAAAAGCCAGACTCTAAGGGTCCCTGGGCTCTATCAAATATGCATAGAATGGACCGTAGACCAGCATAGGGATTCCTCCTATCTCAAGCTGGTGTCCAATATCTACAGATGGTGGTAGTGATGCAACCATCTTGTAATAATCCTCCTTTCCTTCTGCAGCTAAGAGGGGGTGGAACCTGTTGCCACTCAAGAGTAGAGAGGTCTCACGAGGGGAACCCTCCTCAACTACATGAGAGGCATCATCGATCTGACTTTCCTCACGCTCATAGTGTCTCTTAACCTTTTGGTTCTTGTTGTAGCATTGCTTCCTGGTGAGCGGGGTGGAGTGGAAGCTAGCACCAACCTCGAAGGTGGAAGGGACTTTCTTAGATGCTAAGATAGCCTTCCCCTTCAGAGTAGGGGGAACGATGGAGGTGGTGCTAACCCTTACTGGAACTGTAGCGCGAGCAACTGATTGTACTGACACTGATGCTAAAATTGTCACTAGCACTGATCGAGGTGTGGGAACCACAATGACTTTCCACATCAGTGGGAGAAACTCAAGATTCAATGAGAGATCAAACTAGAGAAGTGCCTTCTGCCCTACCACCTTCTCTCTGCTAATTATCGTGAGAGCTAGTCCGTTGCAGGTGACTCTAATAGCCTCAAAGCCACGTCCAAACAAAATCACATGCGTGGTGGTGGTGATGAGTATGGCCTAATCCAAGGCCAGATCGACACCAGACGGGATTGAAAAGATCATCTTACTGGCCGACATGATGGAAGACTGATGATAGAAGGGATGAAGAAACTGACTGATATCTCTGAATTTGAAATAGAGACCCTTTGCGCCTTCAATTATTGACTTCTTGATTTGACTTGGAATTTGAACCCACACTTAATAAATTTAGGTATGCTAAGTTGTGTTCATTGAATTGAAGAGATTTTGAGATTTGAGGAGAGACTTTTTCGTAAGATTTGATTTTGATTTTGAATTCACATTCAATAATTTTAGGTATGTTGAGTGGGGTTCATTTGTTTGGAGAGACTTTGGAGATATATGTGTTGTATATTTTGCTTGAAATTTGATTTTGGAAAACCTTTACTTAGCTAAAAGATTTTAATTATATGTTTAAAATTTTTTGGAAGCATTCTTTCTAAATTATAATCCAACTACACAAGATTGTGAAAATGCCTAAGAGGTAAGGATTTATGCTTATAACTTGAAGGAAACATCAACCTCAGATCTTAAATATAGGGAGATTTAGCATAAGCAAAAGAACGGCCTAAATCTAAGCGAGGATGGGCATAAGGTTTACCTTCACAAGAGAGGATAAACCACCTGACTTCTGGGCTTATGACCTCCTGGAGTGGTTGACAGTTAACTCCTCCTACGATTTAAATCCATGAAGTCAAGTCATATGAAATTGCAAGATAGTTGGGCTATTATTTATTTAGAAAGAGACTAAATTCCTTAAACCCACTCTCCAAAAGACTAAAACATGAGTGGTATGAATAATGATTTAGTCTAATGCAAAATTTTTTGAAACTTTATTTAATTTTTTGACACTTCATTTGGATAGAGGCTTTAAAATTTTGATGCTTATATTCATGATGAAAATAAGTTATTGGCTAAATCAATAGGAAAGGGGTGTTTTCCAATATAAGGGATGCCCTCATAGGTCAAGCATTTTGCTATCATGTAAGGATGGAAACCCCATATTTGCAAGAGTGAAATAATATGCATGCAGGATATGAGATATACAACATTCAGCTAAGGTTGCTAAATCTTTTAATTATCTTATTTAATGTGTAGGCTTTATGGTGAGATAAAGAGTTGTTTAAAATTTAGTTATGAGTGATTAGTTGGATAGAAAATTTATTTTTATCCTAAGAGCCTAACTCATCTAGGCCACACATTAAAGCATCAATCATTAAGAAACTAAGAAAATGATGCAATTTCTAATACAAAATCTAAATAAATCATTAATCAATTATTATAACTATCATGAAAGAATAAGAGGCTGGTGCGGTCGATTGCCACCGTATAACCCAAAAAAGAAAAAGATGGGTGGCCAGACTCTACCCTTATACAACCCAAAATATAAAAGAATAATTATAATTTACAAATAAATATATGTGTGTGTGTGTGTGTGTTTGGGTTCATATCTCCAATCACCATGTCTTCATGTCTCTTACCTCCTTTTGATTGGCGAACTTCAAGGAATCACATGGCACACCAAGATAAAGCCTTTTAACCAATGATCATCTTAATCCTCCATAGCACTACTCTTAATTCCTAATGCAAAATTATATTAAAAATAGGAAAAGTAAATCTAACTATAGCTACAAAACAAGTATTAGTTAAACACACATACAACCCCAAGCAGTTATAAATATACATAATTTGGACTTAGCACCCTGCACATGGGTAACCAAGTCCACCTGTCCTAATTTGGATTATGTATAGAGATTTAAGCTACCTGCAAAGAGCATTGATATTTATTTCTAAGCACCCTTTAAGCACAATCCCCTATAAAAAAATATGATTAGGCTAATATCGACCTAACTCCAGTCTAAGAGGCATACATCCTAACATCCAGTCTAAAAAAATATATCACAAAATAAAATATACATCACATCATGTACCATCCTAACATAGAACTAAAAGTGGTGACTTAATTCTAATGTGTGTGTTAAGGCTTGTGTGGTGTGTCTTACTAAGCATTAGAGTTATATTTTTTTAAGTGTAGAGAATATTTAAATTACCATGAGGGTTGGTTTTACTTTAAAGTGTTTAATTGATTTGTAAATTTTAATTTGTATTTTATTTTGTTTCATATGATCTACACATAACAATTAAGTGTTATAAAGAGAAGGAAGGAGGGTTACCCCCTTTTAATCCTACTTTAAGCCATGTTTAAAGTATATTAATTTAATTTAGTTCTCTTTAGTGAATGACATATTACACATTTTTAAATTAATCCTAAGTTCAGGTTCACTTTAAATAATCTTATTTAATATGAAAGGTTTCTTAAGATTAATCTAATCAAATTACCAACACATGATATATATTAAACCATTCCTTTGCATCACATGTATCATGCATATGATTTAATACTTAGCATTTCTATACATGCAACATGTTTTAACACACTTAAATGATGAATGTACATGTATGTTTGAAGTTTATATTTTTCATTTGGTTGAATTATTTTATCATATTAATTTAAAGCCCTATCCAAATTCTTATACAAATACACTTAAGAATGGAATTAAGTAGGTACGTGTCATTGTTAACCAGGGAAATGAGGTAATCAAATGACCTCCTTAGGGCTACTTAAATCCTCGTATTCCTGGGATGTCCAAACTATATACCCATTGCATTCAAACATATGTAGATTTGCATGCATGAACATAAGAAAGAGTGCTCCAAATCACATGATTAAACAATTCAATCATTTAAATTTATGAATACATGTATTTTTAGATTATCATTTTCTAATTAAATATACAGATGCATGTATAAAAGACATAAACAAGTACGTGCCTTTGTTAACCAGGGAAGTGAGCTAATCAAATGACCTCCTTGGGGCTACTTAAAGCCTCATATTCCCAGGATATCCAGACTATATACTTATTTTTCTTAAGTACCTACACATGTATTCATAATTAAGAAGATGAAAATCATGCAAAGATTGTATTTTCTTTAATTGAATGATTTATGTTTATGATTTAAGGCTCTATCTAAATTCTAATGTTAAAATGCATACGAATGAAATCAAATAGATACGTGCCTTTGTTAACCAGGGAAGTGAGGTAATCAAATGACTTCCTTGGGGCTACTTAAAGCCTCATATTCTCGAGATGTCTAGACTATATATCCATTGCATTCAAACCTATATGATCAATATACGAGTAAAGGAAAGAGACTTCATTTCATACACTTAAATTGTAAACACATACATCTCTTATGTATTTATAACTATCATCTCTACACATGTTATCATTCATTTGTAAACTTTTGGAAAATACATTTGAATTTAATAGTGATAGTATCCACACCTACATTAAGTTAAATCAACACATGCAAGCTTGACATAAAAAAATTCTCTTTTATTTAATTATTTTTGAAAAGATATAAATGCATGAAACCAAATGACATAAAATATTTAGCATGATTGGAAAAGGAATAATCAAATACGAATATGTGATTCATTCAATTAAATTAATTCCTAAGGGCAATCATACTAAATAAAATTGTTTAAAGTGAACCAAAGCTTCCTTATCAATCAAGGTTTGGATTTTGATTTGATTTAAAAGAAGGAGAGAACTCATCATTTGCTACTATAAACCCCATTCCTATATTGGTGATTTCATTTGGTTTAAGAAAAGGTAATTAGGTAAATTTTATAAATTCATTAAGTTGAATTCTTAATTAAGTCAATCAATTACCCTTACCTATGTTACCTCAAAGTAATTAACAAAATAATTATGAGACAACATGATATGCAAGGAAAATGAATTTGCAATGATTATAAGAAATTAAGGGCCTAATGCAATTGGATCAAAATTAATAATTAATTAGGTTAAGGAACTTAATTAAGTACTTTTATAGTTTTCCCACACATGTGCATTAACCATAATTTTCTTAAATGCCTTTAGGTTTTTAAACACCAAAAGATCTACCAAAGATTTAAATAATTAATACTTGATGTGATTATAATTTGATTTTGATTAATTAAGCCATTAATTAATTAATTAACCCTCTAATTAATCTATTTTTTTTATTAATTTTCTCTTTAAATGAAACGGACTTAAGGAAAAAAATTAGGAAAGAGGTCCTAACCCCATTCCCCTTACCCATTCACTGCTTAATAGTGATTAGAAAGCTTAATTAATTATTTCCTTACTTCTTGAAAGGTTAATTAATTAATTTGATTAATTAAGAGAGTGATTAAGGCTCAAATAGTTAATTACCCCAATTAACTAGGAAATAAATCCCAAGAAAATTATGGGAGGTAGAGGTCATCCCATTAAACTAACCCACAAAGTTTAGGATTAATTATTTGAGTAACTAAGGAGTAATTAAGCCCATTAAGTTTTCAATTGAACTCAAATTAAGCCTTTATTACTATTCAAAATCACTTAGAATTAATTTTAAGTAATTTTTCTCTAAAATGCCTTTAAAATAATTATTTATTTGTGTTTTTGCTATTTTTTATGATTTATTATGAATTATGGAAGTTCAACCATTAAATTAATTAATTAGCCCTAATTAAGCCTAATCCCATTGGAACCACGGGCATTGATGATGTGGCATGAGAATGGTTACTTAAATGCATTCGACTTAGTGTTGACGTGGCTGGTAGTGGACACGCTTTCATCTTCACCATCTGATCTTGAATCAGATGACACAAATCAATCCCGTGGTTCCTTAAGGATTAAATTCAGATAAATCTAATAGATTAGTCACGATCGTCCATTCCAATCACACAGAATGGATGGTGCATGATTCGTCATCACACGAGCGATGAGAGACGGACACTGTCTGCCACTCCTTACTCAATTTGACCTCACCCAAGCTTGGATCAACTCCAAATGGATCCTACACCTTCGTGTGAAGGATCTGAAGGGATCTAATGGCTAAGATCATATGACATTCAACTTTTCTTCGAAAAGCTCAAATGAATTTTTGCAAAATCTCAAATTTAATGGAATTACCTCATCGGAGCTCAAGACTGGTGGTGAATCCAGTTGAGGAAACTTCATCTAGTGGAGACAAATCCCTGCTGAGTAGCACTTGGATCAATTTCCCCTCATTCGCTCATTGGACCTTTGGGGCTCCATTTTGATCAAACTCCTACCTTCGGTGGTTGGGAAGCTTGGGAAGCCATTTGTTCTTACTTGATGAGGTGTGGGGAAGGAGTGTGTGAAGTTAATTTATGTTTGATGAGAAATGAGGGAGTTGGGTCAAAAATAGGGGTTTTTCAAGATCAAACTCCCTCATTTCTCATCAAACATAAATTAACTTCATAGGTAGGGATTTGTCGATGAGGGAACAGGCTTACGAACTCAATAGGTAGCTCTAGATCCTCATTTTGAGTAGTTAGGGATCTAAGGATGCTCATTGTATCATATCAATTGGAATGGAATGAGGGGGGGGGGGTTGGGGGCATACCCCCTCCTCCTCTTAATCATACAGCTAAATTTGTTTTGTCCTCTAGTGGTTGTTTGGCCACCTCAGACGGTCGTGGGTGGCAAGAAAGTAGGTAAGCTAGCTCAGTTTGAGTGGGTGAAGGTGAGGAAGTGCTACAAAGGTGGGAGGTGGCTATCCTATGCAAACCAAGTACTCCAATGGGGGAGGTGAGGTAAGTTCACCTCCTAATGGGTCCTGCCCGACCTAACCACCCCTTTAGGTTGGGCATTGTTCTAAGTGTCTAGGTGGACCAATGGGAGGTTTCCAAGTGGTCAAAGAGAATAAATGACCACTTAAATGAGTGATTTAACTCATGTGATACCCTTAATCCAATGGTATAATGGTCATTTAGCATTGGGTATGATTTGGGTTGGTTCAAAATGAGTCCAAGTTTGGTCCAGTTGGGTCAGCCTAATTTTCAAGTGATTTGGAATTGATTTGATTTGATTTGACTCAATTTGACTCATGTAGGTCAAATTGGGTTAATTTGGCTTAAGTTGACTAATAGTTCAAATTGGGTCAACCAAGGCTTGATTTAGGTTCAATAATGATTTAAAGTGTTTTGGTTCAATTGGTTTGGTTTAGTTTGGCTTAGATTTGATTTTGGCTCATTTGGAATCAAATGGGTGAAATGGGTCAAGTTGACCAATTTGACCAAATTGGCCAAATTGGCATAGGTTAGGTATTGATTTAGGTTTAGTTGACCAATTGAAGGTGATTACAGGCTTTGGTTTGAATTAATTTGGATTTGATTTTGATTTAAGCCAATCTGACCACTATAGGTCAATTTGGGATAAGTGGGTCAATTGGGTTTAATTGGTTAAATTGGGTCCAATTATGGCTTTTGTCATGCTCAATAATCTATTTAGAATGAACTTGAGCTACTGGTTGCAATAAATTTGGGTTAGAACATGATTTGACCCAATTTGGCCTTTTATGTCAAATTGGATCAACTTGGGTCAAGAGGGCCGATTGGGTTTAGTTTGGCTCAATTGGAGGTGAAGTCATGTTCAAATATTGATTTTGAGTTGGTATGAATCATTAGTTTCATGAAATTTGGCCTAGATTATAATTTGGTCAGTTTGGGTTCATATAGCTTAAGAGGGTTGATTTGGTCAAAGGACTAAGTTGACTTGGTTTGACCTAATTTGTGATAATTGATCAACCTAGGGTGATCAAAAATCATGATAGGAGATTTAGATTGGCTTGGTCAATCTAATTTGGGTTGAATTGAAGTTTGGCTCAAATGGGTCTAATTGGCCACTTTGGGTCAAGTGGACCAATTGGGTTAATTGGCTTGATTTTGTTTTGAATTGGATTTAGAGTTTATATAAAGGTTTAGGATTGATATATAAAAAGTGCAATTGATTTGGGTTTGGATGAGTTTTGGTTCATTTGGACATTTTAAGTCAAAAGGGCTAAGTTGGGTTTGACTTGGGTTGATTTTGGTTTGGCTTGATGATTGTAGATTTGATTTATATTTGGAATGATGATTAAATGAATGATTGATTCATGAGAAATCCAATAGATTTTGGTTTGAATTTGAATGAAATTTGTCTAGTTCTATGAGATTTGCTTAAAGAGTTTAGATTAGGATTTGATTTGATTTGACTTTGGTTTAGGTCATTTGAATGCAGATTTAATTTATATTTGGGAAATGATTAAAGTAATAATTGATCTGTGAGAAAATTAATTAAGTTTGATTTGATTTGGATGGGATTTGGCTAAGTTCATGTAATTGGCTTAAAGGGTTTGGTTTTAGATTTGAATTTGGATTTAGATTTGGTATTTGAATTGAATTTGGGATTTGGTTATGGCTTAAGACGGTGAACATGGATTGGGTTTAGGCTATAGGGTAGATGGATCTCTCTAAGTCCTAAGGCGTAGCCTAATCCTGTGGTTAATCCTTTTAAGTCTCAAAGCTTAGGTTAAGTGTTCACCTAACTGCTAGAAGTGTCTTACGACTAAGAAAGTCTTAGTGTCTAAAAGACTCCTGGGTCTAAGAAAGGGAGATAGAATCCTCACTCAAAAAGTGAGGTCAACATGTTTATGTGTAATTTTGTGTTTGTGTTATGCTAATGAAAGATAGAAAACTGCTTGAATTCTCTTACCTCTACCCTAAACACACCACAAAGATTCTCAAAGCAAAATGCTTTCAATTTGAAAAGATTTTGATTTGAAAGAAATCTTATTGATGAAAATTATTTTTAAACATTATTTTATGGGGAGTATTTTTTGGTAGGCCTTCTCTATGACAAAACGGCCTTCCTAAGTGGGTTCAAATTGGCCCCCCATCTTGCAATAGACAACAATTGGTCTTCTTAGAACTAAAACAAGCTCTCCTACTTGAAAAGTTATAGGGCGGACTAATTTGTTGTGAGCTTGAATCATTTTCGCTTTGTATAACTCGAAGTTCTGGCATGTTCGTAAGTATTTCTCCTCCAAACCTTTGAGTTCTTCTAACCGTAACTTGGCATTCTGCTCAGTTGTAATTTTGCTACCCGCAGCTATCCTTAGTGATTGGAGTTTGACTTCTAATGGTAGAATGACTATGGACCCATACATTAAGGAGAAAGTGATAGATTGAGTTGGAGTTCTATAGGTGACGCGGTAGGCCAACAAAGCTTCAACTAACTGCTCATGTCATTATCGTATGTTATCATTGAGTGTCTTCTTGAGTATTTGGATAAGAGTTTTGTTGAAGGCTTTTGCTAAACCGTTCACCCGTGAGTAATAGATTGTAGAGTACCTCCAATCTATGTTATATTTTCAAGCGAAGTTGTTGATTTTTGTGCTACTGAATGCAATACTATTAACAAATATAATTTGGTGAGGTACTGCAAATCTATACATGATATGGTTCCTAAATTATTACAGCACATGCTGACCTTTGACCTCCTTGAGTGGAATTGCCTCCACTCACTTGAAAAAAATAGTCGATAGCAGTAAGGATAAATTGGTGACCCTTGGAAGAAGAATGATCAATCGGACCCACAATGTTAATACCCTAACATTCGAATGGCCATGAGGCCAATGTTGGATGTAGAATGTTAGCTGGTTAGTTTAGGACCACTCCATGTACTTGCCATTAGTGGCATCGCTTGGCAACATTCATGTAATTTGAATCATCGAAGGCCAATAATATCCAAGTCTTTTGATTTTGGCATTCATCTTGGCACCGGATTGGTAAGTTCTACATAATCCTAAGTGTACCTCAGTCATGATCTTATGGGCTTCATGCTTGTCTAAATAACATAACCACATATAATCAAAGGACCACCGATATAAGACACCATCCACGAGGGCATAAGAAAGTGTTCCTTTATTCACTTGATGTGCTTGGGACTTTTCCTAAGGTAGTTTGTATTTATTTAGGTAATCAATGAAGGGTTTCCTCCAATTCAATTCTTCATCCTTTTTGGCATCGACAACCTCCCTTCAAGAGAGTATATGTCGATGAGTTCAACATTAATGAGAGGCATGCCTTGCTTATTGTGGACCTCTATTGATATAGACTCATCATCCAGACATGCCAACTCTTTAGCAAGCTTGGCTAAGGCATATGATATGGCATTTTTCCCTCGAGGGATCTTATAGATTATCACTTCTAGGATTTAGGCCAATAACTCCATGGTGTACTTATGGAAGTGAGAGATCCTAGGCTTCAAGACTTTATAGGACCCAACGATTTGGTTGATAATTAATTGACTATCCCCAAAGATGTTGTTGTTCTGGATGCCTAGCAAATTAGCTAACTCCAAACCGGCAATCAGAGCCACATATTTGGCTTTGTTGTTGGTGCAAGGATCAGATAGATGATCTGAGAATCTCATCATATCGTGATTTGGAGTTAGGAGGACTATTCTTACCCCTTCTTTTCCCCAGAAAAGTAGATTATGGTTCTTCTCCTCTTTGAGAGGAAGCCATACCATCAAAGTACATGTCCTAGTGGTGAATATTAGTATCCCTTTCATACCAAGTTTGAGATTAATTGCCCACATAATTAGGGCTTAATTAAGCTAATTAAAAACATTCAAACCATAATTAAGCCTTAATCACTATCCAAAATTAAATGGAATCTTTTTTTATTAAATTCTCTATTTGACCTTTCCAAAATGTATTTATTTATATTTTTGGATTTTTCTATAATTAGTTATGAATTTATGAAGTTTTAACCAATTAATCACATCTTTAGACCATAGTTAATCCCTAATCCCATCGGCACTAAGCGAGCGACTGACGTGGTAGTGCTTTCCACGTGGCACCATGGGATCGACCACTTAAATTGTTTGACGTGGCACTGAAGTGGTGGTAGCGGTTGAGCTTTCATCCCCGCCATTTGATTTATGATCGATGGTGGGGATTAATCCTGAGGTTCCTAAGGGTTAAATCAAATTAAATCTAATAGATTAATCATGATCGTCCATTCCAATCACACGGAATGGATGACAGATGATCTGTCATCCCACGAGCGATGAAAGACGGACATCGTTCATAAACCCCCGCTTGATCCCAGTTTGTTGAAGCTTGTGGAGGCTCAGGATTGATTCCAAAATGTTCAAGGAAAAATCTAAGGGGATCAAACAGTGGGATTTATAAGAAAACATGATTTGCTTCACATAAGACCAACACCTAAGGCCATTTATATGGTTTGTCAGAATTTATCTCACAGGAGCTCAAGATTGGCAGTGAACTGACTGAGGTAGCTTCATTTTGAAGAGACAGAGCCCTACTGAGAAGCTCACACCTTGACTTCTTGCCTGTGGCTATGTGGACCAAACGTCACCAGAATCCTCGCTAGAATCCTCGTCGGAGTTGGTCTTGGATTGGTCTCTGTAGCATGAATTGATCAAGGATTGATTCATTTCACCTTGCTAGAGCTTGGTTAATGTGTGGGTAGAGTTAATTATGAAATGGTTGAGGTTGACTGGAGTTTGACAGAGCTAGGCCTTGATTTTGCTTGGTTTCATCATCGCCAGTGATGGGGAGGAATAGGGGATTTAGGAAATTACTTTAGAAGTTCATCTCGGCTCTCTCGTGCTCTAGGAATCTTTTGATGTGAGTTTGAATTGAATGGGGAGGATTATACTCTCCTCCCCATCCAAACCAATGGCTTGGATCAATTTTTCCATGGGGACCTCAGGGAATCAATGAGGTGGCTCAATTTGAGTGGAGGGGTGAAGGGGAGTGGCTTGCCAAAGCTTAGGTGGCTTTTCCTTGGTTTCAAAGTATTCTAATAGGAGGAGGTCGGTTAGCTCACCTCCACTTGGTTCATGGCTGATCCAACCAACTTTGGGTCAGGTGAGCCAGTGGTCCTCATGTCCTATTTGAGCTTAAGTTGGCTGCTAAGTGTAAGATAGTGGGTTTAACCATCCAAGAATGGGTTTTGTCCCATTTGGAAGGCTTTACTCAATGTGTAAGTGGTCAATTTAGGTTTGGTTTGGTTGGGATGGATTTGGGCTGACCCATGGTGACCCAAGGATGGGTCATGCTAAGTTTGAATGGGTTTGGGCTTAGTTTGGTTAGGTTTGGCTCAATTTGACCATGCATGTCAAATTGGGCTAGGTTGGGTTAAGTTGACTAATCAGTCAAATTGGATCAAACCATGGGTTGAGATAAGTTCAAATAATCATTTAAGATGTTTGGGTTCGATTGGTTTGATTTGATTTCAAGTAGATTTGAATTTGACTCATATTGGTTCATATGGGTCAAATGGGCTAAGTTGACCAATTTGGTCAAATTGGCCAAATTGACTTAGGTTAGGTGTTGGTTTATGTTCATTTAATCATTTGATTGTAGGTTTTATTTTCAATCATTTTGGATTTAGGAATGATTTAGACCAATTTGACCCTTTAGGTAGATTTGGGCTAAATGGGTCAATTGGGTTGACTTGGTCAAATTGGGTTTAACCAAGGGTTTGATCATTTACAATAATCAATTTGAGATGGATTTGAGTCATTGGTTGCAATCAATTTGGATTAGAAATTGATTTGTCCCAGTTTGGCTCTTTAGGTCAAATTAGGTCAACTTGGGTCAAGAGGCCAATTGGATTTGGCTTGGCTCGATTGATGGTCAAGTTATGTTCAAGGATCAATTTGAAGTTGGTTGGAATCATTGGTTTTAATTGATTGGGTTTTGAATGAGACTTGGTTTAATTTGGCTCATGTAGGCTAATTGGGTCAACTTGATCAAATGACCAAATTGAGTTGGTTTGACCCAATTAATTGCAATTGATCACTCAAGGATGATAAAAAATCAATATAGAAGGGTTTGTATAAGTTGGTTCAATCCAATTTGAGTTGTATTGGAGTTTGGTTCAAATGGGTCCTTTAGGTCACTTTAGCTCAAGTGAGCCTAATGGGTTAATTGAGCTAGTTTTGGGTTGAATTGATGTTAATTGAGTTTGATAATTGATTTAGGATTATTCGATGGCTGTGATTGTAATTTATTTGGGTTTAATTGAATTTTGGCTCATTTGGACACTTTGGGTTCAAATGGGCTAGCTTGGGTTGATTGAATTGATTTGGTTGATTTGGTTTGATTGTAGCTTTTGGTAGAGTTTGAAATGATAATTTAAATTATTGGAAAAATCAATTGAGATTAAAGAAATTTTGGCTAAGTCCATGGGTTTGGCATAAGGGGTTAAGATGGATTTAAGTTATGGGTTTCAATCATTTGGCTTAGAGCTTAGATATGAATTAAAATTCAATTGGGATTGGTTGAAGTGATTTGAGGTTTGGTTTTGGCTAAGGAGGTAGGCATTAGTCTTGGTTAGGCTATAGGATGAGTAGGCTTCCTAAGATCCTAAGACATAACCTAAACCTATGGCAAGTCCTCCTAAGTCTCTAGGTTTGGGTTAAGTGTCCACTTAGTCACTAGAAGTTTTCCATGACTAAGAAGATCATAGTGTCTTGAAGACTCCTAGGTCTAAGATGGAAAGATTGAATCTTCACTCCAAAAGTGAGGTTAACAGACCCCTTGGCTGATTTCATAGTTTATTCTAGTCTTTGCCATAACCTTTAGAGTTTTCTTCTATGCTCACTAACCTCACTCTCTCTAGTACCCTAAACTTTTAGAAACCATGCCAATCAAGAACATTACAAATAGGAAGAAAGCCAGAGCTTATGACCCTAAGAAGTTCATTAGTGTGGATGCAAAAGAAAGATATCACACTGCACTTCTTCATAAAAGTCTTATTCCTGAGAGAGAGTTCCATAATTTTGGAGGTACACTAAATAGGGATTATGAGTCTTAGGCTATGAAAACCAAGCTAGTATAGTGCTTGTTATTAGGAAACTTTTTACTAATGCTAAAGAGTAGAGAGATGGTAAAGCCTTTGTTAAGAGGAAATGGGTTAGGTTTGATAGTGTTATCATTAATTTTATTTATAAATTACACAATTTATAATTTGATAAATATCTTACCTACTATAATAATCATTTTGACTTTGATTACATATTTAGATGCCTCACTATTAGGGAATAAAATACCCAATGAAAAAGAGAGGGGAGAAAAATATTCAATTTCTCTGCCTTTGTGAGACCAACAATGTAAAAGCTTGGCATCATTTTATTTTTGTCAAGTTGATGCCATGAGAATCTTAGGGAGATAACTAAGGATATGGCTATTTTAAATTTTGCTATTCAAAAAAGATTTTCTATCGATGTAGATAAGGTTATTCATAGTTCTATTTGTATTTTGTTAACCTCACTTTTAGAATGAGTTCTCATCCCCTCTTCTTAGACTTAGGAGTCTTCTAGACACTAAGACTTCCCTAGTCATAAGACACTTCTAGCAATTAAGTGAACACTTAACCTAAACCTACAGACTTAGCACGGTTAATCATAGGATTAGGCTATGCCTTAAGACTTAGGGAGATCCACCTACCCTATAGCTTGAACCTGATCTATGTTCACCCTCTCAAAACCAAATCTCAAATGCAATTCAAATATCAAATTCAATTCAAATCCAAGTCCAAATCAAATGATTGAAATCTATAACCAATTTCAAACTTTATCAAATCAAATCAACCTAAGCCTTATGATGAACTTAGCCTTAGCAAAATTAAAATCAATCCAAACTCAGTTGATTTTCCTAAATATCAATTCAACCCTTCAATCACTTTATCAAAATTACAATCAAATTCAATTCCAAACCCAATTATCCAAAATTTGAAATCAAACCTAAATCCTTCCTAAGTCCTTTGAATCAATTTCATAAACTTAGCTAAAATCCTATTCAATCAATTCAAAATCAATTGATTTTCTCTTAATCAGTTTATATCTTCAATCATCTTCACAAATATAAATCAAATCTACAATTAAATGGCCACAACTAATTCTAAATCAAATCAAATCCAAGTCCAAAACCTTTTTATCCAATTTCATGGACTTAGCCAAATTACATTCAAATTCAAACTAAAATCAAATGATTTTCACATAAATTAATCATTCTTTCAATCACCATTCTAAATATAATTGAAACTAACAATTATCAAGACAGATCAAAATCAGCCCAAGTCAAACCCAACCTAGCCTTTTTGACTTAAAATTTTCAAATGAACCAAAACCCATTTGACCCCAAACCAATTACAATTGAATTTATATGTCAATCCCAAATCCATATATAAACTCAACTAAATGAAACTCAACCCAAACTCAAGCAAACTAAACCCAATTGGCTCACTTGACCCAAAGTGACCAATTTGACATATTTGAACCAAAATCAATTTCAATCCAAATCAAACTAAATTAAGCCACTACAAACTTCATCACATGATTGTTGATCATCCTAGGTTGATCAATTATCATAAATTGGGTCAAACCAAGTCAACCTCTGAACCCATATGAACCTAAACTAGCCAAATTATAACCTAAGCCAAATCTCTTGAAACCAATGATTCATACCAACTCAAAATCAACATTTGAACATAAATTGACCTTCAATTTAGCCAAACCAAACCCAATTGAGCCCAATTGACCCACTAGACCCAAATGACCTGTTGAACCTAACTTGACCTAAAGGGACAAACCAACCTAAGACCTAATCAAATCCAAATTGAACTCAACCAAAGCCAACAACACAATCCAATTGATCAAGAAAACCCAAATCAAGCTATGACCCAACTCAATTTGGACAATTGGATCAAATTTGTCAACTTGACCCATTTGACCCGAATGAACTCAAATCGATCGAAAATAAATCTAATCCAAATTTAACCAAACTAATGATACCAATACACTTCAAATGATCATATGGACTTGACTTAATCCTTGGTTAACCTAACTCAAATGGGTCAAATTAATCCAAACCTAACCAAATGAACTCCAAATCACATGAAATTTGGCCCATCCCACTTTTGACTCATTTCAAATCTGTCCAAATTAAATCTAATGCCAAATGACCAAGATACCTTTGGGTGAAGGGTGTCACATGAGACAAATCACCCATGTAAGTGGTCATTTTGTATTCCTTGGCCACTTGACACTCTCCCATTGGTCCACCTAGGCTCTTAAGACACTACCCAACCTGACCCAAAGGTAGTTGGGTTAGCCATGACCTAAGGGGAGGTGAAATCACCTCACCTCCCCCATTAGAACACTTGAAACACCAAGGACACCCACTAATCCCCTTGGCAGCTACCTCCCATGCCTTGGCCCCTCAAATCGAGCCACCTAAAGAGTTTCTTTGCCATTCTGAGCCACCACCAGTGGCCAAGCATCCACAAGAAGCCAAATAAGTTTGAACCATCCTATCAAGAGGGAGGGGTGTATACACCCCCTCATTTCAGCTCCAACATACAAGAATTCATTCCTTAGAGCTAGCGAACCTTAAGACAAGTCGCCAAGAGTTTCCCATATAGTTTCCAAGCTTCCCCAAGATTCCCCACTCTTGGTCTACTTTAAGCTGAAATAGGGCAACATCCCATTCATTCCCATTTGCTCAAGGCTAAACCAAAGTGCAATTAACTTTGCACACAGCCTCCTTGGAGCTAGTCGAGCAAGAACGAATCACCTCCCAAGCCCTCTGATCACCGAATGATCGACTTCGATCAACACCAACCACCTACACTTCGGGAGTTGGCCTTCTGAGCAAACCACCTCAAATTGGAGCTCACACTGATCAGTACAACTTCTTCTCAACTAGACAAAGATTCCTCAATTTGATTTGGCACCATTCTTGAGATCCATTGAGTTATTCCATTAAACTCGATCCTTAGGAAAAAAAATGAGTTAGAGCTTTTTGAAGGAAACTTGCATCTCGCGTAATCTAAGGCATTAGATCCCTTCGAATCTTTCTTGTGAAGGTGTGGGATTGATTTAAGATCGATTCGAGCTTGGGTGAGCTCGAAATGATTGATGGAAAATAGATAGGTGAGCTCGGGTGTGAGATCCATTGATTGATAGATGACGACCATTATTCTGCTTTGGATTGAAATGGTTGTGATTAAATCCATTAGAATTATCTTATTTTATCCTTTAGTGCCATAGGATTAATCATGGCCATCCGATCATAGATCAGATGACACACTAGAAAGCGCATTCCGTCACCACAATGCAAGCACTGACTCAGATTATTTTTAACAACCAATCCCCTGGTGCCATATGAAAAGCGTGCCACGTTAGTGCACCACGTCAGCGCATCATGTGGCGTCGATGGGATTAAGAGTTAATTAGGCTTAATTAATGTGTTTTAATGGCTAAAAATTCTAAAAATCATAACTAATTATAGAAAAATCATAAAAATACAAATAAATACTCATTATAAAGGTATTTTAGAAGTGAATTTATTAAAATATAGTTAATTAATTTTGAAAAATAATTAGAGCTTAATTAAGGTTTAATTACAAAATTAATTAGCTTAATTACTCATTAATTACTTAAATAATTAATCTCAAACTTTGTGGGTTAATTTAACGGAATGACCTCTGCCTCCCATAATTTTCTTGGGGTTTATTGCTTGATTACTTAGGGAATTTGACTAATTAAGCTTTAATTACTCTCTTAAGTTAATTAATTAGTAATTAATCATATGAATAGTAAAATATTAGTTAATTAAATGGTTAATCATTATCCAACAATGAATGAATCCATGGGATAAGGTTACGGTCTCCTCTCTAATCCATTTCCCTAAGTTCATTCCTTTAATTAAACTAATTAAGGCTTAATCAATTAATTAAATTACTGAATTAATTTAATTAAAATTATAATCACATTAGAACTTAATTAATTAAGTCTTGGATAGATCTTAAGGTGTTCAATAACCCAAAGAGGTCTTAAGGAAATTATGGTTAACCCACATGTGTGGGGAAACCATAAGAGTACGTAATTAAGTTCCTTAATTCAATTAATCATTAATTATGAGCCAATTATATTAGGTCCTTTTTGTTCCTTAGGATCATGGCTAATTTAATTTCCAATGTATATGCATATCATGTTGGCTCATAATTATTTGGGTAATTATGTTAAGGTAACATAGGAAAGGGTTAATTAATAGATTTAATGTATACTATAACTTAATTAACCCATAAACTCAACTTAATTGTAATTCATTAAACCAAATGAATTAACTAACATGGGAATGGGTTAGGGCAAGCATTTTTTTTCTTACATCCTTAAATCAAATCAAAGTATAAAATTAAAATTGACATTAAGAAAGCTTTGATTTTCTTTAAATGGTTTTATTTAATATGATTATCCTTAGAAATTAATTTGATTGAATGAAATCAAGTGTTTATGTTTATTTATTCATTGCCAATCATGTTAAATATTATATGTCATTTGATTTCATACATTCATGCTTTCAAATTTAAATAAATCAAATGGTCTTTTTTATGGAAGCTTACATGTGTTGGATTAATTTATAATATGTGTGGCTATTATCACTAATAAATTCAAATTACTTTTCTAAAGTTTATAAATCAATTACATTGATTAGAGTGATAGTAGTTATGAATACATATAGGTTTGCATGTGCTTATAACTTAAGTATGTGAAGAAAAGCTTTCTTTTCCTTAATTCATGTGAGGTTTTATATGCATTTGAATATTAATAAGTATATAGTTTGGTCATCCTGGGAATACGAGGCTTTAGCTAGCCCCAAGGAGGTCATTTGATTACCTTAATTCTCTGGTTAACAATGACATGTACTTACTTGATTTCATTTAAATGTATTTCTACACTAAAACTTGGATGAAACTCTGCTTCACATACATAAATGATTCAACCAAACAAAGTATAATTTTTGCATGATTTTCTTCCCCTTATTTACATATACATTCACGTGTAGTGAGATAGCAAAGTATATAGTCTAGATATCCCAGGAATACGAGGCTTTAGTTAGCCCTAAGGAGGTCAATTGATTACCGCACTTCCCTGGTTAACAAAGGCACAAACTAGCTCATTTCTCTTTACATGTGTATGTATGTGTGACTAAAGGATGAAAGTCCCACTTTTCTATTAAAAATGCATGCATTCATAATTGATTAAGTGCTTAAGTTAATTATTCATGTGATTTGGAGCTTTCATTTTCATATTCGTGTATATAAATTTACATATATTTGAATGAAAATGGGTATATAGTTTGGACATCCCAAGAATACGACTCTTTAGCTAGCCCTAAGGAGGTCATTTGATTACCTCACTTCCCTGGTTAATAATGACATTGTAGAATTTCAGTAAGTTTTAATCAGTTTCAATGTAGCTCAGTTCAGTTCAATGGCAACATAGAAATACGTGTTCACATTTTCTTTCAGGTTGGATTTGGCCTTGGATCAGACTAGCCTCCCGCAGTCTGACTTTGCTCACCTCATTCACTTTGGCCGAGGTTTTGAGGGGGCTAGGATCACATGTGAAGGGACCTCCCTCACAATAGTCACCAAGAGCATGGTGACCGAGAAAAAGCCGGTCATCTAGGTTGAGATGCCAGTTGACTCAGAGATTCCCTCACTGAAGAGGAAGGCTATGGAAGTTCCCACAACTGTAGTAGTTCTAGTGCTAGTGTGCCCAATTATTCCCCTTGCTACCCCAGTTAGGGCTAGCACCCACTCGTTGGCTCCCTCCAAGGGGAAGGCTCCCCTGCCTTCGAGACATGGTCTAGTTCCCACACTGCTCGACCTACCAGGGCTCAGCACCGAAACAAGAACCGCATGATCAAGCAGTATCATACCCGCATAACCAGAGAGTTGGAGGCAACTACTCATTTTACAGTAGAAGAGTTACCTGAGAAGGTTTCCCCGCTGATCACAGAAAATAAGTTCCACCCTCTTTCTGGATCTGATAGAGAGGATGTTAGGAGGATTTCAATTTCACCTCCGCCAATAGTTCATTTTTAGGCTCCTATCAGTGAGAGGAGGAGGTCGTACACTGACTTTAGATCAATTTTTCACCGAGTAAGTGGAGCTTATGAACGATCAAAGTTTGGGGCTCAACTTAATTTATGTTCAATCATTCTTCATACTGTGGGCAGACATATCAGATAAGAGAGGGACAGGGAGACCCATACATCAGTACACATTACTAGCCAGGAGCGACAGAGGTACAATAGGCAGTCAGCAGCCTCACCCCTTGTCGAATTTCTAGATTAGTGCGCTACCCTTGTCGATCATACCGATAGCATTATACTTGGAGCTCCTGTTTAGAGAGAGTTGGTAGTGCCTCCACCACACAGCTCTACTCCATGCCCACCATCTCCTGTACAAGTTTCATCATCTACTGTTCCAGTAAAAGCCATGAAGGTTGCATCGGGGGATAAGAGAACCTCACTGGTGATTCAGCTACAGCCAAGAGATCCTATTCCATCTACACCACCTACTGAGGTGAGGCCAAGCTCTCCTGCTCAACTTTCTGCCCAAGTTGTGGTGAAGAAGGAATGGCGACCATAGAGCATAGTAGTCATTCCATCACCACCACCACCCAAGCATGCTATGGAGATAGCGACACCAGAGGGAGGAGAAGATAGTTCAGTTATCCCCATGACCAAAGATACTTCTAGGAGTACCACTCCATCTAGATCCAATGACAGCTAGGAGCATCTTTCTTCTAGTGAGCGTAGCCCTCCTAAGGTTAGCTCTCCAGCCGATATAGAAGTTAGATGTTTATCTATTCATGACAGTGATCCTACTATCGGTCAACCTCAATATTTTATACCTGCTCAGTTGGATTGATCCCTAGATGATATTGTAGCTCAGTATCTAGTGGAGAAGAAAGAAATCTTAGGATATGCCTATTCTGATTTAGAGAATGAGAAGGTCAGTTTTGATCCTAATGAAGATGATCTGTTAGAGGATTCAGTAGGGGTACACATGGTAGACATCAGGGGTTCCCTCCTTCGTGATCAGCAGAGTTTGGAAGGTGCTGCAGTCGAGCAGGAAGACACAACCTACTCAACCCAACACCTCCTTCAACAAATAAAACAAAAAGATGAAAAAATAGATAGGATGGGGAAGAGACTTGAGGACTTGCAAGTAGAAATTTTGACACTTTAGAACCAAGCCGCGGTAGTGCATCCTACTATTGCAGAAACTGGTCAGCCTGAGTTGTTACATGTCTTGGATCCAGCTAAGACTTCACCTCTAAGAGAAGGGGCACCGCCTTGTATAGGTAGTGAATAGTACCTCCATACAAGAGAAGTACATAAAAATCATGGTTGAGCTGCAAGTGAGAGAAGTGTTGGATCAAACTTGAGGAGGATCATCGATTCCAAAGGGTAGACCCTACCTAGAGGAATTCGATATCATCCAATATCCTAAGGGTTTTGTGCCACCTTCTTTCAAGAGCTTCAATGGCAGCAGGAACCCATGGAAGCACATTACACACTTCAGAGCTAGCTATTGCAACGCTGGTGGTAGTGATGCTCTCTTATTATGACTTTTTGTCAGTAGCTTAGCAGGCATAGCCTTCGATTGATACCCTGAACTTCCCAACAGTTTAGTGAAGACTTTTGCTGAGTTAGAGAAACTCTCCATTAAGAGATTTGTTGGAGCGGAGCTCAGCAAAGGGTGGTGATTCGTTGTGGCTCAATAACACCCTAGTGAGTCCCTCTTTGATTATATCCTCAGATGGCACAATTTGAGTATGAAATGCGAACCACAACTATTTGAATAATAGGCCATTGAAATTCTATTGAAGAATATTCATGGCCCGACCGCCTTCATGCTCAAAGGTTTTACCATCAAGACATTTGAGAAACTAATCAACATGGCGGCTAGCTTACAAGGAGAAGCCAAACAGTTGCCTTTTTTGGATCAATTAGCAAAGCAAAAGCCACATAAAGCTTATGTGAAGAAGCCAGGGGTAGTGATAGCAGCAGACAAGAGAAAGTAGCCAGCCAGAGAATAGTTTGACAGACCTCAAGCTCCAAAACTGTCACTTCCACCTCCTCTACCACCACCGAAGCCATCCTCCAGCCACCACATCAACCTCCACAGCCTTCGCCTCCTCTTGCTCAACCATATCCACAACAACAGCAGTACACATACCCATCGCGAGGTAGCTACGGTCCACCTACTCTTTTGGATAAACTAAACAAACCTTATTTATTTAAGAGGGAGGTAATCAAGAAAATCTTCAAGAATCTCTTAAAGAAACCTAATTTTTAGCTACCCAAGCCTAGAAGGCTGGAGGAAGTGGGAAAAAGTAATGATCCTAACTTTTTCCCCTACCATTACATGTTAGGTCTTATTTTGAGAGATTGCTTTACATTCAAAGACTGGCTTAAGCATAACTTCAAGACAGGTACCATAGTTATCCTGAAGGAATACCTTGTGGAACAACCATCTAGTTTTGTTAGGGTAATCCTTGGGGATACCTGCGATCCTTCCAAAACCAAAGAAGGTTGGGATATCTCCTTATCCTTAACCTCTAAGAAGATTGTGTCCAAGATCAAGAAACTTTTCTTACAGGTGGGTTGCAGCAACTACATCAGCGAGCACCTCTACTTCAGCTAGCTCATCCTCTAATAGATATCTTGTATTAGCAGATGAGGGCATCAAATCCCTCACCCCCTTTTTATACTTGATTTCTACTATATACCTCCTTCAAAATCCAAGAAATTGAGGAATAAAGCTAGTTTGAATTACATATGTGTCACTTTTATTAGGTTGTCTAAGTCTACTCTTACTGAAAACTCTCCAAGTATAAACAACAGTTATAACAACTTTGATCTTCCTCTTTCTGATTCAGAGTTGGACTTTCCTTCTTTGAATACTATGGGTTCGCCTCTTGAGATAGACTTGAAATCATCTGATTCTGAGGGTCCCATAGGAGAACCTGTAGGTGAGCCTGATAAACAGGTAGAATCTTCCACTAACCTGCCATAAGAGATCACTAAAGTCAACCTCTATAGTGGTAAGGTTCTACCTCCTAGGGAAGCACCTCAAGATAAGGGGAAATAAGTCATTGGTTCAGATGATCAAGAAGCTCCTCCACAAGATGCTCCACCCTTGGATATGCTTGTGGAGGATCAACTGAAGATGGAATACAATGTCCTCTCTCACCTGAGAAAGGTGCCATCTAAGTTAAGCATATATGATGCCCTTATCTTATCCAAAGAGATGAGGGAATCATTAATCAAGGCTCTTCTTGATCCAGAGATATGCTTAGCTTAGCTGACCACTATTAGAGAGGAGGCACACTATTCTAGAGAAGCCCAAGGAATCACCTTCATAGATGAAGACCTTCTTCTCGGGGACATGGAGCACAACTATCTCCTCTACATTAAAATGGACATGGAAAGATTCAAACTTGCCAGAGTTCTTATTGATCCTAGTGCATCAGTGAACATTATGGGTCTGCCTATTTGAGGATCGACATCTCCACACTTCGAGGAGATTAGATGATGTTGAGAGGATTCAATGAATAGGGCGAGAGGGCTTTAGGTTCCGTAATGTTACCTTTGGAGATAGGTGACCAAAAGACTGAAGTTGAGTTCTATATCATTGATTATAATACTTCATTCATTGCTTTGCCTCGTATGATACATCAGAATAAGATGATTCCATCCTCCCTCCATCAGTGCATCAAGTTCAGGAAGGATGAGATTGAATACTGTGTCAAAGGAGATGAAATGCCATTTTCAGTCAGAGAGGTTGAGATATATGAAGGTGCAACCTACTATCTTCCTCAAAATACCTTTCTCATGAACATGGGCAAAATTCAAACACAAAAGAAAAAGAAAAATAAGAAAAAAAAAGAATAAAAAAGAAAAATGAAAATTCAAGTGAATGAGAAAAGGACATCAAGGAAGAAGTAGAGCCACATGTCACATTTCACCCACAATTCATTCCATCATATGGACATATCGGTAGGATGCCTCGATCTCCACCAGGCAAAGGCAGAGGTAGAAACATAGGTAGTTCCAAAGGTAGAAGACCACTTGGTTGGCCACCAGCCAACAGGGGTTATGTTCCAGTTCATAGAAGTACCCTCACTATTCACATAGAATTGGAATCCAGCTCGGAGGATGAGTCAAATGAGATTAGCATACCAGCCAACCCCTCTCAGTGGGTTTCATTGAAGGTGACACTCGAGCTGGACAACGATGAAGACCAGGCCTCCAGGAAAAGCATGAATGTATTCGAATCAAGCTTATGCAAAACTATCAGACAGAAGTTAGGAACCTTAGCTCTAATCTCACTTTCCTCTCAAAAAGTTGAAGGTTTAATAGTTAAGAAAGCTCCTTAGTCTTTCAAGGATGTCAAGCTAAAGAGATTCTTATTGGGATCATCATTCTCAAGTCTAGAAATTGATGTAGGACTTGAGGATAATTCATATAATGAATTAATATAACTACCTTTTGATTGATACTTGCCTTGTGTTCTTAATCTTGCAAAGAAGGGTTTGATTCCTTATACATGGTCTAAGCACAGGCCAGAGCACTTCGAGAATCTATGGAACAACAGAGGTAGGGATGCACAATCAAGATCAGAACTAGGATTCAATACAGTGGGTCCAGTCGATGACCATGATTACTGCTTAGTTGTGACTAATCATCTAGAGTTTGATAGGTTTTTTTTAGACTACATTAACTCTTATGAGGATGTGTGTTTAAAAACTTGAGATAATTCAGATGATTTTTAAATCAAAGATGCCCCACCAGAATTTGAAGAGGAGATCCATTCAATAATTGACAAGCTTAAAGAAATCAATCTCAGAATAGAAGAAAATCCACGACTGACATGCATCAGTTCATTATTGAATGAAGAAGAAACTAATGACTTAGTGAGGCTATTGACTGAGTTTAAGGACTACTTTGCATGAAGTTATGAAGAGATTCCCAGACTATCTCCTGATGTAATAGTCCACAAACTAGCAATAGGTCGTGATGCCAACCCTATCAAGCAAGCTCCTGGATGCATGCGATTAGAAATATTACAACAAGTCATTTCTGAAGTCAAAAAACTGATTGATGATGGTTTCATCAGGGAAGAAAAATACCCTATCTAGTTGGCAGTGTTCTACTAATTAAGAAGAAGAATGGCCAAATTTTTATATGTGTCAATTTCAAGGACTTAAATAAGGCATGCCCTAAGGATGAGTTTCTTCTTCCTATACCAGAATTAATGGTGGACACCTCATCTATTTTCCTTCATGGATGGGTCAGCTGGCTATAACTAAATTAAGATGACCTCTGAGGATGAAAGAAACACTACCTTTTGAACCCCGATCAGAATCTATTGTTATAAGGTCATACCTTTCGGTGTTAAAAATGCTGGGGCTACATACCAATGGGCCATGACTCAGATCTTCATTGAACTCATTCATCATCAGGTTGAGTGCTATGTTGATGATCTAGTAATCAAAGTAAAGAAAAGAAAGACCATCTCTTTAAGTTGAGAGTAGTTTTTGAATGGTTAAGATAATACAACCTTAAAAGGAATCTCTTGAAGTGTGAATTCGGAGTAGCTTCAGGGATTTTTCTTGGGTTTGTTATCTGACACTGGGGAATATAAATAGATCTAGAAAAGATCAAAGCTATCTTAAAAGTGCCACCACCTAAAAGTTTAACTCAACTCAGATCTTTCCAAGGGAGGTTGGCACATCTAAGATGCTTTATCTCCAACCTGTCGGGAAGATGCAAGCCATTTTCAGAACTTATCAAAAAGGATTCCAAGTTCAAGTGAGATGATAAGTGTTAGCATGCCTTTGAAGATATCAAGCAGTATTTGGTGAAGTCACCAGTTCTAGCATCCCCTATTCCGGGTAGGCCACTCATCCTTTACACTGCTGCATTGGATGACTCGCTCGGTGCTTTGTTGGCCCAAGCCAACGATGAAGGGAAGGAGAGTGCTCTCTACTACCTCAGCCATCATTTCATTCCCGCTGAAGCAAACTACCCACCTATTAAGAAACATTGCCTAGCTTTAATCTTTGCATCCCAATACCTATGACACTATATGCTTTCTCATAAGGTGAACTTGATTTCCAGAACCAATCCACTGCAGTATCTCATGACACAACCAATGCTAGTTGGACATTCAGCATGTTGGTCCATGATTCTCTCGCAGTTTGATATCATATTTGTACCCCCTGTGCGGTGAAAGGTCAAACACTAGTGGATTTCTTAGTAACACAACCACTTCACGTTGATTCCCCACTTAATGATGATCTCCATGAAGAATAAATCATGAACTTAAGGGATATTGACAACCACTATTAGGAGATGTATTTTGATGGTGCGACTTCCTTTCATAAAGGAGAAGCACCATGATTTACCCTTCCAAGAAAGGTAGGGATAAGAATAGTTCTCTTAACTACAGACCGTGACGTGATGAGATTCTCATACTATCTCTCTAATCTCTGCACCAACAACGAAGCCGAGTATGAGGTTTTGATTTCCAGTATGGAGTTAGCCAATATGGTGTGTGTCAAGTGCATCAACATCTATGTGAATTCTTAGTTAGTCATCAACCAGATTACCAGGTCCTACAAGGTTCTCAAATCTAAGCTACATCATCACAATGAGTATACCATGAAGCTATTGGTCCAAATCCCTGAAGTCACCATCTACAATGTTCCACAAGTAGAGAATGCAATAGCAGATGCTTTGGCCAAACTTTCCAAAGAATTGGCATGTCCGGAAGAAGTCCATTCCAATAAGGGTCGAAAATAGATAATTCATATCCCTTATTGATGTTGAACTCATCGAGAGACTTTCTCTTGAAGGGGAGGTTGCCATTGCCAATAAAGATGAGGAGTTGGAGTGGTGGAAACCATTCATAAATTACTTGAACACCAGTAAACTACCTCAAGAGAAATCATAAGCCCATCAGGTGAAATAGATAGCTCTCCCCTATTTTCTCGTGGATGGCACCTTGTACGACGGTCCTTCGATCAAATGTGGTTACGTTGTTTGGACAAACATGAATCCCGTAGGATCATGATCGAGCTACACTCAGGTCTATGCAGAGTGCACCAATCTAGTCTGAAGATGAAGAAAGACTAAGATACTACTGGCCTTCGATGATTACAAATTGCATGGATGTGGCTAGGAGATGCCATCGGTGTCAAGTACACACTATGGTCCTACATCAACCACCCAACATTCTTCATCCTACATTGGCCTCATGGTCATTTGAGTGTTGGGGTATTGACATTGTGGGTCCCATTGATCCTCCTTCTTCCAAGGGCCATCAGTTCATTTTAGCTGCCACCGACTACTTTTCTAAGTGGGCAGAGGCAATCCCACTCGATAGAGGTCATACCAAAGATGTGCTTTAGGTGAATTATATCATATAAAGGTTCAGGGTGCCTTGACAAATTATATCTGATAATGGTACTACATTCAAAAGCACCAAGATCAATAGCTTTGCTAGAATACACGATATAGATTGGAGATACTCCACCATCTACTACCCCAAATCAAATGGTATAGCATAAGCATTCAACAAAACTCTCACCCAGATACTAAAGAAGACACTCGTCGATAACAAGTGATAGTGGCATGAGTAGTTGGTTGAAGCCTTGTGGGCCTACTGCACCACAATAAGAACTCCAACTCAATTTACCAAGTTATCCTTAGTCTTTGGGTCCATAGCCGTTCTACCTTTAGAAGTTTAACTCCTATCACTAAAGGTAGCATTGGTAGCAAGATCACTATAGAGCATAATGCAAAGTTACGATTTGAAGAGCTCGAAGGTTTGGAGGAGAGATGCCTACGGGCGTGCCAAAATCTCAAGTTGTACAAGGAAAAAATGATTCAAGCTCACAACAAGCTGGTCCGCCCTAGGGCTTTTCAAGTAGGAAAACTTGTATTAGTCCTAAAGAGACTAATTGCTAGCCATCGAAAGATGGGAGGCAAGTTTGAACCCACTTAAGAAGGCCCTTTTATCATAAAAAAGGCCTACCAAGGAGGATCTTATCAGCTCATTGATTGTAAAGGGGAACACCGATGCTTCCAATTAATGGGCTCTATTTGAAGAAATATTATCCATAAATCATGTTTTAAAATAATTATCAACAAAAGAACAAAAATTTTATTCCAATTCATCAAAATATTTTCTTCTTTTGAAGCATTGTTTGCTTGTCTTGTGAATCCGCCATGACGTGTTTAGGATAGGTGTAAGAGAACCCAAGAGGCATTCTATCCCTCTTTCATAACACAAACACAATCAAACACAATTCCTATCACTACTAAAATAGTTGTGAGAAAACCCTAGAGGCATCCTATTTCAATTAGCACAACTAAGTTAGGTGTGAGAGAACCCAAGCGACATCCTTTCTTGGTGGGAATCCTAGCTGCTATTCATGACACCATTGCATCAAATTCCCCAAGTATGTTTAGGGTAGGTGTGAGATAACCCAAACAACGTCCTATTCCCTTTAACATAAGCACAAAAATAAACACAAATTTTTATCCCTTTAACATAAGCACAAAAATAAACACAAATTTTTATCTAAGGCTATTTTATTATGGAAGCAAGCCCCCTGTGGCACTCGCTCATTAGCTGCTCTTGGTCGGGTTTACATGCTACCTTACAAGGATGTCACCCTAGTGATCATTTTTCAGGAGTATGTGAATCCCCACAATTTCTTCTTGACTTGACCATTGTGAACCAATGAATGCCTTGCTAGTTTGGTAGACTTCACTGCCCAGCCAGTAAGCTACCTCATGATTGATTTTGTTTAAGAAGATGTGAGTCCCTGCACTTTTTTCTTGAGCTAATCATCATGTACGAACTAGGTCGAGTATATCTGAGGTTTAGGATAAGTTTCCTAGAGGTTCCTTTCCTTTTGACTACATTTGAGTTAATGTAAGTCCCCCAGTGACATTCACTCAACAGTCGCCCTAGGTCGGATAACACCTATCGAGCTGAAGACAGACTATCCCAACAATCAATTTCACTATAGGAGGATGTGAGTCCTCGAGATTTCTTCCTAGGCTGATTGTTGCAAATTGATGGGCACCTTAGGTTGGTTTATGTTCGCTATGGTGACAGTGACTCATCCGGTGGATACACCACTCTTGGCAAATGTAAGTCCCAATGCTTTCTCTTTGAGTTGGCCACTGAATACCTATGCAAATTATCTTCTCCAGGGTTTTGGATTAAGCCCTTAGCCGCCCCACTCCCTGTGGCACTCTACTTAGATCACATCCTTTGCGATCCCATTTAGACACTACCAGAGTTACTCTTGGATTGGACAGTATCCCTTTCCTAGTAGCCACCTTTATGGTTAGAGAATTTATTCAACGGATGCACAGATTGTCCCTTGGTTCAGTAAAACTGAGATAGGTCTAGGCTGATATAAACTCCTTCTTAGTATGATATCTCACAAACTAACAGGGTCCATGATAAACAAATAAAAGAAAACAAACAAAATATTCACTTATGGATTAGGAATTCAAGCCTCCAAAGGGCCCCTTTTCCCAAGCAGGCATCCTATCTTTAGGGCAATGTCGAAACTCCCATAGGAATTACCGACTACCAGTTGAGATAAGTCCTGAGTGGACTCTCCAGTCACCCCTGGTAGGTACAATCTATTTTTTCCATAAGCAAGTTACCCCGACAACATATCCCACTTGGAAGATGTAAGTCACGATGCATTCTTCTAGCATGACTCGCAAATCGACTCAGTCGTCAATTTGTTGCCCAAAGTAATCGATCACCCCAATAGTCTTTTGTAGTGGAATATGTGAGTCCACGTGCTTTCTTCTCCTAAATTGATCATTGCAAACTAAAAAACACACTTTTGGTTGGATAGTTTTCCCCTCGGCTGAGAAGCTGCCCTTTGGTTCAATAAATCTGAGATAGGTCTAGGCTGATATAAGCTTCTTCTCAGAGTGATATTTCACAAACTAATGGAATCCATCAAAAACAATTTAAAACTAAATTAATCTTAACTATCTATGAGTTGATTTAAGTCCCCTAGCGACATTCACTCAATAGTCAGCCCTAGGTCGAGTTAACATGTTACCTTGTTAATATGTCTCCCAAGTGGTTCCTTATTTTGAAAGATGTGAGTCCCCACACTTTCTTCTTAAACTTGACCATTGCAAATCGAAAGGCACCCCTTTGGTTGGATAGTACTATTATGTGGTTGTTAGACTGCCCCTTTAGATTGGTAAATCTGAGTTAGCTCAAGGCCTTCATGGCCCCTACTTAGTGCAATCCAAATCGATGGGATCCACCAAAAATAATTAAAAATAGAATTAATCTTTGACTATCTTTGAGCTGATTTAAGTCCCCCAGTAGCATTCACTCAATAACCATAGGTTGGGTTTAATCCATTTCCTTGCTAATGGATCACCCCAACAACTGATCCCTACTTTGGAGGATGTAATTCTACTATGCCATCTTCCTAATACAGTTGCTGCACACTGAAAGGCAATCCCTTTGGTTGGCTAGTCCTACTATATGTTTGGTAGACTACCCCATTAGATTGGTAAATCTGAGTTAGCCCAAGGCCTCCATGGCCCCTACTCAGTGCAGTCCATCACAAACCGATGGGATCCATCAAAAATAATTAAAAAATGAAATTAATCTTGACTATCTTTGAGCTGATTTAAGTCCCCCAGTGGCATTCACTCAATAGTCAGCCCTAGGTTGGGTTCAATTCATTGCCTCGCTAATGGATTACCCTAGTAACTGATCCCTACTTTGGAGGATGTAATTCTACTATGCTTTCTTCCTAGTACAGCTGCTGCATACCGAAAGGCAATCCCCTTTGGTTGGCTAGTCCTACTATGTGTTTGGTAGACTAGCCCTTTGGATTGGTAAATCTGAATTAGGCCTAGGCTAACATGGCCCCTACTTAGTGCGATCCATGGAAAACTAATAGGGTTCATCTCAAAATTCCAAAATTTAAAAAAATCTGAAATAAATTCACCCTTCTCCCCTAGTGGTGTAAAAAAAAATAAGATAAACCAAATAATCAATACAATCAAACAACAATCAATCAATCAAATTCATTTGCTTCTCCTCAGTGAGATGCAAATCTTTCTAGTTCCCTTAGCGTATCTCAAATTCTAATCCCTCAGTGGATTTCACAACCCCTTATCTCTAGTGGATGACTTGAACTTGCTCACCTAGTGGAGAGTTCAATTTTCCATCCCTAGTGGAGCACCAAATCCTAAATCAACAAATAAAATCAATTTCTCCCTAGTGAGACTCAAATCAAATCAAACCTCTCATCCCCCAGTAGATGACTTGAACCTCTTTCCCTAGTGGAAGGTTCATATACTCTATCCCTAGTGGATTCCTCCTTCACTTTCTTATGTCTTTGACATGAGTAGAGTCACATTGCACTAAGCTCTTGATTCATTCTACACCTTGGGTTAGGAGTAGATCATTTCTATTAGTGCTTATGATAGTTCGATGTTGTTGATCATTTCGGTCAACACCAATACGTGTGGTATGCCTTGTCTGTCACACCACGCCTATTGGGTGCCCTTTGTTGACCTCATTTTTAGAATGAGCTCTCAACCTCTCCATCTTAGACATATGACTCCTCTTAGACACTAAGAGTTTCCTTAGTCTTAGGACACTTCTAGTGATTAGGTGAACACTCAACCTAACCCTAGAGACTTAGAAGAGTTACCCATAGGAATAGGTCATGCTTAGGGGTGTTAGGAAAACTTTCCTGCCCTATATCTTGAACCAAATCTTCACTTCCTTCCTTCATGTCAAACTTCAAATTAAAATCTCAAATCAATTCCAACTTAATTGATTTTCTCAAACCTCAAATCAATTCCAATGGATTTTCTCAAATTCATGAATCAATTCCAAATAATTGAAACCCATGATTGAATTCCAATTTCCAAAATCTTTCCTAAGTCACTTTGATTTCATCTTATGGACTTAGCTTAAATAAAATTCAAATCAAATCAAATTCAAAATATTTTCTCATAACCCATTTATACTCTCATTTATATTCACAAATATAAATGAAATATAAATTCAAATATCCAAAACCAAATTCAAAACTCAAATCCAAACTTAATCAAAATCCAACCTAAACTCTTTCAAGTCAAATTCTTGAACTTAGCCAAGTCAACCTCAAATCAAGCCAAACCCCTGATTTTTCTTTATGATTCAATCAATATTTCAATCATAAATCCAAATATAAACACAAAATTTAATCATCGAACTAAAACTAAATTCAAAATCAAACCCAAATCAAACTCATGTTCACCCTTTGAGCTTGAAATTGTCAAATGAATCAAAACCCGTTTGACTCCAAATCACTTGAAATTGGATTTATATATTAATCATAAGTCCATATGTCAGTTAAACCAAACTTGATTCAAGCCTTGATCAAGTCAATTGATCCACTTAGGCTCACTTGACCCAAAGTTACCTAAAGTAGCCAAATTCTAATCTTACTTAAATTGGATTGAACTAAGCCCACCTAAGCCTCACATTGTGAGCAACAATCATTATACGATGATTAATCAATCAAATTAGGTCAAACCAAGTCAAACTTAGCCTTTGACCAAGTCAACATTTGACCAAAAATCCCATAACAATGACAACAAATTTGACCAACTCATGGATCAAATTATTTTGACTGGTCATTTCATGAAAATGATTTAAATCAAATAAAATAAACCAAACTAAAAAAATTAACCAATGATAAAACATTTTCCAACAAATCCTACATTTACCCAAAGCCAAATGGGTAAATTGGTCAACTTGACCCATTTGACCTAAATGAAATCATGAACCAAAACCAAATATAAATTAAATTGAACCAAACCAATGATACCAAACATTTCAAATGGTCATAAGAACTGATCCCAACTATTGTTTGACCCACAATAATCTCAACTTGACCCAAGTTGACCTATTTTGACCTAAATGGATCAACATGAGCCAATGATATCAAATCAACTCCAAATTCTTGAAATTTGACAACCCCATTTTCAAACTATTCCAAATCTGCCTCCAAAATCAAAGCTCAATGACCATTCTACCCTAGGTCAAGAGGTGACCTATTCCCCACTGGAATTTCATCTCATGGAAACTACCTACCAAATGAACACTAATGGAGTGCATGACATCTGGGGCCACCCAAACCCAACCCAAAGCCAAAATTGACCCCTCCACTTGGAAATGAGCACATGGATCACGTCCATACTCTCATTCTCCACATGTGCAACTCCTCCACTACTCTCCTCTACCAAAATTGAATCACATAGCATCTAAAACAACCTAACAAACTCAATCAATCAAGTCAATTGATCCAAAATGGAAGAGGCTCAATCGCCATCCGATTCATGGGAGATATACTCTAATTCCAATACATCTCAAAATCGAGCCTTAGAACTTGAGAAGCCCAAGCTCTCCCAAGGTTTCTCAAGCTCATGAATTCTCCATTTTGTCAAATTTAAAAAATGGAGGTGATGAGTGTGACAACTTTTCAATTCTTCATCAGCTCACCTCTCAAGGAGAAAATGCATCCGCCACCATATGTAGGGATGTGATAACTTAAATAATGAATCCCATCACACAAATGCGTGCACGCCGCATCCACCATGACGGATTAGTTATATAATTAGAGGATTTAATTACCTAATAATCATAGAAACTTCAAAAATACACAATTCAATGTAAAAAAAATCCAAAAAAAAAAATGCAAACTCAACTTCATTTTAAAGATAATTCATAGGGGAATAATATAAAATTAATTTTGATTGATTTTGAATAGTGACATTTCCTTAATTTGAGTTTTATTGGGATGTAATTATGTTAATTACTTCTTAATTATTTCAATATTCCAAACTTTTAGGTTAATTAGTGGGATGACCGCCCCATGATTTTCTTGGAATTTATTATTGGATTAATTAGGTAATTACTTATTCATCTCTAATCACTCTTAATCTAATTAAAATGAATTAATATTAAATGATGATAAATTTAATTAAATTTGTTAATCATTAATAGTGATAGATAAGGGAATGAGATTTGGATGCCTTTTCCAAATCTTTTCCCATAAGTCTACTTCATTTGAATGAAAACTTAATTATTTATAAATTGATTAATGATTTAATCATTTATTTAACTAAATTCAAAATAAAAAATTAATCCAAAAACTTAATCACTTAATCAATCCTTTCTTGGGTAGAAACTTAGGTGTTCAAAACCTAAGTTTAGGAAATCAAATCCAACCTACATGTGGGAAGGGTTATGAAAGTACTTAATTAAACCCTTAGCTTAATTAATCAATAATTGTGAGCCAATTATATTAGGCCCTTTCTTTCTTAGGGTGCATTACTGATTTAAATTCAATGTGGTTGCATATCATATGTTGGCTCACAATTATTTGAATAATTATGTTAAGAAGGTGTAGGTAAAGGGTAATTAATGAACTTAATTTACACCTTAACCTAAACAAAACATAAAAATCAATCTAATGGTTCTAAAAATTAAACTAAAACAACACACACATGTGGGAGATGGGTTAGGACTACCAAACCTTTTCATATTTCCTAAATTGCAATCAAACTCAAAACAAAACTAAAAAAAAAATTTCTTTAAACAACTTTGATTCACTTTAAATGATCTTATTCCATAGGATCGTCTTTAGGAATTAATTAGGGTGAATAAAGTTACATGCTTGCATCACTTTATTTCTTTCCTAGCATGCTAAATGGTGTGTGTCATATGAAATCATGCATTCGTGTCTTTTGAAAAATCAAATTAAAACAAAATATTTCCTTTATGTCAAATTGCATGTTTTGGCTAAAGTAAGAATATGAATGACTATTATCACTACTAAATCCAAAATTATTGTCAAAGCTTAGAAATCAAATATTACAAATGAAAGGTATGCTATTTATAATTACTTATAAGCTTGCATGTGAGTATATGCACATTATGTTACTTTCCTTCTCTTCTCTTTCAACATAGTTTTGAATAGGATTTGCAAAGTGTATAGTTCATTTGAAAAGAACACAACACTTGCTTAAATCCATTCCTATTCATTCCTATGTTATCATTTAAGAAGGACCTTCACATTTGCACATATAAATTAAACAACCAACAAATCAAACAAACAAACATAAACCTTTTGCATGTTTCCTTTTCCATTAATTTCTTTTTTGTACATGCACATGTATTTAAGAAAAGTGATATATTAGTCTGGACTTCCTGGGATTGCGAGGCCATAAGTAGCCCCGAGTAAGTCTTGTACCTTACACCCTTGGTGTAGAAAATAATGGTGTCGTACTCACTTATGTCTTTCATACATATAAATGTGCATATCAATAATGGATAAAAGAATCTCTTTCTTTTCTACTTAACAAAAACATGCATACATGAAACATTCCAAATTTTTCTTAAGCAACATCCCTTAGAAATCATCATTAAGGTGTGCTAAATATTTCCATTTGCATGTATAGATATGCTTAGGATTCATCCATATGCATGTTACACATGTTGGAAAGAAATAAAGTGTTGTGTGTTTTGTAATAGTAATTCATTTTACTTAATCTTAAAATGCCTTTCTTTTGAATAGGTTTGTTTAGGAAAAATATAAATTTAGTATTGATTAAAACACATGATAAAACATTCTCTAAACAAAAATAAATGATAAAATTACATATGGTAGTGAGGAAAGAGAAGTCCTCTTCTCTTTTTCTCTCTTTACAACTTTTAGTAATTAAATGCGGGTTCATTCAAACCAAAACAAATCATCAAATAAAATCAACCAAATCAACTAAATCACTTAAATGAAATCGCCCTCTAAGTTGAACCTTTCACACAACCTTAAAGCTTAGCTAAGACATGCCACACAAGCCTTAAATGGCACACACACATTAGGCTAAGTTACCATTTCTAATCCTATGTAGGGCGGTGCATGGTTTGATGCCTAATTTTGTTTTGTGATATAATGTTTTTAGTCTGATGTTAGGTGCATGTGCTAGACCGAATGGTAGGCTTAGTCTAATCATTATCTTCTAGGGATTGTGCTTAAGGGGCATTAAAAAAATAATGTAGGTTGCTTATACCCCTAAGCATAATCCAAAATAGGCTAGTGGACTTGGTTACCCATGTGTGGGTGTTAAGTCCAATATTCATATACATGTTTGGGATTATGTGGTTTGTTTAGCTAATCTATTTTGTGTTTTAGTTAGATTTACTTTTTCCCATTTTCATGTAATTTTGTAATTTTGGAATGAATTGTTATGGGGATTAGATGAACATTGGTCATAAGACTATGTCTTATGTACCATGTGAAGCCTTTGGAGCAACCACATTCCAACCAACCAAAAGAAGAAAGAAGAAAGAAGAAAAAAGAAAGAAGAAAGAAGAAATGAAGAATGAAGACCCGATAACATGAATTCCTTCTTGATTGTAATTAATTCATTTGTAATTCAAATTGTATAAGAGTAGAGCACGGCTACCCAATTTATTTTTTGGTTTGTGCAGTGGAGCCCGACCACAAAAGGCATTTTATTCTTTTGCACTAGTTTTATAAATTGTTTGATGTTTGTTTAGTTTGTGCATTAAGATGTCATATTTTCCTAGTTTCTTCCTTGCTTTGATGTATGGCCTGGATGCAATTAGGCTCTTAGAAAAATCAAATTTTCTATCCAATCAAATCAACTCAAATTGAAAATAAACAACTCATAACCTCACATAAAGCCTAGGTTATAAAACAAGATAAAAGATTTAGCAACCCCTTAGCTTATGGAGGGCTTCCACCTTTGCCAGGGAACTTGGCTTGAACGTTGAGATCCATGGTGGAAACACACCTCCTTTCTTACTGATTTTGACCCATAATCCAATTTCTTATGCATTAGACATATGAATCCCATAGCCTATGTCAAATCAATTATCCAAAAACAAAATAAAGCATAACAAAAATTTGCATTAGATTTAAATCATTAATCATGCCCTACATGATCTAGTCTCTTTGCAAGCATGTTTAAGGACTTAGTCTCTTTCTAAATAAACAACAACTTAGTTATCTTGCAAAATCATATGACTTGCCTACATGTATTTAAAATCATAGGAGGAGTTAGTTGGCGCCACCTCGTGGTTGTAAGTCCAATGTGGTTTTATCCTCTCTTGTGAGGTAAACCAAATATCCATTTTTTTCTTAGATTTAGGTCATGCTGGCTGCCAAAGCTCCTAGATTTAGGTTCTAGGTTGCTACTTCCCTTTGCGAGCTACAAGCATAAATTCTCACCTCTTAGGCATTTCCATGTTCTTGTGTCATGGAATTATAAGCCCTAGATTTCTAATAAAAATTCAGCTCAAACAAATAAATCAGTCCAATTTCAAAATTATAAAGCCCAACCATAGGATAGTTTGGAATGCTTACTAGGCTTCTTAGTATCCTAAGCATCTCCTACTTATCTTCCTTTGGTTTTAATAATAACTCCCTCCTCTTGATCAATCCCACTTGATTTTCTAAAAATAAAATAATTAATTGATAGTCCTATCTTTAAAATCTTTGAAGATAATAATCATTTACCATAACCGAGAGTATTCCTAAGGAATCTCATTCCTTAGGATGTAATCAACTATGGGAGCTTGGCTCTATAGGAAACTTAATGAATCCAGTTTAAAATAAACCCTACTTTACTTTTCCAAGTAAAGTAGGAAGAATCTCGGTTCTCAAGACATCCCCTTGAAGTCCTTAAGGTGATTAGGTCCATTGTACGATGGTGACTTCTGTCTCTTGAGATAGTACATCATTCCTCAATGACGTACCTGATCACCCTAATAAGAACATCTGTGGATCTGTGTGGCATCCAACACAAGAAGTATTTTGATTTTATCTTTGATTCTTCATTTATTTCTCTTTTCTATCAAAAAAGATTGGATGAAGAATTGAAAATAAAATTTATACACAGTGTGGTCTACCCTTTGGAATGGATGAGCTCTCCCTAGTTTGCGCCAATGCTTCCTTCACCTACTGTTCCACCATCTGCTTGATATCCCTTTCTTGCATGGAGGTGCTATCCGTGACCTTCCTATGCAAACTACTAGCATCATCATCTATAGGAGTGCACCTAGGATGGTCTGAGGTATGTACCAACTCTAGCTGGTCGGCTGCCATAGGAGAAGACTATGAGATTGGGGTTGAGTTCTGCAATGCCAAGACCAGAACCATCAACTCCTATACCCTCTTCTCCATCTTATCTATCTGGACATCCTTTTGCTTGAGCTGGTGGAAGAGGTGATGAGTCGAGCGAGAAGTGTTGCCTTCCTCAACCACGACACCTTCCTGACTATGCTAATCCTACTATAAGGATCCTTGACTGTCAACCATGTGGACCTTTGCTATGTCATCCAACATGTCATCTTCATCAGGATTAAAGCTAACTCTACCCTCCTCCTGATCTAAGTGATCACTACTATGGTGTATTTTTTATTTTCAAAATTTGAATTTTTGAAAATATGTTGTTGGGACACCACGTAGATCCACAGTGTACTCATTAGGGTAATCAGGTGTGACATTGAGAAATGATGCACTATCTCGAGAGATAGAAGTCACCATTCTATAATGGACCTAATCACCTAATGAGGACTCCTAAGGACAATGAGTCTTTGAATGTACCAGAGATCTTTCCCCTACTTTACATGGTAAAGTAAAGTGGTTTATTTAACATTAAGCTCATGGAAGCAAGCCTCATATTAATTACATCTTAAGGAATGAGATTCCTTAAGAATACTCTCGATTAAGGTAAATGATCATTATCTCCAAAGATTTGAAAGGTAGGATTATCAATAAATTAGTTATTTTTGGAAAATCATGTGGGATTGATCAATAGGAGGGACTTATTATTGAAACCAAAGGGAGATGAGTAGGGGATGCTCATGATACAAAGAAATCTAGTGAGCATCCCAAACTATCTTATGGATAGGCTTTATATTTTGGAATTTGAAGTGGATTATAAGTTGGAGTTGAATTTTTATTAGAAATCTAGGGCCTATAATTCCATAACATAAGATCATGAAAATGTCTAAGAGGTGAGGATTTATGCTTGTAGCCTGTAAAGAAAAATAATAACCTCGGATCCTAAATCTAGGAAGCTTTGGTGAGGGCCAAGGCATAACCTAAATCTAAGGTGAAAATGGGTATATGGTTTACCTCCACAAGAGAGGATAAACCACCACTAATGCTTTGGGCTGGGCCACTAACCAACTCCTCCTACGATTTTAAATACATGTAGGAAACTCTTAAGCTTTGCAAGATAGCTAAGCTATTATTTATTTAGAATGGAGACTAAGTCCTTAAACACACTCCCAAAGAGACTAGATCATGAAGGGCGTGGATAAATGACTTAATCTAATGCAAATTTTATTAAGTTTATTTTAATTTTTGGAAATTTTTGTTTGACACGAGCTATGGGATTTCATATGCCTAATGCATGAAAAAATTGGTTATGGGCCAAAATTAGAAATGAAGGAGGTGTTTTTTCACCATGGTTCTCAAAGTTCAAGCCATTTTTTCTAGCAAAAGTGGAAGCCCTCCATAAGCAAGAGTGAGACAATATGATTTTATGCATGATGTGAGACATACAACATCCAGCTATGGGGTTGCTAAATCTTTTATTATCTTGATTTATGTCCTAGACTTTAGGTGAGGTTATGAGTTATTTAACTTAATTTTGAGTTGATTAATCGATAGAAAATTTATTTTTTCCTAAGAGTCTAATCGCATATAGTCCATTCAACAACCATCAAACAATTAAAAAACTATGAAATTCATGCCATCATAATTATGCAATCATAAATAAAACATCAATCAATTTATAAAAATAGCTCAAAATAATAAGAGGTTGATGTGGTCGGGCTCCACTGCACAACCCAAAAAAAATGTGGGTAAAAGAAATTCATGTTATGGGGGGTCTTCATTTTTCATTCTTTGTTCTTCATTTCTTCCTTTCATCATTTCTTTCTTTCTTCATTTCTTTCTTCCTTTTGATTTGACTTGGGATGTAGTTTGCTCCAAGGCTTCACATGGTATATAAGACATGGTCATATAACCAATGTTCACCTTAATTCTCCCGTAATATTCATTCCAAATCTTAATTATAAAATTTACATAAAAATGGGAAAGATAAATCTAACTAAACTGTAAAATAGAGATTAGCTAAACATATCACACAACCCAAGCAGTTATATGAATAATTTGGACTTAGCATCCCACATATGGGTAACCAAGTCCACCTGCCCTAATTTGGGTTATGCTTAGGAGGTATAAGCAACCTGCACAATAAAAGTATTTATATTTTTATTACAGCGCCCCTTAAGTACAAACCCCTGCATAAAGCATAATTAGCTAATATCGGCCTAACATCATCACACATACACCCTAACATCCCTAAAAAACATTACATCATAAACAAAAAATCAAACCATAAAAATGCCCCTAACATAGAGCTAGAAATGGAGACTTAGCCTAATGTGTCTGCCATTCAAGGCTTGTGTGGCATGCCTTAGCTAGGCATTAAGGTTGAAGTTTTCTAAGTGTGAAAGATTCAATTTAGAGGGTGATTTCATTTTAAGTGATTTAGTTAGTTTGTCAATTTTAGTTAATGATTTGATTTAGTTTGAATGAACCTACACTTAATTACTAAATGTTATGAAGAGAAGAAAAGAGAAGAGAACTACTCTTTCATCCCTACCTTAAAGTATTTTTAAGGTAGATTCATTAATGATTTTTCTTTAGTGAATGTTTTATTATGTGTTTTAATTAACCCTAAGTTTAGATTTTCTCTAAATAGCCCTATTCAATAAGAAAGGATCTTAGGATTAATTAAGTTGGATTACTATCACGTGACACACAACCATTTATTTCTTTCTACCATGTATACCATGTATATGAATGATCCTAAGCATACCTATACATGCAATACAAATTTTAACACACTTTGATGATTAATGCAAAGAGATTTGATTTGAAAATTTTGATGTTCCATTGATGCATGTTTTTATTATGTAGAAAAGAGGGATTCTACATCCATTAACATAATGCACATCCAATTATATAAAATACATAAGTGAGTATGACACCATTATTTTCTACACTAAGTGAGTAAGGTATAAGACCTACTTAGGGCTACTTAAAGCCTCACAACCCTGGGATGTCCAGACTAATATATCACTTTTCTTAAATACTAATAAATGAACAAAAAGAAACAAATGGATGAAGAATCATGCAAAAAATTATGTTTGATTTGGTTATATAATTTACATGTGTAAATGTGAAGATCCTTCTTAAGTCATAATATAGAAATGCATAGAAATATATTTAAGTAAGTGTTGTGTTCTTTTTCAAATGAACTATACACTTTGCAAATCCTATTTAAATCCATGTTAAGAGAAGAGAAGAAAACAACATAAAACACATCTTATGCGATAATCACATGCAAGCTTATAAGTATTCATAAGTAGCATCACTTCATTCATACTCTTTGATTTATAGGTTTTAAAAAATGATTTTTGATTTAATAATGATAATAGGCACTCATATTCTTAACTTTAGCCAACAATGCAATTTGACATAAAAGGAAAACATTTTTTACTTAATTGATTTTTCAAAAGAAATGAATGCATGATTTCATATGGAAAATAATATTTAACATGCTTGAAAAGAAATAAAGGAATGTAAGCATATGACTTCATTCACCCTAATTAATTCCTAAGGACAATCCTATAAAATTATATTATTTAAAGTGAATCAAAATTCTTTAAGGAGATTTTTATTTTTGAGTTTGATTTGACTTTGAAAATGTGAGAAAGAATTGACCAAATTCCAAGTGAATTTGGCCATAAGATACCCTTTGACCTAAGGGCAAAGTGGTCATTTGGCCATGATTTTGATTTGGGAGATTTGAAATGATTCAAAAATGGGCTGGGCCAAATTTCAAGTGAGTTTGGAGTTCATTTGATTTGAATTAGTTCAATTTGACTCATTTAGGTCAAGTTGGGTCAAATTTAGCTAGGTTGACCAGTTGGTCAAATTGGATTAAACCATGGGTTAGGTCAAGTTCAAATGATTATTTAGAGCCTATGGGTATCATTGGTTTGGTTCAATTTGGTTATCATTCATTTAGGTTCATTTATGTTAAATGTATCAAGTTGGCCAATTTGACCCATTTGACCTAATTGGGTTAGGTCATGGGTTGGTTTAGGCTTGGTTGATCATTTGAAATGTATTGCAAGCTTTGGTTTGATTTCAAGTTGATTTGACCTTTTAGGTCAAGTTGGGTTCATGGTCAATTGGGCTAGGTTGGGTCAAGTTGGCTAATTGAAGCTTTGGTCAAGTTCAACACTCAATTTAGAATGAATTTGATCTATTGGTTGCAATCAATTTGGCTTAGATTAAGATTTATACCATTTTGACTTTTTAGGTCAACATGGGTCAACCTGGGTCAAGTGACCAATTAGGCTTGGTTTGGCTCAATTGATGGCTTGGTCAAGTTTAATCATCGATTATGAATTAGTTTAGACCAATGGTATCAATCAATTTAGCATATGGTGGGTTTTGGCTAGTTTGGGTTTCATTTGTCAAAGGCTAGGTTTGACTTGGGCTGACCCAATTTGTGTGATTGATCATCCTAGGATGATTGTTAATCACAATGTGAGGCTTAGATGGGCTTAATTCAATCCAATTTGGGTTGGATTAGAACTTGGCTCAAAAAATGCTTTAGGTAACTTTGGGTCAAGTGAGCCTAAATGGGTTAATTGACTTGATCAAGGCTTGATTCAAGTTTGTTTGAACTCACATATGGACTTATGATTGAAATATGAATCCAATTACAAGTGATTTTGAGTCAAATGGTTTTTGGTTCATTTGAAAATTTCAAGTTCAAAGGATGAACATGGGTTTGATTTGGGTTAGTTTGATTTTGGTTTGAAGATTGAAATTTATGTTTATATTTGGGTATGTGATTGAAGAAGGAATTATTTGAAGAGAAAATCCAAGGGTTTGGATTGATTTGAGAATGATTTGGCTAAGTCTAAGAAATTGGCTTAAAGGATATGGGTTGGATTTAAGTTAGATTTGGACTTGAGTTTTGAATTTAGTTTTGGTTATTTGAATTTATATTTCATTTATATTTATGAATATAAATGAGAATATAAATGGGTTATAAGAAAATATTTTGACTTTGGAGTGATTTGGATTTGATTTGAGCTAAGTCTATAAGATGAAATCAAAGGTCTTACAAAAGGTTTTGGATTTGGAATTGATCATGGGTTTCAATCATTTGAAATTGATTCATGATTTGAGTTTTGGAATTGATTTATGATTTGAGAAAATCAATTGAGTTGGAATTGATTTAACATTTGATTTGAGCTAAGTCCATAAGATGAAATCAAAGGGCTTAGAAAAGGTTTTGGATTTGATTTAATATTTGAGAAAATGAATTGAGTTGGAATTGATTTAAGATTTGAGTTTGAAGTTTGACTTTAAAGAAGGAAGAAAAGACTTGGGTTTAAGCTATAGGGTAGGCAAGTCTTCCTAATATCCCTAAGTCATAACCTATTCCTATGGCTAACTTTTCTAAGTCTCTAGGGTTAGGTTATGTGTTCATCTAATCACTAGAAGTTTCTTAAGACTAATGAACTCTTAGTGTCTAGAGGAGTCCTATGTCTAAGATAGAGAAGTTGAGAGCTCACTCTAAAAGTGAGGTCAACAACTACCAACAATTTTCTTGACTACAGCATGGTAGTCCTCTATAATCTCATCTAACAATCGACCATCTATTATGTCCGATCTCTGGAACGTGGCATCGATTGACTATAAGCGCGTGCTCTATAAATAATATATCTTGATTGTCTTTGGCAGGCACACTCCCTAACTGATTTGACTATCATGGGGACTATGTCAGTGTCCCCTCCCTTCTCTTCCTCTGATTGCTATAGAGGTGGCGTGACCATGACACTTTTGTGTTGCCACTCCTTCTTTTCCAAAGTTGAAGTGGAAGGTCGAATGGGAGAGCATGACCTTACCTCAATGGAGTGGGATCCTTAGGCTGTAGCTGGATCACAAAAGGAGATGGTCTTTAGGTAGGGGAGACTATCTCTGAGGCCAAGATAGCCTTCCCCTTCAGAGTGGGGGAAACCAATGAGGAGGTTCTATCCCTCGGTAGAACCTCACCAAGCGGTGTGAAGCAACTAGCACTATGATCGGTGTGGGAACCACAAGCTCTTCCTCTTCAATGAGGGAAACTTTTGATGGGATGTCAAAGCGGGAGTGGCTATCCACCTCCTCTACTAATGGTCGTGACGGCTGGCCCCTCACAAGTGACTTTGACGGCCTTAAATCCACGCATGAACTGAATCACATGGGTGGTGGTGGTGGTGGTGAGTATGGCCTGATCCATGGCCAGATCCACACAAGATGGGAAAGAGAAGATCATCTTGTCTGCAGACATGATGGAAGACTGATCATAGAAGGGACTAAGAACTGAACTGGTATCTCTGCATTTGAAATAGAATTGAATCAAACCCTTGCTTTGATAACTGCCTTCAATCATTGACTTTTTTTATTTGACTTGGAATTTGAACCCACACTTAACAAATTTAGGCATGCTAAGTGGGGTTCATTAAATTCGAGAGATTTTGAGATTTGAGAAGAATTTGCCAGAGTATTTGATTTTGATTTGGAACCCACATTCAATAAATTTGGGTATGTTGAGTGGGGTTCAAATATTTAGAAGAGACCTTTGGAGATATATGTGTTGTATGTTTTGTTTGAAATTTGATTTTGGAAAACCTTTAGTTAACAAATTTAGGTATGCTAAAAGGTTTCAATTATATGTTTAAAATTTTTTGAAAGCATCTTGTTTGTGATGATTATTTATCATGTGTGTGATATGTATTGATTTGATTCTTTATTTGAAAATGGAACCCTTACTTAATAAATTTAGGTATGAAGTAGGGGTCAAATGTGTTTGATATGTTTGTTGTTTGTTGATATATGTTGATTTTATATGATTTGGAGGGCTCTCATTTAATAAATTTAAGTATATTAAATGGAGTTTAATATATGTATTTGATATTTGTTGATTTGATTCCTCTTTTCAAAAAGAGGAGAACTCTTATTTGACAAATTTAAGTATGTCAAATAGAGTTCAAATATATGTGTTTATGTTGTGGTGTTTGGAAGTGAATCCCATGCTTAATCAATTTAGGTATGTTAAATGGAGCTCACTTATATGTTTGTTTGTTTATTGATATATGGATTTGTTTTGGTTTTGAAGAATGAATCCTCATTTAACAAATATGGGTATGTTAAATGGAGATGCTTGTTTGATTTTATTTTGAAAATGTGCTTTTAAAAAGGGTTTTGATAATGTATATTTGATTTTTATTTTAAAGAGAACCCACATTTAACAAATTTAAGTATGTTAGATGAGGATTAATTATTACTTTTGAAAAGAGGTTTGAAGATTTTCATTTTATATTTTGCAAATTTTGTTATGTGAAATTTAATTTCAAAATGATTTTATTTTAAAAAGATGCTTTTGAAATGTTTTACAAAAGAATTATTTTACTTTGAATTTTACTTAAATTTTCTTAGATATGGGATGAACCTTGTCCCACCAAGCTAGTGGTAAAGTTGTTCTAAATTTAGTTATCTCCTTCCTCGAATTAATTTATTTTTACCTATTGGGGGACCCAAAGGGGTTTCAAGACCTACATGGAGTGTGGTCCTAAAATCTAAACGATGTTGGCTAGCTTTGCATAAGGATGAAATAAGCTAAGTACCAATGAAAAAAAAGATAGTCTTGGGCCTATATAAAATATAAGTCCACTATCGCTGCTTGGAGAAAATAATTTTTTACTAAAGATTGAGAGAAGAACTATCCCCAGTGGAGTCGCCAGAAAAATTTGTGGTGTTTATTTTTGGATGTTTATGGGAGGATACCACGTAGATCTTAGGGGAAACTTATTGAAGTGACCAGATGCAATATTGAGGTATGATTTACTATCTTCAAAAGATAGAGGCGCTACCCTTCAATGGACCTAATCACCCAATAAAGACTCCTAAGGCATGATGGGTATATGAATATATCAGAGATTTTTCCCCTACTTTATATGGATGAATAAAGCAAGGTTTATATTAAACCATGTTCCAAAGTTTTCTATAGAGGCAAGCCTCCATAGCTAATTACATCTTATGGAATGAAATTCCTTAAGAATACTCTCGATTAAAGTAAACAATTATGATCTCTAAAGATTTCAAGGCTAGACTATCAAAGGATTGGTTATACTTGGAAAATTAAATGGGAAAGTTCAAGGAGGAGACTTATTTTTGGAAGCTAAAGGGAATAAGTAGAAAATGCTCATGATACTAGGAGGCCTAGTGAGCATTTCAATCTATCCTATGGCTGGGCTTTATGATTTTGAAAGTGAAGAGACTTATTTGTTTTGAGTTGAAATTTTATTAGATTATTAAGGCTTATAATCCAGCAACATGAGATTGTGAAAATCTAAGAGGCAAGAATTTATGCTTATAGCCTGAAAGAAATAGCTACCTCGGATCCTAAATCTAGGAGGGGCTTTAGCATAATCTAAAGCACGACTTAAATCTAAGTGAAGATGGGCATAATATTTACCTCCATAAGAGAGGATATAACCACCCGACTTTTGGACTTATAAACTCTTGGAGTGGTCATCAACGAACTCCTCCTATGATTTAAAACCATGTAGTCTGGTCTTATGCAATTGCAAGATAGTTGGCCTATTATTAAAGACTAAAGTCCTTAAACCCACTGCTTAAGAGACTAGAGCATGAGTGATATGAATAATGACTTAATATAATGCAAAATCTTTCTTAAATTTTATTTCAATTTTGACACTTCATTTTAACAAGGGTTTCAAAATTTTTATATGCCTTGATGCATGATGAAAATAGGTTTTTGGCTAAATCGATAAGAACATGTGTTTTCCACCATAGGGGATGCCCTCATAGGTCCAACATTCCCCTTATCATGCAAGAATGGAAATCCCCTATTTTCAAGAGCGAAATAATATGCATGCATGTTGTGAAACATTCAACCATTCAACAAAGGAGTTGTTAAATCTTTCAATTATCTTATTTAAGGCCTAGGTTTTATGGTTAGGTTATGAATTGTTTAAAATTTACTTATGAGTGATTAATTTGTGTAGAAAAATTAATATTTTTCTAAGAGACTAATCACATCCAGGCCACACATTAAAGCATTAATCATTTAAGAAACTATGAAAAAGATGAAATTTCTAATAGCCAATCTAAACAATCATCAATCAATTTTTATAACTATCATAAAAGAATAAGAAATCGGGGCGATCAGGTGCCACCGTACAACTCAAAAAGAGAAGATGGGAAGCCGAGCTCTACCCTTATACAACTCAGAATATAAAAGAATAATTACAATTTGCAATAAGTGATTGCTATGAGGGGTCTTCATTTCTTCATTCTTCATGTCTTCATCTATCTTCCTTCCCCTTTGATTTGGATGGTACTTGCTTCAAAGGCATCACAGGGCACCCCAGGAAAAATCCTTCTGGCCACTGTACATCTTAATCCTCTATAACATTAATCATAATTCTTAATGCAAAATTATAATGAAAATAGAAAAAGTAAATCTAACTACATCTGCAAAATAAGTGTTAGCTAAATATATAGACAACCCATGCAGTTGTATTTATAATTTGGACTTAGCACCCTGCACATGGGTAACCAAGCCCACCTGTCCTAACTTGAATTATGCTTAGGGTGTAAGCAACCAGCAAAGAGATTATTTATATTTATTTTAAGAACACCCTTAAGCACAATCCCTTGCAGAAAATATGATTAGGGTAACATCGGCCTAACATCCAGTCTACGAGGCATACACCCTAACATCCAATCTAAAATAATACATCATAAAATAAAATATACATCACATCATGCACTGTCCTAACTTAGGACTATAAGTGGTGACTTAATTCTAATATGTGTTAAAGCTTATGTGGTATGTCTTAACTAGGCATTGAAGTTGCAATTTTCTAAGTGTAGAAGGATTCAATTTAACATAAAGAGTTGATTTATCTTGAAGTTATTTAATTGATTTAAGAATTTTAATTTTATGATTTATTTTATTTCATTTGATTTACACTTAGCAACTAAGTGTTATAAAGAGAAGGAAGAGGATTACCCTCTTTCATCCCAACCTTAAGCCACTTTCTAAACTATATTAATTTAATTTAGTTCTCTTTAATGAATAGCTTGCTACATATTTTAAATTAATCTTAAGTTTAGGTTCACTTTAAATAGCCTTATTTAACATGAAAGGCATCTTAAGATTAATCTAATTAAATTACTATCACATGACATATATTAACTCGATCATTTCCAACACATGTAACATGCATTTGATTTTAATCCTTAGTGTATCTATGCATGCAACATATTTTAGCACACTTAAATGATGAATGTATATGTGTATTTTAAATTTATATTTTTTTCATCTCAAGTTGAATTATTTAATTATATTAATTTCAAGCTTTATCCAAATTTTTATACAAAAATACATAGGGATGAAATTAAATTGGTACATGTCATTGTTAACTAGGGAAGTGAGATAATCAAATGACCTCCTTGAGGTTAACTAAAGCCTCATATTCCCTGGATGTTCAAACTATATACCCATTTTCATTCAAACATATGCAAATTTATGTATATGAATCTAGGAAAGGAAGCTACAAACCACATGACTAATTAATCCAAACACTTGATCGATTATGGATGCATGCCTTTTTAGTGGAAGAAAGGGATTTTCATCCTTTAGCCATACATACATACACACGCAAAGAGAAATAAGCAAGTACATGCTTTTGTTAACTAGGGAAGTAAGGTAATCAAATGACCTCCTTGGGGCTAATTAAAGCCTCATATTCTTGGGATGTCCAGACTATATACTATAGGAAATGAAAAATTTTCATCCTTCATTCTAAATTCTTTTTAGAGAGAGAACAGAAATAAAATGAAGAATACAAATAATTCTCAACACTTCTTGTGTTAGACACTATGTAGATCCATAGATGTTCTTATTAGGGTGATCAGGTATGACATTGAGAAATTGTGTACTATCTTGAGAGACAAAAGTCATCATCCTACAAATGGATCTAATCACTTTATTAAGGACTCCTAAGGATCATGAGTCTTCAGAATGTACTAGAGATTCTTTCCCTAATTTACATGGAAAAGTAAAGCAAAGTTTATTTTAAACTGGGTTCGTTAAGTTCCCTATGGAGGCAAGCCCCCATAGTTAATTACATCCTAAGGAATGAGATTCCTTAGGAATACTCTCGATTAAGGTAAATGATCATTATCTCTAAAGATTTCAAAGATAGGACTATCAATCAATTAGTTTATTTTTGAAAGATCAAGTGGGATTGATCAAGAAGAGGGAGTTATTATCAAAACTGAAGGAATATAAGTAGGAGATGCTTAGGATACTAGGAAGCCTAATAACCATCCCAAAATATCCTGTGGTTGGGCTTTATATTTTTGAAATTAAATTAATTTATTTATTTGAGTTGAATTTGTATTAGAAATTTAGGGCTTACAATCCATGACACAAGATCATGGAAATGCTTAAGAGGTGAGAATTTATGCTTATGGCCCATAGTAGCAACCTGAACCTCCTCTAGGAGCTCTGCCAAAAGCACAACCTAAATCCAAGGCAAAAATAGGTATTTGGTTTACCTTCACAAGAGAGGATAAACCACTGAACAATCGCCTGGGGGTGGCCTCCAACTAACTCCTCCTACGATTTTAAATACATGTAGGTAAGTCATATGCTTTTGCAAGATAGCTAGGTTATTATTTGTTTAGAAAGAGACTAAGTCCTTAAACACACTCCCTAAGAGATTAGATCATGTAGGGCATGATTAATGACTTAAATCTAATGCAAGTTTTGTTATATTTTATTTTCATTTTGGACAATCAATTTGGCACAGGCTTTAGGATTCATATGCCTAATGCATGAGAAATTAGATTATGGGCCAAAATTAGCAAGAAAAGAGAATTGTTTCCACCATGGCTCTCAAAGGTTAAGCCAAGTTCTCTGGAAAAGGTTGAAGCCCTCCATAATAAGAGTGGAACAAGATGTTTTTTATGCATGATGTGAAAACATACAACATTCAGCTAAGGAGTTGCTAAATCTTTTTTCTTGATTTATAACCTAGGCTTTAAGTGAGGTTATGAGTTATTTATTTTTAGTTTTGAGTTGATTTAGTTAGATAGAAATTTAAGAGCCTAATCGTCATCCAGGCCATACATCAAAGCAAGGAAGAAACTAGGAAAATATGCCATCTTAATGCACAAGCTAAACAAAGATCAAACAATTTATAAAGCTGGCGCAAAAGATTAAAAGGCCTTTTATGGTTGGGCTCCATCGTACAAACCCGAAAATAAATTTGGTAGCTAAACTCTACCCTTATACAACCCAGATTACAAATGAATTAATTACAATCAAGAAGGAATTCATGTTATGGGGGTCTTCATCCTTCATTCTTCATTTCTTCTTCCTTCTTTCTTCTTTCTTCTTTGTTCTTTCTTCTTTTGGTTGGTTAGAATGTGGTTGCTCCAAAGGCTTTATGTGGTACATAAGACATAGTCTTATAACCAATGTTTATCTGAATCCCAATAACAATCATTCCAAATCTTAATTGTAAAATTTACATGAAAATGGAAAAAAGGAAATCTAACTAAAACCTACAAAATAGAGATTAGCTAAACAAACTAAACAATCCCAAGAATGTATATGAATAAATTGGACTTAGCACCCCACATATAGGTACCCAAGTCCACCTAGCCTATTTTGGATTATGCTTAGGGGTATAAGCAACTTGCACAGCAAAAGCAATTTTATATTTTTATTACAACGCCCCTTAAGCACAATCCCCTGCAGAAGATAATGGTTAGACTAAGATCGCCCTACCATTCAGTCTGTGCACATGCACCCTAACAGCCAAACTAAAACATTACTTCACAAAAGAAAATCAAACATTAAACCATGCACCGCCCTAACATAGGACTAGTAATGGTGGCTTAGCCTAATGTGTGTGCCATTTAAGATTTATGTGGTATGTCTTAGCTGGGCTTTAAGGTTAGAATTTGCTAAGTGTGAAAGATTCAACTTAGAGGGTGGTTTTATTTAAGTGATTTAATTTATTTAGTTGATTTTATTTTGTGATTTGATTTATTTTGAATGAACCTACAATTAATTACTAAGTGTTGTAAAGAGAGGAAAAGAGAAGAGAACTTCTCTTTCCTCCCTCCCTAAAGTAATTTCTAAGGTAGATTCATTATTGATTTTTGTTTAGTAAAAATTTTATTATGTGTTTTAATTAATCCTAAGTTTAGATTTTCTTTAAATAAACCTATTTCAGAAAGAAAGGCATTTTAAGATTAAGTAAAGTGAATTACTATCACAAAACACACAACACTTTATTTCTTACCAACATGCGTAACATGCATATGGATGAATCCTAAGCATATCTATACATGCAAATGGAAATTTTTAGCACACCTTCATGATGAATGATAGGTGATATTACTTAAGGAAATTTGGAATGGTTCATGTATGCATGTTTTTGATTAAGTAAAAAAGAGGGGATTCTTTTATCCATTATTCATACACACATTTACATGTATAAAAAATATAATTGAGTACGGTGCCATTGTTTTCTACACCAGGGGTGTAAGGTATGTGACCTACTTGGGGATACTTAAAGCCTCACAACCCTGGGATGTCTAGACTAATATACCACTTTTCTTAAATACATGTGCATATATAATAAAGAAATGAATGGAAAAAGAGTTATACAAAAGTTTATGTTTGTTTGTTTGATTTGTTCATGCAATTTACATGTGCAAGTGTGAAGATCCCTCTTAAATGATAACATAGGAATGAATAGGAATAGATTTAAGCAAGTGTTGTGTTCTTTCAAATGAACTATACACTTTGCAAATCCTATTCAAAACTATGTTAAAAGAGAAGAGAAGGAAAAGTTACATAATGCACATCTTTATATTTTACTCACATGCAAGCTCATAAGTAATTATAAGTAGCATACCTTTCAGTTGTAATGTTTGATTTATAAGTTTTGTAATTAATTTTGGATTTAGTAGTGATAATAGCCATTCATATTCTTACTTTAGCCAAAACATGCAATTTGACATAAAGGAAACATTTCATTTTAATTTGATTTTTAAAAGACATGAATGCATGATTTTCATATGACATACACATTTACATGCCAGGAAAGAAATAAAGTGATGAAAGCATGTAAATTCATTCCCCCTAATTAAGTTTTAAAGACAATCTATGGAATAAGATTATTTAAAGAGAATCAAAATTATTTAAAGAAGTTTTTAGTTTTATTTTGAGTTTGATTTGAATTTGGAAAATGTGAAAAGTTTTGCTAGTCCTAACCCATTTCCCACATGTGTATGTTGTTATAGTCTAATTTTTAGAACCATTAGATTAATTTTATGTTTTCTTTAGGTTAAGGTGTAAATCAAGTTAATTAATTACCCCTTACTTACACCTCTTTAACATATTTAATCAAATAATTTTGAGCCAATGTATGACATAAAATCACAAGGAATTTAAATCAATAATGCACCTAAGAAAGAAAGGGGCCTAATGCATTTGGCTTGCAATTATTGATTAATTAAGCTAAAGGGTTTAATTTAAGTACTTTCATAACCCTTCCAACACATATGAGTTAGATATGATTTTCTTAAGCTACTTATGTTATTGAACACCTAAGTATCTACCCAAGAAGGAATTTATTAAATTCAAATTGATTTGATTTTAAAATTTTGATTAATTAAGCCATTTAAAAAAGTGATTAAAATATTTAATTAATTTGCACCTTCTGGTGGAAATTTAACATTCCATGTCCTCATCTATTCCTCTTTCCTTTTCGTGCTGGAAAGAAGATAAATGAGAACATAAATATAAATTATCTTAGTCGGATGCCACGTAGATCTACATATGTACTTATTAGGATGATCATGTATGACATTGAGGAGAGGTCTACTATCTCAAAAGATAGAAATCACCACCTTACAATGGACCTAATCACCAAAATAAGGACTCATAAGGATGTTGGGTCTTCGAGGTGTACCAGAGATTCTTCCCCTGATTTACATGAAAAAGTAAAGTAGGATTTATTTTAAACCTTGTTCGTTAAGTTCCCTATAGGGCCAAGCCCCCATAGTTAATTGCATCCTAACGAATGGAGATTCATTAGGAAAACTCTCGATTAAGGTAAATGATCATTGTCTCTAAAGATTTCAATAGGATAGGACTATCAATTGATTAGTTCATTTTGAAGATCAAATGGGATTCATCAAAGATGGAGTTATTATCGAAGCCAAATGAAGATAAGTAGGAGATGCTCACGATGCTAGGAAACCAAGAGTGCATCTCAAACTATCCTATGATTGGGCTATACATTTTTGAAATTGATTTAATTTATTTGAGTTAAATTTTTTATTAGAAATTTATGGCTTATAATTCCATAATACAAGGTTATGAAAATGCCTAAGAGGTGAGGATTTATGCTTATGGCCCACAAAGGGGAGAAGCAACCTCAGAACCGAAATCTAGGAAACTTTGGCAAGGGCCAAAAGCATAACCTAAATCTAAGGCAAAAATGAGTATTTGGATTGCCTCCATAAGAGAGGACAAACCACTCGACTCCTTGGACTTAAAACTGCCTGGAGATGGCTACCAACTAACTCCTCCTCAATTTTAAATTTATGTAGGAAAGTCATATGCTTTATGCAAGATAGCTAGGCTGTTATTTATTTAGAAAAAGATTAAATCCTTAAACTCACTCCCTAAGAGACTAGATCATGTATGGGCATGAGTAATGACCTAAATCTAATAAAATTCATATTACATTTTTATTTTCATTTTTGGACAATCATTTTGACTCAGGCTAATAGGATTCACATGCCTAATGCATGAGAAGTAAGATTATTGGCTAAAATCAGTGAGAAGGGAGGAGGAGTGTTTCCACCATGGCTCTCACAGGTCAAGACAAGTTTCTTTGGCAAAGGTGGAAACCAAAACAAGGTGCATTTATGCATGATGTTATAAAAGAAATACTCATCCAACTAAGCGGTTGCTAATTCTTTTATCTTAATTTTTAAGCCTAAGATTTAGGTGAGGTTATAAGTTCTTTATTTAAGTTTTAAATTGTTAAATTTGGTAGAATATTTATTTTTTTGTAAGAGCCTAATCATCATCCAGGCTATACATAAAGCAAGGAATAAACTAGAAAAAGGATGCCACTTAATGCACCAGCTAAATAAATTATCAATCAATTTATAAAGCTAATCGTAAAAGAATAAGAGGCCATTGTAATCGGGCACCACCGCATAAACCTGATAAACAAATTGGGTAGCCAAGCTCTACCCTTACACAACTCGGACTACAAATGAATTAAATATAATTAAGCAAAGAATTCATTATTATGGGGGTCTTCAAGCTTTTTTTCTTCATTCTTCATCTCTTCTTTCTTCTTCTTTCTTCTTTCTTCTTTGGTTCTTTCTTTTGGATGGTTGGAAGGTGGATGATCCAAAAGCTTCACATGGTATATAAGATAAATCCTTATAACTAATGCTCATCCTAATCCCCATAACAATCATTCCAAAATCCTAATTGCAAAAATTACATGAAAAGGGAAAAATGGAAATCTAACTAACACCTACGTAATAGAGATTAACTAAAAGAAACCATACAATCCCAAGCATGTATACTGGACTTAACACTCGACACATGGGTGAATAAGTCCACCTGACCTATTGGATTATGCTTAGGGGTATAAGTACCTGCACAACAAAAGTATTTATATTTTTATTTATACAATGCCCCTTAAGCATAATCCCCTACAAAAGACAATGGTTAGACTAAGATCATCCTACCATTCAGTCTACGCACATACACCCTAACATCGAGTCTAAAACATTACATCAAAAAATAAAAAGCAAACATCAAACCATACACGGTCCTAATCTAAAGCTAAAAGTGGTGACTTAGCCTAATGTGTGTGCTTTTAAGGTTTGTGTGGTATGCTTAGCTATGGATTTAAGTTAGAGTTTTCTAAGTGTGAAGAATGTTCAACTTAGGGGATGGTTTAATTTAAGTTGTTTAGAAGTTTTGGGTTGATTTTATTTTATGTTTTGATTAGGTTCAAGTGAATCATATAATTAATTACTAAGTTATAAAGAGATGGAAAGAGAAGAGAACTTCTCATTCCTTTCCTAACCTAAGTAATTTTTAAAGTGGATTCATGTTTTAGTTTTTTTTAGTGAATGTTTTATTATGTGTTTTAATTAATCCTAAGTTTAGATGAACTCTAAACAAACCTATTCAAAAGAAAGGCATTTTAAGATTAAGTAAAGTGAAGTAAATTCACAAAACACACATCACTTCATTTCTTTCCCAACACATATAACATGCATATAAATGGATCCTAAGCATATCTATACATTCCAAATGAGATTGTTTAGTATACTTTATGATGCATGCTAACTAAGTTACTTAAAAAAATTTTAATGTTTATGATGCATGATTTTCATTAAGTAGAAAAGGGGTTTCTTATCCAATTTTCACATGCACATATGAGTGTATGAAAGGCATAAGTGAGTACAATGTCATTGTTAGTACTAGAGGTGTAAGGTATAAGACCTACTTGGGGCTACTTAAAGCCTCACAACCCTGGGGTTGTCCAGACTAATGTACCACTTTCCTTAAATACAGGCATGTGTACAAATAAAATAAATGAAAAAAGAAAGATGCAAATTTTTTTTATTTGTTTTATGTTGGTTTGTTTATGCAATTTACATGTGTAAGTATAGGTGTCCTTCTCAAGTCATAGTATAGGAATGCATATGAAATGGAATTAGGCAAGTGTTGTGTTCTTTTAAAATGAACTATACACTTTGCCAAATCCTATTCAAAACTATAGCAAAAGGGAGGAGAAGGAAAACTACACTGAGCACATCCTTATATTTTACTCACATGCAAGCTTATAAGTAAGATATAAGTAACACACTTTCAGTTTTAATAATTGATTAGTATATTTTGAAAATAATTTGGATTTAATCGTGATAATAGCCACTCATATTCTTACTTTAGCCAAAACATACAATTTTGAAATAATGGAAAAATTTTCATTTTAAATTTGCTTTTTGAAAAGTATGAATGTATGAAATCATATTACACACGTATTTAGCATGTTGGGAAAGAACTAAAGCAATGAAAGCATGTGAGCACATTCACATTTTTTAATTCCTAAAGACAATGTTATGAAATAAGAAAGCTTAAAGCAAATCAAAGTTTATTTAATGTGATTTTTATTTGATCTTGAGTTTGATTAAATTTAAAAAATGTGAATTGAGTTTGCAATTCCAAACCCATTCCCACATGTGTTTGATATTTTTGTTCAATTTTTATGTGATTAGATTTATTTTATATTTTGACTAGGTTAAGGTATGAATTAAACATGTTAATTACCCCTTACCTACACCACCTTAGCATAGTTAACCAAACAATTATGAGCCAATGAGATGACATAAAACCTAAGTTTGTAATGCACCTAGGAAGAAAAGGGTCCAATGCAATTTCAAAACACCCCTCACACATATGAGTTGAGTTTTGATTTCCCTAATTGTATTTTGGCTCTTGAACACCTAAGCATCTACCCAAGAAAGATTAATTGAGTTCTGAAAAGTTTTAGAATTTTAAGAAATTAATTAAGAGGGTAATTAGTGGATTAACCCTTTAATTAAAAAAAGATTAAGGAAGAAAAGGGGGTTTAAGGAATAGCTTAAGGAGAATGCCCCAAAAATTATTCCCTAAACCTCCTATTCACTAAAACAGACCTTAATCAACTTCAACAAAAGGATTAAACCACTAATCATTATCCTTAATTACATTAAGGGGTAATTAGGAAATGAATTAGCAATTCTCCCAATTAAACTACCAATAAATCCCAAGAAAATTAGGGAAGACAAAAGCCTTACCCCAAAATGTACTCAAGAAGTTTGGGAATAATTAGTGGATTAATTAAAGCATAATTAGAAAATTAATATTCCTAATAAAACCCAAAATTAGAGAAAGACACTTTTCAAAATCAATTGAAATTATTTTTATAAAATTATACATCAAATTATCTATCCAATGCAAGTTCTTTCATATTTTTTTTATTTTTCTATGTTGAGATATGTATTTTAGAAGTTTGGGAAATTAATTAGAATTATTTAAACCCTAATTAAATCCTTAATCCTACGGTGTGCCACACATTAGCTGATGCAGCGTGCACTTTACATGCGGCACCTTCCCATTTGTATTTAAAAATGTCACATCATAGAACCACGTAGCGACGATGCTACGCATTTTTCCCTCAGCCATTCGATCAAGGATCGGACAGCAGACATTAAAGCTGCGGACCATAGGGGATAAAACAGGAAATAAAGTGTGTTTTAATCTCAGCTGTCCATCCAAAATGTGCGGATGGATGGCTAGAAATCCTTCCCTGCAAATGCTTGTGAGCCATGGAGACCGCCCATGATCTAGGCCTTGATCTGAGCTCGATTGAGATCGGATTGGGATGGAACTCAACCCACACCATCAGCATGCATCCTAGATCACATCTAACGGTCAATATCTTATGCCATTAACATTTCTTTCATAAAGCTCCACACCACAGTGAGTTTAGTGATCTAAAAATGTATAACCTCATCGAAAGTAATCACCGGCACTCGATTACCTTGGAGAAGCTTTGTTTGGTTGAGACAAAGCTTTGCTGAATGTTTGAGTGGTTGAGGTTGAGTGGATCTTCCTATGGGTCACCTCCTCCTTAGCTTGAGCTCAGCTTTGATTAAATTGGATCTCTCGTTGCTTCAAGAACTTGGAAGAGAGCTTGGGCAAGCTCGATTAGGCTCACTGATAGAGTGTGCAAAGGGAATTGAGTGGAGTTTGAGTATGGAGAAAATTGGCAATTCAATTGAGCTCCCCTATTTTCACTTAAGGAAAACTGAGAAATGGCAATTTCAATCTTCCTCTAGGAAGCTTAGGATCACTTGCAAATGACTCATATCACTCTCTAGACTTCAATCGATAATGGCTCTATTGGAATTGAAGTGAATTAGGGGGAGTATATCTCCACCAATGAAAATCGGACAGCCGAAGCTTCACTTGCCATTTTGGATCAATTACTCTGATTTAAAGGTCTGTTTGAGCTGTTAGATGTGCCATGTGATTCATTTTAGGATAGGGAGAGGATTAGTGAAGTCCTCATATGCTCCATTTGAGTGGAGGCATGATTTCCATGTGCCCATTTCTAGCCATGTGCTCGATTTGGCCCTTGGGTCAAGTTGGAGTAACCCAAACCCATTGGGTTGGGTGCACCACCCTTCCTAGTGTTCACTTGATCCACTAGGAGAGTATGAAGTAGGTATGAAGAGGAAATGACCAAAATTTACCCTATGGCCTAGAGGTAAAATGGGCATTTGGCTAATTTTTGAATTTGGATATGTTTGCCATGTTGAAAAATAGGTTTGGCCAAGTTTCATTGGATTTGGAGTTCATTTGGTATGGTTTGGCTCATGTTGACCCATGTAGGTCAAAATGGGTCAACTTGGGTCAAGTTGACCAATTGGTCAAATTGGGTCAAACCAAGGGTTGGGTCAAGTTCATATGACCAATTGGGTCAAGTTGGGTCAAACCAAGGGTTTGATTCAATTTGATTTAGGTTTAAATTTGGTTTATATGACTTCATTTAGGTCAAATGGGTCAAGTTGACCAATTTGACCCATTTGACCTATTTGAGCTAGGTCATGGGTAGGTTTAGGTTTGGTTAGTCATATGAAGTGGATTGGTATCTTTGTTTCAAACCAATTTTGGTTAAGTTTAAATTTGGCTCAATATGACCCTTTAGGTCAAGTTGAGTTCAAGGTCAATTGGGCTAGGTTAGGTCTAGTTGGCCAATTGAGGCTCTAGTCAAGTTCAACAAGTGATGTAGAATGAACATGACCCATTAGTTCCAATCAATTTGGCTTAGATCATGTTTAGACACATTTTGACTTTTTAGGTCAAGTTGGGTCAACTTGAGTCAAGTGGCCAATTGGGCTAGGTTAGGCTCAAATATTGATTTGGTCAAGTTCAAACATTGATCATGAATGAGTCTTGATCAATGGTTTCAATCAATTTGTCCTATGGTGGATTTTGGCTATGTTGGGTTTCATTTTGGCTAAGTGCTGACCTGGTCAACCCTTAGGTTTGACTTGGTTTGACCTAATTTGATTAATTGATCATCTCATTATGAATGTTGATCATGATGAGAGGCATAGATGAGCTTAGTTCAATCCAATTTGGTTAGAAGTAAAATTTGGCTCATAAAGGGTACTTTAGGTCACTTTAGATCAAGTGAGCCTAAGTGGGTCAAATGGCTTGGTCAAAGCTTGATTTGAGTTTTATTGAACTTGTATATGGATTATGATTGAAATATATATCTATTTGTAAGTGGTTTGAAGTTAAATGGGTTTTGATTCATTTGACAATTTCATATTCAAAGGAAGAACATGAATTGATTTTGGCTTGATTTTTGAATTGAGTTTTGATTAAGTGACTGAAGTTTATATTTATAGTTGGATTCATGATTGAAATATTGATTGAATCATGAAGAAAAATCAAGAGTTTGGCTTGATTTGAAATTGATTTGGCTAAGCTCAAGAATTTGACTTGAAAGGCTTAGGTTGGATTTTGAATGTGTTTGAGTTTGAATTTTGGATTTAGTTTGATTGATTTGAATTTATATTTCATTTATATTTATGAATAAAAATGAGAACATAAATGGGTTATGAGAAAATTTCATGAATTTGGAGTGATTTGATCATGATCTAGGCTAAGTCCTTAAGAGGGAAATTAAGGATTTAGGAAAGATTTTGTGAATTGATTTTGAATTTTGGATTTAGTTTGATTGATTTGAATTTATATTTCATTGATATATGAGAATATAAGTGAGAATATAAATGTGTAATGAGAAAATTTCTTGAATTTTAATTGATTTGAAGATGATTTAGGCTAAGTCCTTAAGAGGGAATTAAAGACTTAAGAAAAGATTTTGAACTTGGAATTTCAATTTGGAATTTGATTGTTTGATTTAATTTGATTGATTTGAATTTATACTTCATTTATATATGTGAATATAAATGAGAATATACATGAGTTATGAGAAAATTTTATGAATTTGAATTGATTTGAATATGATTTAGGCTAAATCCTTAAGAGAGAATTAAGGACTTAAGAAAGGATTTTGAACTTGGAATTTGATTGCTAGATTTAATTTGATTGATTTGAATTTATACTTCATTTATATATGTGAATATAGATGAGAATATAAATGATTTATGAGAAAATTTCATGAATTTGAATTGATTTGAATATGAATTAGGCTATGCAATAATGCAACTGAACGGAAGTATTCAATCATATGGTGTTAATGTGAGTTTGGAGAAAAATAAATAAGATTGATTTGGATGTTGATAAGATCAGTTAGGATTGATTTGGAATTTGACTTGAAGGAAGGAAGTGAGGAATGGTTCAAGCTAAGGGTAGGCAAATTATCCTAACAACCCTAGGGCATGACATAATCCTATGGCTAACCCTTCTAAGTCTTTAGGGCTAGGTTGAGTGTCCACCTAATCACTAAATGTATTTTAAGACTAAGGATCTCTTAATATCTAAGAGGAGTCCTATGTCTAAGATAGAGGGGTGGAGAGCTCATCTTGAAATGAGGTCAACTTCAAGATGTCAACACACTTTAATTAGATTTTTATCTAAATGAAATAAACTTAGGGAAAAGATTTAGGAATGAACTCCTAATCTCATTCCCTAAGTCCATTCACTATTCTAAGGTAAATAGAAAGCTTAATTAATGAATTTATCACTGTTTAATAGGTTAATTAATCATTTAATTAATTAAGAGAGTAATTAGGAGTGAATCAAGCAATTACCTTAATTAAGCCAATACTAAATTCCAAGAAAATAATGGGAGGCAGAATTCATCTTATTAATCAGCCCTAGGAAGTTTGGAATTAATTGCTAAAGTAATTAGGGAGTAATTAAACTTAATTTTAGAAAATTTATTGTTCAAAATCAATTAAACTTAATTTTAGATTATTCCCCTTTGAATTATCTTCAAAATGCATTTGAGTTTAGATTTTTTTGATTTTTCTTCAATTAGTTGTGTATTTTTTAAGTTCAAGTGATTAAGGATAATTAAATAATCCTTAATTATATAACTAATCCCGTCGGCACCACGTGGACCGCTGATGCAATGTGCGCTTTCCACGTGGCGTGATGAGATTCGTCACTTAAGTTGTCACACATTATGCTGCGTCAGTCGGTGGCACTACGCGGTGTCTCCTTAGACTGTCCGATCAAAGATCGGATGGTCAGGATTAAACCCACAGTTCTATTAGGATAAATCAAATGATCTAGTATGGATTAATCAGGATCGTCCATCCAAAACATGTGGGATGGAGGATCTATGATTCGTCCCTGCGGTCGTCCGCAAGAGATGGTGACCGTTCGGCCCCCATGGCTTGATCCGAGCTCGATTAAGCTCGGATTGAGCTAAGATTGAACCCACACCATCAACATACAAGGAGATGAAGATTTAATGATGAAATCACTTAGGATTACAATTCCCTTCAAAAAATACCAAAGAAAATTGAATGCAAGCTCAGTTTTGAATAGTACCTCATTAGAAGCAATCACCAATGCTCCCAACCATCAAGGTAGCTTCGTCTAGTGTAGATGAAGCCATGTTGAAGGTTTGAAGGCTTGAGGTTGAGTGGATCTTCCTATTGGCCAAGTTCCTCCTCAAGTGTTTGCGGCTTTGGTCAAACTCCCACTTCCCATAGCTTGAGAGCTTGGAACTTGACTTGGGTGAGCTCGATTGGGTCCCCTAAGGGTGCTTGCAAGAGGAATTGGACTGAAGTTGGGTATTGAGTAAGTTAGAATTTCTTGCTACCTCCCCTATTTTTGGTTTTGGAAAACTGAGAAATGGAGAAATGTAAGGAGCTATAAAATGCTTGGAGAAGGTTGGGAATGCTTGTTCTAGGTTCCTATGGCTCAATCAACAGTAAGAGTGTGGATTGAAGTGGAATGATAGGGAGTATATCTCCCCCCACAAGGATCGGATGGCCAAGCTTGGATTTTCTATTTTGATCAAATTGGCTTGATTGTTTGGGTTGGTTAGGCCATTTTGGATGCCATGTGATTCAATTTTGGCAGAGTAGTGGAGTGGTGACATTTTCATGTGCTCATTTGAGTGGAGGAGTGATCCCAAGTGGAGAATTTCTAAGTGGAGGGTCAATTTTGGCCTTGAGTTGGGTTTGGCTAACCCAAACACATTGGGTCATGTGCACCACTCTTATTAGTATCCACTTGGTCCACTAAGAGGGTGCCAAGTGTCCATGAAAAGGATATGACCAACTTCTAAGTGGAATTGGTCATAACTTACCCCTTGACCTAAGGGTAAAATGGTCATTTTGCTTTAATTTCATTTTGGGAAGATTTAGAATAGTTTGAAATCGGGTTGTGTCAAATTTCAAGGAATTTGGGATTGATTTGATGTCATTTGGCTCATGTTGACCCATTTAGGGCAAAATGGGTCAACTTGGGTCAAGTTGACCAATTGGTCAAATTGGGTCAAACCAAGGATTAAGTCAAGTTCATATGACCATTTAAAAAGTTTTGGTATCATTGGTTTGGTTCAATTTGGTTTATATTTGTTTTAGTTCATTTGACTTCATTTAGGTCAAATGGGTCAAGTTGATTAGGTTGACTCATTTGACCCAATTGGGTTAGGTCATGGGTTGGTTTAGGTTTGGTTGGTCATTTGAAATATTCTGCAAGCTTTGGTTTCAATAAATTTTGATTTGATTTGATTTTGACTTTATTTTGACCTTTTAGGTCAAGTTAGGTTCATGGTCAATTGGGCTAGGTTGAGTCTAGTTGGCCAATTGAGGCTTTGGTCAAGTTCAATAAGTGATTTGGAATGAACTTGACCCATTAGTTTCAATCAATTTGGCTTAGATCAAGATTTGACCTATTTTGACTTTTTAGATCAAGTTGGGTCAACTTGAGTCAAGTGGCCAATTGGGCTAGGTTAGGCTCAAATGATGACTTGGTCAAGTTCAAACATTCATTTAGAATGAGTCTAGATCAATGGTTTCAATCAATTTGGCCTATGATGGATTTTGGCTAGTTTGGGTTTCATTTTGGCTAAGTGTTGACTAGGTCAACCCTTAGGTTTGACTTGGTTTGACCAAATTTGATTGATTGATCATCTCATGATGATTGTTGCTCATAATGTGAGGCTTAGATGGGCTTAGTTCAATCTAATTTGGGTAGGATTATAATTTAGCTCGAAAAGGTACTTTAGGTCACTCTGGGTCATGTGAGCCTAAGTGGGTCAATTGACTTGATCAATCTTTGAATCAAGTTTGAGTGAACTCACATATGGACTTATGATTGAAATATAAATCCATTTGCAACTGATTTGGAGTCAAATGGGTTTTGATTCATTTTATAATTTCAAGTTCAAAGGGTGAAGATTAGTTTGATTTGGGTTTGATTTTTGAATTTAGTTTTGGTTTGATGATTGAAGTTTATGTTTATGTTTGGATTCATGATTGAAAGATTGATTGAATCATGAAGAAAAATCAAGGGTTTAGCTTGGTTTGAGTTTGATTTAGCTAAGTTCAAGAGATTATCTTGAAAGGCTTAGGTAAGATTATGGTTGAATTTGGGTTTGAATTTTGAATTTGGTTTTGATTTGATGATTGAAGTTTGTGTTTATATTTGGATTCATGATTGAAGGATTGATTGAATCATGAAGAAAAGTGAAGGGTTTGACTTGATTTGAGTTTGATTTGGCTAAGTTCAAGAATTTGACTTGAAAGGCTTAGGTTGGATTTTGGTTGAATTTGGGTTTGAGTTTTGAATTGCTTTTTGGATATTTGAATTTATATTTCATTAATATCTGTGAATATAAATGAGAATATAAATGGTTTATGAAAAATCTATTGACTTTTATTTGAGCTAAGTCCAGAAGATGAAATCAAAAGGGCTTAGAAAAGATTTTTAAGATTTGGAATACAATCATGGGTTTCAATCATTTGGAATTACTTTGAGTTTGAAGCTGGTTTGATTTGAAGTTTGATTTGGATTTGAGAGAATCAATTAAGTTGGAATTGATTTGAGATTTGATTTGGAATTGGTTTTGAGTTTGATTTAAATTTTGAAATTTGACTTGAAGGAAGGAAGTGAGGATTTGGTTCAAGCTAAAGAGTAAGCAAATTTTCCTAAAACCCCTAAGGCATGACCTATTCCTATGGCTAACTCTTCTAAGTCTCTAGGGTTAGATTAAGTGTTCACCTAATCACTAGAAGTGTCTTAAGACTAATGAATTCTTAGTGTCTTAGAGAAATCCTATGTCTAAGATGGAGGGGTTGAGAGCTCATCCTAAAAATGAGGTTAACATATACTTTGCTATCTGACTACACATTAATATATATGTAAATAAGAGGAAGAAAATCATGCAAAAATTACATTTTCTTTGATTTGAATCATTTATGTATATGAAGCAAAGTTCTTTTGTTGACCTCACTTTTGGAGTGAGTTTTCATCCCCTCTTCTTAGACTTAGGAGTCTTCTAGACACTCAGACTTCTTTAGTCATAAGGCACTAATAGCACTAAGGTGAACACTTAACCTAAACTTAGAGATTTAGAAGGTTTAATCGTAGAATTAGGTTATACCTTAGGACTTACAGAAATTCACCTACCCTATAGCCTAAAACCAATGCATATTAACCTTTTTAAGCTATAACCAAACTTTAAATTGAATTCAAATACCAAATTCAAATCCAAATCAAATTCCAAGCCAAATGATTGAAACTCATGATCAAATCCAAACTCAAAATAGACTGAAAGGTTAAGTGACATTATGAGCATGAGGCTATGGAGATAGACTCTGCCTCTCACATTAGTTAGGAGGGTTCTTCTCTTGAGACCTCTCCACTCATGAGTGATAGTAGGTTTCACCCCCTCATGGCTTCAGTTAGAGAGGAGGACTATAGGAGTATTGTTATATTGCCTCCACCACTAGCACAATTTGAGATATCAGCTAAAGAGAGGTGGAAACCCTATGTTGGTCTACGATCAGTTCTTCGCCAGGTCAGCAGAGCCTACGGATGCTCAAAGTTTGGTACATTGTTTGATTTGGGGACTCTAAACCCTAGGAGTGTTAGTGATCAAATAAACAGAGAGAAAGCCCCAGAGGCTAGAGTTGCAGCCCAAGCAAGCAGAAAGGAGAGGCGGAGGTACGCCAGATAGTCGACGGCCTCAGCTTTGGTAGATTTCTCGGATCGATGAGCTATCAGGTCCGATCGTACTGATAGCATAGTCCTTACAGGCACTACCAGTCGTAGGAGGAGAGCTCTGACAAAGTGGGAGTCAGAGTCTCTACCATCACACCGCTCCACTCATCGCCCGCCATCACCTGTCCAAGTCCCTCCTTCCGTAGTCCCCACCAAGGTATAAAAGTCTACATCTGAAGAAAAGACATCTCCAATGGTGATCAGGCTATGGCCTAAGGATCCAACTCCACATATTCCACCCATTGATGTGATGTCAACCTCTCCCATCCAACCTTCCACCTCAGCTATGGTAAAGAGGGAGTGTCAACCCAAAAGCATTATAGTCGCTCCACCATCACAACCAACAGCGAAGAAAGAAAGGGATGTCAGTGCAGTCCTATGGTTTTTATTTTTGGATTTATATGGGGGGACCCCATACAGATCGTATGGGGTACTTATTGAAGTGATCGAGTACGACATTGAGGTATGATGTACTATCTCAAAAGATAGAGACATCACCCTCAATAGACCTAATCACCTAATAAAGACTCCTAAGGCATCACAGGTCTTTGAATATACCAGAGGTTTTTCCCATGCTTTACAGAGATGAATAAATCAGAGTCTATATTAAACTAGTTCTAAAGATCCCTATGGAGGCAGGCCTCCATAGTTAATTACATCCTAAGGAATGAAATTCCCTAAGACTACTCTTGATTAAAGTAGACAATTATCATCTCCAAAGATTTCAAAGCTAGATTATCAAAGGGTTGATTATATTTGGAAAATCAAATGGGAAAGTTCAAGGAGAAACTTATTTTTAGAATCCAAAGGGAGGAAGTAAGAAATGCTCATGATACTAGAAAGCCTAGTGAGCATTCCAATCAATCCTATAATTGGGCTTTATATTTTTGAAAGTGAAGAGATTTATTCATTTGAGTTGAATTTTATTAGAATGCTAGGGCTTATAATCCATCAACACAAGGTTATGAAAATGCCTAAAGGTGGGGATTTATACTTGTAGCCTAAAGGAAATGGCAACCTCGGATTCTAACTCTAGGGAGCTTTAGCATAAGCTAAAGCAAAACCAAAATCTAAGCGAAAGATGGACATAGTGGTTCACCTCCATAAGAGAGAGTAAACTATCTGACTTTTGTACTTACAACCACCTAGAGTGGCTGCCAGAGAACTCCTGCTATGATTTAAATCCATGTAGGAAAGTCTTATGAATTTGTAAGATAGTTGGGCTATTATTTATTTAGAAAGAGACTAAAGTCCTTAAACTCACTCTCTAAGAGACTAGAGCATGAGTGGTATGAATAATGACTTAATCTAATGCAAAATCTTTTCAAATTTTATTTCAATTTTGACACTTCATTTTGATAAAGGCTTTAGGATTTTCAAGCTTATATGCATGATGAAATAGAGTTGTTGGCTAAATTAGCAAGAAGGGGTATTTTCCACCACAAGGGATACCCTCATAGGTCAAGCATTCCCCTATCGTGCAAGGATGAAAATCCCATATTTTCAAGAGTGAGATAATATGATATGCTTGTTGTGAAATATTCAACCATTCAGCTAAGGGGTTACTGAATCTTTTAATTATCTTGTTTAATGCCTAAGCTTTATGGTGATGTTATGAATTGTTTAAAATTTAGTTATGAGTGATTAATTGGGGTAGGAAGATTATTTTTTTCTCTAAGAGCCTAATCGCTTCCAAGCCACACATTAAAGCATCAAACATTTATTAAACTATAAAATGATGCAATTTCTAATACATAATCTAAACAAATCATCAATCAATTTCTATAACTATCATGAAAGAATAAGAGGTCGGTGCAGTCAGGGTGCTGTCGTATAACCTGAAAAGAAAATACGGGTAGTCGAGCTCTACTCTTATAAAACCTTGAATTACAAAATAGTAATTAAAATTTATAAAATGCTATGGGTGTTTTCTTTCCTTGATTTCATCATATATTCTTTCTTCCTTCTCTTGATTTGGGCATGCTTGCTTTAAAGGCATCATAGGGCCTTCCAGGACAAAGCCTTCTAGTCACTACTCATCCAAATCTCCCATAGCACTAATCCTAATTCTTAATGCAAAATTACATTAAAAATAAGAAAAGTGAATCTAACACACCTGCAAAACTAATGTTAGCTGAACATACATACAACCCAAGCAGTTATATTTATAAAGTGGATTTAGCACCCTGCACATGCATAACTAAGTCCACCTGTCCTAACTTGGATTTTTCTTAGGGGTTTAAGTAACCTACAAAAAGAGCATTTATATTTATTTTAAGCACCCCTTAAGCACAATCCCCTGTAGAAAAAATGATTAGGCTAATATCGATCTACCATCCAGTCTATGAAACATACACCCTAACATCTAGTCTAAAATATTACAACATAAAACAAAATATGCATCACATCATGCTTCATCCTAACATAAAGCTAGAAGTGGTTACTTAATTCTAATGTGTGTGTTAAGGCTTATGTGGTAAGTCTTGCTAGGCATTAGTGTTATAATTTTCTAAGTGTAGAAGGATTCAATGTAACATGAAATGGGAATTTCACTTGAAGTGATTTAATTGATTTGTAGATTTTACTTTGTATTTTCTTTTGTTTCATTTTATTTACACTTAGCAACTAAGTGTTATAAAGAGAAGAAGATAGGATTGCCTCTTTCATCCCTACCTTAAGCCACTTTCTAAAGCACATTAATTGGACTTGGTTCTCTTTAGTGAATGGCTTATTAAATATTTTTAATTAATCTTAAGTTTAGGTTCACTTTAAATGACACTATTCAATGTGAAAGGCTTCTTAAGATTAATTTAGTTGAATTACTACTTCATGATAAATATTAAATCATTCCTTTCTATCACATGTAACATGCATATGATTTTATCTTAAGTGTATCTATACATGCAACACATTTTAGCATACTTATATGATGAATGTAGACATGTACTTGAATTTTATATTTTTTATTTCTGATTGAATTATTTAATTATATTAATTTAAAGCTTTATCTAATTTTTTATACAAAAATGCATAGGAATGAGATTAAATGGGTACATGTCATTGTTAACTAGGGAAGTGAGGTAATTAAATGACCTCCTTGTGGCTAACTAAAGCCTTGTGTACCCAAGATGTCCTCATTTGCATTCAAACATATGTAAATTTGCATATATGAATATAAGAAAGAGAACTCCAAATCACATGATCAATTAATTCAATGACTTAGCCAATCATGAATTCATGTATTTTTTTAATAGAAAAGATGATTATCGTTCTTTAATCACATATACATACACATGTATAAAGAGATAAATAAGTATGTACCATTGTTAACCAGGGAAGTGAGATAATCAAATGACCTCCTTGGGGCTAGCTAAAGCCTCGTATTCTTGGGATGTCTAGACTATATACTTGCTTGCTTAGATACACATGAATGTATGCACAATTAAGAGAGTGAAAATCATGCAAAGGTTGTATTTTCTACACTCAAATTATTTATGAATATGAATTAAAGCTCTATCCAAATTCTAATATCCAAATACATAAGAATGAAATCAAATGAGTATGTGCCTTTGTTAACCAAGGAAGTGATAATCAAATGAGCTCCTTAGGGTTAGCTAAAGCCTTGTATTCTCGGGATGTCCAGACTATATACTCATTACCATTCAAACATATGTAAATCAACATATTAATAAAAGAAAGAAGACTTCATTTCATACACTTAAGTTATAAGCATATGCAATTCTTATGTACCTATAATTATCATCAATACACATATTATCATTCATTTATAAATTTTAAAAAAATATATTTGAATTTAATAGTGATAATAGCCACACATATATTAAATCAAATCAACATGTGCAAGCTTTACATAAAGAAAATTTCATTTTATTTGATTACTTTTGAAAGATATGGATGCATGAAATTAAATGACATACAATATTTAATATGATTGGAGAGGAATAATCAAATATAAACATGTGATTCATTCAATCAAATTAATTTTAAGGATAATCATACTAAATAAAATCCTTTAAAGTAAACCAAAGCTTCTTATTAATTATGATTTTGGATTTTAATTGAAATTACAGAAGAGAAAATGTTTGTTATTTTATCCCATTCCCATGTTGGTAATCTTAATGTGTTTAAGGAAAAGTAATTAAGTGGCTTTTACAATTTAATTAGATTCAAATCATTAAGCAATCCATTTGGTTTCCCTTTCCTATGTTACCTTAACATAATTACCCAACTAATTATGAGCCAACATGGGATGCACATGCATTGGAAATAAAATTAGCAATGATCCTAAGAAAGGAAAGGGGCTTAATGCAATTAGCTCATAATCAATGTTTAATTAAGCTATGGAACTTAACTAATTACTCTTATGGTTTTTCCACACATGTGGACTAATCATAATTTCATTAAACTCATTTAGGTTATTCAACACCTAAAGATCTACCCAAGATTTAATTAATTAAGTTCTGATATGATTATAATTTCAATTTTATTAATTAAGTAATTTAATTAATTAATTAATCCTTAGTTAATTTAATTAATGAAATGAACATAGGGAAATAAGTTAGGGAGGAGGCCTCAATCTCATTTCATATTTTCATTCACTATTGGATAGTGATTAACCACTTAATTAACTAACATTTTAGTATTCATGTGATTAATTAATGATTTATTAACTTAGGAGGATAATTAAAGCTTAATTAGTCAATTTTCCTAATTAATTAAGAAACAAATCCCTAGAAAATTATGGGAGGCAAAGGTCATCCCATTGAATTAACTCACAAAGTTTGAGATTAATTAATTAAGTAATTAAAAAGTAATTAAGCTAAATAATTTTGTAATTAAACCTTAATTAAGCTTTAATTACTATTCCAAATTAATTAAGGACATTTTTAATAAATTCTCCACTAAAACACCTTTAAAATGAATATTTATTTGTATTTTTTTTCTATAATTAGTTATGATTTTATGAAGTTTCAGCCATTAATCCCATCAGCACCACATGGCGCGCTGACGGTGCGCTTTCCACATGGCACTATGGGATTGGTTATTTAAACTTATCCAAGTCAGCACTTGCATGACAGCTGTGAAATGCACTTTCTTGTGTGTCTTCTGATCTAAGATCAGATGACTATGATTATTCCCATAGCACTAAAGGATTAAAATGGATAATTTTATCAAATTTAATGACAACCGTCCATTCTAATCATGCAAAACAGATGGTGCATGATCCTTCGTATATCGATCAATGGAAGATAAACACCATCCTCCTTCCTTCAATCGATTCGAGCTCAGCCAAGCTTGGATCAATCTAAAATCGATCCCACACCTTCGCAAGGCGGATCTAAGGGGATCCAATGACCAAGATTACACGAGATGTAAGTTTTCTTCAAAAAGCTCTAACTCATTTTCATACAAGGATGGGTTTCAATGGCATACCTCATTTGAGCTCAAGACCGATGCTAAATCCAATTGAGGAAGCTTCGTCTGGTGGTGACGAAGCTTTATTGATCAACACGAGCTCTAATTTGAGGTAGTTTGCTCGGAAGGCCAACACACGAGTCGTAGGTGGTCAGTGTTGATCGAAGTCGATCGTCTGGTGGTTAGAGGGCTTGGGAGGTGATTTGTTCTTGCTCAACTAGCTCCAAGGAAGGTGCATGCAAAGTTAATTGCACTTTGGTTTGGCCATGAGAATATGGGAATCAATGGAAGTGTGTCCTATTTTGGCTTGAAGAAATTTGAGAATGGGGAGCTTGGGAGCTTGGGGAATGTCTCTTGAGGCTTGCCTTGGGTAGCTAGGGCTTTGAAGAATGCAAGTGTGTGACATTGAGTAGAAATGAGGGGATGTATATCCCCCCGCCCCTTTTGGATCAAATGACTCAGGCTAGTTTGGTTTCTTCTGGATGCTTGACCAATGGTATTAGAAGGGTGAGAATTAGGTGGCTCTTTGAGTGGCTAAGGCATGGGAGGTGGTCGCCAAGGGGATAGGGTGTCCTTGGAAAAGCCCCAATGGGGAGGTGGTGAGGTGATTTCACCTCCTTGAGTCATGGTAACTCAACCACCATTAGTGAGTAATGCCCATGAGCCTAGGTGGACTAATGGGAGAGTGTCAAGTGGCCAAGGAATTGAAATGATGACTTACATGGGTGATTTGTCTCATGTGATAAGCCTAGCCCAAGGGTGGGATGGTCATTTGGCATTGGATTTGAGTTGGGCAGATTTGAAATGAGTCAAAAGTGGGTTGGGCCAAATTTCATGTGATATGGAGTTCATTTGGTTAGGTTTGGCTCAATTTGACCCATTTGAGTCAAATTGGGTCAAAATGGGTTAGGTTGACCAATTGGTCCAATTGGGTCAAACCAAAAGTTTGGTCAAGTTCATATGACCATTTGGAGTGTGTTGGTATCATTAGTTTGGTTAAATTTGGTTTAGTTTTGGTTTTGGCTCATTTCAATTAATTTGGTTCAAATGGGTAAAGTTAACCAATTTGACCTAATTGGCCAAATTGGCTTGGGTTATGGCTTGGTTTGGGTTTGATTGATCATTTGGAATATGTTGTAGGCTTTGGTTGAGTTAAATTTAAATTTGATTGGGTCTTAGTTTGGTTTGACCCTTTAGGTCATATGGGTCTAGTGAGTAAATTGGGCCCAATTGAGGCTTTGGTCAAGTTCAACAATCAGTTTAGAATGAACTTGGGCCATTGGTTGTAATCAATTTGAATTGGATTTTGATTTGGCCCATTTTGGCCATTTAGGTCAATTTGGGTCAACTTGGGTCAAGATGGCCAATTGGGTTAGGTTTGGTTCAATTGAAGGTCAAGTCATGTTCAAATATTAATTTTGGGTTGGTATGAATCATTAGTTTCAAAAGATTTTGCCTAGGTTACAATTTGGCTAGTTTAGGTTCATATGGGTTAAGGGGTTGACTTGGTCAAAGGATTAGGTTGACTTGGTTTGACCTAATTTATGGTAATTGATCAACCTAGGATGATCAACAATCATGTCATGAAGTTTGGATTAGTATAATTCACTTTGGTTTGCATTGAATTGGAATTTGGTTCAAATAGGTCAAATTGGTCACTTTGGGTCAAGTGAGCCAATTGGGTTTAGTTGGCTTGATCTTGGGTTGAGTTAGACTTAGTTGAGTTTATATATGAATTTTGGATTGATATATAAATTAATTGTAATTGGTTTGAGTTCAAATGGGTTTTGATTCATTTGAATATTTCAAGTCAAAAGGGTTAAGTTGAGTTTGACATGAGTTGATTTTGATTTGGCTTGATAATTGTAGATCTCATTTATATTTGTGATGGTGATTGAAGGAATAATTGATTTATGAGAAAATCAATTAGCTTTGGTTTGGATTTGGATGGAATTTGGCTAAGTCCATGAAATTGGCTTAAAGGGTTTGGATTTCTATATGATTTGATTTATTTTTGATGATTTAAATTTATATTTTATTTATATTTATGAAGATGATTGAAGATATGATTGATTATGAGAAAATTAATTGAGCTTGAAGTGATTTGGGTTAATATTTGGCTAAGCTCATGAAGGTTTATTCATATGGTTTGGAAGGGTTTTGATTTAATTTCATTTAGTTTTATTTAGTTTTGATCATGTGAATGTAGATTTGATTTATATTAAAGAAGGTGATTGAAGATATAAATTGATTATGAGAAAATCAATTGATTTTGGATTGATTTGGGTGGGATTTTGGCTAAGTTCACGGGATTGATTCAAATGACATAGAAAAGATTTCAAATTTGGATTTAATCATGGGCTACAATTATTTGGTTTTGGAATTGAGTTTGATTGTAAGTTTGATAAATTGATTGAAGGGTTGAATTGGGTCAATTTGAGAAAATTAATTGAGTTTTGATTGATTTGAATTTGGTTATGGCTAAGTCCATAAAATAAAATCGTATGGCTTAGGTTGATTTGATTTGATTTGGTTTGGAATTGGCTATAGATTTCAATCACTTGATTTGGATTTATATTTGGATCTGGATTTGGAATTTGAAGTGAATCTGAGGTTTGATTTTGAGAGGGTGAACATGGATTGGGTTTAGGCTATAGGGTAGGTGGATTTCCCTAAGTCCTAAGGCATAGCCTCATTCTATGATTAACCCTTCTAAGTCTCTAAGCTTAGGTTAAGTGTTTACTTAAGTGCTAGAAGTGTCTTATGACTAAAGAAGTCTTAGTGTCTAGAAGACTCCTAAGTCTAAGAAGAGGGGATGAGAACTCACTCCAAAATTGAGGTCAACAAGTCCCCATGACAGTTAATCCCCTTAAGGAGAGTACTCATCGGTAGGCAGTGTATGACACATAGCTTCAGATGAGTGCAGTCCTACAACCAGTCATCAGCGGGTCTATATCCTAATATAGCCAGGCAGAGTAGGTGACCATTCACTTGATGACATTCTAAATAGTTACTTTGCTGAGATCAGGTTGATGGGTGGAAGTAGTCATTTTGATCGGGAAGAGGGTAGAGTAGATTTCGACCTATATGAGGATGAACTATTAGAAGATTCAACAGAGGTCCATATGGTTAATACTTGAGGATCCCTCCACAGAGACCATCAAAGTTAGGAAGATGCTATGATTGAGGAAGGCGATGACCTCTCATTCAACCCAACACCTTCTTCAGTAGCTTAGGTAGAAGAATATGCAGATCAATAGGATGGAGAAGAAGGTCGAGGATTTATTAGCAGCAGTTCTAGCACTCTAGAGCCAAGCTCCAGTTTCACAGCCCAGTCCCATGGAGGTTGATCGGCCCAAGCTCTTACATGTCTCAAATCTTTCCAATAGTATCTCTCCTGTAGATCAAGATAGTTAGCATTACAAGGAAGGTTATAACAACGCACAAGCATCGGGGAGCTCATCCATTCCAAAGGGTAGATCTTACCTAAAGGAATTCAATGTAGTCCAATACCCTGAAGGGTTCGTGCCACCATCCTTCAAGATTTTTGATGGCAGTGGGAACCCACAACAACATATGGAATATTTTAAAGCTGAATGTTGTAACGCCGGTGGCAATGATGTACTTCTCTTCTGTCTTTTCATTAGCAGTCTATCAGGTGTTGCATTTGATTGGTACACCAAACTGCCTAATGGTTAAGTGAAGACTTTTACTGAGTTGGAGCAACTCTTTATCAAGAGATTTGCTAGTACCCAGGAGAGGGTAATTGTGGGCGACCTCATTGTAAAGAAGCAAAAGCCCAATGAGTCCCTTGTTGATTATATTCTTAGGTGGCATAAGCTGAGTATGAAATGCGAACCACAGCTGTCCAAATAGCATTCCATTGAGATTCTTCTTATAAATATCCATGGCCCGATTTCCTTCATGCTCAAGAGCTTTATAATTAAAATAATTGAGAAAGTAATCATCAATGTGGCCAGTCTATAGGATGAAGCCAAACAGTTTCCTTTCCTAGACCAATCATTCAAACCAATGAAATTATTTGAGAAGAGGCCAGGGATGGTTATTTCAGTAGACATAGGGAAGCAACCAGCTAGAGTTCAATTTGAGAGACCATGAGCTCAGTAGCCTCCTTTTCCACCTCCTCTTCCACCACAGCGGCCGCCACCACTGCCTCTATAGTAGTACATTCAGTAGTGATATTCATATCTACCACCAGGTAGCTATTATCCACCTACTCTTCTAGATAAATTAAATAATCCCTATTCATTTAAGAGGGAGGTAGTCAGGACAAACTTTAAAAATCTCCTAAAGAAACTTGATTTCTAGCTAAGAGCCAAGATCCTAACTTTTTCCCCTACCACTGCATGTTAGGCCATGTCTTAGAGGATTGCATTACTTTCAAAGATTAGCTTGAGTGTAGCTACAAGTCAGGTGCCATAGTTATCTATACTTGTTAGAACCATCTAGTTCTGTTAGAGTAATCCTTAGGCATACTTTTGATCCTCTTCAGACAAAAGAAGTTTGGGATATTTCTTTAACTTGAACCTCTAAAAAGATCATCTATAACATCAAAAAGCTTTCCTTGCAGGCGCATGAAGTAGCTCAAACCTCTAACACCAAGGAAGATTTTCTAGTTGCAAAGGACAACTCGAGGAAGGTGGGAGCTCAACAACAGTAGCAGCAGGCCATACTTGCCCAGGATAGTCTAGTAGCATAACCATCATCCAAGTCCAGCAATCCTTCCACCGTTACCGCTACCACTTCATCTAGCTCTTCTTCTACAAGCAGGAGCATTGTATCTACATACGAGGGAACTAAACCCCTCGCTCCTCTTACTCTACTTGATTTTGATCATGTACCTCCATCTAATTCAAAGAAATCGATGAAGAAAGTTAATTTTACTTACATCTATGTTGCGTCTGATTATCTTATTGAGTATATTCTCAAAGAAAGCTCTCCAAGCCTAAATAATAATAATAGCTCTAGTATTTTTGATCCTTTCTCTTCTGATTCAGAATCAGACTTTCCTTTTCTAAATCAATCAGGTTTACCCATTGAGATCAACTTGGAGAAAACCAACTCTGAGGCTCCCATAAGAGAAGCTGTAGGTATGCTCGACGAGCAGGTAGAACTTTCCACCAACCTGCCACATGAAGTCACTGAAGTAAACCTATGGAGTGGCAAAGTTCTACCTCCTAGGGTAGCACCATAAGATAAGAGTAAGCAAGTCATTGGTTCTAGTGAGCAGATATCCCCTCCATAGGATGCTCCACCTATGGATATGCTTATGAAAGACCAGCCCAGAGTTAATTACAATGTCATAGCTCATCTTAGAAAGTTGCCAGCTAAGTTAAGCATATATATACCCTTATCTTATCCAAAGAGATGAAAGAATCTCTAATCAAGGCTTTACTTGATCCAGAGATATGTTTAGCTAAATTGACCACTACTAAAGAGGAGGCATGCCACTCGAAGGACATCTTACGAGTTACATTCAATGATGAAGACTTACTTCTAGGGACGACTGAGCACAAACACCTTCTTTACATTATAGTGGATGTTAGTAGATGCTGGTCTCATTTTTAGGATGAGCTCTCAACCCCTCCATCTTAGGCATAGGATTCCTCTTAGACCATAAGAGTTCCTTAGTCTTAAGATATATCTAGCGATTAGGTGGACACTCTAACCTAACCCTAGAGGACTTAGAAGAGTTAGCCATAGGAATAGGTCATGCCTTAGGGGTGTTAAGAAAACTTTCTACCCTTAACATTAAACCATTCCTCAATCTCCTTCTTTCAAGTCAAACCCCAAATCAATTCTATTTGATTTTCCCATAATTCAAATCAACTCCATTATTGAAATCCATGATTGAAAGATATGATTGAAACCCATGACCAAAATCCATCAAAAATTCCTAAGTTCAAATTTTCTAAATCCTTAACCCTTCCTTAAGGACTTAGCCAAAATTATGTTTCAAACCTATTCAAATCTATGAGATTTTCTCATGATCAATTTATGATCTCATTTATATTCTTATATGTAAATGAAATTTAAATTCAAACACCTCAAATCAAATTCAAAATTCAAAATCAATTCATGAAAATTTTATTAAGTCCCTTCAATTTTCAATTAAAGGACTTAGCCAAAATCAATCCTTAATCTTGATCAAACCTATTCAAATTCATGGGATTTTCTCAAAACTTATTTATATTCTCATTTATATTCACATATATAAATGAAATATAAATATAAATCAATCAAATCAAAGGCAAAAATTAAATTCCAAATTTAAAATCCTCGAAATTCCCTTAAATCCCTTAATTTTCCATTAATGGATTTAACCAAAACATTGATCAAACCTATTCAAATTCATGGGATTTTCTCAAAACTTATTTGTATTCTCATTTATATTCTCATATATAAATGAAATATAAATATAAATCAAACAAATCCAATCCAAAAATGAAATTTCAAAATAAAAATTCACTTAAATCCTTTAAATTCCTTTTAATGGATTTAACCTAAATCATGATTAAACCACTTCAAATTCTTAAAATTTTATCATGATCCATTTATATTCTCATTTATATTCACATATATGAATGAAATATAAATTCAAACAATCAAAACCAATTCCAAAATCAAACTCAAACCAACTCAAAATCCAATCTAAACCTTTCAAGTGAAAATCTTGAACTTAGCCAAATCATTTTTAAATCAAGCCAAACTTTTGATTTTCTCTCATGGTTCAATCAACCCTACAATCATGAGCTTATATATGAATCCAAACCTTAATCAAACAATCAAAACCCAAATCAAAAATCAAACCAAAGACCCTTTCATATTCTTCCTTTGAATATGAAATTTTCAAATGGATCAAAATCCATTTGACTTCAAATCACTTGTAAATGGATTTATATTTCAATCATAAGTCCATATACAAGATCAATCAACTTGCTTTGATTTTCTTTTGACTGACCAAATTTTGAACCAAACTCAAATTGCCTCCTCTCATCATGATCAACAATCATCATGGGATGATCAATCAATCAAATTGGGTCAAACTAAGTCAAACCTAAGGGTTGACCAAGTCAACACTTAACTTAAAATGAAACCTTACAAAGCCAAAATCAACCATAGGCCAAATTGATTGAAACCATTGATCTAAGTTCACTCATAACCTACGTTTGAACTTGACCAAGCCAAAATTTAAGCCAAACCTAGCCCAATTGGCCCACTTGACCCAAGTTGACCCATTTTGACCTAAATGGTCAAAATGTGTCAGAACTTGATCTAAGACAAATCGAATGGAACCAATGGGTCAAGTCCATTTCAAATCACTTGTGGAACCTGACCAAAGCCTCAGTTGGCCAACTAGACCTAACCTAGCCCAATTGACCTTATACCCAACATGACCTAAAGGGGTCATGTTGAGCCAAAATTTAACTTAACCCAAATTTATTGGAAACAAAGATACCAATCCACTCCATATGACTAACCTAACCTAAATCTACCCTTGACCTAACCCAAATAGGTCAAATAGGTCAAATGGGTCAACTTGACCCATTTGACCTAAATGGAGTCATATGTGCCAAAACCAAATATATACCAAATTGAACCAAACCAAAGGCACCAAAATATTTCAAATGGTCATATGAACTTGACCCAACCCTTAGTTTGACCTAATTTGACCAATTGGTCAACTTGACCCCCAAGTTGACCCATTTTGACCTAAATGGTTCAACATGAGTCAAACCCTATCAATTGGATTCCAAATCCAATGAAACTTGGCCAACCCTAGTTTCTCCACATACCCAACATGTCCAAAGTAAAAAATAGTAATATGATCATTCTACCCCTAGGACATAGAATAAATTTTGGCCTAACTCATGGGTATTTTGGTCATACCCTCTTCACAATCACTTAAGGCTTTCCTAAAAGCTTAAGGGGACTTAATGATGAGTGGTGCACCCAACCCAATGGGTTTGGGTCAACCCATTTAGCCCATAGACCAAACTCAGCCACATAGCTTGAAATTGAGTTTTCAAATTCTCTTCTGAGCTCAAATTCAGCACATGGGAAGTTGGAAATCCACTCAAGGGATCAAATCGATCACATGCACACTCAAAACCATCAAAATAACCTCTCCAGTCTCAAAAATTGGATTAAAATGGCAAAGGAGGTGTCAACCTTTTGATTACCATATAGGGAGATATACTCCCCCTAATTCATTGAAATTTCAACTAACTCACTGGCGATTGAGGCCTAGGAACCCTTAGCAATCATCAGAGAGCATTCCCAAAGTCTTGAGAGAGGATTAGAATTCTTCCTTCTCGATTTTGCACAGTGCAAAAATAAGGAAGATGGATTGAATTGCTAACTTCTTCTAAACTTGATCTCCTCCAAATTCCTTCTACACACTTCTTCTAAGGACCAATCCTAGCTCACTCAAGCTCACATTGGAGTTCCCATAGAAAGGAGAGGATTAATTCAATCAAAGGCGAAGGCCAAGTGAAGTGGTGTTGGTCCATCCATTGATCCACTCAATCCCAAGGCCTAGGAATTTCAACAGGGCTTCGTCTCCACTGGACAAAACTACCTCATCGAGCTCTAGGGCTAATAATCACCTCTGATGAGGTATGGAATTTTTTGACCACTTAGCTTATAGGTGTTGGTCCTTTGTGAAACAAATATTCATGGCATGAGAAATCCATCGTTGGATGGGTTTATAATTGTGCTTAGATGGTGTGGGTTGATTTTTGTATGATTCCATGCTATATCGGGCTCGGATCTCCCCTTAGATCAAGGACAATCTCCATTGATCCTCAAAGAAGAACTTGGCTCATCTCAGCCGTCCATCCGTGCATTTTAGATGGATGGCTGAGATTATGTAGCACATTTAGTAATTCATTTACCTTTTTAAAATCACGGGCGAATCCTTAGTTGTCCAATCTTTGATCAAACGGCCAGGGATATTAGCGTGTGTGCCACCGCCACCATTTGGGATGACATTTAAGTCACACCCTCATGGCGCGATGCGTGTAAAGCGCATTGACTGCCATTGTCACGCGTCGCACCGTGAGCTGAGGATTAAGTAGGGATTAGTTAAATGCCTAATTAATTCCTAATTAATCTATAGAACTTCTAAAATTCATAACTCTTCATAGAAAATCAGAAAAATAAATGATAAAATTCTATGAAAAGATAATTTCATAGAATATTTTAAAAATGATTTCAATGGATTTTAAATTACCCTTTTCTCAAAATTTGGGTTTCTTTGGGAATCTTAATTAGCTAATTATCCTTAAATTAGGTCATCAATTAATATCAAATATTTAAAATTAATTTTAGGGGATGACCTCTACCTCCCCTAATTTTCTTGAGATTTATTGAGGGCTCAATTGGGGAAATTGCTATCTCATTCCCTAATTACCCCTTTCATCTAATTAAGGGTAATTAAGGTGAGATTAGTGGGTTTAACCTATGATTAGGTTTGATTAAGGTCAGATCCAGTGAGTAGGGGATTTATGGAATAAGTTTTGGGAATTTCCCCTAAGCTATTCCCTAAACCCCCTTTTCTCTTCTTAATCCCCTCTTAATTAAGGGTTAACTCATTAAACACCCCTTTGATCAATTTTCAAAAATTCTAAAAAAGTTCTAGAACTTAATTAATCTACCTTGGGTTGATACTTAGGTGTTTAATAGCCTAAGTTTAATTAAGGAAATTAAAACCCCTTTCAGAAGTATGAAAGGGTGTTTTGAAATTACTTAAGCTAAACCCCTTAGCTTAATTAAATTTTCATTGTGAGCCAAATTGCTTTAGGCCTTTTCATTATTAGGTGCATTGCAAATTTAAATACCTTGTGCATTGTATGTCATCTCATTGGCTCATAATTACTTAGTTAATTTTTCTAAGGTGGTGTAGGTAAGGGTTAATTAAGCCACTTAATTCATACCTTAACTTAAACATTGCTTAAAATGGATTTAATTATCTGAAAATTAAACAAAATTACAAAAAATATGTGGGAATGGGTTAGGAACAGCAAACTCATCTCACCTTTTCAAAATTTAATCAAACTTTAAACTAAACAAAAATCATTTTGAAGTTCACTTTGATTTATTCTAAATTTTCTTATTCCTTAAGAATGTCTTTAGGATTTAAGTACAGTGAGTTTTTTTACATGTTTTCATTGCTTTGGATCTTTCCTAACATGTTAAGTGGTATTCCATGTGATTCATGCATTCATAATTTTATGTTTCAAATTTTTAAAATGAAAATTGTTTACTTTATGTCAAATGTGCATGTGCTGGCTAAAGTAAAATATGAGTGGCTATTATCACTACTAAATCCAAATTATTTTTAAAACCTATAAATGAAACATCAAATATGAAAGTATGCTACTTATACTTTAGTTATAAGCTTGCATGTGAAATATTATGAAGGTATGCTTAGTATAGGTTTCCTTTCTTTCCTATGTTGGCATAGTTTTGAATAGAAATTTTAGTGAGACATAAGGTTCATTTGAAAAGGACCTAATGCTCACCTAAGTTCATATCCTAATCATCCCTGTGCTACCATCTAAGAAGAGTTACCTATACTTACATACATAAATTGCATAAACAAATCAAATCTATTAATTAACTTTTGCATATTCTTTCTCTATTTTATTTCTTTTATATACATATTTGTACTTAAGGAAAGTGGTATATTAGTATGAACAACCCTGAGATTGCGAGGCTTCAAGTAGCCCTAAGTAGGTCTTGTACCTTACACCTCTAGTTAACAATGGCGCTGTACTCATTTATGCCTTTCTTACTTTCATGTACGTATGTGAAATTTTGGATAAGGAAAACCTCTTTTACTTAAGAAAAATCATGCATATTTAACTTCTAAATTTTCTTAAAATGGATTACTTAGCATGCATCATAAAGTGTGTTAACTACTCTCATTTGCATGTATAGATATGCTTAGGGTCCATCCATATGCATGTTATATATGTTGGGAAAGAAATGAAGCAATGTGTGTTATGTGAATTTTCATTCATTTTATTTAACCTTAAAATGCCTTTCTTTTGAATAAGTTTTTTAGGGTCTATCTAAACTTAGGATTGATTAAAATATGTAATCAAAACATTCACCTAAATGAAACTAAGAGATGAACCTACTTTAGAAAATTACTTAAGGTCAGGGAAGGAAAGAGAAGTTCTCTTCTCTTTCCCTCTCTTCATAACTCAATAATTAATTGTAGGTTTCACTTAAACCAAATTAAAGCATAAAATAAAAATAACCCAAAACACTTAAATAACTTAAATGAAACCCTCCTCTAAGTTGAACATGTTCTTCATACTTAGAAAATTTGAACCTAAAGCCATAAGCTAAGCATACCACACAAGCCTTCAAAGCACACACATTAGCCTAAGTCCCCACTTTTAGCTTCAGGTTAGGTCGGTGCATGGTTTAATACTATGTTTTGTTTTGTGATATATGTTTTAGACTGGATGTTAGGGTGTATGCTCGTAGAATAAATGGTAGGATGTGCTTAGTCTAACTATCATTTTCTGTAGGGGATTGTGCTTAAGGGACGCTACCATAAATTATATATAAATGCTTCTTGCTTGCAGGTGCCTTTACCCCTTTGCATAATCCATAGGCCATGTGGACTTAGTCACTCATGTGTGGGGTGATAAGTCCAATATACATCTTGGGATGTGTGTGGTATGATTTAACTAACCTTTATTTTGCAGGTGTTAGTTAGATTTCTACTTTTCCTTTTCATGTAAAAATTTGTATAAGTGGGATTTTGGAATTATTTGTTATGGGGATTAGGATAAGCATTGGTCATAAGATCCTATCTTATGCACCATGTGAAGCCTTGGAGCATCTACCATCCAACCATCCAAAGAAAGAAAAGAAGAAAGAAAAGAAAAGAAGAAAGGAGAAAGAAAAATGAAGCTTGAAGACTCCCATAATAATGAATTCCTTTGCTTAATTGTAATATTCATTTATAATCCAGGCTGTATAAGGGTAGAGCTCGGCTACCCACATTTGATATTTTCGGGTTTGTGCGGTGGTGCCCGACCACAAATGATCATTTATTCTTTTTGTGATTAGCTTTATAGATTGATTAATGATTTATTTAGCTTTTGCATTAAGTGGCATGATTTTCCTAGTTTTTTTCTTACTTTATGTATGGTCTGGATGTGGATTAGGTTCTTTAAGAAAAAAAAATCTTTTACCCAACTTAACAATTCAAATTCAAATTAAATAACTCATAACCTCACATAAAGCTTAAGTTTAAAATCAAGATGAAAGAATTAGCAACCCCTTAGCTGAATGAGCATTTCTTTATAATATCATGCATAAATGCATCTTATTTCACTCTTGATTGGAGGGCTTCCACCTTAGCTAGAGAACCCAGCTTGACCTTTGACGGCCGTGGTGGAAACTCACCTCCTACCTTCTCATTGATTTTGGCCAATAATCTAATTTCACATGCATTAGTCATAAAAAAAATCATATTAGCCTGAGTCAAAATAATTGTTGAAAAATGAAAATAAAATGAAATTTGAAATGCATTAGATTTATTTCATTTGAAGCATGTCTCTTTACATGATCTAATCTCTTTAGGGAGTGAGTTTAAGGACTTAGTCTCTTTCTAAATAAAAATAGCCTAGCTATCTTGCATAAACATAAAGACTTGCCTACATGTATTTAAAATCATAGGAGGAGTTAGTTGGCAGCCAACCCCAGGTGATTGTAAGTCCAAGCTGTCGGGTTGTTTGTCCTCTCTTGTGGAGCAAACTAATTACCCATTTTTGCCTTAGATTTAGGTTATGCTTCTAGCCCTCACCGAATCTCCTTAGATTTAGGTTCTGAGGTTTCTTTTCCCCTTTATAGGCCATAAGCATAATTTCTCATCTCTTAGGCATTTCCTTAACCTTGTGTTAAGGAATCTTAAGTCCTAAATTTCTAATGAAAAATATAACTCAAATAAACTAAATCAATTTCTAAAAAGTAAAGCCCAACTATAGAATAGTCTGAGATGCTCACTAGGTTTCCTAGCATCGTGAGTATCTCCTACTTATTTTCTATTTTTGGCTTCGATAATAACTCCCTCTCTTGACCAATCCCATTTGATCTTCAAACACAAACCAATCGATTGATAGTCCTTCTTATTGAAATCTTCAGAGACAATGATCATTTACCTTAATCGAGAGTTTTCCTAAGGGATCATGTCCCTTAGGATGTAATTAACTATGAGGGCTTGCCCCTATAGGGAATTTAATAAACCCAATTTAAAATAAACATTGCTTTACTTTTTCATGTAAAGTAGGGGAAGAATCTCTGGAACATATGTAGACCCATCGTCCTTAGGAGTCCTTATTGAGGTGATTGGTTCCATTAAAGGGTAGTGACTTCTATCTTTCAAGATAGTACACTATACCTTGATGACGTATCAAATCACCTGAATAAGTACATCTATGGATCTGCGTAGCATCTTACCAAGACAAATTTTTGTAAGGGCTCCTCTTTCTTTTCTCTCCACAGAGTTGAAAGGTGACACCCTTATAGAAATTTTTACCCAACAAATTTTTTTGGCGACTCCACTGGGGAAGGTTCCTCTCTCCATCTTTAGTAAATGATCATTATCTTTGAGTATTGATAGTGGATTTATACTTTGGTATGAATACTATCCTTTTTTCCGTTGGCACTTAACTCATTTCATTCTTGAGTTGAGTTAGCCAACATCTTTAGGTTTTAGGACCGCATTCCTTATTGGTCTTACAACCCTCGTTGGTTTCTCTAATGGGTAAAAGAAATAATCTAAAAAAAACATCTTAAAGACTTCCTACTTATCATTTTCACGATAAGGAAAGGTTCATCTTAAAATAATAAACCTTCCATAAAGAACTTTGCTTTTCAAAAGCACCCTTTCAAAAATGCACTTAATAAAATATTTTCCAAAAAATTTTGTTACTCACATTTAACAATTCCCATAATTGTTACATGTAGGGATTTTCAAAAATAAAACTAATAAAATTTTCCAAAAGCACAAATGAACATCTTCTTTCAATTCACTTTGACAAAAATTTCATTTTCAAAATAAAATGAACCATCATGTTTTCCAGAAATCACAATCATAATCAAAAAGTTTTCAAAAGCACACATGAATTTTTCTATTTCAATACACTCACACTTATTGAATGGAAAGTTCATTTGTAAACAAAATCAAAATTTTCAAAAAGCACACATGAATACCTTCATTTACTATACTTAAATTTTTTAAATGAAGATTTCATTCCCAACTAAAAATAAAATATCATTTTGGAAATCCCACTTAAACATATCCCACATATGTTTTAAGTTGGAATTCCTCCCTTTCAACAAAGCAACAATGACACAACAACAAAAAAATTTCATGTTCAAAAATAAAAGTTGATCTCCATTCTACATACTTAAATTTGTTGAATGGAGATCCTCTTTTCAAAACATTAAAACCAACAATCATAACTCAAAAATTTCAAACAACATTTTGAACTTCATTTAACATACCCAAATTTGTTAAGTGAAGTCTCCAAATTCAAAATCTAATAAAATTTTTCAAACATACATTTGGAATTTCATTTAGCATAATCAAATTTGCTAAGTGAAGTTTCCAAATTCAAAAATTGAAAATCAACGATCACATTTTAAAAATTTTTAAAGCACATTTTAGAACCTCACTTAACATACCCAAATTTGTTAAGTGAAGTCTCCAAATCCCAAAACTCAAAATTTTCCACCACACAAATTGGAATTTCACTTAACATAATCAAATTTGCTAAGTGAAGTTTCCAAATCCAAAATCAAAATCAACAACCATATTTTAAAAATTTTCAAAACACATTTGGAATTTCATTTATCATAATCAAATTTGCTAAGTGAAGTTTCCAAATTCAAAAATTCAAAATCAACAATCACATTTCAAAATTTTCAAACATTTGGAACTTCATTTAAAATACCCAAATTTGTTAAGTGAAAAATATCCAAAAAAATTTCAAAATTTTCAAACACATTTTGGAACCTCACTTAACATACTCAAATTTGTTAAGTGAAGTCTCAAAATCCAAAAATAAAAATTTTCAAACACCTTTGGAACTTCTTCCCTTAGCATACCAAACTTGCTAAAGAGAAGTTTACATTTTTCAAAATCAAAAAAGAAATTCAAAATTTTAAAACACACAATTTTGGATTTCATTTAGCATACTCAAATCTGCTAAGTGAAATTTTCATTTCACAAAACAAGTGAGATTTCATCTTTAGCATACCAAATTTGCTAAAGTTAAATTTCCACTTTCAAAACATATAAAAAAAAAACAAAACAAAACACTTAGGACCCCTTAGCATACCAAATTTTGTAAGGATCCTACCCTTTTTCAAAAAATCAAAACATTCCAAATAAATGAAACACTTAGGATTTTCTTAGCATACTTAAATTTGTTAAGAATCCTGTTTTAAAAAAATAAACAAAATACACTTGGATTCTTTACTTAGCAAACTTAAATTTGTTAAGTAAGAATTCCAAATTTTCCAAAAAAAATCAAAACAAAGCAAAATTTTCCCAAAAAAGAAACAATCACTTTTACTTCACTTAGCATACCTAAATTTGCTAAGTAAAGTAAAATTCCAAAACATTCAAACAAAATAAAATCACTTGACCCATACTTTAACATACCTAAATTTGTTAAAGGAAAGGGTCCCCAAAATCACAAACTCAAATTCAAAACATAAATGAACCTATGGAAGCATCATATCAAAATTTTTGAATCCATATTTCAACATACCTAAATTTGTTGAAGTTTGGATTCATATTCAAATTTCAATTTCAATCAATCTTTCCAAATTCATTTGAACCCCACTTAACACTTTCAAGTTGTTGGATGTGGGTTCAAATTTTCAAAATTCAAAATTTAAAATCTATGGAGACAGAAACTTGCAAGTTCATTTCACATTGCAGATTCTTTTCAGTCAGTGCAAGTATAGTTTTAATTTTAGTTTACTTCTATCAGAGCAATGGTAGGTTCCCAAAAAATTTTCTTTACTTTCCCTCATGACATGGATCTAGCCTTAGATCAGGCTGAATTCCCTCGTTTGGACCATACCCACTTGATCCATTTTGGTCAGGGATTTGAGGGGGCCAGGATCATTTGTGAGGGCATTCTCCTCACCATAGACAGTAGGAAGAAGGTGGCCAGGCAGAAGCTGATCATCACAATAGACTTACCCTTTGATTTAGATATCTCCTTACTAAAGAAGAAAGTGGCGCAACAAACTTCACTGTTCTATCTGCAGTCCGGTTCCAGCAGCTCATCCAAGAGTCACATGTTGCGGTGCTGCTGCCCCTACCATCTCCCAAGGGTAAGGCTCCCCTAGTTTTAGGGCTTTCCTACCATATTTTGAGTAGGTCTAGCTCACACTCCTCGCCCCTACCGCACCCAGGAACAAGAATCGTGGTCTCTCCATACTGATAGCTAGAGAGCTGGAGATAGCCAGACGCCATGATGAGTCTCCCATGATCACTTCACCACTGGTCATGGAAAACAAATTTCATCCTCTCTCAAGATCAGATAGAGAGGATACTAGGAGGATCCATTCACGCCTCTGGGTGCACTTATAATCGCAGCTTAGGAGGGTATCACACGCCACCGCTATTCTACACTGCAGCGAGCATATAGATGCTCGGAGTCCGGTACCCAGCTTGATCTTTGATATGTTATCCCCCGCAACACAAGGAGGCAAATCCATTATGAGAGGGCTCGTGAGGCTCATACATCACATTACTAATAGAGAGCGATGGAGGTTCAGCCGTCAGTCAGCCGCCTCGGCTTTGGTTGACTTTTTAGCTCGACGTGCTACCTGCGCTGACCTACTGATAGTATTCTCCTCAGAGGGACCAGCCACCACAGGAGGGCATTTCCTGTTCACATATAGTCGGTGGTGTCTCCACCCCATCGCTCTACCCCACGTCTGCCATCGCCAATGCAGGTTTCAGCATCACCCATTCCATCTAAGGCCATGAAGGTAACATTTGAGGAAAAATGTACCCCGTTGGTGATCGAACTATGGCCAAGGGATCCTACTCCTCCTACACCACCCATTGTGGTGGTGTTGAAGGAGTGGCAACCCTGGAGCATCATGGTCGTTCCTTCACCAACTCCACCCATACAGCTGAATGTAGAGATGGTGCTAGTTATCACGGATATTCTAGATGATAGTTTAGTTGTAGTAGTGGTAGAGGATCATCCTAGGATTACCCTATTATAACCGATCGAAGAGTATCATTCTTCTAGTGAGTACTGCACAAGATTGACTCCCCAACTACAAGCAAAGGTGCCTCTCGCATGATAACTATATCACACCCTGCTATTTGTACCTATTGAGTTAGATAAATCCTTAGATGAGATAGTTGCACACTATTTTATGGAGAAAAAGTAGATCTTAGGATATGCATGGTCTGATGAAGAAAGAGTCTGCTTTGATCCCAATGAAGATGACTTGATGGGGGATTCAGTTGGTGTATGCATGGACGATACTAGAGGTTCTCTTCTAAGAGATCAATAAGCCATGGAAGGTGATGAGGATAATCAAGGAGACACTGTAGAATCAGCCCATCACCTCTGATAGCAGTTAAGGAAGAAAGACGAGCAGATTGATAGGATGGCACAACAGTTGCAGGACTTTTTAGTAGTAGTGTCAGTACTTCCAAAACAAGCCCCTCTAGTTCATCCTAGTACAGTCGATGTCAGTCAGCCAGAGCTAGTGCATTTCTTAGACCCAGTTAAAACTCTACCTCCCATTGAGCAAGGTAGCAATAGTTTGTATAGGAAGGTAGTGGATAGTACCTCCATACAAAAAAAAAGATCTAAAATCCATGATTGAGCAATAGGTGAAGGAAGCTTTTGCTCAAGCCCAGGGAGGATCATCGGTTCCAAAGGGTATACCCTACCCAGAGGAATTTTATGTTATCTAGTATCCCAAGGGTTTCGTACCTCCTTCCTTCAAGAGCTTCGATGAAAGTTGGGAACCCAATGCAACATATAGCTCACTTCGTATTGTAACAGTGTGGTATGATGCTTTACTTTTTAGACTCTTTATCAAGCCTAGTGGGTATCACTTTTGATTGGTATGTCAACCAGTTTAGTAAAGACATCGAAGAGCAACTCTTCATCAAGAGGTTTGTCGAGCTCTAAAAAGGTTACTATAGGTGATCTCGTTGTAGGCCAACAACACTCTAGTGAGTCACTTGTTGATTATATTCTCCGATGGTGTAACCTAAGTATGAAGTGTGAACCACAGCTGTCTGAACAACATGCCATTGAGATTCTCTTAAAGAATATCTATGGCCTTCATGCTTAAGGGCTTCACCACAAAGACATTTGAGAAGCTAATCAACAAGAAGGCTAGTCTACAAGGAGAGGCTAAACAGTTACCTTTCTCAGATCAGTTGCCCAAGCAGAAATCCCAAAAGGTCTATAAGAAGAAACTTGGAGCAGTAACAGTGGTTGACAAGGGGAAGCAGCCAGCTAGAGATCAATCTGAGAGACCATGACCTCAGTAGCCTCCACCTCCTTTGCCACCATCAAGGTAGCCATATCGGCCTCCATCATAGCCTCCACAACCAGCACAGCCATAGTCTCAGCCATAACACCAGCAACAGCAGCATGCATATCCACCACCAAGTAGCTATGGTCCACCTACTCTTTTAGATAAGTTAAATAAACCTTATTTTTTTAAGAGGGAGGTAATTAGGAAAATCTTTAAGAATCTCTAAAAGAAACCTGATTGTTTAACTGCCCAAGCCTTGGAGACCGAAGGAAGTAAGCAAAAGTCATGATCCAAACTTTTGCTTACCATCATATGCTAGGCTACATTTTGGAGGATTACTTTACATTCAAGGTTTGTCCACAATTTCAAGAATGGTGTTGTCATTATTCCAAAAGAATACCTTGTGGAATAATCGTTTAGTTCCATTAGGATAATCCTTGGGGATACAAGTGATCCTACCAAAACCAAAGAAGGTTGGGACATTTCTTTGTCTAAAATCTCTAAGAAAATAATTCAGAAGATCAAGAAGCTTTCATAGGTGCTTGAGTCGCCTTAAACCTCCAACACAAGGAAGGTTTGCAAGTTGCTAATGCCAACTCTAGAAAGTGGGAGCTCAAAAGCAAAGATGTGTCAACCGAGATAGCCCTTAGCATCTAACCGACTCGCTTATTTAGCTTCCACACCATCGACTTCTTCCATTTTAGATAGCTCTTCTATTTTTTCTACTAATAAAACTCTTGTATCAGCAGATAAGGGCATCAAATTTCTTACTTCACTAACTCTACTTGACTTCTACTTTACACCCCCAAATACTTCCAAGAAATTAAAGAATAAAGCTGATTTGAATTACATCTATGTCTCTTCTGATGAGTTATCTTCTTCTAGTCCTAAATATAATACTTCAAGTCTAACTAACTATGATAATTTTGATCTTCCTCTTTTTGATTTAGAGTTATGTTTTCCAACTCTGAATACTACGGGTTCACCTCTTGAGATAGACTTGGACTCATCCGATCCGAGAGTCCCATAGGAGAAGCTGTAGGTGAGCCTGAAGTGTAGGTAGAACTTGCCACCACCTAGCCTCCAGAGATTATCGAAGTCAACCTCCATAATGGCAAGGTTCTACCTCCTAGGGAAGTACCTCTAGATAGAGGGAAACAAGTCATTGGTACTGAAGATCGAGAAGCCCTTCCACAGGATGCTCCACCCTTGGATATGCTTGTGGAAGATCAGCTGAAGGTGGACTACAACATCCTTTCTCATCTAAGAAAGCTACCATCTAAGATAAGCATATGTGATGCCCTTATCTTATCCAAAGAAATGAGGGAGTCACTAATAAAGTCCCTCCTTGATCCTGAAATATGCTTAGCTCAACTGACCGCTATAGGTGAGGAAGCACATTTTCAAAAGAAGCCCAAGGGATCACCTTCATAGATGAAGACCTTCTGCTGGGGGACTTGGAGCACAACCGCCCCCTATACATTACAATTAACATGGATAGTTTACCGCCGTTTCTCGTGGATTGTGTGCATCAAGAAACATTATGAGTCTAAAGACCCTTGTCTACTTGAAGATTGACATCTCTACACTTTGAGGAGATAAGATGTTATTGAGAGGATTCAATGATCAAGGCGAGCGAGCTTTAGGTTCTATAGTGTTGTCGTTGGAGATCGGTGTCTAGAAGACTGAAGCTAAGTTCTACATCATTGATTTGAATACTTCATTCACAACTTTTCTTGGTAGGCCTTGGATACATCAGAACAAGATTATTCCATTCTCCCTTCATCAATGTATCAAGTTCAAAAAAAATGAAATTGAGTATCGTGTCAATGGAGATGAAAAGCCATTTTCAGTTAGAGACGTTGAGATCTATGAAGATGAGACCTACTATCTTCCTCAAAACACCCTTTCTTGTGAACTTGGATAAAATTCAAATGAAAATACAAAAGTAAAAAAGAAAATGAAGAAAAAAATAAGATAAAAGAAAATGAAAAGAAAAAGAAAAGCCCAAGTGAATAAGAAAGGAGAATTGAAGAAGAAGTGGATCCACATATCACATTCCACCCACAATTCATTCCATCATAAGGATATGTGGGTAGGATGGCTCAACCTCCACCAAAGAGAGTTAGAGGCAGAAATAGAGGCAGTTCTAGAGGTAGAAGACCCCCTAGTTGGCCTTCAACCAATAGAGGTCATGTTCCAGTTCATAGGAGTACCTCTACTATTCATATAGACTTGGAATCCAGCTTAGAGGATGAGTCTAATGTGATTAGTATACCAGCCAACCCCTCACTATGGGTTCCATTAGAGCTGACTTTTGATCTAGCCAGAGGCGAAGACTAGAACTCCAAGCAAAATAAAGTATTCGAATCTGGTTTATATGAAACTATCAGGCAGCAGTTGGGAACTTTAGCTCACTTCAGGGCTAGTTGTTGCAACACAGGTGGTAGCGATGCTTTACTCTTTAGAGTCTTTATCAGTAGCCTAGTGGGTATCACTTTTGATTGGTATGCTGAACTGCCCAACAATTTAGTAAAGATATTTACTGAGTTAGAGCAACTCTTCACCAAGAGGTTTGCTGGAGCTCAGTAAAAGGTTACTATAGGAGATCTCGTTGTAGCCCAACAACACTCTAGTGAATCACTTGTTGATTATATTCTAATGTAACTAAGTATGAAGTGTGAAACCATGCCATTGAGATTCTCTTAAAGAATATCTATGTCTCGGTTGCCTTCATTCTTAAGGGCTTCACCAAGACATTTGAGAAGCTAATCAACAAGAAGGCTGATCTACAAGGAGAGGCTAGTTGCCTTTCAGATCGGTTACAGAAATCCCAAAAGGTCTATAAGAAGAAACTTGGAGTAAGATTGGTTGACAAGAGCGGCTAGAGATCAGTCTGAGAGACCATGACCTCAGTAGCCTCCACCTCCTTTTTCACCACCGAGGTAGCCATACTGGCCTCTATCGTAGCCTCCACAACTAGCATAGTCACCATAACACCGGTGCATGCATATCCCAGCCAAGTAGCTATGGTCCTACTCTTTTAGATAAGTTAAATAAACCTTATTTTTTTAAGAGGGTGGGAAAATCTTTAAGAATCTCTAAAAAGAAACTTGATTTTTTGCCCAAGCCTTGGAGAGAAGGAAGTAAGCAAAGTCATGATCCAAACTTTTACCCTTACCATTATCTTGTTACATTTTGGAGGATTACTTTACATTCAAGGTTTGTCCACAATTTCAAGAATGGTGTTGTCCTTATTCCAAAAGAATACCTTGTGGAATAATCGTTTAGTTCCATTAGGATAATCCTTGGGGATACAAGTGATCTTATCAAAACCAAAGAAACTTGGGACATTTCTTTGTCTAAAATCTCTAAGAAAATAATTCAGAAGATCAAGAAACTTTCCTTGTAGGTGCTTGAGTCAGCTTAAACCTCCAACACCAAGGAGGTTTTGCAAGTTGCTAATGCCAACTCTAGTAAAGTGGGAGCTCGGCCGGCAGCGATGTGTGTCAACCGGATAACCCTTGCGACTATGTCAGACTCGCCTTGATTGTAGCTTCCACACCATCGACTTCTTCCATTTTAGATAGCTCTTATTTTTCTACTAATAAAACTCTTGTATCGGCAGATAAGGGCATCAAATTTCTTACTTCACTCACTCTACTTGACTTCTACTTTGCACCCCCAAATACTTCCAAGAAATTGAAGAATAAAGCTGATTTGAATTACATCTATGTCTCTTCTGATGAGTTTTCTTCTTCTAGTCCTAAAGATAACACTTCATGTCTAACAAACTATGATAATTTTAATCTTCCTCTTTTTGATTTAGAGTTATGTTTTTCAACTCTGAATACTACAGGTTCACCTCTTGAGCTAGACTTGGACTCATTCGATCCGAGAGTCCCATAGGAGAAGAGTGAGAAGTGAGTAGCCACCACCTAGCCTCAGATCTCAAGTCAACCTCCGTAATGGCAGGTTCTACCTCTAGGAGCACCTCTAGATGGAGGGAAACAAGTCATTATGAAGATTGTGCCCTTCCGGATGCTCCACCCTTGGATATGCTTGTGGAAGATCAGCTGAAGGTGGACTACAACATCCTTTCTCATCTAAGAAAGCTACCATCTAAGCTAAGCATATATGATGCCCTTATCTTATCCAAAGAAATGAGGGAGTCGCTAAAAAAAGTCCCTCCTTGATCCTGAAATATGCTTAGCTCAACTGACCGCTATAGGTGAGGAAGCACAATTTGCAAAAGAAGCCCAAGGGATCACCTTCATAGATGAAGACCTTCTACTGGGGGACTTGGAGCACAACCGCCCCCTATACATTACAATTGACATGGATAGGTTCAGACTCACCAGGGTTCTTGTGGATTCAGGTGCATCAGTAAACATTATGAGTCTAAAGACCCTTGTCTACTTGAAGATTGACATCTCTACATTTTGAGGAGATAGGATATTGTTGAGAGGATTCAATGATCAAGGCGAGCGAGCTTTAGGTTCTATAGTGTTGCCATTGGAGATCGGTGTCTAGAAGACTGAAGCTAAGTTCTACATCATTGATTTGAATACTTCATTCACAACTTTTCTTGGTAGGCCTTGGATACATCAGAATAAGATTATTCCTTTCTCCCTTCATCAATGCATCAAGTTCAGAAAAAATGAAATTGAGTATCATGTCATTGGGGACGAAAAGCCATTTTCAGTTAGAGAGGTTGAGATCTATGAAGATGAGACCTACTATCTTCCTCAAAATACCCTTTCTTGTGAACTTGGATAAAATTCAAATGAAAATACAAAAGTAAAAAAAGAAAATGAAGAAAAAAAAAAAGATAAAATGAAAAGAAAAGAAAAGCCCAAGTGAATAAGAAAGGGGAAGAAGAAGTGGATCCACATATCACATTCCACCCACAATTCATTCCATCATAAGGATATGTGGGTAGGATGGCTCAACCTCCACCAAGGAGAGTTAGAGGCAGAAATAGAGGCAGTTCTAGTGGTAGAAGATCCCCTAGTTGGCCTTCAACCAATAGAGGTCATGTTCCAGTTCATAGGAGTACCTCTACTATTCATATAGACTTGGAATCCAGCTTAGAGGATGAGTCTAATGTGATTAGTATACCAGCCAACCCCTCACCATGGGTTCCATTAGAGCTGACTTTTGATCTAGCCAGAGGCGAGGACTAGAACTCCAAGCAAAATAAAGTATTTGAATCTTGTTTATATGAAACTATCAGGCAGCAGTTGGGAACTTTAGCTCTAACCTCACTTGCACCTCAGAAAGTTGAAGGTTTAGTAGTTAAGGAAGTCCCTAAGTCTTCCAGTGACACGAAGTAGAAAAGGTTATTTTTGGGTTCATCATCCTCAAGTCCGGAGCTGGATGTTGGACTTGAGGAAGATACTTTTAAAGAATTAATAAAATTACCTTTTGACTTTTACTCACCCTGTGTTCAAAATCTTATACAAAAAGATTTAGTTCCTCACACTTGTTCCAAGCAGAGGTCAGAATATTTCAAAAAGCTTTTAAACAATACAGGCAGGGTAGCACAATCAAGAGCAGGAGTAGGATTCGGTATAGTGGGTCCGGTTGATGATGAAGATTATTGCCTAGTTATTACCAACCATTTAGAATCTGATAGATTCTTCTCACACATCCCCAATTCTTATGAGAATGTGTGTTTAGAAACTTCAGATGATCCAAATGATCTCCAGGTCAAAGAGGCACCGCCAAAGTTTGAAGAGGAGATTCATTCAACAATTGACAAGCTAAAAGAAATTAACCACAGGACAGAAGAAAATCCACGCCCGACATACATTAGTTCATTGCTAAATGAAGAAGAAACCAATGACTTAGTTAGGCTATTAACTGAGTTTAAAGACTGTTTCACAAGGAGTTATTAAGAAATGCTCAGATTATCTCCTGACGTAGCAGTCCACAAGCTAGCAATAGATCCTAGCATTACCCCTATTAAGCAAGCTCCTAGACGCATGCGATTAGAAATTGAACAACAGGTCATTTCTAAAGTTAAGAACGATCGATCTGATTTCATCAGGGAAGAAAAATATCCTACCTGGTTAGCTAGTGTCATCCTAGTTAAGAAAAAGAATGGCCAAATTTGCATTTACGTTAATTTTAGTGAATTAAATAAGGCATGTCCTAAGGATGAGTTTTCTCTTCCTATATTAGAGTTAATGGTGGACATCACCTCATCACATGCAGTCTTCTCTTTCATGGATGGGTCATCTAGCTATGACCAAATCAACATGTCTCCTGAAGATGAAAGAACACAACTTTTCGAACCCTGATCAGAATCTTCTGTTATAAGGTCATGCTTTTCGGACTTAAAAATGCTGGTGCTACATACCAATGGGACATGACTTAGATCTTCAATGAACTTATTCATCATCAGGTTGAGTGCTACATTGGCAATCTAGTAGTTAAAAGCAAAAAAAAGGAAGACCATCTCTTTAACTTGAGAGTAGTTTTTAAACGGTTAAGATAATATAACCTCAAGATGAATCCTCTGAAGTGTGCATTTAGAGTCACTTCAAGAAAATTCCTTGAGTTTATTGTTCAACATCGGAGAATAAAATTAAATCCTGAAAAGATTAAAGCTATCTTAGAAATGCCACCTCCTAAGAGTTTAACTCAACTCAAATCCTTTCAAGGATGGATGGCATATCTAAGACACTTTATCTCAAACCTATTAGGGAGATGTAAGCCATTCTCAACACTTATCAAAAAGGATTCCAAGCTCAAGTGGGATGATAAGTGTCGCATTCAGACATCAAAGTACTTGGTGAAGCCGGTTCCAACCCCTATCGGCGGGCCCTTAATCCTTTACACACTCATTGGATGACTCTCTTCTCATTGGCCCAAGCCAGAGATGGAGAGTGCTCTACTACCTCACATCTCCATCCTCAAGCAAACTATCTACCCATTGAGAAATATTGCCTAGCTTTGATCTTTGCATCTCAGAAGCTACGACACTACATGTTTTCTCATAAGGTGAACTTGATCTCTCGAACTAATCTACTATAGTATCTCATGACATGGCCAATACTTTTTGGATGTTTGGCTCATTGGTCCATGATACTCTCACAGTTTGATAGCATATTGGTACCTCTCCGTGCGGTGAAATGACAGGCACTAGCAAATTTCTTAGCAGCACACCCACTTCCCGCTGATTCTCCACTTAGTGAAAATCTCCCTGATGAATAAATCATGAACTTAGGGGAGGCTGGAAAAAATTGATGGGAGATGTATTTTGATGGTGCTGCTTCTTTTCTTAAAGGTGAAGCACCACAATCTATTCTCCTAGGAAAAGGAGGGGTAGGAATAGTTCTTTGAACTCCAAACTATGATCTGATGAGATTCTCATACTATCTTTTCAACCCTTGCACCAACAATGAAGCTGAGTATGAGGCTTTGATTTCCAGTTTGGATTTAACCATCACTATCAGTGTCAAGAGCATCAACATCTTTGGGGATTCTCAGTTGATCATCAACCAAATTGTCGGGTCCTACCAGGTTCTCAAACCCAAGCTTCATTATTACTACGAGTATACCATGAAGTTGTTGGCCCAGATTCCCAAAGTTACCATCTATAAGGTTCCCCGAGCAGAGAACACAGTAGCATATGCCTTGGACAAACTTGCCAAAGAGTTGGCATGTCTGGAATATGAGTCCATTTTAATAAGGGTCTAAAATAGACAAGTCTTATCCCTTATTGATTCTAAACTCACCGAGAGACTTTCTCTTAAAGGGGAGGTTATCATTGCCAAAATGGACAAGGAGCTAGATTGGAGGCAACCGTTCATATATTACTTAAACATCAGTAATCTACCTCAAGAGAAATCTCAAGCCTATCAGGTGAAACAGAGAGCTCTCTCCTATGCTCTTGTTGATGGCACCCTATATTGTCGGTCCTTTGACTAAATGTGGTTACATTATTTAGACAAACATAAAGCCCATGGAATTATAACTGAGGTATATTTAGGTCTATGTGGAGCTCATCAGTCTGGTCCAAAGATGAAGTCGAAGATCAAAAGACTAGGATATTACTGGACTTCTATGATCATAGATTGCATGGACATAGCTAGGAGATGCCAGCAGTGTCAGGTGTACGGTGTGATCCTCCACCAACCACCCAACATTCTACACCATACTTCAGCTTCTTGGCCATTTGAGTGTTGGGGTACCGACATTGTAGGTCCAATTAATCCTCCTTCTTCTAAGGGGCATCGATTCATCTTAGCTACCACTGACTACTTTTCCAAGTAGGTGGAAGCCATCCCACTCAGAGAGGTCACAGCTCACCATGTGCTTCATTTTTTTAAGAACCATATCATATATAGGTTTGGGTAGCCTCGATGAATTATATTCGATAATGGTACTATATTCAAAAGCACGAAGATCAAAAGCTTTACCAGAAGACATGGTATAGATTGGAGATACTCCACCATCTACTACCCTAGAGCTGATGATTTAGCAGAAGCATTCAGTAAAACTCTCATCCAGATACTGAAGAAGGCCTTTGATGACAATAAACAATAGTGGAATGAGCAGTTGGTTGAAGCCTTGTGGGCCTACCGCACCACATATCGAACTCTAAGTCATTCTACCCCATTTTCCTTAGTGTATGGGTCCAAAGCTATTATTCCTTTAGATGTTCAACTCCCTTCACTAAGGATAGAATTGGGTAACAAGATCATTACATAGTAGAATGCAAAGTTATGGTTAGAAGAGCTTGAAGGTTTGGAGGAGGGTCTCCTACGGGAGTGCCAAAACCTCAAGTTGTACAAGGCCAAAATGATTCATGCTCACAACAAGCTGGTCTGCCCTAGGTCTTTTTGAGTAGGAGAACTTGTGTTAGTCCTCAGGAGACTAATTGTTTCCCGTCAAAAGAAGGGAGGAAGTTTGAACTCACTTGGGAAGGCCCCTATGTCATAAACAAGGCCTACCAAGGAGGATCTTATCTTATTGATTGTAAGGGAACACGATGCTTCCATTAATGGGCTCTATCTAAAGAAATATTACCCATGAAAAAAAAATCATGTTTGAAAATAATCATTAACAAAAAGAATAAAATCTGATTCCATTCATCAAATCTTCTCTTCTTTTGAAGTGTTATTTCCTTGTCTTACGAATCCACCGTGACGTGTTCAGAGTAGGTGTAAGAGTCCTCTAGAGCATCATATCCCTCTTTCACAACACAAACACAATCCCTCATGCCTTTAGAATTGGTGTAAGAGAACCCGAGAGGCATCCTATTTTGATTAGCATAACTAAGTTAGGTATGAGAGAACCCAAGTGGCATCCTTTCTTAGTGAGAATTCTTGTTGTCATCTATGACATCGTTTCATAATTCCCCTGCATGTTTAAAGTAGGTGTAAGAATCTCCCAGAGGCATCCTATTTCTTTTAACACATGCACAACAATAAACACAAATCTTTTATCTTGAACTATTAGATGTGGGAGCAAGCCCCATTTGGCACTCACTTATTAGTTGCTCTAGGTCGGTCTACATGCTACCTCACTAGTATGTCACTCCAGTGGTCATTTTTTTGGAGGATATGAGTCCCCACACTTTCTTCCTAACTTGATCATTGCAAACCAAAGAGTGCCTTGTTAGTATGGTAGTCTTCTCTGCCCAGCTAGTAAGCTACCTCATGTCGACTTCATTTAAGAAGATGTGAGTCCCCGTGCTTTCTTCTAGAATTAGCCATCATGTTCTAACTAGGTCAAGTATATTTGCCCAGAGGCTCCTTTCCTCTTGACTACTTTTGAGTTGATATAAGTTCCCTAGTGGCATTCACTCAGTAGTCTCCCCAAGTTGGATAGCACCCAGTAGAGGTAGACTATCCCAATGTTGCTAGGAGGATGTGAGTCCAGCTTTCTTCCTAGGCGATTATTGCAAACACCTTAGGTTGGTTGATGTTACTATGCGCTGACTCACGGTGAGTACACCACTCTTGGCAGATGTGAGTCTCGTGCTTTCTCCTTGAGTTGGACACCAAATACATATTGAATTTATGACTAGCCATGTCATTTTCTCCAGGGTGTTGGATTAAGCCCTTACCCATCCCTGGGCACTCTATTTGGATCAAGTCCTTTGCCCCATTTAGACACTACCGGGTTACTTTTGGATTGACAGTTCCCCTTTCCTAGTAACCACCCGGTTGAAAAATTTATTTGGATGCAGATTCTCTCTTGCTTGATAAATGAGATAGGTCTAGACTAATATAAGCTTCTCATTTGATCCCTATAAAGGTCCATGATAAATAAACAAACTAAAATAAACTAAGACAAACAAACAAAATTAATTCACTTGTGGATTAAGAATTCAAGCCCCCAAGGGCCCCTTCTCCCAAGCAGGCATCCTATCTTTAGGGCAGTGTCAGCAAAACTCCCTATAGGAATTGTCTAACTACCTGAGTTGAGATAAATCACTAGGTCGGTACTCACTCCGTAGTCACCCTTAGGTTAGGTTCAATCTATTTTACCACAAGCAGGTTACCTCGATAGTCATTTCACTTTGAAAGATATAAGACTATGATGCATTCTTTCTAGCATGATTGTCACAAACTGATGGGCAGCCCTAGGTCGGGTTCGATTTGTTATCCAAAACAACCAATCACCCTTGTGATCTTTTCTAGTGGATGATGTGAGTCCCTAAGCTTTCTTCCCTTAAATTGATCATTGAAAACTGACAGGCACTTCTTTGGCTGGATAGTTCTCTCATCGGTCGGGAGGCTACTCCCTTTGGTTCAGTAAATCTGAGATACGTTTAGGCTTCTATAAGCTCCTTCTTAGTATGATCCATTTCAAATCAATGGAATCCATCAAAATAAAACAAATTAAAAAATGAAATTAATCTTTGACTATCTTTGAGTTAATCTAAGTCCCTTCTAGTGGCATTCACTTAATAATCAGCCCTAGGTCAGGTGTGATTTGTTTCCCAAAGCAACCAATCACCCTAGTAGTTTCTTGTCTCTAGAAGATGTGAGTCCCTGTGCTTTCTTCTTAAGACTTGACCATTGTATACCAAAAGGCATTTCTCCTTTGGTTGGATAGTCCTACCTTGTGGTTTAGACTCCCTTTGAATTGGTAAATCGAGTTAGGTCTAGGCTCCATGTACTACGTAGTTCATCAAACCTATGGGATCCATCATAATCAAAATAAATAAACTAAAAAAAATGAAATCAATCTTGACTATCTTTGAGTTGATCTAAGTCCCCCAGCGGCATTCACTCAATAGTCAGCCCTAGGTTGGGTTCAATCTTTTGCCTTGCCAATAGATTACCTCATCAACTGGTCCCTACTTGGAGGATGTAAGTCTACTACGCTTTCTTCCTAGTATAGCTATTATATACCGAAAGACATCCCTTTGGTTGGTTAGTCCTACTATGTGCTTAGTAGACTACCCTTTTGGATTGGTAAATTTGAGTTAGATTTTAGCCTCCATGGCTCCTACTTAGTGCAACCCATCGCAAACCAACAGGGTTTATCTAAAAATTCAAACCTAATAAAAATTGAAACAAATTCAACCCTCTCTCCCAGTGGAGATCTCTTCTCAGTGAGATTCATATCAAATCAAACCTTTCATCTCCTTGTAGATGACTTGAACCTGCTTCCCTAGTGGAAGGTTCACACTCTATCCCTTAGTGGATTTCTTCCCTCTCTCTTATGTCTTGGACATAAGTAGAGCCACATTGCACTAAGTTTTGGATTCTTTCTTTTCCTTGGGTTAAGGATAGATTGTTTACGTTAGTGCTTGTGATCTACCAGTGTTGTTGATCATTTCGATCAACACCAATATGTGCAGTGTTCCTTGTCGTCACACCACACCTATTGGGCGCCCTTTGTTGACCTCATTTTTAGAATGAGCTCTCAACCCCTCCATCTTAGGCATAGGATTCCTCTTAGACTTTAGAGTTCCTTAGTCTTAAGACACATCCCAGTGATTAGGTGGACACTCCAACCTAGCCCTAGAGGACTTAGAAGAGTTAGCCATAGGAATAGGTCACGCCTTAGGGGTGTTAGGAAAACTTCCTACCCTTAGCATTAAACCATTCCTCACCTTCCATCTTTCAAGTCAAACCCCAAATCAATTCTATTTGATTTTTCCCTAATTCAAATCAACTCCATGATTGAAATCCATGATTGAAAGATATGATTGAAACCCATGACCAAAATCCATCAAAAATTCCTAAGTTCAAATTTTCTAAATACTTAACCCTTTCTTAAGGACTTAGCCAAAATTGTGTTTCAAACTAATTCAAATCTTTGAGATTTTCTCATGATCAATTTATATTCTCATTTTTATTCTCATATATAAATGAAATATAAATTTAAACCCCTCAAATCAAATTCAAAATTCAAAATCAATTCATGAAAATTTTATTAAGTCCCTTTACTTTTCCATTAAAGGACTTAGACAAAATAAATCCTAAACTTTGATCAAACCTATTCAAATTCATAGGATTTTCTCAAAACTTATTTATATTCTCGTTTATATTCACATAAATAAATGAAATATAAATATAAATCAATCCAATCAAAGGCAAAAATTAAATTCCAAATTTAAAATCCTTGAAATTCCCTTAAATCCCTTAATTTTCCATTAATGGATTTATCCTAAACCTTGATCAAACCTATTCAAATTCATGGTATTTTCTCAAAACTTATTTGTATTCTCATTTATATTCTCATATATAAATGAAATATAAATATAAATCAATCAAATCCAATCCAAAAATTAAATTTTAAATTAAAAATTCTCTTAAATCCTTTAAATTCCTTTTATTTAACCTAAATCATGATTAAACCACTTCAAATTATTAAAATTTTCTCATGATCCATTTATATTCTCATTTATATTCACATATATAAATGAAATATAAAATCAAACAATCAAAACTAATTCCAAAAAATCAAACTCAAATCAACTCAAAATCTAATCTAAGCCTTTCAAGTCAAAATCTTGAACTTAGACAAATCATTTTCAAATCAAGCCAAACTCTTAATTTTCTCTCATGGTTCAATCAACCCTACAATCATGAGCTCATATATAGATCCAAGCCTCAATCAAACAATCAAATCCCAATTCAAAAATCAAACCCAAGACCCTTTCATATTCTTCCTTTGAATATGAAATTTTCAAATGGATTAAAACCCATTTGACATTAAACCACTTGTAAATGGATTTATATTTCAATCATAAGTCCATATACAAGATCAATCAATTTCAAATCAAGCTTTGACCAAGCCATTTGACCCACTTAGGCTCACATGACCTAAAGTGATATAAAGTACCCTTATGAGCCAACTTTTGATCCTAACCAAACTGGATTGGACCAAACTCATATTTTCCTCTCATCATGATCACCAATCACGATGGAATGATCAATCAATCAAATTGGGTCAAACCAAGTCAAACCTAAGGGTTGACCAAGTCAACACTTAACCTAAAATGAAACCTTACATAACCAAACCCACCATATGCCAAATTGATTGAAACCATTGATCTAAGTTCACTCATGACCTATGTTTGAACTTAACCAAGCCAACATTTGAGCCTAACCTAGCCCAATTGGCCCACTGGACCCAAATTGACCCATTTTGACCTAAAGGGTCAAAATGTGTCAAAACTTCATCTAAGCCAAATTGATTGGCACTAATGGGTCAAGTCCATTCCAAATCACTTGTGGAACTTGACCAAAGCCTCAATTGGATAACTACACCTAACCTAGCCCAATTGACCTTAGACCCAACATGACCTAAATGGGTCATGTTGAGCCAAAATTGAACTTAACCCAAATTGATTGGAAATAAAGATATCAATCCACTCCATATGACTAACCTAACCTAAACCTACCCTTGACTTAACCCAAATAGGTGTAATGGGTCAAATGGGTCGACTTGACCCATTTTTTCTAAATGGAGTCATATGAGCCAAAACCAAATATATACCAAATTGAACCAAACCAAAGGCACCAAAACATTTCAAATGGTCATATGAACTTGACCCAACCCTTGGTTTGACCTAATTTGACTAATTGGTCAACTTGACCCATGTTGACCCATTTTGACCTAAATGGGTCAACATGAGTCAAACCCTATCAAATGGATTCCAAATCCAACTAAACTTGCCCAACCCTAGTTTCTCCACATACCTAACATGTCCAAAGTAAAAAAAAATAGCAATATGGTCATTCTACCCCTAGGAAATAGAACAAATGTTGGCCTAACCCATGGGTATTTTGGTCATACCCTCTTCACAATCACTTGAGGCTTTCTTAAAGCTCAAGGGGATTTAGAGATGAGTGGTGCACCCAACCCAATGGGTTTGGGTTAGCCCATTTGGCCCATAGACCAAACCTGACCACATAGCTTGAAATTGAGTTTTTAAACTCCCTCCCAAGCTCAAATTCAGCATATGAGAAGTTGGCAATCCACTCAAGGGTTCAAACTGACCATGTGCACACCCAAAATAATCAAAATAACCTCTCCAATATTAGCAATTAGATCAAAACGTCAAAGGAGGTGTCAGCCATCCAATTTCCATAAGGGGAGATATACTCCTCCTAATTCAATGAAATTGCAACTGACTCACTGTCGATTGGGGCCTAGGAACCCTTAACAATCATCAGAGAGCATTCCTATGGTCTTGAGAGAGATTAGAATTCTTCCTTCTCAATTTTTCACAGTACAAAAATAGGGGAGGTGGATTGAATTGCTAACTTCCTCTACACTTGATCTCCTCCAAATTCCTTCTACACGCTTCTTCTAAGGACCAATCCGAGCTCACTCAAGCTCACATTAGAGTTCCCATAGCAAGGAGAGGATCAATTCAATCAAAGTTGAATCCCAAGTGAAGTGGTGTTGGTCCATCTATTGATCCACTCTATCTCAAGGCCAAGGAATTTCAACAAGGCTTCGTCTCCACCAGACGAAGCTACCTCATCGAGCTCGAGTGCCAGTGATCACCTCCAATGAGGTATGGAATTTTTTGACCACTTAGCTTGATAGGTGTTGGTCATTTGTAAAAAAAATATTTATGGCATGAGAAATCCACCATTGGATGGATTTGTAATGGTGCTTAGAGGGTGTGGGTTGATTTTTGTATGATTCCATGCTAGATTGGGCTCAGATCTCCCCTTAGATCATAGATGGTCTCCATTGATCCTCAGAGAAGAACTTGGCTCATCTCAGTCGTCTATCCTCATATTTTAGATAGACAGCAGAGATTATTTAGCATGTTTAGTAATTCATTTACTTTTTTAAAACCACGGGTGAATCCTTAGCTGTTTGATCTTTGATCGGATGGCCGAGGATATTAGCGCGTGCACCACCACCGTCATTTGTTTGGAAGCTTATGATGCATGATTTTCATTAAATAGAAAAGGGATTTCTTATCCAATTTTTACATACACACATGAAAGTAAAAAAGACATTAGTGAGTACAGCATCATTGTTAACAAGAGGTGTAAGGTACAAGACCTACTTGAGGTTACTTAAAGTCTTGCAACATCAAGATTGTCCAGACTAATATACCACTTTCCTTAAATACAAACAAAATAAATGAATGGAAATGAAAGAATGCAAAAATTTGTATTAATTGATTCATTTTTATTTATGCAATTTATATATGTAAGCATAAGTATCATTCTTAAGTAATAGTATAGGAATGAATAGGATAAGAAATTAGGCAAGTGTTAGGTTCTTCTCAAATAAACCATACATCTTACCAAATCCTATTCAAAACTGTACAAAAAAAGAAGAGAAGAAAAACCTACACTAAGCACATCCTTATATCTTACTCACATGTAAGCTTAAAATTAAAATATAAGTAACACACTTTCAATTTTTGATAATTGATTCATGCATTTTTGAAAATAATTTGAACTTAATAGTGATAATATCCATTCATATTATTACTTTAGCCAACACATGCAAATTTGACATAAAGTAAACATTTTCATTTTAAATTTGAATTTTGAAAAGTACGGATACATGATACCACATGACACACATATCTAACATGTTGGGAAAGAATTAAAGTAATGAAAGCATGTAAACACATTCATATCAATTAAATCCTAAAGATAATCTTATGAAATAAGAAAGCTTAAATTAAGCCAAAGTTCATTTAATATGATTTTTTTATCTTGAGTTTGATTTAATTTTGAAAATATGGATTGAGTTTCCTATTTCTAACCCATTCCCACATGTGTTTGACATTTTTGTTTAATTTTTTGATGATTAGATTCATTTTAGATATTGATTAGGTTAAGGTATGAATTAAATATGTTAATTAACCCTTACCGCACCACCTAAGCATAGTTAACCAAATAATTATGAGCTAATGAGATAACATAAAATCTCATAAAAAATTTAAATTTGCAATGCACCTAGGAAGAAAAGGCCTAATGCAATTTGGCTCATAATTAATGGTTTCAAAACACTCCTCACACATATGAGTTGAGTTTTGATTTCCTTAATTTAGGCTCTTGAACACCTAAGCATCTACCCAAAGTAGATTAATTAAGTTTTGGAAACTTTTAGAAATTTTAGAAATTAATTAAGAGGGGAATTAGGGAATTAACCCTTAATTAAGAGAGGATTAAGGAAAGAAAAGGGGGTTTAGGGAATAGCTCAGGGGAAATACCCCAAAATTATTCCTTAAGTCTCTTGTTCACTCGATCAAATCTTAATCAACATCAATAAGGGATTAAAACACTAATTAAACCCATAATTATACTTAATTATATTAAGGTAGTAATTAGGAAATGCATTTGTAATTCCCCCAATTAAGCCTTCAATAAATCCCAAGAAAATTAAGGAAGGTAGAGGTCATCCCCTAAAATATACTCAAGAAGTTTGAAATTAATCAAAGGATTAATTAAGGAGTAATTAGTAAATTAAGATTTCCATTAAAAGGCAAAATCACAGAATGACACAATTCAAAATCCATTAAAACCAATTTTAGAATAATCTAGATTGAATTATCTTTCAGTGGAAATTTACCTCATAGTTTTTTGATTTTTATGTAGGGAGATATAACTTTTTAAAGCTTAGAGGATTAATTAGAATTAATTAAAACCTAATTAAATTCCTTAGCCCATAGCTCAACACGTATGAGCCACGCGCTTTCCACACGCAGTTACCAAAGCCCCATCTCTGTGGTGGTGAGACGCGATTTGATACTCGTCATTTGATCAAGGATCAAACGGCCAGGAATCACCCCGTGATTTTAAAAGGATAAATCGAGCTTTAAAATGTGCATTTAATCTCGATCGTCCATCCAAAACATGCGGATGGATGGTCGGGATTATGCCTATTCTTCCCTGAGAATCATAGGAACCATCCATGATCTTTTGATCAGCTGATTGAGATTAGGATATTTGCACACACCACCATACACTAATGACAATCCTATCCAACGGTTGAATTTTTATGCCATGACACCTTCTTTCACAAAAGGCCAACACCTCTTAAATCTAGTGGTCAAAATGCCATACCTCACCGGAGGTGATCACCAGCCCTCGATTCCCTGGAGGAGCTTCTTCTGGTTGAGACGAAGCTATGGTGAGAGAATTAGCTCTTGAGGTTGGGTAGTTTTCTCTATGGACCAACTTTGCTTGCTCTCCTTTGATCGAATTGAACTTCTCCTTGCCTTGGGAACTTGATGGAGAGCTTAGGAAAGCTCGATTTGGTCCCCTAAGGGAGTGTGCAAAGGCAATTGGATTGAATTGCCTTGCGAAAGAAGTTACGAATTCTATAGAGCTCCCCTATTTTCTCTTGAAGAAAACTGAGAAATGGCACTTTCGAATCCCTCTTAGAAAGCTTAGGAACACTCTCTGATGGCTCTTAACACTCTCTCTTACTCAATCGATAATGAGGATGTCTAAATTGAATTGAATTATGGGGAGTATATCTCCCCCTATGGAAATCGGACGGTCGAAGTATGGTTTGCCATTTTGATCTAATTGACCATTTGGAAAGGGTTGTTTGGGCTGTTTAGAGTTGGACATGGTTGGTTTGAGCCAAGGAGTGGATTGGTAACCTCCCATGTGCTTCAAATTTGGTGGAGGGAGGTTTTCTATTTGGCCAAATTGAGCTATGTGCTCAATTTTGGCCGTCGGTCAATTTGGGCTGACCCAAACCCATTGGGTTTGGTGCACCACCCTCCACAAGGTCACTTGGCCTATTAGAAAGTATCAAGTTGATATGAAGAGGGCTTGACCAAATTCCCCAAAGATTTGAAAAAAAATTATTCTATGGCCTAGGGGTGGAATGGTCATTTAGCTAATTTTTGAATTTGAATATGTTAATTATGTGGAGAAAATAGGTTTGGCTAAGTTTCATTGGATTTGGAGTTTATTTGGTATGGTTTGGCTCATGTTGACCCATTTAGCTCAAAATGGGTCAATGGGTCAAGTTGACCAATTGGTCAAATTGGGTCAAACCAAGTGTTGGGTCAAGTTCATATGATCACTTGAAATGTTTTGGCTCCTTTGGTTTGAATCAATTTAGTTTAGTTTTGAGTTTGGCTCATATGACTTCATTTAGGTCAAATGGGTCAAGTTGACCAATTTGACCTATTTGACCTAGTTGAGCTAGGTCATGGGTAGGTTTAGGTTTCGTTAGTCATATGAAGTGGATTGGTATCTTTGTTTCTAATCAATTTTGGTTAAGTTTGAATTTGGCTCAACATGACCCTTTTAGGTCAAGTTGGGTTCAAGGTCAATTGGACTAGTTAGGTCTAGTTGGCTAATTGAGGCTTTGGTCAAGTTCAACAAGTGGTTTGGAATGAACTTGACCCATTGGTTTCAACCAATTTGGCTTAGATCAAGTTTTGACACATTTTGATTTTTTAAGTCAAGTTGGGTCAACTTGGGTCAAGTGGCCAATCAAGGTCAGCTCAAATGTTGACTTGTTCAAACATAGTTTATGAATGAACTTAGATCAATGGTTTCAATCAATTTGGCCTATGGTGGATTTTGGCTAAGTTAGATTTCATTTTGGCTAAGTGTTGACTTGGTCAACCCTTAGGTTTGACTTAGTTTGACCCAATTTGGTTGATTGATCATCCCATGATGATTGTTGATCATGATGAGAGGCATGGTGAGTTTGATTCAATCCAATTTGGTTAGGATTAGAATTTGGCTCATAAGAGTACTTTAGGTCACTTTGGGTCAAGTGAGCCCAAGTGGGTCAAATGGATTATTACATAAAAGAGGACATATGTCTTGTGAGGATGATTGCCCTATTTGGGGAAAATTATCTTTCAAAAATTAATTAACCTTTGATTTTTTTTCTAACTGCATGCATGTAGACATGATTGCATACTCAAGTCTTCTAAATAAATTTAGTATTTAAAAAAATAAAGTACATAAATAGTTGCATTAGTTAGAAACATTACATACCATACATGAGTTTAGATTTAGGGAGTGAGTTTATCTTCTGAGATTGCTTTCTTAAGTAATGACATTCTATCTATCTTACATTTCATAAGACTAGCCACATAATTTTAAAGCATACGAGGTTTTAGTTAGTAAACCATTAATGTGAGTTATAAGTCCAAAAGACTCATGATAGGTTTAAACACTATAGTCAGAGTGTACTATAAATCTTAATTTTCTCTCGTTAGATTAGGTCATTGTTGACCTCATTTTTAGAATGAGCTCTCAACCTCTCCATCTTAGACAGGACTCCTCTTAGACACTAAGAGTTCCTTAGTCTTAAGACATCTCTAGTGAACAACCCTAGAACTTAGAAGAGTTAGCCATAGGAATAGGTCATGCCTTAGGGGTGTTAGAAAAATTTGACTACCCGTTAGCTTGAACCAAATCCTTAATTTCTTCTTCCAAATTAAACTTCAAATTCAAATCAACCTCAAATCCAAATCAACTTCAAATCCAAATCAACTTCAACTTTAAATTAACTTTAAACTCAAATCAACTTCAATTCCAAATCAAACCATAAGTCAATTCCAACTTAATTGATTTTCTCAAACCTTAAATCAATTCCAATGGATTTTCTCAAATCATGAATGAATTTCAAATGATTGAAACCCATGATTGAATTCCAAATCCCAAAAATCTTTCCTAAGCCCTTTGATTTCATCTTATGGACTTAGCTCAAATCAAATCCAAAACATTCCAAATTCAAAATATTTTCTCATAACTCATTTATATTCTCATTTATATTCACAAATACAAATGAAATATAAATTAAAATAACCAAAAAAACTATATTCAGAACTCAAACCCAAATCTAACCTAAAACCAACCTATAGCCTTTCAAGTCAAATTCTTCAACTTAACCAAATGAAACTCAAATCAATCCAAACATTTGGATTTTCTCTCCAAACAATCAATCCTTCAATCATAAAATGAAATTCAATCATAAATTTCAATCATCAAACCAAAACTAAATTCAAAACTCAATCCTTTCAATCATAAACTTCAATCATCAAACAAAAACTAAATTCAAAACTCAAACACAAATCAAACCCATGCTCATCCTTTGAACTTGAAATTGTCAAATGAATCGAAACCTATTTGACTCCAAACCACCTGCAATTAGATTTATATTTCAATCATAAGTTCATATGTAAGTTCAACCAAACTTGAATCAAGCCTTGATCAAGTCAATTGACCAATTTAGGCTCACTTGACCTAAAGTACCTTTTTGAGCCAAATTCTAATCCTACCCAAATTGGATTGAACTAAGCTCATCTAAGCCTCACATTGTGAGCAACAATAATCATAAGATGATCAATCACTCGAATTGGCCAAGTCAAGCCTAGCCTTTGATTAGGCCAACATTTGGCCCAAATGAACCTAAACTAGCCAAAATCTACCATAGGCCAAATTGATTGAAACTATTGATCAAACCCAATTCATGATCAATGATTGGACTTGACCAAGTCATCATTTGAGCCAAACCAAGCCTAATCAGCCACTTGACCCAAGTTGACCTAAAAAGTCAAAATATGTCAAATCTTGATCTAAGCCAAATTGATTGCAACCAATAGGTCAAATTCATTCTAATTCACTTGTTGAACTTGACCAAAATCTCAATTGGCCAACTAGACCTGACCTAGCCCAATTGACCATGAACCCAACTTGGCCTAAAATGTCAAATCAAGCCAAAACCAAACCAAACCAAAATTGATTGAAACCAAAGCTTGCAAAACCTTTCAAATGGCCAACCAAATCTAAACCAACACATGACCTAACCCAATTGGGTCAAATGGGTCAAATTGGTCAACTTGACCCATTTGACCTAAGTGAGCTCAACTGAACCCAAACCAAATATAAATCAAATTGAACTAAACCAATGATACCAAACCACTCCAAGTGGTCATATGAACTTGACCCAATCCTTGATTTGACTTAATTTGACTAATTGGTCAACTTGACCCAAGTTGACCCATTTTTGACCTAAATGGATCAACATGAGCCAAATGATATCCAATCAACAACAAATTCATTAAAAATTGGCACAACCCATTTTCAATCATTCAAATATGCCCAAATCAAAATCAAAGTCAAATGACCATTTTACCCCTAGGTCAAAGGGTAACCTATGATCAAATTCACTTGAAATTTGATAATATTCCAACTCAAGACCACTTGGCATCCTCTTAGTGGTCCATTTGGACACCAAGGGATGTGGTGCACATGACCCAATGGGTTTGGCTCAGCCAAACCCAACCTAAAGCCAAAACTGACCCCTCCACTTAGAATTCTCCACATGGAATCCCTCACATCCTCATTTAACACATGTGCAACTCCACACAACCACCCCTCTACCAAAACAGAACCACATGGAACTTGTAACAACAAAAACAACCCACTCCATGAGATCAATTTGATCAAAATGGCAAGGAGGGTCACAATCATCCAATCCAAGTAGGGGGAGATATACTCCCCCTAATTTCATTCTAATTCATGACACTTGTTGTCAATTGGGTCCTAGGAACCCAGGGGAAGCTCCCCAAGCTCTCCCAAGAATTCCTAAGCTCAATTGAAATTCCCATTCTTGGTTTTTCCTAAACCATAAATAAGGGAGGTGAGTGAGAGTTCCAACTTACTCAATACCCAACCAAAGTCCAATTCCTCTTGCAAGCACCATCAGGGCACTAAGTCAAGCTCATCCAAAGCAAATCCCAAGCATCCAAGTCACAGGAAGGAGGAGTTCGATCAAAGCTGCAAGCCATTGAAGGGAGCTTTGGCCAATTGGAAGATCCATTGCAAATTGAACCCTCAAACATTCAATAGGCCTTCATCTCCACCAGACGAAGCTACCTCAACAGTTGGCAATGCCGGTGATAGCCTCCAGCAAGGTATGAATCAAAACTAAGCTAAGGTTGAAAATTATAGAAAAGTCATAGAAACTTCAAAGGGGAATAATATAAAATCATAGAAACGTCAACAACCCATGTGGCGCCGACGGGATTAGTTATATAATTAGGCTATTTAATGACTTATTAATCATAGAAACTTCAAAAATTCATAACTAAATATAGAAAAATCCAAAAAATGCAAGCTCAACTTTAATTTAAAGATAATTCAAAGGGGAATTATATAAAATTAAGTTTAATTTATTTTAAATTGTGACATTTACTCAATTTGGGTTTTATTGGGGATGTAATTATGTTAATTACTCTTTAATTATTTTAATAATAAATTTCAAACTCCCTAGGGTTAATTAGTGTGATGACCTCTGCCTCCCATAATTTTCTTGGAATTTATAATTAGATTAATTTAGGCAATTGCTTGTTTCATCTCTAATCACTCCCTTAGTCAATTAAATGATTAATTAACCTATTAAATGGTAATGAATTCATTAATTAAGCTTGTTAATCATCTTAGAATAGTTGATAGACTTAAGGAATGAGATTGTGATACCTTTTCTAAATCTTTTCCCCTAAGCCTATTTCATTTGAATGAAAACTTAATTAATTTACAAATTGATTAATGATTAATCATTTCATTAAATAGCTTAATTAACCAAACTCAAAATCAAAAATTAATCCAAAAACTTAATCACTTAATTAATCTATTCTTGGGTAGATCCTTAAGTGTTCAAAAGCCTAAGGTAAGCTTAAGGAAATCAAATCCAACCTACATGTGTGGGAAGGGTTATGAAAGTACTTAATGAAAACCCTTTAGCTAAATTAATTAGTAATTTTGAGCCAATTACATTGGGCCCCTTTCTTTCTTAGGTGCATTGCTAATTTAAATTCCATGTGGTGCATATCATATGTTGGCTCACAATTGTTTGAATAATTATGTTAAAGTGTTGTAGGTAAGGGGTAATTAATGGACTTAATTCACACCTTAGCCTAAACAAAACATAAAATCAACATAATGGTTCTAAAATTAAACTAAAATAACACATGCATGAGGTAGATGGGTTAGGACCATCAAACACTTTTCTCACTTTCCCTAAATCAAATCAAACCAAATTCAAACAAAAATAAAAAGATCTCATTAAATAATTTTGATTCACTTTAAATGATCTTATTACATAAGATTGTATTAGAAATTAATTAGGATAAATAAAGTTACATGCTTACATCACTTTATTTCTTTCCAAGCAAGCTTAATGTTGTATGTCATATCAAATCATGCATTCACATCTTTTTGAAAAATCAAATAAATGAAATGTTTCCTTTATGTCAAATTGCATGTTTTGGATAAAGTAAGAATATGAGTGGCTATTATCACTACCAAATCAAAAATTATTTTCAAAACTTATAAATCAAAGATTATAAATGAATTTATGCTGCTTATAAGCATTTATAAGCTTGGATGTGGATATAGTTTAAAATGATTTGTGGTTTTCTTCTCTTTTCTTAACCTGGTTTGTATAGGATTTGCAAAGTGTATAGTTCATTTGAAAAGAACATAAAACTTGCTTAAATTTATTCCTATGCACTACCATGTGAATTAAGAAGGATCTTTACATTACACATATAAATTAAACAACCAAAATCAAACAAACAAACATAAACCTTTTGCATGATTTTTTTTCTATTCATTTTCTTTTGTACATACAGATGTACTTAAGAAAAGTGGTATATTAGTCTGGACATCCCAAGGTTGCGAGGCTTTAAGTAGCCCTAAGAAGGTCTTGTCCCTTATACCCTTGGTGTAGAAAATAATGGTGCGTACTCACTTGTCTTTCATACTTGTAAATGTACATTTGATTAATGGATAATCCCTTTCTTTTCTACATAACAAAATCATTCATCATGAAGCATCCAAATTTTCTTAAGCAACATCCCTTAGCATTCATCATTAAGTTGTGCTAAATATTTACATTTGCATGTATAGATATGCTTAGGATCATTTCATGTGCATGAAACACATGTTGGAAAGAAATAAATGGTTGTGTATTTTGGGATAGTATTTCACTTTAATTAATCCTAAAATGCCATTCTTATTTGAATAAGTTTATTTAGAGCAAATCTAAACTTAAGATTAATTAAAACACATAATAAAACATTCACTAAACAAAAATCACTAATAAATCTACCTTAGAAATAACTTGAGGTAGGGAGGAAAGAGAAGTTCTCTTCTCTTTTCCTCTCTTTACAACACTTAGTAGTTAAGTGTAGGTTCATTCAAACTAAATCAAATCATCAAATAAAATTAACAAATCAACTAAATTATTTAAATGAAACCACCCTCTAAGTTGAACCCTTCATACTTAAAAAACTCTAACCTTAAAGCTTAGCTAAGACATGCCACACAAGCCTTAAATGGCACACACATTAGGCTAAGTCACCATTTCTAGCTCTATGTTAGGGCGATGCATGATTTGATGCTTGATTTTATTTTGTGATGTAATATTTTACTCTGGATGTTAGGCTAAGTCAACTGGATGATAGGATGATCTTAGTCTAATCATTATTTTCTGAAAGGGATTGTGCCTAAGGGGCGCTGCAATAAAAATATAAATACTTTTGCTGTGTAGGTAGTTTATACCCCTAAGCATAATCTAAAAATAAGTCAGGTGGACTTGGTTACCCATGTGTGAGGTGCTAAGTCCAATTTATTCATATACATTCCTGGGATTATGTGGTTTGTTTAGATAATCTCTATTTTGCAGGTTTTAGTTAGATTTACTTTTCCCATTTTCATGTAATTTTGCAATTAGGATTTGGAATGAATGTTATGGGAGATTATGATGAACATTGGTCATAAGATTATATCTTATGCACCATGTGAAGCCTTTGGATCAACCACATTCCAACCAACCAAAAGAAAAAAAAAAAAGAAAGAAGAAAGAAAAGAAGAAAATGAAGAAATGAAGAAATGAGAATGATGACCCCCATAACATGAATTCCTTTTTTATTGTAATTAATTCATTTGTAATTTGGGTTGTATAAGGGTAGAGCTCAGCTACCCAATTTCTTTTTAGGTTTTTGCAGTGGGGACTGACCACAAAAGCCTTTTATTCTTTTGTGTTAGCTTTATAAATTATTTGGTGTTTGTTTAGCTTGTGCATTAAGATGGCATGATTTTCTTAGTTTTTTCTTTGCTTTGATGAATGGCCTACATGCGATTAGGCTCTTAGGAAAATAAATTTTCTATCTAATTAATCAACTCAAAATTAAAAATTAACAACTCATAACCTCACCTAAAACTTAGGTTATAAATCAAGATAAAAGATTTAGCAACCCCTTAGCTGGATATTGTATATTTTCACATCATGCATAAAAAGTATCTTGCTTCACTCTTGCTTATGGAGGGCTTTCACCTTTGCTAGGGAATTTGGCTTGACCTTTGAGAGCCATGGTGAAAACACACCTTCTTCTTATTGATTTTGGACCATAACCAATTTCTCATGCATTAGGAATATGAATCCCATAACTTGTGTCAAATGAATTGTCCAAAAACAAAAATAAAACATAACAAAAATTTTCATTAGATTAAAGTCATTATTTATGCCTTGTGGAGGTCAACCAAATACCAATTTTCTCCATAGATTTAGGTCATGCTAGGGTCCTCACTAAAGCTCCTAAATTTAGGTTCAGAGGTTGCTACTTCCCTTTTGCGGGCTACAAGCTTAAATCCTCACCTCTTATGCATTTCCATGATCTTGTGTCATGGAATTATAAGCCCTGGATTTTTTAATAAAAATTCAACTCAAAAAAATAAATCACTGCAAATTCAAAACATAAAGCCCAACCATGGGATATTTTGGGATGCTTACTAAGCTTCCTAGTATCATAAGCATCCCCTACTTATCTCCATTTGGTTTTGATAATAACTCCTTCCTCTTAATCAATCCCACATGATCTTCTAAAAATAAACCAATTGATTGATAGTCTTATCTTTGAAATCTTTGGAGACAACAATCATTTATCTTAATCGAGAGTATTCTTAAGGAATCTCATTCTTTAGGATGTAATTAACTATGGGGCTTGCCTCCATAGGAAACTTAACAAACTCAGTTTAAAATAAACTATGATTTACATTTCTATGTAAATTAGGGGAAGAATCTCTGGTACATCCGAAGACCCATAACCCTTAGGAGTTCTCATTAGGTGATTAGGTCCATTGTAGGATGGTGACTTCTATCTCTCGAGATAGTACATCATTCCTCAATACCGTGCCCGATCACCCTAATAAGAACATCTGTGGATCTACGTGGTCTCTAACATAAGAAGTGTTATTTTTGTTCTTCATTTATTTTTTATTTCTCAAAAAGATAGATGAAGAATGAAAATAAAAAATTTCACCATAGATTTTTCTAACGACTCAGCTGGTGAGGTTCCTCTCTCCATCTTTGGTAAATGATCGTTGTCTCCAAGTATCGATAGTGGATTTGTACTTTGTATAAGTCTGAGACTATCTTTTTTTTTCTATTAACACTTAGTTTATTTTATTCTTTAGCTAAGCTAGCCAACATACTTTAGGTTTTAGGACCTCACTCTATGTAGATCTTAAAACCCCTATTGGGTTTCCCAATAGGTGAAAATAAAAATTTAATTAAAAGAAATAACTAAAGATTTCCTTCTTACCATTTCCATGGTAAGGTAAGGTTCATTTCAAAAATAAAGAAAAATAAATCCTTTATAAAAACATCAATTTCCAGAAAAAACACTTTTTTAAAATGCACATAATAAAATGTTTGTACAAAAATTATCATAAATCAACCTCATCTAACAATCTTCATGATTATTATATGTAGAATCTTTTAAAAATAAAATCCAAAATCATATTATCCAAAAACACAAATGAACATCCTCATTCAATTTATTAAATAAATATTTTATTTTTAAAATAAAATCAACAATCATCTTTTCAAAAATAAATAAACAAATAATCATCTTTTCCAAAAGCAGAAATGAACATCCTCATTCAATTTATTGAATGAAGATTTCATTTTTAAAACAAAATCAACAATCATCTTTTCAAAAATAAAATCAACAATCATATTTTCAAAAAGTACAAATGAACATCCTCATTCAATTTATTGAATGAAGATTTTAATTTCAAAACAAAATCAATAATCATCTTTTCAAAAATAAAATCAACAATCACCTATTCAAAAATAAAATCAATAATCATATTTTCAAAATAAAATCAACAATCATCTTTTCAAAAACAAAATTAATGATCATCTTTTCAAAAATAAAATCAGCAATCATCTTTTCAAAAATAAAATCCAAAATCATGTTTTCAAAATGCACAAATGAACATCCTCATTCAATTTATTGAATGAAAATTTCATTTTCAAAACAAAATCAATAACCATCTTTTCAAAATTAATAATCATCTTTTCAAAAATCAAAATTAACAATCATCTTTTCAAAATTCAAACACATTTGGATCTTTCATTTGGCATACTCAAATTTTCTAAGTGAAGATCCTCTTTTCAAAAAAAATCATTGAAAAATTGGAACACATTTGGATCCTTCATTTAGCATACCTAAATTTGCTAAGTGAAGATCCTCTTTTCAAAAACCAAAAACATCAAAACATAAAATACATTTGGATTCTTCATTTAGCATACCCAAATTTGCTAAGTGAAGATCCTCTTTTCAAAAATTGGAATCAAAATAAAAAATCAAACAACATTTGGATCCTTCATTTAGCATACCTAAATTTGCTAAGTGAAGATATTCTTTTCAAAAATCAAAATAAAACACATTTGGATATCTTTAGCATACCTAAATTTGCTAAGAATCCTCTTTTCAAAATCATCAAAACAAAACACATTTCAATTTCTGTTATTTAGCATACCTAAATTTGCTTAGTAAAGAATTCTCTCTTCAAAAATCAACAAAACAAAACACATTTGGATTTCTTTAGCATACCTAAATTTGCTAAGAACTCTCTTTTCAAAATCATCAAAAATAAAACACATTTGGATCTTTTATTTAGCATACCTAAATTTGCTAAGTAGAGATCCTCTTTTCAAAAATAACAAAATACTTGGATTCTTCATTTAGCATACCCAAATTTGCTAAGTAAAGATTTCATTTTTAAATTCACACATAATTCACAAATAAGCAAATAAAAGAAGAAAATTATTTTCAAACACCTCACCTAGCATACCCAAATTTGCTAAGTGAGTACATTCCAAAAATCACAAATCAAAACAAAATCAATTGACTCTTTACTTTAACATACTCAAATTTGTTAAATAAAGGGTCCTCAAACACAAAAAAAAAAAAAATTCAAATAGGAACCTATGGAAGCATCAATCTCTCCAAAAATATTTGAACCCATTTTCAACATACACAAATTTGTTAAAAATGGATTCTACATTCAAAAATCTCCTTTCCAATTCTAAACTCAAAATCTCTCTTAAAATTCAAAGAGCCCTACTTAACATATTAAAATTGTTGAGTGCGGGTTCAATTTCTAAAAAACAAATTAAAGCAAGAAATCTGATTTGAACTTGTTTTCAAAATTGCAGAAGTTCAACCTAGTTTCAATCAGTTTCAGTCCAGTTCAGTCTAGTTTAAATGACAGCTCAAAAGTATGTGTTTACTTTTTCTTTTGGGATGGATTTGGCCTTGGATCGGACCAGCCTCCCACAGACTGACTTCATCCACCTCATTCATTTTAGCCAAGGTTTTGAGGGGGCTAGGATCACTTATGAGGGGACCACCCTCACAACTCTCAACTGGAGTGTAGTGACTGGGCAGCGATCATTCATGTAGAGATAACACTTGACTCAGAGTTTCCCTCATTGAAGGGAAAGGTTGTGGCAGTTCCCAAACAAGCATAGAGTGCAGGCACTGGTTCCCCTTCGCCCTAGTACAAGCTAGCACCCACTCATTAGCTCCTTCCAAGGGGATGGCTACCCTATCTTCAGGGATAGTCTCCCCACCTCAGTGCATCTAATTCTCATGCCCCTCCTGACTCGACAACTGCGTCATAAGATCAAGTGGCATCATGATCGCATAGCCAAGGAGCTAGAGGAAGTTTCCCAATCTATAGCAGAGGAGTTACCTAGGATAGTGTCTCTTCTTATCACAGAGACCAAGTTTCACCCCCTCTCTGGTTTCAATGAAGACGAAGACATTAGGAGGATTTCAGTTTTACCTCCACCTGCAGTACAGTTTGAGGCTCCTATTAGTGGAAGGAGAAGGTTATATACCAGCCTTAGATCAATTTTGCACCAAGTAGGCGGAGCTTACGAACGATCAGAGTCCAAGGCTTAATTTAATTTACTTTATGTCATCCTCAGCAGGCGCACATATGGAGAGGGCCGGGAGGCCGAGTATCAAGACAGATTAGTAAAGAGAGACATAGTAGCCTACCTCCCTCATAGACTTTCTTGATCGATTACTTCTGGTCATACCGATAGTATTCTACTGATGGGTACGACTCACCATAGGAGAGGAGCTCCTGCACACAGAGAGTTAGTGGTGCCTCTGCCACATCGCTCTACTTCACGCCTACCATCTCCAATAAAATTTCCATCATCCACAGTTCTAACAAAGGCTATGAAGGTAGCATCCGGGGAGAAGAGAGCCCCACTGGTGATCCGACTCTGGCCAAGAGATCCCATTCCATCTACACCGTTGACTGAGGTGAGGCTAAGCTCTCTTGTTCGGCCTCCTGCCCGAGTTATGGTGAAGAGGGAATGGTGACCATGAAGCATTGTAGTTATGCCATCACCACCACCATCATAACAGACTATGGAGATAGTAGTAGTAGAAGGAGGAGGAGACAGTTCAGTTGTCCCCATGGCTAAAGATCCTCCTAAAAGTACCACTCCATCCAGATCTAATGACAGTCAAGAGCATCTATCCTCTAGTTAGCATAGTCCTCACAAGATTAGTTCTCCGACATTAGGGGAGGTTAGATGTCTCTCTATTCATGATAGTGATCCTACCACCAATCAGCCTTGATCTTTTGTACCTATTCAGTTGGACCAATCCTTAGATGACATTGTAGCTCAATATTTGGTTGAGAAGAAGGAAATTCTAGGATATGCCTGGTCTAATCAAAAAGATGAGAAGATCAGTTTTGATCCTAATGAAAATAATCTATTCGAGGATTTAGCTAGAATGCACATGGTAGGCACTAGGAGTTCCCTCCTTCGTGATCAGTAGAGTTTGAAAGGTGTTATGACCGAGCAGGAAGATACAGCCTACTCGACCCAACACCTCCTTCAATAACTGAAATAAAAGGATGAACAAATAAATAGGATGGGGAAGAGGCTTGAAGACTTGCTAGCAGTAGTCTTGGTACTTCAGAACCAAGCCCCAATAGTTCATCCTACTATTACAGAAATAGGTCAGCCTGAGTTGTTGCATGTCTTGGATCAAACTAAGACTTCACCATCAATTGAACAGGGCAGCACCAGCTTGTATAGGAAGGTAGTGGATAGTACCTCCATACAAGGAAAGGATATTAAAATCATGGTTGAGTAGCAAGTGAGAGAAGTGTTGGCACAATCTAGAGGAGGATCATTGGTTCTAAAGGGTAGACCCTACCTAGAGGAATTTAATAACATCCAGTATCCTAAGATTTCGTGCCACCTTCTTTCAAGATCTTTGATGGTAGAACGAACCCATGGTAGCATAGAGCGCACTGTAGAGCTGGCTGTTATAATGCTGGTGGCAGTGATGCATTGCTATTCCATCATTTTGTCAATAGCTTACCAGGTATAGCCTTCGATTGGTATGTTGAACTCCCCAACAATTCAGTGAAGATTTTTACTGAGTTGGAGCAACTCTTTATTAAGATATTTGCTGGAGCTTAGTAAAGGGTGACTGTAGGTGATCTCGTTATGGCTCAACAACACCTTGGTGAGTCTCTCATTGATTATATTCTCAGATGGCACAATTTGAGTATGAAATATGAATCACAACTGTTTGAACAGCACGCCATTGAAATTCTACTAAAGAATATTCATGGCCCAACCACTTTCAAGCTCAAAGGTTTTACCATCAAGATATTTGAGAAACTAATCAACAAGGTGGCTAGCTTACAAGGAGAAGCCAAATAGTTTCTTTTTCCATATCAATCAACAAAGTCAAAGCCACATAAAGCTTATGAGAAGAAGCCATGGGTAGTGATAACATTAGACAAGGGGAAGCAGCCAGCCAGATAGCAGTATGAGTGACCTCGAGCTCCACAGTTGTCACTTCCACCTCCTCTACCACCATCGAGGCCATCCTACAGGCTACCACAGAAACCTCCATAGCATTCATCATCTTCTCCTTATTCATACTCACAATAGCAGCAGTAAACATACCCATCGCCAGGTAGCTATCATCCACCTACTCTTTTAGATAAACTAAATAAATATTATTCATTTAAGAGGGAGGTAATCAAGAAAATCTTTAAGAACCTCTTAAACCTTATTTTCAACTACCAGAGCCTAGAAGCCCGGAAGAAGTGGGCAAGAGCAATGATTCTAACTTTTGCCCCTACCACCGCATGCTAGGTCATATTTTGGAGGATTGCTTTACATTCAAGGACTGGCTCTACAAGATAGGCGCCATAGTTATCCCAAAGGAATACCTTATGGAATAACCATCCAGTTCCATTAGGGTAATCCTTGGGGATATATGCGATCCTCTCAAAACCAAAGAAGGTTGGGATATCTCCTTATCCCGAACCTCTAAGAAAATTGTGTCAAAAATCAAGAAAATTTCCTTGTAGGTGCCTGAGGAAACTCGAACCTCTAACATCAAGGAAGGTTTGCAAGTTATCAAAGACAACTTGGGGAAAGTGGGAGCTCAAGCAGCACACCACTCCAGGATAACTAAGTGCAACCACACCAAGCCCGCCTCCAAATTCACTATTGTACTACATCAGTGAGTGTTTCTACTTCAGCTAGCTCTTCTTCTAGTAGACATCTTGTATCGATGAATAAGGGCATCAAATCCCTCACCCCACTTACTTTTTTCTACTATGTACCTCTTTCAAAATCCAAAAAATTAAGGAATAAAGCTAGTTTGAATTACATCTGTGCACTTCTGATGGGTTGTCTAATTCTACTCTCTTACAAAACTCTCCAAGTCTAAATAATAATTATAATAACTCCAATCTTCCTCTTTCTAATTCAAAGTTGGATTTTCCTTCACTAAATAATTTGGGTTCACCTCTTAAGATAGACTTAGAATTATCAAATTTTGAGGGTCCTATAGGAGAAGCTGTAGGTGAGCTTGACGAGTAAGTAGAATCTTCCACTAACTTGCCATAAGGGATCACCGAAGTCAACCTCCGTAGTGGCAAAGTTCTACCACCCAGGGTAGCACCTCAAGATAAGGGAAAATAAGTCATTAGTTCATATGATCGAGAAGCCCCTCCACAGGATGCTTCACCCATGGATATGCTTATAGAGGATCAACCCAAAGTGGATTACAATGTCCTTTCCCACCTGAGAAAGTTGACATCTAAGCTAACCATATATGACACCCTTCTCTTATCTAAAGAGATGAGAAAATCATTAATCAAGGCTCCTCTTGATCCAGAGATATGCTTAGCTCAGCTGATTTCCATTGGAGAGGAGGCACATTATTCCAAAGAAGCCCAAGGAGTCACTTTCACAGATGAAAACCTTCTTCTAGGGGACATAGAGCACAATCGTCCCCTCTATATTACAGTGGATATGGGCAAATTTAGACTTTCTAGGGTTCTTGTTGATCAAGGTGCCTCGATGAACATTATAAGTCTAAAGACCCTTGCCTACTTGAGGATCAACATCTCCACACTCTGAAGAGATTGGATGATGTTGAGAGGATTCAATGAACAAGGTGAGAGGGATTTAGGTTCCATAGTTTTACCTTTGGAAATAGGTGACTAGAAGACTGAAGCCAAGTTCTATATCATTGATTCAAATACTTCATTCACCGCTTTGCTCAGTAGGCCTTGGATACATCAGAACAAGATGATTCCATCCTCCCTTCATCAGTGCATCAAGTTTAGAAGGGGTGGAATTGAATACTGTGTCAAAGGAGATAAAAAGCTATTTTCCGTCAAAGAGGTTGAGATATATGAAGATGGTACCTACTATCTTCCTCAAAACACCTTTCTCATGAACTTGGTCAAAATTCAAATGCAAAGGAAAAGAAAAGGAAGAAAAAGAAAAAGAAAAAGAAAAGAAAAATGAAAATTCAAGTGAACGAGAAAAGGATATCAAGGAAGAATTAGAGCCGTATATCACATTCCACCCACAGTTCATTCCATCATGTGGACATATGGGTAGGATGACCAGCCTCCATTAGGCAGAGGAAGAAGAAACATATAGGCAATTCCAGAGGTGGAATACCCCCTGGTTGGCAGCCAGCCAATAGGGGTTATGTTCTAGTTCATAGGAGTACACCTGCTAATCACGTAGACTTGGAATCCAGCTTAGAGAATGAGCCTAATGTGATTAGCATACCAGCCAACCACTCTCAACAGGTTTCATTAGAGGTGAAACTCAAGCCGGATAGTAATGAAGACCAGGCCTCCAAGCAAAGCATGAATGTATTCGAATCAAGTTTATGTGAAACTATCAGGCAGTAGTTAGGAACCTTAGCTCTAACCTCACTTTCCTCTCAAAAAGTTGAAGGTTTAGTAGTTAAGGAAGCCCTTCAGTCTTTTAGGGATGTCAAGCCATTAAGATTCCTATTGGGATCATCATCCTCAAGTCCAAAAATTGATGTAGGACTTGAGGATAATCCATATAAAGAATTAATGAAATTGCCTTTTGATTGATACTCGTCTTGTGTTCTTAATCTTGCAAAGAAGGGTTTGATTCCTTATACATGGTCTAAGCATAGAGTACTCTATGGAATAAGAGGTGGATGAACAATCAAGATCAGGACTAGGATTCAGTATAGTGGGTTCAGTCGATGATGATGATTACTACTTAGTTGTCACCAATCATCTGGAGTCTTATAGGTTATTCTCCAACCACACTAACTCTTATGAGGATGTGTGTTTAGAAGCTTCAGATAATCCAGATGATCTCCAAATAAAATATGCACCACCAAAATTTGAAGAGGAGATCCATTCAATAATTGACAAGCTTAAAGAAATCAACCTCAGAATGGAAGAAAATTCATGTCTGATATACATCAATTCATTGTTGAGTGAAGAAGAAACCAATGACTTAGTTAAGCTATTGATTGAGTTTAAGGACTGCTCTGCATGGAGTTATGAAGAGATGCCCAAATTATCTCCTGATGTAGCAGTCCACAAACAAGCAATAGACCCTAGCGCTAACCCTATCAAGCAAGCTCCTAGATGCACACGATTAGAAATTAAACAACAAGTCACTCCTGAAGCCAAGAAATTGATCGATACTGGTTTCATCAGGAAAGAAAAATACCCTACCTGGTTAGCCAGTGTTGTCCTAGTTAAGAAGAAAAATGGCCAAATTTGCATATATGTCAATTTTAGGGACTTAAATAAAGCATGTCCTAAGGATGAGTTTTCTCTTCCTATACCAGAACTAATGGTGGACATCGCCTCATCGCATGCAGTATTCTTCTTCATGGATGGGTCATCTAGCTACAACCAAATCAAGATGACCCCTTAGGATGAAAGAAACATTGCTTTTTGAACCCCAATCGGAATCTATTATTATAAGGTCATGCCTTTTGGACTTAAAAATGCTGATGCTACATACCAACGGGCCATGACTCAGATCTTCAATGAACTCATTCATCATCAGGTTGAGTGCTATGTTGATAATCTAGTAGTTAAAAGTAAAGAAAAGGAAGACCATCTCTTTGATTTGAGAGTAGTTTTCGAATGGTTAAGACAATATAACTTCAAAATGAACCCCTGAAGTGTGCATTCGAAGTTGCTTCGGGGAAGTTCCTTGGGTTTGTTATCCGACATCGGGGAATAGAGATAGACCTAGAAAAGATCAAAGCTATCTTAGAAATGCCACCACATAAAAGTTTAATATAACTCAGATCTTTCCAAAGATGATTGGAGTATCTTAGACACTTTATCTCCAACCTATTGGGAAGATGCAAGCCATTTTCAACACTTATCAAAAAGGATGGCAAGTTCAAGTGGGATGACAAGTGCCAGCATGCCTTTGAAGATATCAAGCAGTATTTGGTGAAGCCGCTAGTTCTAGTAGCTCCTATCCTGGGCAGGCCACTCATCCTCTACACTACTGCATTGGACGACTCGCTTGGTGCTTTGTTGGCCCAATCCAATGACGAAGGGAAGGAGAGTGCTCTTTGCTACCTCATTCATCGTCCAATCCCTGCTGAAGCGAACTATCCATCTATTGAGAAACATTTCCTAGCTTTAATCTTTGCATCCCTAAAGGTACGTCACTATATGCTTTCTTAAAAGGTGAACTTGATTTCCATAACCAATCCACTGTAGTATCTCATGACACGATTGTTGACCTCATTTTCAGAATGAGCTCTCAAGCCTTCCATTTTAGACATAGGACTTCTCTTAGACTTTAACAATTCCTTAGTCTTAAGACACATCTAGTGATTAGGTGGACACTTCCCTAGCCCTAGAAGACTTAGAAAAGTTAGCCATAGGAATAGGTCATGCCTTAGGGGTGTTAGGAAAATTTCCTACCCTTAGCTTAAACCATTCCTCACTTTCCTTCTTTCATGTCAAACTCCAAATTAATTCTATTTTATTTTCTCCAAATTAAAATAAACTCTATAATTAAAATCCATGATTCAATTCCATGATTGAAACCCATGATCAAAATTCATCAAAAATTCAGTTCAAATTTTCAAGTCCTTAAGCCTCCCTTAAGGACTTAGCCAAATTATGATCAAAACTTATTCAAATCTTTGAGATGTTCTCATGATCCATATATATTCTCATTTATATTCACATATATAAATGAAAAATATATTCAAATCAATCCAACAAAACTCAAATTTCCAAAAATCAATTCATGAAAATTTTCTTAAGTCCCTTTAATTTTCCATTAAAGGACTTAGCCAAAATCAATCCTAAACATTGATCAAACCTATTCAAATTCATGGGATTTTCTCAAAAATTATTTGTATTCTCATTTATATTCTCATATATAAAGGAAATATAAATATAAATCAATTTAATCAAAGGCAAAAATTAAATTCCAAATTTAAAATGCTTGAAATTCTCTTAAATCCCTTAATTTTCAATTAATGGATTTAACCTAAACTTTGATCAAACCTAGTCAAACTCATGGGATTTTCTCAAAACTTATTTATATTCTCATTTATATTCTCATATATAAATAAAATATAAATGTAAATCAATCAAATCTAATTCAAAAATTAAATTTCAATTTAAAATTTCCTTAAATCCTTTAAATTCCCATTAATGGATTTAACTTAAATCATGATTAAACCACTTCAAATCTTTGAAATTTTCTCATGATCCATTTATATTCTCATTTATATTCACATATATAAATGAAATATAAATCCAAACAATCAAAATCAATTCCAAAAATCAAACTCAAATCCACTCAAAATCAAATCTAAGCCTTTCAGTTCAAAATCTTGAACTTAGTCAAATCATCTTCAAATCAAGCCAAACTCATGAATTTCTCTCTTGATTCAATCAACGCTACAATCATGAGCTCATATATAAATCCAAACTTCAATCATTCAATCAAAACCCAAATCAAAAATCTAACCCAAAACCCCTTCATATTCTTCCTTTGAATATGAAATTTTCAAATGGATCAAAATCCATTTGACTTCAAACCACTTGTAAATGGATTTATATTTCAATCATAAATCCATATACAAGATCAATCAACTTCAAAATAATCTTTGACCAAGCTATTTGACCCACTTAGGCTCACCTGACCTAAAGTAACCTAAAGTACCCTTATGACCCAACTTTTGATCCTAACCAAATTTGATTAAACCAAAATCATATATCCCTCTCATCATGATCAACAATCATCATGGGATGATCAATCAATCAAATTGGGTCAAACCAAGTCAAACCTAAGCGTTGACCAAGTCAACACTTAACTTAAAATGAAACCTAACATAGCCAAATTTCACCATGGGCCAAATTGATTGAAATCATTGATCTAAGTTCAGTCATGACCTATGTTTGAACTTGAGCAAGCCAACATTTGAGCCTAACCTAGCCCAATTGGCCCACTTGACCCAAGTTGACCCATTTTGACCTAAAGGGCCAAAATGTGTCAAAACTTGATCTAAGCCAAATTGATTGGAATCAATGGGTCAAGTCCATCCCAAATCACTTGTGGAACTTGACCAAAGCCTAAATTGGCCAACTAGACCCAACCTAGCCCAATTGACCTTAGACCCAACATGACCTAAAGGGGTCATGTTGAGCCAAAATTGAACTTAACCCAAATTGATTGGAAACAAAGATACCAATCCATTTCAAATGACCAACCAAACCTAAACCTACCCTTGACCTACCTCAAATAGGTCAAATGGGTCAAATAAGTCAACTTGACCCATTTCACCGAAGTGAAGTCATATGAGCCAAAAACCAAATGTAATCCAAATTGAACGAAATCAAAGGCACCAAAAAATTTCAAATGGTCATATGAACTTGACGCAACCCTTGGTTTGACCCAATTTGACCTATTGGTCAACTTGACCCAAGTTGACCCATTTTGACCTAAATGGGTCAACATGAGCCAAACCCTATAAAATGGATTCCAAATCAAATGAAACTTGGCCAAACCTAGTTTCTCCACATACCCAACACGTCCAAAGTAAAAAAAATAGTAAAATGACCATTCTACCCCTAGGCCATAGAACAAATTTTGGCCTAGCCCATGGGTATTTTGGTCATACCCTCTTCACAATCACTTGAGGCTTTCCTAAAAGCTCAAGGGGACTTAGTGATGAGTGGTGCACCTAACCCAATGGGTTTGGGTCAGCCCATTTGGCCCATAGACTAGACCAGACCACATAGCTTGAAATTGAGTTTTCAAATTCCCTCCTAAGCTCAATTTGATGCACATGAGAGGTTGGAAATCCACTCAAGGCCTCAAACTAACCATGTGCAAAGAGCTAACAGCCTAAACAACCATCTCAATCCAGTCAATTGGATCTAAATGGCAAAGACTGGTTCGACTGTCTGATTTCCATAGGGGGAGATATACTCCCCCTAATTCAATGAAATTTGAAATGATTTTCTGTCGATTGAAGCCTAGGAACCCTTAGCAATCATCAGAGAGCATTCCCAAGGTCTTGAGAGAGCATTAGAATTCTTCTTTCTCGGTTTTGCATAGTGCAAAAATAGGGGAGGTGGAGTGAATTGCTAACTTCCTCTACACTTGATCTCCTTCCAATTCCTCCTACAGACTTCTTCTAAGGACCAATTCAAGCTTACTCAAGCTCACATTGGAGTTCCCATAGCAAGGAGAGGATTAATTCAATAAAAGCTGAAGCCCAAGTGAAGTGGTGTTCGTCCATCCATTGATCCACTTAATCCCAAGGCCTAGCAATTTCAACAGGGATTCATCTCCACCAGACAAAGCTACCTCATAGACCTCGAGCATCGGTGATTACCTGCAACGAGGTATGGAATTTTTTGACCACTTAGCTTAGGGGGTGTTGGTCTTTTGTGAAAGAAATATTCATGGCATGTGAAATTCACTATCAGATAAGTTTGTAATCATGCTTAGATGGTGTGAGTTAATTTTTGTATGATTCCATGCTAGATCTGGCTCGGATCTCCCCTTAGATCATGGACAATCTCCATTGATCCTCAGGGAAGAACTTGGCTCATCTCAACTGTCCATCCGTGCATTTTAGATGGACAACTAAGATTATTTAGCATGTTTAGCAAATCCATTTATCTATTTTAAACTACGGGTAAATCCTTAGCCGTCCGATCTTTGATCGAACGAAGAATATTAGTGCATGTGCCATCGCTGTCATTTGGGATGTGACATTTAAGTCACATGATGATGCGTAAAGCGTCGCCGCTACCACGCCTCATGCGTGAAGTAGCAGGATTAGTTAAGAAATTAATTAATTCCTAATTAATTCAAAAAACTTTTAAAATTCATAACTCCCTCTACAAAAATAAAAAAATAAAAGAGAAAATGCTATGGAAAGATAATTTCATCTAGAATATTTTAAAAATGGTTTCAATGATTTTGAATTACCCTTTTCTCTGAATTTGGATTTCTTTGGGAATCTTAATTAGCTAATTATCCTTTAATTAGGTCATCAATTGATCTCAAATTTCTAGGGTTCATTTTAGGGGATGACCTCTGCCACCCTTAATTTTCTTGAGATTTATTGAGGGCTCAATTGGGGAAATTGCTATTTCATTTCCTAATAACCCCTTTCATGTAATTAAGGGTAATTAAGGTGTGATTAGTGGATTTACCCTATGATTAGGTTTGATTAAGGTTAGACCTAGTGAGGTTTATAGAATAATTTTGGGACATTTTCCCTAAGCTATTCCCCAAACTCACTTTTCTCTCCTTAATCCCCTCTTAATTAAGGGTTAACTCATTAATCACCCCTTTAATCAATTTTCAAAAATTCTAAAAAGTTCTAAAACTTAATTAATCTACCTTAAGTAGATGCTTAGGTGTTTATTAGCCTAAGTTTAATTAAAGAAATTAAAACCCTTTCATAAGTATGAAAGGGATTTTTAAAATTACTTAAGCTAAACCCCTTAGCTTAATTAACTTTTAATTGTGAGCCAAATTGTATTAGGCCTTTTCATTATTAGGTGTATTGCAAATTTAAATACCTTGTGGGTTTTATGTCATCTCATTGGCTTATAATTACTTAGTTATTTTTTCTAAGGTAAGGGTTAATTAAGCCACTTAATTTATACCTTAACCTAATCAATGCTTAAAATGGATTTAATTATCTGAAAATTAAACAAAAATATAAAACACATGTGGGAATGGGTTAGGAACAGCAAACTCATCTCACATTTTCAAAATTAAATCAAACTTCAAACTAAAAAAAATTATTTTGAAATTCATTTTAATTTATTCTAAAATTTTCTTATTCCTTAAGAATGTCTTTAGGATTTAAGCAAAGTGAGTTTTTTTACATGTTTTCATTGCTTTGGATCCTTCCCAACATGAAAAGTTATATGCCATTTGATTCATGCATTCATAATTTTATGTTTCAAATTTTAAAATGAAAATTATTTACTTTATGTCAAATGTGCATGTGTTGGCTAAAGTAAAATATGAGTGGCTATTATCACTACTAAATCCAAATTATTATTAAAATATATAAATCAAATACCAAATCTAAAAGTGTGCTACTTATACTTTAATTATAAGCTTGCATGTAAAATATTATAAAGGTATGCTTAGTGTAGGTTTCCTTTCTTTCCTATGTTGGCATAATTTTGAGTAGGAATTTTGGTGAGACATAAGGATCATTTGAAAAGGACCTAATGCTTGCCTAATTTCTCATCCAATTCATCCCTATACTATCATCTAAGAATGGTTACCTACACTTACATACATAAATTGCATAAATAAAATAAATCTATTAAACAACTTTTGCATATTCTTTTTCCATTTCATTTCTTTTATATACATATTTGTACTTAAGGAAAGTGGTATATTAGTCTGGACAGCCACGAGGTTGCGAGGCTTTAAGTATCCCTAAGTAGGTCCTATATCTTACACCTCTAGTTAACAATGGCGTTGTACTCACTTATGTCTTTCTTACTTTCATGTATGTATGTGAAATTTTGGATAAGAAAAACCTTTTCTGCTTAAAAAAAAATCATGCATATTCAACTTCTAAATTTTCTTAAATGGATTACTTAGCATGCATCATAAAGTTTGTTAATTACACTTATTTTCATGTATAGATATGCTTAGGGTCTATCCATATGCATGTTATATATATGTTGGGAAAGAAATGAAGCAATGTGTGTTATGTGAATTTTGATTCATTTTATTTAAAATTAAAATGCCTTTCTATTTGAATAGGCTTGTTTAGGGTTTATCTAAACTTAGGATTGATTAAAAAATGTAATCAAAACATTCACCTAAATAAAACTAAAACATGAACCTATTTTAGAAAATTATTTAAGGTTAGGGAAGGAAAGAGAAGTTCTCTTTTCTTTCCCTCTCTTCATAACTTAGTAATTAATTGTAGGTTTCGCTTAAACCAAATTAAAACATGAAATAAAAATAAACTAAAATACTTAAACAACTTAAATGAAACCCTCCTCTAAGTTGAACATGTCCTTCACACTTAGAAAATCTGAACCCAAAGTCTTAAGCTAAGCATACCACACAAGCCTTCAAAGCACACACATTAGAGTGAGTTACCACTTCTAGCCTTAGGTTAGGTTGATGCATGGTTTGATATTATATTTTGTTTTGTGATATATATTTTAGACTGAATGTTAGGGTGTATACTCATATAATGAATGGTAGAATGTGCTTAGTCCAACTATTCTTTTCTGCAGGTGATTGTGCTTAAGGGGCACTATCATAAATAAAAATATAAATACTTTTGCTTACAAGTGCTTTATACCCCTAAGCAAGATCCATAGGCCAGGTGGACTTAGTCACCCATGTGTGGGGTGATAAGTTCAATATACATGCTTGAGATTTATGTGGTGTGATTTAACTAACCCTTATTTTGCAAGTGTTTGTTAGATTTCTACTTTTCCTTTTCATGTAAAAATTTGTATAAGCAGGATTTTTGAATGATTTGTTATGGGGATTAGGATGAAAATTGGTCATAAGATCCTATCTTATGCACCATGTGAAGCCTTTGAGCCTCTACCATCCAACCTTCCAATGGAGGAACCAAAAGAAGAAGAAGAAAGAAGAAGAAAACAAGAAAAAAAGAAGAAGAAAGAAGAATAAAGCTTGAAGACCCCCATAACAATGAATTCCTTTGCTTAAATTGTAATTCAATTTATTTATAATCTGGGTTATATAAGGGTAGAGCTCAGCTACCCACATTTGATATTTTCAGGTTTGTACAATGGTGCCCGACCACAAACGACCATTTATTCTTTTTTATGATTAGCTTTATAAATTGTTTGATGATTTGTTTAGCTTTTGCATTAAGTGGCATGATTTTCCTACTTTCTTCCTTGCTTTATGTATGGCCTGGATGTAGCTTAGGCTCTTTAGGGAAAAATAAATCTTTCACCCAACTTAACAATTCAAATTCAAATTAAACAACTCATAACCTCACCTAAATCTTAGGATTAAAATCAAGATAAAATAATTAGCAACCCCTTAGTTGGATGAGCATTCTTTATAATATCATGCACAAATGCATCTTATTTTACTCTTGATTGGAGGGCTTCCACCTCTGCCAGAGAACCCGGCTAGACCTTTGAGGGCCGTGGTGGAAACTCACCTCCTCCCTTCTTGCTGATTTTGGCCAATAATTTGATTTCTCATGCATTAGTCATAAAAATCCTATTAGCTTGAGTCAAAATGATTGTCCAAAAATAAAAATAAAAATAAAAATAAAAATAAAATTTAAATTGCATTAGATTTAGGTCATTTTAAGCATACCCTTTACATGATCTAGTCTTTTGAGAGAGTTACTTTAAGGACTTAGTCTCTTTCTAAATAATAACAGTCTAGTTATCTTGCATAAGCATAAAGACTTGCCTACATGTATTTATAAACATAGGAGGAGTTAGTTGGTGGCCACCCCCAGGCAGTTGCAAATCCAAGTTGTTGGGTGGTTTGTCCTCTCTTATGGAGGCAAACCAATTATTCATTTTCACCTTAAATTTAGGTTGTGCATCCGGCCCTCGTCAAAGCTCCCTAGATTTAAGTGCTTCTCCCCTTTGTGGGCCACAAGCATAATTCCTCACCTCTTATGCATTTTTTTTATTCTTGTATTAAGGAATCTTAAGTCCTAAAATTCTAATAAAAAATGTAACTTAAATAAACTAAATCAATTTCTAAAATGTAAAGCCTAATTTTAGGATAGTTTGAGATGCTCGCTAGGTTTCCTAGAATCGTGAGCATCTCCTACTTATTTCCCAATTCAGCTTCAATAATAACTCCCTCTGTTGATCAATCCCATTTGATCTTCAAACACAAAATCAATCAATTAATAGTCCTTCCCTATTGAAATCTTCAAAGACAACGATCATTTACCTTAATCAAGAGTTTTCCTAAGGGATCCTGTCCCTTAGGATGTAATTAAATATGGGGGCTTGCCCCTATAGGAAACTTAATGAACCTGGTTTAAAATAAATCCTACTTTACTTTTTCATGTATAGTAGGGTAAGAATCTCTGGTGCATATGCAGACCCATCATCCTTAGGAGTCCTTATTGAGGTGATTGGTTCCATTAAAGGGTAGTGACTTCTGTCTTTTGATATAATACACTATACCTTGATGACATATTCGATCACCTGAATAAGTATATCTACGAATCTGCGTGGTCTTACCAAGATGAATTTTTATAGTGCCTTTCCTTTTCTTTCTCCCCATAGATTGAAAGGTGACTCCCTATAGAAATTTTTCTCCATAACAGCCAATGTTATTCGGATGTTTAGCATATTGGTCCATGATTCTCTCACAATTTGATATCACATTCATACCCCTCCGTGCGGTGAAAGGACAAGCACTAGCAAATTTCTTAGCAGCACGCCCACTACCTGTTGATTCTCTGCTTATTGACGATCTACTTGATGAACAAATCATGAACTTAGGGGAGGTTGACAATCGCCACTAAGAGATGTATTTTGATTGTGCGGCTTCCTTTCATAAAAGAGAATAACCACGATCTACTCTTCTAGGAAAGGTAGTGATAAGAATAGTTCTCTTAACTCCAGACCACAATATGATGAGATTCTCATACTATCTCTCCAATCTCTGCACCAACAATGAAGTTGAGTACGAGGCTTTGATTGCTAATCTAGAGTTAGCCATTACAGTATGTGTCAAGAGCATCAACATCTTTGGGGATTCTCAGTTTATCATCAACCAAACTGTTGGGTCCTACAAGGTTCTAAAACCTAAGCTTTGTCATTACCATGAGTATACCATGAAGCTTTTGGCCCAAATCCCTAAGGTCACCATCTACCAGGTCTTCGAGCAGAGAACACAGTAACAGATGTTGTGGCCAAACTTACCCAAGAATTGGCATGTCTGGAAGGTGAGTCCATTCTAATAAGGGTCCAAAATAGACAAGTCATATTCTTTATTGATGCTAAACTCATCGAGAGACTTTCTCTTGAAGGGGAGGTTGTCGTTGCCAATAAAGATGAGGAGCTAGATTAGAGAAAATCATTCATATATTACTTGAACACCGGCAAACTACCTCAAGAGAAATCACAATCCAATCAGATGAAATAAAGAGCTCTCTCCTATGCTCTCGTGGATGGCACCTTGTACCAACGGTCCTTCGATCAAATGAGGTTACGATGTTTGGACAAACACGAAACCTATAGGATCTTGACTGAGGTACATTCAAGTCTATGCGGAGCACATCAATCTAGTCTGAAGATGAAAGCAAAGATCAAAATATTATGATTGGCCTTTGATGATTACAGACTGCATGAACATGGCTAGGAGATTCCATCAGTGTCAGGTACACGGTGTGGTCCTACATCAACCACCCAACATTCTACATCCTACATTGGCCTCATGGCCATTTGAGTGTTGGATTTCCGACATTGTGGGTCTTATCGATCCTCCTTCTTCCAAGGGTCATTGGTTCATTCTAACTATCACTGACTATTTTTCCAAGTAGATGGAGGCAATCCTACTCATAGAGGTCACAGCTCAGCATGTGCTCCAATTTTTCAAGAACCATATTGTATATAGGTTTGTGGTATCTCGATGAATTATATTTGATAATGGTACTACATTCAAGAGCACCAAGATCAACAGCTTCGCTAGAAGACACGGTATAGTTTGAGATACTCCACCATCTACTGCCCCAAGGTGAATGGCCTAGTAGAAGCATTCAATAAAACTCTCCTCCATGTACTAAAGAAGACGCTCGATGATAATAAATGATAGTGGCATGAGCAGTTAGTTGAAGCCTTATGGGCTTATCACACCACATATAGAACTCCAACTCGATTTACTCTGTTCTCCTTAGTGTATGGGTCCGAAGTTGTTCTACCTTTAGAAGTTTCACTCCCATCACTAAGGATGGCATTGGGTAGCGAGATCACTATAGTGCATAATGCAAAGTTGCATTCAGAATAGCTCGAAGGTTTGGAGGAGAGACGCCTATGGGCATGCTAAAACCTAGAGTTATATAAAGCCAAAATGATTCAAGCTCACGACAAACTGGTCCGCCGTAGATCTTTTCAAGTAGGAGAGCTTGTTTTAGTCCTAAGAAGACCAATTTTTGCCCGTCGAAAGATGGGAGCCAAGTTTAAACCTACTTGGGAAGGCCCTTTTGTCATAAAAAAGGCCTACCAAGGAGGATCTTATTAGCTCATTGATTATAAAGGGGAACACCCGATGCTTCCAATTAATGGGGTCTATTTGAAAAAATATTACCCATAAAAAAATATGTTTTAAAATAATTATCATCAAAAGAACAAAATTCATTTTCAATTCATCAAAATCTTCTCTTCTGTCGAAGCATTGTTTGCTTATCTTGGAAATCACCACGACGTGTTTAGGATAGGTGTAAGATAACCCAAGAGGCATCCTATCCCTCTTTCACAACATAAATATAAATCAAACATAATTTCTTGGCACTACTAGAATAGGTGTGAGAACCCAAGAGGCATCCTATTTCGATTATCACAACTAAGTTAGATGTGAGAGAACCCAAGCAGCATCCTTTCTTAATGGGAATCTCAGCTACCATTCATGGCACCATTTCATCAAATTCCCAAGCGTATTTAGCGTAGGTGTGAGATAACTCAAGTAGTGTCCTATTCCCTTTAACACAAGCACAAAATAAACATAAATCTTTTGTCTCAGGCCAATTTGATGTGGGAGTGTGGTGTTTATTTTCGGGGTGTGGGACAACATGCAGATCTTAGGGGGTACTTATTGAAGTGATCAGGTACGACATTAAGGAATGATGTACTATCTCAAAAGATAGAAATCACCGCCCTATAATAGATCTAATCACCTAATAAGGACTCCTAAGGCATGATGGGTCTTCGAATATACCAGGGATCTTTCCCCTACTTTACATTTTAAGCTGGGTTCGTTAAGATCCCTATGGAGGCAAGCCTCCATAGTTAATTACATCCTAAGGAATGAGAATTCCTTAAGAATACTCTCAATTAAAGTAGATAATTAGGGTCTCCAAAGATTTCAAAGTTAAGACTATCAAAGGATTAACTATTTCAGAAAATCAAATGGGATAGATTAAGGAGAAGACTTATTTTTGGAATCCAAAGGGAGAAAGTAGGATATGCTCATGATACTAGGAAGCCTAGTGAACATTCCAATCTATCCTATAGTTGGGCTTTATATTTTTGAAATTGAAGAGAGTTAATTATTTGAGTTAACATTTTATTAGATTGCTAGGGCTTATAATTCCACAACATAAGATTATGAAAATGCCTAAGAGGTAAGGATTTATACTTGTAGCCTGAAGGAAACAACTACCTCAGATTCCTAAACTAAGGAGCCTTGGTACAAAACAAAGGCATGACCTAAATCTTAGAAAAAAATTGGTATATGGTTTACCTCCACAAGAGAGAAAAAACCACCCGACTGCTGGACTTATTACTGCCTGGAGTGGCAGCCAGCTAACTCCTCATACGCTTTAAATCCATGTAGATAAGTCTTATGATTTGCAAGATGGCTAGGTTATTGTTCATTTAAAAAGAAAAATAAGTCCTTAGACTCACTCCCTAAGAGACTAGAGCATGAGTGGTATGAATCGATGACTTAATCTAATGTAAATTTTATCAAATTTATTTCATTCTTTTGAACTTTTTGTTTTGACACAGGCTATGGGATTTGGGTTGGTTTTGATTTGACTTGATGATTGTAGATTTCATTTATATTTGGGTAGATAATTGAATGAATGATTGATTCAAGAGAAAATTCATTGGTTTTGACTTGATATGGATAGAATTTGGCTAAGTCTAAAGAATTGGCTTAAAGGGTTTAGATTGAGTTTGGATTTAATTTTTGATACAGTTTTGGTCATTTAAATTTGGATTTTATTTATATTTGTGAATATAAATGAAGGAATAATTGATTTATAAAGAGATCAATTGAGTTTGATTTGATTTAAGGAAAGTTTTGGCTAAGCATATGAATATGGTTCATATGACTTAGGAAGGGGTTTTAGGATTTGGATTTGATTTTGGGTTTCAATCATTTGGAGTCAATTTTTGAAATTAGATTTGGAATTTGAGATTTGAATTTAAGATTTGATTTGAGAATTGAGTCTGGGTTTGATTTGAGAAAGTGTATCTAGATTAGGTTTAGGCTATGGGATAGGTAATTTCCTTAAACCCTAAAGCATAGCCTAATCTTATGATTAACACTTCTAAGTCTCTAGGCTTAGGTTAGGTGTTCACCTAATCACTAGATGTGTCTTATGACTAAGGAAATCTTAGTATCTAGAAGAGTCATAAGTCTAAGAAGAGGAGGTTAAGAGCTCACTCCAAAAGTGAGGTCAACAGGGAGCAAGCCCCCTGTAGCACTCAATCATTAGTTGTTCTAGATCGGGCTAACATGCTACTTTGCTAGTCTATCACTCTGGTAGTTCCTTATTTTAGAAGATATGAGTCCTCATGCTTTCTTCCTGACTTGACCATTGCAAACCAATAAGCGTCTTGTTAGTTTGGTAGACTTTACTGCCCATCTAGTAAGCTACCTCATGTTGATTTTTTTTAAGAAGATGTGAGTCCCCATAATTTCTTCTTGAACTAACCATCATCACTGACTAGGTCAAGTATATTTGAGGTTTAGAATAAGTCCCCCAGAGGCTCCTTTCCTCTTTACTACTCTTGAGTTGATATAAGTCTCCCAGAGCAATTCATTCAATAGTCTCCCTACATCAGATAGCACTTGTCGAGCCGAAGACAGACTATCCAGAGAATCAGTTCTGCTATAGGAGGATGTGAGTCCCGGATGCTTTCTTCCTAAGCTGATTATTGCATACTGATGGGCACCTTAGGTTGGTTGATGTTTGCTATGCCGACTGACTCCCGTGAATACACCATACTTGGTAGATGTAAGTCCCTGCGCTTTCTCCTTGAGTTGGCCACAAAATACTTATATAAATTTCCTTCTCTAGGGTGTTGGATAAAGTCCTTAGTGGCCCCTCTCCCTATGGTCATTCTTCTTGGATCACATCCTTTGTGACCCCATTTAGACACTACCCAGGTTACTTTTGGACTGGACAGTCCTCCTTTCCTAGTAGCCACCCTTGTGATTGGAGAATTTGTTCAGCGGATGCACAGATTCTCCCTTAGTTCAATAAATCTGAGATAGGTCTATGATATAAGCTCCTTCCCAGTATGATCCCTCGTAAACCAACAGGGTCTGTGATAAACAAACAAACAAACAAACAAATTAATCACTTGTGGATTAAAAATTCAAGCCCACAGTGGCCCCTTTCCCAAGCAGGCATCCTATCTTTAGGACAATGTTAGCAGAACTCCCTATTGGAATTTCTTGACTATGCTTAAGTTGAGATAAGTCCCCGGGTCAGCACTCTCTCCATAGTCGCCCTTAGGTTGGGTTCAATATAATTTGCCACAAACAGGTTTCTCCGACAGTCATTTCACTTTGGAAGATATAAGTCTACTATGCATTCTTTCTAGCATGACTGTCACAAATTGACGGGAAGCCCTAGGTCGGGTTGACATGTTACCTCACTAATGTGTTGTCCCAATGGTCTTTTATTCAGGAAAGATGTGAGTCCCAGTGATTTCTTCCTTGAATTAACCGCTGCAAACTAAAAGGCACCCCTTTGGTTGGATAGTTCTCCCCTCAGTTAGAAAGCTACTACCTTTGGATTGGTAAATCTATGTTAGACCAAGTCCCATGTCCCCTACTTAGTGTAGTCCATCGCAAACTGATGGGATCCATCAAAAATAATTAAAAATGAAATTAATATTGACTATCTTTGAGTTTATTTAAGTCCCTTAGAGGTATTCACTCAATAGTCGGCTCTAGATTGGGTTCTATTTGTTGCACAAGCAACTGATCACCCCAGTGGTTTCTTATTTTGGAAGATGTGAGTCCCTGAGCTTTCTTCTTAACTTGACCATTGCAAACCAAAAGGTACCCCTTTGGTTGGATAGTCCTACTATGTGGTTGGTATACTTCCCCTTTGAGTTGGTAAATCTGAGCTAGCCCAAGGCCTAAACTTGGATTTCACAACCTCTTCTCCCTAGTGGATGACTTGGACTTGCCCCCTAGTGGAGAGTTCACTTTTCATCCCTAGTGGAACACCAAATCATAAATCAATAAATTAAATCAAATTTCTCCCCAGCAACACACAAATCAAATCAAACCTCTCAACCCCTAGTGGATTACTTGAACCTTTTCCCTAGTAGAAGGGTTCACATACTCAGTTTCTAGTGGATTCTTCCTTCACTCTCTTATGTCTTTGACATGAGTAGAGTCACATTGCACTAGCTCTTGATTCTTTCTACACCTTGGGTTAGGAGTAGATTATTTCTGTTAGTGCTTGTGATTGTTTGGGGTTGTTGATCATCTCGGTCAACACCAATACGTGCGGTATGCCTTGTCGGTCACACCACACCTATTGGGCGGCTTTTGTCAACCTCATGTTCAGAATTAGCTCTCAACCTCTCCATCTTAGACATAGGACTCCTCTTAGACACTAAGAGTTCCTTAGTCTTAAGACACTTCTAGTAATTAGGTGAACACTCAACCTAACCTTAGAGACATAGAAGAGTTAGCCATAGGAATAGGTCATGCCTTAGGGGTGTTAGGAAAATTTTCCTACCCTATAGCTTGAACCAAATAGTTACTTTCTTCTTTCAAATCAAACTTCAAATTCAAATCAACCTCAAATCCAAATCAACTTTAAATCTAAATCAACTTCAACTCCAAATTAACTTCAAACTCAAATCAACTTCAATTCCAATCAAACCTTAAATCAATTCCAACTTAATTGATTTTCTCAAACCTTAAATCAATTCCAATGGATTTTCTCAAATCATGAATCAATTCCAAATGATTGAAACCCATGATTGAATTCCAAATCCCAAAAAGCTTTCCTAAGCCCTTTGATTTCATCTTATGGACTTAGCTCAAATCAAATCCAAATCATTCAAAATTCAAAAGAATTTCTCATAACTCATTTATATTCTCATTTATTTTCACAAATATAAATGAAATATAAATTCAAATAACCAAAACCAAATTCAAAACTCAAACCTAAATCTAACCTAAAACCAACTACCCTTTCAAGTCAAATTCTTGAACTTAACCAAACCAAACTCAAATCAATCCAAACCTTTGGATTTTCTCTCAAAACAATCAATCCTTCAATCATAAAATCAAATTCAATCATAGACTTCAATCATCAAACCAAAACTAAATTCAAAACTCAAACCCAAATCAAACCCATGTTCATCCTTTGAACTTAAAATTATCAAATGAATCAAAACTCATTTGACTCCAAACCACTTATAATTGGATTTATATTTCAATCATAAGTCCATATATGTAAGTTCAACCAAACTTGAATCAAGCTTTGATCACCCATTTAGGCTCACTTGACCCAAAGTGACCTAAAGCACCTTTTTGAGTGAAATTCTAATCCTACCCAAATTGGATTGAACTAAGCCCATCAAAGTCTCACATTGTGAGCAACAATCATCACAAGATGATCAATCACTCAAATAGGGTCAAACTAAGTCAAACATAGCCTTTAACTAGGTCAACATTTGACCTAAATGTAACCTAAACTAGCTGAAATCCATCATAGGAAAAATTGGTTGAAACCGTTGATCAAAACCAATTCATGATCAATGATTGTACTTGACCAAGTCATCATTTAAGCCAAACTATTAATTTTAAAGTTTTAAGTTGACCTAAAAGTCAAAATGTGTCAAGTCTTGATCTAAAATTAATTCAAATTCATTCTAAATCATGTGTTGAACTTGACCAAATTGCCAACTAGCCCAATTGACCATGAACCAAACTTGATCTAAAAGGTCAAATCAAGCCAAAATCAAACCAAACCAAAATTGATTAAAACCAAAGCTTATAAAAATATTTCAAATGGCCAACCAAACCTAAATCAACCCATGACCTAACCCAATTGGGTCAAATGGGTCAAATTGATCAACTTGACCCATTTGACCTAAGTGAACTCAAATGAACTAAAACCAAATATAAATCAAATTAAACCAAACCAATGATACCAAACCACTCCAAGTAGTCATATGAACTTGACCCAACTCTTGGTTTGACCTAATTTGACCAATTGGTTAACTTGACCCAAGTTGACCCATTTTGACCTAAATGGGTCAACATGAGCCAAATGATATCAAATCAACACCAAATTCTTTAAAAGTTGGCACAACCCATTTTTCAATCATTCCAAATATGCCCAAATCAAAATCAAAGCCAAATGACCATTTTACTGCTAGGTCAAAGGGTAGCCTATGATCAAATTCACTTGGAATTTGATCATATTCCAACTCAAGACCACTTAGCATCCTCTTAGTGGTCCATTTGGCCACCAAGGGATGTGGTGTACATGACCCAATGGGTTTGGGTTAGCAAAACCCAACCCAAAGCATAAATCAACCCCTCCACTTATAATTCTCCACATGGAATCCCTCACATCCTCATTTAACACATGTGATCAAAAAGCCAAGAAGGCTCACGGGCATCCGATCTAAGTAGGGGGAGATATACTCCCCCTAATTTCATTTCAATTCATGACTCTTGCTATCAATTGAACCTAGGAACCTAGAGGAAACTCACCAAGCTCTCCCAAGAATTTCAAAGCTCAATTGAAATTCCCATTCTCAATTTTACCTAAGCCGAAAATAGGGTAGGTGAGTGAGAGTTCCAACTTACTCAATACCCAACCAAAGTCCAATTCCTCTAGTAAGCATCATCAAGGCACTAAGTCAAGCTCATCCAAAGCAAATCCCAAGCATCCAAGCCACAAGAAGGAGAAGTTCGATCAAAGCCGCAAGCCATTGAAGGGAGCTTTGGCCAATTGGAAGATCCATTGCAAATTAAACCCTCAATCATTCAATAGGGCTTCATCTCCACCAGACAAAGCTACCTTAATGGTTGGCAATGCCCGTGATAGCCTCCAGCAAGGTATGAATCAAAACTAAGCTTAGGTTTAAAATTGTTTGGTCTTTTATGAAGGGAAGTGTAATCCCATTGCATTTCCACCATTGGATGTGCTTCTTCTTTCTCTTAGATGGTATGGGTTGAATCCTAGCCTAATACAAGCTCAAGTGAGCTCGGATCAAGCCATGGAGGATGGACGATCTCCATCTCCCGTAGGCGAGGGTAGGGATGAATCATGGACCATCCATCCTGTGTGTTTTGGATGGACGATTCTGATTTATCCCATTAGATCCTCTGATTCATCCCTTCATAATCGTGGGCTTGATCCTGGTCATCCTATCTTTGATTGGACAATCCAAGGGAAAGCGCATAGCGCCACCGGTTGATGCGACATTTGACTTGACAACTTAAATAAAAATCCTACCGTGCCACATGGAAAGCGCGCATCACGTCAGCAGCCCACATGGCACGATATGATTAGTTATATAATTAGGTTATTTAATGACTTATTAATCACAAAAATTTCAAAAATTCATAACTAAATGTAGAAAAATCCAAAAAATGCAAACTCCCTATGATTAATTAGTGGGATGACCTTTGCCTCCCATGATTTTCTTGAAATTTATTATTGGATTAATTTAGGTAATTACTTGTTTCATCTCTAATCACTCCCTTAATCAATTAAATGATTAATTAACCTATTAAATGGTGATGAAATCATTAATTAAGCTTGTTAATCATCTTGGAATAATGGATAGACTTAGGGAATAAGATTAGGGAATAAGATTAGGAAGTCTTTTCCAAATCTTTTCCCCTAATTCTATTTCATTTGAATGAAAACTTTTTTAATTTACAAATTGATTAATGATTTAATCATTTCATTAAATAGCTTAATTAACCAAACTCAAAATCAAAAATTAATCCAAAAACTTAACCACTTAATCAATCTCTTCTTGGGTAGATCCTTAGGTGTTCAAAAGCCTAAGGTAAGCTTAAGGAAATCAAATCCAACCTACATGTGTGGGAAGGGTTATGAAAGTACTTAATGAAAATCTTTTAGCTTAATTAATCAATAATTGTGAGCCGATTGCATTAGGCCCCTTTCTTTCTTAGGTGCATTACTAATTTAAATTCCATGTGGTTGTATATCATATGTTGGCTCAAAATTATTTGAAAAATTATGTTAAAGTGGTGTAGGTAATGGGTAATTAATGAACTTAATTCACACCTTAACCTAAACAAAATATAAAATCAACCTAATAGTTTTAAAATTAAACTAAAATAATACACACATGAGGGGGATGGGTTAGGACCAGCAAACACTCTTCTCACTGATGGAGGTGGGCTTCTTTCTTTTGATGAGATTGAGAGAACGTGGGTATTGGGGGAGAAGGAAGAAGATATGTTGGATAACTAGCGCTCCCACCAAGGATTGCCAAGGTTTGGCCACCAAGCTCTCAAACCACAAGAATAACTCAAAATTATGCAATTGCCAAAAGTTCCCTTTCATTCAAGTAAGAGGGGCTATTTATAGCCATTACAAGCATATTTCAAAAGAAAAGAATTCAAAACATGGAGGGAAAAGTGGGTGGCCACATTAATGTGAAGCATTAAATTGCCTCATTATTTTATGCCAACCACCCACATGTCATGCATTTTTTATATGTGGATTCAACCACCTCACATGTCATGCTTTGAATTTTAAATGCAAAATTTCAAACATGGAGTTTCTAGAAGAAAATTAAAAATTACATAAATAAATAAGAAAAAGATGAAATCATGAAATGGGCCTTAACAGACTAATGGGCTAAGCCTACTTCTTTCTTGAATTTTCTTGGGCTTTAGCTTGAGATCTTGTAAATGGACCTAAATTTTCTTGGGCTTTAGCTTGAGATCTTGTAAATGGACCTTGGGCTCTAATTTTTGGTTCCTCTTGATGTTCTACATCAACTCCTGGCTCAATTGAACTCGCTCAGAGAGTTGAAATTTAAGAAATCTTCTACTAATTGTGGGGCTAACTTCTCCAAATCAATACGAGTCAACCATGTGTCTTCAGCTGGTGGCTTATTCTTCCAATGAACTAGAAACTGATGTTCAGAAGCTGGATTAATGGGTGCTTCCTCAGTGATAATATAGTCAACTTCAAGGAAAGAGGGCTTCTGCAAGTACGGTGCTATATCTCCTGCTAAAGAGTTAGACTGAACAAGTGGAGGTTTGCTAGTTCCTTCGTATGATAGAATATCTTCAATATTAATAACTGGATGAATGAGCATATCAGCAGGCAAATCAAGGTGATAAGCATTAGTTCCAATTTTCTTGAGAATTCTAAATGGGCCACAGGCTCGTGCATGTAATTTCTTATATCTAGTGGTTTGATAACGCCTAATGCTAATCAATACATAATCACCTTCTTTATATTCTTTTGTTGAACGATTATGATTTGCCTTAGAAGCATAATTTTCATTACTTATAGTAATTTGCTTTCTTATATCTTCATGGAGGCTTTGAAAATCTTTAACAAATGAGAATCGCATCGAAAATACATGAGATGGTAGGTTTGCAACATCAATTGGTCGTGGGTTTTGACCATACTATCTCAAATGGTGATTTTTTTGTAGTTCTAGATGTAGTACTATTATAGGCAAATTCTGAGGTTGGCAAATGTAAATCCCAATTTCCTAGACTTTTACCTACTAAGCATCTAAGCAAATTTCCTAAGCTAAGATTAACTACTTCAGTTTGTCCATTAGTTTGTGGGTGAAAGGCAGAAGAAAATTTTAATTTGGTTCCTAATAATTTCCATAATGTTTTCCAAAAATATGAGACAAACTTAACATCCCTATCAGAAACAATGGTTAAAGGGAGACCATGGAGTGCTATTTCCTTAAAAATAATTTAGCTATATAAGAAGCATCATTGGTTTTGAACAAGGTAAGAAATGAGCCATTTTGAGAATCTATCCACTACAACAAAAAATTATCATGTCCTCTAGTGTCTAGGTAATCCTAAAATAAAACCCATTGATAGGTCTTCCCAAGGCCTATAAGAACAGTAAGGAAGTGTATTGTCCGACCTTTGTTTGATAGTTTTAGCTTTGTTTACAAATTAAACATTGAGCCACTAATTTTTGAACATCTCGTTTTAATGAAGGCCAATAAAATCTATTTTCTAATAAACATATGGTCTTATCCTTTCCAAAATGACCATACACCCCAAAGATGTAGCTCGTGATAAGAAATTCTAAGAGAAGATTGAGGAATGCATAATTTTCCTTTAAATAAATACCCATTTGTTATCAAGAATGTCCCTTGTAAAGTTATTGGTTTATCTAGATGTTCAAGATAAATTAAGTGAAAATCAGGACACACAATATAATCATCTTTAATTCTATCAAAGGGATTCTCAATTCTAAAGAGGAAATCGAGGTTTACCTAGATAAAGCATCCAGGTTTATTCTCAACCTGTGCTTATGCTTTAGAACAAAAGAGTAGTCTTGTAAAAATTCAACCCATTTTGCATGCCTATGACTTAATTTTGTTGAGTATTAATGAATTTTAAGGCATGATGATCTAATTAAGTATAAATTCTCTATGTAAGAGATAGTCGCCAATGCCTTAAGGATTGAATTACGATAAAACTCTATCATAAGTGGAATATCGTTGTTTGGTTTCATTTAACTTTTCACTAAAGAATGCTATGAGGATGATTCTCTTGACTCAAAATTCCACCTATCCCAATTCAAGCATCACATGTAACTTCAAAGGCTTTAGAAAAATCGGAAGCCTAAGGATTGGTGCGAAGTGATAAGAACTTTAATTTGCTCTAAGGCCTTTTGTGCATTAGAGTCCAACAAAATTTATCTAATTTTAGTATATTAGTTATCTGAGCAACAATGGTACTAAAATTCTTAATAAATCTCGATAAAAGTGGCTAAACCATGAAAGCTTCTAACTTCAAGAAAACTTTTGGGTGATGGCCAATCTAAGATTGCTTTTACTTTAGAAGGATCGGGTTTAAGTCGAGTGGATATAATAAAACCCAAAAAAGATTACCTCGAAAAAAGAAACACTTTTTTAAATTAATGTATAATTTCTCTTGTCTAAGCAGCTCAAATACTATCTGTAGGTGTTGTAGATGTTCATTTTCACTTGGACTAAAAAATCGAATATCATCAAAATACACCACCAAAATTTACCTATATAGGTTTAAGAACGTATTCATTAATCTCATAAATGTGCTAGAGCATTTGAAAGTCCAAAGGGCATGACAAGCCATTCATAAAGTCCATCAGGGTCTTAAAAGTCGTCTTCCACTCATCTCGATCTAATCCAATTTGATGATATCCATTTTTAGATCAATCTTTGAAAAAAATTTGCTCACGAGATTAAATCTAACATATCATCTAATGGGAATAGAAACCTATATTTGATAGTAATTTTATTTATTGCTCGACTGTCAACACACATTCGCCATGTTCCATCTTTTTTTGGAGTTAATAATGCTGGAACTGCACAAGGGCTAAGACTCTCTTGAATAAAACCCTTTCTTAATAATTCCTCAACTTGTCTCTTAATCTCAATATGCTCAGTAGGGTTCATCCTATAATGAGGAAGATTAGGAAGTTGAGAACCTGGTAAGAACTCAATAGCATGTTGAATGTCTCTAAGAGGAGGTAGCTCATCAGGAAGCTCATCGTGCAATATCATTAAAATCGAGAAGAGAAGAGACCACATCGGTATGTGAGACTCATTAGATTCTGCATGACTTCTTTTATATGTAATATGTGAAGAAGAAATGGATCAAAAATTCATTTAGAAAAGCTCCAAAACCTATTCTTTCTATCTTTGGGGTCAAAGGAGGAAGAGTAGATGTTTAAAGTAAGGATCGAAATGATAGTATTAGGCATAATAGAAGGATTTTCTATGATAATTAATTGAAGTTTGACATTTTTCTTCAATGGAGTCAGAAGTCAAGTTGTTTTGTGGTGTTATGGGGTGTTTTTTCTCGGCTTTATTGGTAAGAGTTTAATAGTCTTGTTATTATGTTTAAAAACATAAGTATTTTCCTACCATAGTGAATAACATTCATATCATAGCCAAGGTCGTCTAAGAGAATATGAGCAATGTCCATAGGAGAACATCACACCAAATTTGATCCTCATAGCTTCCTATTTTAATAGGAACTAAACACCGATTGGTGATGGGAAGAGATGTATGATTTACCCGAAAACATGAAATGGCTCAGGGTGAGGTTGATTTTAGGTTGGCTCGAAAGGTGTGTGTTGAAATGACATTCATAGCACTCCCTCCATCTATAACTAACCTACATCTTTTTTCATTACACAAAACATACATGCTAAAATGTTCTTTCTCCTCCAATCTTCTACCTCATTTTAATTACACTAAGACATCTCATCACATTAACATGAGTGTCATCATTTAATTCTAATTCTTCATCGATAATGGGGTGTCATCATAAACTTCTTCTAGATTGTATTGGATTTTCAACTTCTTCTAAAAATAAGATTTGAGCTTTACATTGATTTTGCATATGACCCTTTTATGACATTTAAAACATATTACTTCCCTAGTGTTCTTAGAGCTCCCTCAATTGTAGTTTTAGGCAAAGTGGTTGCCATTTGGATGTGTCTAACAATAGATCTATGAGAAGAAATGGAAGGTACTTGACTTTTAGTTTTAGAGAGAGAAGCAGATTTCTTTTGTTGTTCAACTAATAATGCATAATGAAATGCTACCTCTAAAGATTGTGGGTCAAATAATTCAACTTCATTTCTAATATCAGCCCTAAGTCCAATAACAAATTTATTGGCTAATTGCCAATCATTATCATAACCTTCTAGAAACTAGATTTTCAAAAGTAGTCAAGTAATTTATTACAAGATGATTATCTTGTCTCAAAGTTAACAATTGACTATGTAGCTTCTTATCATGATGCCTAGGACAATACTTTGCTCTTGATATTTCTTTCATTTCTATCCAAGGTTTGTCCTTCCTAATCTTTGTTCTTTAGCTAAAGTATTTGTCCAATAAATTTTAGCATGTCCTATTAATTTCATTTTAGCAAAAGTAACTTCGTTGATAATCATCCATTTTATACCAATCAAAGAAGTCATCCATTTGAACTAACCAATCAAGAAATTTATTTGGGTCATGTACACCATCGTAAGTTGGGGCTTCTACTTTAACTCTTCGACTTGGATCATTAGAGTCTTCTATAGTCTTAAAATAATTTTCTCCCCTCCACCATTTCTAGCAATTGATTGTCTTCTAAGTGGTTGATTTTCTATGGTTGGATATGAATCTTCTTCATCTATTCCTATTGGCAGTTTGAGCGGTATTGGAGGAGGAGTTGGTACTCTATTATTTTGTAGATGAATAAGAGTTTGCATTTGTTCTTTAAGTTCTTGCATTTGATTCTTACTTTCTTCTAATATTTGTTGAGTTTTAATTCATTATCTTGGATCCTAAGATCTAAAGCATCAACTAATCTAGTCAAATTTTCAACTTGATCTTGAGAGATAGATTTTGGTGCCATGAGATTTCTTTTTTAAAAAAAAAAATGAAAAAAAAGATATATGAAAAGGCTAGTGAAAAATGAAAAAAAGTATAATATAATTGTGCAATCAAAGAGAAATTTTAGGCTAAGAGAACTTCCAGGTGAGGAGGGGGGTACAAGACCACTTAAATCCCAAGCTCTGGGACAGTTTAGGTCTTTTTGACAAAGTTCTGTTTAGCTTCCAAAATCACCAAGTTTAACACATTTATATTATTATGCAAAAAAAAAAAAAATTATGCAATGAAAAATGCTCAAATTTATGAAGCTTTTTTTTTTTTTTTTGAAAGCAAGTTATCATAAGTTAATAAAAAACTTCTAAAATTAACCATAAACAATAACAAAGATAATAAAGTAAGTAATTAGATTTTGATTTGCACTAATGGCTAGGTTATATTTTTTTTGGTGAAGAATTACCTCACTAAGGTGCTCTCTTAAATTTTTTTTTTTTTTTTTTTTTTTTGGAAGGGAGGAGGCAGTTCACAATTGGGAAATGGCTAAAATATATAGTGGAGCTTACCGATTGAAATTTTATGTTATCACCAAAACTTGCAAGCAATATCTATCCTTCCAAGCTACTAATATGTATTTAAACTATCATATAAAAGAAAATCAATTAACCTCATAAGTTCAAGAAAACTCATAAAGAAAGTCTATTACTTGAGATGCTCCCTTTGTTGAAGCTAACTTCTATCCAAATCTCCTTCCGTGATTCGCTCGATACCAAATTTGATGGAGGTGGGCTTCTTTCTTTTGATGAGATTGAGAGAACGTGGGTATTGGGGAGAAGGAAGAAGATATGTTGGATAACTAGCTCCCACCAAGGATTGCCAAGGTTTGGCCACCAAGCTCTCAAACCACAAGAATAACTCAAAATTATGCAATTGCCAAAAGTTCCCTTTCATTCAAGTAAGAGGGGCTATTTATAGTCATTACAAGCATATTTCAAAAGAAAAGAATTCAAAACATGGAGGGAAAAGTGGGTGGCCACATTAATGTGAAGCATTAAATTGTCTCATTATTTTATGCCAACCACCCACATGTCATGCATTTTATTATGTGGATTCAACCACCTCACATGCCATGCTTTGAATTTTTAAATGCAAAATTTCAAACATGGAGTTTCTAGAAGAAAATTAAAATTACATAAATAAATAAGAAAAGATGAAATCATGAAATGGGCCTTAACAGAATGCTACTTCTTTCTTGAATTTTCTTGGGCTTTAGCTTGAGATCTTGTAAATGGACCTTGGGCTAAATTTTCTTGGGCTTTAGCTTGAGATCTTGTAAATGGACCTTGGGCTCTAATTTTTGGTTCCTCTTGATGTTCTACATCACTCACTTTTCCTAAATCAAATCAAATCAAATTCAAATAAAAATAAAAAGATCACTTTAAATAATTTTGATTCACTTTAAATGATCTTATTCTATAGGATTATATTTAAAAATTAATTCGGGTGAATGAAGTTACATGCTTGCATCACTTTATTTCTTTCCAAGCATGCTAAATGGTGTATGCCATATGAAATCATGCATTCACATCTTTTTGAAAAATCAAATAAATGAAATGTTTCCTTAATGTCAGATTGCATGTTTTGGCTAAAGTAAGAATATGAGTGGTATTATCACTACTAAATCAAAAATTATTTTCAAAATGTATAAATCAAAGATTATAAATGAATGTATGCTACTTATAAGTATTTATAAGCTTGCATGTGAATATAGTTTAAAATGTGTTTTGGTTTTCTTCTCTTTTCTTAACATGGTTTGTATAGGATTTGCAAAGTGTATAGTTCATTTGAAAAGAATATAACACTTGCTTAAATTTATTCCTATGCACTCCCATGTCATAAATTAAGAAGGATCTTCACATACACATATAAATTAAATAACCAAAATCAAATAAACTAACATAAACCTTTTGCATGATTCTTTTTCTATTCATTTCTTTTTGTACATGCACATGTATTTAAGAAAAGTGGTATATTAGTTTGGACATCCCGAGGTTGTGAGGCTCTAAGTAGCCCTAAAAAGGTCTTGTACCTTATACCCTTAGTGTAGAAAATAATGGCGTCGTACTCACTTATGTCTTTCATACTTATAAATGTGCATTTGATTAATGGATAAAATAATCCCTTTATTTTCTACATAACAAAATCATGCATCATAAAGCATCCAAATTTTCTTAAGCAACATCACTTAGCATTCATCATTAAGGTGTGCTAAATATTTACATTTGCATGTATAGATATGCTTAGGATCATTTCATCTGCATGATACACTTGTGTGTTTTGTGATAGTAATTCACTTTAATTAATTCTAAAATTCCTTTCTTATTTGAATAAGTTTATTTAGTGCAATCTAAACTTAAGATTAATCAAAACACATAATCAATATTCACTAAACAAAAAATACTAATGAATCTATCTTAGAAATTACTTCAGGTAGGGAGAAAAGAGAAGTTCTCTTCTCTTTTCCTCTCTTTACAACACTTAGTAATTAAGTGTAGGTTCATTCAAACCAAATAAAACCATCAAATAAAATTAACAAATCAACTAAATCACTTAAATGAAACCACCCTCTAAGTTGAACCCTTCATACTTAGAAAATGCTAACCTTAAAGCCTAGCTAAGACATGTCACATAAGCCTTAAATAGCACACACATTAGACTAAGTCACTATTTCTAGCTCTATATTAGGGCGGTGTGTGGTTTGATGCCTGATTTTATTTTGTAATGTAATATTTTAGTCTAGATGATAGGGTGTATGTACGTAGACTAGATGATATAATGATCTTAGTCTAATCATTATCTTATACAGGGGATTGTGCTTAAGGGGAGCTGTAATAAAAATATAAATACTTTTATTGTGCATATTACTTATACCCATAAGCATAATCCAAAAATAGGCCAGGTGGACTTGATTATCTATGTGTGGGGTGTTAAGTCCAATTTATTCATATACATGCCTGGGATTGTGTGGTTTGTTTAACTAATCTCTATTTTGTAGATTTTAGTTAGATTTACTTTTCCCATTTTCATGTAATTTTGTAATTAGGATTTGGAATGAATGTTATGGAGGATTAGGATGAACATTTGTCATAAGACTATGTCTTATGAATCATGTGAAGCCTTTGGAGTAACCACATTCCAACCAACCAGAAGAATAAAGAAGAAACAAGAAAGAAGAAAGAAGAAAGAAATGAAGAAATGAAGAATGAAGACCACTATAACATGAATTTCTTTTTTATTGTAATTAATTCATTTGTAATCTAGGTTGTATAAGGGTAGAGCTCGGTTACCCAATTTCTTTTTGAGTTTGTGTGATGGGCCTCACCATAAAGGTCTTTTATTCTTTTGTGCTAGCTTTATAAATTATTTGGTATTTATTTAGCTTGTGCATTAAGATGGCATGATTTTCTTAGTTTCTTCCTTGCTTTGATGAATGGCCTGGATGCGATCAAGCTCTTAGGAAAATAAATTTTCTATCTAATTAATCAACTCAAAATTAAAAAATTAATAACTCATAACCTCACCTAAAGCCAACTTATAAATTAAGATAAAAGATTTAGCAACCCCTTAGCTGGATGTTGTATATTTTCACATTATGCATAAAAAGTATCTTGCTTCACTCTTACTTATGGAGGGCTTCCACCTTTGTTGAGGAACTTGGCTTAACCTTTAAGAGCCATGGTAGAAACACACATCCTTCTTTCTGATTTTGGCTCATAACCAATTTCTCATGCATTAGGCATATGAATCTCATAGCCTATGTCAAATGAATTGTCCAAAAATAAAAATAAAACATAACAAAAATTTACATTAGATTTAAGTCATTATTCATGCCCTACATGATCTATTCTCTTAGGGAGTGAGTTTAAGGACTTAGTCTTCTTTCTAAACAAATAATAACCTAGCTATCTTGCAAAAGTATAAGACTTTCCTACATGTATTTAAAATCATAGGAGGAGTTAGTTGGTGGCCACCCCCAGGCTATTGTAAGTTCAACAGTTGGGTGGTTTATCCTCTCTTGTGGAGGTAAACCAAATACACATTTTTGTCTTAGATCTAGGGCGTGCTTTGGCCTCACCAAAGCTCTTTAAATTTAGGTTCAGAGGTTGCTACTTCCCTTTGCGGGATATAAGCATAAATCATCATCTCTTGGGCATTTCTATGATCTTGTGTCATGGAATTATAAGCTCTAGATTTCTAATAAAAATTCAACTCAAAATAAATAAATCACTTTAATTTCAAAAATATAAAGCCCAACTATAGGATAGTTTGGGATGCTTACTAGGCATCCTAGTATCATAAGCATCCCCTACTTATCTCCCTTTGATTTCGATAATAACTCCCTCCTCTTGATAAATCCCTCTTGATCTTCCAAAAATAAACTATTTGATTGATAGTCCTATCTTTTAAATCTTTTAAGACAACAAATATTTACAATTGAGAGTATTCTTAAGGAATCTCATTCCTTAGGATGTAATTAACTATGGGGGCTTGCCTCCATAGAGAACTTAACGAACCCGATTTAAAATAAACCCTGCTTTACTTTTTCATGTAAAGTAGGGAAAGAATCTCTGGTACATCCGAAGACCCATAGTCTTTAGGAGTCCTCATTAGATGATTAGGTCTATTGTAGAATACTGACTTCTGTCTCTCGAGATAGTACATCATTCATCAATGTCATGTCCGATCACCCTAATGAGAACATCTGCGAATCTACGTGGTGTCCAACATAAGAAGTAATATTTTTGTTCTTTATTTATATTTTTTTCTCAAAAAGATAGATGAAGAATGAAAATAAAACATTTCATCACAGTCTTGTTTCCCACTCATACTAGAAGCATGCTTAATTCTAGGTCTAAGGTATTTTATTTCTCCTTTATTATGGGGATAAGTTCTTACCTCTTGGGCTTCTAATAAAATGTTAACTAAAAACTAAAAATAAATCTTACTTATTAAAATGGAAAGCCCAACTTAAAGAAAACTTGAAATGGCTACTAAGCTTTCTAATATCTAAGCACTTCATACTTCTTCATATTTGAAATCTGAAAGAAACTATTATGCTTGATCTATCTCATTTGACCTCAAAATCTAGCAATCTTGACTTGAACTTTGAAATTTCTAAAGACACTAAGCTACTGATTTAATCAAGAGTTTTCCTGAGAGATTCCTTTCCTTAAAATGTAATTAATTATGGAGGTTTGCCCCTCTAAGGAACTTGCAACCCATGTTAAATTAAACCTTATCCTACTTTCTTCCATATATGAGAGAGAAAAATCTCTGAGGCTTATTAGCCTTAAAAATTCTTATTAAGTGATTAAATTCATCATAGAGAAATATTTTTATCTATCAATGTGGTGTATTATTTCTTAATATTGTTTTTTATCTTCCAAATATGAACTATTAAGATTTGTGTAGTGTCCTCACATTTAATCACAACAAGGGGTAGTCCCTACAATCCTTAAAGATAATGAGCCAAAGGCTTCTCATGAATCTAGCCTCGAGTGAATTAGATCAAGCGAGGTGAACTTGATGAATTCTTTTAGACCAGTGATAGTTAGCTAGCAACCAATTATTTTTATTGATGTAGATCTAATAGTGAAGGGGAATCTTTTCAATGATGTTATCGTGATCATTGCCTTGATCATGATTTTTCAAATTTGTAGCACCTTATCTGTATTTTCAAATGAAATGAGGAGCTTGATGAATATTCTTTTCAAAAGTGTTTAATGAAAGATGAATATTCTTTAGCAAGCTTCTTGGCTACCTACTTACTCTATAAGCCATCAAAGTTAATCCAGAGAATGTAAAAGCTACTAATGAGATGACATCCTCAAAAATACCAAGGTGATGCAAATGTTAACTAACCAAATTGTGGGCTTAAGCAAATTCTGTTGACTTCATGAGCCCTATCCCATTTAAGATTGATTTTGATGATAATAATAATATGTTCAAATGCACCTAATTGATTTAAATTCAAGTGGTGGAAGAAATTCTTCAAACTCAGATTCTTTAGTTAAATTTAGAAAGCTAAAGCTATTGGATTTAAACTGGTTGGGAATTTTCTCGGACATACAATACTAAGGCAAATAAGAGATCAATAAAATAAAGTTAATGGCTTAATCTTCTCAAAATATTCCATTTAATTTTTTTCATATTTTTTCTGCATTTTAAATTACATTGTTCTTTAATTATTCTTTGATTTGTCCTTTTGGATAATCTAAATCACTTACATGAGTTTAATTATCACTTATTGTGTTTTCATGTAAGATGAATTCATTTCATATTTCATTTAATTATTTCTATGATTAATTACATTAATTATCCATCTATTGTTGCATGAAAATAAAATTATTTAAGAATTATCCTAATTATTCTTTTTCTCTCTTAGATCCTTTTTATTATCTATCTCATATCATCCGTATTATTTTGAAAATATTTTGGCTGAATTTTTTGTATATTTGTGGATGATAAATCATGTGAGATTTATTCGAAGTATTTTTATAATATTTCCCTCATTTATTCAAATTTTAAAAGTCCCTTTATTTGAATTTTTAATTTAAATTATTTTGAATCTAAATTAAATACACATTGTATATTAATGCAAATTTGGATTTATTCACTTATGGAATGATTTGGCCAATCCTATCCTACTTTAATTAAGCTAATTTGATTTTAAATTGAATTACTTTAAGTTAATTCAAATTTGAATTCAAATGAGACATGATTTTATAAACTTTCCCTTTTTTTAATTAATTCATTTTTAGAAAGTATATGGCTGGCCTATTTAATTTAATTTGGATTATTTTAAATTGTGTTTATTATTCAAAAAGTCTCTTGACTACTCTTCCTTGATTTGAATTAATTGATTGCATTGATTAGAGATCATTTTCATTAAGAGAAGCACCCTTGGCTGAAATTTTCCATGGATTTTCCCTATTTATTTTATTTGAATTAATTATGTAGTTTCCTCTTTGATCTCTTTACTTAATTCATCATGTATTCTATGTATCATGCATTAAACCAAATTGAATCCTTGTTTGGAATGTGGGTTGGCCAACCAAATCAATTGGACATTTAAAATTTCAATTTGATTCAAATATTCACCTTATGGACTTTGCTTATTTTTGTTAAGTTTTTATTCCTCCCTCTCTTTCTTCTCTCTTGGCCGGACCCACTTGCTTTTAAATCTCATTTGAATTAAAATTTCATCATGTGCTGATTTTTCTAATCTTTTCTACAACCTCTACCTCGATTGTAGCTAATGGTACATTGATTAGTACATCGCTCATCACCTGCAAGTTTGCTTGGAATGAACTTCACTATAAAAATCAAGATAAACTCATTAAAATACTTATCAATCTAATTCTTTTAAGCATGTATATCTTTAAAATATCATATACTAACATTACCTTCACATCCTTGTTGAATATATTCAAAAATTGACAAGGTGCTCTTTACCTTGAACTCTTCTGCCATCGGTCTAGGAGGCAGAGTCATCACAGCACATTGAACATCAAAAGTCACTAAGGTTTGTATAGTTGGAGGAGTCTCAATAGTAACATTTAGAGCCTTAGTGACAATCGGCAATCTTGAAGTAGGGAGTGAAGAGGAAGCCCCTTGCTTGGGATCTTCTCTCTGTACTTTCTGTACTCTAACTTTTTCCTTCTTCTTCTTCATTGAAATTCATCTTTCTTGCACTTGCCAAAAAAAGTGCTCCAAGCATTTCCTTTGAGATGTCAAAAAGATTGTTGAAGGAGCAAAGAAGAGGAGAAAGTATACAACTCTTTAGTAAATGATGAAGAGAGGAACCCATTCACCACATTTATAGAGGACAACAAAAACATGAGCCATCAAATGCAAAAATCGACATGTGTCAACATCAAAGATAAGATATATTTAGACATTTTTTTGAATTAATTAAATATTTTAATCTTATATTTTTTTTGTAATTTCACTATCAAAGAAATAAGAGAATAAGAGAATTATATATGTATAGTTAAATCGCCTTTTTATCAGGTTCAAGACATGGTTTGAAGCTTAATCAAGATATTCCAAGAATAGTTAAATCGCCTTAAATTCTAATATTTATTTATTTATTTATTTTTTTCATTCTTTCTTTCCCTCTCTTTAAGTTTTTTCTCTTCTTCATACAAATTTTTGCATAAGTGATGTGAGATCAAAGACATTTAAAGATCCAACAACCTTATATTTACAACCTTTCTTGTTGGTCGCAGCATATTTGCAACAAGCTTATTAAGAATCAGTGTTGCGATAAGAATGTATCCCAAGAAACACATAAATAAAGAATACGAGCTCTAAAAAAATCTAGTAAGAATAAAAAGGTCTCAAAGTTTCAAAAAATGTCTCCCTACCATTTTTTCATAGGATGGGAGAGCTACAAAAATAACTACATAGTAAACAACAAATAATAATTGTGATGAGTATAAATATCTAATACAGACACATATAGGTACTCTGTTGTACCAGTGAATGCGGTCTTCTATTAGAAAAAATATTACGTGCAGTGTTTGGATACATCTGGACACTAATCAGGTTTAGATACCTGGCAAAATATAAACTATATCTGCACTTGATTTAATATCCGGATGCACTGCATATAATATTCTCTCCTTTTATTGACATGACCTTCCAAATAAAATGAGTTTACGAATTCAGAGTGCTTTGGGAGGGTCTCTCCACCAACTTAAGTAGGTGGCGAGTTCCCTGGTTGAGTATCTTGGCGAATACTTTGAGCGAGTTTCACTTAACGAGTTGTGGTGAGCTCATTTGGTGAGATGATGAGTACTTTGTGAGATCATTGCTACATCTAATATGGCTTGATCTTATGGTCACTGGGCGAGTTACAACTTGGCTTGGGAAGAGCTGCATAACAGTGAACAAAGTATATCTTGATTGTACAATTATAATTTGAAACTTCAATAATTTATACCTCGAACCTGAATGAACAAACAAAGTTTTAGGAACAAGTTTTTTACCTCCAATAATTAAATTGATATATGGCTTCCAGTAAAGGTGGTGCCAGCCAAGATATCAAGACTTGTCATAGAAAAATATAATATAATATAATATAATCATGGAATCACAGGCCTGCTTCTTGATATGAAGTTAAATATATATATATAATAATAGATTTAAAAAATACATTAATAAATAAATAAAACTCATTCACAATGTCCTAATCATAAAATCACCAGCAGTCTTAGCAAAATAATTTTTTATTCTAATTAATTAATAAATGTGAATGCCTTATTATAATTATTTTTTTTGATAATATATTTTTCTTTTTAATCTATGTCTTATTCTATAAATTGTTCATAGTCTTGAAATAGTTTTATCCCTGCCAATGTAACAACTGGATTTGGAATTTATATATGATCATGTTTTATCGTTGATGTTGTTTTATTTTTGTGCTATATGATGTTTTATGTCCTTATGTTATTGAGAAAGAAAAGATATATATATATATATATATATATATATATATATATATATATATATATAAATATTTGAAGAAGAAGACTATACTAAATTACATTTAATATAAAATAATAAAGATAATTTTAATTCATTATTTTATTCTACAATAATATTATCCCGTTAATTCAAGGAATTTATTTATATCTTGATATGAAGTCAAATAAAAAAATTTATTAAATTTTTTTTTCTTTCTCAAGAGGGTGGGTTGGATGGAAAAGGGCCCTTATGTAAGTTGTCAGTTGTGAAGAAGAAAATAATCCCAAGGAAGGTTATATCAAATATCTGATATTTTCTAAGCTGATAAATTAAAAATAAATTAGCAGTTAATTAATCCAATCTGCAGATGATCCATTCCACCATATTTTTCTATGATTTTTTGTTTTTTTTTTGCTGAAATTAATAAAAATTTATATAAATGAAAGAGATAAGTTAACGAAAGGCATATTGAAGGTGTGTGTGGAAATTAATCTCTTTGCATAATTATTTAACGTGAGTAGGGAAGATTTCAGGAAGAAAGATGAGAATGATGGGTGATTTGGTAATAAAAGTGGTTTGAATTAATTGATTAATTAAGAAGGGACGCTTTAGTTTAATTAATTGTTAATGGGCTTAAACCGATGTGTGCTATCATTAGAGAGTAAATTAGTGTGGGGGTGAACAAGTAAAGAAAGAAATTATTTATGGAGAATAGGATTGTTTGGCTAATTAATGAAACTATGGGAAACTACTAGGAAATTATGAAATAAGGACAAAGAGCATCTCATAGATTTTTGAGATATTTTGGCTGTTATCTAGCTAAAATTAAATTAAAATATTTCATTTATAATCAATAAAGCATATGATAGATCTCACTCTAAATTGATTAGGTGATCTTACCCTTAGCTTGGTTTGGTCAACTAACTTAGGCTAATTTGATTAGGCAACTTCCGCTGTTATTATTGGTGAAATCTTCATTCAATAAATATAATCTGCTATTTTGAAACACTCTATATCACAAATCAAGCATAATTATGGATGATCAAAATATGGTAGTTGGATCGAGATGAACACTTTTGAGAAGGTTTAAGAAGCAAAAAAAAAAAAGATTGCCAAAAAAAAATAATAACTATAAGTATCCAAGTTCTTCTCAAGTTCATTAGACTCATTTTGATTTATACCTAACAACCCTATAACAATACAACGGATTGTTTTATTATTTCTCTTATTTATTTATTGTAATAAAATAGTAGAAAATTAAAAGTAATACATAGAGTTCAGAGTTATTTGAAATTAAAAAAAATAAGCTATAGAGTATTAATCTATCTGCCTAGAAATTAATATCATTTACATAAAATACCTATAAGTTAATTAGATGCTAAATTTTATACTATATATATATATATATATATATATATATATATATATATATATATATATATATATATATATGACTTAATTTTTATTTAAAATAAAAAATTGCAATATAATACATCTCAATCACTAGCCACATCTATCAACTCTTCTTCTAAAATTGGGGAGGCCAATTTAATCTAATTAATCTCCATTAAAAGCTAGGACCAAATCTTTCTCTTACCTCCTTGTGGGCCCTTCTTATATATAGAACATAAAGGCTCTCTCTCTCTCTCTCTCTCCACAGCCAAAACTCTTAATAAATCCCCTCTCCTTCTCCCCTTCCCTCTTGCTTTCCCCTCCCCTTCTCCCTCCCGTTTCCTTCTCCCTTTCTTCAATGGCAGTTGAAGCACACCAGCTTCTCCCCTTCTCCCCTCAGCTCCTCTTTGACCGGTATCACTCCATTCATTACCATATTCGTCTAATGTATTTTGTTAAAGCTTTCAATATTTCTCATCACATGTTCTTCTATTTCTAACCTGTTCTTGTTTCTACAGAGAGCTGATAAAGGTAGCTGACCCGCAACTGCCGGAGCTCGGCGAAGCTTTTGTGGCCACTGCCGCCACCGTCTGTAAGAAACGACCGAGAGATCCGCTCACCTTTCACTCAGACGACCTCTTCTCACATGTACACCATGATATGCTCGACCTCGACCGTCTTCTTATCGATCACGTAAGCTTTTTCTTTTCTTTTTGTTTTGTGAAACAATTAAAAAAGAAGAAAATTGTTCTGAAAAAAATCTGGTTCAGAATACACTTAGAATGAGATAAGCAATACATATTTTCTATATTAGCTTTTTAAATCAGGATACATTAACCTTAGAAAATTAATAATATGAAATTATGAATGAATTTAAAATATCAAATACTTACTATAAAATATATGAAAATTATTAAATATTAAGATTGCTATATATAATCAGTGATGAAATCAAAAGATGGCTAGGTGAGTGTTGCCTCCTATATTAAAAAAAAAAATTCTATATATTTATATATAATTTAAATTTTTATTTTTTTTAAAATTTTATTATAATTATATATTATACAATCTCACCTCTCTCTCACTTATAATTCTACTACTAGCACTGAAGAAAAAAAAATCATCTAAATAATTAACACGTGTCAATTTTCAACACTAACCTGAAAAAATTTAGTTAAAATATATTAATCTTACTTTATTTTATATCTATTTTTACATCTAATGAATTAATATTTTGATTCAAATTTTCTCCAAACTGTGTCGTTCACCTCATACTCACAATCAATATATCCCACCGCAGAACGAAAGAGTACGGGCAGAGCTCGCCAAGCGGCGGCGACTATTCACGCAGCAGGTAATGGCCGCAGTGGAAGTAGGCATTTGGAAACGGCTAAAGGCGAAGGACTACGAGATCGAACGGGCAAAGAGAATCAATATAGCATTAGAAGAAAGAGTTCGCAGTCTCTCTATAGAGAACCAAATATGGCGAGAACTGGCCCAAACCAATGAAGCCAACGCCAATCTCCTCCGGACCAACCTCGAGCAGGTGTTGCTCGCCACGCAGCTCCGTGAGAAGGAGGAGCAGCGGCGGTGCGTGGAGACAGGGGCCGTAGTTGACGACGCTGAGTCTTGTTGCTGTGGGGATAGCGATGGGATGGTCGCGTCGGTGGTTGGGACAATGAGGACGTGTAGGAGTTGCGGACAGAAGGAGGCGACGGTGCTGCTGCTGCCGTGTCGCCACCTTTGTCTCTGCGTGGCTTGTGGCCGGGGTGTCAATTTCTGTCCTATTTGTAAATGCTCCAAGAGTGGTAGTGTTAATGTAAATTTATTTTGATTTTTTATTTTTAATTTGAGAGAAAATAGGGTGTGGGGAGTTTTTTTTTTTCTTTTAATAATGGCGGTGACCATAATTAAATGAATTGAGTTAGTCTGTTCTCTTCCTTGTTAGTTAGTATTTTTTTATATGATTTGAAATTGATATCTTTGTTTATTATTTGATACCATCTTATTTTACTGTTGAGGTAATATTTTATAAAAAAGGAGTATTATTAATGGATTTGTCTTGAGATGGTTGTCATTAATGAGATTTGTATTACAAATCATGATATCAATTCATGAAAATATATTAGGGTTAAGATTTTTTTATACAATGCCAAGCAGATGGGTCGAATCAATTTTTTTTTTTCTTTTCATCTAAGTATTATTTTCTAATATTCTCAAGAAAGGGCAAGTCTAAGCCAAATTTTTAAAACATGTATAGTTTAATATGAACTTAACTGGTACGAGATCAGCTAAAAAAAATTTAACCGTAGATACAATAGCCTGTTTAACAGGCCAGTAGTTGTCTAAGTGGATCCATGTAACAGTAAGTTGCTCATTAAACGAGAGATTAATCTATAGCTTTTTTGTTCTGAACATTCGAACCAGGCCACTCCCACTTCCCCTTCTCCCCTTTGTCGCATTTCGTCGCAGCCCTCCCCTTTCATCACACTACGTCTCAGCCGATTACCCCTCTTTCGATTTTTTTTTTCATTCCAAACCCCATTTCCGGTGCAACTGATAACTGAGTCGCCCCCATTCTTCCCCTTCATGCAGATTGAACTCACATTTTGGTTGGAGGCCACCGGCTACTGGCAAAGAAGAGTAGAGGATATATATTTTTTTAATTATTATTTTACTTTATTTTTTACTCAATTGTGGAATATCATTGCTATTTACCTAAATATTTATTAGTTTTATTTAAAATAGATGTTTGTTAGGTTGATTTGATCAGTTAGTTTGGAATGTAAGAATAAAAAAAAATTAAAAAAAAAGTTGGCTTAAAGTCCAAAAATTAACCAATAAAATGAATGTATATTTAGATAATATATATTTATATAAATATCTCAAAGTATTTATATAATTTCAGGATGGTTTCAACTATTCTTGAAACATCCTTCTCTTCAAATAGAGAAATTCACTTTTGTTTGGTAGTTGTAAATATCTTTCTTTTATTGCATATTTGGACACTTATTTTCTTGTTTATAATTATAATAAAGATATTTTGAGGCAAAATATTTAATTTAAATAGTACTAAAATACTAATACAACCACAAATTATTTTAAAATGGCTACAATATATTACTCATTATTTAAAATAAATATTACTACTATTTCAAAGTACATGTGAGTAAATAAGATAGCTTGAGTTCATGGAATTATGAATAAGTTCAAATGGCTTTTAATATCTTTGGATTTTTTTTAAAAAATTCACTTTAAATATGAGCTTCTTTTATTATCTATAGTCTAAATCCTCCACAATGAGTCGAGAATTAGTTTCACTAATCATGTTCAATAATGAATAATTGAGTATTGATGAATATTTCGTATCTATTTATACTAGTTGGAAAATCATCTAATACAAGTTCTACCTCAGATAAACTTAAGCGATTTAAAGCATAGAATTTTGAGGTCTCTATACTTTGATCTAAATGGATACCCAATTAATCTAGCATGTCGTTTTCTTATTGGCTTGGGATTTATAGCTTTATCTACATCTAATGATGATGTTTGTGAAGGGATATTAAATGAAGCTTCTCATCAAATATTGATGCTTTACATAGAAGTAGAACCTTCTTATTATTACTACCCAGCCATGAACACTATTGCAATGTTGCACAATATTTCATTAGTTGATGATCAAAATTTTACTTCTCATCCAACAAATGTAATGCATCAAAGCATTGAGACCATTGTTCCATAGTTAATATTTGTGTACTCTAAATTGATTATCTAATTAGCTTTTCATATGTCTATATATATCACTATAAAAAATAAATTTTAATTTATAAGCCCACAATAAATTTTGATGTGCCTCACACAGTGGTCAGCCTTTCACAATCTCCTCAACCTATTGCATGTATCCTCTTATGAATGCATTACCAAATAGTTTGTTACACCTAATGACGACTATGAAATAATGAATAGTGGCTCATCTAGTGAATCCAAAATAAGTATTAATGAGAGTGGGCCTACATCTTAAAAGCCTAGTGTTGGTGGTCACATTGTAGGTTGTGATATTATTAAGGATTACTCAATCAAAAATATTGAAGAATTAGGTCATATGATTTCAAATAATTTTATGTACATATTAATCAAATAATAAGGGGATGAGATGAAAAAATTGTATCTGATGGACCATCTAATAACACCATGCTCTCACACGTTCTGAATATACAAGAAGAACTATTCTAAGGTATATGCTTTAAAAGGGGCTTCAAACTACAATTAATGGCTAGTCGATAAATAATAATATGGAGCTCCAGATAATTTGCTTTGATCAAAAGAACTTCATAGTTATTTGTCTGCAAGTCAGTAATCCTACTAGATCTTATCAATAGCATTTGCACAGAAATTGCAGCAAGTGCTTAGGAGGTGCATGAAAACCTGGAATAATAGGTGTTGTGCATAAGTGATGATTAAACGCCATTGACAGTGTACCTCTAAATTCATTAGCTTCTTTATATTTTCTATGATAAGACAACAAGTTAACTTAATGCAAGAGAGATTATTGGATGAATGAAAGATAAATTTAACATAAGTATTTCTTATATAAAGGCTTGAGATGCAAGAAGTAAGCCCATCAAGGCAATGTTTGGCTGTTGAAAAGAATTGTATAGGTCAATCAAGCTACACATGGAAGCTATCTGTTATGGCATGCTAAGTTCTATTTACAACCTTTGATATCAGGTTGGGAGTATTGCGGGCTTGTGTTGAGCTTTGATAGTACCTTCTTGCTAGGTAAGTATAGAAGAACTTACTCAATACTATAGGGATTGATGTCAACATTGATTCATGGCTTTGATTTCTGATTTGTCTTCATGATTTGATCCCAATTATTCATTCTAAATATTATTTTTTGCATAATTTTAGACAAGCACTCTTGCTTGGTTGTAGGGATATAATCTCATAGGTTGCTCATCGTTACTACTTAAGAGACTTACAAGAAATTTTCAAAAAGGCCAATCAAAAAATGGGAATAGTAGGTGTTAAATTCTTATGTCAGAAAATATACAACACAAAGAATATCGATGATATCCATACATATAATTATTGCATGACTAGCATAAAAAAATGGTAAAAGTTGAGGCATAATAGTAGTTAATTGATTGTGATGTTAATTATAAACTAGACCTTATTACATGATGGTGGGATGAGATATGAGACATGATGACAAATTCATCTTAGTGTTTTAGCAGGGTCTTGAAACATGCTTGATGATTATCGATATAGACTCTTATTATATGTATTTACTATAATGTTATGGCACTTTTCTTAAAGAGGATTAGTAATGTGACCCATCAAGAAGAAGCGAATGAGTCCTTATTTGCACAGAAAACTCAACGTTTGTTGCATAGATATGAATGGGAGGCAAGACATTATCTAGAGGCCACTTGGATAAATGCTCAGAAGGTATAAGTATTTGACTTATCGTGTAGATTTAAGGCAAGAAAATGGGGAAAACTTAGCCTAATTATTGTGACAAGCTATGGGGTTGACACCCATCAGTTGATAATCTATATCGGGACCCAAACCACCTCAACATCACATCTGCTTTCAAAATGGGACAAGTCACGCACAAACTTGTATGCCACTAAGGTGGCTTAGGTGGGCAATTCTGAGAAACGCATCTGAGAGACACATATATTGACCTAAGCAACATTAAGTTTAATAAGAGTATACTAGCATACATCTTATTAATGGTTGGCTCTTTCTTGCTTCTTGATGCTTCAAGGTCAAAGGTTCATTTGTAATATCTTCCACTATTAATGGATTTGGAATTATTCAATACCTTTTCATTTTGTGTGTGTGTGGTAATGGGGAGGGGGTGTTTAGGTTCACAATAGCTAAACCCTAGATGTGTCTTAAGACTAAGAGACTCTTAAAGTATAAGAGAAGTTCTATGTCTAAGATGGAAGGGTTGAGAGCTCATTCTAAAAATGAGGTCAACAAAAGGCGCCCAATAGGTGTGGTGTGAATGACAAGGAATGCCGCATGTATTGTTGTTCACCAAAATGATCAACAACACCGAAAGATCATAAGCACTAATAGAAACTATCTATCCCTGACCCAAGGAGAAGAAGGAATCCAGAGCATAGTGTAATGTGGCTCTACTTATGTCCAAGACACAAGAGAGAGTGAAGAAATCTACTAAGGGATAGAGTGCGAACCTTCCACTAGGGAAGCAGGTTCAAGTCATCTACAATGAGATGAAAGGTTTGATTTGAATTGAATCTCACTAAGGAGAGATCTCCACTGGGGGATAGGGTTGAATTTATTTTTTTTTATTTTTGTTTTTGTTAGGTTTGAATTTTTGAACCCTGTTGGTTTGCAATGAACTGTACTAAGTAGGAGCCATGTAGGCTAAGACCTAACTCAAATTTACCAATCTGAAGGGGTAGTCTACTAAACACATAGTAGGACTAACCAACCAAAGGGATGCCTTTAGGTATGGTATTGTACTAAAACCAAGGTTGTTAAGGTGAATGTCATTGGGGGACTTAGATCAACTCAAAGATAGTCAAAGATTAATTTCATTTTTTAGTTTTGTTTGTTTTGATTATGATGGATCCTATAGGTTTACGATGAACTGCACTGAGTAGGGATTGAGGAAGCCTAGACCTAACTCAGATTTATCAATTCAAATGGAGTTGTCTACCAACCATAAGGTAGGACTATTAAACCAAGAGAAATGCCTTTTGGTATACAATGTTCAAGTCTTAAGAAGAAAGCACGGGGACTCATATCTTCTAGGAACAAGGAACCATTTGGGTGATCAGTTGCTCTGGGTAGCAAATCAAACCAACTTAGGACTGACTATTGAGTGAATGTCACTAGGGGACTTAGATCAACTCAAAAAATAATTAAGAATTAATTTAATTTTTAGATTTGTTTATTTTGATGGATTACGTTGGTTTGCGATGAATCACACTGAGAATGAGCTTATAGAAGCCTAGATCTATCTTAGATTTACTGAACCAAAGAGAGTAGCTTCCCGATTGATAAGAGAACTATCCAACCAAAAGAGTGACTGTCGGTTTACAATGATCGATTTAAGAGAAGAAAGCTCAGAGACTCACATCTTTCACTAGAGAAGATCACTGGGGTGATCCGTTGCTTTAGGAAATAAATCGAACCTGGCCTAGGGCTGCCCATCGATTTGCGACAATCATGCTAGAAAGAATGCGTCATAGTCTTACATCTTTCAAAGAAAAATGATTGCCGGGGTAATTTGTTTATGGTAAAATAGATTGAACTTGACCTAAGGGCGACTCAGAGTGAGTACCGACCCTAGGATTTATCTCGACTCAGGTAGTTAGGCAATTTTTATAGGGAGTTATGTTGACACTGCTCTAAAGATAGGATGCCTGCTTGGGAGAAGGGGCCCTTTAGGGGCTTAAATTCCTAATCCACAAGCAAATTAATTTTGTTTATTTTATTTTAGTTTGTTTGTTGTGAAACCTGTTAAATTGCAAAGGATCAAACTGAGAAGGAGCTTATATCAGCCTAGACATATCTCAGATTTACTAAACTAAAGGAAAATCTGTGCATCCGCTAAACAAATTTTCCAACCACAGGGGTGGCTACTAGAAAATGGGGATTGTCCAATCCAAAAATAACCCAAGTAGTGTCTAAATGGGGTCGCAAAGGACTTGATCCAAATAGAGTGCCCATAGGGGATGGGACCGTTAAGGACTTAATCCAACACCCTGAAGAAAATGACATGGCTAGTCATATGTCCAATAGGTATTCAGTGTCCAAATCAAGGAGAAAGCATGGGAACTCATATCTGCCAAGAGTGGTGTACTCACCGTGTGAGTTGCTGTCAGCATAGTGAACATCAACCAACTTAAGGTGCCCATCAGTTTACAATAATCAGCCTACAAAGAAAGCTCGGGGACTCACATCTTCCTATAGCGATTCTTTGGGATAGTCTATTTTTTGGCGGCAGATGCTATCCACCTAGGCGTCTTGAGTGAATGCTACCTGGGACTTATATTAGCTCAAAAGTAGTCAAGAGGAAAAGAGCCTCTGGGGGACTTATCCAAAACCTTAAAAATATTCAACCTAATTAGAACATGATGGCTAGTTTAAGAAGAAAGCACAGAGACTCACATCTTCTTAAACAAAGTCAATCTAAGACAACTTACTAGTTAGGCAGTGGAGCATAACATACTAACAAGGAGCTCTTTGGTTTACAATGATCAAGTTAGGAAGAAAGTGCGGGGACTCACATCCTCCAACAAATGATCCATGGTGACATCTTAGGTAGCATGTAGACAGACTGCACTAATGAGTGAGTGCCACAAGAGCCTTGCTCCCACATCAAAATAGCTCGAGATAAAAGATTTGTGTTTGTTGTTATGCATGTGCTAAAAGGAATATGATGCCTCTGGGGGACTCTTACACCTACCTTAAAACATGCTGGAGAATTATGAAAATGATGCCAAAAATGGCAATAAGAATTCCCACTAAGAAAGGATGCCGCTTTGGTTCTCTCACACTTAACTTAGTTATGCTAATTGAAACAAGATGCCTCTAGGGTTCTCTTACACCTATTCTAATAGCGTCAGAAGCTTGTGTTTGTTTTGTGGAAGAGGGATGGGATGCTACTGCGGGACTCTTATACCTACCCTAGACACATCACGGCATATTTGCAAGAAAAATAAATAAAACTTTGAAAGAAGAGAAGATTTGATGAATGTAATCAAATTTTAAACTTTTTATTAATGATTATTTTCAAATAAGTTCTATTTCATGGATAATATTTCTTTAGATAGAGCCCATTAATTGGAAGCATAGGGTGTTCCCCTTTACAATCAATAAGTTGATAAGATCCTCCTTGGTAGGCCTTCTCTATGACATAAGGGCCTTCCCAAGTGGATTCAAACTTGCCTCTCATCTTTTGACGGGCAACAATTGGTCTCCTTAGGATTAACACAAGTTCTTTTACTTGGAAAGACCTAGGGCGGACCAGCTTGTTGTGAGCTTGAATTATTTTGGTCTTGTACAACTGAGGTTCGGCACTATGGCCTTTCCTCCAAACCTTGAGCTCTTCTAACCACAACTTTGCATTGCTCTATAGTGATCTTGTTACCCATCCTTAGTGATGGGAGTTGAACTTCTAAGGAAGAATGGCTTGAACCATATACTAAAGAAAATAGGGTGGCAGTTGGAGGGTATGTGATGCGGTAGGCCCACAAGACTTCAACTAACTGCTCATTCCACTGTCATTTATTGTCATCAAGAGTCTTCTTCAGTATCTGGATGAGTGTTTTATTAAATGCTTCTGCTAAGCCATTAGCTCTGGGGTAGTAGATGGTGGAGTACTTCCAATCTATATCGTGTCTTATGGAAATGCTATTGATCTTCATGCTTTTAAATGCAGTACCATATTGGATATAATTCGTCAAGACACCCCGAACCTATATACGATATAGTTCTTGAAAAATTGAAGCACATGGAGAGCTGTGACCTCTCTGAGTGGGATGGCTTCTGCCCACTTGGAAATATAGTCAGTGGCAGCTAAGATGAATCGAGGCCCCTTGGAAGAAGGAGGATCGATCGGCACTACAATGTTGATACCCCAACACTCAAATGGCCATGAAGCCAATGTAGGGTGGTTGGTGGAGGATCACACCGTGCACCTGACACTGATGGAATCTCCTAGCTACGTCAATCTATGATCATAGAAGGCCAGTAATATCCAAATCTTTTGATCTTCAACTTCATCTTCGGACCAGATTGATGTGCTCCACATAGACCTAAATGTACCTTGGTTATAATGCCATAGGATTCATGTTGGTCTAAATAATGTAACCACATCTGGTCAAAGGATCGGTGGTACAAGGTGCCATCAACAAGAGCATAGGAGAGAGCTCTTTACTTCACCTGATGGGCTTGAGATTTATCTTGAGGTAGTTTGTCAATGTTCAAGTAATCTATGAATGGTTGCCTCCAATCTAGCTCCTTGTCCATTTTGACAACAAGAACCTCCCCTTTAAGAGAAAGTCTCTCGATGAGTTTAGAATCAATAAGGGATAGGACTTATCAATTTTGGATCCTTATTGAAATGGACTCATCTTCTGGACATGCCAACTCTTTAACTAGTTCAGCCAAGGAATCTGCTATTGTGTTCTCTGCTCGAGGAATCTTATAAATGGTGACTTCAAGAATCTGGGCCAACAGCTTCATGGTATACTCGTAGTAATGACGAAGCTTGAGCTTGAGAACTTGGTAAGACCCGATAATTTGGTTGATGACAATCCCCAATGATGTTGATGCTCTTGACACTAGTAGTGATGGCTAACTTCAAATCAGCAATCAAAGCCTCATACTCATCTTTGTTGTTGGTGCAGGAGTTAGAAAGATAGTATGAGAATCTCATCACATCACAGTTTGGAATTAGAAGAACTATTCCTACCCCTGTCTTACCTGGGAGAATAGATCGTGGTGCTTCACCTTTAAGAAAAAAAGCAGCACCATCAAAATATATCTCTCATCAATGGTTGCTGGTCTCCCCTAAGTTCATGATTTGTTCATCAAGGAGATCATCACTAAGCGGAGAATCATCAGGAAGTGGGTGTGCTGCTAAGAAATAAGCTAGTGCATGTCTTTTTATCGCATGGAGGGGTACAAATGTGATCTCAAACTGTGAGAGTATCATAGACCAATGAGCCAAACATCCAAAAAGCATTGGTTGTGTCATGAGATACTGTAGTGGATTGGTTTGAAAGATCAAGTTCACCTTATAAGAAAGCATGTAATGTCGTAGCTTCTGAGATGCAAAGATCAAAGCTAGGCAATGTTTTTCAATAGGTGGATAGTTTGCTTCAGTAAGAATCAGAAAACTACTGAGGTAATAGAGTGCGCTTTCCTTCCCCTCATCATTGGCTTGGTCCAATAGAGCAGCGAGAGAGTCATCTAATGCAGCAGTGTAAAGGATCAATGGCCTACCCGGGATAGGGGCTGCTAGAACTGGCGGCTTCACCAAGTACTCTTTGATGTCTTCAAATGCATGCTGGCACTTGTGATCCCACTTGAACTTGGCATTCTTTTTGCCAAGTGCTGAGAATGGCTTGCATCTCCTTAATATGTTTGAGATAATGTACCTTAGATACATCAGCCGTCCTTGAAAGGATCTGAGTTGAGTTAAACTATTAGGAGGTGGCATTTTTAAGATAGCTTTAATCTTCTTAGAATCTATTTCTATTCCCCGGTGTTGAGCAACAAACTCAAAGAATTTTCTTAAAGCGACTCTGAATGCACACTTCAGGGGATTCATCTTGAGGTTATATTATCTTAACTATTTGAAAACTACTCTTAAGTCAAAGAGATTGTCTTCCTTTTCTTTGCTCTTGACTACTAGATCATCAATGTAGCACTCAACCTAATGATGGATGAGTTAATTGAAGATCTGAGTCATGGCCTATTGGTATGTAGCACCAGTATTTTTAAGGTCGAAAGGCATGACTCTATAACAGAAGATTCCAATCGGGGTTCGAAAAGTAGTGTTTCATTCATCTTTAGAGACATCTTGATTTTGGTTATAGCTAGATGACCCATCCATGAAAGAGAAGATTGCATGAGATGAGATAATATCCACCATTAATTATGATATAGGAAGAGAAAACTCATCCTTAGGGCATGCCTTGTTTAACTCCCTAAAATTAACACAAATGTGAATTTGGTCATTCTTCTTCTTAATTGGGATGACACTAGCTAACCAGGTAGGATATTTTTCTTCCCCAATGAAACCAGCATCGATCAGTTTCTTAACTTCAGAAATAACCTGTTGCTCAATTTTTAATTGCATGTGTCTAGGAGCTTGCTTAATAGGGGTAACGTTAGGATCTATTGCTAGCTTGTGAACTACAATATTAGGAGATAATATAAGCATTTCTTCGTAACTCCATGCGATGGAGTCTTTAAACTCAATCAATAGTCTAACTAAGTCAGTGATTTTTTCTTCATTCAACGATGAACTGATGTATGTCGGGAGAGGATTTTCTTCTATCCTGAGGTTGATTTCTTTGAGCTTGTTAATTATTGAATGAATCTCCTCTTTGAATTCTGGTGGTGCCTCTTTGACTTGGAGATCATCTAGATCATCTGAAGTTTCTAAACACACATTCTCATAAGAGTTGGGGATGTGTGAGAAGAACCTATCAGACTCCAAATGGTTGGTAACAATTAGGAAATAATCTTCATCATCGATCAGACCCACTATGTTGAATCCTAGTCTTGCTCTTGATTGTGCTTCCCTACTTGTATTGTTCCATAGCTTTTCAAAATATTTTGACCTGTACTTGGACCAAGTGTGAGGATCTAAACCTTTCTGTATAAGATTTTGAACACAAGGTGAGTAAAAGTCAAAAGGTAATTCCATTAATTCTTTAAAAGTATCTTCCTCAAGTCCTACATCCAGCTCTGGACTTGAGGATGATGAACCTAAAAAAGAACCTCTTCTACTTCATGTCATTGGAAGACTTAGGGACTTCTTTAACTATTATACCTTCAACTTTCTGAGGTGTAAGTGAGGTAAGAGCTAAGGTTCCCAACTACTACCGAATAGTTTCACATAAACCAAATTTGAATACTTTGCTTTGCTTAGAGGCCTGGTCTTTGTCTCTGGCTGGATCAAAAGTCGCCTCTAATGGAACACGCTGAGAGGGGTTGGCTGGTATACTAATCACATTGGACTCATCCTCTGAGCTGGATTCTAAGTTTGTGTGAATAGTAGGGGTACTCCTATGAACGAGAACACGACCTCTATTGGCTGAAGGTCAACTAGGGGTCTTCCACCTCTAGAAATACCTCTATT